>OY992771.1:5280120-6641435 GCA_963921325.1 Logfia minima | reverse complement strand
TGCTGCAACGTACTATGCTTCCGTTGATGATTGAGCAACCGTTTGTTTCTTCTTTGAACATCAACTAAACACACCTGAACCAAGTGAGAAAATATATCGGCATGTACTTTTCATGTCATCTGTATATCCACCCCAATCGCTATCACAAACACGATGCAAATTTAACTTTGCATTTTTTGTATACTTGATGCCGAAATCTTTTGAACACTGCAAGTATCTTAAAATTTTTACCAACTCCTAAGTGAATATGACTAGGATTGTGCATAAATCTTGAGAGTAAACTTGCGGCAAACATGATGTTGGGCTTTGTTGTTGTAAGATAAAACAATTTTGCAACCAAGCTTCGATAAATTGTGGCATCAACTTTACTTGATCCATCTTCTTTCATGAGCTTCTCATTCACAACCAACGGTGTATCCTTAGGTTTGCAATTAGACATATTGAAAGCGTTTAAAATCTTCTCGACATACTTCTCTTGGCAAATGAAAACTCCGCCATCATTTTGATATACTTCCATTTCGAGAAAATGATTTAGAAGTCCTAAATCACTCATCTCATATTTTTGCATCATTTCATTTTTGAAGTCTTCAATCATTTTCTTGTTATTCCCCGTGAACACAAGATCATCGACATAGAGCGCTACAATAAGAACTTCATTTGTACCTTGATTTTTAACATACAGGGTCGGCTCTTTCTTGCTTTAATTAAAACCTTTTTCTTTAAAATAGCCATCAATTTGGCTATACCATGCTCGTGGTGTCTACTTAAGCCCGTAAAGAGCTTTCTTTAACTTGTAAACTTTTTCTTCTTTTCTTTGAAGCTGAAATCCTTGAGATTGGTGAAGATAAACTTCTTCCATGAGTTCTGCATTTAAAAATGTTGACTTGCATCTAGTTGGTACAAAGACCAACCTTTCTAGGCTGCTAGAGATATGATTGCTCGGACGGTGTCTATTCGAGCAACTGGAGCAAAAGTCTCGTCCGTCTCCAGGTTTAAGATCTGCTATCATTCTGCCAGCCATTTGTACGCACCTGGTAAGCATGATTACATCATATTAGGCATATAATAATACAAGCTTTCTTTAAAAATCATACACTCATAAGAGCACTTACAAACAAATTAATGACTTAATCATCAAATGTAAACATAAAATATAAGTAGGGTTAGAGATTTACCTTGACTGTGTGATAAGAAAAGTGAGCAAAAGATTTGATTTCTTTCCCCAAAATTACATGTCAGAGCACAGAAATCTGGTGAATGCTTTTGTTACTTGATTAGAATGTGAAGTGTAGATACATATATAGCCAACTCTCTGAAAATGGTACAAAAATATTAAATCTATATATATACTAAAGGAAAATAAATAGTTGCTCCATATTTTGTCACCTATGTAAAATGACATGTGGCAGCTTCTCATAATTTAAAAATAAATAATTGTTTAAATTTAAAAGTTAACTAAAAAATAAATTTAGATAGATTTAGATAATATTTGAATATAATAATAATTAATTAAGATAATCTACGAATCCTACTCAAACACTAATTGAAAAATAATATTAAACTATTAAACTTATAAAAATTATGAATATAAAAATTACTTAACTTATATTGTAGTTCATCGCACGGTTTAAATCTAGTTCATAACTAAAGTAAAAAAGATCCAAGCAAATCTAATCTCCATCTACAAGAATGGTGCAAAATGGTTGAATGGGTATGGAGGTAAGGTAATTAGGTTGAAGGTAAAGAAAATACATGAAATGGGGATGGAGATTAAGTGGAAAGGTGTGGGCTGAACCGTGAAAAAGATGAGAAGCCCAAAAAGTCAAAAAACACACTTTACCTTATGTGCAAATAGTATGATAAATAAAATATGGCAAGTGCAAACCACATGCCATTACATACAAATTATTAATAATGGCACATAGTAAGTTATATATTTGAATCTCATGTTTCTCGAACATAGTAACCTTATATTGTTTTACTATAATTTAAGTTTTAGTTTTTTTTCTTAAATAACTTTATAATGGAATCATAGTCATTTTTTGGAGTGTCTAGTCTGGTTATTTGTATTACCGAATTTAGCTCTAAACATAATTATCAATAATAATTTTTTTATTGGTAATTTGAACTTCTATAAAAAAAAAACGCCATACAATTTTATTATTATTATTATTATTTTCATACCTAACGTTTATACACTTATTAAGTTGTTTATCCAACAATGTACATATGTATTATACACTAACATACCTTTTAGTAAATAAATCAAGACTTTATTCTATTACTCTACAATATAAAAGGCAATTGCCAGAAGGTTAGCACAATTGTTGAGAGAACACTCAGCTAAACCATGGTATGTATTTATGCATCACGATCTTAGCAACATAAATTTCATGGAACCAACTATGCATTTTTTAAATAATATACATAAAAGAAGAAATAGATATGAAAATATACTAACATACATAGATGAAACAAAATCAATGCACTTTTGACCTTGCGTCTAAGTTCTAAAGAGATGCTAGCCAACTCTCATCAATTTTAACCGTAAAGATACAATTATCCCAAGTGAGAGTTTCACCTTCATTCAGGCTGTATACTATCTCTAACGGTACATGTAAAGCAACCCCCCAAAATAAACTTCTAATAAAGGAATTGGTTCAAACGACTTGAAAACAACATTTAAGCAAATTAGCTCATGACCTTTTGTCCTCTATGGTAGCACGAAACATATAACTGCACTTATATTTACATAAGCCAAAACACCACTCCGCTCAAATGAGTAGACTGCAAAAAGATACACAAAGGATCCTCTAAATATATGCAACCTAATCAATATATAACAATGTGCACCATAAATGAACAAATCACAAGTAATATAAGAGCATTTGTAGTATCTAACAAACCTGATGAACTCGATATTAAATGGTTCATCCAATAAGCAGTTCAAGATATTCTTGGATACCAGGTTCCCTTTTCTAAAATATCTGTTAATAAAAGACATTGGAACAATTTACACTTCAAAAAAGTAAGGTAAACATGTCATACCTACTGATAATGCTCAATTTATACATGTTTTACCCTCGCACTACATCTCGTTTTATACGTATTTATCATTGGTTTAACAAACTTTTGGTACTTAATATGCTTGGAATGTGTTTATTATCATTAGGAATGGATGCGAGAAGAAAACGCGTAAAAATGTGGAAGAAAAGATCAAAAACGAAGAAGTATTGTAGTTTCGGCGAGGCTCCACGGTTTTGGCCATAACTCCCTCATACGAACTCCGATTGAGGTGATTCAAAAGCCCAAATTCTCGGAACTCGGAGGGCTACAACTTTCAAGAAGAAATCAAAAGCTGAAAAATCCTTTTACCCGCCGGGTACTAACCCTTCCAGCCGGGTAAAATGCCCCAGAAAAATAGTACCCGCCGGGTACACTTACCTACCCGCTGGGTAAGTGTCAGATACGCGATTTCTGGGTTTTAAGCCCAAATTAAACCTTAATTGGGGGGACTTTTCACTCTAGCCGACTTTGGGCAACTAGGGGCGATTTTTGGGTGATTTTGGGAGATAGTTCATCAACTTTTCACCATTGTTACTCAAGGATCCAAGATTCAACTTCATTAAACATTCATGAATTCGGTTTAACATTTCTTTTTTTTGAACTATGTTTATTTCCAATTTGTTTTTGTTTATTGTTGTTTCTCATCTAGCTATGAGCTAAGTTATTTAACATTCATTTAGATGATGCAAACTCTTGATTAGGGGTGTTAACTCTTGATGTTTATTATTGTTTAACTAATGTTTAATTGAAAATCCAATTGTGATTAAGTTTCATTTAGCTTAGTTTATCCATTAATGAAGCTTTGAATGTTCTAGTGAATACTAGTGCATTATTTTGGTTTGTTGTAATTGTTTGTCCATGAATGATTACCTAATCTACGCGAACGCAAGATTTATATGGATTGATTAATTTAACTTGATTGTGGTTGTATCAAACTTAAGAAGAGAACTCGCCTTAGGTTTAATATGCTTGCGAACGTAAGTTTAGAAGATTAAATCGTTAGTTATTGAATTAAATTGAAGCTAGTTTAGTAGAAACCCATAGTGAACACGAAAGGGTAAATCTATTTAATCTTTTGGAATAAGTGAATACGAATTCCATACTCGATTTAGTTTAATGAACAATATCATATAAACCGGTTTTAACAAACACCCCGAAACCATTAGTGAGCTAGTCTAGATGAATGTTCCTCTTTATATCTGATACTTCAGTATCCACTTGCCTGTTATTTATTTTATTTACATTTAGCGATAATTGCAAAGCAACAATTCGATTGCAAAACCCCCACCTTTACTTACTTGTTTTAGATTAACTAAATTCGCTAAACACTCTTAATTGCACGGTCCTCTTGGTTCGACTCGGACTTACCCATCCTATAATACTACGCGACAGGGTTCACTGCCCGGTTGTGTAATAGTCAATTTGCGGTATTTCTTAGTATAATTTATAACTAGATTTTACACATCACCTACTCTGATGAAGCAATACAATTATCAAATGGGAGAAATATTTAAGTTATGAATGACATTTCAACTATTGGCAACAAATCAGGTATGTAAATAACATACACAAAATATGATATTTATTGAATAAAAGTACGTGCAAGAGTAGCATCCATTTTACTACGAACTTAAGCAAGTTCCAAATTGTTTAAGAATTCTAAGTACATGATATTTTTAGTGCAATCAGATGGTTGTCCTAGTTGTTCCTTGATAAGTATTTTAAGACTGTTTGTTGATGTATCCCTCGACAATGCAACATATAATTGGTCGTGCCTAAAAGTAGGTTGAAGGAGGTAAATTTGATCCTATTTAAGGACTGCCCTGACTCTTATTTATTGTCATTGCATAGAAAAGTCTGACCGGGAATTGCGTTCTTTTAGAAACAAAAGGAAACTCTTTATTATTGTGATTCAAACATATTCTATGTACGTAAACTTTTTGACCGATCGATGTTTCAGTTATAACCTCCGCTTGGACGATCATCGGTAACAATTGCGTGATTATCATCATGGTTCCTTTGCAAAGGCCTTCCATTTGATCTATATTATAGATTAAGATGATTAGGGCACCAACTTTTAACTCAGGAGAGAGACTGGGGAAACCGTTAGATAAATTATCGGCTCCCTTTGATGTCTATCAAGTGTTAGCTTATTAATGTCATCTGCAGTCTCGTTCTGGGGACAAACTATGGCTTTGTCACATAATATGGCCGCGCTTGGATTCTGAAGTACGTCATCGCTTTAGATAAACTCGATTAACTCAGGGACGGCTTTTTCATCATCCCGTATAAGAAGTTTGCTGGTATCTCCACCCATTTTGTGTCCACGGGTTCCTCCTGATCATGTACACCAACCTAACCATCTCCTATGCCTAACAACCATGACGAAAAGGTCAAAATTTGATCTCTCTCTGCGACATTGAGGTTAGGTTGAAAAAGCCTCATATTTGAGAGAGCTTACAGATTTTGAAATGCCGCCACAACGATGATCGAGCTATAGATAATGCTATGATGTCCATCTTTGGCCCTGTACGTTTGATCTGCAAAGTTTGTTTGAAATCTCCACCTAATAGCACCGACTTTCCACCAAAAGGATGAGTTGGTTCGTCTAGTACATCTATAAGTGTCTTGTCCAGCGCTTCAAAACATTTTTGATCATTCATAGGTGTTGCATCCCAGATGATCAATGTAGTCTCACACAAGCAACTACGCTAACTATGTTTTTTTTTACATGACAAAATGGTTCATCTATAATGTCCGAAGGAATCTTGAACTGAGAATGTACTGTCCTACTCGAGGGTAGCAAGAGTGAGGCATTTCCCGAATATGGAATTGCAAATACAATTTTTTCAGCTTTGCTTACTGCCACTCTCGCTGATGATAAGTCTGAAACAAAGGCGTATCTTTTGATACTTCTGCTACGATGCTGCTTGAAACAGATTACAAGACCTTGATCACTCAGCTTGGACTTACAAATCCTCACACGTTGCCGACCCCACTTATTTAACTCATAGGGAAGACCAAAATCTTTCAAATGGAAATTAGCAGGTCAAGTAACATACGGGTTGTGGACTCTGTGTTGGATAATGTATTTGAAGACATAGTAGCCCCGCAAACAGAAACTCAAACAGAGCAATCTAGTAATGAAACTCCTGCAACTCCTACTCCTACAAAAGTAAGAATAACAAATAGGTTTTATCAATGTCCATTGTCATGCATGGGTTCATAACTCAATCGCTAAATCTTTTTTCACCCAAACGCTAGTGGTATGAAAATTTATTGCAGCTTGCTAGAAATGCATAGGTTCATGTTTGTTTCTTCAGAAGTTAAATGTGGGTGTAATTTTTGAGAAAAGAAATAAAAGTTAAGTGAGCTTCGAATATAATGATTGTATTTTATGTTTAATTGTGCATTTTTAAAGTGGCGCTTAAATTGAGACTGAAATGGGCGAGTATTTAACCCGTAGTAATCAAACAATGATTACTTATAAGTACTTTGGCCTATGCGATCTCGCCTGAAAACTCACACATGAGGGGCAGATGATTCAAGAAGACTATCACTTATCAGAGATCTTGGAGCTAATGTCTAATATGGTAAAGGTAGCACGATAACTTTTGTTTTATATTCAAATGGTGAAAGATGGTGTTTGTACTAGAGCACCTATAATGGTACCTTTTTTGGACGTTGTGTTGGGACAAATTTTTAGTTTTTTCTCCTAATATCTAAACTTTTGGTTCTCAATGTGAATCAGTGTGAATCATTGCTCGTGAAATTAGTTTAGTGCGATTTTCAGTTTAGAGCTGAGGTAACTACACTTTTAAAAGTGGTCTAGAAACTACTCTTACAGCTCTAATAAACTATGTATATGTTTACCCAAATTATACCCTAGAAGATACATTAATAAAGGAATGGTAGAAACCCTCTTAAATTATGGATTTGTGGGTGTGAGTAAAAAAATGTCTTGGGATTTTACTTTAATCAGAGGTCATGACCTTCGAATTAAGGTTGTCAAAGAGTAGTGTATTTTAACGAGCTATTAGAGTTCAAGCTCGTAAAATGAGGTAGTTGTATTTTATATAACAATCTTATACATTTGAATCTAACTCTTCGAGTATAAATGAATTTATGTGAGTTCTAGTTTGTAAACAAGCAAGTTGATCTTGAAAAAGTGTCCATTTATAAAAATATTTCATTCATTAAATGCACAATTAATTTATGTGAGTTCTAGTTTTTCAAAAAGGAAGTTGATCTTGAAAAAGTGCCCATTTAGAAAAATATTTCAATAATTAAATGCACATCAAATTCGAGCTCAAACGTTAATAATTTACTTGAGCTCGAACACAATTTTTAACATTTATTCAAGTTCGAGTTGAGCTTTAAGAGAGAAACTAACAAACAAGTCGAGCTTGGATTCATGATACTCGACTCGACTCATTCGTTAATAGCCCTACTTCGAATTGAAAACCGTACATACATAGATCAAACAAGATGAAGACTAAAATATTAGAAACTAAATCAATATAATAGTCAATGTTTTCAAAACCGGTTAGAACATCGGTCGGTCAAACCGCTCGATCCAGGAGCAGCAAAGATTAGCGATTCAGATTGAGCAGTTTATTTGAGAAATAAAAGGTCGGATCGAACCGGCGGTACATCCGATCAGACCGCAATTGAGCTAGAACCGAACCGTTAAAAAATTGGTTTGGTGCTGAACTCAGTAATTGATTTCAATTTCTTTCCTCACCCTCCAACCGAAATTTTCAACAACCACTTTAATGCATATAAACACGAGCGTTGTGAGTCTTGGATTTTTTATTACAAACTGTTATGGCTCTATAAACAAATGGTGGCATATTTTTTTCGTTGAAAGTTGCAACGCAAATGGTGGTTGAGTTTGAATAATATTTTTGTTTGATGTTTGTTTATATGTTGGATCTTTGGTCATTGGAAAGAAAGTGTACTTTCGGGAAAGAGAAAGTTACAAAAATAAGATCAAAAAGCGTGTTATATCTTTACTTTTATACTAAAGGGGAGTTTTAGTTGTCATCTAGCCGATTTGACCCACTTTATATAAGTTTCTAAATGACGTGGCTTTATTGGTCATTGTATCTGCTAGCAGTGACACTACTGTAACTTAGAATAAAATGTGAGTAGCTATCACTAGCTAATAGAGACTTATCATCTGAAGAAGTTACAATAAGCCTACCATTGTCAAGAACATATGAAGCATTTGTTCAAGTCCAAGACTGAAAACATAGATAGAGAGGAGTTCAATGAAGTGGAATTCAAGACTTCTTTATTAACTAACGGTTTATGCTTTTACCCTGTAAAGTACATTGGGTTTGACAAATACCCAATCTACTAACGGTCAACTTAAAGGATAATAACTCCGTACATATCTTTATTAAAGGATATGTACAACTAGTTATTGTACTTTGTCATAAAAGTGCATCACTTTTCTGAATACTAGGATTATTTAATTTCCATACATGCTCTAGTGTGTAATGTCACTTCCATTCATGGGAAGTTATATTTAAAACTTCTTGAATACGGTATTGACACGTGTAAGGTTTGAGATGTATTTATGAGACTATAAATATTCAATCAACTACCATATTCAATGTCTAGAATTTTGTATTCACCTCCAACCTTAACTTAAGCATATTCCTATTTATCAAAGAGCTATTATACGGTTACTTATTTGTTAAGTGTTAATCATTGTGTGTTATCAGCGTACTCTCGCCTATAACCCGTTGGAAGTAAATTTGTCACAGTTGTAGTTTAATTAGACTAGTTTGTCTTGTCTTATTCCGCATTAAACTATTGTAAAGTATTTTTTTAATTGAATCGATAAAAGAAAAACTTTAAAGTTGAATCTTTGTTATTACTTACATTTGTTGTTAATTTTAATACGTAATTCTAGTTTACGAGACCAACGTGTTGTTTTATGGGTAAGTTTAATATACAAATCCATTCGACTCAATGTATAGACAACCTAGATAAATTTCATATACGTCACTCTTAAAATTCAAAATATCATATATTCGAAACAATATAACTAATTCATGTGTTAATATTATTCGCGACTAAAACGAGAAAGAAATGATAAATGACACGTGGTAAAATTATTGGCAACTAAAAGGTGCGTAATTGTATATTTTTTATGTATGTTTTACGGTTAGTTTAATAGTTATTTTAGATAATTGTTGTAGTTTAGGAGCAGAATATTGAAAATGGAAGATATTTAAGGGCAGAAGTGTAACATGCACTCGTCGAGCAGAAGATAAGAATATTAGAGAGTTGAAGATAATATAAGAAGACTTAATGAATAAGATTTATATTTTACTTAAATTCATTTTTCAACTGACTTAGAGTTAGAGATAGAGATGATAGCTGATAGGAACTGAAGGTTATCATGTATATTATTGTAACAAAAACTAGATACATTAGAAGATAGAGAGAGGATCAAATCTGGAACTCCAACTCGTCGAGCCTCCCACAGAACTCGCCAAGCCAAACCCTATAGTCTTCCATCTACAAATATAAGTTATTGTATTCATCAGAAATGATATAGATGATACTACCAGTTGATAGTCCCAACTAACAATAGAAAGTTGGTCTAAACTAACAACATAAAATTGTTGAGGGGTGAATACACCCTTTTGAATTCACTTAATCACTAATAGATTCAACTGCAAGTTTGTATGAGAGGCATATATATTAATTTTTAGCTTAATTTTTTATTTGAATAAATTAAATAATTACAAGTTAGCTATAGCGGAACTAGCTAACTATTGAATACATATTTAAACATTCACTATCAACAGAACTCGTCAAGCTAAACCCGACAATCTTCCATCTACAAATAAAAGTTATTGTATTCATTATAAAGGATATAGCTGATACTACTAGTTGTTGGTCTCAAACTAACAACACAAAGTTAGTCCACACTAACAACATAAAGTTGTTGAGGGGTGAATACACCCTTTTTGAATTAGCTTAATCAATAATAGATTCAAGGGTTAATTCACCAAAAGTGCAACGTAGTGCCACCAAATGTTCTATGTATACAAGCTACCCATTTTATGTTCTAGGCATGCAACAAACCGGAAGATATTGTATCGATGTATGTAACATGGTAACCAGTTACCGGAACAACAGGTAACAGTGATTATGTGGATTTTTCTTTAAGGGTTAATTCATCAAAAGTGCAACGTATCGGCCACCAAATGTTCCATATATACAAGCTACCCATTTTATGTTCTGGGTATGCAACAAACAAGAAGAAACCGTTTCCATATCTTGACATACTTTTAATAATTTTTAAAATAACAAGATGTTCATGTTCTTCTTCCTCTCCTTACCATTTATCATACATAATATATATCACTCAAACTATAAAAATCCACAATTAATTTTCGAGCACCAGCAAATTCCGGTCAGAAATTGCAAGTTTTTTCGGTAAGGGTGGAGGTCGACCGACGGTGATGTTGTTGAACACAAATATCATCAAGATCTGTCGTTTTGTTTCATTGTTATCATCCCCACCGTCCTGCTAATTTCTTCCAACACCAACTTCACCTCTGGTGAACCCAAGCGAACTCCGACAAACCCAATCACACTCCGGTGATGATTCTTGTTCGGGAAAAAAGAGAAGGAGGTATAGTTTTTATAGATTTGATGAAATAGCATCATTTTACATACATCGATACAAAATCTTCCAGTTTTTTGCATACCCAGAACATAAAATGGGTAGCTTGTATACATGGAACATTTGGTGACAGTACGTTGCACTATTATCAACACTATCTTTCTAAGGTTCAAAGTTGGCTATAAATAGGATCATTTTTGTGTAATAATCAAGTTGTTCTCATCATAAAATCAATATAGAGGAATCATGCCTCAATAATCTCTTCTTATTTAACGATGATAAAACTTCAACACTAGCATAACTTTTAAGACAATTTCATAAACTGGAAATTGTGAAAACTGAATCAGTATATGCCCGTTTGATTTCTTTTCTGGGATCTTTTTGATTAATCTATATCACATATACTTAAATATTCTTTTTAAGATAACATTGGCTTTTCATTTTACTTTGAAAATTAAATGAGTACAAGTTGGTTATATTGACATAAAAGTATAGATAGTGTATCTACATGCTGATCTTAATATCTTCATTCATTAGTTTTCTTCATCCTCTTCCTCTTCCTCTTCCTTCACCGTCTATAACATGTTTGGACTGTCAAGATCCAAACCTCTTCTCCTCATCTCAGCAGCTATCTGGACGGAATATATTCCAGCTCTAATGTCTAGCAATGCGACAACTCTTGAATTGATGAGATGTTGAATGTTGTCTAAGTGTAATTTAGAGGTTCTTTGAAACCTTAAAATATCTCTATCTAATTAGACTATGCTATGAACTAGGTAGTCAACAACTAACCCATGATAACCTCTCACAACTCTAGGAGGTTCAACATTTCCATGTATGGTGTAGGTTACTGTAGGGAGTCTTTCATCAACAACAGGACCAGAAGGCACACTCATTAATTGATCAACATTCATCTTCTTCTTTAGATGACTTCCTTGATCAAAATGAGTCAGCTAAATTGGATTGCTCCTTACTATTCCGAGTTACCCGACCTACTTTTGCTTAAGCTTGGGAGCAGGCTTGAGTACATCTCTTCTAAGTGTACCTTCCAACCTTGAAGCTTTATTAAATAATTCTTTCAGTCTAGCCATAACAACATCCCTTGTAGCTCTAGTCTTATGCTGATAGTTTTCTTTGTATCTCCAACCATTCAGAAAATCCAAAGTTGTACAGACTGAGTAATCTGACATTTTCATACATTCCATCTTCTCTTGTGCTATAAATCACCTGATGATTGCATCTCATGACTTTGACAATCTTGGATGGATATTTTCTTCTCTTGGTGCAATCCTTATATCTTTCGAACTCCATTCGAAGATAAAAACTATCAACTATGTTTGAGGATGTTGGTGGAGGTACACGATTGCTTTTCTTCTCATCTTCGTCTTTCTTTTCTTGATCTTTTGGAGCAAACTATCAACTATGTTTGAGGTACATTAACTGATTTACCAGTTAAGTCAACATCAATTTTGATTGTTGGCTACATTGGAGTTCCAATTGGCTTAAAATTAGCAAAGGCAAATTTCTTTAAAAGATCATTAACATATTTGCCTTAATTTATGAAAATGACATCATCAAGTTGTTTGATTTTCATACCAAGGAAGAAGGTTAGTTCTCCCATAAAACTCATTTCATACTTATCATACTTGAGTTTAGAACAATCTTGACAATGTTTTTCATCTATAGACTCAAAAATGATATCATCCACATATATTTGTACAAGCATGATATCACCACCAATCTCTTTGATAAAGAGAGTGGTCTCATTATGAAAACTGTGAAGTGTTTCATACCAAGCTTTAGGTGCCTGTTTCAGGCCATATAGAGTTCTGCCTAATTTATAAACATGGTTTGGAGATTTACCACATTCAATACTTGGAGGTTGAATGACATATGCTTCTTCTTGGAGTTTTCCATTTAGAAATGCAGACTTCACGTCCATCTAAAATACTTTAAAGACTTCGCATGCAACAAATTCTAAGAATATTTTGATAGCTTCCAATCTTGAAACAGGGGTAAATGTATGTCCATAATCCAAGTCTTCTTCTTGTCTGAAACCCTGGTCAACCAATCTTGTCTTGTTTCCGATTACCACTCCATTCTCATTCATCTTGTTTTTGAATACCCACTTGATTCCGATAATTGTTTTATAGTATGGCATTGGAACTAATGTCCGCACTTATTTCTTTCAACATGAGAGAGTTCCTCTTACATAGATCCTACCCAGCTTCGATCAGAAAGTGTTTCATCAGACTTGGTGGGTTCAATTTTGGACACAAAATTCACATGTGAGCAAAATTTTCTTGTAGCTAGCCTTCTTGTCTTTACACCAACGCTTGGATCACCAATAATGGCTCAATATGATATGATCTTGTCGACTTCTTAGCATATATAGGTGGTTCAGCTACTCCACCACTACTATGATGACTAGTAGAAGCATAAGTGGTTGCTGCAACTTGAGCTGGTTGATCTGGAATCAACACGTATTCTTTATCTTCTAAGCTGCCTACACTAGCAGTATCACATTCGGAAGTATATGCTTCAGATTTTTTCCTTAAGGTTGGACATAGGTTCAACGTTTAATATAACTTCCAGTATAGGTCTACTGGGAGATGTGTATGACCTATCTTCATTGGATTTAGGGGATTCCATATGTTGATCAGTTTGATCAACATTTGAATTGAATGAAGTAGGAGCTGAATGAGCTAATTCTTCAAAACCCAATGGTATTTCTTCATTTTCTTCAGGAAGAGAGGATAATGGAGGTAGATTTTCATTAAAAATAACATGAATTATTTCTTCCATACATCCTCTACTCTTATTGAAAACTCTAAAAGCTTTTGACACTTTAGAGTATCCAAGAAATATACCATCAAACCACAAGGGTGGTGGCCTAGTGGTAAAAACTTGGTCTCTAAGGGTGAAAATACCAAGAGGTCTCAAGTTCGAATCCTGAGAGCAACAAAATATACTCCCTTGTGGCCACAGAGGTACACCTGCGATGACTCTGGGCTATCCGCAAAGCAGATGGTCGCCCTGGGATTAGTCGGCTCGCAAAGCGAGTCGGATACCTAGGTTAACAAAATATATATATATATATCATCATCAACTTTAGCATCAAACTTTCTAAGTTGTTCCCTATTGTTGAGAATATAACATGGACTTCCAAACACACAGAAAGAGCTAATATTTGGGTTTCTTCCTTTTCAAAAATATGATAAGCTGTTTTCTAATGTCTTTTTACAATTTATGACCTATTATGAGAAAAACATGCAGTGTTAACTACTTCTGCTCATAAATGACTTTTTAATCCAGATTCAACAACCATTGACCTTGCAGCTTCAATTAGTATTCTATTTCTTCTTTCTGCAACACCATTTTATGGTGGCCTTCTAACAGTAGATAATTTTTTTTGAAATACCTTTCTAGGACAAAATGATTCCAACACACGGTTTCTGAATTTTGTACCATGATCACTTCTTATCTTCTTCACTTGTTCATTATTTAGAACTTCCATCTTCTTTACAAAGTTGGTTGTATCTTCTACACTTAACTCTTTTGCTTCAACTAATATAACCAAGTTTATCTTGAATATTCATCCACAAGAATCAATGTACACCTTTTTCCACCCATACTTGGGAGTGCTTACGATACCAAATAGATCCATGTGAAGTATATGTAGTGACTGCATAATAGATTAAATCTGCTTGGACTCAAATGAAGCTTTGTGATACTTTCATTTCTCACAATAAGGACACAATTTATCCATGACATCATTCATGCATGGCAAACCAGACACCAATCCTCTATTTTCCAGCTTATGGATATCTTTGAAATTGAGGTGTGAGAGTCTCTTATGCCATAACCATTTCAGGTTATCTGTTGACTAAGAATAGAAACATGTATCACTTGTGAGGACAACAGTACTCATATCAATTTGGTACATATTCTCATGCTTTTTGGCAGTCAACGGTGGTCTATCCATCACATCAAGTACAGTTCGACATCTTCTTCTTAGCTGTACAACCTTTCTTCTATTTTTCAGTTGAGTCATGCTAATTAGGTTATGTATTAACCCAACAACATAAGTAATATTCTTAAAAGATATCCTTCCCATTGCTTAGAATTTCATAACCCTTAATATACCCTTTTGAATTATCTCTAAATTCTACAACCAGACCATCTTTCTCCTTATATTCCAGTAGCAGTGACTTACATCTAGTCATATGCCTTGATCATCCACTGTCCAGGTACCAGATTTTTCAATCAAAGTATACTAACTAAAACAT
Source organism: Logfia minima (assembly GCA_963921325.1). NCBI lineage: Eukaryota > Viridiplantae > Streptophyta > Magnoliopsida > Asterales > Asteraceae > Logfia > Logfia minima. The sequence continues at coordinate 6,626,429 of OY992771.1, read as the reverse complement.
CTATTCATTAAAGGGGTTACATAATTGAAGCCAACTGAAAGTAAATAATAAAAGTTACAATTAAGTTAATAGTTCAGAATGTTAAATGAACCAAAAAATAATTAATTAAAGTAAAGTAGAAGATATAAAAGTCTAGGGAGTAATATGTAAATGCTAGAAGTCTATTGGGTGCAAATATTTAGTGCATAGGTTAGAGATAAACCATATTCAGTGCAAACATATTTTCTAAAGATTCTCTTGTTACTCTAAATTTAGGGTTATGTGTTCTTAAATATATCTAACTTTTTCAAAAAAGCTATTGTATGTATCGTACTTTGAGCGCCTCAATTAAATGTACTCAACTCGTAAAAACACACAGTTCTATGTAATTTGGCCAGGTGTCACTCATACAAAGTTCCACGTCAAAATGTTACATACAATTATGTGTTTTTACGAGTTCAGTACATTTAATAGAGCCACATAAAGTACGATAGACACAATAGCTTTTTTGACAAAGTTGGATGCATTTACAAACACTAAAGCCCTATTTTAATGCAACATTTAATACATACGTTGAAAATGCCCTTATAAGGGACTTGTAGGCTCAACCGGAGTAAAAACCAGTTTGGTCCAAACCGCTTCGGGATCGGTTTCAAAATCGGGTCAAACCGGTTTTTACTGTCTAGTTCAGAGCTATCCGCCAGATAGGTCCACCTTATCCGTCGGATAACTCATTTCTGATCAAAATATCAACTTTAGAAAATACAAAATGTATAAAACACATTTTTGGGGGAATTTTCTTGTTTTATTCTCATTTAAACTAATATTGAGAAATACATGATATATCTTCAAACATAAAAACATAAATTAAGTCTTCGAGTCATCTTCATTTATTTAGTCTTCTTCATAAGCAAGCTCTTGCGCAATAAGTGGTACCGACAATCCCATTTCAATCTTTTGCTCATATATTTCTTGCTCAACCCTTATCATTTCCCCTTAGAGTGGTGAAATGTTTTGTATCCGTTCAATATCGTCGAGATATTCTTTCAAACAAATACGTACTTCCACCGAAAAATGGGTGATTTTAGTTCTTCTTGGTGAAATAACCCAACCACTAACTGAAAAAGTGGACTCTGAAGCTACCGTAGAAGCTTGGACGGTTAATAGATCACAGGCCACAGCGGCTATAATCGGAAATTGAGATTCATGCTCTTTCCACGAAGCCAAATATCCAAATTATTAAACTCTTCAATAGTGAAGTATATCAAAAATTCGAAACCAATATACCTTCCAAGTTCACTACTAGGAGTACTTGATCGAGCTCTTTTGGCATTCTCATCTCTCAAAGTGTTATATAATCGCATCATTTCATTATTAGCGTGCGAACTTGATCCGGATGCCCCCTCATTTCAAATGTCGTCACGAAGGGATGTGGAAGTACTGAGTTTCGTCAACCGTGGATTATCGAAGTGGTCAAAAGGCAAGCTTTCTTAAATCACGAACTTCGTCATCCTATCCCGTACCAAATTCGCTTCCTACTGCCAAAATTTAGCATCATTCACCATTGTCATTTGATCATGCCCTGCCCCAAGTTTCACCGTTTTCCAATAGAGGTTTGAATAATTATTCAAAGTACTATTCCCGTTCTTAAAAAAATGTCTCACATTTCTTGTATTGAACTTTTCTAAGGCCACTCGACATTTCACAAATAGTCGTAATTGCACCAAATATTCGGGGTTCTTTTTGTCACTATGACAGAGACAACATAGCATTATTAGACGATTCCCCAACACCTACCGAAGATTGTGATTGCCCACATGAAGATTTTATTGCCTTTGAGAGTTGAGAGTTAAGAGTATATGTCGCATTTTTGCAGTTTGAGAGTGTTTTTAAAATTTTAATAAACCTTTTGAGTATTGCAACTAAACCTTAACATCTAATACATATATATATATATATATACTATCAAAATGGACAAAAAACTCCCCAAAAACATCAAAAAGGGCTAAAAACTCACTCTAACGGGTATATGGTCATTTTCTAACCGCTACAATTCATGTCAAGCCACCTATCAAGCGGATAGGGTTGCTATCCGACAGATAATTCTCAAACCGAATTCCCCATATTCGGTTTCAATAGCTATAAACTCAAACCGGTTTTTGATTTACAAATCGGTTTCGGTTCGTAAACCGGTTTGAACGTGCACATCTAGGCTCAAATCTAGAGCTTCGAAGAGATCCGAGGCGTTAAGGTCTCGAAGAACGAGGTCCTAGGCGCTAAGGCGAGAGCCTCACATAAATACCTTATTTCAGAAAGTCAACAAAAGTCATCTGCAGGTCTAAAAAGCCGAATAGAAGATCCGAATTGAAGAATATTTCGACTAGAAGTTCTATTAACTCATAATCCGGCTTCAATTTGGCTCCAATTTGTTGTCTCTCGCTTCAATTTGTTGTTTCTTGCATCAATTTTTCACAAAAAAAAAAACCCCGAGGCGCTAGGCGCCAAGGCAAGAGCCTAGGCGCTAGGTGCGAAGGCGAGAGTCTAGGTGCCGCTTCGAGAGCGCCTTACATCAAAATATCGTCTAGCCTAAATTTGAGGCGCCATATCTAGAGCTTTGAACCATCTAGGGGCGTTTTCTTAAACCAAGGGCTCAATAAAGGCTCCTATGGTCGAGAGATCCAATTTAGATAGTACTTGACTACTATTGATGGATGTATATGTACCCAGTAGCCCAGGCCCATAAATATTATATATATTCAAATTGTACAGTCATGCTTATGTTTAATTTCGCATATATTGCATGTGGTCTTAATGTCATGCAGATGATAACATGTGTAACAAGAATCTATTGATTATATGCTCCTGAAATAAACAAATAAGAGTTGACATTTAAATGGTACAGTTTGAGAAGTTCAACATCCAATCACACATGTCTTTTAATAAGCCAATGTATATAACATCAACATAAATCTTAGTTCATACTCTTTTGGGACATGATCCAATGATAAATATTATTAAATTTGAATTCACACACAAATTCTGAATCTACATCTCATATCATTATCCTTTCCAGATATTTTTTGAAAAAATATATTAAATACACATATAGATTGAATTTTGCATTAAGGTAGAAAAATCAAGCTTTATTGGAATGAACGGTCTTGTTGATAACAACCATTTTTATGTCAACCTAGTGTATTGTGCTTGTTTTTCTTAACGGTGCGCAATTAGCAATTTCTTGCAACAGTCTTTCATTAAATGAAAATTTTGCTAAAGGAAAAGCACAATTATTTAGGGGTGGCACCCGTAGGAGACGAGTATTGATCTGCCATACCCACAAATTGCATCTGCAAATTCTTTCCAACTCGCAAACCTATGGGTATTCCTTAATGGAAGGTATTCATTAACGAGTTTACTTTTACATACCCGCAACTCGCTAAGAGTGTTGCACTTTGAACCTTTAATACCAAAAAGAATTCAACCTTAATGATCATATCTTTCTGTCCAATTAACAATATACACGTATACATCTATCGGTACACATCACACATGGTGAAGCAATTTCATTAAAGCCACATGAGTATGTATGACAACAACAATATATGTTCCACTATAATAATGCCAATGATAGTCACCATCCTTAAATAGTCTATACATGGCTTCGGCCCTTGGATCACTAAGAAGCGTCATGATCTTGAACAAAAGAAAATGTGCATCACTTCAAGCAAATAAAAAGCCATCAAATAAAAGAGTTTTCTGGCCTGATAGTATGTGGACCAACCAATAGATTGTGGAGTCAAGTTAACGATCTTTATATCGTACGTGTAATTTATATATCATATGTGAGATATGTTATAAATATGCCGTTCAATTTTTCTGAAAAAACATAAACAAGCATCAAATCTTACTTTTTTGTCTTTTTGACAAACCTACAATCTAACACACATAATATGTAAAACATCCATCTAATGTTATATATTTACTACCTCAAAGTGAGGTTTAAATTCATAGCATGTCGATTGATAATAATTAGATTCTTCTCCTACCGATGAACCAAAACCCTTCGGTAGCATTGAATCTTTTAATTATATGTTGGATCAATAATAGGTGTTATTAAACCTATTCTTAAATCTATTTACCATGTCCACTTTGCCTAAAAATATATGTAGTTTCGTGTCATTTATTTATATTGAATAAAATAGTATTAAAAAGGTCAAAGATTTGACAAAATGGGGTATAATGGAAATGTCGAGTAGCACTTGCTTGAACGCGAAGGCAGGTCTCGTTGGACGAATGGTCGGCACCACCATCTCTTGCTCCCTCTCCGCATTATTTGGACCATATTACCCTCCCCCCTAATTAATTTTCACACTAATCTCAATAATTACTTTCTTTTTATCAAAAACAAATACAAAATATATTAATGGGATTTACTAATCGTCATTATTTTAAATAAAAAAATAGCTAAGCATACCATATTTGAAGAAAACGTTTTTACACATATTCAACTTCCATGTTTATAACGAATTATATTATGTTATATTATATTATTTTATTTATTTAATATTATAATAATATAAAGAGTGATTATCATTATCATATCACTAGTAAATAAATGTAAAAAGTATATATTTATCCAATAGTATTAGTATGTTTAATCTTTATCATAGTATTGGTATGTTTAATCATTACCATTAGAACAACGTTGATGGATTCCAGAAATATGATTTGTTTATAATTTATAAAATAAATCTTACATTATATCGTGATTATCATTATCACTAATCATAGAATTAGACCTTTTATCAAAATTTTCACTTTCAATTATAATGAATTATAATATAATATAATATAATTATAATAGTTATAATAATTATAATGATTATAATATAGATTGATTATTATTATCATCATTGTTATTAATATTAATAATCCGTATCATCACCAATAGATAAAAGTTATTCATCAATTCAATATATGAAGATGAAATGTAGCTAGGTATGTGTTAGATAATTTTGGTAAGTTTTATCGTTATCATTTTAAAAAGGTAATGTTTACTCCGTATCAAATCAAGTCCCAATTAACTAGACGCCAAATATAAATATAAATATTCTTCCATAAATGTAGATTTCGATGGAATGTTATATACAAAAGGTCCATTTGTTTGTTCCTAATTTTATACTCTACGTTCTCTCTTCCTCCTAAAAAATATTTAAACCAACCCCATCTCTTCTTACTCTCATAATCCCCTGATCTCCATGCTCACTCCTCATTCATCCTCCTTCCGCAGCCCGGTAGCCGGAATTTCACGATCACCCTCCATTCTCATCGTTATAATAATCTCGGTCTCCCTACTTCTATTATGGTGTACCACAATTCATATTTTCGGGCATCCGTCATCATCATCAAGTGCAACAATAACAACTCACATTGTAACAAAAGAACAACAAGAGGATCATCAAGATTACTTAACATTAAGGACACGTCGCGCATTGAAAGAAAAAAAGGTGATATTCGATTTCACGCCGTTTATTCAAGCCCATCACCATCATCAGCGGCCCGCACAAGGTTCGAATGTCGACCCATTATATGGAGTCGAGATGCGGCGCGTGCCCACAGGTCCAAACCCATTGCATCATTGAGGTTTACTTGATGATACTTAATTCATATATTTGCTTTTAGTATATAGCTAGGTTGTTTATTCGAAAAACTAAAAGATTAGTACAAAGGTATAATGGAATTTATTCTTAAATATATATATATAGATTTTTTAACTTTCTTATTGATTATTTATTCTGATTTATGTAGCTAAACTTCAATGGTTGATAGTTGCATATGCATATTGGCCGGGTTAATTTTGGTTAAGTTTTAATGATGACTTGAATGAATGTTTTTTCTTGTCTAGATTTTATTTTTATATGCATTAACTAATTTTTTTTGGGTATTGTCATATGTCTATCTATATAATTATGATATTATCTTCTTATATACAACCATTACAGAAAATATAAAGTAGTAGCGTTTGATCAAAGTGATATGACTTAATCATTGTTTACTTGTTCATGACAAATTCATTAATAACTAATATGCATCGTTAACTTATTTATTTCTATTTACACTTAAAAAGCGTCGTACACGTGATCAATATTCCGTTATCTTTTGTTAAATTTCTTATTATACACTCCTTTTTATTATTAGGAACGTGCTATGTATTATATTAATTAGATCAAATATATATAAAAACATCGGTTTCAAGAGTATAATAATTAACAACTGATAATAAATAAAGATTTTAAATTGTACGTCTTTGAAATTGTAAAAAAGTTAAATTATAATTTTTTGATTTATTTTATATAAAAGAAAAAGAAAAAGAAAGTATGATCTTAGAATTTGGTAGAGAAAAGGGGAAGTTGATTAATTAATTAATTAGTTATATAAGTGAAGGTTAATCATGTTTGTTAGTAGCACTAAAATAAATGGAAGGTCCTTAGATTCAGCGACTTTGGAGGAGTGAATATGACGGCACGGCGTCTCCACGTTTCCGTAAATATAGCAATAAATTAATTACAAGCTTAGTAACATTTGTTTAATTAATGGTCTAATTGAATAGTTAATTAATTAAATTAAATTGTTTAGCCTACCAGGATAAAAATATACAACTTCCCTGTTTATACATAAAAAAATTGTAATTCTTAAAAGGATATGCGATGCGTACGCTGCTAAAACATGAAAAATAGAAGTAACTCTTTGTAATTGTAAGTAGCTATGTATTAATTTACATTTTGTATATTTAATAAGATTGACTTTCATCGTCTATTTAATTTTTGATTATTGTTTTTTGTATGTAATATTTTGACATAAAAAATTATATGGATCTGACGTAGCGATTTTTATAGATGACATGTTTAGCTAATTACATTGCATTAAACCGTAAAAGAATGAAATTAAAGTCTACATAAAAATTTCAATTTATTAACTACACACGATACAAGTTAAGTCTAACAACTTAAATTGTGAAACACTGACAAAAAGTCCTAATTAATATGACCATACATTTGGGTATAGATTAATATAGAATGATCCTGTATTAACTAAAAGAAATATTGATTTTTATAATGCATTAATAATAGTAGATTTCACGTTGTAAGAATTGATTTATGCGGTGAGTATACTTGTAATGTAGTGGGTACTAACAATCATTATAGCATACATGTACGTGCATAGGTATAATAAAAGCAATGGATTGACTTATTGAAGTAATCAGTAGTAGTTATTATTCTTTTTGTTGCTCAATTTTCATGTATCCATTCACTAGGGATTTGTGTTCTTGTTAAGATGAAAGGATAGTATAGTAATTTAATTAACTAATAATTGATGTTATTAACGACAAGGGACGAATAAGGTGTCAAGTACGTACATTTTGATTCGTTGAACAAGTTTGACTTGGTTAGTCCATTCTAATATATGATGTATTTAGTTGCTGCATATTCAAACGATTTTAAAACTCCCTAATAAGTTACATTTTGAGAATTTATTTAAATCTTATTAATCTATCAATAAAAAGTAAAAAGAAAAAGAAAACAATAGATCAATGGGTGGGTTTTATTTGCTTAAGTGGGTCATGAAGTAGACTGTTTAATTAAGTGGTATTTCAACATGGTTGTTATGACTTGTTGAGGGGTAGATGTTCTTTAGCAATCATTGACTTTTTATAGTGAAAGTTGAGTGGATAACACAAGCAAGTGGACATAAAACTCCTTTCTACATTCTTATTATGACTTTTACTGTACCTAGAATATTATTACTCTACCACAAACCATTTAACATTGCATTTAATAAAATAAAGTTCTAGATGTGCCCTTTTCTACTTTCTATATGTGCCATTTCTAGACAAGTCGTAGATGTGCCACTAAGAATATAAATATGTCAAATGAGTCGAACATACATGCTAAAAAGTGTATCTAAAACAATGCTATGATTACAAAACGACCTATACATAAAAAAGATTACACAAAAAGTTGTTGTTGTCACGTTGGTTTATTTCTTTTCACTCGTCATCTTATTGGTTGTCTAAAATTTTGTGAAATACCATTAATTATTCAAAAAATGAAAAAATATTTCTATAAATTCTGCATAGTACTGTAACCTTTGAAGTCTTGACGTGGATATAAACCATCTTCTTACGATGTCCAATACGGAGTATAAAGATACTATCTGGAAAGCCCATAATCCCAGTTAAAAGCCCATAACAGGTTGACTTGATTGAGCCCGTGCACTATTGCGTTGACGATAAGCCCATTTAAAGTAATTTAAAGTTAACATAAAGCTCGGTCTACCATTTTGTAAGGAGAAAAACATTTTAGTAGTCAAATCCCATACCAAATAATATAAAGAGGCCGTACATTTGATCTGGACACCTTCGAAAATTTAACAAGCTTTTGCAGCAAAGGGTCGAATTCGCAACACTTTACTAAAACCTAATTTGTAAAAAGATATATGACTCGTGCCGCATGCAAATTGCATACTGTTCTGTTACATGCTAGATCACACATGATCATATTCCCAAGTCTGAAACTAAATTGATTTCCTTTTTATAATTTGTGTTATGTATACTTTTTCTCTTTAATTAACTTGCCAAGTAAAGTAACCATGTTAACCTATCAGGATCACAATTTTAACAACTATATTTTTAGTATTTAAATTTTAAATATATATAAAAATACCCCTTGTAGAGTTGCAGCAGTTCAAATAAAATAAAAGAATTACACACTAAATAGATACTACATTATTTCCTTAAAAAATCAACAACCTTTAAATTCATCTGCTTATACATATTTTCTGGTCGGAGGAAAAAGCAACAACACAACCGCCGTCGATAAACCCAACCCGAAAAGAGACGATACCACCGCTCCAACGAAAAAGAGCCCGATACCAATCGGAACCCATATCGGGCTCGTAACGATTACAACAGGTACAAAAAATACGAAACTCGTCGCGATAGTAGTGAAAGTGATGCCAGTGAGTATCAACAAGATTCCGGTTGAGATAATTAAGGCCATAATTCCCAAGACTTGGGTTGATTCCGGCGAGTGGGCTCGCCGGATTCTACGGAAAGATGTTCTTCCATTATTGCTAATGATGGTGGATTTTGGTGGGTGATAAGTGAGGTGGTGTTGGCCGATGATTTTGTACCGATCGGCCATGTTTGAGGGTTGGTTTTGATATGATTTGTGATTTTTTAAAGATGATGAAGGAAAAATAATATAGTGACACGTTAACTGGTAACAAATGACACGTATTGGTGATGAGGGTAAATGAGTTAGTAAGATTTTGTTTGTTGATGTGTCATTGCATCGGTACCATGGTGTTTGGAGTTTTGTTTGGAGAAACATGTAACAACAACAGCATTAAATTGTTGAGGTCATTTTTAATAGTAAACTAGTGTGATAACTCGAGCGGTCCGCCCTTTCACAAATATTAATTTAAAAATTCACTAAATGATAAATTTAATATTATATATATATATATATATACTAGAAGAATACCCGCTCAATATAGCAAGAAAAGTTTATTAGCTTCATATTCATTCGATATAAACTATTATATTTTCTGAAACATTTTAAAAATCCAAAACTATATGACGATACACAAAGTACACAATTTTGTAAATGAGAAAATCAATGTTTAATAATTTTTCAAAAAAAGTTGTAACAAAATAACTCAAAATAATTATATCATAATATGTCATTGCAAACTCAATGGTCAGCTCGCGAGTTTTGAGTTCTTAATGGATTGGTTGCAAATTGTGGAGTCGTTTGTTGAGTCTAGATGTTTAACTTTCATTGGTTTTTTATTTTATTTTTGGTTTGTTTTTTGTATTTTGATATTAAGTATCATGTGCGTTACATTTAATCTTAAAACTCGATCAAAAATTTAAATTACTTGTGCCAACCTAGATTAAATGCTTTCATCTCATCCTAACATTTCCGTGCATAATTGGGTTAAATAATTATTTGTATCTTAAAAAAAACACATCTCAAATGCATTATATAATAATATAGATATAGAGAAGTTAAGCTAAAATTAAATGTCATATATTAATTAATTTATGGTTTAATAATGCTTATGTTAAAGATAATTTAATAAATGTAGTGTTGGAAATAATAATTGAGATTGTCAACATTGCTTTTATAATTAATTTATGCTATTGTAAAGGGTATAAAATCTGACCTTCTCTCAATTTAGATATTAAAATTAGTATCAGGGGCATTAGTATTCGAGTTTACAAGTATTTGATTGAACAATTTCAAGCAGAAAAAGTAAAAACTAATATATTTTGAAACAAAATGGGTATTTAAAAATTCTCAAAAACCCCCAAATATAAACAAGCTCGTGGATTTCATAAACAAACAACTTAACAAAACTGAGTTCAATAACAAAAATCAAATAACATAACAAAACATCATTGGTATAATTTATTCAGGAATCAATACATGACTCGGATATTTATCAATAGTCCTCAGGTTATTTTTAAACGGTCCGACCGGTTTTGTTACGAGTTTCAATTCGCACTAGTGCATTACCCGCAACCAAAATGCAGTGGTCGGGGTTTTAGGGTTTAAGGAAAAAAAACCTTCAATCACTTTACAATTCAATTCAATTTAATTTAATTTAATGGCGTCTTCACTTTGTAGAAGAATTTATCGTTCTATTATCTCAACGACAAATCACCATCAATCACTCCCTATTTCTCTACATTATTTCACCACTGAAACCTCATCAGACTCTACATCCGGGTCGGACTCTGAACCTGATTCAACTATCCACCCGGAACCCGAATCAGATCCGCTTCCCCAAGCTTCCGAGTCCAATACTCGGCAGACGAACTCCGGTGACCGCCCCTTAGAAAACGGTTTAGATGTTGGCATTTACAGGGTACATAAATACATCATATGATGACTATATACTTATGTTCTCTTAAGTTACATAAAGTTTTGACTTTTATTAATTTATTAATTATGAATTTTAAAATTAGGGTTTTTGCTATCGATTATATTATATTCTCTTTAATGCATTACGTTTTGATTTTTATTGTTTTCTAGTTTGAATTTTATGGTTAAGGTTTTTTGCTGTTTTGAGTAAGCATTTACTGGGTACATAGTGACATTGATCGTATTCACTTTAGACTGCATAAACTTGCTGATTTCAGTTGTTTAAATAGGTATTAACAGGGTCTATACATTGATTATTTTGTGTAGAATGGGTAAAGTTGTTAATTTTGATTGTTTGTTAGCTGTGAATGTTTATGATTCGATTTTTTTTGCTGTGTTGAGTAGGCGATATTGATCGGGAGAGTGGGTCAAAATGCAATAGAGAAGAAACTGAGAAGTGGGAGGACAGTGACTATGTTGTCGATAGGGACTGGTGGGATGAGGAACAACAGGAGGCCGTTACAGAATGAGGAGCCAAGGGATTATGCCAATCGGAGTATGGTCCAGTGGCATCGTGTCTCAATTTATGCTGATAGATTGGGTGCACTTGTAGCGAAGAATGCTGTCCCTGGGTAAGATTTAACTCTGCTTTAAAGCTCTTCTGTTTTTTATTGTGCTTTCAGTTTTCAGTTTCTCTAGTGCACTTAATTTTGCTAAATGTATGTGCGATGGTATAACATCTATGTGGATGAAGTGGGGGAAGATTAGGATTTACCTCTTGTTCTGATGCTACATGTATGTGCGATGGTATAACATCTATGTGGATGAATTTGGGGAAAAGTAGGATTTACCTCTTGTTCTGATGTGTATTGGGATCTTTTGCAACGTCAATCAATAAATTTTATATTATAAATTCAGTTTCATGGGAATAGCTTGAGTGCATATATTTTTAATGGTTTAAGAAGATCATATAAAATTGCATAGAGAATTTTAGTTGAATGGACTATACCAAAGTAGTAAGCCATAGAAAGGATTCAAGGTGTGTTTGGGAAGATTACTTCTTGTTGTGTGTTTTGCTGCAAATTTTTGTTTCATACATGAGCTGTTGTATGCTTACGTCAACCGTAGTACATTAGGTTCTGCTTGCTTATTTTTTAAGTGGAACATTGCATAATTTAAGCATAAAGTTTGAATTGGTATTCTACACTTGTTAACTTGTCATCTTGTTTTCTTAAATCAGCCAATGGGAATGGTGTTTTGTGCTTATTATTGCAGCTATGACACCTGGGCGGTTTACTGTTATATATTATAGTTTTATAAAGCAAATTACTAATATGGCGCTTTTTGTTTGTAGTTCAATCTTATACTTGGAGGGGAATTTGGAGACCAAGATCTTCAATGATCCAATAACAGGTCTAACTAGGCGTGTAAGAGAGGTAGCCATACGTCGAGATGGTAAGTTCCTTTGAAGTTTAATTTGAATCATGAATTTATTATCAAATGAAAAGAAAACATATAACATCTGAGAAAGAAAGCAGCTTAATTCATTTACTCCTTTAACCTTTACCACCACTTTTACACCTTTGTTTCACCTCATTTTACGAATATCATATATGGATAGTGTTGACCATTAGCATCATGGCAAGTGGCAAGAAAGCTGTTTTGGGCTAAAGTTATTTAACCCTCATCTTACACATCCCATAATTGAATCGCAGGTCGTGTTGTGTTTCTTGATAAAGGGGGTGACAGTCAAGAACCCCAGCAAGCAGAGTTGAAGGGGGTCGGTTATTACTGAAGCAAATTCGTTCTTTATGGCTGTTACGATTATTAGTTGCCATGTAGATGATAGTCAGAGGTCATTGTTATCATTTTCATTTTGCCCCTCTAGGTGGTAATTAGTAGTGGTGATGCTGCGCATACATTTTTGCACACCTTGTGTCATGTCACTTCCAATCAGTGAACAAGTGTACTGTGTACACATTGTCTGGAAAAGAGCAGGGCACGGGCAAAATCCCAAGAATTTTTTCATTTCCTACATTACATAATTCTCTCTTGCTAATATTTTTATCCACACAAGAGGCACGTTTAATTTGTAGTTTCACTTATTTTACCATGTGTGGTCATTTAACGTATATATATTGACCAAAGTGCATGCCCAGCTAGTGGCACATATAATGTTCTCTATAAATATAGATGGGTTGCATAAGAAGAAGATAATGAATGATGGTGTAATTATTCCTTAAACGCCAGATTAAGTTAGATCAACTGCAAATTTGTAACGGGTAAACGACAATGGAACTGAAGATTTGCTAAAAGGCCAATCTAAAATTCTGGGAGGAGCATCTAGCAATACTATTACAAATTTACAAGTACTATTGAATATAAACTACTTCAAATGTTATGCAACTGTTTTAAAGTTGATTTGTCACTGCTTATCTGATTGGTATAACAAAAAGATGAGGGTCTGCGAGATGTTTCCCCCTGGATTTCGACTAGCATAGACACATAGTAACTTGAATTTCATCCTGATGCCAGGAAGAGCAAACAGATGTCAATTAATCAGTAAAAAGCTCCGTTTGTTGCTCTCTACAAGTGTTCGAGTGAACTAACAAAATATGAAAGCAAATTAGTTTTCTGGTTTCCAATCCATGAAACCACCACTTATCACTTGATCTGAAAAGGATTGGAATTGAAATTGAGAGAACATGGTCATTTTGCAACTCAAGAAATTATTGCAACACTTTTATTGTCATATTCTTCGCTATGCGTAGGATTTGAAAATGAACAATGGCAAATAAAATGGGGAAAAGTTCAGTTGAATTGAATATTAAGATTATGGTTGATTTTTAGATTTTGTTGAAAACCCTATTTTTGCTTTTAGTTGCACACATATTCTCCTAAAATATCAAAAATTAAATCCAACAATTTAAATATATCTTCGGAGACAGGATCATAACGAAAACAATGTCAAATTCGCATACATGTTTCACACAAACCGAACTTCATGAGAAGGACGTGATCTTGAGCTTAAAATTTCATGCAACTAAAGCCACTTTCTACTTTTTAGGAGGGCAATTTGTGGTTAGTAAATGAACATTCCTGACCACTGTGGATGGGATTACTATCTCTTCTTGTCCACATAACTCATCCCATGCAACCCCACACACTCTCTCTCAACATCTCTCTCTCTCTCTCTCTCTCCTATCCATCACTCTTTCGCGCACACACATACAGGAAGGAAGCAATTAATGGAGAAGATATGGCAAAACCCAAAGGTCCTCCATTCAGCAGCTAAAATACCTCCACCACAAACACCACCACAGATTCAAAATCCGGCAGCTATCAAACTGTCACGTAGACAGCTTGCAATCTGCACCAAGTCATCTGCACTGCTCGTCCTCACTTCCCAATTTCAAGAGTATTTCTATCTGCCTAAGGCAAAAGCACAAGAAGAACAAAACCTTTTGATAGACGACATTCCAATTGAGAATAATACTGTCACAAATCCTACTGAGGAAATCTCAGTTGAAGGTAGTAACACCACCATTCCAACTGAAGAGAACCCAGTTGACCCTAGTAGTACCACCACTCCAACCGAAGAGACCCCAGTTGAGAATAGTGGCAACACCAGCACCGCCGAAGAAAACCCAGTTGACAATGGTGACACCACCAGCCCCACCGAAGAGGATCCAGTTGAGATGAGCAGCACCACCAGTCCCACCGAAGAGAATCAAGTCGAAAATAGCAGCACCGCGAGTACTACCAAAGAGAATCCAGTTGAGACTACTAGCACCACTACTCCCGTTGACAATGATTCTGACTCAACAACCACAACTGCAGTAGACAGCTGCACTGACAAGATTCTTACCAAGCGGGCTTTTCTGGATATATCAATTGACGGACAGCCCATTGGCCGAGTTGTCATTGGGCTATATGGGAACAATGTACCAGCTGGGACTACTAAGTTCAGTGATTTCGTCAGTGGTGCAGCAGGTAGCTTCTACTTTTGGTCTATTATAGTTCCATATTTTCTCTAAATAACAAACCGATGAAACCCTTGGAATACAGTCCTTCCCTAAACTAATATCAAATGTGTATATAATCATTCAACTATGTACTTGCAGGTGTTAGTTACAGAAGAAAAGAGTTCATAAAGATCACACCAAGTTATGTGCAACATGGCGGGGTTAGATCATATGGGGTTGATGCTGAACTCGCAGCTAAAACCGGGAGGAATTTTGCAGTCGAGAATCTCGTTGCTGAATTGGAGAGAGAGAATGGAAGATGTCCCGGGATAAAGAACGTTGCAGGAACTGTTGGTATTATTGTACGTGACCCATTTAAGCCACCACCTAAGCAAAAGCTGGTTGCCCGAAATGGTAAGCTGGTTATTGATGAAGAAGAAATTGGGAAGGAGCCAAACGGTACGGAGTTCGTGATTTCAACAAAAGATTCACCAGAGTTGGATGCATCAACATTAGTGATAGGGAAGGTTCTGGAAGGTATGGAGGTTGTTGAGACGATTGGTCAGGTTAAGACTGTTCAAGATAACACTAGTTCTGCCTATTTCAGGTACTGATACAGAAACAATAGTCCGCATGTATTTATGATCTGCAGAAGCATCAAATAAGTATTAATGCAATAAACTTTCTTGTTAAACAGGGTGGCCAAGTTGATTGGAGATAAAAGGGCCGTGGTTGCAGAGAGAGGATTCAACAGACCCTATTCAAAAGTAATGGTGACTAATTGTGGGTTAATGGGATAATTTTCATTTGTTCATCGTGTTAATAAGATAAATTTACAAGGACCAAAGAGTTGTACATCAATGCGAATATTGTTTTACGTTTGATTGTGTAAAGCCCAAAAATTTTGTGACTACTGAACTTCTACAATACATGAAATCACCACCAAAATCAAAATTGGATACAAACAGTTGCGCCTATCCCAAAAAAAGAACATAGCATGGGTGATAGAAATAGCGCAAAAAATTGTTTAAGCAAAAAGAAAACACTTCTTACTTGACTACACATGTTTAATTGATGTTTTTATGGAAATGGTGTGCTTCTTTAGCTCAAACCATGAGTGAACTTCTTTCTTTTAGCTGACGGTGGCGTGAGAAGCTTTTCGACAGAACCAATGGGATCTTCCACCTGCAAGGTAAACAACAATTAGCAGCAGATCAATCTGTTTGTTTCCAAATACTATAGAGATATCGATTAGAAACTGAAGCCCATAAATAGACCACAAATTATAACGCACAAATGTATACACTATACAGACAGACTAGCAATATAAAATATTTTACATTTTTTCAGTTCACATGTAGACTAAAAAGCATGTACATCTAACATTCAATTAATAATAGCAAAGTGGATCATCAACCTTAGTATCCATGACTCAAAGGCTATTTGGTAAATAAAGAGAAAAGTTAAATGTACATGTCAAGGATACAATGATATAGCGATAACTACTGCTACTATAGAACCTAAATAAAGACATCAAGGTTACCTCAATGAGTGAAGATGAAACTTGAGTTGTCTCTGATGGATAAGCAAACTCTTTCAGGCGTCCTAAAGCAGAAAGGGTTTGTTTCCATCCAGGTGCCGGCTTCCCACTTGATGCAATCCAGGGACAAAAATGTCTATGCTGCTTTATCGGATTGAACTCCATTGCTTTTGCAGATGATGGCTGCTCTAACTCCTTCCCTGAAAGAATAATGGGTAGGAATGATTGCACAGAAAAATAAAAACAGGCCTATGTTTGTAATCAACAAATCCAGTACCTTAAGCAAAATGTATAGTGACATTAATTTAGGATACTATTTCATCAATGTTAATTCACATACTGTAAAACTAGTTCCACAGATCATACTTAATACTATCTGTAAGGTCAAAATTACTTCTAATGACCAGTCCACTGACTAAAATTACGATAGACACAGGGTACAATTCAAACACTCAGACACAAGTACACATAGTAATAATAAACTTAAACAAGAAAGCTAGTTGTTGTCTTACCTGAGTAAGACGTACTGGAATTCAGAGGAGGCCCTGGGGTCTGCATGTAGTCATTGACAACCATGCTTGTATCAGGAAGACTTTTAAAACTAGTTGCAAGATCCCGTGCAACTGGAGTAGCAGTCTCAATATTTGCTAGTTCTTCTAGTGCATTGTAACTACCATTCAAAATTTTGCCATCTACATTTTCTGGTTGATCTGAAGTTGTACTGTCCAGTTCAGTGGATCCAGAAATTGGAGTTTTCATAATACTATCTCCTCCCACTAACATATGTCCATTATCATCTCCAATTGCTTCAGCTGACCCATTACTTGTAGAGCTATGGTGATTATCATCAACTGATTCAAATGCAGATGAAAAACAAGTCCTCAGATTTTGTCCAACAACAGGCAAAGAAATCGTCGGGCGAAAGTTCTGCTCTGCAGGTGGCGGACCACCTGCTATTGTCAATGTTAATACGTTTCTATTCGAGGATGTGGTACCACTATTAGCAATAATTGCTGTCTGTTCGCCATTTTCAGCATGAGAATTTTCTGGACTGTGGTGATTGGTATTATCTATTTGACCAGCAGCCTCCTTTTGGTTGTTCAGTTCTGCACGTCCAATAAGTCTAAGAAACTCCGCAGGCCGTGGAGTTGTAGTGAAAGCCCACAGACCAACTCTAGCACCACAAAGCGTGCAGTCTAGAACTACAGATGTATGGTCATATTGTTCATTTTCACTAGAGAAATCTTTATCTGCCTCCACATTCTCAGAAGTGCAAGAAGAATATACAGTTATACTAGCATTTTGTGCACTAGAAACTGCATTATGCACATCCTTGCAATCAACTATATAAGGTAGCAACCGAGGCTCCCAGCCACATAAACTAATGAGCTTCTGTGCCTGGAGAAACATAATTATAAATTAACGCTCTTTAACATCATTATGAAGCAAGATTTGTAACCCTTAGTAGCACAAAGTTGTCATACCTGATAGTACAAGACAGGTGAATTTTCTTCACATTCATCTAGAGTTGGAGGGAACTTAAGGAAGTGTTCTAGCAAAGGACTCCTCATGTAATCAATGGCTGTCGATGAGATAACAGGAAGCTCCAAGAGTTGCAAAAGTGAAGCACATCGTTTCTTGAAGTTATCAACCAAATCTGCAGGGGCAGTAGGAGGGAACTGTGCTAGCTTCTCATCACAGGCATTGTCAACCCATGGGCAGAGTAATTTGTGTCCATTATTCAGCTTTAAGCTGAACACTGAGGCAACTTTCTCAACTATATTACATAAGATATAACATTTAGACTTAATGGCTCAAATACACATGTGTGCACATATAATATACAATGTAGACGTACAACAAAAAGCATGGCTTACCTTGCTGTTGTGCCCAAGATGATGGAATAGAAAAGAAGAGTCGAGCCCCACAGGATTCACACGTGATTGTGTCCATATCTACATTAACCCAACCTCTCCTGGCACAATTTATTGCACTGGCTACCTGATGAAAATAGACAATGTTACCCTCTTGCACCTAAAATCAACAATGAAATGGAAGGAAAAACATGAAGTGGTATAGACCTTAAATGACTAATTGGACCAAACGAGAGACGAGTGTGAATAAATGCCAGATCAACTCTCCCCCAAATTAAATCTGAAATTGAATACTAATTATTGGATGAAACCTAAATACAGTGATTATCAAATTTTCTATCCTTCTGCATGGAAGTCATAAGCGTTTTCCAATAACAAATTAAATTCAAAGGTGCATCTTTGGACAGTTGTTGGTAACATATCGAGTGAAGAACTATGAAATTTAAAGTCTCAAACCGAGAAAACTCTGAACCACGAATGAAGTTCAAAAGCATCCTTTATATTGTTCCAAAAAACAAACTATAATGCATAACGGAGAAAAATGATTCAACTGATGCATCATCAATTATCAATACACAAACATTTATAATAAAAACGTACACTCCAGAAAGGCTTTGTACGTGGCAACTACCGTAATTCCTTTGAAACATAACTCCACAGAAAGGTAAAAGATATTTTTATGCTGTTAAACCTATGAAACAGTTGTATACAATGTATGATGATGCATAAAACCAAATCATGAAAAGTAAACATTCTGTTACATCATTAGCTGTGCCAAATCTATCCGGTGGTAGACCAGGATAAACTACATTTATGTGAGAAAAATTTCAACGTATACACATTATATATGTAACACCCCGGCAGATTGTAACGAAATCATATATTATGCGTTTTCTTTTATTAAAAGGCATGTTGATTGGGTCATTTGTTCATATAGGATGCATTATTTATTAATAATGAATATTGGTAAATGTACATGAAGAGATTGATTTATATTTTATACGTTATGCACAAAGTTATTGAGATATTTCATTCGTTCAAATGAAAATTAAAAGCTCATCTATAGATATATATATATATATATAATGTACCCACAGAAAATAATAATCATTGTTGCAAGTAATGGTTAGCCCTTTTCTCATGCAGATGAACACCTCATATACATTTAAGATGACACGTAATTAGCCTACTTATCAAGTTGGCCAACATTTAGAGTGAAAGATGTCAACACTGACCTGTTACTAGAGTGGGGCTTTGTACGTGGCGTTAAGTTAATACATGAGCATGGAAACCAACAAAACTTGGAGACCACACACACCCATCCTATAAATAAGACACTTATAGTTTTTGGCTCATATTTAGACACACCGAATAATAAGAAAATGTAGAGATACGTACCAAGAAATTGATAAAAGAAAAATAAAGTGAGGTCAAGATACCTACTAATTTCAAAGAGAGGAATACAAGTAGAGATACGTACCAAGAACGTTACAAACTGGAAGACTGCAATCATATACAGTTTCAATGTGAGTATTTATCGTGTTATTTACAAAAACTGAGATATATGCTATGTAAATGTATGATGTGATACGTGTTGCATTAGAATTGTTCGACTTGTATGCATACATTCATGATCACGTTTGTAAGCATGCGAATTTATGTATTATGTGTGGTTAATGTGTAACGAGCGTAAGATTCGGTTCATCAAACCATTTAGAGTTTAAAACGGGTTAGCACAAGGCTTTCCGTGATTTGAAGAATGGGATCCATATCTATAAGATTCGATCCAAAGATAAAGATAAAGTTACGACTCGGTTACACATTAAGAAAGAGATCTCGATATGTATTTTTATATAAAGAGCATCGTCATGACATGATTGTTTGTGGTATTTCAATAGAAAACGCACGAGCTCACTGAGCCATTAGTCTTACACATTTATTGCATACATCTCAGGTAAAATCATATAGAATTGTTCAAGAAAATAAGACGAAGAAGGCCTTAGTGACGAGATATCAAGAGATGGAAAATGTATTGTTTTATAAACGTTCATGTCAAATCTGTAAATTTTATAGCTTCCGCTGTAAAATGGTATTTATATTATGAGGTAAAAATGACGGATGTTACAATATAAAGACGCGACATCATCAAATTTCATTTAATAAGTGAACATATGATCTTGATATGTAGCATATTTATTATTCCGATCATCAATGCTAACTTTAATGCATTCACTATTTATGACTGTGATTTCTCCAGTCAAAATAGTGTCATTAGCACTAATATACCTATTCACCACTAAATGAATGTCTTCAAGGTGGAACTGCGGGATAACTGGATTAGACAATGAGGTGTGACTAATCTGCAGTTCGTCCAATATTTAGTAAAACTAGTACCACATTATGCTTATAGGAAACTACCTATGTGACATTGAGAGATAAAAATAGTACAAGGCAGAACCTTGCAAACCAAATGCAGCAGAATATATAATGACATTAGAAATTTAGTAAGTGTATCAGTGCATCTAACCTCAGGTTTAGCAAACCATGTCATGGACTTAAATGTAGCAAGCCTTTTCAGGAAATCCTCTCGGTCCCACGGTCTACACATAGGCGACTGCACTGTCCCAACAGACGCATTTCGCAACTCCTCGATCGTATTTCCTCTAGATTTCGGTTCAGCAAAAGCTAATGTTGTAGTCATAGTATTAGTATACCGACGTTTCCTGCCTCTCGATAATCCACCTGTAGTTGCACTGTCAAAAGTAAAACGTAATTACTAAATCCCCAAAAATTTCAATGGCCTGTACATTTTAACCTAATTTCAACATGTAACATACACATTGCACTCGTATCGATTTAATGTATGTATGCATATGGTGTTCAGATGAATAAACCCTAATAACGAACTGAATTAAGCCTATCTTAGATATGTGACTATAATAATCAGATTGAAACACCTAATGAAAAGATACTGAAGGCAATTATTAATTCAGCTGTTGAATTAACATATATTTAGAAAGAAAATTAATAAAATTGAAATACCTCGTAGAAGGGGGAGTTGATGTGGACTTGGAATTGGGAGAAGAAGAAGGAGGAAGGAAGAGTTTATCCATGACGGCTTGAAATCTCTTTTCTGATTCTTCAGCCATTAAATCAAAAGATTTAAGAACTGGAGAATTGAATTGTGAACTGAAAGATTGTTTTCGCTGCTAAATCTATCACCTGGTGTTTCTTTGTGTCTGTATAATTGCAAGCAGTAAATATTTGCCCATTGAATAGAAAAAAGAATAGCATTTGCCAATTTGGAGTAGTAATTTTTTTTATTTTCTTTTTTTTAGAACAAAATAGAACTCGAGAAAAAACTTTTGATAGATTATACTCGGATATAATATAAGGGGAAAATATTATTATTATATGTAGTATAAAATAGGGGTGTCATTAGGTCGGGTTATTCAATTTTTGGATTATTCGAGTCGGGTTTTTGGGTTTTGGGTTTCTAAAATCTACCTGAAAACCGAATTGAGTAAGAATTCGGGTATCGAGTTTGGGTTATTCAGTTATACTTCGGGTTCGGGTTTAACTAAATAACCCGAATTAGGCCATTCGTTGGACAGTAGAAAACAAAAGGTGCAACATTCACTTCATTTTCATAACATTCATTTCATACAAGATGCATGCAAAATTCATTTTTTTTATAGAATACCCACTATCAACTTCATATACAAAAAACTACAGTCTAGTGACAGTAATTTAACAAAACAATAGAATCAAGTTTATACATTTCCAATTTTACTTATAGAATAAGACAAAAGTACTAATTTTAGTTTTTAATTGGATAATTGATGTTAAGATAATTTTTATTGGGTTAATGGTTTCACACATTTGGGCCTAAGGGCCATTGGGATTGGGTTTCAAATTTCCAACTGGTACATACTTATATTATTATACTTCTTCAAAAACAATCCAAAATTTTATTCGGGTTATTCAGGTAACCCGAATAAGACAAAATCATCCGAAACCCGAACTGATTAAGATTCGGTTATTCAATTTACTCGAAAAGCATACCCGAAACCCGAATAAGTTAACCCGAGTAACCCGAAACTGATTCGGGTCGGGTGAGTAATTCGGGTTCAATTTTTTGTGACACCCCTAGTATAAAATATACCTAAAAAATTAGATGCTCTATTTTAAGGGACTAAATCTGTATATTTATGTATAGTTAGAGGACAAAAAGTGTGAAATTTAAAATTATTTTCATCTTTACGTGTAACTAAGTAATATATTTGTCAAGCTCGTTTATAATTTTTCCATGATTAAAGAATAATCTCTTTAATCTATTAAAAGAAAATCATGATAAGCTATTCTTCTTGACTTTTTTTTCTATAAATGAATTCTACCCCTTGAATGCTTCTCAATCTATACAAATCTCACCATTGATTGAGTCAACTGAAAATAATTAGCTAATAATTGTCTCTCTCCTCCCCTACTTCATTTCACTAGCAGTTTTCTAAAAATTAAGCTGGATTAATTCAAAATTCGTAATTCAAAATACAAATTAATCTCCTATTACTCTTCAATTCGTTACTAGACAAGCTATTTTTTTGTAGATTATTTGAAAATCCTAATTTCTCATTTCAGGTATGATGACATTGATTTCCCCAATATTAAATATTTGTTTGATTATTTTTCATATATAAAACATTAATATATAATAGGTATTATTAATATATATATTAGATTTAACCCGTAGGATGCACGGCTATTTAAGTTAAACAATTCTTATATTCATAATCTTTGTAGGTTTAATAATTTAATATTATTTTTCAATTAGTGTTTCAGTAGAATTCATAGATTTTTAATTAATTATTATATTCAAATATTATCTAACTCTATCTAAATTTATTTTTTAGTTTATCTTTTAAATTTAAATAATTATATTTATTTTTAAATTATGAAAAACCGTTACATGTCATTTTGCCTATGTGAAAAAATATGGAGCAACCTTTTATTCTCCTTTAGTATATATATAGATATGTATCATTGTATATTAGTTTAAAGTCTTAACTTTTGATATAAAAACTAACTAACTTCACATTTTTATAAACTATCAACGTAACGAGGCAACATATAGGCCTTGATACATTTTGTGATATTACCTTTCATGAGTCAAAACAATACCCTCGTGAATTTAACAAAAAAGCTGAATGAATAAAGCCGATCCATCCAAATAATAATTTGATTTGCTTCGGTTCATATTCGATATTTATTTGATGGATCGAATTCACTTTTAAAAAATCAAAATTCTAATGAATTTATGTAATTGGATCGGATTTAATAAATCCGATCCATCACACGAACACCCTATTGGAGAAGTACATAGTTAAACAGTTTTTAAATTTTTGTACGTAATTAGTTCACGAACACCCATTGGTGTGTGGCTTGAGGTCTCGATACCTAAATTGGGTATAAACAGGTTTCAATTTAGGTTTTGAAATTTATTAGCAGGCTTAGTGAGCCCATATATGTCTTCTATTTCAAAGGCATATCGTAACAAAAACTACATTATAAAAATATGCACGTATATATTTCACATATATCTTTTATATCATTTAGGAAGATACGAATCATAGTATCCTAGATTTGAAATTGTTAATACTATATATGCATTTACCTAGCGTCCAAAAATATTTAAGTAATAACCAAAAATAATTGAAAAGTTTGTTGCTAGACACAAATTTGAACTTATATTGGTAGTATGTAAATACATAAACCTTAGAACGTTGCTTTATGAGTGAAAATTCATATCCAAATTACGTCGTTATCAAACTTTATTGATTTTCGCTGTTTTTAATTGTAGTTTATATAAATAAACATCTGCCAATTAATTAAATAGTTTTCTAAAAGTATAACATCAAGTAAAACGGTTGTTAAACATTTTTTTGCCATATATCATATTACTTAATTTCTTCTCGATTTTACTTGATAAATATACTTTATTTTATTTTACGTATATGTAATGTAAATTCAATCATCACAAAATCAATGTACGTTGACAAAGATAGACAAAGTAATAAAAAGATTAAAAAAAACCCAAAAAAATAAATAAATTGCCTAGTGTCATATGATGATATAACTTAGGCCATTACGGACGATTTTGTTGGTTTCAACCGATGCATGTCCATTTCGATGATACTGTCGAATCGACGGGGTGTATCGGTTTGACCAAACCGATTTTTCAACGAGGTGACGCATGCGTGGTCCGGGTTGATGTTCTTTTTTTTTTTAGTTTTGACCGTTTAATATAAAAAAATCATTTTTATATCCATTATATAACAGATGTACATATGTTTTTTTTATAAAAAAATTATTTTTTAACTCATTTATCATATCCTCAACACACTATAAATATACATACAACTAAACTTCAATTCACACTCATTTTTCATCATCTTTCTACTACATTCAAATACATTATTCCACCAAACTACTCTATATAATTCACTCACACTTTTTCATCATCTTTCAACTACATTCAAATACATTATTCCACCTAACCATTCTATGTAATTCAATCACATTTTTCATCATCTTTCTACTACATTCAAATACCTTATTCAACCTAACAATTCTATATAATTCACAGACGCTTTTCTTTTTCACATTATTCTATATAATTCAACAATTTTTATCATCATATCGTAAATGGATCCAAACTTGTCTTCGAGCTTCGATGCCGATTTTGAATCGGAATTTTTTCAAGTAACGGCATGTATTGATCTGGTTGCAATGCTAAATATCATTGATACGTTGGAGCAAGAAGATGAATAAGTCGAAGCTGAAAGTTCAAGCCGGATACCAAGAGCACCAAGAAGATACTTATCGAGAAATCGTATCGCTTTCACCGAATGTTTGTGGCAAGACTACTTTGCCGAGAACTCAATTTCTGTCGGATTACTTTTGAAGACGATTTCGGATGAGTCAGCCATTGTTTCTCCGTATATGTGAAGGTATAACATCTTACGCTCAAGTACCTTTTACCACCGTATTTTTCTTATTTCCATCAACGATTAGACACTGCCGGTAAACATGGTTTAACGTTTACTAAAAGTGCACTTCCGTCGTACACCAATTGGCTTACGGTGTCGCACCCGATGCATTTGATGAATACTTACACATGGGTCAACAAAACATCATATGATTGTGTGGACAACTTTACCAAGTGTATATTTCATCTATATTCCACCGAGTACCTTAGAAAATCAACACTCCAAGATATTCAATGTTTACATATTAAACATTAAGAATCTGCAAGAAAGGATGTCGAACGAGCATTCGGAGTGCTTCAAGGACGTTAGGCAATCATTAAGAACCCGACAAGACCATATAGCATCAACAAAATATGCCGCATCATGTACACTTGTGTTATATTACACAATATGATAACCGAGGACAACAGACACAATATATGTCAACTTAAGGAAGACTATATGTCAAACTCGGCAAATATTCCAACACGTTCGTGGACGGAGAGGGTTGAAACACAAATGCGTATGGACAAGGAATTAAGCGACGCGAGAGTTCATCATCAACTTCGTAACGCTCTTATCGAACATATTTGGCACCTCCCTTTAAAATTCTGAATCGTAATGTATAGTATTTTAAATTTAGTTTGCTATTTTAATTATTGCAATGTTTTATTTTAATTATTTATGTTTTATTTTAATTTATGTAATGTTTAAATATGTGTGGGGCTCAGAAACTAACTTGGCATGGCTGTTGTTGGTAGAGGTGTGTCAGTTTTGTGTCAGTTTGAAAAATGATAATGTAGCATTGAAGTAACACAACTAACATAAAATTGACACAATAACAGTTAAAAGTGATATTAGTAACTAGTTAAAAAGTTGATAACATTAATCCGAAGTAAATCAGCCATGTGTTTTTTCGTTGAAGAAAAAACAGAATTACCAAGTCAAAGATTGTATCCCCACAACTTCTCCTCAACCATCTATCCCACTCTCTTCAAAATAACCAACTTCTTCATTTTAACCTCAACATAAACCCTCTTAATCACTTCCTTAAACCACCACTGATCAAACTACATTTCCCCCACTAACCCTTAATAGAAAGATGAAGAACACAACCATCATTTTCATTGCATTAGCCTTCTTTTTCATCCTCAAAGTTCAAAGCACCCAATTCCAAGTTGGTGGTGATCAAGGTTGGCTCATACCTCCAACCAACGACACTGAACATTTCAACGAATGGGCTTCCCATAATCGCTTTAAGATCAATGACACTCTTTGTAAGTAATGTATTAAACTTGTGACAACATATTTTGTTTTAAAGACTGATGTATGAATGTGCATTTTTTTATATATGTAGGTTTTGTGTACAAGAAGGATTCGGTTTTGGTTGTAAGAAAAGAAGAGTACGAAAAATGTGTATCATCGCGATCGATGTTTTTCTCTAACAATGGTGACACGACATTTGAACTTGATCGATCGGGATACTTTTATTTCCTTAGTGGCAATGCGAGCCATTGTCGACGTGGTTTGAAGATGATTATTAAGGTTTTGGAGCCCGAAAATAGTGCTGAAACTGCAAACCAAACTTCTACTACAAGCGAAGCTACATCGGTAGTTAAGATGGATAGTGATGTGTTGTCTCAAACTCTTATGATCGTTGGGATCATCGCGATGTTTACCATCTTTTTTATGTAATTTGTTCTTCGAATTTTGATGTATTTCTAGGTATTCACTTAGGTGATCATTTAGACTAGAGTACATGATCTACTATTGATTTATTTATGCTCACAAGTTGTTCTTTATCATCTTATTTCATCTTTTTAGTTATTAATATACGACTAAACATATGGATTATAGTAGACATATAGTAATTCTATAACATGTAATTTGTTCCATCCCATTAATTCATGCGAATGTCTAAAAGAAACAATATTAATCATTTATTGTAATTAAAAAGGTCCAAAAATGATAAAAATAATGACGAAATGTAATCATTTGTAAAGGTAGCATGTGTAAACAAGTTCTAAAATGTATAGAATTAGGTGTGGAGTATTTGAATCATGCCACCTATGTGAAAATGCAATTTGGTTGTAAAGAAGAGGAGCCTAATAAATGATAGGCACTAATTGCAAATAAGTTAATAAGACTTATGGTGCAATCAATCAAATGATGGGGTACTTAGAATAAATTTAACAGATGTTTTATGTCTTTTAATCATGGTTTTGTAAAATAATGATATTTGGAATGAGATAATAGTTTCATTCCCATCCATTCAATGTGCTTTTCTTTTCCACAATGTGGGTGTAATCTTTTAATCATTATTATAATCTAATAATTATCATTAGCAACTTGAACAGGGTACTTAATCAGTTTAACTAATTATTATATATATAATTGATGTTATGATCAGATTTCACTAAAATGACACTTTTCTTAATGGCTTTTATAATATTGATTGACCAAAACAGTAATAACACAATCACACAAAGATATGGATCATGCTTAATAATCATGCAATTTATTTAAAACTTAATGCAATGCACAAATGACAAAACTTCCTGCCTAAACTATTGTTTCGAGGGTCGAGTTTTAAAGCAAAGTCACACCACTTGACTTTAAAAAAAACTAATAAGTACTTGATTGCAAATAAAGCATTATTTGTTAATTACTAGTAAAATAATAATCTGTAGATACAAAGTTTCTATAATTGATGACTCCCTAGTTTTTTTAACGGGGTGACGATTTTTGGATCGAAATCCTTTCCATTATTATGAAGAGTCTAGATTTCGTATTTTAAATTAAAAGTGTTTTTTTTTTAATTTATTTTTATAAAAAACTTACTCTTGTCGTTCCGTTCAAAGTAAATATTCATATTTTCTTTTTAATTTGTTATAAAATAAGTGTTCACTTTCAAAAATAGATAATTAAACATTCAAATATATCATGTATGTATGTTTTGTTACAAAATCTATATATAAAGCTAAAGCAAAATATACAATTAATTTTAAAAAGGGGAAAAGGTTATAATTTACTTAAAATTGTGTATCATTTGTTCCCATATTTTAAAACGGAGAAAGTAATGTATTTGTAGTTTATCAGTATAACATAGTATTCATCCTCTCTTAAAGAAAAATAACAGATAAACTTAAATATATATGCTTCATAGTATGCCACTCTATATACTTATCGATAAGCGTTGTGCATTTTTCATGTTATAATTTGCACGTATCATTTTGCAAAAATTGTATATTTAGATACAGTTTTAATCGTATGTACTAGACACACATCATTTCTCAAAAAAATAATCATAGATTTACACTTTTTATGAAGATTGAAATGATGTCATTATGTATGCATACACTTCCAATCATTATGTAATAAATTAATGTATGTATATATCCTATTCCACACACCAAGATTACAATTTACAACAAACTCACCCTTTTACCATTTTCTATATACCAAATTAGCAAGTGAATTGAAGAAGAAAGAATAAATTTTCATTTTAGCTTCAACCCATTGCATGAACACATAACTATCATCTTAATCACATGAGGAAGCACATAATAAGAGAATATAAAAATAGTATTCTTTTATGTACTAAATCTAATGCTCATCCCAACCATTATGTAATTAATATGTATATTCCAGTTCCACCCTTCATAAACTACAAATTACAACATATTAACTCACCCTATAACAGAATTACCAAATTCATGAAAACATATTTCTAGCTTCAAACAAGTTGAGTTTGGATCCAAATTCGACTTCTCAAATTCTAAGCAAATAAATACTAAGTTCAGGAGCTCCATTACTATCTGGGTTCATCATATAGAAAGCTTCTGAATCCCTTGAACCCACAACCCTTTCAAACTTAGCCCTCATGTACATAATCTCACCTTCATGAACCACACTTTCATTTTCATCATCACTTGTTTTTTCACCAGGCAGTACACCAGCTCCCATTGATATCGGCTCAACGGCTTTCAATACTTTCCATTCTTTCTCTCCACATTCACGTTTCATCGCGAAACCACACTTTTTCCCATTACAATAAGTCCTCCAAATAGGCTCTTCCGATATTTTTCTTGAATTACCACCTTTTTTAATCTTGTCATCCTCTTTATCACATTCCAACGCGATCCTAACAAGCCCTGAAGCCATTTCTTTAACCAAACCACTTATTGGTGTTTGAAGCTCAATTAAGAAAACGGGTTGGGAAGTGGGAGTTTTTTGGAAAGCGAAATGGACATGACCTTTTCGAGAGCCAAATAGGGTCCCTACAACCCTTGGGCCCAAACCATGCAATAAGTTCGATCGGTTCTTATTAAGTGTTGTAAGAACAGAGCGAACTCTGGCTATTGTGATGGTTTGGAGCTTTTTTTTAGTTAAAGGTGATGGTAATTCGGTTTCTTGATTTTTTTGAAGGTATGCATGAAGTGAAGAGCCTTCTTGTTCTTCTTCATCTTCATTGCTGACTTTGTTTGACCAATGGAAGTGTTTTTTGTCTAGAGAGGTTTTTGCCATGGATGTTTTAGTATGAAAGAAAGATAATAATCAAAAGTGGAACAAGGCAACTACTTAAGAGAGACAATATATATTGCAGTTCTATGTTCAATTATTTATGTGCATCTTTTTAATTGCGAAACCCGATATAAACGGGTCGGATCCTAAAAAAGAAATATAAAGCAGCACCACCAAAAAAGAGGTCAGTTTCAAAATAAAGATTGCAAAGGAGAAATGCCATCTTGGGCTCTTGGCCCCTTTACTTTCATCAGCAAATACTACTATTTTAGTTCAATTTCGTATATATTAAATATAATACTAGTAATTAGTGTAATTTTTAACCAAGATATGCGTTGAATTTGAATAAATGCCAATTAATTAATTAACCATTTGTACCATATGCCTTGATAGTTATATTATTTAGTTGTTACATCTTTCGACAAATTGTCTTTAGAAGATGTGTACGTACTCGGGACTTCGCTTATAATGACATCTTAGTGACAATGTACATTATTGTGGTTTGTGTTTGAAATCATGGATTTGAATTCGATATAAAGCTCATTTAGTTCAGATTTCGACCTGATATTTTTTGGCTTTTGGATCACATCAATGAAAATGTTGTTCACAAGTTCACCCATAAGTCCTTTTTGGTAAATCCACAAGAGAATAAAGAGAAGGGAACAAAGTAAATGTGTAACTTCACTTTCTTAGTGGGGTTAGAGAGAAGAGAATTCTTGACTGACCTTTTTTGTGTGTGTCTTGACCAGAACCCAACACAAAACCAAAAATATAAACAGATTACTCAGAGGGCAAAAAGAACACTGTTTTTCCGAATACAACTTTTACTGCATACTGTACAAGTATGATCGTAGTTTACCACAAAAATCCATCATACATGATCAACAAAAGAACAGTAGCTCTCTGGGTTCTGCTGCCTCTGGGCTAAGGGATCCAGCAATCCATTATTGGCTGCAAAAGTAGTACCTCAGACCCTTGTTTGGTCTATTCCATGATCAACATGTACCAACTCAGTATCTTTGTTGCTAATAATGTTTCTTTTTTCTTTTCCTTTTTTATTTTTGAACTTTTTTTTTGTAGATGCTGGGAAGTTAGCTGTGATAATAAGCTAATGATGGTTCGGTAATCTGACTTTGCATCCTATTATCAAATTAGCTATTTCTCAAGAATTCATTTACTTAAATTAGTGTAACAAATACTCTGTTCCTAGGACTGATCATCAAACAGTAAAAAATTTACGTTATGTCTACAAGTCGAATAATTGACTTCAAAATGTTCTAAGTGATACTGCATAATCACTTTCAAAATGCACATCTGTACACCAGTTCTTAAGTTCCGTCACTTAAGGTTTCTTCTTAGCTGCAACGCGATCTCATGCACTTTTGTGCAATCAGTTAACTAAATCTTGTATTATAGATTTTCATAGTTTCATCTTCTAATCTTTGTGATTTGTTAAGTTTTCAAGTCTTATTTCAAACTTTATAAATGTGCTTTAGCTGGCTGTTAGTTTTTTATGTCAATTTGAGGAATAGGATAAAGGGAATAAAGGAATAAAGAGTGCATATGTACTATGTAGGTCTGTTTTAGTCACCAAATCCAATATTAAGCAGTATATATGTCTATGTTTCACCAACCAATGCCTTAAAACTAGTCATTTCAGGGACCTAGTACCAGCCCCACACTTACATCCTACATTATTTTCCTAACAAATTCAAAACTAAATTACTCATTACGTATTCATTCGTAATCATATGGAATATTTTGTACTATATAATTTTTTTATGCACCCAATACTCATTTGCTGATTCGCACCATCTCTTTAAAACAACTTAAATCCATGTTAACTGCCAGCTTGATCATGAAAGTATCTAATCTAAATAAAATATAGAAGTACAAATAAATATATGTAAAATACTTTATTTTGGTTTTTCCTAAAAGTGCAATATTCTTCATTTTAGGGTAGTAGTGAAAGATAAGCTTCCTTCTAGGCAAAATTTTAAACGGAATTTACTTAGTTCTTGGTTAGCATCAATAAAAATGATAGATATCCAGTTTGTAGGAACTGCAACTAAACAAAGTTTCGACAATTTAACATGTTCAGAACTAGACTTAGCGTTAACCAGACTTAAACCAAACGGTTAAATAAGGGATTAGATTAACATGCATTCCAACCGTATCAGTTGAAGGAATCAGCAAAGATGAGATAAATATCAAAGTGGAATGTTAATGTGGGACTTGGGAGAACATGAATGAGATGAAGGGGAGATGTTTATGAAAAACACTTGGATAGTTGTAGGAGCGTGTAACAGCATAAAGTAGCCAAGTAATCATAAAAGGAAGTTATTGGTAAAGTAGACCATGTGTTGTACTTTATATAACCTTATCTCATTAAATTCGAATTTCATACTAGTATATGCAATCAACTATTCTGTTAACCAAACGAATCAACATACCTTTGATTTCTTACCAAATCGTGCAATTTGCAACCAATAAATACATCGTACTTGTGACCTCTTTAGCAATTTATGCAACTAATAACCTATTGTATAGGTTACTAATGGCAACATGTGGTAAGACGCTGTAGATATGTTTGCATTGGTTTGGCTAGAAGAATGTAACTAGCACATATTAGTAGTGAATTGGAAGGACACATGGGATTCATACACTTTACGCTTAATTACCAAGGCCGGACGGACCATATTTCACCATCTTTAGTATGATATTTCATCCTTAAAAGACACAATAGTTGTCTTGTGTGGTCATGTTCTTGCTTCTAATGTAAACTGTCCAAAAATCTATTCAGAAAATTTCAAGAATAAACATGAGAAATCAGTCGAGAACGCTATCAATCTTCATCTCCTCCTCACCCTCGTGATTCAGACCAACATAAGATCCTTATATACAAGCAATATGTCAAATTCGACCCGTGTTCAAAGTAACTGAAAATCAGGAGATAATGTAAGCAACCTTCTATTTCATTTGTGAACAATAAAATCCATCGCAACAGGCCTAACAAATAAGAGGCACCTTTGACTTTGACTAAATGCCTAACAAATAAGAGCAACTTTGACTAGCCTTACTAATCAGCAAGCATACAGACATTAGTCGGAAGTACATATTACACTTAAGATTCAAACTGGTAGCAGTGACCTAAGCCAAAAGGACTTTGTACAATATATATAACTGGGGGACGTAAGGAAGCGTGTCTATTTCTAAGGGGTCTAAAAGTTAGCTGTTCAAACTTGGTTCGGCTTCAGGCGGTTTGGGGGCAGTTGCAACACCATTCGTTCTAGCACGTGCCTCCGCAAACATCCTCTGCTGCTCCGCAAATGCCTCTTCTTCAGTCATCACAGCTCCATTTGTACACTTTCCAACTCTAACAGTATCCTGTTCAATCATTTTGCTACAACTTAGCATCCGGCGAGAAAACCACTCTCTAGAGCTTAAAAACTTTATTGTTTTGATTGTGCAAAGCAATAAATTGTGCAATAGGAAGGAAGAAATGGAAAATTACCACTGTTTCAAGTTTGTGTTGTTCATAAGCAGCATAAACTTCTTCTATGTAATCACCAAAACCAAGAACCTGAAAAAAATAAATATAATCATTACTTTAGTTTATAGGGCTTATGGCAGGGTAATGCACCCAACTTTTGGCGGATATCTATTGTATGCACCCAACTTTACGGGAGTGCATTTAATGTACCGAACCGGGAAAAATATACAATCGACATAAGTAACCTGCTACGTCACCGGTAAACACCACGTCATCGTCCACCTGGCGCCGGTCATCTTCTCCGGTCAAATTCCGGTCATCTTCTCCGGTTATCTTCATAATCTTGATTTTTTCACCCCTAAATACACTTTTTCTTTCCCTACCAAATTAAAACCCTAGATTTGAGTTAATTTGGGTTTTAAAGTTTAAGGTTTTGATTCAGGGATCTACATCAAAATCAGTACGAATTTTGATATCAAGAGACATGAACGTGGGATTAAGTCCACTACAAAATCAGTACAAATTTTGCATTCTGTAATTTCAAGCTTTGAACAAAGAAGTTGGATGTAGGTTTGGTTATGAAGAGAGAATTAAAAGAGGCTGTGTTTAGATCACCTGGTATTCATTGCCATTTAGCTTGGAGTTTAAACTGCCTACAATCATTCAATAAGAAAATGACTTCAGTTCAGTTCAATTGACACTTTCGATTAGTAATGGGCTTTAAGTGCAAAAGATCTACCAAAAGCATGACAAAATTTGGCCTTTTCAACAGATTTTACTGGGAACAATCTTTCTTTTGCCTGCACATTATCAAGATTCTTTTTTTCTTAAACACCAATGATAGTTATACAATGAGATGACAAACACATAAATGGTCTTTATTCGCAAACTATCATTCACTTTATAATACTGTTAACAGTGATAAACTCATGGACCTGTAGATCCCTAAATCAAAACCCTAAACTTTAAAACCCAAATTAACTCAAATCTAGGGTTTTAATTTGGTAGGGAAAGAAAAAGTGTATTTAGGCATGAAAAAATCAAGATTATGAAGATGACCGGAGAAGATGACCGGAATATGACCGGAAAAGATGACCGGCGCTAGGTGGACGATGACGTGGTGTTTACCGGTGACGTAGCAGGTTACTTACGTCGATTGTACATTTTTCCCGGTTCGGTACATTAAATGCACTCCCGTAAAGTTGGGTGCATACAATAGATATCCACCAAAAGTTGGGTGCATTCCCCTGCCATAAGCCCTAGTTTATAATATGTAATATAAAGGAACTCAATTTCCAAAAAATACAAAATTCCATCTTAAGTTCTTAACAGTTCATCCGGGTAAGAAAATACACCCTGTCGAATATATCTTAACTTTCAATCACATTTAACGCAGTAGCTATTTTCTGATATTTAAGAAGTACAACTGTAGTTAAATGTGATGGAATCACAAGGGCAAGTTGTGTGCAAGTATCAAGAGTCAAGACAAATACTGAAAGTCATTATAATAAACTTATTTTGTACTTCTCGCACGAAGTTCATCTGATAACAGCATAAGTCGAGTGACAAAATAAAGCATCTAATACATGTATCCAATATGCAGCACTCAACTTCAACATGAGTGGATCCTGAGGAGAAACGCAGGAGATATATATGTTAACGAACCTCTAACGCCTTGAGAACATGCTCCTGTGCAATTGTTCTTTTATCTTCCCTACTATAGACTTCATTTGATTATGATGAGACGAGACTTATAAACTCTTCCAGAAAAGAAAATAAAGACCATAACAGATATCAGAGAATTAACTTTGAATATATTGTTAAAAGATCCTGAGTATACATGAAATCCTCACCTAAACAGCATTCGATCAAAAGATCCTGAGTATCTCTTACAACACGTACATCTTGAGGTAACATCTCCTTGATTATTTTTGTCATTGAAGCTGCAATAAATTCAAAAAATTCAATCCGCAAGAAACAGTCAACTCAAAGATTTAACAGTTACTTTGTCACCAAAAGGTAATTAACACATGCACATTTTGGTATGATGCTTAATCACGTATATAATGTAACATGTCTCTACATAATAGACAGAAATAATGAATTCTTACTTCCAGCTCATACTAACACCATGCCAGTTAATATAGTCAGTAGTGCACTCAAATATATCAAAAATTTATCATAAAGTAAGTAGGTCGGGAGCTCGATCTCAAACGAAATGAATGTCACTTTTGAGCTCTTTTAATTATAACGGGTTTGAACTGCAATATTCATAAACCATTTTCATTTGAAGAACGAGTTATGAACCGATTTGTTCATAAGTCAATTCACTTTAAAAACGAGTTATGAACGGAGTTGTTCATAAGTCAAATGTCGGAAATTTAGACAACTTTTGGAACCCATTGAAGCATAGTACCAGTGGATTTTGAGAATTTTGAAAACCATGAATAAGTTGTGTCTATTCAATGTAAAGACGTTGAATTCCATTTGGAATTGAAACTCGGTGTTTCATTTCGAAATAGTTTTCGTGGAATCAACAGTGAGTGAATTCTTTTGAGAATGAGGGATACAAAATCATTCATTTTTTGCACTGAATAAGAAACGTTTTGTGGTGCAACTGAAAACATGTTCAATCTCGAATATTTGAATGATTTTGTTTGGGAAGTTCTCTCAGAAGAATTTTGTTTTGGTTTCCAAACTTTTGTTGTCTTGGAAACTCTTGAAACCGAGTTATTTGAGAATTTAAAACCATCATAATGATGAAAATTCTTTTGAGTAAAATGCTCCAGGTGAGTGTGAATTTCTTAGAATAACCTTTATTCTTTTGTAAAGAATAATTGGTAAACTGAGAAATTCTTTTTGGAAGTGGTTTGGAAGACTTATCCGTGTAAGTCTTCACTCGAACATTCACTTGAGGTTTCAAAATATTCTTGACATTTAAGGCTTTCTTTTTGTCAAACTCTTTTCCTAAGTTCTTCTCAAATTAAAGCTAATGGGTAGATTTTGATAATGATGTTGAACTAGATGAAGATGAATAATTTTGAGTTTTTCAATCAATAGTTTGAAAAAAGTTGTTCGTTCTTGATCAAAATTTAGTTATAGAGTGGTTATTTGTTTTTCAAGATCAAAAATTTTATTTTCCAAAATTAAATTTGGAATATAAATTTTTGTTTTAGCCACTTGTTCCATAACTTCATCTTGATCAATAACTGGTGATGAACAACTTGGGAAATAATCCTCAGACAGAGGAAATTTCCGTGTACCATAACTTTCGTTTAATTGCGTATAATTAAACGAAAATTGTGCATTTTCTGTTTTTGCTCTATTGAAGTTCTCAATAACTTCTTCCTCATTGGTTGTTTTAACAAAGGACATTTTTAAAATACTTCCCATGTTACCATAGTTATACAAGGTTGGTACTTTAGAAATAGCTTTTTGTAAATAGCAAGGATTTTCAGAACCTAATCCTTTTCTTGGATTGTAAAATTTGATATCCTTAGGTTTATTTAGAAAAAATGTTTGATATGTCTGACCACGTTTAAATAACTTATCTTGAAATTCTTTGATCTTGCTTAAAAATGAATTCTTTTCTTGAATAGCTAGATCATATCTTTGTTGAAGAAAACCTGCATGTTCTCTTAATACTTTGCATTTAGAAAAGATACCAAGAACTTCTTGATTCAAAGAAATATTTTCTTTTTCATATTTTTCAGAACTGGTTTTATAACCTTCCATGTGATTTCGTAGGCAAAGTTTTTATATCATTAATGTTATTTGCTAAGTCATTTTGCAGTTTATTAGACTTTTCCTTTTCTGTGTGTAATTGTTGTTGACACTCAGTTAGAACTTTAGAATGTACCTCAAAGTGTGCCTCAATTTGAGTTTCGACAAGTTTGACTTGTTGCAAGGCATTGGACTTTTCAATTAACAGCTTCATGACTTGAGCATGTTCTTCCCAATATTTCTCTTCCTAATTTTTCATAACCACTTTCTCGGCTTCCTTTTTTCTGTGCACTGATCACCTTTTTCTTATAATACTCAGACGTTTGTTGAACACTTGTTGCACTCTCTTTCTTTTGCAAAGATGATCTTGATTTAGAGTGTTTCTTATCTAATTGAATAAACCTTCAAATACGTTCCATCTCTCTCACAATTGCTTTGTATTCTTCATCCGATTCGCTCTCAATTTCGTCTCTTGACATCATAGAAACGTTGCTTGAATGGAACTTTTTAAGATTAAAGATTTTGAAGTTTTTAAAGAATCATTTTCTTTAAGAAAAACGTTGATCGGAAGTTTTAAATTTGTCCGAACGAAATTTTCCCACCAAAATTTGTCGAAAATTTCTTGAGTAAAATGAAAATTTTCTCAAACCAAAATTACTCAATAGTAAGCTTAAATCCAAATTTTGGTAATCGAGAAATTTTCCATCCAAATTACTCTTTTTTTTTTTAATCACACACAACTAAGTGTCTAAATTAACTATCGCAGATAAGCTTTATGCGACAGTTGAAAGTTGTCGCAATCTAAGTGTCTCAAACAAAGTTGTCTCAGAATCAATGTATGCGACAGTTCAAATGATTTTCGCAGAATCTAAATTGAACTTTTATGCGACAGTTAGCAAGATTGTCACAGACAGTTCAAATGATTTTCGCAGAATCCAAATTGAACTTTTATGCGACAGTTAGCAAGATTGTCATAGGGAATTGTCGCACAGACTGTCGCATAGTCGTCTGTTTGAACAGAAACTTCACTTTTCAATCACTGAATTTGAACTTGTAATTTGATCGGATATAAACTGAAATTGATCAATTCTGATATATTATGATCGAATGATGCTTTTTATCAGTTCACTTTCATGAATTCCATTCCAATTCGATGAATTGATCAATCACAGCTCAAGAACAACTAAAATACCTATTTTTTGAATTTCTTCAAATTGACGAATTATGGACTGAATTTTATGAAATTGATGCTTGATTCTTGTCCTTGATCAATAGTCTTTAATTCTATCGGATTACTTTCACCAAAACACAATCAAATTTCTGAATTTGATCTTGAACATCACCAATTTGACTTTTTGTTGACTTTTTCTTTGATGATTTCTTGATGTTTCGATCTGTTTTTCCTTCAAATCTTCAATCATCTAGCTCTATTACCAATTGTTAACTATTTTCAAGCAATTCTTATGATGATAGTTGAAAGAGTTTTGGTAGAATGATTTTTTCTATTAAATGCTCAAATGAATATTACAAGTCTTGCTCTTCTAATGAAAGCTTAGCTACCTATTTATACTATAGGTGTTAAACACATGATTAAGCTCTAAGTATAGTAAAACAACAAGTGCAGCTTACTGCGACAATCTCTATTACTACGACAGTTTCTAACTGTCGCACTCTACGACAATCCAATATTGTCGCAGTTACATTGTCGCAGACTTATAAAAATGCAAATCCTATTTTATATTTCTAACAGTAACGACTGTAAAAAAAAGTTCGAAAGAAAAATTAATATGTTTTATTAAAATTTTTATCATAACTTGCAAAAATTATTTTAATAATAATCATTAAAAAAGTTTTTTTTTTAAAATGTGTTTAGAATATTTAAAAAGTGATTTCAAAGTCATTCATACGTTCTCACGATATTTATGTTTTTTATATGAACCCTCCCCTATACATTAATATAGGGGATTGATCTACAGGGAAGAGGTCATCTTGGGGGAAGGGGGGAAACAAATTTGGGTTGTCCGTTAACATTCATTACGGTGAATATTAATTAACATTCATCGTGACCAAAATTAACATTCACCGTGATGAATATTAACAGACGGCCCAGATTTACTTCCTCCTTCCCTCAAGACTACCCATTCCCTCTAGATCATCCTTATATATATATATATATATATATCAAATTACGTACTTCCCGCCGCCTTTCAATCTCTTAGTTAAGGGATAACAGATAAGTATACATATCAATAACTTTCAAATACATATACCATGACAGGCATCACTGAAGTTGAAATACTTTTTCAAAAATGTAATTTACCACTTCACAAGAATTTACACTTGATCAATGAATATCCAAAATGCGCAACAAGAAAACTCGTTAAGGAAGCAAGACAAAGCCCCGAAAATAACAATAAATTCTAAAAGTGAAAATAGTAAGGTGAGCCGGACTACTGCTCGAATATGATAATATGAACTAAACCACTAAAAATCAACCCTCACGTCCTAACCATTGAATTACATTAGGATTTGGTAAATGGTAAAACCTTAATTAAGTGTTACTTACGTGTAAAAAGATATAAAATAAGTGGGGAAAAAATAATAATTGCGCATAAAAATAAAAATTTCAAAATAATTAATGATAAACAATTAAAATACAATCATTTTATACATGTAATAATTTCTCAATTATAACACCCGTTAAAACTCTTTAATTTAATGATTAACATTAGGATTTGGTAAATGGTGAAACCTTAATTAAGTGTTACTTACGTGTAAAAAGATATAAAATAAGTGGGGAAACAATAATAATTGCGCATAAAAATAAAAATTTCAAGATAATTAATGATAAATAATTAAGATACAATCATTTTATACATGTAATAACCTCTCAATTATAACACCCATTAAAACTGTTTAATTTA
Source organism: Logfia minima (assembly GCA_963921325.1). Classification (NCBI taxonomy): domain Eukaryota; kingdom Viridiplantae; phylum Streptophyta; class Magnoliopsida; order Asterales; family Asteraceae; genus Logfia; species Logfia minima. The sequence continues at coordinate 6,586,451 of OY992771.1, read as the reverse complement.
ATGATTAACATTAGTAATCTCAGTGGAAAGGTCATGTGTTTAGTCCCAGGGGGCGACCCACTTACTTGTATTGGGGCTTTTATATCTGTGGACGATAATAGCTTTATTCAGATTATTGAAACCGGTTCTTTGGAATAGTTGTTTTTATAAGGGCTTAGTTACATTTTTTTGTAAATAATCAACCATTTAGCTTTGATATAATCATGGTGAATGCATATATTTGTATAAATTAGAGCGATTTCAAAGAAAAGCCCTATAAATGGTTCCTTAATACGGAGTAATTAGATAAATTCATAGGGCAAATCAGCTCAGCGTCTAAAAGTTTTATACATCAAACAGTACGACTAAACACACATCATTTCTTAAAGTTCTCTAATCATTAAATACGTTAATTTTTCAAGATAAAAATTATTTTTAATATAGTTCATGTAACTGGGTGATCATTTTCTTAAATACAAAAATTACATTCACCATGAACTTTTGTATGTTGAAGTTGAAATTAAGTAGCTTTGTAATTATCACACACAAATAAATCAAATATGTATAAGCAAAAACCCACGTAAAAAGACTTGACCTTAAGGCAAAGGAAATGCCGATAAACAAATCAGAAAAGCAACAATATGGATTGGGAAAACAAAGACTCAAGAAAATCGAAAGCCAATTTTTCGCCATTACGTGAATTGATCAAATGAATAATGGTAGAAAATGACTAAAATCGATCATCTTTTATATATGGATAGTTACTCTTACAACACAAAAAATTAATATGCACATCACAAATGCACTATCTTAATGCACATTCTACAACATATTTATGTGTTTGTAGTATACAGATTACTTTTGTATTGTAAGAATCACAATCTTTTATATAACCGTGATATCGCACGGCCTTTGGACCATTTAATGAACGAAACGTGATAAAAGGATACACAAACCCCACCGAATGCATCGCTTGACCAATGGACAACACAAATCCATCTTGAATGCATTATCTGACCGAGAGATTTTTGTTGACTAAAGGGACCCTTGCATCTCATTCGTTAAATTCTAATTGTCCAAATAAGTTTCGGGGGATCATTGTCTGGACTTGAAAAATGTGTTACATTGACCATCTCGTGAAAACCGACTTTTTGACTAACTAACTAACTAAGTAATTCTCTATAATTTTAATCCGATTATCTCAGTGATATGATTAATAAGATCGACATCAACAATAGCAAAACAAATATAATCATTAATTTACATTTAATTTACGTATTTACCCCTTAAATATCGAACATATTTACAATGCGAACCCAAGTGAATCAGCTGCCGATCTAGCCATAATCCCTTGAAATTCCTTAAAACTTATCACACCATCGCCATCTGTATCCGCATCTCGAACCATTTCAGAAAGCTCACGGTACGTCAAAGGTTGACCCATCTTTGTCATCGATTTTGCCAGCTCAGCAGGCGTAATGAACCCACTTCCATCTCTATCAAACGATTTAAAAATCTCGAGAAGTTGGTTTTGATTTACTAATATCTCTTCGCTCATCATATGCGATGACATAGAATTCACCAATTCATCAAATTCCACGGTCCCACTACCGTCCAAATCCATGTTTTTAAATAGTTTATGTATTTGATCGCCTGATGGTTTTAGGCCAAGGGATCGAAGAAGGGCTGCGACCTCGAGATGGGTGAGGGACCCGTCTTTGTCTAGGTCGAATCGAGAGAATATTTCTTGGAGTTGTTTGAGTTGGTCTTCTGGCAATCTTGACATGGTAACGAACCGCAATGATGGTGATGCTTTTGAGCTTTTTACCAATTTTGTGCTGAATATGAGTTGGTTAGATTGGTGGCGTTATGAGGGTGGTTGTTCTTTTCTTAACGGTGGCGAGAGAAGGTGGTGCTGGTTGATGTGGGTGGTAAAGTGAATAACGTAGGAGGTATGCATGTATTAATGGAGAATTATGCGGTGGATTATCACCATTCATTAATTTGTGATTAAACAGAAATTGATTAAATGTTTGTTTTCGTTAGTCATCATGTAGACAAATGTAGAATTAATTTATTACCAATTAGAGACAGATATATTATTAATAGAGTCTAATTTGGGCAATTAATATATAGTAAATATTTTCCTTTATATATATGATCTTCAAACATCACAATTTATTACTGGATAGAGTATAATTGTAAGTTGCATAAATAAAGCTTAAACCAAAAGTTAGGAAGTATTCAGAATTAACTTAACAGATTCTTTTTGAGAAACATCAGAGTCTGATATGATAACAATGCATTTAAGGTCATGCTCATCGCCATACTCATATTGTTTCGTAAATTATGGATCCATAACCAGAACATACTATTGAGACCTATGTTTTGAAAACGGTACTGATCACGAATCGGTCGACTAACAAGTTCACTTAATTTACATAGTGTAATTTTGTTGTAGTTAAGGTACATCAAATATATATTCTACACCATCTATTTTACAAAAGTGAAGTGTGCCATTAATATTTATGTGGTAGTGATATATTTATGTTGAATTTATGTCGTACTTAAGGTGTACGAAGTATAATCTAGGTTGATAGAAATGATGGGTTGATAAAAATTATAGTTTGGTAAAGCTAAATATTATATCTTGTTGGTTGTTTTTTCTATCTACTTTTGATCATCACTTATACGTAGATATATACTATTAATTTAGGCTTAAAATGCAATTAAAATGAATAAAATACTCATGATTCCATTCTCCATGAGTATACTCAGCAAATCATAAACTCATTCAGATAGGGTTTTATTAGGCGGCGATTCATACATGTTTAAGTACAACCCTACTAATAAATGGAAAACGCAGCTCCTAACAGAGTTCTATCATATCTCCACCATATTTAAAAGCTTAATTGAGTTCCTTCACATGCAAAATCAATAACAAAGTAAACCAAAATGCATGACCAAAACTCAATTATGCATGGAATGAAAATATGCACAAAAGTTTGATCCACCAATGTATGCATATGCACAAGAAAATGAGAACGAGAATATGACGATAGCTACTAAATTGTAGAGAATCTGTGAGTAAACGCATTGCAATTATTTCCAAACGTTTTGCACAATGTAACCTAAAAACTGCAACATATACCTCCCAAGAGAGGTCATACATTTCAGTGTCCAAACATTTATGATGTATAATTGTAGTGTTATGTCCAGCTAACTTTGGTATTTCATACTCATCATCTTGGTCTTTGATGTTTAATTCCTCCTTGTTGAAGATAGCATCCACAAATTTACCATAGACAATAGTGTCGTCATAGTTATGCATTGTTTGTAAAATATATGTAAAATAACATCAAATTTATTATTATTATTATTATTATGCATGGCTAGATCTATAAGACATGGAAGAACCCCAACCTCAAGCCAAAACACAATAAGTTTTTTTCTAGATAAATTAAACATTCAAAATCAACACACATTTTTCTCAAATTTAAGGTTTTCACCGTACAGAACCAGCCGGTTCAAATGGGAATTGGTGATTAGAACAGTTCTTGATAATCAACTCAAGCGGTGGAATTTGACCGATTCTTAATAGATTTATAAATTTTTACCTTTTTTAATAAGAAATATAAGATAAAATTAACGAAAAAGGTTATGAAGTTGACTTCTTTGCCTTCTTGAAGGTGATTGAGTTCACTTTTAATTGTATTATTCAGTAATATTTTAAAGGATAATTAATTTTTGAATTCATTTTCTGTTTTGTTGATTCATATTTTAAACTCAACGCTAACTTTTTACATGAATGATTTTTTTAACTATTTGATGTATTAAACTTTTTATGTTAAAATTTACGACTAATTGTTGAATTTATTGTTATATTAAAGTTGAAGTTTATTATAATTTCTTTTAAATGTTTTTGTATATACTTTGTGTGTAATTATAACTTATAAGCTTATCAGTTTTTGAATCAGTCCAACATATTGAACTAGTTATATGTAAAGTATAAGTACAAATCGGACCGAAGAAAACTATTAGAGGTTTAATTGTGCAATATTAATTTAATTTTTAATATGTAATAATATTATTAGTATATATACATTAATATAAATACAAATATTAGTATTAATTAATCAATTTAATCAATATAACTAACAATCATAGTAAGGTAAGAAAAATATATATATAAAGGGGAGGATTCAAATAAAAAATATAAATATCGTGAGAACGTGAGAATAACTTTAAAATCACTTTTTAAATATCCAAAACACATTTTTCTTCAAAAAAAATTTAATGGATATTATTAAAATAACTTTTTCAAGCTATAATATAAATTTAATATTAACTTTTTTTTTTCAAACTTTTTTTACAGTCATTACAGTTGTGATTATTTAAGATAATCACAAAATATAACATGATAATCACATGTGATTATTCTCTAATATAATGTGATTATCATGTGTTAGAGAGAATCACAAAATAGGTTTTTGATAATCACAAATTATTCATGTGATTATATAGCTATAATATGTGATTATTATAAATAAATAAAATAAAAAAACGTCGAATTTTTTTTTAATTTGAAAAATAGCTTTCAAAAGTTATTTGAATAAAGAGTTACGAAGAAACTTTTGTAAAATAACGTGTTTTGAATATTTAAAATTAACTTTGAAGTTATTTCTTACGATATTTAGATTTCTTATTTGAACCTAGATCTATGTATATATATATGTGTGTAATATAATATAATGGGACGGTTCATTTATACACTAAAAACCATAACCGACTCGCTGTTTTTGGTTAATTAAGATTTCCATAACCTTCCCGTTGGCTTTAGTTATAGTTCGATAAATTGGGATCGTTACTTTGATTTTGATTCGATTTATCGGTCATTTTGCTCGCACCTGCAGATAATCTTTTCTAAATGGGCTCCACCCCCAAAAGCTTTATGCGCATGTGTGACCGGCCACCTTGGCCTCATGGCCTGATCTCCAAACCAGCTTTGCGTGGTTTTGACTTTTGAGTCCTCTCACAGAGACATGGCCCGTATGATTGATAACACTTTAAAATTGATCAAATACTCTTAGTTTCTTACAATATAAATTTATAAATATATCTAATTTATTCAATGTTTTACATATGTCATACAATTTTTCTATCTCATTATCTTTACCATTGATCTTCTCATATGTTCCAATCATTTTGATATACACATAATTAGAAGTGTGTTTAAAATTTAGACATATGAATCATTTTGCAACTATTGATTTCCCTGGATAGGCATGTAGCCTCAAGAACTTACATTTGATTACGATGTCCACCCGACGAGAATCGATGGACTTGCCTAATTCGCACTTTTCATAGATGAGTACAACCTAAAATGGATCATTATTCTTTGACGCGGTCGTCAAACCGTCCAGCTATGACAGATCAAAGATTTACTTAGCATCTTTCAAATACAATTAAGATATATAAACCTAAAATAAGATTATGTTGTCAACACTTAGTAAAGATTATGTTGTCAACACTTAGTATATACTGATGATCAATTCTAGATAAGTCATCATTTTATATTTTTTTTATCCTCTTTTTAACTAATAATACATGATGTCAATTACAATATTAATTTTGTTATTAAAAAGTAACGATGTCGAGTTAATCCTTTAATTATGAGGTTGCATAATCAATATTTAAAATTTGAATAAATATTAATATTTCTCGATAAATATATATATTCGTGATTAATGGGTACGTGAGAAAAAATAATTTTCTCATTTAATAATTATAATCATCATATTATATAATAAAATCATAAATACTGATTATTGAATATATATATATATAATAAAATCAATTACAATATATATATATATATATACATACATATATAAACTAACTGGCAGATCCTGAATTAAGATGAAAAATGAATGGTGTATTCTGTTGGTTTGAGTAGGACTTCCTCAACCACCAATCGTTCCTTCCACAACTTAGAAAGTGTTTTTATCTCTTACGAATTACTACTTCCTTTCCCACCCATTTCCCCCCTTCTACTTCCACTTCCAACTGATCAGCGGTGGTGATGGCCCTCCGTGCTTCCGCCACCGCTAGACTCAATCACCACCACCACTCTCCGCCACCACCTTCTTCATCCAAAGCCCTCATCCCTCTCAAAACTGCACCCAAAACACAAAACCGACCCGAATCCTCTTCCCTCTCACTATCCACATCCACCACTCTTTCTCTATTAGCTCTATTTACAACACCCATTGAAGCTCATGCTTTTACAATATCCAAAGACGACATCGTTTCATCCATAACTCAAGTAATTCATTCTATCTAATATACAGCTTGTCACACTTGTTCTATAAATATATTTCGTTACAGTTGTAAAAAGTACATTTCATTACACTTGTCAAAATATACATGTTGTTACACTTTTTCAAAAAAATAAACTTTACCTTTCACATTTCAAACACATTAGCTGTAATAATTGTTTGTTGGGTGGTGAATTTTCAGGTGGAAGAGAAAATAGACCAGGTTCAGAAAGTGAGTTCTGATTTTTTTGACTTCACTGGGAATGCAATAAAAACGGTGTCGGATTTTTTAAAGCCGGCAATGGAAGTGGCAATGCCGGTGCTAAAGCAAGCCGGCGGAGAGGCGGTTAAGATTGCTACTCCGGGGATTTCAGAGGCGTCAAAGATAGCACAAGAAGCTATTCAGAGCTCTGGGTTTGATACTCAGCCTGTTTACTCTGCTGCTAAGGTACTCATTTATAATTTTCAATTTCACTTTTTGTAGTGTCATTAAATATAAATTGCATTTAAATTATGATTTGTGATTTACCATACAAAGCGTATTATACTAATCTAACATATTGTATACTACTTTTACTTCTTCTTTTTTTACCATAACATCATTTATACTTAAAAATCATTCACATTAAGTGGTAAAAAAGGTTAAAGTATGTTGCAATTAATTTACATGTAATAGTAAAGAGTAAAATTAGCCGTGCTCCATTAAAAAACTAAAAAGAAATAGAAGTATGTTACGTTTTGATGCATTTAACCTTTTAATTCCATTAATGGGTCGATTAGAGTTGTGGATACTCAACTTTTAACTCTTTGTGCTGCAGACAGTGGCAGATGCAGCAGAACAAACTGGGAAGGTGATCCAAGACGCCCAGCCGATTGCGTCAACGACTGTGCAGACCATCTCATCTGCGGATCCGACCACCATTGCTGTCACCGGTGGAGTCTTAGTCCTGGCTTATTTTCTACTGCCACCTGTGTTCTCTGCTATCTCTTACAACCTTCGTGGGTACGAAGGTAGAACTTGCTGCCTGCAACTTTTAAAAGCTTTTAATGGTGAAATCATAAATTTTATGCTATTAATAATGTTGAAAACACGATAAAATATTGGAGCCCAAATAGATGGAATTCGCGCTTTGAATGTAGGTTCAAACATGCATGAGGTCAATACCTTTTTAGCGGCCTCGTAGCTTCAGTTGGTAGCAATTTTGAGTCTTATACCTATAGATGATTAATATAAGTTACGCCTTATCTCATATAAGTCCAACTACTGTCCAAGAAAGAAAATAGCTAAAAAGAGCAAGGGTCAAATGGGAGTGGATCAAAGGTCATCCAAAGTGTATCTGTAAAAGCAGCTTTCAAAACGCTGTATTAGAAAATTCAAAGTATTATTGTAATGATATGGTTTCTATAACATGCTTAACACGCTAGTTATTTATTTATAAAATATGGACATTTCCCGCCAACCCATTCCTACCCGAACCCATTTCACTACAGTTTGGCCCGTCCATATAGCTACCTCTACAAGTTAGTTTTGTTTCCATTGTTCATATACGACAGCTAACGATTGTTCCACATTTAAGAAACCATTTTTTTTGGATGGCAATGCGTAGGTGATCTCACCCCTGCCCAAGTTCTTGATCTTGTATCTTCAAAGAACTACACTTTGATTGATATCCGATCAGAAAACGAGAAGGACAAATCAGGGGTTCCACGCCTTCCCTCAAGCGCCAAGAACAATTTGATCGCCATCCCGTAAGTAGCGATATTCTCCAACAATAACATATTATGGATCATCCATGACTCATTTAATCATTCGAAAATATTTCAGATTGGAAGACTTACCAAGCAAATTAAAAGGCCTTGTAAAAAATACAAAGAAACTAGAAGCTGAAATCGCAGCATTGAAGATATCATATCTCAAGAAAATCAACAAAGGCTCTAAGATTGTGATCCTCGACACGTTAGTTTTCAGTTTTCCCCAGTTATTACTGTAATAACATACACATTATTATTAACGTACAGCTCTGATGAAGCGTTATATTTGAATTCATCAGGTACACGGATTCAGCCAAGATAGTTGCTAGATGTTTAACTGAACTCGGGTTCCAAAACTGCTGGATTGTCGCTGATGGGTTCTCTGGAGGCAAGGGATGGTTGCAAAGCCGGTTAGGAACAGATTCATATAATGTATCGTTTTCTCGCATTGTATCACCATCTCGAGTCATTCCTGCAGTTAGAAGTTTCGGTACCACAACCTCAGCCAAGTTACTTTCTGATTGATTATTTTTTCTTCTCTCTCAAACTATTATATATGTCTATAATAATGTGTGGTCTTAATGTACATTTGTGATCCGTAGATAACAAGTGTAACGATAACTGCTTCTCTTGAAACTCGACTTACAGTTATTTTTTGGTACTAGCTTAAGTAATTCGGGCTAAAACGAGCCAAAACAAAGTCGCAGACCTTACATGCAACAGACAAATTGTATGCAAATCAAAGTAAAATTAAAACAAGTAAACAGGACAGAGATTACATAGTTAAACACAAACAAAGCTACAATACCATGAAAGACCGAAGTCATAAAGTAAACATGAAAATCCTCAAACAAACAACAGGAATTAAGCCTAGTAGCCTAGTACATTAGTTAAAACACAAAGAAGCTAACAAAAGTAATGAAACTAGTACATTAGTAGTTATAACATAAACGAACACCCAAGCCCTACTATATCTCTGTCCTTAGATATGACAAGGTTTCGGTTCCTCCTGATTGTTACGAATAGCACAGCAACTAATCGAGTAGATAACGACCACAAACACAAGAATGCTAAAGTTCATCATCGCAAACCCCCTCCATAAATGCCTCATGTTATTCAACACTCCAACTTTACACGAACCACAATCATAACACAGCTGCTTCTGATCATTACTCCAACTCTTGCAATCTGGTTCATCTGATGCAGGACCCGACTTTGGTGGGACCCAATATGTTGAATTTACAAACAAGTACTTGCAGTTGACAGGCGGTTTGCAACATCCAGACTGCCAACAAAAACGACATAATTAGTATTATAAAAATGCTAAATGAAAATTTAAAAATACATAAAATAATTAGATAAATAGTTTGGATAAACAATTTACAAACGGGTAAAAAACTGTTTATCTGTTGTATCAAAATGGACCTCTAATGGGGTCAAATGATTACGATAAAACTCCTCCAAGTTTTTGGCTTTACCAATAGCCAAACAAACGCGCGAATCAATCAAACAACTCTTAATATTCTCCCAATTCTTCTCATTTACAACATGTTTCTGCAACCACTTAGAATAATCACCAAACTTATACTCCTTAAACCCTTGATTCGCCACTGCTTTCCCAATTCCTTTATTAGTAACTACCAAAGCGAAAATCGCAAAAGCAAGTAACCCCACAATCATAATAAACAACACCGCAGAGTAAACGTACAGTATGGCATTGACCTTATAACACGCGCCAACTATACCAAGAACCGCAAGAACCACGAGGAATATTCCGGTGAATAAGTAGGGTTTGGCAAATGTTTTTTCACATAAGGTTGCACCGCCAGGGTGGACAGAGGTCCAGATGGCACCGGTGATGAGTAGTATGCCTAAGAGTAAAGTCAACACGTTTAGGATTGTGGTCAACATGTTGCTCGTTCTTGCCATTTTTTTGGTTGTGTTTTTATGAGGATGAAATTTAGCGTTTGATGTGTGGATTTATGTGGGATTTAAGGTTGAAAATAACGGTTAGGGGATTATGGAAGTTGAGTTTTGATTAATTTGTGACATAGTTCTTACCCACGTAATCATGCTGACGTCTGAAATTACGAAACTGCCATTACGGTTTGTAGGTTGAGAAGTCGTGGGAGCCAGATTTTGTGGCATGATGTTATGTGGCCGTGGTGGTTATTTTTGTAATATAATCTTTCGAATGAATATATTTAGTTATATCCATTTGATATAATACATGTTACGGAGTACGTTATTTTATTAATTAACATTTAACATACGATAAGTCGATAACATATATGGCATATGATGATGACTATATGAGCTGTTTTATTTAGTTTAGTAACATAACATGTTTCTAGTATTGAAGTATTATGTATTTCTATGAATTTTAAAACAGATGTTTGATTTAATGTTAAAATCCTTATGTGAATGTATCCTAATAATTATATCCTTTATTTCACGAATGGTAAGCACATTAAAATTGTTCGATACAATTTTAAGTTTTTTATCCAACAAAAGATTAATGCATGAAAAAAATATAAGTGGAAGATATACACAAAAATAATTTAGATATATTATCTTAATCATATAGGATGAAGTATAAATACTTTAAAGATATCCACTTTACCAAATGTTATGATAATATCTATATTTTTAAAAAGTATGCACATTTAAGTAGTACTTGGCTTAATTTATTAAGGGTATAAACACACACATATATATATATATTCTGTATACTAAATTTCATGGCAAGTTGAAACATATTAAAATGGAACATTTTTCATCGATCTTTAGGAAGCTCTAGCAACTTATCTAAGAATTTTAAAAGGACGAATTTGTCATCAAAGTATACTAGCAAGGTAATTAAACATTTCACTACTTTAATCATTGTCATGAATATACTATAGTATGAGCGGAATATCCACGTAATACAACGATAAAAATTAATTTATTTTACATTCATTCGATATATAGTATTAATTTGAGTTGATTCATGTCAAAGATACAACTGTGTTAACTTAAAAGAAGATGAGATATTGTCTTCTTTATCTTTTCATAATCTTGATGTTCAAGATATACGGGGTCAAAAATATGATGAAGCTAGTAATATGCGTGGAGAATGAAATTAGTTATAAGCTTTAATTTTAAAGGAATGTCATTATACTTATTATATACCTTGTAAAAGGTGGTTGAGGTATTAAATTTTTTTGAGAATGTGAGCTTCATTATTAATGTGGTTGGTTCTTCTTCCAGATGTAATAATCAACTACAAGAAGCTCAGATGGCTGAAATTTCACATTTAGCCAAAATTGAAGAGCTTGAGGGTGGAAACGGAGCAAACGAATTCGAAGCTTTCAGGTACCTAAAGTACCAGATGGAACCCATTTTAGATCAATTTTTAGCTTTTGAGATTGTATTGTCCCACAAGTGTAGCATTAGCTACATTTCAATGGAAGGGTCTACACATTCTCAAAGAGAGATGCTAAGTTTACACTTGAACACTTATTATCATTTGATTTTGTTGTTATTATGAATCTGGTGGAAAAATTAATAAAGAAAACTGGCAAGATTTCAAGCTTTTCAAAAAGAATCTCTAAATATTCATATTGCTTTGACGTTGATTTACACTATAAAGACATGGATTCAAATTTAAGAGATGAATTATGAGAGTCACTGTTTACGAATGGCATTGAAATTCCTATATGACTTTCGGATCACTTAGGATATTTCAAAATAATATCTAAGTTGAATTTGAGCGAGACTTTTGCTTAAAGCAAATGAGCGGCAAACGATTATGCAACGAAGTACAAAAAAGGATATGCAAAAGATATGAACAACTGCCCACACTGTTCATACTTTCTCATTCTGACTTATATAGGAAGCCTCACTTCTAATGAAGTCTGTACTCCACAAATAATAATGTGACACGTCAAAAAGTACTTTGTACTTCCACATACATTCTCCTTCTATATAAAGAGAATGTCCGTCCCAGGTAAATGTTATTGTAACATCCTATCATTCGGTCTGGTAATTTCTATTATTTTAATTGATTATCTATTTGTTTTAGAAATTATTTAATATTATGTGTTTCGTAGTGAAACGTAGATAAATAATCCCTTTGACTTATTGTGACTAGTAAAATATTAGTTGATTCAAAATTTGTACGTTTTTGATTTTCTGCGACACAAGGGTTGTGTCGCAGGATGTCTGTGCGACACAATGGTTGTGTCGCAGGACTGTGTCGCAAAACGGGCTGAACTGAAATTAATTAAGGAGCTTAAGTGTAATTGTGTGTTAAATATATATACACACCGCCCAATTGCTTCCAGACTATTTCCAAAACATTTCCAGATCTTAAAATCGTTTTGAGAGAGAGAATTAGAGAGTGAAAGTGATAAGTAACTTCAATTTCTTATTTGAAGCTTTTAATCCGTGATTTCGAGGTAAGAGTTTGATTATTATGTATTGTTATTGTTTATAAGTGAATTACACGAATTGATATAGGTTAATTTGATTATTACATGTTTGAATTTGTGAATTTTGAATCTGGGAACTGGGCTGTTCATCATTGCGACACAAGGGTTGTGTCGCAGGTTGTGTCGCTTGAATGTTCAGCGACACAGTGGTTATGTCGCTTAAGGCGGCCATATTGGTTATTGCGACACAATGTTAGTGTCGCAGGGTACTGTTGTGCGACATAGTGGTTATGTCGCTAGGGCTTGCTGTGCGACACAATGGTAGTGTCGCATGAGATTATAAAAGAATTTTATTTTGCAAATTTTGGGCTTGCTGTTCGACACAATGGTAGTGTCGCATGAGATTATAAAAGAATTTTATTTTGCAAATTTTGAAAATGCGTAAAGTGTTTGGAGACGCGGTTTTGTGAAAATATCACTAACTCGGATTTAGTTGAAATTCGCATAGTCAATTGGAAACGACCTAGTAATCAAGACTATATTCTATTAGCCTAGGCTGTTTTTGGCCATTCGGGGTCATCTAGGGCCCGAAAATGGCATTTTTCAGTTTTAAGCGGCATTGCGGACTTTTTCTGAGCTTATTTCTGATTGAACTTTTGTTTGCCTAGACTTCAGGGATTACCTGATTTGATAAATGGACTATAATGATAATTATGGAACGAACTTCTGACTTGTTTACGATTTTCTGTTTCAGATCAGCGTAAGACTCAGTGATATAAGAATCCTGAGTGTGGAGACGTCAGAGGTATCGGTGAGTGGATTCAGAACTCATCATTTGATTTAGTTGTAACTATTTGGTTACAACAAGTAAACGTAGATGTGTGTTAGACTGTTTAGTCTTGATTATTGAATATTGATCTACGTGATATGTGAACTATGTGTACTATGTTATTGAGGTCAACGTGTAGTTGGACTTCTGGTTATTATGTGTTTTACATAGGTTTTGATTCATTTGTTGTGTTTGAGACCTGTGTATGTGTTTAATAACCAGTAGTTATCGGTCTATTCTGTATTGGCCATACGGATTGACGGTAAGTGTTCTTGGGGGAATCCCCGGGTATTATGATATCCCCAGAGCCACCGATCCTCATTGAATTATGTGTGTTTACGATTATTTGGTGTAAACTGCTAGTTATGCTAAGTTGAATGGAGTGTGATGAATCTATTCACTTAGCTTCGTGCTAGCCCCTCATTTTACTTCCTGCAGGATATGTTTTGTTTAATTGTGGGTGCAGGAGGTGATTGGTTGATCAAGGAATGTTTGACTGCGCTTTAGGCCTCTGATATGGTTTTGTAATAAACCTTGTTTTGTGAATTTTTATAATACCCCGCCTTTGGTAGTCTTAAACAGTTTGAATGTAATGTAAATATTGAAAAATATTAACTGTTTATGTATAATGTTTGATATATACTAAGGTAATGTATTTTAAATTCATGCTTCCGAGTTTATCAATATTATATTCTTAAATAGAAAGAGGGGTGTTATAGTTATCTTTTTAATCACTCGTATTTATTGTAACATTTATTAGACTATATTTATTTTCTTTGAACACGACCAACGAGCTCGTGTTCATAGTCAAACACTTCAATCTTGGTTAGTGTCTAGTTAATGGAGTAATTAGGTGGAAAAAAACTATTTGTCATTTCAATAGGTATAGTCAGATTAATATATGTTTAATCTATTCAACACTATACCTTTTGATTCTTTTATTATAAATCAATAAAAGAACACCCTGTTGAAAAGTTAAATAATATTATTTTATACTTCATTTAAAATTTATTATATATATATGAAGTATAAAAAACCTTGAACGATTACTTAAATAACACGAATTTATTTAAGTTAACTGGCTTATTCTAAAAGTTATTGTTTACTTAAATATATTATAAAGTACTAGTGAAGTGCTCGCACAATGTAGCGAAAAATGATTTTTTTAACTATATTTATGTTCACATTAAGAAATTAAGAAACTAAATAATATAAAATTTTAGTTTAATCCTTCAAAAGTATGTACGGACAATGTGAATTCATTGTAAAAAATAAAAAATCAAATGTTAATTATGGTAAATCTTAAATCTTTATGGTCATATTTAATGTATAATTATTTTATCATGAGAGTTGATATAATGTTCTAGTTACTAAATGAAAATATATTGAAAGGGATAAAGTAGTCATTTTTAATCTTTCAAATCTCTTTTATATATTATAACAAAGTCTAAATTAGCTAATTAAAATGAATTTCAACCGTTCGATTTCATAAAATATAAGATCTTGATCGTTTATTTTTATGATTAGTGAATCGATGGTTGTTAATTACCACAATACCCACACTTAATCTCGGACAATTACTATAATACCCTTATATGTTAATTACGTCAATACATTCATTCATAGTAAAAACGCGTTCAAAATATCATTCATTAATTATTGTTATTCCATTGCCAATTATACATTCAATCTAAACGGAAATACATTAAATCCTTCGTCCATCTAAATTTATTTCAAACATAAATGAGTCCTTCAAATTATATTGTTGTTGTCAGTGAATTTCAAAATTGAAAAGATTACAAAGATTAAAGGTAACAATCATCCGATCTTTACGCCTTTAATCGAATTAATTTGTCAATGGAGAAATTTTTCTTGACTGTGATCGATTTTGTGATCTTACAAAAACTGTATTGTATGTGATCGATTGAGAAATCTTATGCCTATTTTCTTCCTCTTTTCCTTCTTGCTCAGATGATATTCGGTAAATTTATTAAATTTTTTGTTATTTTTGCAACTCTGTTATCTGTTATTGTTATTCAAATTACGGATGATTAAGTTTGATCGATTGTTCCGTTTTGATCGTTTATTTATTTGTTGTATAGGTTTTTGATGTAATGTTTAAAGGAGAATGTTTTGTATATGCGTGATTTTGATCCATCAGCCTTCTGTGTCTCATAACTATTCAGATTTGGTACGTCTAAATTAACACTCTTTGTTTGCTATTCTTATCGAATTTTTCATGATAATTATGTTTGTTGCCCAACTTCTCATCCCTAAAAGTTTCTTATAGGCACACATGGTGTTCGATAAAATGCCAGAGAACAATTCGACTTCTTCTCAGCGTATGGAACAAGTATCATATGCAGTAATACAAGAACAAAAAAATGATAGGTAACATTTTATCATGTTTCTCTAATTGGATAACAATGACTGAAGCATAAAAAGGTGTTGTTGATCTATATTGCTTTTTGCCCCTCAATATCCTCTTTATTTGATTTTCAGTTGATTTTGAAAATTTGCATGCTACAAATATATTTGTAAATGCTTTGACTAAAATACTTGTAAGTTGGAATAATCTTGCTCTGAGTAAAAAAAGGGTTGGTCACAAAAATTCACCAAATGATGGACCCAACAAAAGCTTGAAGCTCTTTTGGGAGTGACAATTATGGTTTCTTGTACCCACATTGTATCAAACTATCAGTTAAGATCTAATTGTGATATCTAGAAGCGAAAAGGATGATAAGGATATAGTTTTGATGTTTTGGGAGTGACAATTATGGTTTCTTGTACCCACATTGTACCCACATTATTTCAAGTTATAATGTTTTGTGAGCATTAATGCTTTTCAGATGCTTGATGTGTTTACTAGCAAGTGTTTAATGAAGCGCGTAACACATCTTCGATAAAATGTCGTGGTGAGTAGTTCGTGATTTTTAGTCAACAATTAATATATTGGAATGAACAGAGACACTATTAGTAGTATCTGTTTATATACTTCTATGCTTTTTTTTGTCGTAATATCAGATTAATTGCAAAAATCTCATTTTTGAGGTTAAGATCTCACTATGTACTTTTATAGTATAAGTTATGTTCATTAGTAGTTAATTGTGCTAAATCCTCAATATATGCACGACTAATTATTTGATTTGAATTTCTTTACAGTATGTTAAGAACATCGAAGCATTCTTTTGTTTTTGTTTCAGGTCTTAGACACTTCCAGCCCAATATATAAATTAAAGGGAAAGATGGTTAATGTTAATAATTGAGTAACAATTATATTAATTTCTCATTTGAGTCTTAGAAAGTTTCTGCAGGTATTATTACAATCTTTGCTGTTAGGTAGTACTATTTTGCTTTACTTTTTGCCATTTTGTGACAGACAATGAACTTCGGATTAACTACTACTGTAGGACTATGTTGTAAAAAAATTTGGTCTATGGACTAAATAAGAAGACTGACAATGAATTTTGGGGCCGGAGATTAAATTTATACGATCTTCAAGCTAATCATTTTTACTCTTTTTATCGTAAATTACTCTTTTATTTTCTTTATTCATGATATATGTAATGTTTCTTTAAACAAATTTTATTTGATTAATATGGAACTAGGGATCATTTAGACTAATCTGAGAATCTGAGTGAAGTTGTGGATGAGGTTGAAAGAGTAGTAGGTTTACCATTAGATACGTATTTGTCAGTCCACGATGGAGCAGCACTTGGTGGAGCCTCTTTGTCACCTTCTTTCCCTCTAACTTGTAAACTTTACATACATTTTGCTCTTGGCTTTTTCATGTATTGATATTCTAATGTATAAAAGATTAGAAGGCTGAGTTCAATATACTAAATTGTTTGACTATTACGCTTAATAGTCTTATGGTATATCTACAACAATAATGTATGTACGTTTTTGACCATTCAAAACAATTCTGTAATATCTATCGCACAAATATATCAACTAAAAAGTAACGTCATAAAATAAAATAGGAATATAAAATTAAATTTGAATTAAAATTATGTGACAGTCCCGCGAAATCGCAAGTTATAAACAAGTTTAAGTTTATAAGAAAAATGTGAAAATAATTTATAAGGGGTTATGATAAATACTCAATAATATACGGACTATCAACAATGATTATAGTTTTTGGAATTAAAATATATTCGGTATGAACCAAACAACAAATAAGCCATTTTTATTTTTTTAAAACTTACATGGTCATGAACTCATGATGCAAAAGTTATAATTCAAATCGAAAGAAATTAAAAATGAATTGACAGGCATGCTACTAGTAATTTTTTATTAATTTTTATATTAAATGAGTCGACTCAGATTTAAATTCATTTACATGAATAGTTGGATCTCGAGTCAGATGATGATTCATTAATTATGAATGATTCAGACCAATTCAAATAATTCTTGAATTCTATTGATCTCGCACTCCATTGACAGGCATAATTCCGACCCCCCACATTCTTGGATCATTGCATTCTCAATATTAGGGGTGTTTAAAAAATTGATTTCCCAACTGAAACCGATTCAAATCGGTTTGGTACTGAACCGGTTTGACCCAAACGAGTTCGATTTCAAACCAGTTGGATTCAAATGGGTTCGATTTCAAACCAGTTTGAATTTCAAGCTGTTAGAACCGGTTCAAAACTGATTTGGACCAGTTTGAATTTTTTCTGGACCGAATCAGTTTCAAACCGAACCAATTAAAATCCAAACCAGTTTTAACCAAATCTAACTAAACCGATTCAGTTTAGTCCCCGCCCAAACCGATTTTATGCACCCCTGCTCCGGATTTCATTTCTTATTAAACTGTCAACAAAACCCTCGAAAAATTTGGATTATATCCGGCGGGAAAACATCACGAACAAATCGAAATTTTGGTTCTCACTCAACTTTTCATCTTCTACAATCTGCTTCTTCATCTGTAAGTTTATTACAACGTATGTGTATCTATTATGCTTTATACTTCCACCTGTTTCGTTTTCTAGGGTTTTACCAATATTCAGTTTCCCCTGTACCGCTCTACGAATTAAATTAGGCAAAAACACCCAATCAATTATGAAACCTAGAATCATAATTTATTTGTTTATAGATAGGGGAAATCAATTAACATGAAACCTTCGTTTTATTTTTTCAGATCCAAAGAGAGAAAATTAAAAGTTGAAATTTGGAAATGGAAGGCAGTGAGAGCGAGGCTATTTTTAATTCATTCAACTTAAACCCTCAGCTGTTTATCAATGCCGCCCTAAACATTGTTGATGAGTTAATCGAAGGTGCATTTGATCATCTTCACAAGTCAGTCTCTCTAATTCTCATTTTTTATTGTAACAATTTATATTCACTAAACACGTTACACGTTCTTACGGTGTTTTTATTTACAGGGAAGCATCAACTCAACTCAAAATTAATGGTTCTGATAGATCTGAAGATTTAACTAAGGTCTATTAGTGATAATATATATGATTGAGTTTGTGTATTGTTTCTGGTGTTGATGGTTTTGTATTGTTTTGTTTCATTTTGGTAAATATGACTTAGGGTTTGGATTATATACGAAATCTAATTCAATCTGCGCTGGATAAGCGGCTATCTATGTGGGAGAAATATTGTTTTCTTCGCATTTTCACGGTTCCAGATGGCTTTTCGCTACCCAAAGATGTATGCTCCTTTATATTGTATATGTGAAGGTTTTGATTCATATACTTACATGTCTTTGTGATATTTAAAAGATTGCATTTAGAAACTGAAAGCTATAATATGTTAAATCATCATTTGTAATTTCTCTTTGGAAGTTTAATGAATGATCTGTTGTCAGGATGAAGCATCTGCTGGTGATGTCATGGATGTCGATGCTGTAGTTAACTCGGATCTTGATGAACAGTTGGATTCCTTGAGAACAAAACTTACTTCAGTAATAATGTCACAATAGTATGTAGTTAGTTATTGCTAGTTTTTATTGGTTGATAAACATATTTGTTGTCTTGTACACAGGCTCAACGAGAGTCTGCTGAATTGAAGAGAGAGATCCAAGTGCTTGAGAGACAATCTGTTATCAATAACCATCAAACTGTGTCAGCTAATGAATTAATGAAGTTATCTGAACAAATATCAGACGCTGATGCTCTCAAAGGTATTACATGGTCCTTATGTTAATATTCAGTGAAATAGCATCAGATGATTGAGGCATAAGTTCTTTATTAGAGTAGAGCCTCATTATGAGTTGGTAACATACTGAAGCAAGAGTACCGGCTAGTTAGTATAGTACTTCAGATCAGACTTGAAAGCTTTATTTTCTCTAACTTGAGTAATTTTTTGCGAAGGCTTCAGTCACTTGAGCTTTTGTAGATGTATATCAAATTCAAGTGACACCATTATGTGTGAAACAAATCCCTGCTAATCTGAATATAACACGGTTTCATGCAGGTTGTATTGCATCAATATGTACTGTGCGTTAACATTATGCCTGTATTCTTTATGTATGCACTTTGTAACAATAACTGTACACATATGATTGGCAAATGCCAACTGGATACCTTGGTGTCATATACTGTAGATGGTTGTGCTTAGATGTTGTCTAAATCAGCATTATCTAGTTGACTTGAAAGTGTATCAAACCAATTGGTGCCTCAATTGTGTTGCTTGTAAAGAGAAGTACGGAAGGGGCATCAACAAAAATGGCAGAAATGCATAAAAGTAACTAGTAGGTCAAACAAAGAAAGATTGATATAAGTGTTTAAGTGTAGCAATTCCATGTAATCCTTTGCTTTTGTATTGTGATTGATGTTCTGTACATACTCATACATGGAAGTCGTATATTGTCTGCCCCCTTGGTTTTTTAGGAGATATGGTAATTGAATGGAGTTGGACCAAACAATGTACTCAATTGTGACTAACCCCATGAATTATGTATGACTAACTCAGGTCACAATGCATGCGTACCTGTACGGCTGTACTTCGGACCAACCAGTGGTCTCAACAGCTTTCCCAATCTCATAAGCCTGACCTTAAGCCCATAGTTTAAATCTTAATTTGGTTTTATTTGAATAGTTCATGGCTATTTGGTATCTTGACATCAACCACTTTGATTAAAATAGCAGTTAGAGATTTGACTTCCTTGGTGGACAAAAAGACGGACTTAAGTAATTAAATTGGTTATTTAAATAGTTATGGCTATCTTGGATACTATGTTGTAATAAATACTGACAACTGGTAAGATGTTCTAGACTTAAGCATATGAATAAACTTTCCGAGCATAAAATTGATTCCTGCAGAGCTGCAAAAGCTCGCAACAGAATTACGTACAAAAGTGGAGAAGCTAAAGACAGAAAGGGGTCAGGAAATTCAACGTGTTAGGATGGAGAGATTGCGTTTATGGGATGGAGACTTGTTAAGGATAATTGGTGGAAATGGTAAGATTTTCTTTTTGAAAAAAATAATCTACGGTCCATTGAAGTGGATACAATTATTGCATGTATAATAGAATGCTGCTGTAACATAATGCAGGCCTCTCTAATGCAAAGCCAGAAGAAATTGAAGAATTTCTTGTTGCATGCTTGAACAGTCAGTGAACTTTGGTTAATTACTGACAAGTGTGATGGTGAAGTTCTGCAGGCTTGTTATAGCAATGTAAAAATTCTCCTTCCTGTCTATTACTTGTATTAGTTGTTTGATAGGTTGATGTTTGATGGAAGTTTATAAGTACTTGGGATATATCTAAAATACCTCTATCTGGTGACAAATCAAAATTATTAGATTTTGTAATGATTGCTTACAGAGGTAACAAACTTAAAAAGCAGGTATGCTAGCATTGGTGTAGTAGCCATATTTGCAACACAACCCCATTTGAATTGAACTGCACTCCTTTAGATACAGTGAGAGGTTCTGGTGGTATGAATCGAACTGATATTGCCACCCAAAACTCTCCAAAATTTCCTGCTCGCTTTATTTTATTCGGGTTCCCATCAAAAGTTAAGAAAGGTTCCACTGTATTCGCTTCAGGCCCCACGAGCCACTATTTTGAAATTCGCTTACTAGAAATCTCAGGGACAAGAACAAACCTACCATCCCTACTGACTGCAGGGCCACCCCCACCATTTAGACCACTAAGCAAAACTGTTACTTGTCTGTTAGATGGGCTGTAACGCAAAAACCTCCCCATGGAATCAGGCTTAAATCCCAGTTGTGTAGCATTTCTACGTACCATAAAAGATAGTCAATTCAACATACATACCAAAGTTCTACTGTTTGAGATATCAGTCTTAATTGAAATAAGTGTGGTTTAGGTTAATTAGGACTAATGTTGTTATTGTTTTTATTTTGTAGTGGGTAAAGTTGGAAGTCTGGAACTTGTTATGGTAAATGGACTTGCAGTGAAGTTGTGTATTTGCAGGAAGGTTCAGAAGTGACAAGTTGTGAAGACTAAGGGTTATTATTGTGTTTATTATATTAGTGATAGTATAAATACTGTAATTAGGGTTTATTTCATTATTAATCATTTTATTTTTGTTCCCTGGTTGCTGCGACTTGTATCTTGTTTCTGCATTCTTGTTCTTGACATTAGGATTTATATGTTGTAATCCTTGGTGTAATTTTGTGTGTGAATGATTATTACTTGTTGGTGATATATCATTGAGTGTTTTCTTGTAAGGTGAGGATTATTTCTTTGGTCTTGTATTTGGCCTTTGGCCGGTTTGGTTTATCGAGTGCAGTTATTAGTTCTTTCTGGTGTTGTTTGATTGATTCTGTAATAAATTTTAACACTTTGTAACACATTTGGTTTGAAACAAAAACACACGCTTGAAATCAAACTAGTTACCCAATATCATATGTCAAAGTTACATCACTAAGATAAATATTGCCCGTTAGCAAGTCAACGTCAAAGCCGGAAAGATATTTGAAACCACCAGCAACCTGAGTAGCAAGTCCACCTCGAGAGCCTAGTTGCAACTAGAAGTCCATAAAACGCATCAACAATGTAGAGAAGGCCTGTTCCTTGGTGAAAGCTAACAGCCAATGGCCATTCATTCCAATTCTAGCATACATCTTTCTTTTTTTAATTCGTCTTAAAATTAATGTCCACTTTAAAAAGTAAATTATCAAGTATTCCATGTCACCCTTTGTTACAAATTTTGACAGAAAGCCTATAACTAAAAGTAAGGGTTAAATAGACAGTTGAATTATGAAAGTAAAGCGGTGCCAATTATATAGTACACTTATTTAGAACGGATGTAGTTAGAGGTGGATCTAGAAGGGGACAACAGTCCCCTCAAAATGATTGAAAGAAATTAAAGGATTTTTTAACACCTCATTTATATTCCGTAATATTCTAGCTCCACCATGAATGTAGTAACATATACAAGTATAAACACTTGTGTTTCCTGCTTCTTTTCTTTTTTGTTTTTCGTTTGTGTGTGTGTGTAGTATACGAAATTTGTCATTTCGCTGTTGGAGCCAATTAGATACTCAAAGGCTGTCGAAAAAAGTTCTAGTTATTTAAATGTAAATATATATTCATGTATACGAAATAGAACATCACCTGTTAGGTGAAGTATATGCGAAATCCAAAAAACAGGTGTTAGAGCCTTTCCATTTCAAAATCGTACCGTCAGAGCCAATTGTGAAAGGACCATCAGAGAGTAATACTCCACGAAATGCGGCTGATTGAGGGCCTCTAACCCCTTGGGGTAATACGTACTTACTAAAGTTGTCATAATCACAAAAGGAAAGTAAGGATGCTAGTGTTTTTGGAGTTGCCATGTTTGGATATGTGAAGGGAGCTATGAAAAGAAGAGTATACAAACACTTATATTTATAGACATGTATGCTATGCATGATTAGCCGTTTTATCGACTTCATTGCTGTGGTAACAGCATTCGACATCATATTTCTATTTTTAGAAGAAAACCTTTGTGTATAAAAAATGCATATGCATGTATACGCACTAGCGGATCTAGAATTGATATATAGTAATTGGATATCTTAATTCTTTTAACCAGCACCACATACAAACAACATAATTATTTAAGAAGATATTTACGTTGTGTAAATAGTATGCGAATCAAATAGATCTCTAGTTAGAGCGACCCTTACATATAATGTACCTCTGCCCTATGTATATGCGAAGTTTGTGTGATGTAGAAAAAGGGTATGATATAATGAGTAGTAGAATCATACGAAAGCTCTGACCTCATTACCAATGAACTTTTATAACTACTTAATAAAAAAATTTGATGGTGTATTTTTAAAAATGGATATTTGTTTTAATGGATCAAAATAAAAATATAAACTAGATCGGAAAGGATGAAGTATAATGTAAGAAGTTGCTCTACAATCCTTTTCATTGAAGTGTACACAAGCAAAAGTTGTAAAACGCTCTTATAAGAAATGTAATTTACATTACGAGCGGTGATCTGTACATTACCAAATTTAATCGGACATCAATTATTTATGCTATATTAGATCGTTCATTTTGATGGTGAAATGCATAATTTAGTGTTGTACGGCCATGTATAAATCACAACTCTTAGATTATAGTCATTAATCAATCTCCAACATTCAATCTTGATATAAAGCGGTACTCAAAGTACTAATAATAATGAATTAACATCTGTCTTTTATTTTTCAACAAAGTGTAATTTAACTACGTCTGAGAAACATATTGTTACATCGATAATCGGTTGGTTTAGTAAATGTTATGGTTTATGAGGAGAGCTTATGTCTTCTAATTCAAATTTATAGGTGATTCTTATACCATCAAAATTATCAAAAATCATACTCTATTGAAATTTTTACCCTATAAAATTAAATTAAATCCCATATAAAATATGTCGTGTTGGAGATTGATGGCCCTGTGGGCTTTAAGTTGTTGATATTTAAGTCCTTTTTAACGAGCCGGCCCAATCCTTAGAACACAAATCCAGCACGTGACAAGCACAACTCCCTTTTACCTCATCTTCTTAAACCCTAAAAACCAAAACCATCACAAAAACCTACTCTGGTTTCGCCCCTTTTTCTCATTCTAAAAAGCGTGTTTAAAAAAAATAATTAAATGGGAGGAAGTGATAGCGAAGGAGAACGATCAGCGCATAAGGAAAAAGAAAAGAAAAAGTTGTTAGCATTAGCTCCGATCGCTAAACCTCTCGCCGGTAAAAAGCTATCAAAACGCACACTCAAACTCGTTCGCAATGGTCCTTGTTCTTCCTTCAAATAGAGCTTTTTTTGATTAATTATTTAATCTCGATTATTAATTTTATTAAAATAATATTTTTAATTTAATGTAGCCGCTGAACACAAGTGTTTGAAAAGAGGAGTTAAGGAGGTTGTCAAAAGTATCAGACGCGGTAATAAAGGGTCAGTACATATATACCTATATACGAAACATTACTATGTATCTATTTATTTGGATATTTTCTAAAGAAATAGGGTGCCTGCTCACTGTTAAATGGTAGAATTTTGGTGCTTATTTTTTCGTGTTATGGGGTTATCGACGTATTGAAATTTAGAAAGTGTTAGAGATGAACTCATATATTATGGGTTAAGAGCTTATAAACTTGAGCAGTTGAGCCAATGAATTTCAGTAAGCCACAAGTTAAAGTTGACTAACCAGTCCGTGATTTTTCAAATTTCAATGATGAAACATAAACTAACCAGTCCGTTAAAGTTGCCTTTATTAATGATGAAACATAAACTACCTCAGGCGATTGGAAACAAGAACATGGGGAAGTGTATGTTTCATCATTAATAAAGGCACTCTCTATTTTCTTATCATTATTCATTTGTTTGGGTGAACGCAGGGTGTGTGTAATTGCTGGGAACATTACCCCAATTGATGTGATAACGCATGTCCCAATATTGTGCGAGGAGGCTGAGATACCATACGTTTATGTTACATCAAAAGAGGTAACTTTAATTTATCATTTTTTTTATGTCAGTCACATTGTTAATCTATCTTCCTAAGGTTTGCTTATGTTACCTTTTATGTGTGTCTAAGGTCAACTAGTGATCTATATTTGTTTGGAATTGTTTTTTATTGAAAGTTAAATATCTTGTATATTAAAAACAATTTGATTTGATAATACTTGAGATGCTCAAATGGTTCATAAACAATCGAATCCTTTTGATGAATTGTTTTGTTGCAGGATCTTGCGAATGCAGGTGCAACCAAGAGGCCAACGTGTTGTGTTTTGGTTCTAACCAAGCCAACAAAAGGCGAGCTTGCAGAAGAAGAACAAAAAAAATTGAAAGCAGAATACGATCAAGTTGCTTCTGAAGTATCTGAACTCGCTGCTACTTTATTTTGAAATGGTTAGATGTTGTTGGCATGTTTGTAGCTCTTCTTTTCTTCAAATGGCACATTTAATTTTAATGGCATAACCTTGTTAGTGGTCTCCGAGTTCACGTTACAGTCTATATGCTTACACAAATGACACTTGATTTATCAACACTATGGTATTCAACCGCTTCTAAAGATGTGATATAGATTTGAACTTAAAGTTGCATCTCCTTATGGAGATGAGTAATTGATTATGAATTTATTCTTTAAATTTCCAGAACAATGTGCTGAAGTCAATAGGGGTCTCAAACTCATTACAGGTGCTGTTTTTTTTGTCAAACTTTTAACTATGTCAGGTACTGGTTTTTGGTTTGAATCAGTCGTGGTTGAGTTTTACACGACTGAATGAGTTTCATAACACGAGTTATTTACCCATGAATTACACGATAAGTTTAAATTAAAGCCAAAGTTACAAATGATGCATTCGATGTGTATCTCTGCAACTGCAAATGCATCCGGTACTTTTACAAATAATGTGTGGTAAAGAAATGATTCTATACAGATTTGTAAGTATCAAGAGTTCAAAGTATACATGACCTGCATCTTTACATCGAAAGATAACTAGAGTCGATAATGAATCATATCATATTGAACCATAAACTTGTAATTTCTATACTGCATCTTTACTTGTAAATTTGAAAAAGACAGTAGTAAAAAAAGTTTTTACAACAGTGTTACTATTAAAATACTAATTTCTAAATGACAACAATGTCTTACAAGTTTGCAACCCATATTATTTTCCTATGACAGCACAATTTACATAGTAATTGCAAGGCGTGTTTGGTTCACGGAATATTTTCAATAAAATCTCAAAGGAATTTAGTGAATTTCAATTCAATTCATTATTGAAGAAAACACCTTTGTGAAGTGTAACTGAAATTTCAATTTCATCGAATTTCATAGAATTTTGCAAACCGAACACAACCTAACACTTCTCCTGTTTTGTATTTGTAATTCCAATTAGTAGCTCACGTTCGATTCAAAATTGCTACTTTTTATAAATGAAAATTTGTGTTCACATCTAATAAGTTTCCATCCGATGGATAATGATAGATGAAGTGACGTTAAATGAAAATCGATATAAATAAAAAGTAACTTGATATGAATATAAAAATCATTTAATCTGCTGCACAGAAATAATGATGTTAAAGAAAATGATTGTATAGAGTAACACTGGTCACAACCAACCAAACACCGCTTAAGTGTTTCGTTGAACTTAAGGAGTGGTTCGGTATTTAACACGGTGTCAAATTTACTATCAAGTTCACTGTAAACGAGCAGTCAATATTAAAACAATGTGAAAGTAGACCCGTAATATATTTTATTGGACTACATCTAACTATCAACACTGATGGGTACTGGTCACTGGATATTTATCGCGAAAAAATGAAAGTCACTCATTGTGTTCTTAGGAACATAGAACACGGAGTAAAATTACTCAGATATGCCATATTTCACTTATAGTGAGCAATTTTGATCAATTTCGAATCGGTGGATATTTGAAATGAAATATCATTTGTTTTTTTATATATGAAATGAAAAAATAATATTCTCCTTTTTTATAAAAAAATTAAAAGATAATACTCTCCATCTGTATAAACTAGAACGGTGCTCACGTATTGCGGTGAGTAAATAGATTATTTCGTTTTCAAAGATAAAATGATTATTTAGATGAAATATGTAGATGTCTATTGTTTAAAATTATAATTATTTAATTATATATAGTTTATTTACTTGTGATTATGCGTGATTATGCGTGATTATACAAATAATTTTTAGTAATTGAATCATTCATAAAGATACTTAAATTTTTATTTCAAAAAATGAAAGAAAAAAATTCGCCAATAGTATATCACCTGAAATATCTAATCGAAAAAAAAAAAAAACCTGATAATTCTTATAGTGTAATTTTTATAATTTTTCGACTAACTGTTTTAAATATTTATTCTTAAAATACGTTAGAAGAAATTATTTAAGTAATATAAAATTTTTAAAATTAAAGATGTACGATATTTGAATCAAAATGTAATTTAAGTACCTCTTATCAATTCTGAAAGTACTACTGATATACTTTTTTAAGCAATTAATTCATAACCGAGAAAATTCCTCGACTTTTCTTTTTGTAACAACAAAACGACAACTGTGCACAGTTATTTAATTGCTGAAAGAAAAAGGCAAATCATTATTGGTCATCTGGTTCGATTCGTTTGGCAATAAAGTAGGTCGTAAAATTACGCCGGCATCGGAGATTCTCATCGGATAAGTAACATGGATATAACAGAAGGAACGCCGGTTGTTCATGGATTCCGCATGCCCGCTGAATGGGAACCTCACTCTCAAACCTGGCTCGGTTGGCCTGTCAGTCTCTCTCTCAGACATTTATACAAACACTTTGATAGTTTCTGTTTATAATTAATAATAAATACTTCTTTTTTTTTCGAATTGCAGGAGCGTCCTGATAACTGGCGAGATAACGGAGTTCATGGCCAGACTATTTTCGCTAAAGTTGCTTCCGCCATTGCTAAATTCGAGCCTGTTACTGTTTGCGCTAGTGCTTCTCAGGTTACCTATACACATTCTATTTTAACTCTTTGAAATATATGTTTCAAAGTTGTTTGCTTATTATTTAAAGTTTGGCTGCCACTGAAATATAGCTAATTATTAGTAGAATGTATCATAGCACAATTGCTCCTTGATTAGCTAATTCAAGTTAAAACAATAAATCGATCGTACTGTGTTCATATCACAAGCTCTATGTCAGTTTGAATCTGTTCTTGATTGATTTATAAAATCTCAGGAAATTTATTCCAATTTCAGTTTTATTGATCAAGAATTTTAGTTAAATAAATTCTTCAAATCTGATCGATCAATTATCAATCTGACCAACAAGTTTCTTACATTAAGAAGATACTTAATTCAACAACGATTTTTTTAAGCCCTAAATTCAACATTGAAGTAATTTGTATGATGGTTGAAGGAAAACAAAAGCATCTGAACTCAAATGACGAAAACGGTCAAAATGGTGAAACTTGTATGAGTAGGTCCGTCACCCGTGTTGGGATTATTGTCCTCAACCTATGCATTCCTTTTTTTATCTGATACCTGTGGTTTATTCATGAATTCCCGAATACACAAGACCTTACACCGATGAATACCATATATGTTTCAAACTAAAAATCTCATGTTTGTGAACAGTGTACGGCTGTACCTTACTCGTTCTGTTGCACTTTTTGCAGCAGAACTGACTTTATGATTAATTATGATGTCATCTTAGCTGTCATTGGTAACTGCTTCAGGTTTATACATATAAGTGCCTTAGTAGTTAGTACGGACTGAAACATCCAAAAAATTTGCGTTGGTTGATGGATTCCATTTAGTTTCAGTTAAGAGTATGATATGCTTTCGGTTGAGTCAGAGCAAGACCACCTTTGAAAACCATTATAATTAGGTCAAGGGACAAAGGGGAATGAATTGGGTGCCTTTGATGTT
This sequence comes from Logfia minima, assembly GCA_963921325.1. Classification (NCBI taxonomy): domain Eukaryota; kingdom Viridiplantae; phylum Streptophyta; class Magnoliopsida; order Asterales; family Asteraceae; genus Logfia; species Logfia minima. The sequence continues at coordinate 6,557,339 of OY992771.1, read as the reverse complement.
CCTTCTATGAATCATTATTCTTTTAATGTGATCTTTTTGGGATTACATGATAGCTAAAGTGGTTGGTTATGTTGTCCATGTTGCAAAGCCTGGTTTGTTATACGTATACAATGCGTGACCATGGTTATCTCATCTAACTTTGCATTGCTTTCTCGTACAATATGTAGAAAATAGATTGCGTTTCATTTTTGAGAGAGTTCGGAAAGGATAACTCATCCCGTCATTTGTCAAAACTTGTTTGCAAGTTTTAGAGCTATCAATAAAGACTTGTTTCAAATTGATTTATTTTGCATCTTGCACGAGTTGGGAATGTTTAAGTCATGCAATCCTCAATCTTGTTGGGAAGGGAGAGGGGTTACTGAAGGTAATTAACAAACAGCAGCATGATTTAGAGGACCAGAATGTCATTAAAAATAGTTTAGATATTATATGAAGTATGAACTGTATGATAAGTCAATTATTCTGATTTCTAATGCTGATTATTGAAATTCCCTAACAGTTGTGAGTAACACATACAAGCCATGTCCATAGGCTATTTTTTGTTCTCATCAGACATTTTCATCAAGATTTTGATGCTTGATTTCCATGGTCTTATTTCAACTCCTCTAAATTTGGAGTTGAACATGATAACATTACATTAGTTAATAAAATTTCTTTGCTTGACTTTTGCAGTGGGCTAACGCACGCAACCAATTACCTCATAGTGTGAGGGTTGCTGAGATGAGTATGAATGATTCTTGGTTTCGTGATAGTGGCCCTACAGTTAAGTTCATCCTTTTGCAGCTGCCTTTTGAGTTTTGATAAAGAAAGTGTGTATCACTTGTTTTATAGTTTTTTCCCCTTTACTATATAGTTTGTAGTACGTGACGTGAAATCAGGTTCAGGGAAAGTAGAACACACAGTCGCTGGTATTGACTGGAACTTCAACAGTTGGGGCGGTAAGCTTAGCAAATTACTGGTTTATTTTTAGTACTTATTAAATACTGTTATATGTTTTTCATGTCATTGGTGACTGATTATTTAGCAACCTGCTATGCTTAATAGAATTCTGGTGATTATTTAAATAGGTTTCAGTTGTTAGGAATAGTATGATACAAACCAATTAACCGAAAAAAACTTTATTATTATTAATCAATACTAAAAGAAACAGCAAAAGAACAGTAAAATTAAATACCCTACGATTCGAGATGTAGGCTCTCCCAAGGTCCAGACTCTAAAACCTTGATACCCCATCTAGACAACCCTTAGGTTATTTATATAGACGTCTAATTTAAATTGTGGTTCCTTGGGTTGTTCCAATGGCTTCAATTTAAATTGTGGTTCCTTGGCTTGATCCAATCGCTTCATCTTCACAGGCGATGGTTTCTTTGATAAGGCAGTGATGTTTTCTGATAAAGTATTCAGAATTTTCATTACCTGCGATTCCAAACGCAAGGAGCCAACATCTGCCTCTAAAGCAGACAATCCCTCGTTATTTGCGGTTTGGTATTGAATGAATCGCTCGTTATTTTCGGTTTGGTATCGAACAAATTCTGCATCTAAATCCACAATCTTCTTGGTCATTTTTTTTTTATTTTCTTTTCAGCAATAAATAATAACGACAGAAAATAGTTTTCTTTACTGTTCCTGCGATGAACAGTGGTTCCAGCGTGAACAGTGATTTCGAGAATTAGCCTAGAAAAGTTGCTCTAATACCAATTGATACGAACCAATTAACAGAAGAAACCTTTATTAATCAATACTAAAAGAAACAGAACAAAGAACAATAAAATTAAATACCCATTCGAGATGTAGGCTCTCCCAAGTTCCGGACTCTAAAACCTCGATAGCCCATCTAGACAACCCTTAGGTTATTCATATAGACTTCTAACTTGACCCCAAGCTAACGACTCTAATAAGGAAACAAAACATAATAAGGAAATAAAACATAAAATTCTACTCGGCCCCTGTTAGTTCTAATAATTTCCCATAACCCCCTTGACTTCTTTAGAATGCCTCTTGTAAAAGTTTGCCCCTGTCTGACCCTGAGTCGTAACATACTAATGATTAAAAAATGTACTTGCATAACTTGGTTGGGATGTGAGCACTGATACTTTGTAAAATATTAATGACTAGGAATAATCTATTTGCTGTTACCCCAGAGTACATGTATCGATTGACTGAAATATGAGAATGCTCCTTGCATAACCCTTATTTCTCTAAATTATTGTGTTTGTTAAAGAAGTTCAGATGGCTAGCTGTTCAATAGCTTAAGGATCTTTATTGAATCAGAGTTCTTCTCAAAGTTTCACATGATATTTTGCATGAATTTGTTTTGTGCTTGTAGTGCTGTTTTCTATGTCTGTCCATGACAAGATGTCTTGGGTATGTTAGGTATTGATGATGGTTGCTATATAGACTGGAGTCTTGATCTTCTTGTTGCACGAAAGGTTAGTGCTTGCAAAGATCAAAATACATACATATCTATGAAACTTCATACATTATCCATTATGTTTTAGCCTTTTAGGGGTAGCATATAAGTTTCCATTCTTCTCTGAAATATGAGAATGCTCCTTGCATAACCCTTAAGTAATGTTTCTTCATTTTGTTTCGTCCTTTCCTGTTAGATTCTTTCAATGGAGAGGGTTCCTCGTTTTCCACAATCTATAATTCTTGAAGGTGGAAGTATTCACGTTGATGGAGAAGGTAACAGCTTTCATTATGTTACTGCCAACTATAATCCTTTAGGTCCTATTAATTAATAAAGTTCCCTGTATGTATATGATGAATTTTCCATGTTAATTTTTACCTAATGATATCTTCCAAACTTCATTATTTTTCTCAGGGACCTGCCTTACTACGGAAGAATGCTTATTGAACAAGAATAGGAATCCACATCTGACCAAAGAACAAATAGAAGATGAGCTCAAATCTTATCTTGGAGTCGACAAAATTATTTGGTTGCCTCGTGGACTATTTGGTATCTTTTGTACCTATCTCGCGTTTCAACGATGCAAATCCTTGAAAACTATCTTAATCATGTATGTTCTTTCTAACTTTTTCATAATTTTTGCCTGAATCTCTGTACAGGTGATGATGATACTAACGGGCATATAGACAATATGTGCTGTTTTGTTAAGCCTGGTGTAGTCCTGTTGTCCTGGACCGATGATGAATCAGACCCTCAGTATGAGCGAGCTGTAGAAGCTGTTACAGTTCTCTCAAATTCTACCGATGCTCATGGCAGGGAATTTGAAATTATTAAACTCCATGTACCAGGGCCTCTTTATATGACAGATGAAGAGGCTGCTGGATTTGCTCAGGTAAGCATAGCTTCATAATTTACCTTGAAAAAGTAACCCTTTCTTTTTTCGTTTATTGTTGATAATATTTTAACCACAGGTTGGTGAGGCCAAACCAAGACTTCCTGGTACGAGGCTTGCTGCTTCCTATGTTAATTTTTACATTGTTAATGGAGGTATAATTGCACCCCAGTTTGGAGACCCAAAATGGGATGAGGAAGCAATCCGTGTCCTGTCTCAAGCTTTTCCTGATCGTGAAGTAAGCATCGTTTTCCATTCTGTTATTGTTGCATTTTTATTTATTTGAATGAGCTCCGTTTTGTGTAAATTGAATCGATTTTTGTGTTGTATGTTGTTTGACTTAGGTGGTAAAAATTGAAGGGGCGAGGGAAATCGTTCTTGGTGGAGGCAACATTCATTGTATAACCCAGCAACAGCCTGCTGGCCCACAAGCTCAATGAACAATTATGCTCGTAATAAGGTGACAGATATGTTTACGCCACTTCAAAGGGGCGACAATGGTATTTAGATAAATTAAACCCCACACCCTTATTCCTTTCTTATTGTTGTGGTCTTTGGAAATATGGAAATTTGTGTTGTAGACTTTAGAATAATTTGGTTCATGGTTTTGAACTTCAACTCCTTCAATCTTTCATTACAAACTTTGTTAGGCTTGCGGCTTAGTGAGTTCATGACTTCTATATTTTTCATCATTATCGGTATGGAGGAACGCTTTTGCTTGGAATGACTGAGGTCAAATGACAAATTAGGCAAGAAAGCCCCTTCTTCTAGTCTTTCTCTTGAATCTTTCTTATTGTCTTTCCCTTTCATCTTGATATCAACTCAAACCAACTTTAGATATGTAGTTATGTACTACCGAATACTTTTTTTTTTCTTTAAAAACATTATTGTCTACAAGAGATTAGTATCATGACCTACAAAGTTGATATAATGCACCAGCACAACATGTTGATAAAAAACAAAACTCTTTAAAGATTTGATGACGATCACTATCATTCAATGCGTTCATAAAGAGCGTTTATAACATCAATATGTTCATTTTAGAGCTATTCCATGTGCAGCAATCAGCAAACAACATGTTCAGAAAGAATCATGTCAATTATGCATCTACAGAGCAAACTGCAAAGATGGCAACTTTGCTTACTAGAATTGTCTGTGTGCCCAGTAGCGAATTCAGATCGCACATTTTTTCACTTGTATCAAGTAGCTTTCTTTTCTTTCTTTTTTTTAAATATAAAATTTAATAAAATATAACCAATAAGTTAACGTATAACAAGTTACCTAAGTAGTACAGTACTACTAGTACTCTATTATGTTATATATTTATTTTGATTGTAAAACTAACTTCTTTTTTATAGGACTTTTGTTTTATTTTAATTCTTCTGAACCTGTAGAAAGAACTACCCCTAAGTTATGGCCTATGGTACTCTCAGAACCTGACAATGGTTGTCTCCATCCATCACACATATTAACCACATGTATTTAATTTTTATACATAATAAAAATGTTTCATCAATAACTTTATATGCCTAATATTTCAATCTTAATGATTACCTTATATCTACTTCGACAATTTAAAAAAGTGCAAAAAAGACTTGAGATATGGTTACCTTTTTTTACATCATCACATGAACTTTTTTAAAGTTAACAATCAAATGTGAAAAATTGAAATTCGTATATGGTATTTGTATAGATACGATGATCATTTTTTCTTTTCTTTTTTTCTACTTTTTTCTTAATTATTAGTTTTAATTTAATGCTTTCATTCTTAAATTCACTAGTTTAATTTATCACCTCAGATAAATTTAAATTTACAGTCAATATCGAGTAACATTATTCTCTTCATTTTTGTTGATAATAAAGTTGTTCAAATATATAAGTAAAAAATCACAACTTATGATTAACGGGCGGAGTCAAAGTGGAGCATATCTACTCCTTGAAAATTTATGATAGAATTTTTATATAATTGAAGATGATTTTGGTATTTGCTCCCTTTAAAAAAACAAGACAAATTGCCCCTCTAAAAAATTCTTTGGGCCCTTAGAAAAAACTCTAATTTGACGTTATTAAAAAATAACCCTATAAATATAAAACTTTGAACTTTTTTTGTAAGTTTCTTGCATTAAGTTCATCGTGTTATGATGTATCCATACATCTTGAAGCACATCTATAATGCATGCGAAAATCAGAAATATATATGGGGGTTGAATGTTTTTTCTTTTTTTCTTTTTAATAAAAGAAAAGAGAATTGAGATTAGAGATCTTTACAGCTTGCAAAGGTTTGTTTGTCCCCTTCACATTGTCAAAATTCCCCTAAAAAGGGAATTTTTGAACACTTTTTTATCACATACTTCCAAATGGACAAACAACATATATTTACAATGACATCACTTTGTCTCACTCAAATGGTCAAGTTAATAACTAGTATTATTATTATTATTATTATTATTATTATTATTATTATTATTATTATTATTATTATTATTATTAATAAAAATTCATATGACGTGTTGCTGGTTGTAGATAATAATTGTAATGTGTTAATAAAATAAATAAATTTTTTATAGTAATTGCTTATAAATATAGACAATGGAATTTTATTTTTTTTCCTTAGTAGAAAGTGTGACAAAAATTTATCACAATGTGGGGAAACTGTTGAATAATGCTTAAAAAAGGATATTTTGGGTAGCCCTACTCGACACTCTTACTTCGTAACTCCCTTCTGTTAATTTACTATTGATAGAGAATATCAGATTGGGATCCGGTGCACGAAATTTGGTCGGTAATTATATATAACTTGTTTTAATATATATATATATATATAGAAATGATCAATAGAGAAGTTCCAAATCCTGAAGAATTAGATAAACAAATTTTAGCCCTTGATTTTTTCATAAATAAATGTTTTTAACATTTATTTGTGATGAATATATAGAGTGGGGTCAAGAGGGAAGGAAAACAAATAGTGAATGAGAGAAATAAATTTCAATTTTTAATTTCATCATAAATGAATTTTAAAAATCACAAATAATTTTAAATTTTAACATTCATTACAAATGAATGTTAAAAACATTTATTTATGAAAAAATTAAGGGCTAAGATTTGTTTCTTTCCTTTCACAGAATTTGAAGCTTCCATATGAATTCTTTCCTCCTATATATATACACTTCGAATACATTTACAATAAACTTTGAAGCCATTATTAATTATTGAATTATTGTATTTGATCTTTTGTATGGTAACAAATTGTTGTAAGATTTTTTATTTTTATTTTTATTTTTGGAATGGCATATATTTTCATCAAACACCCTAAAGTTACACATAATTTGAGTTGAAGCAAGCTAAAAAAATGTACACTTACATAAGTCGTTATAAAAATATATAAAAGATGATGTGAACGAATTGTATTAAGAGGGAAAAGCGAAAGATAATAAAGAAATTAACATTATTGGCATACATAAAGTCTTGATCAATAAATGGCTTTTTGTAAGTAAGTGTAGTATTTCTTTTATCATAACAACAAAAGGGTATGAAACAAAAAACTTATTGTAAACAAACACAAAAGAAAAAGAAAAAGAAAAAGCATGTCCCAAACATGAATTTAACAAACCCAGAAGTCCTTACATTGTAAATAATGAAAGTATGAGGAACCCGATTGACATAAATCCAACTTTTTTTTTGGCCCAAAGTGAGGGGAATTAGTTGAAATTGATAGATTAACCAAAGACATAAGAACATGTTATTGCTAGCTAGCCTACTTCCATGTGGTTTTTTGCTTTTCCAATAACAGAATTATATCTTTACTAAATATCACATCCCATATATTACCTAGTTTCTTATTCAACAAGATACAAAAAAGATACGTTTTATAGGTAACTATTTGATGTTCATTAATTTGGTTCAGAAAATTTAAAATCATATTCTGAGTGATATGTTATTTGAGACTATAACTACATAATTAAAAGGTTTTGATTAATTATATATGTTTATATATCAATTTTTAAAGCAATATATCAAAATAAAAACTATTGAAACCCTATGAATTACAATGACCCTAAATAAAAATTACAACAAAACGTTAACTCTAAAAACTTTACTCAAAACTAAGATGATCTTAAATATGTAACGACCATACAAACTACAATGACACTAGAGAAGAACACAAACCAATCATACTCAATAAAACACGTAACTACTTAAAGGTGTCACCCAGTAGAGAGCATGGAAACGAGCAAAAAGTTGACCATGACCCTTGACCTTGACAACTGAGGCGAAACGCACTGAAACCTCCAACAAAACAGTTTCGGCCACATTATAAAACCGAGTAGTGGCATTGTGAGATATATAGACAATTAAAATGAAAAAAAATCCACAATTGAACCGAGCATTCCAACCTTAACCCTTGACCCTTACCCTTGTAGACTCTTGACCTTTGCCCCATGTTGAGACAACCTAATAAGATATGAACCACAATTAAACCTTGACCCGAACCTCTGTTAGAAAGCCGAAAAGTGACAAGACCATGAATAAACATGCTGATAATGACAACTTGCCGAAAAAATATGACCCTAAAGTGAAACGACTACATGTTCTATGACTACTAAACAATGAAAAGCGAGCCATAAACCCTTGCCGAAAAATGAACCTTGTTACCCTTGCAAGAAAACTAGACATAAATGCAAGTCTTGTCACACTTTCAGTTTCACGTATACTTCATTTGGTTATTTATTAGTGTAAAAACCATCAAGGAAAAAATATTTTGTTGTACTATCACCTTATTTTCTTCTTAGTTTTAGTTGTTGATGGACATAAACTATATTTTTAAAGTGGATTTATTTTGAAATTTTCAAACATCTGTGTTAATTAGATGTGCAGTAACTGATATGAATATTTTCACAAAGTACAGTTATCCAATTTCACATTTTTAAAGTATAGTAACGCATATGAACATTTTCGCAAAGCAGTAATCTGATTGCGCATTGTTAAAGTATAGTAACACATATGAACATTTTCATAAAATAGAATAACGAATCTGTCTATTAACCCATTGGATAAGCCTGTCTAAGTTTTATTTCTTTCTTTTTGTCAATTTACTTTGAAGTCCAAGGAAAGATAAAAGGAAGATGTTCTTCATTAAATTCTTTGGAAACAGACATTATGAAGAATGCAGAGAGAAAGGACAGGGTGAGTCTCTCCTGTTAGCTATCCTCTAATATCTCCAACTACAAATCCCTACTCATTCAATTTCTACAATTTTATTTTAACAACCATAACAATAATAATAGTAACTAATTTGTTTTTTATGGAACAAGTACTTACACATAGAGATCAAGAAGATATAATGAAAGATGCCTGAACATAATTCAAGTAAAAATTGATATATATATATATATATATAATAAGACAAGGATGACAAACAAACAAGTTGTTAGTCATTTGGTCTTGTCTACATGTGTTTTACCCACGTTTAATGCCTACTCTTTTCATATGCTTTCACACTCACTTCTGCAAGAAATTCTGATCGAGTGTATATAATCTAATTGTAAAATTATTATTAGTTGTACAAACTTCACGAGATATATAAACCAGAAAATTAGTGACAAAGATATGTGCACGCGATGATGCTTCCTTTTGTCTCTTTTCACGTCTTTAGCCTTTTTGTCACTGAAATCACAATAATTAATTCAATCCTTTTTCATATTTTTAAAACACAAAATATTTCTCTTTTATATGTTACGGGGATAACATTTGTGTCGTTAAAAGCATATATTTTATGTATTGTTCAATAATCATATGAAGTTTTATAGTTTACATTTTTAGCATTGATCAAGTTTTTCTCTTATATATATACACAGAAAATCCTCACATTTAAACGTGGCAGCATCAAATCATCCGTGTTGTTAGCTGAACGGATTATTTTCCCTTTATAATTTATCCATAGATCGTGACTATATGACATTTTTGTATATGCCTTAAAAAGACATGTGACATATCATAACTTCGAAATTCTTTTTTACCGAACCTCAGATCGTATAATTGCTTCAAATTAATTTAACAAGTCTAAGATCTCTTGTTAATTAATCATGTACCTGGATACCATACATAAAATACCTACATATATGTATTTATGCATGTATTTTATGGACACACAATTTGAATTATGTGAATTATATGTACACTTTCAAATCCAAATAGTTATTGAAGATATCATTCTCTAAGACATTTAAGAACTTTAAAGGGTCACATGCAATATGCATATACTCTTTGTCACATCAAGACATATACATATATAGTGTGTATGTATAGTATATACACGTTCATCTGTATATGCATTTATTTAGTCATAAAAAAGCAAGCTTTCACCTTTGTATTAAATGAAAATGCAGGGTAATAGTAAAGATGATTGGATATTCACTGAACAATCCACCTCCCATCTTCTTTCAATATTCAAGTAACTTGTGTTAATTGTGCATTTTGCTTTATAATATTATTCATTTTCATTACTTTCATAAAGATTATTTCTTTTGACAGCTTATACCTGTCTTTCTGGTGATGGTAAATAGGTAAAATATCAGAGAAATTATGACCTTATTTAGATTGCTAGATAGGTTCTGAAAGAGTTAGAATTTAATCCATCTACTATGTAAATGCAAAAGACTAAAAAAGTATATCTTGTTACTTTTTACTAGGGTTTATTTTATTTTATTTTTTGTTCAACTTCCAAAAGGTATGTCTGTTCTTTGTTCTTTGTGGTTATATATATATATATATATATTATATATATATGTGGAAGGTGGGGTGGGGTTGGGGTGGCTAAGATACAGCTAAGTGGTTTGTACTTATATATAAAGATGTATAGAAGAGAATAAACTCTTCTTATCTTGTGTGTTCTTTCTTTCATTTTTTTTTTAATTAGTTAAGTTAATCTATTTGAGTTGACTATATTGTTGAAACAGGCAGAAAAATATGGACTCATCTTCCAAACTATATGGAGATCATGAAGAATGTCAAAGTAGTGAATCTGGTTGGACAATGTACATTGGTTCTTCTATGGATGATGATGATAATGATAATGATGGTGGTGGTGTTTATGATGATCGTGGTGGTAGAAAAAAAGGTATTTTGAAAAATGATGGTGATGATGAAGATACTGATGATTCAATGACTTCTGATGCTTCTTCTGGTCCAAGTCATTTGCATTTACAACAACCATGGGATGTACAACAAAATGATCAAAAGAATAATAATCAAGAAAAGTGCAAGAGTTCAAGCAAGAAGAATAAAAAAGGAAAGAAGAAAGGTGGGTATGATGGTCAAGAATCAAGAAAGAAAGATGAAAGTTTGGTGAAAGAAAAAAGAGGTGTGATTACTACTGTTCAAAGTGGGAATAGGGCTTGGTTTTTGGGTAAAAGAAAGTAAATTAAGATATTATTATGGTATGATGGTGGTTTTGGGTGGTGGATGGTGGTGGTTGTGGTAATTAACCACCGGTAGTAGCGCTAGTTCAATCTTTTGAAATGAAGTTGGTCAAGAAAGAATTAATTTATTAATACTAGGAATCATACTATTATTTTTTGTGTGTATGGTTCCAGTAAATTTAATGAAAGATCCATGGTATGCTTCTTCTTCATTTTTTTTTCTTTTTATTATTATTATTAGTTTTTTTATTTTTTTTGTGGTATTCTTTTTTTTCTTATCTTTGTAATTATAAACTTGTTTCTTTTCAAAATCATATAAAACCAAATGTCAATATATGTTTGCTCTTGTGCATGCTTGAAGTAACTAAAGTTTAGTTCGATTACATAATCTAAAAATCCCAAACACGAATATGCATCCACGTCAACAAAAAAAATGACTATACAACAAAATGTATGTGCATTTTTTCATTGAATCGCTTTGTGATGTTAATTTGTTATAACATATTTAACTTTTTTACCATTTCAATTAAAACTTTCGACCAAAATTGAATGCATAAACCCGTGATATAACACATCAGCATCTAAAAACGATTCCATTCCATGATCGAATTAATGAACATACAATTTGTATGTACAATTATGGTTATAATCTAATGGATGAAACTTCTTTATGATAACCTAAAGACGTGTTATATTTCATGATTAGGTTTCCTTGAACCACCACTCATCCCTAATTAGGGAAATTGGAAAATAAAATTAGATAGTGTTAATTGTTGATCAAGAATCTAATTATGTATGCATCAATGAGTTGTACGATACAATTAGAGAAATAAACGTGAGTTAGTAGAATGGGACACTTGTAAAGTTGGTAAAAGCACATGATATGAAGGTAGGAAGAAGGAAGGGTCTAATTATAAGCCACCATAGCCACAGCTCAATCACCCAACTTCACAGATAGATTACACATGACGGCTGCACATGCCATGCATCCTCACCTCCATTCCTTAATTTCTCCTAATTTTTTCATTAATCCCTAATCCAATTTCTAATCATTTTTCTTTTCGCAAGATTTTTGAATCAATGTATCTAGTTTAATGGCGGTATTGTCTAAACCTATCATGTTTAAAAGTAACTTAATTAATTTATAATGATATTTTAGGTTGTTTTAACGCTCTTTCATGTGTTTATTAGCAAGTTGTATTATTATCGCATCTAATAAGAGACATACATGTGTTTAATCTGTCATCGATTTGCGTGTTATCAAAACTAATTAAACAGATGGTTATGTAAACCTAATTCATAAAACCGTTTTATCTGGGTCACTAATAACATCGTTTTGATTGGTTCACATGATCATATGATAGTTCCTTGTAGATTTCGATCAATGATGGTGTGCTTTACTTAGAAATTGTCCTTCTTTCTTGATACGTAAATTATGTGAACTGTTTCTTGATTACAACACATTAGCAGTTGTCAAATTGCATTTTCTTTTAATTAAAGTTTATATTATATTTATATTATGAGAATAATTAAGATGGATTAACATTTAATGAATCTATTTAATTTGTATCCACTAATTGAGTATTTAGGGAATTGAATTATGATAATTCTATTATATATCCCTACTACAAATTTTATTTCAAGTAAATCTTTGCTCATGCCACCAAGTACAATGTATGCATGTGTGTGGGTGCACTTTCTACTTATTTATTTTATAAAAAGAAATTTTGGTAACATGGTACGATGCTTGTCGTAATAATGCAAATAAAAAAGATAAAGACAAGATATTGTTTGGACTTAATTAAATGCTTTTTGGCCATATCTTGTGGTCTATACTTAATTTCTTATAATTTATTTTTGTGTCTTAGGACCATTGTTATTGATATGAAATATCGACATCTTGAGACTTTGTTTTAATAGAGGTTTTTGGATTATAAAACGGTTAAAGTTCTAAAGCTTTCATTATTCGATTGGTATATGATGTGATGTTCTTAGTCTCTCTATTTATCTAAGACAACGAAGTCTGGTCACTTTAATTATTTATGGAAGTGTTAAGCACTATAAAATGAATATTAAAACTCTTTTCTACTCTTAGTTCTTACTTTTCAATTTTTGATATGAAGGAAAAAATAATTATTGCCATTATGCACTCGTGCTACTTCATTTCCGTCTTGTCTGACAACTTCTCTGGAGAATGTTATTGGCACGATCTGGCTGTAAGGATCGTGGTTGACTGCTACATTCTTGCGAAGACGATGAAAAGCCGGTTTTGTGTGTAGGTCACATGTCAATGACCAAATTCAAGAGTCATCTTAAAAATAAAATAAAATTTAATTTTTAAAACACATTATATATACATATACAATTACTACAATTTGTTTATGCAGAATTCTCACAATTTCTACTTAATTTACAAACAAATTATATCAAACAATTACCACTCTTTCACACACAATTCTACAATCTCTACTTATTTTACATCAAAATTATATCAAGCAAATTCTCTTAAAAATGCCTAAACAACACCACAACAATTCCCAATCACAATCAAATGATTTATTAAACTACATAATCAACAATTCTACTCCAACTCCGAATTACTCACTTGCGACTTCGTCTTCCGCACCCCAACCGAACAACCCTTCACCAAGTAACATGAATTATGCACACTTTGCACCCATAGCCAATACATTTTCAATGTCACCCGAAGACCCACAATCCCGATACCAAAATCAATCTTGGTATCATCAACCTTCCCAACAATTCGGCTATTACCCACAAACACAATATCCACCATCATATTACCCAAAAATACAACTTAACCAAAATCAATTTGAGAACATCCACACACCATCAACACCATCACTCGATATCGAAGCCATAGGCGAATCCGAATATGATTCTAAAGTCGTGGCCAAAAGCAAAAGAAATGAAAAGGTAAAAAAGTAGTCGAACCAAGCCAACGAAAAGAATGTCAAAAAATATTGTGGACCTCGGAAGAAAGCAAGATTTTGGTTGAACAATAGGTCGACGCTTCTCAAAATAGAGTGATCGGTAATTCACAAACGAGTGACTCTTTATGGAGAGTCATACAAGAAAATTATAACCGTTGTGTCGATATGAAACATAATATCGATCAACTAACCGGTAAATGGTCAAAACTTCAACGAGACGTCAAGCTTTTTCAATCTATCTACCAAAAATACAAGGATGAGTGGCAAAGTGGCGCGGACGACGTAGATATTATGTTGGCGGCTCGTGAAGGATTTAAAGATCGTACAAAAAGAAACTTCACTTACGAGTTGGCATGACGAGTCTTAGAAGATATCCCAAAGTTCTTTTTTCTGGAAGTTGTTATGAACAAGAAACGACCCATGGAAGACGCTAAGATCAATCTTGAAGATGAAGACGTTCTAATCCGTCCGACCAATGATAACCCTAACTTTGACCATTTATTTGCCGACGACCCGATTCGTCGCCCAGCTGGTCGGGCTCAAAGTCGCAAAAGTAAAAGAAGTTTGGGTTCGTCGAATGCCACTTCCTCACATTGTTCGACCGATGAGGTCTGCGCCCAACTTTTTAGAACCGTACAAGCTCAACAAGTAACAATGGAAACATTAGCGGAAGTGTCTAAAAGGAAATTAATGTTCCGGGCGTTTAAGGTTCTCAACAACCCAATTAATCCAAGTTTGCCACCCACGAACAAGCATTTCTATACAACATTGGAGAAGAAGTGAAACGAGACTTTTTTAAGTCTCGCGAACCCACAAAGTTTTTAATTATTGTGATTTTAATTATTAGTGTAACGTACTTTTTTTAATTATTGTAATTTTTATTATTAGTGTAACGTATTTTTTTTAATTAATGTAAATTTTTTATTAGTGTAATATAATTTTTTTTTTTGAAATAATGTAATTTTATTTTAAGTGTACGTCTTTTTTTTATTATTATTATTGTAATTTTAAAATATAAATATATTTATATTTAATAGTTAAGAAATGATGTTGCGCTGAAAAATTCAGTTCTTCAATTTCTTGTCCTGATGTGACGCTGATATGACAATGAGTTTATCAGTTCTGGAGTTGTACTATATGGAACGGTTATTAAAGTTGTATCAAAAGAATATAATAACATAATTTGAATATAAGTAGACTTTAGATTATATTATTTGTTGACCATGGTCAAATTATTTGAAATAATCTTAATCTTAAATATAATATAAGAAGTGGTTGATGATGTCATCAAAAATTCAATTCACCAATATTACTTAATTTTATCAAATTAACTAACATTAATGATATGATGACATCATAAATAATAATTTGAAAAAAAATTAAATTCAATAGTTATATTTAAATTGATTTAGATAACTCCTAAAAAATATTTTATCTTTATTTAATATTAAAAAAATAAAATAAATAAATTATTAATGAAATAGTTCTCTGTTAGGGGTGTTCAAATGGATGATTCGGTTCAAAACCGAACGGTATACATGAATCCAAATGGATTTCAGTTTTAAAAATATGAATCCGATCCGCCCAAATAAATTCAAAAACCGAACCAATCCATCCAAATTACTATTTGGATGGATCGGTTTGGTTTTCAAATATCCATACACATACACAAATATACTTTATTTATATTTGCTAAAAATACGTTAATATTATAACAAAATTATACAAAATAAAGGATACTAAGTTTGATTTATACAAGTTCAAAGCAATATCATCTTCACCATATATAGTGTTAGCATATGTTTATGTCATATACTAGTCAAATGCAATTTAATGAAATTATATACTACCTATATAATGTTTGGATTTTTAATGAAACTATATATGTATATGTCATATACTAGTCGAATGCAATTTAATGAAAGTTAACATATTTAATGAAAGTTAGCATACACGTATGTAGATATATAATGTTTGGGAAATTAATACTTATTTCTTATTTGGTTTTTTTGGATAATCCGGTTGGAAATTTACTAACCAAAACCAATCCGTGATCCAAAATAATAAATTTGGTTCTTGTCCGAACCAATCCAAAAATCCAATTATCCAAACCATATGATATGATCCAAATTATCCAATTAGATAATTTGGTTTTATCCGAACTGTGAACAACCCTATACTTCGTAACACAACATGTGAATCAAAAGAATGTGCAATATCCATTAACATAATTTTAAAATATATATGTTACTAATAATTATTGTGAGTTTGATGTTGCAAATCAACATATTAATTAGAATTTTCTAATATGTATTTCGAATAGTGATTTTCTTTTATAATATACTTCAAATTTAAAAAGGTGATTATATTCATAATAAATTTAACGTAGGCCTTTCAGTATACAAGATTTGAAGTCCAATAATGTGTAGGTCCTTTTTTTTATTATTTTTTTATTTTTTATCACAACTGGATACAAAATACATAAGATCAATGTTATTCAAAAATTTGTTACTTATAAAAGTACTTATTAAATCATAAATCCACTGATAATGTAAATAATGTAATATGAAAATGTGACTAGACTTATTGATTATGTGATCTCTCAATAAAATATGTATTCCATAAAGAGCAAACAAAAGAGAAAACAAAAACGGATTTTGTGTTAGAACAAAATAACGAATTTAACCTAAAAAAGAAAAATAACATAAATAATTTTTTGTAAGAGCAAACATAATCGGACATAATATAACACCCCTCTTTCTATTTAAGAATATTATATTAATAAACACGGAAGCATGAATTTAAAATACATTAAACAGTTTACAATTCCCAAAAATACACTAATTTCAAACTTTTTAAACTACCAAAGGCGGGGTATTATAATATTTCTCCAAACAAGGTTTATTACAAAAACCATATCAGAGACTAAGGCGCAGTCAAACATTCCCTGATCAATCATTCTCTTCCTGTTCCCACAATAAATCAAAACATATCCTGCAGGAAGTAAAATGAGGGGTTAGCACAAAGCTAAGTGAATAGATTCATCACACAACATTCAACTTAGCATAACCAGTTGTTTACACCAAATAATCGTAAACACACATAATTTCAATGAGGATCGGTGGCTCTGGGGATATCATAATACCCGGGGATTCCCCCAAGAACACTTACCGTCAATCCGTATGGCCAATACAGAATAAACCGATAACTACTGGCTATTAAACACATACACAGGTCTCAAACACAACAAATGAATCAAAACCTGTGTAAAACACATAATAACCAGAAGTCCAACTACACGTTGACCTCAATAACATAGTACACATAGGTTCACATATCACGTAGATCAATAATCAATAATCAAGACTAACAGTCTAATATACATCTACGTTTACTTGTTGTAACCAAATAGTTACAACTAAATCAAATGATGAGTTCCGAATCCACTCACCGATACCTCTGACGTCTGCACACTCAGTATTCTTATATCACTGAGTCTCACGTTGATCTGAAACATAAAATCATACACAAGTCAGAAGTTCGTTCCATATATATCATTATAGTCTAATTATCCAATCAGGTAATCCCTGAAGTTTAGGCAAACAAAAGTTCACTCAGAAATAAACTCAGAAAAAGTCCGCAATGCCGCTTAAAACTGAAAAATGCCATTTTCGGGTCCTAGATGACCCCGGATGGCCAAAAACTGCCTAGGCTATTAGAATATAGCCTTGATTACTAGGTCGTTTCCGATTGACCATGCAAATTTGCAAAACAAAAATCTCTTTTATAAACTTAGCGACACAACCACTGTGTCGCACAACAGGAACCTGCGACACTAACATTGTGTCGCAATACTCAAAATGGCCGCCTTTAGCGACATAACCACTGTGTCGCATAACATTTAAGCGACACAACCTGCGACACAAGCTTTGTGTCGCAATGAAGAACAGACCAGTTCCCAGATTCAAAATTCACGAAATCAAACATGTAATACTCAAATTAACTTATTCCAATCCATGAAATTCACTTATAAACAACAATAACACATAATAATTACAACCTTACCTCAAATTCGCAGCTAATAAGCTCAAATTGAATCAAAACCCAACTTTCCCTTCTTTCTCTCTAATTCTCTCTGTTTTTTCACTTAAAAGTTAGCTTAGAACGTATAGAAACTATCTGGAAGTGTTTAGGCGGTGTATATATATATTAAACTTGCAATTACACTTAAGCTCCTTAATTAATTTCAGTTCAGCCCGTTTTGCGACACAGTCCTGCGACACAACCCTTGTGTCGCACAGACAACCTGCGACACAACCCTTGTGTCGCAGAAAATCAAAAACTTACAAATTTTGAATCAACTAATATTTTACTAGTCACAATAAGTCAAAGGGATTATTTATCTACGTTTCACTACGAAACACATAATATTTAATAATTTCTGACACAAATAGATAATCAATTTAAATAATAAAAATCACCAGAACGAAAGAGAGGCTGTTACACATAATTGCTTCATTTTGTTAAATTGACTAAAGGTAAGGATTTAATGACATCATAAAATATGATATAAAAATCAATTAAATTTCAATAACTATCTTAAAAATCAAAATTTTAGATGATATACAAAAAAAAAAAAATTATTATCTAATACATCTAAACAATTTATTCTATATATTTTAAATGTAACCCAATTAAAATTAAAATATCATTTGATGCTTGTGAGCGAAAATGTTTGGGTTAAATTGATTGAGCTTTTTTCCAATTAATCGAGCTTGCTACAAAGTTGGATTAATGGATTTGTTATATCTCTCAAAGAATTGCTATGTAGAAGTCTGACAACGATTCATAATATTGAAGTTGGTATTACGTTAGTCGTTTTTTTATTCGGTAGTATTTTTATCTTTAAATTCATTGTTTTTTTTTGTCATGATTTCTAATTCTTAACAAAAACGCAACTACGAATTAACATAATTAAGTTAATGCGATATTTGAAGTGTTTTCTTTTCAAAAAGAATACGATTTATTAATTTAGTATTTATTCTAATGGTTTATACGACCTGTATGTATAAGCGGGTTACATCAAAAATAAAAACTGACTAATAAAATTGTTTGATACTATCAATTTGGCTAAAATTAAATTCATATAATTATATTTAAAATCATGTTGAGAAAAGCCGTAGGAAAAAATAACAATTATTACCTTAATTTAAAATAACAGCTCAATTTTAATTCGTATAATATACGTCTTACCTCTAATTTGTCACTTCGTAACCAATTCTTTGAATAGTTATATAAGTTGTTCTAGAAAATAATATATTTATATTTAATTAAATTAATTTAATTCCATCATTCTATCTATTTAATATTAAATCACAAGGATATGGAATACACCTCAATAAATATTCATTTCAATTAGTATTATTTTCGAAGAGTATTTGCTATTTTAATAATAGTGAATTTACGTGTATTTACGCATGAGTTTATATATTTTTAAGTGTTATAAACAAAACAAATGCTTACAACTTGATATTAAAAGTCGTTAGTTGAAGTTTGTTTATTATAAATATTATATTGCAAAGCTCTTATGAATATATTTTTGCGAAAATCATATTTTTCAAAAGACTTTTAACTGACTCAAAAAGTTTTAAGACCGTTGTCACTTTGAGTAAGAATGAATAACACATGTGTAGAATAGACTCTCAAGGATATTAAGAAAGTATAAAATAAACGTTTTCATTAATTGAGGTAAATTGTAGGACTTAGTATCAATTTTCTAACTTTTTTAATTTTATTTTTTATGACTATACCGTAATTATCAACACGATCCCGTGTAATACACGGGTGTAAATCTAGTAAAGAAATATAAAATAAGAAACTGAATGTGATTTATCAAAAATCTAATTAACCGACGGACTCGATTCTGTCAAATTAATCAAAATTTCAAACTCGCTGACATCATAAATTATTTTTTAAACAATCACATTAAAAATCAATTTTAGATAATGTACCCTTATGAAAAAAGATCATACCTTCGTCTAAAATATTATATAATGAGTTATACTTGATGTAAAAAATATATATAAGTTAATTGTATTGTTTGATTCGGTAGTAAATTATACACAAATTATATATTGTGATTATTACGATGATGGTTTAGATAATAATATAATTGCTCATGATAAGTTTGAGGTATGTGAAGGAAAGTCAAATCTATATAATGTTTTTTCTTTATATCTAATTATTTATTTATTATTATTTCTTAATTTTTGCTTACTAATGAAATCACCAGATATTTGTAAACTAGATAAATATTTTAAACGTATATAACTCTTTATGTGCTATGAACTATATATATATAGGGGAGAGATCAATGGAGAAGCAAAAAAATTAGGGAAAAAGGGAAGCAAATCTCAACCATTAATTTCATCATAAATGAATTTTAAAAATTACAAAAAATTTCAAAATTTAACATTCATCACCAATGAATGTTGAAAATATTTTTTAATAACAAAATCAAGGGCTAAGATTTACTTCCCTCCTTCCCTAAATTTTGAAGCTTCCCTATGGATCCTTCCCCTATATATATATATATATAAATAGGAGTATGTTCTAGGGAGAAAGAAAATAGGGTGAGAAAGGGGGAGAAAGCTTTGTGTCCATTAGATCTTGGCATCAATGGTGTAGATTATTTTTCACATTTGAAGGGCAAAAGTGTACATTCCAATTTAAAAACATAAATACCGTCTAAAAACCGTCCATGCTTTATAGAAACTACCCTTCCAATTTACTAAACTACCTCTTTCTCTACTTTCTCCCATATAATTTTCTTTCTTTTTAGATCCTCTTCCTGTATATATAAATATATATATATTAAAATAATAAGTAATTTTTAGATCCTCTCTCTTTATATATATATATATATATATTAAAATAATAAGTGAATTTGGTAGCAAGGAAGAATGAGAGCCGGTGGTTTCGAAAGTTGAACTCTAACATTGAAAACGTCAATTTTTATGTGATTGTATTTATTATCTTCAATTCCTAACCAACCAAGACGCTAAAACAACTACCGAAATCCCTTATCAATGATTGTTTATGCTTAATTTATGGTTACTAATGAAGTCACCGAATATTTGTAAAATATATTTTATGTAGATAAAATTTTTTGTATACTATTTGGATAATGATCTCGTATATAACTTCTTATGTGATAAGAAATATATATATTAAAATAATAAGTGAATTTCTGAAACTTCTAAAAGGAACGGAGAAAGAATAACAGAAAGTGGTGTTGAAAGTTAAATTTTAAAATTAAATACGTCAATTTTCATCTGATTACATTTATTATCTTCAATTCCTAATTAACCAAAACGTTATGACGATTACCAAAATCCCTTATCAATAATTGTGTATTTGAGAATTGAAACAATGACATGAACAAATAAATCTAATTATGTGATTTAAAATTCTTATGAAAAATATAATATCTTTTAACAAAGTTAGATCAATACATAATATTTAAAGTGCTTTGTGTTAAAAGAAAAACTTATTAAATTAATACTTTTTAAATGGCTAAAACAATCCATATATATACGGGTTTAAATCTAATCGTTCCTTGTGCCCTACAATTATCATTTTAATAATATTAAAAACTAGAATTTGTTGCCAAAATATGAACGTGCATATCAAGCTGGACATGCATATGGGTTGTTGTTTTAACAAAATTTGTTATGACCACATGAGTTGTTTCAGGCTTTTCGCTTATTTGGGCCATTTCTGTTTCCAGTTTTTCACTTATTCGGGCTTAATACGCCTCTAGGGTGGCCAGGCCGCCACCTGTGTTTGGGCTTTCTACCCAACTCCATTGTTTAGATTTGGTTTTTGGGTTCTTTTAAAAGTGACAACTTGTTTTGTAGAGTTTTTGTTTTTTTTTAGTTCTTGCACTTGTTTTATCTTTCAGAACCGTTGAAACTCAAATATTTTGTATTTCATGACCATTATTGTACTTGTTTTATCTTTCATATTCTTCGGTGTACTTACGGCCATGACTCGTTTTCTAACGGTTTCCTATAGTTTTAAGGTGACATCCTCGTCGCTATTTTTCCCAGCGAGCTTTTTTCTCTGGTGATTTTGTTTTTTTTTTTTTTTGTATTCTAAACATTGATTTTTAGTATTCGTGTGTTCTTAAATTAGTTGTGTATCAATATATATTTTGTGTGTGTATATGTAGGTATTTTATTATTTGCATCCATACGTATTTGTTTTTTGGTGTACTCATAGGAACTTTTTTTGATTGTATTAGTACCCTTTCTTTTTCTTTCTTTTTCTTTATTTTTTGTTATTTATTAATTTTTTTTTTTGTAGCATAACAATTCGAAGAGGAAGATTTAAAAAATTCAAATAGAGTTCTATATCTTTTCGAAATATAGGCTGTTGGTGTTCAAAGAAAAATATATTTTCTTTTATGTTGTTATTGGGTGTAACGAGGTGTTTCGGCTCGCGCGTTGCGGCGGGATATTCGAATTATATCTTCATTTTATAACAATGTGGTGTAATTTCTTTGATATTATATTAGATTATAACCCCGCGAAATCGCGTACTACCACATAATTACTTGCACAGAGAATTGGTGAATGATTGTCTTTACATCATGCATTCTCTATTATGCAAAGAGGAACATTTTGACTCTCAGAAGTCAACTATACAGATTATCCTCATTTATGATATTTTAATCTTCCAAGGTAAGTCCATTAGCTTCAGTACAATGACCAACACCAGAATCTGAGTAAACCAATTCACTATCACTGATATCATCATCCACTGCAGCAAAGCTCACAAAATTAAAATCATCAATTCGATTTATGTCAGTTTGACTAAAATAAGTCAAACTGAACCACATTTGTGCATGAATAATTTGAGTTCCGGAACCAATTGAGGGCCCATTTTTTAACATATGAATAGCATCACCATGGTGATCTGGCATTCTGGCCACTCCAAAACCATATTCTAGAACTCAACATAACTTTAGTGATGGCGGTTCTTTAAATCAAACCTTTGACTCGAGAAAGTCAATAGACAAAAGGAAGTGCCCACATCAATATGCAGTAATTATACTATACTATTGGCTAACCCCATTCCAACCCTTTTCAAGAAATAATATATATTCCAGTAATATACAATGCACCACCAGTGCCTTATAATCTTGCAGGGAGCCTTCAGTATGATCTACTTTTAGGACCATAACTAAAATGATAGATTTGGAAAAGCAAAAATGTAATGGAAGATCAGGAGACCAGTTCTTAGTGTCATATGAAAAGAGCATACAATTTAGAATTGAAATTATCTCTTTTGGTTATTCCAGTGTATAATATTAATTTCAAAAATTTTAACTACACTTTTAACTATTAAAATAATGACACACAAGGTTATGTTTTATAGAAATTAAAACCCGAACTAACTGACTCGTATACCCAGAACAACCCGACTGAACACCAAGCGATAGTTATTTATTAAAACTTAAAGTTTTTGGACAAAAAGTTTGTATCCCGACCACCCTGACCCATTCAACCCGTCCAAAAATATCCGTTTTGAAGTGAACCCATTTGCCACCTCTTAATAGTTAGTTACCACTAAAGAAAAGATAACATTAAATGAAGAAAACACCTTATGTTGACTGCAACATGCAATGTGAATCAAACAACTAGATTCTAATTGCTCATTGAAGAAGAAATAACCTGAAGACAATAAACCAAAGTACATATAAATAATCAAGTAAAATTTAATATCTAGAAACCTCAAAACAAATATCATGAATACCATCCTCATAACTACATGAGCTAAATTCAGAGGTAACTTGAGAACAAAAGCCAATTATAACTGTAAGTTACAATTCAATCAATCATTAATAAAGCAAATAAACTTACTAATCATGATGGGATCTCTCTCCATTCAATTATATACCATCTGCATTCAACTAAACGACTCCAGTTTCATATATAGACCCAACATTAAAAAAGAAAAAAAGAAAAATCGACTGTATTACCAAAATGACGATTAGAGAAGAAGACATTGGGCTAGATAGGATTTTTGGTCATTTGTTTAGGGCAATGCTTAGTATGATATTGAAGCGGTGATCGAACAGACTTTGCAAGGCCTGCAAGTCCTACATTAGACTTGATAATAATAGCACAGTTAGATGGCAATGTAACGAAAACAACCCATAAGAGTTGAGGATATTTTATATGTTGGCCATACATGACCAGTGCCCTAAACTATACAATTAACATTTAACCTTTATGTATCTGCACATATTTCACACCCGATAATTTAGTTGCTTCTAGAATATAATTAACAGACGTCCAAACTAATTTAATAAAAAGACTTACCATGAAATAACTTAGTACACAGTTGATAAGGTTGAAGTAAAAAAAAAACATACCTCTGCAAGTCAGTCCATAAAACAATCACCAACAACTTGGTCTTGATGTTCCAGTAAAACTGCAAGCTTTTTTGTAATGTGTTAAAATGAGATTATCTAATTTTGCATGGTGGAGGAAATCAAGGCAACAAAAAGTAAGTTACCATGTTTTACAATCTCAAAAGCGCTTTCAACTATTTAGTTTTAAGTCATCATCTACAGCAGCGGTCAAAATCACGAAAATACTTCGCCAACCGCACCTGGTGCTTCCAACTTCAGATTTTATTACCTACTTTAGAAGCCAACATCAGTCATATTATAAGATAAAAGAAGTATAATGTTTTTATTATTGCAAAATTTTTATATCGACACTTCTTTGCGTTATATAATAATTTGATTAACTGAATGTTATGAGATAGTGCATTATACCTGAACATTGCAATCAACAATTAACCTCCGGATTGATTACGTGCGACTATTACACATCAGTAACTAAGTAACATACAACATCTAATCATCAGTAATTGACATATATATATACATATACATATATATCAATTAGAAGCTGAAGTTAAGAAGTGATTGATACCCTGATTCAGTGTTGGATTGATCTAAGTGAGAAAAATTATCAATTGGAACAAGCTGATAATTGTCTGAACTTGAAGGTAGTGACAGGAAGCACTTCACAAGAGGATTTAGCATCCAAGCATCATAGGAACCTGAAATTGTCATACAAACCTTAGAGAATTCGAGAGACATGAGATAATTAGGTTAAAAACCTTTAGAAATTCGAGTGAGAGGATATGCCAAATTGTTTCCTTAAATATATTTCATTTTGGTTAAATTTTGTGGAAGTCGGTCCATAAATTTTAAACATTACAGAAGAAAAATGTCAAATCCAAGTTAAAATTAGGAGCCATTTGTATGGCTATGTGGAAACAATTAGGTTAAAATTTGGCATATTATTACCAAAGGCAAAGAGAAATTACCTGGCCATTAGAAATTCGAGTGACAGGAGATAATTAGGGTCAGATTGAGGCGAAAATCCTTGGTGAAGGCTGCTGCAATCAGCAATGATGTTTACGAATTGAAAGGGTGCACGTTGATGAAATCCAAAAGGGAGAAAGAATTGAAGGAACTGCAAGTGTGGGAAAGGATGGGGATGGGAATGGGAATGGCCAACAATCACCACTATGCTTGTACAGTAAAAGACCTGCATTGGAAGGAACTGTAGAATGAATAGTTCATTTAACAGTTGGTAAATGTTATATAGTATATTATAATATAATAATGTGTTGGGTCGTTTCTACTTATTTACTTTATTGATTACATGAGTTTTGATTTGTATTTTATTTCATTTTGATGGTGTTGGTGTGGTTAGTAAGATACACATCGTTACAAAAAAGTTTTTAATAGTCTATTATTATTAAAAATATAAGTGTACTTATCTATTTTTTTTTCAAGTGTCATTTAATATCGTTTTACTGTTTACTTTGTAAGAAAAAGATTCATAGGAAAGTTTCAAATTTTGAGTAAATAGGGAAGCAAATCTTAGCCCTTGATTTTTATTTGTGATTTTTAAAATTTCTTTTGATGAAATCAAGGATTGAGATTTGCTTCCCTCATTCTCTAATTTTTTGCTTCTCTCTTAATCCCACCTTTACTTTGTATTAATATTAATATGTGTGTCAACACTATAATTTTTTTGTAACTTATATGTATCATTTAGAGACAAACTTCTTTTCTAAAATAGTATATCGAAATTGATCTCAAATTAAAGAATATATATTGTAATTATTATAGCATAATTATTATTTTACTCAAAAAGTTAATCTCATAAAAAATATATTGAAATTAAAGTCAACGGGGTAAATAATAAAACTCACATTGAGACTAATAAAAGAAGTAGCATATCTTATCTTAAATAGTATATAAGAATCATATTTGTAACATCATTATTTTAATTTGAAATCTAATTAATCGATTAAAAATTATAATTTAATTAAAATATATTTTTTATTAATCAAGAAAAATAAACCCCTCCATTATAATTCTACCCAACTGAACTCATTCCTCACACGTTCCATTTTATTCGCAGTTTCACATGGCCATTTCTCCTTTTATTTAATTCATCGTACTTGTAGTTGCTCATCTATCTATCTATCTATATATTGTATTTTAAATTATAAATATATATTTGTAGATGAGTGTATATAAATGAACCATATATAATTTCGTAGGGTAAATAGTTCGTGAGTTTTGTTAATCTTGATTGCTTCGAGTTTAGGTCTAATCAGGGCGTCGATTTAGTCGTCCAAAAGAGCACAACTTGCACTTGGTAAGGGGGAAGAGGATCTTGAACGTGAAGCGTTTAAGAGACGTAAATCTTGCGCTGTAAGACTTCATTCTCTTTCTTGGAAGCAATTACATATAGGCATAATACTCTGATATTTATATGTTCTCTTGGATTTACGGAAGGCAAATAAGTATGTACTTGGTTTAGTGTCTATGTTTTTTACCCTGACCTACTTACAATTTAAAAGGTTCATATTAATTTTTACGTGTCACAATATTTCTGAAAAGGTGTTACATTACTCATTTTTTTATAGTTGTACCATCTCATCCTATCATGCAGGTAAAGCATGTGGATTGCTATACAATCACACTTCAAGAGTTAGAATCTATTACATAGACAGAGAACCAACCACATGTGGCCATTATTGGGTATGATTTCTTATTACAATCGGTTTTAATGTTGTGTTATTTTCTTTTGGATTCGTGATGTATTTCAAATGACACAGTGAGAGGAAATAGTTTATTTGGATCTGGAAATTAAGCTTTGGTTCACGTAATTATTTTCAAAGCATATAGCAACTTCTTTCATCAAATACCAATACAACTAAAGGTCAGTATGTGTGTGTGTCTGTGTGTTTGTCTTAATAGCATACTTTATATGTGTTCCTCATACTTTATATTCAAGAGTTGACATCTTTTCATTTAGTGAAGTTAACTTAGAAGATTCCATGTTTGATTTAAAAGATACCAAAGGAAGAAACAAAATGTACAAAATAATATTTAAGAAGTTGTACAGAATTTGGTCATGGTCATCATTTTGTTAGTTACAGATTCCCCTACCATGGGAAACTGTCAAGTCTCCATAAAACCAAATTAAATGTTGAGAGTTGAGACCATATGCAGGTGACTACATCTTAATAGTCCTTCAAAAGTAGATTCACGGATTATGGAGCCCATTTATTAAAGCTTAATAGTCATATCCATATTATAAGTGTCACATAACTACCCGTATTATTTGATATGTAACTCGAAGTTCCTTTTACCTACTTTCCTGGCCCTTGATGTATAATCAAGTAATGTCTTTTTTGGGTTTTACCTACTTTCTGTCATTGAACGAATTTTACTTTATAAACTTATTACGAATCAAACAAGATTGATGAATTTAGAGGTTGCAAGTGAGTGGTTTAAAACAAGTTGGAATCAAACTTAAAATGGGCGGGTTGGGTAATGGGCCAAAACGGGTCATTTCTATATAGAGTAAAAATTGGAGAAATTAATTTAAGCTGAAACACTTTGGCCCAGTTTATTTATATAAATACTTAATTAATGTGTCAAATATGATTATGAAAACCATATATCAATCTCAAATTTTTATCAAATAATTTAGGAGGTTCTATGCACTAAAAAAACACATTTAGGTTACTTCACTTTTTTGACCAATTGTTTCCTTTTAGTTTTTATTTTTTAATTTTTACCCATGTGACTCATTACAGATGATAAAAACGTAACGTGAATCAACCTATTTATAAGTAAATGGGTTGAAATTACCACTATTAGTTTTCAGTTCATCATTTCCTTATATAAATAAACACATGTTTTTCTTGATGAATCAGGTTGGTGATGCTAGCGCAATTTCTGATATCATGGCTGCCATGTTGGAAAACATCTCAAGTATTAAAGTTATAGCATCATGGCCACATATAGCATATAACTACAAGGCAATAACACACAAACTATATAATTATGATAACTTTATATGATAGTCAATCATGTTTCTTTGTATTTCTCTTTTCATGTCTAATTCTTAACTTTCCCACTATAGGCATTTCCTGAAGCACTATTTCATCAGTTGCTTCCTGCTATGGTTCATCAAGATCATGAAACTCGAATTGGAGCTCACTGAATCTTCTCTGTGGTTCTTGTGCCATCTTCTGTTTGTCCTCAACCAAGTTCAGATATTTCAACCGATCCCAAAAATATTCTAAGGTCGCTGTCGAGAAATGTTTCTGCATTTTTGTTGTCAGCCGCCTTCTTCCAGATAATGAAAAAAGACAAGTCTAACTTCGGTAAAGAAAAAGGTAACAATAATAAAGGGGAACATAAAACCAATAATGTTGGAGTCATGAACAAAATCAAGTCAACTTATAGCCAAACATACATCATCAAATTTCCAGTGTCACAAGCTGGAAAGAATGATAATGTAGGTTCTTTGTTGCATATCTTTTTTTTAACTTATTTTTTTCTTTCTTTTCATACTCTATTTTAAATTTTAATTTAATATATCTTTCCTTTTAAATTATAGGAGGCTGTTACGCTTAGGCTCAACAGTCACCAAATGTCCCTCCTATCCTCAATTTGGGCACAGTCCATCTCCCCTGATAATACACCTGAAAATTATGAACCAATTGCTCACACCTACAGTTTGGTGTTATTATTCTCTCGAGGAAAGGTAATTTTTAGATCAATCTTGACTGATGATATATGGGAAAGTGTTAGGGGTATGGTTATCTATAATGGGTAAAATACTTTAGCTGAAAAACAAACATGTCAAATGGGTCAAAAGTAAATATTATTTAAAATAATATACTTTAGGAATCATATTGAAGACACTAATTATCTATAAGATTTAAAAAATCATAGTGACATTTTGAACGAGATTGACCCGACCCATTTTTACCAGTTACCCAACCCACCTGATTCTCCACCTCTATACCATGTTGTACCTTTCCAAGTGGATGTAGTGAAGAAATATGGGTCATGGTCACTATTTAAATTAGTTAGATCAGATTAGATACATTTTCATATAATCCTATAAGACCTTTTAACATTGGTTAGGCCACATCATATGAGTAAAAATGCTCGCCTTCCCCGGGTAACCTAAACAACGAAAACGTTCTCCGTTTACTTTTAAGATTGGTATAGAAGTATGTAATTTATAATGAAATCTTAATAAGTCAATTCAAACAGTTTCCTATTTATTTTTATTTTCCTTCTATCTCTATATCTACGCTTCCAGCCCTCTATACTAGCTTTAAGCCTTTGGCTCCGCTATACTGCCCCTCTTTTCACAATCAGGTGGAGAATTTAGTGGATGCAATTGAGAGGAACTTGAAATGATCATTTACATATACTATTATTGAGAGAGGGCAACCACCTTTTTTTTTTTTACAGATATATAGCATGTCAAGTATGAAAAAAGTAGTTAAACCCTATCAATTATGATCTTTTTTAATAAAATGAGTTCGTAGGTTTTATGCATTAAAGGTACATTTTGGGTCACTTTTGACCTGCTTGACCTATCTCGCCCTGTTTTGTTATTAGCTACCTTCTTTGTTTTCCCCATTTGACGCATTGTGACCTGATTTGACCCGTTGTAACCTGATTTGACCCATTAAAAGTAATTGGGTCAGGGTAACATAAGACGACTGAAAACCTTGAAAACTAAACACTGAAAAATCGATAACACAGCTCCTAAGTCAGCGGTAATCACGGAGTTTCTAAGTCAGCGGTGATCATGGAGCTCCTAAGTCAGCGCTAAACACTGACTGATTGTAAGTTTTTTTCCTTGCTATTTTTCTTCTGATTTCAGCCCCAGTTATCTAAGGAATTAGTAAGTCGATTCACTGTTTTATAGGCTATGACTTTTCAGTCTGCTGCTATTGCCTGGGCTGCTCCAAACCTGGTAAGTCTGTTACATTATTTTGGTTGTTTTGATGACATATATTGCTTTCATTGCTACCATGTAGTTATGTTTTATATATATATATGTGTGTTTTTTTATTTATTTTGATGGTGATATGATATGTCTACAGGTAGAACAATTGCATATAATCTTTAAGCTCTGTGGTTTGCCACCATAAGACTATTGCATATATTCATTATGTACTAATGTGTAAACCATGCTCCTGTCTCTTTAATTCAGGTATGGTGCTAAAGGTGTTGGTTCTAGCATACCACCCTACTCATGGCCTGGTTTTGATGTTGAGCTGGTAGATGTACGTGAATTAGTTACACATGAGATATGGTGGACTTCAAATTTCTGTTAAAGGATGCTAAATTTAGAAGTCTTGAAACTTGCAAACATTTGATACATTATATGATGAGATTTTATCGGGTGTATTATATACAAACTCAACTGTATAGACTCAATCAAATGTAGTTAATGGTATGTTTAAGTCCGTACACCATATGACACATACGTTATATTTCCTTAAACAGAACAATATAAAATAGGATATCTAAATTTCAAGTTTGATATATCAACACAGGATTCATATGTTATAAAAAACATAGTTAAAATCAAATGAAAAGTTTAATGATATTTCTCATGCTGCACTGTACTAATATTGAAAATTCTGACAAAAGGATTTAAAATAGCCAACATCTGATGTAGACATATTGTAAATAAGAATATAAGATGTGTGGTGGCACATAAATTATTTTTCAGTGACGTTCGTTCAGATTATTTTTGTTCATGGATGTACCTAATTATTGTCTCAGTTGGAGCTAATAGAATAACAGTTGACAAGGATATCTATGATTTAAATAAAATATCTTTACATAAGAATTTGGTCAAACACAAATAATCAGTCCGTATAATCCCATGAAGTGATTGTAAATTCAAAGTCTATAAAAGTCTATAAAAGATGTAGGGTACGATTGTTAACTAAAAAGACACGTTTTGATTACGTTGCTTTCATCATTCTTGATAAGACTTTTCCATCTCTCCGTTCATTTAAAACATTTATGTAACGTCAACCGCACAAATATGTCAACTAGAAAGTTAAGTAATCGAGTATGAATATAAAGCAAAATTTAAATTAAAATTATTTGCCAGTCCAACGAATCCGCGGGTTATAATCTAGTTGTATTATAAATTATAAATATATATTTGTAGATGAGTGTATATAAATGAACCATATATAATTTCGTAGGGTAAATAGTTCGTGAGTTTTGTTAATCTTTATTGCTTCGAGTTTAGGTCTAATCAGGGCGTCGATTAAGTCGTCCAATTTAGATTTATGATAATTTGGCCTAAGTCTAATCAAGGCGCAATATATCATCTTGGGGTAGTAATATGACTGGCTCTCAGCACAACCCAAAGATTACAACTAGCAAGTGTTCTAACGATTGGATGACATGACTTAACTTTAAAAGGGTATACTTTTGTATAATCAATATTCGACAAAAAGGATTATGTCACGAATAATTCATTACACTATTTGTTAAAACCAACTTTTAACGTATATCCATATATATGCATTTGTTTTTACGAATTTAATTGTTTGCGCGACTAGTTTGTCTATTTTATTTTCTAATATAATTCTAAATGAGCTTGTTAGCATAGTAAAATAACAAAAGAACAAACAATCAAACATGTCACTTCTTAAAATCAATTTTAAGTAGTTTCGCAAAACAATTTGATTATGAGTTTCACATATCCATATTTTAAACCTCTATTTTAAGTTTTACGTAAAATCAACAATCTTAATAAGAACTCTATTCTTGTGTTTTATTGTTAATAAATATTTAAAGTGCGTTAATATGATTTATTTAAAGAAGCAAGGCACTTCTTTTCCAAAGATACCGTAAATGGCAAACAAAATAACTGTCAAAGGTGCGTTAATATGCCTGAATCTTCACAAGACAAAGAATCCTACATGATGGGTTTGCACTAAAATATATGTTCAATTCACCATCAATCAAGTTTTATTATGAAAACAAACTTCAAAATATCAAACTTCGAAATTTCATGCATTTGACTGCAACACAGTAATAATGCTTATGCAAAATTACCCATCAAATTGACACCATTTAGAAATTACAATTGAGCAATTTATAATTTATATTTTTTCTAGTAAATAAATGTCAATGTAACGGTTACCCAAAAATATGCAAGAAACAACACTCATTAAAGAGACTTGTAATTCCTCTTTCAAAAAACAATTTTCCGAGACATTAACCGCCACAAATTACTACCCGCCAATTCCCTCTTTCTTTAGAAGTGATTAAATTTCAGATGATAAAAATGGCAATCCAAATGTAGGCACATTAATACAATCCTCATCCACAAATTTAATTCTATATGTTCACCGTTTGCATGAGAACAATCAACAACATATAATAATACTAACTGTAATTGTTTTTTATAGAAACCCATGTTAGAGGATGCGTTTCGATTGCAAAATAAATTAATTTCCCTTTACTGTTCCTTTTAAACGCAGATCATGCTTTGGATACCAAATAATTAATGTAGATACGCATCACAAGTAAAAAAAATTAAAACCAACATAAAAATTATTCGATGCGTTTGATTTTATATGATTCAAATCATCATCAATAAATAAACAAACCCGGTTGGAGTTTCAACACGAAGACCTTGATTCCATCGCATTAACTTTCCACTGTCAAGAAGCTCTGATTCCATTAAATCGAATGTACTTATCATCACCACTGTTTAATTTGATCAACTTGTTGATACTCTAACACCATTATACATACGATATTCACTTGAATGACCATGGTTATCACCAAGAAATACTACAATTTTTGTTGAAAAATTGGTTGGTTTGGGTATGATGATAATCATGAATAACTTGGATAAGACTTTAAATTGTGTATAAATCACTTTCACATAGTAGTATTTCGACCCATTATTGTTTCAGCTTACACAAAATTTACAATTGGATAAGACAAAGCCCATACTCTAGATTTAGGAAATGAAGTACATAAAAAAACATAGAATTAGTTTTTGTATTTGTTCTTGTGATTATCTAAGACCAAATCATGTTTATACATATATATCAACAAAGTGACTATTGATGAAAAGTCACAACCTTTGGTGAATGGTTATATCTTTGTAAATAGTCACCATACCCTTTCAAGTATATATTGACATTTAGTGACTATTTTTCCAGAACTGTTGCTAATAGCATCCTTTGAAATAGATGTGTCTGTTTACTAGCGACGTTCCAACAACGATAATTATATCAGTGACTAAATCCAATAGCCTCATCTTTTGAACCATTGTGACCATTTAGTGACCAGAAAATTTCGTCACTTATAACAACAATGAAGAATCACACCTTTTGATCTAAATTCACAATCTTTATCACTCATCAAACTTATGATCAAGTTAGTTTATACAAGCGTGCACCCCACACCTCCTAACTCGTATTATAACTTCACTTGAACTCCCTTTGATCTTCGTAAATCTCAATTGCACTAAAATCACCAACAAAGATGATAAAACATCAACTTAGAAACACAAACACAATAATAACATAGTATGAAAAACACTATTTGAAAACTAGAGTAGGCACAAGAAATAAATTGTTCTTCCTGTGGATCAAAGCCCCACAGCTCTCACTCATATCCAAATCTTCAGGTTTTTCACCATTAGGCAATGCAAGATCAAACTTATAAACCAAATTAGCAAGAGTAATCTCATTAATCGATTTTGAATACTGAATAGCAGGACAACCTCTCCTTCCAGTACCAAATGGGATCAACTCAAAGTAAGCCCCACGATAATCAATTGGACTATTTAAGAATCTCTCTGGCTTAAACTCCTCTGGTTCGTCCCACAATGTAGGATCTCTTCCTATTGCCCATGTGCTGATAAACACTTTGGTTCCAGATTTGATGTCGTATCCCATTAAGTTTAAATCTTGAGTTAATTCTCTAGGAATGAGTGGAAGTGGCGGATGTAGTCGCATAGACTCTTTGAACACAGCATTTAGATATTCCAATTTCGCTAAGTCCTCCTCAGTAATATATGGTTTACCTTGAGCAAGTTCTCTTACCTCTTCTTGTAGTTTTTTCATTGTTTTAGGATTTCGTACTAGTTCACTCAATGCCCAGTCTAGCGTTGAGAATGTCTGAACCGTTCCAGCAACAAACATGTCCTACAATAAATAATTGAGTAGAAAAATTAATATGTATGGTAAAGTGCACCAAAATGTACTAGAATATGACTAAAAACCCACTTGGTGTATCGAATTTCCTTACTTTTGTTGTGTGTATCCAATGTTCTATTGTTGCTATTTGTATTTAATTTAGTTGGCGTGTCATCTATATAAGGTACCATATATGTGACATCCATACAAATTGTCACGTCCATAGATTACATACAAATAGAAATATTTGAAAGATTGATACATACATGCAATAAAAGTTTTTATTATTGAAACACACAGCAGAATTCATTGATCTTGGGAAATAATATTTAACTAGTGGTTTAGGTCTATTTTACTAATGAATGTTAACAAGGTCAGTATATAGATCGAATATATTACCAAGAGAAGAGCTTTGATGTCATCTCTTTCAAAACGAAAACTAGTGGTGTCGTCATCTTCTTTTTCTTCGAGCAAAAGATCAATGAAACGCTGCTCTTGATCAACTGCATAACTCTTACCTTTTTCAGACTCTATTCTCTTCTTACGCAAGTGTTCCTCAATCACACCCTCAAGAAACTCATCAACCTCTTTAAGATGATTCTCTATTGTACTATTCAAACCTCTTAACTTATCAATCCAAGATAAACTTGGCATATAATCCTCAAACCTAAAAAGACCGGTCATCACAACCGAGTGTTCTATCAAGTCCTTAACATCCTTCCTCTCAAATTTCTCCCCTAAAGCTACTCTAGAAAATACATTATTAGTATGTGAAATCATCAACTCACTAAAATTAAGTAATGAACCACAACTTTCTTTTATTATGTCCATCATAAGTGTCACCTCTTCCTCTCTCACTTTATGATATGACAAAACTTTTTGGTGACTTAGAAGGTGACGGACAACAAAGCTTTTCGCGTACCTCCAATATTCTCCGTAAGGAGAAAACGTTACATCCTTGAAATTGTATGTAATTTTGCCTATATTGGTGGATTCAAGTCTATCTAGAAACATTGGTTCATGGTTCTTCAGAATTTCACGGGCTGCATCGACAGAAGATGCTATAAGCACGGGTACATTTCCTAGGTGCAAAAGCATGAGTGGACCATAGTTTTTTGCCAATTTACCCAAGGAACGTTGATTGCCCGAAAGTTGGTGCAAGTTTCCAATAATTGGAAGCTTCCATGGCGACGGTGGTGGATTTTTGTGTTCTTGAGAAGGATGCATAGTACGCTTATGATGAATACTTTTAAGAACTAATATAATGAAAAATGATAAAAGAACATAGACTAAAAGCTTGAAGAGGAACATTGTTAAGAAAATAGGCTGATCAAAGAATATAAATATGATATATTTTACATGGTGTAAGAGTGGTGTACTATTGGTATGCATATGTGTCTATATAGACTTGGATCTTGAGCATTTTATCTTAGTATGAATACTCAAGGAAGGTACCACTAACTATATACTATTTTGTCTTTCTCTTAAAGGTATTTTGGCTGTTTTAAAGTGGGTGATGCAAATTTACGTGTTATTGATGACTTGTTGTTCCCATCTTTAGTTGACCCTGATATCCATTAGTACAAATCAGCCGCTACAACAAAAATGTCTATTTTTCAAATATTTTCTTCGTACTTTAAAAAACGTAAACTTTTTTATTAAGTTGCTCACACTTATAAATGTGCAGAAAATATTCACATTGTTAAGTGTGAAGAAATTTACAAACTCATAATATTTTTCACACTTATATTAGTAGAAAGATTATAAACGTTAATAAAGGTAGAAAATTTCCACACTTAAAAGAGTAGCAATTACTTGTGACACTCAATTTCTTCACTCTTCCTCTTGCGTGAGGAAATGGAGTAACAAATGATTTTCACATTTAAAAGTGTTAACCAGTTATGAATTTGAACTCGTTTATAAATGTCAACATTTTTCGCCAATAGTATTGATATCTATATTTCTTCTCCCTTATTATTGTGAACATTTTATACACATTAATAAATGTGAAAAACTTGATTATATCTATCACACTTTCTAAAAGCATGAAAAAATAGTATGAAAAGTCCACATAATAAAATAAAAACTGAATACACCCGACAAGGGCCTTCAGATCAAGCTCATGAAATCCACATAAACGAGCACATAATATCATTAACATGTGAAGCATGTTTGAGATTTATGCCTCTGAGTAATATAATGTAACTCAATCGGATTCAATGCTTCTTAGGTGTCAAGGAGGCAGTCTGTAAACCTCTCCTTCCAGTACCAAATGGGATCAACTCAAAGTAAGCCCCACAATAATCAATTGAACTATTTAAGAATCTCTCTGGCTTTAACTCCTCAGGTTCGTCCCACAACTTAGGATCTCGTCCTATTGCCCATATGCTGATAAACACTTTGGTTTCAGATTTTATGTCGTATCCCATAAAGTTTAAATCTTGAGTTAATTCTCTAGGAATGAGAGGATGTGGCTGAGGTAGTCGCATAGACTCTTTGAACCCAAAAAATGGAAAACCGGCTACCTGATTAGCTTGTAGCCGAACACATAAAATAGCCAGTTTTGTAAATTAAAATGCATACAATAGAACTATTTCGGAGTTCGGCAAATAGAATAAAACATATGTAAAGTTTAATACACTTTCAAACAATAAACCATACACACACACATAT
This sequence comes from Logfia minima, assembly GCA_963921325.1. Classification (NCBI taxonomy): domain Eukaryota; kingdom Viridiplantae; phylum Streptophyta; class Magnoliopsida; order Asterales; family Asteraceae; genus Logfia; species Logfia minima. The sequence continues at coordinate 6,520,379 of OY992771.1, read as the reverse complement.
ATATATATATATATATAGTATCAGGATCTAAAAAGAAAAAAAAATTGGGGGAGAAAGGGGAGAAAGATATATTTAAAACTATGATTCAGAAAAAACAACTATGATTTAGTAAAATTTAAATAATAATTTAAAACTGAATCAAAGGGTTAAAAAAGCTTTCTCCCTTTCTCCACCAAATTTTCTTTCTCCCTTGAACTCACTCCTATATATATATATATAAGGTGGGGATCAAGAGGGAAGCAAAAAAATTAGGGAAGGAGGGAAGCAAATCTCAACCTTGATTTCATCATAAATGAATTTTAAAAACCACAAATAATTTCAAAAATTAACATTCATCACAAATGAATGTTAAAAATATTTATTTATGAAAAAAATCAAGGGCTAAGATTTGCTTCCCTCCTTCCCCAAGATTTAAAGCTTCCCTATGGATCATTTCCCTATATATATATATAGGTGGAATTTATTTTATTAGCCTTACTATAAAATTTGGTCATTAAGTCAGCACAGACAAATAGACAATGCCTCACATTTTGTCTTTGGAGTGAGCCGTATTGCTATGTTAGCGTTGCCAGTTATCGATGCATATTTTCTTTTTTTGCAAAATGTCTTTAGATCCTATTTCACTATCCTTGTTTAGAAGGCGATTCGGTAGCACTGAATTACTATAATAAGGTAAAAGATCAAAGAAGATTCTCCGATCGATCCCATTAACATGGTAGAAACATACATGCATTTGAAAACTTGGAATAAAAAAAAAATGTTGAAGCTACCTCGAAACCTTCCTTGTAAATTCCTAACATGATATATGTAATTTGCCACATAAAGTATCTATCACACAATTAGTTCACGTTGTGCCAACTTACATTTACTTTTTCTATAGAGAAAAATATAGTTCGTGTCCCTGTGATCCTTCAGTTTCTCACACCTCATCCCTCCCCCGTTAAATCTAATAGATAGACCATTAACTCATAAAAAATGACTAAAATACCCTCGTTCACTTTTATATATCATTTTCCTTTAAAAACCTAACACTCGTACCGTTGTACAAGACCTGCAAACACAAACCCCAATTTTTACCCCATTACATCTTCTTCCCCAATTCATCTTTCCAGATCAGAACACACCTACAAACAAATCAAAACCCAAAAATGGGTTTACACATTCAAGATTCATAATCACTGGTTGTTGTAATTAAAGTGATGAAAATAATTCCTTTTAGTTCTTTAAAATTCATCATCATCATCTAAAAACACAACAAGTCAACAACAATTTCTCATAAACAACTTCAAAAATTGAATACTACTGTAAACACAAATAACATAAACATATAATCCAAAATATATGTTGATTTCATCAATATCTTCACTTAGCATTTTTAATTTCACACACACAAATAAAGGATTAGTATGAATTTGTCGAATTTATCAAATAAAGGAAATGGAGTTTGTGGGTGTGTTAAGATCCGTGTATATGTATATTGTATACATTTTTGTATATACAACCTAGAAATTATGAAAAAGAGCAGCAAGATTCACAGTTTCGTATTTTGCCACCATTGTCGGAGACACAAATTCAGCCTACAATGGAGGAAAGAGGGTTTTTATTTCTAAACCTAATCAGTGACTAACCCAGCTGTACATCAAAAAGTATACTCGTACCCCCCATCTCCAGCAAATGTGTTCGCCTGATTTTCTCATCTCCACCATTACCGACGTCTAGCCGCCTGACATACTCAACTATGACAAAAACGAATTTGTAGAACTACGACCGCCACCATCATCTCTAAATCACCGGTGTTTAATAAATTTCGTTGAATAACCGTAATTTAAAACGAGGGTTCCAGTGGAATCACCAGATTTATAGAAGAATTCAGATCCATAAATGTAGGGAGCAGAACCGTGACCTGCAACTCCGCCGCTACCCACCGCAAATGCCAGTTCATCTTCTTGTTTCTTTTAGGGTTTGTTCATTGAAACGCACCCGAACGGTCGGTTTGTCATGGTGTGTCGTCGCTAGATGAGGTTGTCGGACGGTGACCGAACAATGCGCGATCAGTGGGTTGTTTTATATTTTTAGTGCAGGGTATCCTGAATTACTTACTACGTACTAACTAAAGAGAGTAAGCGGTAAGTATGACTCACATGTCATTCTATGACGGTCGAATTTGAAATGGAGCTTGTTTGGACATTCAGTATTCAAGATAGGGTTTGGATAGTTGGATAAAATTTTGGTTTTTATGTTTTACACTACTAAAGCAATAAAATAAAATAAGCTAGCTAGCATATATGAAACAATTAAGGATAGGGAAGACGTGGTTTGCCATTATTTAGTATAGTGTCAGGGTTATGGTAGTTATGTTATTATTCCTATAGTAATGATTAGTCTTTACTTCTGGATGAGTCGTTTCTACGATCCTACCACTTATCTGACATGAAGTTGTCCATAATTAGATAAGGGCATGTCACTTGGATAGTAGATATGAAGTGTTATTTAGCACCGGAATTTCTCCCAAATGCAATAACCAATTCATCTTGACAATTATCCTCGAATCTTGTTCCTCATTCTCAGTCGTCGGGGACGTCTGTATCGATTACGTAAATTGTTGAATAAACAATAACACGAACGGGCGTTAACCTACGGGAACAAGTTGGGATAATCTTGTTAGCGGTCAGTTAAATTGTCATCATTTGTCCATAAGAAACTATCATTACTATTCTACTGGGATAATCTTGTTAGCGGTCAGTTAAATTGTCATCATTTGTCCATAAGAAACTATCATTACTATTCTACTACAGTATTGGATACATAATAAACAATTTACATACGAAGACCTAATCATGCATTCAGTTGGATGGCGGATAAATTGATACTGATTAAACATAAGCAACAATCAAACAAGAACATGAAGCCAACATTCAGTTTAATAAAGTGCATGAACGAATTAACTAAGTTGTGAATATTCTGAAAGTTCTTTAAAAACATTCACTATATGATATAGAATCTAATCTAATCTCTATTCCCATGCTCCATGTCTCCCACTTCGTAAGCTGAGTAACAGTATAATAAATTACATAATTATGCCAAAAAAATTATCTAAATCATGGCAAACATACAAGCAACTATTCAGAAAGCATGGCAATAAACATTGCTAATATTAATAAATCATAAACATCAAACAAGAACATTATGACGACTTAATAAAAGAAAAGGACAAAGATTACCCGTAAATAATTTGTATAGAATAACACTTGTATTTCTTCTGAATATCCAAAGCGTTCCATTACTAAGCTAGCTATTACTACTAACTAATACATAATTAATTTCCTAGTCCCTTACTTATCTCTCCCTAAATTAATTAAATTAATCTAGAGAGAGAAAGTAGAGAGAGGAACTAACTATGAAGAAACTAGAGAGAAAATTGAACTAAATCGAAATGTGAGGGATGGAATGGGATGTTGAGGTTGTTGATGGAGTTAGATATATATAGGCATGTCCCCGAACTGTATAAGTAAGATAACGTGAGTTAAAACATGAGTTAATATGCATTATCATTCATATATTTTAATACCTAGATTTTAGGGATCTGCCGCTACTCATCGCAGATTACAGCCTAGGTTTTTGAAGTCGTGACCTCGATTTTCAAGTCGTTATTTGTTGTCTCCATAATTCGGTGACAGTGGATGGTGGTTGTATATGAATGTCAGTAAGTGTGTCTGGATATATCTAGATATTGCAATGAATAGAACAATTTTTGATTTGCAATTGTTGGATCTGTATTTATATTGATGTTGGTATTTTCTAAGCTTTAAATTAATGTAAATGACTCTATCAATGATTATGGATTATTACACACATATGCAAGTGTACCTAATCGTATAGTAATATAACTAATGATAAATTCGGGTGTTGATCACTTGGGGAACGATAGTGAATCCTAAACTATCTAAACTAAACTAATAATCAACCTAAAACACGTAAACAAAAAGGTGTTATGTTTTGTCCCGTAGAACATTGATATATTACAGTTTAAATATATTAAGATGAATTTAAACTAAAAGTAATGACTATAGAAGATAGATAGCAACTGAAAGTATATTAAAGGATATCATAAATTCAAAGATGTATTTACTTAGCTTAACGTATCCCCTAGATTCTGATTAATGAGTATTCATGTTGATGTAAGTCTAAAGTGAATGATCAATATAAACTAGATTTCCCGTTAAAGTTCTCTGATCCTACAATTATAGGAAAGTCCCTACGAAGTGATTCGTACGCAATAAGCTATTCTAAACGTGACCACCGTTAATTGTAATTGAAGTGCTCACAGATATTAATGATTTAATCTAACAACCTCACATTAACGAGTATCTAATAATCAAACCCGGAAATAATTCTTAAATCCAATTATCACGTTCGTCCAAGTTAATTAAATGCGATAGTCTTAACGTATCTCTGGTTACAATCTCAAGCCATAATCAATCATCAAGTCAATCAATTACAAATAACTACTAGATTCACACAAACGCTAGTTATAGCATAAACCTAAAAATCATGCTAAGATTCAATTCAAATAAACATTAATACGAAAAATGGAATATAATCATCAACACAAACTCATAAAGTTTCTAGGTTCAACTACTAAGTAAATACAATAAAGAATTAGCTCATGGAAAAGTTTAAATGATAAAGCATGTTATGAATACAAAACGAATGAATGTTGCAAACTGAGGAACAAGTAATCTTCAAGCTTAAACGAATCTCTCAGTTCTTCACTCTTAAAACACTCCAAATCTCCAGAAAATAAGCTCTCAATGTTGCTTGGGTCGAATTTAGGGTTTATGGATTGATAACCCCAAAAGTAGGACAAACTTCATTTATATAACAACCTGACCGACTTACCTATCCACCGTATAGCAGGAAGCTATATGCCGGATAGGCTTAAGCTGATGTTGATCCTTATCCGTCTATCCTCCGTATAGCAGAGAGCTATACGCCGGATAGACCTCAGCTATTCAATTTGTCCTTCTTCTCTCCGCCTAATTGATGAACCCCATACGCCGGATAGGCCTCTTCTATCGAACTCACATTTTCTTCCCATGCTCTATCCGCCGTATATCTATGATCTGTACGCCGGATAGGCATGCTCTAACATGTTTTTCTGGGATTTTTCACTATTCTTTGTTTCAACGTCGTTTTTACTTCTTTTCCGCTTCAGCTTCCACTTTTCTCCCTAAATGCAAATATTAAATAAATTAATATCTAATTCAATCGTTTTGCACATAAAATATATATACATGTGGGAATTTGGTCTATAAAATAGATACAATTAAGACCATATCAAGTATCCCCACACTTGAGTTTTACTTGTCCCCAAGTAAATAATTGCAATTTAAAATTGTCCTTAGAACAAAACACTTTTCTTTACAATTATAATTTACCCAATCAACTCAAGCAAATCAAATGCAAAAGAAATATTTTAAGTTATTACCAAACTAATTACAAAATACATAACCAAGCACCTCACAATATGTTAAGTAAATCACTCAATCACTCATCCTAATCTACGTATATTAAGGATCAAAAAATCACTCAATTGCTCAGTCATGATGAGTATTCTATCATAGGCTTGATAAAGATACGCTTTTCCACCACTAGAGTTAGATTCAACTAAACAGAGGACTTTTATGGGTTCTAATGTATGGATGAAGGGAATGAATATGAATGCTAAATCAAAGAACAAGATCATCTGAACGTTTCAACCATGAGTATCACAACTCCTTGTTTAAGTAATATGTCTTACCTAAACTAAACTAACTATTTCTAGCTACATAAGTATCAAAAGAGGGATTTCAACAGGGCTGTAATGTATAGGCGAATGTATATGAATAGGGTTTGGAAAGGAGAAATTTATAGTATTTGAAAGTAAGTAAAGATCTGAACATTATTACTTTAAAGCAAGTTACTACATACTACTAACTCAACTGAAGTCCACTTAACATACCACAAACCAATTACGTCTACCTTTTCAATTCAACTTAACATGCAAATATTAACTAAATAAATATCTAATTCAATCGTTTTGCACATAAAATGAATATACATGCGGGATTGTGGTCTATAAATTAGATACAATTAAGACCATATCATACATATATGTGTATGGATTATTAGTAGGACTTGTTGTATGAATTGATTTTAATTATGTACTCTTGTGTTTAGTTGTTTTTATTGTTTGGTGGTTAGGGTTTCAATTTCAATGAGGATGATGGATACATGAAGTAGAAGATGAGGGTATTTTAGTTATTTTTTATGACTTAATGATCAATTCGTTAGATTTAACAAGGGACGGATGAGGTTTGTTGCAAAATAGCAACCACAAGATCAGGGATTGTAATAAAAAAATTGGAAGAGATGAGGCGTGAGAATCTAAAAGACTACGGAGGTAGGGACTGTAATTTCTCTTTTCTATATAATTTTTTTAATTAAATAAACCTTTAGTTGCACTATATATTCATTCTTTAATGAGTTAACACTTTAGAGATTCTCGCGACTATAGTTAAAAAAATCTTTTGAAGTTACAATTAATTGGTTCTTTTAGTCAATTTAAAAACAAAATGAATTAGTCAACTCTTTTTAATAAATTAAAATATTAAAAGGTATATGTCTTTATAATGAATTAGTTTTCTAGTCGATTTAAAAACAAAATGTATGGTCAAGTCTTTCTAATAAACTAAAATATTAGAAAGGTGTTGCGTAGTCTTTATAATTAATTAGTTTTTCTAAAGTCAACTTAAAAACAAAAACGTATAGTCAAATCTTTTTTAATAAACTAAAATATTAAAAGGTATAAGTCTTTATAATGAATTAGTTTTCTTGTCAATTTAAAACAAAAATGTATGGTCAAGTCTTTCTAATAAACTAAAATATTAAAAAGGTATTACCAAGCCTTTATAACTAGTAAATTGAAGATAAAATTTAACAAGTCGTTGAGAGTCTTTGTGGAGTACATACACTATTAGGAGTTAATGAGTTCAAAGAAGAACTGTAAAATCACAAGATTATATCCCACAATAATAAATAGGTCAAGCACAACCAAAATAAGAAATAAAGATTGTATAAGAATAAAACGAACACAATATCCAATCTACTTAATTGGTTTAGTCAACGGCCAACTAGAGAGAACATCTTATTAAATTCGTAGGTTGTATGATTTACAAGAGTATGAGTTACAATATATAGTGCACAAGATAAAAGGAAACAAAACCCTCTGGCCGACACAAGTACCCGCCAGGTACACCACATTACCTGCCGAGTACAACACCCTACCCGCCGGGTAACCATCATCCAGCTGGGTACTCCCTATTTCTTTGCTCTCTTTATTTGATCTTCACACCTATCAATCTCCACTTTAGGATTTAAGAAAACTAAAAAATCTTAATCTTTCATCGCCCTTTCAATAGCACTCGTTCTAACCTTTCCATACCACCGAAAAACTCATCCGAGATATGGCATACGACCACTGAGATCGGAAGACTTTTGATATTAAGTTAACAAAACTCCCGTATTAAATTGGGACCAAGATCTTTCTCTGGTTTAACACTCTTTCATTAGTTCATGAGAAGACCGGTTGAAGCCCGATCCGGTTTCAACACCCTCATTGCACGAGCAATCCATACAACATTACATCTACACGATCTTGCTTTCCAACAAAGAGAGAACCACACGATCGAGGCAGCAGTGTGAGAATGCCATCACACCCTTGATCATCTACTTCATCACTCTTGCTTTCAACGTTGGAGCACTGACCACAAACATGCGGATGACATTGGGCAAACAAAACTTATAGTAAATTAATATGTAACATTAAACCTTATATTATACATATTATTTAACAAAAAATAAAATAAAATTGAAACAACTCCCCCCTCCTCCAAAACCGGCCAGCCAGCCCGCCCCCCCATGCCTATTCAATTTTTCCACTTTCAATTACCTTTACTCCTTAATCATTCCATTCATTTTCTCTCAAAATACACACACATTCTCTCAAGAACTCTCCCAAAATCAGCCAACATTTAGACTAAAAATCAAGAACTTGAAGGTGTTCTTGCATCAGATCAAAGCTAAAGATAAAACAACCACCTCCACTTTCATATTCTTATTTTTTCTTTCATGTAATTCAGATTCTATGCCCTAACCATGGCTAAAATCCTCATATAAATCTTGATGTTTGTAGGTTTATCCTTTACACATATTCATGTGTTAAAAGAAAGGATAATCCATGATCAAACCGAAAATCAAGTCAAAAATCGTATTTTGCTTGTTAACTTGTCAAAAATTGCATGTTAATTGTCATTTGATTTTTTATTAATGTTAAAAACCATTTATAAGGTATCATGGATGTATTTCAACACCATGCATGAATTAGAACATAGATTTAATGTGCAAAAGATCAAAAGCTCTTTTGGTTGCAAGTTGGTGTTCTTCCTTAAGAACAAAATACCCATTTTGGGGCTTGCATGAACAAAAAATAATAGCTAGATCTTGGGATCATAAAAATAAGATGATATTTTCTGGAAATGATGTGCATGCATGTGAATGTAGGCTTAATCAATGGTTAAGGCCTAGGGATTGATTTGGTAGTCTAAACATTCCAAAACCTAACACATAGCTTGCATGCAATCTGTCCATAATTTGAACCCGACTTCAACAGACCATAACTAATTAAATAATGGTCCTAAAATTATGATTCTTCTTCTGGGATGTAGCCCTATGTTTTAACTTTCAAATCCAAGTGGTCTCACTCAAAAACATTGAGGATTCAACCTCCAAACATGTCACACAAAACTGGTGCGCCAAGAAAAAGTTTTATGTAACCACTAGTTTGTGATGCATGTTCAAGGGTTCTAAAGTGTCAAATAAATGAATAAAAAATATTTTTTAGTCTTCTAGCATGTTTATCTCAGTAGGATAAAATTATAATATTTTTTTTATAATGTGCTTGTATATTTAGAAAATTCGTTAACACACAACATCAAAAATCCTTTGAAATGTGAATAATGTGTGTTAATGGTAATACAAAAATTCAAAAATGGATTAAAAATCATGTTAAAAATATGGCTACTATTTCTCTCTGTAACCTTCATGTATGAAGAATCTTGGGAATTAAATTTGGAATTTTTGGAAAAATATAAGTATTTTCCTTATAATAATACAAACTTTGGTTTTAATAGGAGAATAAATCATGAAAATTAGATTTAAAGCCCAAATAATTATGGGAATTTTTCTGTGTCATTTTTCCCTTAAAAGGACACCACACTCCAAATATCACATCATTTGGGTGTCTTATGATATATCTTTCTGTTTGTGTATTGTTAATCATGTTTTATTAGGAACCAGTGTTCCAGAGCTCCAAATGTCTTGAAAATTTTACACAAGCTATATAATCATTAGAATCTGACCTAATAAAAAATTCAGAATTTTTCATGATTTTTTACTATAGTTTTTAAATTTCCATCATATATTAGACATAAATTAATTATAAATAATCTATAAATCTAAAAAATTCTCAAATTTTCACAGAAAACTTGTGAAGTATATTATACTATGTATGAAAATTTTGGTAATTTTTGGATGTTATATTTATATGTTTTCATAATTTTCTTTACAATTCAATTATTAAACGTTAACAAAATTCAAAGGAAATTCAACTTATATTGGCATTTGTAATTTAATTAACTAGGTAAGCAATTCTAACAAACCGAATTAGCTGAGAAACTAATTAGAACCCTCGTGTTCATAGGACTTGGATAGGAGTCGTACCCGAAAAGCATGCACATTACATCCAGCCGTTAACGCTCACTCTCGATTGTGAGTTTTCATAACCCCATCTTTTACCTGTTTTTACTTAAACAGTTTTGGGGTGAAAAACATGTTGTAGTTGATTGCAAATACTTGACTTGAATGCTTATTATTTATACGCACATGTTATATGCTTGTTTTATTTATCGTATCTTAAGTCCTCGGTTTTGTATTGTTTACACGACAATTAACTCATTTATGAGCCAATGGTGCATATGGATAGTACTATTTGGAAGCTCGGCCACCTTCCCACTCATGCGGCCACATGAGTGCATGCCACCACCGACATGTCGACGATAGGGAATTGCTTTGGGGTGTTAGTTCGGGCCGATAGGTTTGGTTGTGGACTCAAGCATGATAATTATAATAATCATAATATTTGAAACATTGTTGATCTTAAATGGGAATCGCTCTTAAATGAGCCTCGTTCCTAAATGAACCACTTTTTGCGTATAAACAAACTACCCGTGTAGCAACGTGGATCTTTTTAAGCATGATTTCGAGAACTCGTAAAAGGTTTTTCATATACAAAACCTGTGAACTCACCAACTATGTTTTATAGTTGACCCGGTTATTTTACATGCTTTTCTGGATTTGGCCAGTGAATTGGTTTTGAAGCTAATCTGTATCATCCCGAAATTTTCGGTAATATTTTAAATACTTTGTACGTCTTACGTTATTAAAATGTGAATTTTAGAATTTTTAGAATCAATTAATGTAAGATAATTATATTGTTGAGAATTGAGACTAGAAGGGTAGGAGTGTAAATACCCATTTAACTTACATACTTATAATAAAAGATTACAAACTTCTACTCCCTTCTACACAAATTCGTACCAAACACACACCACACACACAAAACTTTGCACTTGCTAGAATCAAGAGGAAGAAGGAAGATTAAAACATTTTAGCATCAAATTGAGTTCAAGGAAGATAAATTAAGCTCCATCTACTTTCATCTATCAACTAAGGTATGTGTTCTTACTACTTTTGACCTAGAAATTTAGAGAAGGGAGAATTAGGTTTATAATTGAATGCAATAGATGAAATTAGTTATACTTGTGAATTCCTAATGCTAGGGAAGGTTAAAAGTCGTGGGTATTAATGTTAACTCTTAGATATGGATGATTTCTTTGTTGAAGCTTGAATAACCCAATTTGAGAGGTTAAGTTTTATTGAAGAGTAGGGAACCCATAGAAGTGTTAATTGAAATCGTCATTTTGATGATTATGAATGTTGATAAAGGATATAGTAAGAATAATCACTCAATATGAGGAATTAGGAATCTTGAATCTATGAAACTTGTTGGGTTTGACTTTAAAAAGTCAAACTGGGCAAAATGTGTTGAGTGGAGAACTAATTGATAAAGAATATGATGTGATGATGATGATATTCTAATTATGTGTTGTAAATGTATGTGACAACTATTAGGTGATAAAGAAGTGGACGTTCACCTTGGCATCTCATCAAGTTCAAAACCTCTAAGTGAGTAATTAGGAACTAGATGAGTCAAATAGACCACATGAATCCGGATTACACCCATGTAAGAGGATTCATGTGTCAATTAACGTTTAGTTTACTTGTTTCATGAAATTAATGTTTATATGTTGATGGTCGTTTGTGAATAAGCCAATAACTCTTCTATAAAGTTATGTCTTTCTTGTTCGTTGGTAAGTTGTTACACACCGCAAATTGATTGTGGATTGTGGAGGAGTTTCAGCTATATGCTGAGATCAGTTGTTGTATGATGATGATGTTGATCCCGAATCCGTGGAGAGAAGAATATGATGTTAAACCTATTTCATTCCTTATGTGTATAGACGTTGTGTTACTTGTTGTGAATGATCATAATCCATATGTGGCTATTGTGATCGTTTGATAGATGGATGTTAGTGATATTACATATGGGTTAAAAGATGGTGGTAAGTTATTTATTCATTGTGTTATTCATTTGTTGACATATGTATTGTTTAGTTGTATATTCAATCTAGTTGCTTAATTACTCACTAAGCGTAAGCTTATTCCTTTAGTTGGTTTCGTTTTGTAGGATCAATTGTGACAGGTAAGAAGGATAATCGTGGAAAGGGGATAGCCTAGTGTAAACGTGGATTGGATTTTTGACAATAGGTGAAGTGGATCTAATTAACTTAAATGTAGTTGTGATTACTAACTTGTATGGAATGCCCAGTTTTTGTAATGGTGTCAAAATGGGTCGGGTATCATTTTGCTAAGAAACTTTTGTTGATAAATGATGAAATTTGTAATATAAGTCGTTTGGGACGTTACATTTGATCATTGGAAACAATGATATGTATTGTGGTTATGTTTTGGGTTGAAATGTGGTTAAAAGTAGAAAACTGGACAGCAAAAGCCTATCCGGCGGATGGGAAGTGCAGAGAAGTGCGATTTTGGACAGAAATGGGCTATCCGGCGGATAGCACTATTCATCCTGAGAAAAAAAAAAAAAAAAAAAAAATTTACTTAAAGTTTGGGCGTAACATAATCATGACCTTTAGTATATACTGCTATCGTGTTATGGACTTTTGTTTAGCTTGGATGTAATCGCATGCTTAACTCTGTACTTTTGCGTTGTAAACGTATGTAAGGGATTATGTAATGCCCAAGTAGTAGTGTATTTGAACAGTGAACTTTTGTATTTTTCAATTATGAATCCATTGTAATGTTACATTTCATGTTTTCGCTTTAGCGGGGTGTGATAATATTGATGAAAACGATCATACCAAGTATATAAATTCCTTACATAAATAAAATTGCTTATATGTTCCAAATATCCAAATACTAAAAATTAAAAATGAAACAAATTGATAGCAAAACGAAGTCCAATGCCTCTAGCGTGATCATCATGCATAGCGTGAGGCATGGGCTTTGTAAATGGATCTGCAACATTTTGATCTATATCAACCTTAAGAATACGAATTTCATTCATTGCGACAACATCACGAATGTAATAAAATTTTTGAAGAATGTGTCGACTACCTTTATGTACCCTTGGTTCCTTTGCAAGTACTAAAGCACCATTATTGTCGTAGTACATCTCCATGGGTTTTTCAATGTTAGGTACTACGCCAAGTTCAACCATGAACTTTCTAATCCAGACAGCTTCTTGTGCGGCTTCCGAAGCTGCTGTTTATTCTAACTCTGTAGTAGACTGCATAACCGTGCTCTGATTTGAACTCCTCCAATCGACTGCACCTCCATTCATAACAAAGCCATAGCCAGATTGTGGTCGACAATCTTCTCGATCTATTTGAAAGCTCGTATGATTGTAACATTTTACACAAAGCTCCTCCTCCCAACCTCCATAAACCAAGAACATGTCCTTAGTTCTCACAAGTACTTAAAGAATGTTCTTTACAACAGTCTAGTGACTTTCACCTCGATTCTATTGAATTCTACTCGTCATGTGATGTGCGTCAAATGGTCGGTTACGGCGAGTGTCGTAGGTGGGAAAGTCGAACGGTGACCGAACTACGGCACCCGTGGTAGTTGATATTGCTCGATTTATACATAGAAATATCCCTCGTTTTATCAATGATTCCTGTTAATTTAGTGGACTTTCGGTATTTAAAAGGATGAAATTGTATTTTCAGGTATTAGAAGTCGATTGCGTGGTAAAACAAGCAAACAAGGGAGAAAAAGAATGGAAAAAGGAGAATTAAGCCTCACCCATTTGGGTGATTCCTTCACTCGTCCGGGTGAAGGTCTTTTGAACGCGTGATCTTCATCATTCCGAGAGGAAAGCAACAGAGAGTCACCAAAGTTAAATCACCTGTCCGGGTCCGGGTGAGGACTGTAGTATGTGTTCCGTCCAGGTGGTCTTGATCCAAACACGAGCCAACTTTCATACTCAACCGTCCAGGCGAGTGGCCGTTGCAGCAGATCTGCTGCTAAACCTAAAAGAAAAAGGGAACTTTAAACATATCTTGGACCTAGCCGTTTTCTCTCATATTCAAGGGGATTTTTGGTGATTTTGAAGATACAAGACTTTGTTTCATTCATTCTCACTCAGGGATTGAAGATTAGTCATTCGGATCACGTATTTAACTCGGTTTTCATTTTTTTAATTCTTAAATATGATTAATTTGTGTTATTTGATTCCTTTTGCTATGTCTTATTTGATTATGAGCTAAACGCCTTAAAATTCAGTTGGATGATGTGAACCTATGATTAGGGGTGTTATTCTTTTAGTGATTACCATTGTTTAATTTATGTTTAAATGAAGAACGATTTGTGATTAAGTTCTAATTGTTGATTTATATTATCAATGAATCATTAGTTTTATCTTCATCTCTTCGGTAATTTGATTCGGTCTTAAGATCTTGAGGAAAACTTTAACTTCATTTTTCAATAGCGAGCTCATCTTATGCACTTGTCGTGCAACACACCGAGATTCTTCAATTCTGCCATTTTAATCCCTTGAAAATGCGCTTTTTCATCAACGATCCTTCAGTTTACCTATTTAACAAATATAATAAATTAAGTAACAATTCTAACTAAGATATACATAATTACTAACAACACGATACTAAGATACACTATTCTAATAATTCTAAAACACATATTAGATATTTACAAACCACTAACAAACTCTCTTACTAATCCTCACATCATTTTGCTAATTCACCATCACTATCGACATACCCAGTTGGTCTTGTCATTGTCCCGCCACATCGTGCGGATCGAAGCTAGTGTATATCAATGAGTTCATACAAGTTGACCTACAATTTCAGAATGTCACTAGTATATATATTCAACCACGTAAAATAGAAGTCAAATATGTCTAATATAGAGTTACAAAAGACAGAACTTATTAAACGCTATGTGACAATATCTTCGTACTTTTGTAGAAAATATATTTGACATAAATAAGTTGTGTCAAGGACTTCAAACGTCATTTCAAGGGCACATATAGGAAACATAACTTTTATTTCTAGGATGCAATTAAGTCTATTAGACAATCAAATTCCTTTCAAGTTTTATAGAAGAAAAAATTCTTTATCGGTTTGTTTTTTCTATGACTATTAATAAGACGCAATGTCAATCTTTGTAAAATGTTGGTTCACTTTTGTAGAAACCTTTTCTCGGCCCTGGAGAATTGTACGTTACTCTTTCACGAATAAAGAGTTGAAGTGGTTTGAAGGTGTTGATGTATGAACAAGACATAAAGCTTACTAATCATATAACAAATGTCTTAGTTAAGCAGATACTACGAGATTTGTAATTTATTTAAACATTTTCATTGTTATCTAAAGAACATTGTTGTTTTATTATGCACGTTAAAGTTGATTACTAATAAAGTTTGTCACATACAAATTTTGTCTAAAGTCGTGCACCTCAAGGGTTTTTACACTAGTTTACGCAAAAACAAGCAGGTATTATAGCTCTTGACAACAAAAGTCATCATGTAACAAAATGAGAAAGAAATTAAAGAAGACAAAATTGCGAGTACTAGATGGCTTAAATGCAAACAAACAAGGAATCAAAAATCCGGAAACATTACACACCCGTCACTACATCACTCGAAGAAGCTAACACTCAAGAATCTATATTCATCTAAATTATGAACAATCTACAATGACAAAAATCAAAAAGAAAAATATACAGATTAGAGCTACACAAATACCAAATTTTTACATTTTCTATTTAGACCCTCATCTTTCACGCACTTTACAATCCAATCCCTTTTCTTCTCAAAGCTTGTTACTAAGAACTCTTAATATAAACTCACAACTTCCCAATGGTGTTTGTATTTGCATCCCCACACTGAATAAATGCAATATTTCACAACTAACAGCTTTATAAAACATAGAGAAATCAAGATTGAAGTACCTTGTAAATGTCCTTTCAATCTTGATTTTGAGAAATCCTAAACACCTCCAATTTATGACACAAAGAATACGATGTACCTGTTAGGTATTAAAGTATAAGTATTCAAAAACTTAATAACATGTTTTAGTTAATCTATAAAGATTTAATCAAATAGAAGTATTCAGCGGTTTATCTTAATTAAATAACAATTAAGTATAATGGTTGTATATATACACCTAGATGAGTTAAGGAAACACAATCATACTCGATAATTATTTTGTCTAGTTTAAACTCATAGATGTGTGAAAACATGAAATTAGATAACTACAAATCAATTATGAATAATCCTCACTAATAGGATATCTTCAAGATCTTCAAGATAATGGTTGTTGATTCTATCTTGATCTTCAAGTCTTCCATGATCATTATCTTCAGTTCTGTGCTTTTATCTTCTGAGTTTGACCTCGTCTCAGCCTGACTTGGTCAAAGTTTGACTAACTCAAAGACATTGCCCGGTAGTCAGTTCAAAATAGTGGAAGGAGTGTTAGAATACAACTAGAAAAACAAGATATATATAACCGATTCTGCACTTTCACTTTATCCATACTAGACACATCCTTTAGCTCTACTTTAGTCTTTGAGGTAAAAGGATCTCCAATATTTGCAAATTCTTTGAGAAAAACAAGATATATATCACCGATTCTGCTAATGTTATACCATGAGTAAAAGAAACTTCCTGCACCATGAACTTTAAAGAAAGAAACATAACTAGAAATATACGGATTAACCAGTTATATGAAATAGTGCACGGAAAATGAACTTCCTTTTGGCTGTGAAGCTTAACATACCGAAAATAGGATAAGCTGAACAAGCCATTTTCACATGGAAAGATCCTAGATCGCATAGCAGAAAAATTTTCAGAACATACTTTGCTGTGCGAAAATTTTGATCACCCGACGAAAAACAAAGTCGGTTGGAGGGTTTCTTTTTCTTGTTTCCAAAGTTATTGTCCCCTATAAATATAAACCCTTACGTATTTTAAAACCCAAGACCAACAAAAAATAATACAATTCTTTCTTGTTTGGCCATGGATTAATCCAATAGAGTAGATTAGATGTTTCCCCGTTAATTCCTTGTGTTTGTTTAGAGGATGTTATGTATCAGAAAAAACTCTACCAACCATTTTTGGGTGAGAAACCTACTAGTATGGAGCAAAGGAATCAGATTTGTTGGATCATCAGACACTTTGTGTGGTTTGATTGTCTCTAGCCAAGAACGTTGTCTACAATATTGCTAGGGAAACCACGACTACAAGTGTGATAATGGTGTTATCTAACATGCATGAGAAACCATCTTCCTTGAAAAAGGTTTTCTTAATTTGGCAGTTGTTAAACGCAAAGATGGATTTGGGTGCTTCGGTAGCGGATCATGTGAACGGATTTAATTCGATTTCACTATGTTAAAATCTACGGGGATTAAGTTTGAGGATGAGCAAGAGACGCTTTTATTGTTATCTTCATTACCCGCGACTTGGTATAACATCATTACAATGGTTAGTAGTTCGTCTGGAACTACTAAGCTTACTTTTGAGGGGATGCGTGATTTGATACTCGGTGAGGCAATTAAGAGGATGAATTACGGGAAGTATTCGGTTCTGCCTTTAGTTCGACAAGCATAGGGTGGAGGTTGATTAGATTGAGATCAAGTACATAGCCATCGGAGAACATGAACATTTCGTGTTGTAGTTGTAAGCAACTGGGTCATTTCAGGTATTAGTGTCTGATGGGTAAGTCAAGTGTGAACGCGACGATTAATGCAACTTTAAGTATCGGTTTTTAGATTCGGGTTTTGCATTTCATGCGATCCTGTGCATGGAAGAGATGACGGATTTCAAGTATTCTTGCGGATGGAAGTGTGCTTGATGTTGCGGGTGTTGGGGATGTAATCCTCAAAACAAACTTTGGTGCGGACTAGGTCCTAAGAATATAAGGTTCATTCCCAAGCTCAAAAGGAATTTGATCTCGATTAGGCAATTAGATGATCAAATGTACCACATTAGATTTGCTGACCAACAGTGAAAAGTGATTTGATGATTGCTCTTGGTTTAAACAGAGACATCATATATGATTGAGATTTTGAATGAGGAACGGCTAGGCGGGGAGTGTAGGTGTTGAAAGTCCTATCAAGCTTAAGGTTTCCGAGATTGTTGAGAGATCTGGAACTAGTGGGAGTTCGGGAAGAGTTGAAGCTAGTGGGAATTTGGCATTGAGTTAGAGGTTTGGACATACTAGTGTAGTCTCGGTTTTTGTGGATTTGGTTTGCCATCTTGGTGACACTAGAAGATTCGTGTATTCAATTAGATCATCTCCAATGGCAACTAGGTTGTGACTCACCAAGTGGAGTGAGCCATAGTTTTTTCTAAAAGGCACATTTAGGTTTGAATCTATGGAGTGGGAGTTGGCCAGTTGGGAAAAGACGTACTTACCATAAACCATATGTAGCTCAGGGTCGGTGATCCAGCAAGCGAGTGAAAGTATTTGAGTGGATGATCATGGTCTAACGGCATTCTTACACGACATGCCTTGATGGTGATATTCCCGTGGTATGTCTACCTTGTGGTCTTTTGATTGATGGGAAGTAAGATCGGGTAGACGGAAAGATGTATGGATGGGTTGCTCGTGCAACGGGTTTGTTGGAGTCGGGTCGTGCTCCACTCCGTCTTCTCATGAACTAATGAGAGAACGTCAAACTAGAGAGAATGGGCTTGGTGTACCAGTTTAATAGTGGAGTTCACTTAACTTACTTTTCAAAGTCTTCCGACTTTGCGGAGTCGAGCAGTAGTTTAGCGGTACTCATAGGTTAGTTATGTGCTATTTAAGGGATGATGAAGGGTTAATGTTTTGGGTTGTTAAATATTCAAGTGTGAGATTGTTGAGTGTGAAACTTAGCATACGAAAAACAAGAAATGCTCGACAAGCTATTTTGGCATGGCGAGATCCTGGATCGCACGGCGAAATTCTTTTCAAAACATTCTTCGCCATGCGAGGGTTTTGATCACCGGTGAAAAACGGGGTCGGCTACGGTGTTTCTTTTTCTTGTTGCCAAAGTTATTTCCCCCTATAAACATAAACCCTTACATATTGTAAACCCAAGACCTACGAAAATTAATACAATTCTCTCTAGTTTGGCTGTGGATTAAATCAATATTAGATTGGATATAACCATGTTAGTTCCTTGTGTTTGTTTATTTCCTGTAGTCTAGATTGTTTGATTTAATTGCTTAGTTTGTAATTGTTGGATTCGTTCATTATTTGTAGGTGTATTATTGATTCCTCGCGTTCGTTGTTTGGGTGACTCTAAATTCCCAACACTTCTCAACGGACTTTCCTATTTAGAGCAAGGTTGAATCTTTTAGCCCAAAGAACTCACATTCACAGTGAACCAAAAAGAGGAAAATTTTAAACACAGTATTTTGAAAGATGGGCCACTCAGAGGTTTAAACAGAAGCAAATATTGAAATAAATATTTTGAAAATACCAATCCCAAAAATTACGAAGTTGCTGCTGGTTCTTGTTTGACTCTTCTCCTTTTCTCTATTTTCAACTATATGATATAAATTATACAACACAACTGTTAAAGATAACAGATCAAAGAATCACAACTTATCCTTATTAAAACACTTCTCCAAAAATATAGAAACCGATTATTTTACTAAACAAAACACCTTGAAAAACCAGTTTATCAAAGCCTCGTCAAAGAGCATTATTCTTGTTATACCTTAGTCGATTTGATAACAATTCCCATAAACATATTACTATAAGCATAACGTAAATTCCAAGATTTTGGAAAAAATGCTGACTGACCTTTTTTTGTCCTTATAAGAAAATTAAAGTTGTTTGTAATCTCTCAAGATGTGAAGATTAACAATAAGAGATGCAACAGAATTTACTATACCATAACTTCATATATATGATTACCAAAATATTCTAGCCAGTATCTCACAAACACAGACTAATTTCTAATATCTACAGTCACTCACTACTTGTGATTATCGAGAAAATATAACAAGATCAGATCTGAATGAATGGACCAGATGAATTGAACTTGTAACATCCCGCCTTACTACGACCACAATATTGTCCGCTCGCAGGCGCATGGCTTTTTCTTGGCGACCACACCAGGACTTCCCGGGAGGTCACCCATCCTAGTACTACTCTCACTTTAGCACGCTTAATTACAGAGTTCTCATGGGATCTGTTGTGCTTGTGGGTCCCAAAACGTGTTGTGTCCGGTAAGGATGAGATTTACCTAATAAGCCCAAGATCTCTCATGTCCACGGTCGATGTGGGATTTGCCTAAGGTGTTACCGAACTCCTGTAGAAAAACATGACAAACTCTAAATAAAACTAATAACAGCAACTAAATACAAATTCTGCAATGACCAGCAAGACAAAAGACCACATTATCAATTTCAACAAATGTTTCAATGTACAACTACACACATATCAATTTCCAAAAACACCAAGACTTCCATGAGCACCATCAGTCCAGATGGTGTAGGAGCATGTACTCGAACGTCTGAGTAAATTCAATTGAAACTGAGCTGCTAATTTTAGTTTATTGTAATTGATCTTAATCGAGTTTATTGATAAATTGTAGTAAAGCTGATTGAACTATGCGTGTGTTTACAGAGAATAGGTTTCAAATTAACTGCCCAAACACATACATAAAAAACTAGAATAAACCTGTATTATAACTTTGTGATCATAAATCACTGTTATAACAATTTATAACTAAGAATCCTTTTATCAAATCACATATTACAACAAAATTCTGTAATATATTACAGAAGTAACTTCTAACTGAATAATGGACTTTAAATCCTCATCCAAAAACAATAAGACAAGATGTCAGACAGCAGATATGCCATCAACAATCAATAATATAATCTCAACAGTTATCCATGCATAGTTATCAAACTCGTACGAGTCGCATCAAAAATCGGAAAGAAGTGGCGACTCGAAAGGTGAATTGAAAGTGACCAGGACTCGGAAGGCAACTCGCAAATGTTTTGGTGAATCGGAACGAGCCAACCCGGCCCGCAAGCTCATACGGGTCGGAGTTTTAGTCGGGAAAAGATTTCTTTCTTGAAATATCACCATTCTTATCGGTCAAGCCAAAAGCAAATTAAAATTAAAACAATAGTTATTAAAAGAAAAGAAGGTACATACCTTTTTATCATCTAATTTGAAGATTTCCCCACAGACAATTCTTCTAAAAACAGGGCAATAGGAGATCCCATTCACAAGTGATTGATCACCACAATAAGCAATAACATTTTTCATCACTCTCTTTATTTTTTCTCTCTTCTTTTTTTTTTTTTTTGTTAGAAATGATGATAAGCAGCTCAGTAATTAGAGTTATCCCACAAAGATTTTGTGGCCTTAGAGTGTTGTTAGTAGAACTCGACGATACTTCACTCGAACACTATGCATATTCTCAGACAGAATTCTATCGAGGTAAGTTGATTAAATTGATTTAGTTTTAATGTTTCTTTTTAATCAATCGCTTAGTGTTTAGTTACATTTTACACCCCCTTTTAATCATGATATATTGTTTGGAAAGAAAAAAAGAGGGTCCAGGTATGTGGATAGGATAGTGGAGCATGTCTTTCGCTTACCATACATTGTGGACCGGTGGACATTGTCTACTTTATTTACCTCAGAAACTGTAAAGGAAATTTGAGTAACATTGATCTGCTTTTGAATTAACGTATTGTATTATCTTGATGTATGTCCATTTCGCAATATGCTCTGGGGCTTCTGCTCTTTCTGAAGAGCATCTCGAGCTTAAAAACAAAATAAAGGAATTGAGATGGAAAAAAAGAAAAAGAATAATAGATGATATCAAGAGAGAAAAAGGTTTGTTGGCTCAAGCAAACAGTGATTTCAAGGAAAAAATGGAGTTAATTAGGTCCCTGGTTCAAACCTCACATTATTTAGCGCATGTATGAATAACAACTAGTCATGCCTCAGATATTACATGCACTAAATGATGTGAGCTTTGAATCATGGACTTAACAAACTCCTCGATTTTTCCATTGAAATCACGCTTTGCCTGAGCCAACAAATCTTTCCCTGTCTTGATATCATCCATTATTCTTTCTTCTTTCCATCTCAATTCCTTTATTTGGTTTTCAATCTCAATATGCTCTTCAGAAAGGCAGATGCCCGGAGCATATTGCGAAATGGACATCAATGTCTTTCTTAAATTAATTAGATACATCAAGATTATACAATAAGAAAAATAAACTTCAAAAGTATATAAATGTTACGGAAAGTTCCATCACAATTCGGAAGTAAATGAGATTGAGGTTGTCCACCAGTCCAGAGCGCTTGGTAAGCAAACATAGATGCTCCATTTATTGGTCGCCTTGTCGGGCATACCTGGACCCATTTTTTTTCATTCCAAACGCTATATCGTGATAAAAAAGATAACACATGCAAAATGTAACTATATATAAAGCCATTGATCAAAAAGAGATATTAAAAGTAAATAAATCCAATCAACTTACCTCGATAAGAATGTATGCATAGTGTTTGATTGAGGTTTTTTCAGTTTCTATAAACAACACGCGAAGGCCACAAACTCTTTGTTGGATAACTGTGATTGCTGGGCTACTGATCGTTATTTCAATCGAAGAAATTAAGAGATATAAAATGAAGAGATATTTGAAAAAAAAAAGTCTCTATTGACTATTCGGGTGTCCAATCATATGTGAATCTGATTTTGGGTTGCCCTGTTCTAGAAGAATTGTCTGCGAAGAGACGGGGTACAGGGAAGAAATTTATGGTCTCCTCGCCATCTTTGAAGAGAGTAAGGATGGTTTTTTACTATGAGTTATTTCGTGGAGTGTGAGGTTGTGATTGATACGAATAAACAAATTGTGTAAAACAGGACGAGAAATATTCTCATGCTTACCAATTTCTTTAAAGATTGTCTCGATCATGACACTAGGTCATCAAGAACCATCAACGAACATTGCTTTGTGAATCGCAAGTGAAAGTATACCCACCAAAATTATAACAACGAGAGAGAGACATGGAAAAGATTTAGAATGACGAGGATGAATACATGATATTAGTAAAATGAAGTATATAAATAAGTAGGATATCTGACCATTCGTCAACTGCTAATTTTCAAATATGAATCGAAGAACGTTTCTATTTAAGAAAATGTGGGTTGGATACCCTGAACGTTAGCCAACGACTCATTGTCAAATACGAAATGAAGATCGTAACCATTTTAAACAATGCACAAACATATGCCGTTTACGATTCCAAAAGACCAAAATATATTTTAATATGGTGAACTTGATTGATTAGGTGCTTTGCTACCATCAAGTAGTGAGTTATTATTGGTGAAACATAGTACCCTGAATTTGGCTAACAAGGTATCATATTTACCCCGACTCCCTAATAAGTTCTATCTAGGGTAGTGAAGGATCTATTTAGCCAAAATATATTAGAGATTAATTTTGTAATTAGTCGTACAACTAAATGAATTAATAGGTTATATGTGTAGTTTTGCTAGGACCGATACTTTAGCCTAACATATAAGCCCAGTTCAGATTCCACTATAAAACCAATTGGTGATAGATGGAGTAGCTCATGATGAGCTTATAGATGAGCTTATATGCAGATATTATTTTCTTCTAGTTTCCGATGAGATATTGGGTTTGCACCCAAAAGTCCTCCCCTCAAACCCAAGTCCATTGGGCCTCCCCTCCAACGATAGTCCATCAAATTTAACCTTATTCACCATAATTTTCAAAACTCAACCAAGTGGGATCAAATCAGATCAAATCAGGGAGACTTTCAGTACAAGGCTCTAGGATAACCATTCGAACTTCACCACGCGCTCCTATTTCGAGCTACTAGGCGTGTAATTAATATAACACCCATAAACAATGAACGAATCGGAGAATTACTAACTGAGAAATTAAATCAAGCAATCAATAATGGACGAACATAAACGACACAAAAAGTTAATGGGGTTATATCCAATCTGCTCGATTGGTTTAATCCACAGCCAATCTAGAGAGAACTGTATTAAATTTCGTAGGTCTAGGGTATACAATACTTAAGTGTTTATATTTAAGAGGGGAAATTACTTTGGCAAAAAGAAAAATAAACCATCTAGCCGACCCTATTTTTTGTTGGGTGATAAAAAATCTTGTTGGCTAAAGTATGCTATGACACAATATTCACCATGCCATCCCGGATCTGGCTTGTTCAACTTTTTGTGTTTTCAGTTTGCTAAGCTTCACACCCAACAATCTCTCACTTGAAGATTAAACAACCCAAAACAGCAACCCTTCATCATACCTTTAATACCCATTCTAACCTATTGCCGAAACACCATCGGGACACACTACTCAACTCCACGGAATCATAAGACATTTGTAACTAAGTTAATTGAACTCCACTATTAAACTGGGACATGAGAAGATTGGTTGGACCACGACCCGACTCTAACACCTCTATGCACAAGCAACCCATCCATTTCTTCCCCACAATCAAAAGCCACTTATAGAACTACCACGTGAATATCACCATCAAGATTTCCATGTGAGACACCCTTGGTCATCCACTCAATCAGTTTCGCTTTCCCCATTGGATCACCGACCCCAAACATAGGTATGATTTTCATTAAGCTCATCTTCTCCTAACTAGCCAACTCCTAATTGTGAAGCTTCATTATTTTTTGTCTTCACAGAAATTTACAAAGAATTGAAACTTTATATTTTTTTGCTTCACATAAACTTTTATCTGTGAACCTTTATTTTATTCTACTTCACAAATTTTTGTACTTCATAAATTTTTTTAATTGTCAACCTTCATTATTTTTTTGACTTCACAAAAATCTACAAAAGAGTGAAGCTTTATGTTTGTTCTCACCGTTCTTTTTTTAATACTATGTTATCACTGGAACCCAACCCTATATATATGGTTGGTTATAGTGAAATAAACTTTAAAATATAATAAACTATCAATTGCTAAATGGTAAGCTAATTAAATAAAATATTTAATGAACATAAATATCTTTAAAGGGTTAAAAAGGAAAATTATACAATTTTCGAGTGTTTGATGTCCGTTGATGAACAACTCTGAATTATAATATTTCTTGAGGCACAGACTATTTTTCATATATTTTATTTTTAGTTTGTAAGTGAGTTATGTTTAGGTTATTATATATGCATTTGAATATATAAGTTTAGAACTGTAAGCAAAGCAAATGTTTAACGAGGAATTGGAGAACCGTTAAGCTATAAGTTCTTTTATGTCCGTTCATTTATTTATACGGACAAACAAGAACAAAAATTTATGTTCGTTTAACTATACGAACGAACATGAATACATGTCTCCTTTTACTTCTTAATTAGAAGTTCGTGAATATATACAACTACTCCTTTATGCATAAAAAACTTAACGTAACTTTCATATCATATCATATCATACATACTATATGATTTATTTATTCTATTCGTTAAATTTCAAAATATAAAATTATATATTTTTGTACTCTTTGATTTAAGTAATGGTATACATTACTACTAAGACGAATAATTGTATAAGAAAACTACTTATAACCAATCATATTCCTTTTTTATTAATCAAACCAACAATCAACTAATCATATTAATGTCTTTTACACAGTTTTATAAACCATGTACATTCCTTTATTTTATTTTTTATTATAGTTTTGATTTCCCATCAACTAAGTAGATAATAAGTGGGTCTTTGAAATTTAAAAAATGTACAAAGTAAGAATGAGAGATGGTGATACAAGTCGAATTTCAAAATTAAAAACGTCAATACCATTTTTAATTACATTTACCATGCCCAGTTCTTAATTAACCAAATGTACTAAGAAGACTACCAATTCTCTTACTCGATAACAGTTGATTTGAGAATTGAGACAACTATAAGGACAAAGATAATAGTGTGATTTGTGACTCTTATCGTAATAAAAGAATAACACAACAATTGATTAATAAAATTAAGTTAATCCATGATAATTATAGAGTTTTTTTTTTGTCAAAATGTATAATTTATTAATGTCATTTTATCTTACTGGCTTATACGACCCGTGTGTATACACGGGTTTAAAAGCTAGTATGTCAATCAACCAATTAATTTTAGAAATTATATATTTGGAGGCCATCTAACTCTATCATTTTATTTTTGTAGGTCACTAATATTTGAAAACGATTTTGTAGGTCACCAAAATATATCAATTTTTTTTTTGTAGGCCACTCATATTTGAAAACGATTTTGTAGGTCATCTAAATTTGTATATTGTTTCACGTATACCAAATTCGACTAAAAGCTCATCAAAAAAAATGTGAAGGACACAAATACCCCTGTATTTGTTAATTAACATTATTTATATTATTTTAGTTTTATTCAAATACATGGATATTTGTGTCCTTTTACACTTTTCCGATGAGTTTTTAATCGAATTTGGTATACATGAAACAATATACAAATTTGGGTGGTCTATAAAATCGTTTCCAAATATGGTTGGCCTACAAAAACAAAATGATATATTTGGATGACTTATAAAATCGTTTTCAAATATGGGTGACCTACAAAAATAAAATAATATATTTGAATGGCCTCCAAATATATAATTCCTTAATTCTACTATTAAGACTAAAGTACAATAACCTTATCTATAATTATTAACTTTGAAAACTCATTTAGTTAGTATTTGTTTAAAAAATATTATTGTTTGAAAATTTTCAAAGTAATTGAAGTATAAGTTCTTACCGGCTCACAATTCTGAATTCATAGGATGGTCAAATTAATATTCCTTAGGTTAGAAGGAATGTTTTATAAACTAGTTTTTGGAGCGGACCGGTCGTCACGTCGATTTCGATCGGATCAGTTGTTGATTTTTTTAATATCTTTTTTAATTTTAAAAATGATCGATGGTTAATGCTTAATTAAACTCCATATTGTCTGTAAATTTTACAAATTTGAAATTTGAATTTTCTAGTAAGTTATGAGTAGGCAAAGTGCGTTTAAAAGTCAAAATAAGTGTAAATTGTCAAAATTGAAGATTAAGGAGGCTGAATTTCAACTTTTTGTAGACAAATCACCAACAAATAGATCTCAAAAAGATACACAAAGTAAAAAAAAAATTGTTACTTAATCCAAATTACGACTAAAAAGATGTGAACTTTGAAAATATAAAAAAAAGTCAACAAGTTAAAAACTGGTCCAACCTAACCCAAAAAATCGGCCGGTTTCCGGTCGGACCGCCATTCAGGTTGACCTGGTCAACATCTCCCCAAAACCAATTTATTTTGGGCCGCTTTTCTCTAAAATCCCAGTTTGACCGATCGGACCGGTCATACTGGTTTTTAAATTATTGGTTTTTAAACTCATCACGTCTTCGTTGGTCTATCTATAACCGAGTGGACATGAGTCCCCAACTTATCACAACTCGATAAGCTTGTGTCTTAATACCATTTGTAATAGCTGAACCTGGATAGCCATGGCCAGGAATAACTTCAACAATAAACTTAAAATCATCATAAGAGGTGTTAGTAGCGTACAAATTTAAGCTTAAAAGATTTTGAAGCTGTTTTCTTATTCAATGTGGGATGATCCATTACAAGTCGAGTGATCAATCAATTTATTGGAGAAAATTATGAATTTTGTTATATTTGACATCCTACATCTTATTATGAATCAAAACTTGACAAATATCAATTTTGATCAGAATCTCGCTCAATCACATCAAGTTGAAACGAATTGTAGTATAGAAATGTTTGATGGTTCATTCAAATTAGAAAAAGACAAGGAATTTAATATACAAAAAATAGCTACAATTCGTTTAAATGACAAAAAAACTCACTCGAATACCCCACAAATAACTCAAATGCCCCACAAGCTCAAACTAACAAAATACCAACAATTTACAAAAATGTGAAGAAAGAGTGAGTTGGGCCAATTTTAATCAATTAAGTGACAACACATGTACAAAGGAGCAAATTGTGGCTATTTTTTTTGGGCATTTGAGTGAAACTTTGAGCTTTGCATTTAAATGAATTGTGTTTCTTGGCTTTAGTTTTCTATTTTTTTTTTATTTTGAGAAAATTAGTAAATATTTTTATACTAAAATTCACTTTAAATTGATATGATAGAGCGAGATTCTTAAACAAAATCGATATTTTTAACAATTTTGTCAATAATAAGATATAGGAGATCAAATATGGCAAAATCCGTAACTTTCTCAATTTATTATCTATCATATGTAAATTTCTTTTTTTGGTTTTCTAATCAGTTCTTTAATCTAAGTAAGATTTTAATTGTTCCCTTGTGTGTTTGCTAAAATATGGATTATAAATTTAGTCATTTACTTGAATAAAATGTGAAAGGGCGACTGTGTGGATTATATGTTTTGATTACGTTAATAATTTTCTAGGAAAAAATATTGTGCTAATTATAATAGTCTCTCATTTTGATATCTAATATAAGAATTGTGTCACATCGGAAAGATTTAACGTTCAAATTGCAGTGAATATGAATTTTAGTGGTTACGTCAATCTTCGTAAAGGGAGCTTTCAACGAGATTAAGTCTATGTAATGAAGAGTCTGGTATTCATGAAATAATAGTAATCAACGGTGGTGTCTTTATCACTTTAAAAAAAATAATAGAACAAAATGTACTCATAACAAATATTATGTGGTTATTTAATATCTATTTTATTTATTGAAAACATAAGACTTTTTATTATCATTTATTATTATTATTATATTATTATTTTTATTATCGTGATTTTATATCAACAACGAGGATTCATTGTTTTTTTGTTTACTTGATTTGATTTATACGGAAGCCCTTCATGTTATAAATTTGAAGTAGTGCTGAATTATAATTTAAGAGTGGTGCCTACACATGATATAATACTATATTATTAAACTCGATATAACGTAAAACGAATTTAATTTTTATAAATGAAAAAAATATTGTGATCAATTTGTGATCGATTTTTTTATATAGTTTATAGACCTATTATAACGCGGGACGAATTTAATTTTAATAAAATGAACAAAATATTGTAGCAGATTTTTTATATAGTTTATAAACTTTTTATTTTTTATAAATGAATAAAATATTTAATCTATTTTTTAATTTAAATAAATATATCAAATATTTATGGGATCAAAATTATGATTATATGAAAGAAATTAAGATAGTTAGATCTTAAAGGGTGAAGAACGATAAAAGGTTCAGATTTCTTTATTGTATTTTTTTTTTTAATTATATATAAAAATATGAATACAAAACAAAGGTGGGACTACTAACTAAGGACGAACATAAACGTTTCATTATTCTAATTAAATTAATGGTCTACAATTCTATATAACTTCTCTACTTTCCTTCCCGTTAGTTATAGAATATTTACATTTAAGCATTTTAAATATACCTGTACTTTATCACACGATCTACCAATTTTTTTTCTTTTTCTAATTTATTTAATACTGCATAATTATTAAATTATTTTTTGAAACAAAAACAAATGCAAGATTAAATTGACGTACTTCATTTGCACTTTTGCAGGCCGGATTAATGCCTGTACGGGTCCAAGAGACCATATAAGCCCGAAATCTATAAGCTCTCCGACGTAAATTGTTTTATAGAACTTAGCCCGTTTTAAGTGACAGGCCCAAATTCAGCCCAGAAAATATTTCATTGGCCACATACATTCGGGCACGAGAGTGAATAAAGCGAACATTTTGTTCGCTATGGAGTACAGAACTTAACTGCACCTCCGTCTTCCATCTTCTACTTGGCCAATTATCACAGGTAAAACAACATTTTATTTGTGTTTTCTGATTTCGTATAAATGATTATTATATTAATTTCTGTTGCTGAAGTATTGAGGAAATAGAGTTTTGGTGATCTTTTTTGTATAATTATGAACATTTAAGTAGCTATGTTAAATTAATCGATAAATTGTTACGAATTGTTTATGTATCGTGTGGTAGGGACATGGATAGCATGGAACATGATGAGAAATCAAAGAGAAATGAAGCTTATTACGCCAATTTCTTGAAAGCAAAGTATTTCTGAGATAGAGATATTTATGGAGGTATATATAATTCACTACTTTAGATTTTATTTTATATTAATTTTTATGATGATATGAATATAACACCGAAGTCTATATAAATATCTTGTTAAATGCTTATCTGCTTATTGCTTATTGTGCGAGCAATTAAGTAATTCTGAACACTCATTTGAAAACGGTTTATCTGCTTATTCTAAAATGAATAGACACCTAGAAATAAAAAGTTTGGTATCTACTTTTTCTAAGCTGATAAACACTTTGAAATAAGCAATTCTAAACCCCCTGTAAGAATAAAATTTGTATTCTTACCAAGTATTTTTAGAGTATAACAAATTGTTACTCTCTTAGCATACTACGTAAGAAAAGAATGTTTTGCAGATGAAATTGTATAATGATAACGAGCTTAAAGTGTATAATGATTTTGTTAAGTGCTAATCAGCTAGCTGATATTCTTGCACAGGAAATATTTGAAGAGAAGGCAATCTTTGACGGGATGATAATCAGGGCAAGCAGGTAACGAGTAAATCGAAACCACAATTTTTATGTCTTGCAACTGCAGTTGCTAAACCCATTTTGTTGGTTTTCGTTTACTCTATTCTTAGGGATCATGGAACAAAATCTTATGCTGATACGGCTGCCTATTAAATTTAAAAGATTCCCCGTACAGAGCCTAAAACAGAAACAACAACAACAACAACCAACCCACGGAAAGCACTCTTCTAAGAAGAATTGATAACTTTTGTGGTCTATAACTGGAGTGGTCAAAGGTAACTTTTGTGCAAAGCTGTGTATGATGTTAGTCATTCGTATTTAGGCCATCTTATTGTAGTTTACAACTTGCAGTTTCTGATGATACCCTTCTGGTATTTTAAAAGTATAAAAATACTTGGGAGTTGGTTTTTCACATGCTTTTCGTTCATGTTACGGCAGAAGTTGCATTACTGTTTTTGGGTTCATGGTGCAAGTTATATACTCCAGTGAATTACTATCTTGCTGATGATGTTTCGGGTATGTTCCGGTTGAAGGGTTTGTATTCACAAATCTTTTTTTCTA
Organism: Logfia minima; assembly: GCA_963921325.1. Classification (NCBI taxonomy): domain Eukaryota; kingdom Viridiplantae; phylum Streptophyta; class Magnoliopsida; order Asterales; family Asteraceae; genus Logfia; species Logfia minima. The sequence goes on along the minus strand of OY992771.1, from coordinate 6,489,490 downwards.
ATAGCTTTTGATAGTGGTTATCATCGTATTTGAGCAAATTAACACCATACACAAAATTTAAAATTCCACACACGAACAAGGGAATTTTTTTTATTGTTGATTGTCATACTTTTGTTCTTCGTGACTTGCAGTTTATGATTTGAGAACTTTTTACACATTTGTAGCTCAATTCTGTTTTCCAATTCACCAGATACTTACCCAACATTAAATCCCCATACAAGACTACTTTGGATGTTGTGAGTTGTAGACACACATCTCATTTGACCCGTTAAAAGGCCTTCACAACTTAAGGTTGTTTTTTACAGGTGCCATGACTGTACATATATTTCAACTATGAGAAACTTTAGCTGTTTTTTGTGCGTATTTTAAGGGTCATGTGGGGCAATGTAATTTGTGAGACAGAAGTGTATGGAATGTTATGACAGAAATCTAAATAATCAAAGTATAGGGGAGTAAACTGTAAATATTTTTTAAGTTTGTTAGAGAATTAGTTAAGTAGTAGTTAGATCGGTCATCCTATTTACTGTGTACAGCAGATAGTTAGCTTTAGTGTATGGAACCGTTTTCAAATAATATTTCTCTCATTCCACTTTCATATGGTATCAAAGCGCGAGGTTGATTGATCAGTGTGATTCTTCATCTTGTTTGAGAGTTCATCGTTGATTCTGGTAAATTCAGTTTTCAATTACGCTTGATTTGATATAAATTACGCTAGGTTTTCGTTCGGAAATTAGGTTATCTTGTTGAATTTCATCTTCGTAGTAAAATTCATCGTTTATCGATCATATAATCCATCAATTGATGGTTTCAATTTGAGATTTTATCAATGGCGATTCCAGAAAATATTTCAATTCCGAAAAAGGTTCATAATTCCAGTAATAATTTGAACAATGATCCTTTACACATAGCTAGTTCATATCATCAAGGTATGATTTGACTAATAAATTGTGAACTAATCTCAAACTAGGTGTTAGGTGCTAAACTCAAACTATGTTTCATTGATGGAACTAATCTTAAGCCTCCTTTGAATGATGAAAGCTATCAGACGTTGATACATTGTGACTATATGGTTATGTGTTGGATCTTGAACTCAATGACCAATGAATTGTTTGAAGCCTTCATCTATGCTCAATCTGGATATGAACTATGGAAGGAAATAGCAGAAAGATATGGCCAAAGCAATGGTCCACTTGTGTATTACATTGAAAGAAAGCTGAATAAAGTTACACAAGGTAATCTTCCTGTTGCTACATATTTCAATAAAATGAAAAGATATTTGGATGAATTGCAGAATTTGAATGGTATTCCTATGTGTTCTTGTGGAAAAATGAGAGAGTGTAGTTGTGGAATCATTGAGAAATTCTTAGAGATTGATAGCAGGTCAAATTTAATGCAATTTCTTATGAAACTTAATGATGATTTTGAATCTGTGAGGAGTCAAATTCTTTCAACATATCCATTGCCTAATGTGAATAAGGCATATTACATAGTGCAACAAGTGGAAATACAAAAGCAGGTGACTAATCATTCTATTGATCCAACTGCAGTTTTTCAACTCTCAATAACAAAGCAAGTACTAGCAAGAGGAATGTCAAGTCTATTAAGAATGATACTAAGGATGATGCTAGGAAATGTACCTTCTGTCATGAAGAAGTTGTATGAACAATGTTTTGAAAGGATTGGGTATCCTGACTGGTACAAGGGCAAAAAGGGAAAGAAAAAATGTCAGGGTTGCTGCACAAGTTGGTACATAAACTTCTTTTGACATGTATTATGAAAATGAATGCAATGGTGAACAACAGAGTGGCTTTGATCAAAGAATGGTAGCAGCATTGTGTCAAAAGACTGTTAAGATGTTCAAAGGAAATGACAATTGGCAAAATGGTCATAATAATGCAGGTACATCATTTTGTTCTTATGTTTAAGCTCTTTCATGTCATGAAAGACTTAATCTAAGAAAAGAATGGATAGTAGATACTGGTGCAACAGATCACATGTCACCATACATTGATCTTTTCCATTCAATAAATACTCTTGATAAGCCCATTGTTGTTAAACTTCAGATTGTTCTTATAAAAGAGTCACTCGTATTGGTCAAGTAAAACTCACTTCTGTTTTAACACTTTTCAATGTCTTCTACATTCCTGAGTTTAAATTTAATCTTCTTTCAGTTGGAAAGTTGGTTAAAATTCAACAACCTGTTACCTTAATTTATCCTGATTACTTTGTTTTCCATGACCTTTCAACTAGGCAACCTGTTGCTTTTGGAAAGGAAACTGGGGGACTCTATACCTGCACACCTTCTACTTTACATTCTACTTCTGAAAGTTGTAATACTTTTCCCTTTTTAGCTAATAACTCTGTTGCTAGTAAGTCTACAAGTGCAAATGTTGTTGCACCTAGTTCTACTACTGATTTGGATTTATTCCATGCTAGACTAGGTCATTCTTCTATGTCCTCATCTTAAGGATTGTACAAATTCCATTAAAAGTGATTTCTTTTGTGAAACATGCATTTTGGCTAAACACCATCGTCTACCTTTCACTAGAAGTTTCATTTCATCTTCTAATCCTTTTGAGATGTTGCATGTCGATTTATGGGGCCCTTATAAGGCACCAGCACTCAATGGTGCACATTATTTTCTTACTATTGTTGATGACAAATCAAGATCTATTTACTTACTTGTTACATACAAATGGTCAAGTTTCTGCAATTCTGTATTCATTCATTCTATATGTTCTAAACCATTTCAAAACCAAACCCAAATGCATTAGGTCTGACAATGGTACTGAAATAGTCTATAAAGAATGTTTAACATACTTTAAGACTCAAGTTATTATTCATCAAAGATCTATGACATACGCTCCTCAACAGAACGGTGTTGTTGAGAGGAAGCATATGCACCTCTTAGACATAGCTAGAGCCATCAAAATTTATGCTTATCTTCCTAATTGTTTCTGGGGAGACCGTAGTTTAGCTGCTGCTACTTGATCAATAAAATGCCAATGGCCAATTTATTCTGGAAATCTCCTTTTGAAGTGCTTTATGATAAATGACCAGATTATGACAATTCGAGAGTAATTGGTTGTCTCTGCTATGCAACAATTGTCAAACCATAACATGATAAATTTGCTCATAAAGCTGTTAAATGCATCTTTTTAGGATATTTACTAGGTCAAAAAGGTTATAAATTGTATAACCTTTCTACTAAAGAAATCTGTAGCAGGTATGTTATCTTTAAGGAAAATGTTTTTCCTGTTAGTAAAAATTCATCATCTCTTTCTAGTTCATTTCCTGGTCAAATACTTGCTCCTTCTTGTATTCATACTGATGACAATGATGATTCCATATCGTCATATTCTACTCCAATTTCACATACTGATGTTAATGATTCTTCTTCACCATCATCACCAGTTAATCATCCGGTTTTAGCTACTCCTTCTACACCCAATTTTGGTTGTGGGTCTAACCCATCAGTTCCAACTCCACAGTCTCATCCTTTGAGGAAGTTAACTAGAACTTCTAGTCAACCAGCATGGTTTAAGGATTTTGTGGTGAAGTTGCCTATTTTTTACAGCAGCATCTGTAACAGCTTTAACTCCCAATTATCCAATCTTTAATGAATTTGACTTCAAGGGTATTCCATATGAATACATAGCATTCTTAGCCAATATCTGTAGTGTCACAGAACCCGCATCTTATTCTCAAGCTTGCAAAGATAAGCTATGGGTTGAAGCAATGGAAAGGGAGCTTAAAGCTTTAGAGGTTAATTATATCTCGGATTTAACTGCATTACCAGCAGGGCATAAGACTATTTCATCAAAGTGGGTTTATAAAACTAAATGTAATCCAGATGGAACTGTAGAAAGATTGAAATCTAGATTGGTCCTTAGGGGTTTTGATCAAAGAGAGGGTCAAGATTACAAACACACCTTCTCACCTGTAGCTAAATTGGCTACTGTCAGAGTCCTAATTGCTATTTCTACTGCAAAAGGTTGGCCACTTCATCAATTAGATATCAACAATGCATTTTTGCATGGTTATATAGAAGAAGATATCTTTTATGAAGGCACCAGAAGGGTATTCTAAAGCTAAGCGTGGGCAGGTATGTAAACTTAATAGATCTCTTTATGGTCTTAAACAGGCTTCTAGACAATGTAATCAATACCTTTCCAAGTTTTTGATTCAACTGAGCTTTAAGAAATCTAAGCATGATTATTCTCCTTTTGTTAAAAGTGAGAATGAGTTGTTTACTGCTGCATTGGTGTATGTGGATGATGTATTGATTACTGATAGTATACATATTACTATTCAAGCAACCAAAGATGCTCTTGATAAAAATTCACAATCAAAGACTTAGGATTAGCTAAGTACTTTTTGGGAATTGAATTATGCAGAACTGCAGCTGGTACCTATCTTAATCGAAGGAAATATATTCTTGATTTATTATGTTGGTTTTACTGGAGTCAAACTAGTTGCTTATCCTTTACCTCCAAACCCGAAACTTTCTTTGGATAAAGGACCATTACTTTCTACACCAGATACCTATAGAAGATCAGTGGGTAGATTGCTTTACCCCACAATGACTAGACTAGACATTTCATATGCTGTCCAACACCTCAGCCAGTTTGTGTCTAGTCCAAAGAGCCACATATGCAGGCCTTCTAAAGTATCTCAAAGGTACCATTTCCAAGGGTCTTTTCTACCCAGTGCCACCCCTTTTGAAAGTCACCGGGTTTACTCATGCAGACTGGGCATCATGTTTGATGACTAGGAAATCTCTCACTGCTTATTGTATATACATGGGTCATTCTCTCGTGTCTTGGAAAACAAAGAAGCAAGCCACAATTTCTATATCATCTAAAGAGGCAAAGTATAGAAATATGGCAGCCACAACATGGGAGTTAGTTTGGCTTTCTTATCTGCTCAAAGACTTGCATATACCAGTAAAGGTTCCAATCACACCCTTTTGTGACAATAAAGCAGCTCAACAAATAACTGCTAACCCATGTTATCATGATCGTATCAAACATTTAGACATTGATTGTCATTTTGCTCGTGATATAAATGTAAATAATCAAAGTATATGGGTGTAAACTGTAAATATGTTTAAGTTTGTTAGGGCAATGCCAACGGTGCTTCGGTTCGAGGGTCGGTTCCAACCGACGAAACCGATGCCATTGGCATGGTCCGTCGGTTGGGGCAATCGGTTCGTGAGGGTCGATTTTCCGACGAAAGTTTGGGCCAAATTCGGTTTTTTTTTCTTTTTGCTTTTTTTTTTTTTATCCAACGTACATTTTTCAAATTCAAATATTTGAAATCTTAAAAATTGTGTCAAACGGCACCTCCACAAACAAACAAAAATATTTATTTTTTTTTTAATTATTTATTTATTTAACCTATTAATTCATACTCCATTATTCTATATATATACATACTCATTTCAATTATAATTCACACCAAAAACAACTACTACACAACAATTCACCCATTTTATACACAAAACCTACACACAAAATGTCTAACAACCAAAACAAAACAACATCTCCATCAAATATAGCCCAAGATATGTGGAATAATTTGTTAAACACAACAATTCCAACCGCAAATTCATCATCCGGTTCTTCGTCCGCTCAATCTAACTTTCCAACATCGTCTCAAACGTCTCCACAATTCGGGTTTGCACAATACGTACCCCTTACAAACCTTTACTCTCACAGTTTTTACCAATCACAACAATTCCAACAAACACAACAATTCCCACAACAATTCGAACACCAAGAAACAAATGTTGTCATTCCCGACACCAACACTCAAGTCGAACAAAGCGAAGATGAATTCGAAGCCGAAACCCGAAAAGATGTCAAACAAAAAAGAAAACAAGTTCGGTGGACCGACGAGGATGCACGAATTTTAGCTGAACATTGGGTACATTGTTCCGAAAACGGCATACAAGGCAACTCGCAAACCGACGGTTGTTTTTGGAGAAAAATACAAAAGGATTTTAATTCCTTAGTCGCCGAGAAACGTAATATTAATCAACTTACGGGAAAATGGAACAAAATTGCACCCAACGTGAAGAAGTTCAACGCAATTTACAAAAACTATTCCGAACATCACCCTCAAAGCGGTGCGCGAGATGAAGACGTGTTAGATGCCACCCGAAAGCACTTCAAGCAACAAAACAATAAACGTAAATTCATCTACGAGCAATGTTGGAATGTACTAAAAAATTACCCGAAATTTTTTATGGAGCTGGGGGTAATGAATAATAAACGTACATTTGAAGCCGATGCCGAACCCGTCGATCTACAAGCGGGTGACTCCCAACCACCGCTCAATGCAAATCTTGCGGCTAACATTAACATGTTGTTTCAAGATGACCTACTACGTCGTCCACCCGGTCGCAAGTCTCAAAAAAGTTCGGGTTCATCGGACGCGGCTACTTCTTCAAGAAGTTTAAAAGACGAAAAGATTGAAGCACTTGAGGAAGTTAAAAAAACCGCTCGCCTCCAACAAGAAGCAATAAAAACGATTACTTCAAATTCAACGAAAAAGTTAGCTTTCAAAGCGTTGAATTTTCTTTATAAGAAAATACCAAAGCGTGCTAACAAAGCGGAACTAAAAATGATTAAAGCCGCTCGAAAAGAAGTGGTAAACACGTATAGTTCAATGTTTCCGATGGACGATTCGGACGAAGACGAAGACGAACACGAAGCCGATGCCGCGGACGAAGAATCGAGTTCCGATTAGATTACGTTTTAATTATCTAGTGTGTTTTCAATTATTGTAATGTTTTTCTTTTTTTAGGAAATGTAATGTTTTTTGTTTTTAGGAAATGTAATGTTTTATTTTAATTATTGTAATGTTTTTATTTTAATGAAATGTGTTTTATTTTAATTATTGTGTTTTAAATATATAAATTAAAAAGTGACCGAAAACTGACCGTGACCATTGGCACGGGTCAGTCAGTTGTTAGTCAGTTTTCAGTCAGTTTTGAAAAAAGCTGACGTGGCGCTGATTTGGCACAAAGTGACCGGTCGGTTTTACACAACCATTGGGTATGGTCTTAGAGAATTAGTTAAGCAGTAGTTAGGTCGTTAATTGTAATATACTGTATATAGCAGATAGTTAGCTTCGGTGTATGTAACCGTTTTCATTATCAATAATATTTCTCTCAATTGAGTACGAATTTGTTCTCTTTCATAGTGTCTACAATTTGGTCACAACGAAAGTGAACATTTTAGTTTGGCGGCAGAGCTTGTAACAAGAGTGAATGTGATGAGAAGTGCACCTATCGCGATTCCCTTCTCTGCCCTACATGCGATGAGGGCTGGGGCTGGGGGTTGAATCCGTGGCTTACTTGATGAGTCAATGTATAGGTCTCTGCGGATATGGGTTTGAATTTTCCGTTGGTTGGATTTCCTTTTTGACAGAGATCTTGTTTACAGTAGCATCAGTGAATCTGTAAATCGCCATGGAATCGAAAAGAAAAAAAAGGGTAAAAGAAGAGGTTCTGGTCCTTTCATCTTCAATGTGTGGATTGGAAGCTGTTTTTTTCACTACTCTAAGACCAAGTTGGGGTTAACAAAGGATAAGTCTTCGGGTCAAATATATTAGTATTATTACGATGTGAACAAAATGTAGAAAACAAATTATGTCAAAATAAACCATACGCAATAACTAGATAAATACTTATCTTTGTATGACTAAATTCGTTTACTAAAAATAACTTAATGCATTTGTTTTCAACGTCAACCACATACTTGTAACATGCATCTTCTTTATTTTTACATGTTTTTTTTCATGATACAAGACCTTACACCTATACATAAAAACTCAACAAATATTGTTACATGGTTTTTTCATTATACAAGAACTCACACCTATACATAAAAACTCAACAAATAACTAAATAAGTATTTTTACGCATAATTAATTCCTTAATTTGTATAAATTTTTGAACGTTTTTCTTAACCATCCAAAGATGTTTATTTGCAACTCAAATTTGAAATTGAGTTTTATTTAAATCTTCGTCACACCTTTACCATGGTATGATCTTATATATACTTTGTTAAAGACGTAAATTTCATTCTTTCAAACTTTGCGAAAAGACTAATTAGTATTTACGATGCATATCCCAAATATACGAAAACATTAATGTATTGACAAGTTGTACCTTATACGTAAAATAATTAATAACAATGTAACCTTTTGATATGTGAATCAAATACATGGTATAAATATAATTCATGCGGCAAGGGACAATATAAATAAATATATTCCAGCTGGCACTCCTGACAACCCCCAGGTTTATACGCATGCAACTCATCTTTTTCTCATTTTCTCGTACCTGCAACCACTCTCTCTCACTTTCTCAAACACACGTGGACACTTGGAACTCTTTACTTGTTCATCAGGTATGTCAAGATGGATCCTGTAATTCAACTATTTGCATGGATCCTGTTTTATTACTTCTAATTTAGTTCCATTTAATTAATTCTTCTCATAGCATTACAACGTTAATTTGCTAGCTATAATTAAGAATGTGGGAATATAATTAGGGGTTCTGTGGGCTGTCTTTCTAGTATATGAATATGAATACTGATCATAAGAAATTGCTTATATCATTAATTAATCCTTGATTGTAATTAGTAAATGGAAAGCAAGTGGCCACAAAAATTAGAGAAAGATGAAGATGAGTTTGATAATTACTCAAAAGGGAAGTACTTTGCAGACAAGGCTTTCTTTGAAGGTAATTGATTAAATTCAGTGATTAATTAATTCATTGCAGAATTATAGTTTTAATTTTGGAATATTTATTTTTATTTTTATTTACACATTAATTGAAAGGGGAAATGTATATATTAATTACCAAATGGAGGATTAATTCGTTCTACATTACAACAAATTAGCTTATCGTACACGCTTTTGTTGACATCTTCATACATCTACGTAAAGAATTGATTAATTTTGTTGAGTTGAAGAAGCCATATTTAGTGCCTTAATTTGCTCGAACCGCACTTTTTCGTGTGGATAACTTTTATAATTCAACACCCTAGCTTAAACTACAGACATCCTGCTTTACACTTATTTACGGAGTGTTTTCCACATGTTTTCATTATTTTTTTCGTGTTTATATATGCAACAACTTGTATGTAAGTGGAAACTGTACACCGTGGATAACATATGGTTAATTACCATGCGTATATTTGAAACTTCAAGATGATGAGTTATTCTTCTACTTTAGTATGTTTTTGTGTTTGTACTGAATAAATATTTTGTAAAGATTTGATTATCAAACACTTGTTTTTATATTTTTTTTAATTATTTCTCTAATCATATGATTCCCAAACTTCATAGTTTTACATATGAGGAAGTCCGTTGTCACTCACCCGGTGCTTGCAGTGTGTTATTGTTTTATTTAATAAACATATAGATCCACTCTTTCACATCCTGAAGAGCAATATGCAATCCAACTTTTTTCCTCAAATAAACCATAGTGTCATGCTGAAGTTATCTTTACATCAAAAGAAGTGAAGGTTTCCTTTTTACATATAGTATATTTTTCTTTTCAGCAATCGCTGCAGGTAAATATTTTGAAGAAGAGACAATTACCAGTGTGAATGTCAAGGCAAACAGGTAGTAATGGGTTGGAACCGCAAGTTATGTCTTGCAACAAGTGTTACTTTTTTTTTTTTTTTTTTTTTTTCTTTTTTAACATTTACAGTTTATATTAAAACGCACCCTAGCAAGTCGTTAGAGGCATAGAGAAAAAGAGATTACAAAGTTAAAGCTTGATTCAGTTTACAAATCCAATCTATCAACTAAAATTTACATTTTTGCAGCAACAGTACTTACTCGTGTTTTGATTTATTTTATTTTCATAGTGAGCATGGCACAAAATCTTGTGTCGCTCCGGCTGGCTGTACAAACAAAAAGGACATTCGTTTGGACACTGCGAAAGTAACAACAAAAAATCTTCCAAATGGGGAACACTCTTCTAAGACGAGTGCATGATCCGGATGTAGATATATAGTTTGTAATATATGCATATATATAACTCTAGTCATGCATATATAGGCCATCGTTGTTGAAGTTGTGACATGTAGCAGTTCCGGTGTTGTTTTGTAACTTGCAAGATGGCCAGCTCTCTATCAGATTTGAGAATGATTTCCGACTTTAAAATATCCAATATAACTAAGTTATGAAACTGTTTAATTGGATAAAGATCCTCTCTCTCCTGTGAATAAATTGTGTTGAAATTGTTGTGAAAGGGAAAAAAAGTGAGTCCCTTATTGTGGGTCCATTATTTCATCAAAGAATTTTCGTATCTTTCACAACTACTTCAACATTATGTTGAAAAGTAACATCAGATGATCTCAATCCTTAATCTAATATGAGCACCTAGAAGGTATGTATACGAAACGTTCTCCATCTTTCAGTGCTGGTGATAAAACAGAAAGTGCAGTATGCATGGTTGAGGCTGAGAACGAAGATGACAAAAATAGAACTAAATTCCTGCTGTACGTAGCCTGAAATTGTCCTAAGCAACATATCACGTACATTGATGGATTAAATTAGAGAATAACGACAATTAAATTAAAACAAAGCTGAAGTTAAAGAAAATCATAACACATCTGATAATCCACATGCAAAATGTGGATAGTTGCTAGTCAGTGGTGGTAGCTAGCTGAAAATGACTTATACCGAGGAGTTGTTTGTTGTTGTATCGACAGTGATAATAAGGGTGCTCGTTGTCTTGTTTACGTTGTTATTTGTGGTGTTTTAAATGGGTTCTGTACAATTTTAATTAGTGAAAAGATTTACTAATTTGGCATGACACATTTCTTAAAACTTCATCATAGTTTGACACCTTTTGAAAAGTTTGGAATTGCACAAATGTGCGTCGAATTGAGTGATTTTCAAGTTTTATGCGTGTGTTGCTACGTACTCGATCCATGAGATGCAAGTCGCAATACAACACACTGTAAAGATCCCTTTAGTAGTTGCAAGTCAAATGAAATTTAATTATGAATCCTAAAGTTGATCCACAAATATATCTATAAAAACGGATCCTGATTAACGTCATCCTGCCAAAAGAACACCACCGAAGATGCGCGCAGACCTACTTCTGAATACTATGCAATTTCCATGATGCCAAATTGGATCGGCCAGATATAAACCCACACAGCAGCTTCAAAGAACAACAAACACACGACACCTCTTATGTAGTAAACCAAGAAAATCTATATAGATATATATACTTGCAAATGTTTGCATACAAAGTTACTTTCTCCTCATCAACACAATAAAGTCCAAGTATTAAATTTTTTAAGATATATATTTTAGCAGAATTACAATTTTGATTACAAATCTGAAGTATCCAGCAAAATAGTAAAAAGATGATAGACCCAAAAAAATAAATTCATTAGTCAAACTGTGGTAAAAAACTATACATGCCTTGTTGTCCCATATCTAGATAAGAAGTATTGATTGCAGTGAGGGGCAGGACAAATAACATCCGGCAATTGTTGTCTTTCAATTCACTTGGGACTCTTACTTCTTCAGGTATGCATATATCTTAATCTTAATTTGTATATATAGTAAAAATCTTAATCATCCATTTTATATATTGCCTCTCTTTTTTTACCCTTCTGCAATTCATCAATTGTTTGCATGAAATCTGATTTTTTTTTTAATCAAACTGCTGTTTTTTTTTTATTTGTTTCATTGTCAACAAGGGCTTTGATTCGCTCCCTTATAATTATCATCTTTTTGTGTTACAAAATGTGAGATTTAGGGTTTTTTCTTTGGTGATAAAAGAATATGAGTGTTTATTCGTCATTAATCACTGATTTGTTGTAATTATAAATTTATTTGCACGATAAAGACATGGATAGCAAGCTGGAAAAAAAGTTGGAAGATTATGGAGCTGGCTTTGAAAAACTCTTGAAAGAAACGTTTATTTTTTAACGAATTGCTTCAGGTAAAGCAAAGGAGACGAGTGGCTTGTCCGTCAGGGCAAACAGGTACTAATTAATGATTTGAAACTGTAATTTCATATTACTTTGGAAGCTGTTAATTACTAACTCATTTTTTGGTTGATTTGATTTCAACAGTGAGATTTGCGTGATGCATTATGCTTTATCCAGATAAGGCACATAAGGCTATTCTTAAAGCAATTGCAAGAATGGAAAAGAACGAGCTTTGAAATGGGGAAAGCTCTTCTAGGAATTAATGTTGCTTGATCGTGATTTACCTGTTTCTTGGAGTCATTCGTAGTTAAGAAGCCATATTTGTTGTAGCTACAGTATGTAGTGGTGTGTGTTTCATTTTATAATTTGTGAAAGACAAGCTGTTTTACGGCTGGTTTTTTTGAATGATATATATGAATTTTTAAGTATCCATAATGAGTAATGAAATTTTTCATATTAGATTTTGATCGTTTTCAGTATATATATAGGTAATGTATGTCAGTGATTCGATAGTGTGCAATCCAAGAAAGTAATAGAAACTTTCAACTAATCTTTTCTAATCGTAAATATATACTATCGATATTAAAATCTAGCGAGAACCTATAGCATACAAAAGGATTGAATTGAAGTGCCTCAACTAATTCAGAGTATTACAAGCTAAGCTAGCATATGTACGTGGTTGAAAATAACACCTTATAAGAGTTTTGATGATAGCTCCAACTGCAAATGCAAAAGCAAGCACGATTTGCAGAAATAGGTACTCCAAAAGAAAAAGAAAAAAGAAGGCAATCAATTAAATGCGGGGACGACACTGTCCGTGGATCTATATAAGTATGTTTAGTGCTTATATTTCAAATTATTTATGTACGATTGATGTTATTGCCTTTTTGGAAACATTTCGGATGGATCTATTCTCAAGTATTGAGCTAGTAGTTGATGTTAAAATCAATTGACCAAATGATGTTTGTAATCGTTACTTCAACATTATTGAAGTGTCATTTATGTATATGTTTTTTGCCAAAAAAAAAAGAAAAAAGAAAGATACCAAATCTAATATGAACATGATCCAATCATGTCTTAATTGACACCACTTGATTAAATATACTGATCGAATTTAAAGGATGGATTATAGACTCCGATTGATTGTGGAAGCATAAACATCATGTGTTAAAATCACCATAGATCAATATTCTTGTTTCTTGGAAGCCTTCAAATTGCAATATCCTGTAAAGCAAGTAACTGTTTCTTGGTGGAGGAATGAAGATCTATTTGTAAGAACTTATTATCAAGATGAAACTTGTACATGTTGCCTTTTGATGACGTACCATGTACTCGCGATAAAAGATAAAAGATAAAGGGCCAAGACACGATGGCGTTGGACCAGAGAGCAATGGCCTTATGCCAATGGGTTTGGACCCAAAGCCTTAAGCCAATGGGTTTGGTCCCAAAGCCTTAGGCCGATGGGTTTGGACAGAATGCAATTACCGACGCCTTTAAACCAAACGAACTCATCGGTGCAACTAGACTAAGTATTTACTACTGGGAATTGCCAGCCGACGAGATAATTATCTATTCGGTTCAGGACCTCTCGCGGTATATGGTTTGAAGGATTCCTTCATGCCGATGATCATTCATCCTGAAGAACCCTTCATCCATCAGCAAGCACCGCTTCATTTCGATGGAGCAACACCTTTCAAGAACGAGAACGCCTTAAATATATTTATGGTCATTAGTCATTACTGTGGAACAGTGGTATTACGCTGATTAAATAAATCAAGCGATCATGGGCGTTGAGCAGTCCACATACATACTTATCAATAATATTATCCGATTCTACTCAGAATGTATCTATATTTCACATGTTAATACTATAACTAACTTATTCAAAAAAGGTATATGGCCCTATATTTAGCTTCCACTTTACAGTATGCTCAAGCAATTATCCTGCCTTCAAAACCAGGATCTTCAGTTGACAGCTAACGGGAAAAAATGTGCCTGTGTTCTTAGCAAGAAAAGCACCAACCAAAATGAGTCTTCCGGTTAGTAACAAATTTAACAGCGGTCACTTCTTTGGTAATGTGGCCGAATCTAAAAAATTTAGCAACATATTTCCTTAATGCTTAGCTTACTAAATAATACAGAGTCTTATATTAGCTGAAGTATCCTTCTTTAGTTGCTAAACTTCATATTTTAATTACCTCGTCTGTGTTCCACTTACAGTAAATTTCATGTTTTGCAGTTCAAGATGTTAAATAGGTTAATTACGTACCCTCGCGTTCTAATATTTTAAAAACAGCTATAGGGTGTGAACCATTTGAGTGGGTGATTTGTATGTTCGGATTGGACTACTCCCAATATTTATTCTTTGAGTGCCCTGCTGCAAGAGTTTTGTGGAATAAATTATGTGACTGGCCGGTCGGGATTCCTGTTCACTATAATCCCATTTCGGTATATATATACTCTGTTCAGTTGTTGACTACGGCCTTCAGAATTAAAGGTTTTAAGGTATAATCCTCATCATCATATGGACGCTATAGAATTTCTGGAATGAACAGGTCTTCAATGCCGTCTGCTTGATCATCTCCTTTAATCTGATTTTCAAGGTACAGTTAGTATTTCTGCAATAACTTCCTTTTCTAACAGAAGCCGTCTTTGTTAAGATAACATATGCATATTTAATTAAATTTACTAAACTATTCAAGTCTATTCTGGTAACCAAGAAAACTATATTTATACTTGCAATAGAGCTCCATAAAAGGCTACTTTGAAATCATACAAGGCGGCAACCCCTTCATCGCTAATCTATACTCCATGGACAAAGAGCAAACAGCAAAAATGAAACCCACCTACAAAAAGTTGAGATTGGATACCCACTAGCCTTCGTGTGAGACAATGGCCATGGACCAATGAAGCCACGTATATCTATGTACATGGAGAACATTGACACAAACAACATCATCTTAATCATCAAATTTCTGGTCATACATAAATCTTCTCAGAGGACAATACATGAACTGAAGTTACGGTCCAAGAAATTAGAACCTTGCAATTAAGGAAAATTGATAGAGATCTCAATCTTCGAAGAAAAAGGGTAGTGAAAGCAAGACGCTTGAGGGGCCCTGGCCACCGGTACGAAGCAAGAATTTTAGATTCCTAATCACCTCTGGTAAACGAAAAGAAGGAAATGGAAGTATATGTGTGTATATATATATATAGGGGAAGGATCCATAGGGAAGCTCCAAATCTTGGGGAAGGAGGGAAGCAAATCTTAACCCTTGATTTTTTCATAAATAAATGCTTTTAACATTCATTTGTGATGAATGTTAAATTTTGAAATTATTTGTGATCTTTAAAATTCATTTACGATAAAATCAAGGGTTGAGAT
Source organism: Logfia minima (assembly GCA_963921325.1). Classification (NCBI taxonomy): domain Eukaryota; kingdom Viridiplantae; phylum Streptophyta; class Magnoliopsida; order Asterales; family Asteraceae; genus Logfia; species Logfia minima. The sequence goes on along the minus strand of OY992771.1, from coordinate 6,474,127 downwards.
TTGCTTCCCTCCTTCCCTAAATTTTTTGCTTCCCTCTTGATCCCCACCCTATATATATATATATATATATGGGGTGAGTTCAAATAAAAATTACAAAAAAGTAGAGAATGGGAGAACCAATATGATCTCTCCATTTTATTACAAAACTCATTTCTACTTTAACTTTTAAAATTAAATATCTCACAAACTGTAAGTCAATAAATAATAAAAATTACATATTCGGAATCAGCATTTTTGTATTTCATTAGAGATCCCACAAGCTATACTTCCAACGAATTTTTTTTTCTTTTTTTGCCTGGTATTAAAATTATAATCACATATAATTTATGATAAAAAGTTAAAGTTGGTACATAATTATTTATTCATGGTATACTATTAGTAACACAGGATTACAACTTAATATTTATTCACACAAATATTATAAATAAAATTTTAAAATTACATTTGTTTTAAGCAAAATTCACATGTGATTGCTAGTTTGATATTTAATCATATATGATTTGGTATTTAAAGGTTTAAGTCTTCTTCTTCGTAATCTGATATACTAGAGTCACTAGAATCATCTTTAATTACTAATTTGCTAATTTGATGCTTTAATTCATCTGAAATATTTAATTCATTAATTTTCTTTTTGATATTACAATTTCTAGCCATATGATGAATAGCCGGCTCTTAAATGAAAAAAGAAAGAATAAATTCTTTAACATGATGAATAAGTTTTCAAAGTTGTTATCAAGAACAGATCATGGTTCCACTTCAGAAGAAGAACAAGATCATTTTAATATGAATTCTGTAGAAATTAATATTGAAAATGATTTACAAAATTGGAGTATACCTAAACAGGATGTAAAAACTATATATATAATTGGTACTTTTGATTTCTTACAAGGTTATTCAATAAAAACAACTGAACAAACAATACCTATTAATAAAGAATATCAAAATACTCAATTATTATCCTTAAAAGCCCTAAGAGAACACATAAAAACATATAAGTTTTTACATATAGGCTTAGTTCAAGTTGATATAAACCAATGTTTCGATTAGGAATAGATGTACCTATTCTATTAATATTAAGAGACGCTAGACATACTAATTTTAGTGACTCATTACTAGCTATGGCTGAATCTAATATAGCTAATGGTCCTATACATTTTAATTGTTATCCTAATTTTACTGTAGGATTATTTCACCATAATATTTTAGATACCTTAACATCAACAGTAAAAACAAAAAACTTATAATTTAAAGAAAAAACTGGAGTTGTTGTTATAATTTATAGAGTATATTATAAAACATTGACTACTACCATTGAACCTAAGACTAGATTATCATCACCTAGAGATGAAACTGTTATAGTTGAAGCAAATACTAGACATGCTAAAATAAGAACTCCAAAAAAATTAAAATGGAATGAAATAACTCAATCTTTAACATGGAATTTAAAAGATATTAATCCACCAAAACTAATAGGAAATAAATGATCAAATCTCAAATGTTACCGAGCATACAGATGGATCAGTAGATATTACTTTCAATACTTATTTTCTAAATCTGCTAGGCATTCAGTAGGATCCACTAGCACCATAGCAAATGATTGTGAAAATTTTAGAAGAGTTCGGTCTATAAAATTAAAAGGAGTCGATTTTAATAATACTCTACCTAAGCCTTTATACGAAGATGACAATAAAAGCGATATATTTAGTGATATTTATCAACCAACTAAATCTGAGATAGAAAATTATAGAGATCAACAATGAGTGATACTAAATTACAAATTCAAAACTGGCCAACAAAATGGTTAATACATTTACAATTATGTTTTAATAGGATAGTAACACTTTATAAAAAATTAGACAAATTAAGAGAATTTAAAACAAAATCTATATATCGTAATGATGAATGTGATTATGAAAAGCATTTATAAAAACTAATAAGAGAAGTATACATGCAAAAAGACATTATTGCTAAGAAAATATCAAAAATCATTTGTTAAAAGGATATATAAAAGTAATGGACAAATACTTAATGAAGAAATGTATAATAATTACAATAATGAAAAATTAATTTGGTATTATAATAACTTTACTAAAGAAGAAAGATTTATACACCAAATTGATTGGAAACTCTATATACTTGATAAAAATGAAAATATTACATTTTTTACATGGTTAGTCATACATTATGAAAATAAGAAAATAAATTATCCATATAAACAAAAAATACAAGTAAATACCGATATAACCAATACTTACACTAGCCTTAAAACCAATACTGTATTATAAGTATTCACCGCCCAAAAGAAGATATATTAATTAAACAAAATAATGAAGATTATATAGAAATACCTTTAGCAAAACATACTAAAGAACAAGATAAAACTTTAAAGAATATAATCTATCAAAATAATTATACAAATGAAATATTAAATACTATAGGACAACAATTAGAGAGAATAGAGTCCAATAATACTAATAATAATAATAATAATATGGTGACTAATAAAATGATTAATTGCTTAAGTAATCCAAGTACAAAAATAATAGAAGAAAACACTATATTTAAACCATTTTCTATAAATTCTTCAATCAATTTAAATAAAGACAATTCTATCTTAAAAGAAATAGAAGAAAGGTTAGCCCAATTAACGATATCAAATGATAAAATAAATACAAATATAAATGTTATAAATGAAGAATATGATATCTCTGAAATTGAGAACCAATTTAAAAATCTAGAAATTAATAAAATAAAACAAAATTCATACAATACAAATAATACTTATACTCCTAAACCAGAAACTCAGAATTATTATTCTAGACCAACTCCTCCCGATTTGCAATTTGAAGAAAGACATACATTAGTTCAAGCAAAATATGATGGCACTTCATTATATGAATGGAATATAGATGGTCAAACAGAATATCAAATTCTAAATCTGCTACAAGAAATGACAAAGGCATCTAATGCTTATAAAAAGCCAAAATAATACTGAATCACAAACTCTCGATATGATTGTCTCTGGATTCACAAGAACCCTTAAGGGATGGTGGGATAATTATATTTCCCCAGCAGATAAAATGTAACTATAAGTGCAAAAAAGACAATAATTAAAACATAAAATAACCAACAAATAACAACAATTGAGGATGATATGGTTAATACTCTTATATTTGTCATTCTAAAAATTTATGTAGGAGACCCTTCAGCCTACCAAGAAAGAAATTCATTACTGTTACTAAATCTAACATTTAGAAAATTGCAAGATTTTAGATGGTACATAGATGTCTTCCTAACTAAAGTAATGACTAGGCCTGACTATGTAGAAGCGTATTGGAAAGAAAGGTTTATTGCAGGATTACCTAGACTATTTGCTGAAAAAATAAGAAATAGACTAAACAAAGAAAATAATAATAATATACCATACAGAGATTTAACTTATGGACAATTAATAAAGTGTATTAATCTAGAAGGATTAGCATTATGTTCCGATTTAAAATTAAAAGCTAAATTAAAGAAAGATGGTTTATCAGGACGAAACGAGTTAGGAAACTTTTGCCAACAATATGGATACGAACCCTTAAAGACTCCTTCAACATCAAAGAAAAATACATATAATAGATATAAGAAAAAATTTAAAAGTTTTAAACAAAACTATACAAATGTAGATAAAAGAAATAACTATAAAAATAGAAAATATCACAACAAATCTTATAATAAAGATAATAGACAAAAGGACATAACTATATGTTATAAGTGTGGAAGACAAGGTCATATGGCTAGAAATTGTAATATCAAAAAGAAATTTAATGAATTAAATATTTTAGATGAATTAAAGCATCAAATAAGGAAATTAGTAATTAAGGATGATTCTAGTGACTCTAGTATATCAGATTATGAAGAAGAAGACTTAAACATTATAGAAGAACCAAATGACAGCTCAGACTCTAATCTATGTGAATGTGTAGGTAATGGTACGTGTGAATATAGCGTTAATAATATTACAGATGATAATAAAATTTTATTAGAATTAGTAGATAAAATCGAAAATAAATGTATAAAAAAACTATATTTAGAACAACTAAAAGAAAATTTTAAGAAGCCTGAAATTCCTAATACTATAAAAACTTATAAACAAGAATACAATTTGAATGAAATTTGTAAAAGATTTGTACAACCTAATCAACCAATTACTACTCAAGAATTACAAGAAGAATTAAAAACTATTAAAGACTAAATTAGAATAATAAAGCTAAGATTAGATAATATTGAAAAAACCGATAAAGAAATAGAAAAATCTTTACCAAGTGTTAGCATGGTAAAATGGAGTAAGTTACCAAAAATGGAATAGTAAAGTTAATATAATGATTAATAATGAATTCAAGATAACACTAATAGCATTAATAGATAGCGGAGCAGATATGAATTGTATTCAAGAAAGTCAAAATATTATGAAAAATCCAGTCAAAGACTTTCAACCGCAAGCGGATCTAGATTACATATTAATTACAAATTAACAAATGTGTAAATATGTAAAACTAATTATTGTTACAAAACCCAATTAATACTCGTAAAAAATTTAAGTTCTCAGATCATTTTAAGAACTCCATTTATCACACAACTATATCCTTTTTCTGTAACAGAAAGAGGAATTAGTACAAAAATATTAGATAAAGAATTAATATTTGAATTTACAAGCCCAGTGATATATAAAGAAATAAATAATTTAGAAAATAAAATTCAACAAGCAAAATATTTAGTAAATGAAATAAATGACAAAAGAATTGAAGATCAGTTAAAAAATGAAAATATTATAATAAGAATTAAAAAGGTTGAAGAAAGGTTTAGAAATAATGTATGTGCAAATATACCAAATGCATTTTTGGCAAAGAAAACAACATATAGTAGGATTACCTTATATCAAAACATTTAACGAAAAAGATATACCTACAAAGTCTAAATCTATACATATGTCATAAGAGTTGGAACAACATTGTAAAACTGAAATTCAAGAATTATTAGAAAAGAAGCTAATACGACCATCAAAATCCCCTTGGTCTTGCTCAGCATTTTATGTAATTAACAATGCTGAAATAGAGAGAGGAGCACCAAGGCTAGTCATAAATTACAAACCTTTAAACAAAGTTTTATAATGGATAAGATATCCTATACCTAATAAAAGAGATTTGTTAAAGAAATTATAGGACTCTAAAATCTTTTCAAAATTTGATATGAAATTGAGATTTTGGCAAATACAAATCAAAGAGGAAGATAAATACAAGACGGTTTTTAATGTACCTTTTGGACATTATGAATGGAATGTAATGCCATTTGGATTAAAAAATGCTTCATCTGAATTTCAAAATATTATGAATGATATAATTAATCTAATAAACAATTTTGCCATTGTATATATAGATGATGTTTTAATATTCTCAAAATCCTTAGATCAACATTTTAAACATTTAAATATTTTTTATGATATTATACATAAATATGGATTAGTAATATATATAACAAAGATGAATCTTTTTTAAATAGAAGTTAGATTTTTAGGACATTATATTGTCCAAGGAACAATAAAACCTATTAACAGAAGTCTAGAATTCTCGAGTAAATTTCCAGATGAAATAAAAGACAAAAAACAATTACAAAGATTTTTAGGATGTTTAAATTATATATATGATTTTTTCAAAAACCTTGGAATAATATGTAAACCATTATATGACAGATTAAAAAAGTACCCGAACCCATGGAATCAAGAACATACAAATATTATTAAACACATAAAGGAGAAAGTAAAATATTTACCATGCTTAAATATTCCTCATCCTAGTGCTAAATTGATTGTTGAAACTGATGCAAGCGATAAATTTTTTGGAGGAATTCTAAAACAAAAATTAGATAATGAAACACAAGAACAATTAGTCAGATACTACTCGGGTGCATATAATGACACTCAAAAGAACTATTCAACAATTAAAAAAAAATCTTAAGTATTGTTTTATGTATTAAGAAATTTGAGGATGACTTATATATGAAATTTTTCCTTCTAATGATAGATTGTTCGTCTGCAAAATATGTTTTAGAAAAAGATGTAAAAAATTCTAATTTCCAAACAAACTTTTGCAAGATGGCAAGCATTATTAAGTAATTTTGATTTTCAAATTGAGTTTATCAAAGGACAAAACAATTCTTTACCAGATTTCTTATCTAGAGAACTTTTACAGGGAATATGAATCTTAATTCCAATCAAAATCTTGTTTTATCGAAGCAAACATTATCAAGAGAAAAATCTCCTACTTCTTCAAAAACAAATTTTCCAACTTTACCCATGCCAAATAGATTTGCCCCACAAACCCCAGGGCCAAGAGCACTCCCTATGACAGCCTATTCTAACATGTTACAAACTCCAACTTATAGGTAAAAACTCATTATTACCAAAACATCTACTTTAAGACATTCCAAATCAGACCCTGAAACAATTCCATATGTCAAAAATCCATGCCATCAACTTATCAAAATTCTTGAACCCTGTGAAATTGAAAAAATTAATCAAAGTTTTCTCAGTTTGAACGATTATTTATTTCCCAGAGATTGTCATCTTTAAACCATTTTGATAAGTTTTCTCATTACTTATATGATTTGGTATTTAATCATATATGATTTGGTTCTCCCATTCTCTACTTTTTTAGTATTCTTTTTTGAACTTTCCTCGTATATATATATAAAAATATATGGGATGCTCTTACTGTCTTGGTCAAATAGTTAGTTTAATTAAGGGTTCAGTTATTGCTCACATTTACGTGTTAGTTTTATTTTATTATATTTTTTAAAATACCCCAAATGGCATTAACAACAACCTACTAGTAAGGGGCTAGAGGAGATGGGACCATGTTACACGGGGATATACAACAAACAACTTGGGTTTGACACATTCTAATAACATTTTTTCTTTTACTATTTGGATATCCAAAGAAACAATAGAAACATCACTTCGCATCTTCAATAGCTTTCTTGGAATGAAAATGATTCCATTGAGATAATATCCAATGACCTACATCATGTGTTAGTATTTCTGCAACAACTTCCTTTTCTATCATAAGCCGACTTCGTTGAGACAACATACGTATATAAAGATCTACCAAACTATGAGAAGTGTATTCTAGTTTTGTATTTTGTATTATATTTGCTATTGTAACCAAGAAAACTATATTTATACTTGCAATAGAGTTCCATACAAGGCTACTTTGGAGTCATCACGGCCAAATTAATCTAGTTTAATCATTATAAAATTAATTAAATAAATTTACTATCTTAATTGTGAATCTCTAAGATACCCAACAAAATAAATTAACAAGCACTACTGGAAAAATCAGAATTTGCAACAACGAAATGTCGTTGCAATACCTCATAAAGTCGTCTCAGTTGACCTACGGTGATGACATGTCGTCGCTGAAGGTTCGTCGATGTAGGTTCATATATGTTGATCAACTGCAACGACCTTTAGCGACAACAGGCTGGACCTACCCTTTAATTACTTTAAATCGAAAATAGCGACGACATGAGTTCGTTGATAAAGGTATTTTTTTAAATAAATAAATATCTTTAGAGACGAACAAATATCGTCGCTAAAGGTCCTCTATTTTTTTGTCTAAAGTCGTCTCTACAGGGCAACTGAGCCGAATTTTCTCCGCTAAAGGGTTCTGCAAGTTTTGGTTTTTGAAACGACATGTCATCGCTATAAGGTTCAGCAAATTTTGACAACTTCTTGCTGATTTCGCGTTATTCGCAAGTTTTACCCTGTTTTTCATCGTAACAGCTTTCAACCTGTTTGAGACACAATTTATAACAAATTTCTGTACTTTTCAAATTGATAATGCAAATACGCAATCGATTAACTTATAATGTAATATTGTTCAAGACAAACAAACAAACCAACAACAAATGTTCAGAACTCTATAACAAATTCCCAACACACCCAAATATAATTGTTCAAAACGCCAACATAATGACACAAACTTACTCATCATCATCGTCATCGTATTCTTCTTCTTCATCATCATCTTCTTGGCCCGAAACACGTAGAAAGTAGAAAGAAATACAAAAAAAACAAAAAAACAAAATAAAGGGTATGTCATATTGACAATAAATAGTGTCAATAAAAATATGTGTGACAAGTTCACCTGAAATGTCAGTGTGCTTAAAATCATCGCTGCTTAAGTCACTCCGAAGACTTAGCAAATACCCATAGTGTGTGTTTCCCGTGATCGAGTCCACATATCTATCTTATATAGAGTCTTGTCTTACGTTGTATCTTCGTATACTTCATTCATTTGTTTCCATTTGAGTCCAGAGTCTTATAACTAAATAAAGTTTTCATAAATTAAAACTCTAGGCTAACACCTTAAACCTTACCCTTTTCTTCATATCCCTTAAACCTCATCCACTATTACAACCCATTTAATTTCTTCGGATAATTAGCACCGTCCTCATCTAAGTGGTGGAGATTTGATTCTCGATCAAGCTTATGACGATAAATGCTGAATGACTGGCTTTTGAGCGTATTTTGATTAGAAAATAGGAAACCCGATACACTTTGAGTAAATTAAGTGACCACCTTGTAAGATCGCCTAGTCATGTACATTCCACATATCAAGAATTGAGAGCATGCTTATGAGAATCATCTTAGTTTTCGAAATAGATATTCTATTTATGCTCTTCTCCAAAAAAGAAGTTACACATTTATAAAATCTAACTTCTAGCACTTTTTAATTCCTCCCCAAACTATCATCTATATAAATCTTTTATGGGAAGCAAATAAGGAATTATAATACGAGTTTCCTTGAGGACAAAAAAGTCTAAGAGTGGGATATTTAATAACGCGTAAAAAGTCACGTTTTTACTCCCGTTATCTTACCCAGATTAATTAAATAATTAACATTTCTATCCAAATATTACATTTATTTGTTTTATTGTGTTAATTAGGAAATTACGAAGACGATGCTGCAAAATCACCAAAAAGGGGCAAAAAAGTAGTAAAATTGATGATCCAAGTCAACACAAGACGATTCGCTCGCGTTCAAATCATCTATTTGATGATTTTATGGAAATTATCTTCACGATTAATATCAAATTGAAGATCAGAAGATTACGATCGCGTGGGTTCAAGAATCGCTAAAAACGGAGGACGAGAAACGAAGAAGTTATGACGAAAACAAGCACGAACGGTTTACAATCCCGCACACGAAGCACTACCTCGCGAATACGGGCCGCACCAACCGTATACGGCTCAATTTGAACCGTATACGGTTGGGATTGAACCGTATACGGTTCAAACGAACCGTATCATAGCTCGCGTGACCCGTATACGCTTAAATCTTGCATCTTGATACGGTTCACGCAATACGGGTCGATTTTGTGAAGGTCAAATACGGTTCGGATGGTCAAAATACGGTTCGGGAACATGCCTATAAATACCAACCTCCTCATCCAACTTTCACACCTTTTACACCTTTAACACACCTCACACTTCAATTTACTTCCATTTCAATTTAATTTAGGGAGAGATAAGTAAGGGATTAGGGATTTAATTATGTATTAAGTTAGTAGTAGTAGCTAGCTTAGCAATGTAACGCTTCGGATATTCGGAAGAAATACAAGTGTTATTCTGCTCGCAATATTTACGGGTAATATTTATCCTTTTCTTTTATTAATTCGTCATAATGTTCTTGTTTGATGTTTGTGATTTATTAATATTTGAAATGTTAATTGCCATGATATGTGAGTTGTTGCTTGTATGTTTGCCATGATTTAGATAACTATAGTTATGAATGATGTTTAAATAATCGTTAAACGGACCATTATGAAGCAACGTAAATACTGTAAAACGTCTGAGTACGTGGTATAGCAATGGAAACGCCAGTAGGTGTAGTACAACTGTAGAAGCCACGAAAAAGCCGTCGGTATAATACTTTGTGGATTATGAGTTCGTCATTTTGAATTCGTTTTCTATCTATGATTTTAAACCTCACTATCAATTAGCTTCTTTCCACCAATAAACGTGATTAAAACTTTTTAAGAGATAATTAATTATCTGTGTCAAAACTATGGTCAAAGTAGAAAGCCGTGGAAATACTGTTACGTAGTAGAGTACACTGTGAATTACTATAGGACTCTTTTGAACATGGTCAAGGTCTGAAGCTGTGGTAACACAATAAGTGTAGTACATGGTGGATTACCAAGGGATTTATTGGGTAGTCTTAAGCAAGAGCTGGTTTAAATAATAAATGGAATTTCAACGTGCTAAAATACAAACTTAGTTTATGAATCTAAAAAGGAAGACGGAGAATCATTAAGTGTTCTAGTTTGTCTATCACCTTTAGATTATATCAAAGCCATTCATGGAAAGCTATTCAAAACACGATTATAAATGAAGACTATTATTTGCACTTAGGAGAATGAAAGATAAACTCAGGTGTTAAGAAGTGTCAAATTCTAGTAGGGCTGCTACTCACGCACCGAGGGAATCTACATATTCCAAGAAAGGTCTGCTACTCTATTCATGCACCTCAAGGAATCTACATATTCCAAAGAAGGTCAACAGTTCCGTAACAGGACAGTGTTGAGAGTTGAGCATGACCACATTTGTGACCAGCATCACAATAACCTAGTTCCTGGTGACATGCCAATTTAGAACATATGCTAAACAAGTAGGGTTCTAGTGTTTACACCAAGGTTTATATGTCTATTAGTCTAAGGAATGTCTTCATAGTTAACATCATCCCGACACTATACTAAATCATGGCGAACCACGTCCTCTCTATCCTTAGTTGTTCCTTGCATGCTAAGTCGTTTAAACAAAGACGTTTCATTAAACCCTAAGTCATTTAAACAAACCCTAAGGCGTTTCATAAAACCCTAAGGCGTTTAAACAAACAATAAGGCGTAAGGCATTTCCTAAAACCCTAAGACGTTTCATAAAACCATAGGGCGTTGAAACAAAGCCTAAGGCGTTTCCTGAAACCCTAAGACATTTCATAAAACCATAAGGCGTTGAAACAAAGCATAAGGCGTTTCATAAAACCCTAAGGTGTTTAAAACAAACCCTAAGACGTTTCATCCAACCCTAAGAATTTTTAATCAAACCTAAGACATTTAATCAAACCATAAGGCGTAATGCGTTTCATAAAACCCGAAGGCATTTCATAAAACCCTAAAACGTGTAAAAAAACCATAAGGTATAAGGCGTTTCATAAAACCCTAAGATGTTTTAACCAACCCTAAGACGTTTCAAAAAACTCTAAGACGTTTAAACAAATCCTAAGACGGTTTCATTCAACCCTAAGATGTTCTAACCAACCCTAAGACATTTAATCAAACCCTAAGGCATAAGGTGTTTAAACAAACCCTACGACGTTTAATAAAACCTTAAGGCATTTAAACAAACCCTAAGACATTTCATTAAATTCTAAGGTGTTTATAAAACCCTAGAGCGTTTAAATAAACCATAACGCATAAGGCGGTTCATAAAACCCTAAGGCATTTCATTAAACTCTAAGACGTTTCATAAAACCCTAAGGCGTTTCAACAAACCCGAAGGCATAAGCGTTTCATCAAACCCTAAGACGTTTCATAAAACCCTAAGGCGTTTAAACAAACCGTAATGCGTTTCATAATACCCTAAGGCGTTTCATCAAACCCTAAGACGTTTCATAAAATCCTAAGACGATGCCCCTACAAATAGAATAATCTAAAGGGGTAAAAGAATAATCTAAAGCCTTAAAGGTTCTTTAATTTATCATAGTAACCACACTAACCTCGCTAAAATGGTCAGTTCATATTAATCATGAATTACAATATAGAATGTAAAACTCTAAGATGCAAAATGTATAAAAATTGGCCTAACTTGGTAATGGAAATTCAAAGCAATTAAGTCCAACGAAAAGATCGATGCCCCTACAGATAATTGAACATATATATTTTCCTTTTTTTTTTAATTCTACAAATGGTTCTAAGAGATCTAAGAGCGAAGTCGAGTGGCTATGCAATTGGATGGTTCTTGATGAGTCCCAAAGCTTAACCTTTTCAAAGGACCGACGTGGTGGAAACATCTAAAAAAATGAGTGGTGGATCTCCCAAAGGAGAGAGAGTTGGCGAAAGAACTAATATATATACTCACGAACGAGTAGATCAAGAAATGATGGAGGTGGTAGTGATCGATGACTATCATAAATGGGGATCAAGAAGAAAAGTTATGGTGGTGACAGAAAGAAGCAAAGATTCCTTCAAAATGTGGCAGTGTATTAATAGGAAACCATCGTTGAGTTGGATCCACCGATCCTCCAATCCAACTTAGTTTGTTCATGTCTCTATTTCTACATAGCGGCAAGCTTTTTGCTAGGGTGTATTGTCAGGTTAAAAAAAGGAAATTGGGAAAAAGAGCAATAACTGTTGTCAGTTAGGTTCCTTGGGTTTCTTGACTCTCAAGAAATGAGTATTTATTTGTCATTAAACACTGAAACTAATTGTTATGAGTTATCAATGTGTTTGTATATGGTAGGAGAACGGATTTCAAGAAATGTAGGAAAGTCGAAGAAGAGTATGCGAGGTTCTTGACCGAAAGGTACTTTCCCGACAGGGATGCTATCAAAGCAGGTAAATTCAGCACATGCATCGTATCATATTGGTGATCTATATATGTTTAGACTGAGCTATTTATGGTAAAGATTAGAGACATACTTGTTAATTGTTTATAATAAAATGACCCCAATACCTACAAATTTAATGTGAGGGTATATATTAATCCCTTTTTTCATGTACGACACCAGCCACCGCTAGGTAATGTTGCGTATTTATTTATTGATTAGATACACATTATAAAGGAAATTTCCAAATCATGTTATCCGCGCGATCATATATAGTTAGGTGGCAAACTTATTTTTGTGTCAAATGAATGTTTAATAGCTATAACGGTTTATTTGCGTTTACTCGTGCAAGAAAGTAATATTTGTACCGGATGCTTAACATAAATAGATTAATGTAAAGTGTTTCAAGGTTGTTATACTTGTACCATATGTGTTGGAGAATAGCTTTCTTAATTAAGTTCATGTTGTTTTCAGTTGCTTCAGGAGTTTTTTATGAAGACGAGATAACCGAAAAGTTGGTCAGGTGAACAGGTATTAATAAATTGATCAAACCATTAGTTCTTTCTCTTAACAGCAGTTAGTAACTCTTTTTTTTGGCTTATTTTATTTCCATAGAGACCCTGGCACGAAACGTTATATATGTTGATCCAGAGGAGAGTGTTGATAGTTCAAAACCTGTAACTGAAACAACTACCGGCCTTCCAAAGGATGTCTCTTCTAAGCAGCTTAATAGTAAGAAGAGTAAAAAGATTTCATGATCTTGATTTAATACATATTAGTATATGTATGGCTCTAGTTGTGTGTGCTAAGAGCATCGCTAGTGGTGTTATGATATGTTGTGGTGCGTGTTTCATCTTGTGACTAGTGAAAGACAAGCCGTTTGTGGTATCGTTAAAATGATCTCCAACTTTATAATAGTTAAGTGAAGCTATAAAACTGGTATTCTTATGGGCTTTTGATCTTTTCAGTATTTTATATGAAATGCTAGGATGTAAAAGTAAATTTTGAAATGTTAGAGCGGGATTTACAATATCTCTCAACCCGTATACCGACCATAAGATCGAGAAAATAGTGAACAAATCTTTATTCTGGCGGGTAAATTCAGTCATAAATAGAATTTTTGAGGTGTTTGATGGCAACAAGGATGAGTTGGTCAACCTTGACATACAATCATGCAGTTGCAGACAATGGCAGTTGTCCGGGTTACCTTTTAGACACGTTATAGCAGTGCGAAAGTACAAACAAGAACGACATAAGCTGCTATGTCGAGAGATATTTCATGGTAGAGACCTATCGAGCGGCCTACGAAGAGCCCATACTCCCGATGGGTCATCTTTAAGAATGGATCGATCTAGATGATTTGCAAACTGTATTGTTGTCTGTCCTTGTGATGAGGCAAGCTGGTCAGCCACATGGATGTGCTCGTATTTCTTTCAAAGGAAAGGAGAAAGAAAAAAACAAGAAACAATGTAATCGGTGTAAAGAACACGAGTACAGTCGAACAACTTGCATGACCACTGAGGATAGAACGGACGAGTATAGCCGATCGAGATCCCAATCAAGATCCACCTCAACATCAAAATCGAGATCCAAATCAGTTACTTGCTAACCTTTAGACATCAATAAACTAAATATTCATGTCTAACATCATATTTGAATGTCATTTGCAGACTTCAAAAATCAAAGTTGAACGTCGAGTCAGAATCCTCTCAATTGACCCACCATTTTCCAAATGAATATTTGAGTCATACTTGAATGTATTATAAGGAAAACGCTTATATTTTGTGCTACTTAAAAAGGACATGACAGAAGACCCCATTCGCTGAATAGGTTACAATAACATTGCGTTTTCCATATGCTTGTTTACGCTTTGCGTGAGGGTGTATTTTTTTTATTTTATTTTTTTGCAAACCTTGTTTTGAGAGGGTATAAAATTAAATAAAAGTATTCTTATGGTATTTTGGTTAATTTTTTCAAATAATAATAATAAAAAAAATAATACTAACAATAATAATAAAACAAGTTAGTTTTTATAAGTTTATGTATATTAGATGGGTCAGTAATAATTAATAATAATAATAATAATATTAATAATAATAATAATAATAATACAAAAATATTTACACCTGATAAAGCTTTTTGTTGTATACTTGAATTCACTTTCATTCTACATCACATATAACTATAAATGATATCAGTTCAATCAATTTTCTAAATATCTAGAAATTACCCATCCGACTTGCTAATTATATCCAAAGGTATCAAATATGAAATCACAATATACAACAAACTCCACCTAATAAAAAACGGCAACAATGTTTGTGTCTTAAAGTTTGCTATTCAAAAGATATCATGTAGCTTTTGCAAACTGTTACTACAAAGAGGGAAAACCAATAGAACAAACTCAATGGAAAGCTTGTAATTCTTGATCCATGTCTAATTTATTACTTAGACTCATCCTTCTTCAACTTTTTAAGAAAATCAAACAAGGAGGTTCTTTCTTGATTGGTTGAAGATTTTGCAAAGGGGTTAGTTCCTGCCTTCAGTTCTCCTACAGCCTTCTTAACTGTCCCTTTATTTTCTGATTTTGTAGTCTCTTTTGGTTCTAACACCTTCCCAACCTTAGCTGGCTCTTCTATTGTCTTTTTCTTAACAAAAGAAGGTGAGCTTAGTTGCACAGATTTTAATTCTTTCACAGGTTCTTGGGTCTTTTTCTTCACAAAAGAGGTGATGAGAGTTGCACAGGTTCTAGTTCTTTCGCAGGTTCTGGAGCCTTGCGGATTTCTGGTAATATAAATGTTTTGTTTGTGTGAACACTAGTTTTAGGTTATGTTGTTTCTTTAGGCGTAGGCTCTGTGGCTTCTTTAAGCATAGTCTCTCTTGCTTCTTTTAGCAATCTTTCCTGCAAATTGAACGGTTCATGCTAGTTAGATAGAACGTAAATTTGTATGTGTGTGAGTCATGTAGTAGCTAATTACCTCCAATATGGTGTTGAACCTTTCTGCCAAATTTGGTAGCTTCATTGCTATCACTAGCTTTATTGCTCCTCTAACAGATTTCTCTAATGATAGAAGCTTAACAAGTTCGATTGCCCTCACAAGTTTATCCCCTAACACAAAAATCATGAAAATCATTAGTTTTCTTTTCTTGTATAATTTGATTTGATTTAAACTCTTAGTAGTAACTTTGTACTTTTTATTATATTTATAATCCTTTGAAATTAGGGAATAGAACAAACCATTGCAGCAGGATGCAATAAGCCTCAAGATGCATCTATCCAAAGCTGCCTCGATATTAAACGCCTCATCATCTAGTGACGTGGGATCCTGACCCAGTGCCTCTGTTTCTTGGATCCTTCTTTGGATCTGTAGAAAATCACACATTTAGTAGATTAATTTTGAGTGGACATCATATCCTTTACAAAAAATAAATAATACTAGTAATAATAATAATAACAAATAAAACACTTTATACATCTTGTAGATGTTTTAGGACAGAGACATTACTATCACGGCTGATTTACCTGGGAGAGGTTCATGTTGCAAACAATGAACTCATTTTCAAGATTTTCTGCTCCCAGATCAGATGATGCAAGAGGGACTGAAAGATCCAATAGGGTGAGAACTGGTTTAGGGACGACCTGCATGATAAACAACACAAATTAATATCAAGTAATTGCCAAGCAGATAGCAAATTACACGCATAACTTTCATGTTTTACACGCATATAACCTGGGGGAATTTATCAGGGGATTTGCAAAGAATGCAAAACAGTTTGCTTGAGTTCAATCCAACCACCCAGTAGTGTTCATCTTTCTTTTTTAATTTACTAGCACTGCATACAATAATATAAAGGACCCTTTGTAATAGCATTAAACAAAAAAAAAAAAAAAAAAGAAGCATTTTTTATTTGATGCAAGTATGTTTACCTAAAGAGTGGGAACCAGCTGCCACCGAACTGATTATTGAATACACGAAGTACACCCTAGCAATATAAATTCTTTTTTTAATTATAATTCATATAAATGATATCTTAACGGCAAGAAGTCATGAACTGGATTGAGGCATACCATGGAATCATATGAACTTAGATAGCCTTCTTCACTAAAACCAAACCATGTTAAACAGGAACCAGGAGTCAATGGCATCCCTCCTCTAATTGGTTGGGTTCCATTAGCAACATTATACAGTCTGAACTCTAACATCTGCTCGTTTGAAGGAAGAGAAGGGGAAGAATGTGTGACAACTGCAAGTTCATCCCCAAAGCCTGTTGCAGTCACTACTGGTCCATCAAGAGATATAACATACCTCTGCAAAAAAAAGAATGACAATCATTTCACCATGTAATTTCCAAACTGTAAACAAACCGGTTGTATAATCAGGTTTAGCATTTGATTACATATAAAGAGACATTACCTGCAAACCACCCTCAGTGAAAATGCGAAGAAAATTTTTACTTGTAACAGCAGCAACCCAAGAATTGCCAAGTGCTACAGCTCTTACTTCTTCTTCAAATCGCATAGACCACTAATATATATATGATGTAATAAGAATAAAATATTTAAAACTCTTGACTTAGATTCTTATGCATCGCAGTTTAAATGTTTAATACTTATGAAAATGAACAAACCTCGCTATTATTTGCCCAGCTTCTAAATGGGCGGTACATGAGGGTGCTCATATTTTTCTCGCCTTTGGAGAGATTTGCAAAGACACCTCCATTTTCATTCAAGGAAGCCATAGTGAAACCAAAGTGATCAGTCATTGCAGGAACTCGGGGGGCCCTGCCAGTGTCATGAAAATCGATCTGCATCCAGCCCGTAATGTATAAACACGTATAATATAACAAATTAGTGATTTCAAGCAAAACCGATACAATTTATAATAATACGAAAACCATACCTCTATATGGGAGTATTCATCATGCTTCATTGTAGTTATACTTCCAAGCATATTATAGCATAAAAATCTCCTTTTACCAGGCTGCGCAGGAGTGGCACCTGACTGAAATGCTTCCTGCATTACTGGTCCTGTAAACGTTGTTGGACTTGTTGATGTCACCTTACCATTTTTCATGTTTTCCTTGCTGGCAATTGAAGGCTTTTTGCGGGATTCAACTTTTGGTAGCAAATCCATTCCATCATTAGTATCCTCATCCGAATCTTCATCATATTTAAAATGTTTTCTAAGTCTCTTTCTGCTAGTTGGTTCAGAACCAATAAGGCTATCTTCACCATGATCACCTAGACTGCCTGATGTACTAGGCTCGTGTTCTTCCTCATCGAAAAAGAGTAGACCATCATTTCTTTTTGAACTCAAAGTAGGAACTCCTTCTGTTGGGGACTTCATAGATGATGGGACAATTGAGTCCCATACACCATACTTCCCCATAACATCAATGACAGCCAATGCATTTCCATGTGGCTTCCATGCCATGCAACATATTTCCTCATCAAACTTTTGCCTTTCAATGTCTTGTTTTTTAACTACATCCCAAATTAAAACTTGCTTGTCTAAACCGGAGGTAGCAACATATTTTCCATTAAGTGACCAAGCAATAAAACACACTGATTTATTGTGATCTCCTCTTAAAGTAAAAAGTTTTTCAGCGGTATCTCTATCATACATGACCACATCATTTTTCAAACCAGAAACAGCTAGCATCTCACCATCTGGACTCCAGCCAATTGCAGTTAAGGTTGAAAAGTCAGAAGAGGTATGAGGAGCAACATTCTTAAGGGTGTGAATTATTGAACCAGATTGGAGCTCCCAAATCATAACAGTTCCAACTGAATCAACAGAAGCCAAATACTCGCTGTTTGGATCAAAAGCAATTCCTGTTATGGACCCTCCATGTCCTTTGAAAACCCTTGCAATTGAACCATCTATTGTGTTAATAAGTTTAATACCATCATCATCACCACCAGCTGCCAGCATGGTTCCCGATCTATTGAAAGACAATGCACGAATAGGCAATCTAAACCTAGAAATGCTTGTCTCAAATTCTCCTCCTGAAAAAAGGATGATCAAAATGCTAGAAAATTAGATATAGAGTTCCAAAAGCTAAAACATTAAGCAGTAACTGGAAAGAGAGAATGACTTGATCAAATATATAGGTTGGATGTGGTCTCCCAGCTGATAGTATATAACCAATACATGACCATGTAATGAGTAGGCTGCATTGTGTAATGAAAAAGAACTGAAGAAAAAATTATGGAACAAAAGAAAAATATATCAAAGATTTAGCTCCACAATTTTAGGAGCATATATGGTTTCTGGCAACATCATGCTACTGAGTTTAAAAAGACAAACAAAAAAGTGTAAATTTAGTTTTGGTGAGGAGGGTTAAAGAATAACTTGATGATTTTTCAGTGTATAAAGTTAACGTTCAAGATCAGATATAAAGTGCAATACACAACAGTTGCTTTAAACCACCTCAACTCAGAAGGGCGAAGTCAAGTCACTCAACCCATGTTATGGCCTTCAGTCCAAGCAAAACAAGTGGTTACATTTAACAGTTGCTAAAAGCCATTACCAAGTTTTCCAATAAAATTTTGAATAAACTTATTGCTTTCCTTTAGAACAGTAAGAAATGGAAAAGTAAATAAGCCACACGTATAAGTATTATTATGCGTGGTATGTGCATAGTTGGACTAATGAATCTGGTTTACATGACATAACTTGTAAAATTAGATCCTTCCTATCATTCTAATAGTGAAAGTGAAAGTGAAAGGATTGAGGATACTAGATTTAGCAGGTGAGCAAATTCGAAGATTTATGGTTGGATTAACGAACCCCTAAAGCTTAAGACATGTGGCATCACATAAAAAGAAATGGACTTTATCATAGGGCAAATTGCCAAGAAACGTAACATAAAATCCAAAATTTGTCAACAAGGGTATATACAAATTTCTCTATCCAGGGAAGATGTAAATTATATAAATTTTACCAACAGAGAAGTCTAAGTTCAATTTATAAAATAAAATAAATAAATAAATAAAAAAGACAAATTTTGTCTATTGAACTATATTTGAGTGCTCATAAGTCATAATACAAAAAATTAAAATTCCCTCTTCTACTTGTAAAACATTAAAGTTATGCTCGTGTGTCTTAAACTTTCAATCCTTTCTTGACAAATCTCTCGGTAGTATATAACTCACATTGGCAATTTTTTGAATTTTTTGTTACATTTGTTGAATACTTGCCCTTCATTATATGATTAACACATCAATTAACAATTGTTAACTTGTTTAACTATAAAGTTATCATCAAGCATACCCCAAAAAATTATTGTATTCGACACAATGAATAATATATGATCCTCAATTAAAATAAAATTAATAATTTATAAGCTTGAATCTAATGATCAGCAATAATAATCACACAAGTTTCATAATGATATTATACAAAAATAATACAGATAATTACCTGGGAATTTATATAGTTTAACGGATCGGTCATTAGATCCAGAAGCTAAGCAAGTAGAATTAGGGCTAAGAGCCAAATTAGTGACGCCATCTTTATGATTACGAATAAATTTGGGAGTAAGCGAAGGTAAGAGAGAATCGTGAATTGAAATGACGGAATCGAAAGAAGATGCCGTAACGATGTGCTCGGCGGTCAGGTCCCACAAAATCGTACAATATGAACTCACACCGTTGTTCTTGTGAGCTTCGCGCAGTTTCATTGATCTGATTTTCATATTTAATTTTGGGGGATTTGAGAATTCGTTAGCAGTATTTTGAGTTCTTTGAGGATTCTTGATGCCGTTGTGATTGAGTTAGGGTTTTAGATTGTATCTGATTTTGGAAGTTTTGGCGGGAATGTTTTGGGATTCGGGGGTCTGTTTCGCGGGAGACTTGTTTTTATTACCCGCTTTTATTGAACCCAACAATTTGATGGGAGATGTTTACACTTATTTTTATCTGCAGATCCATTTATCCGTGCCAGATTAATTGATTAGTTTTATTTGGGCTTTTTCCAGTGAACCACGTACGAAATTGGGCTTTGGGTTAGTGGATAAGCGTGAAACTGAGTTTGTATACTCTCCAACTCTCGTTCACTCGACTCTTAAATGCAATGGCATCATTATATGGGCTATCACAATCTTTAGTCAGTATTAGATAATCGTCTAGTAATGCTACGCTTGTTTCTATCATAACAACAAAAAGAAACCCAGATATTTGATGCAACTACAACTTGTATGAAATATCGAGCGTCCTAGAAAAACTCGATGCAAGAAATGTGGGGCATTTTTTAAATAAACCGGGAGTACTATTTTGAGAAATCATTCAAACCTCTATTGCAAAGCAGTGAAATATGAGTCTGGTCATGATCAAACGACAATGACGAATAATACTACGATTGGGAAATATGAAGTGAGTTTGGTGCAGGATAGGATGACAAAGTTCGTGATACAAGAATGCTTGCCTTTTGACCACTTCGACAATCCACGGTTGATGAAACACATCCAATAAACGCTTCAACCTCGTTATACACATGTAAGTCGTTCAACTTCTGGACGAGACGTTATTAAATTATGAAAAATTACTAAAAATGAAATGATTTTGGATTTTCAAAATATAGAAACCGTTATAAATATAACTTATGATGTTTAAACGGCTCCACATGGTTCAACATATTCTTACCTTTGCATTATCACTTATTGGGTTCATCTCCATTAGTGAAAAATGGTGAATTGTACGATTGCGTTGAAATAACTTGGATATCCGCATACTGGCGATAATTTATTTAAATTGTAGATTATGTGATTAAAAGTTTTAAACTAGAAGGTAAAGTATTTTCTATACTTTTGATAATGCATCAAATAACACGGCCGCCATCGGACAACTAAAACTAAAATATAAACCGTTATAAAACTAGAAGGATAAATTATTTAAAATTTTAGATTATGTGATCAAAATATAGAAACCGTTATAAATTTAACTTGTGATGTTTAGACGGCTCCACCTAGTTCACCGGATTTTGTACATTTGCGTTACCGCTTATTGGATTAATCCTCATTCGTGGAAAATGATGAAGCATACGATTGCGTTGGAATTATTTGCGTATCCGCATACCGACGATAATTTATTTAAAATTTTAGATTATGTGATTAAAAGTTTTAAACTAGAAGGTAAAGAATTTTCTATACTTTTGATAATGCATCCGATAACACAGTTGCCATCGGACAACTAAAACTAAAATATAAGCCGGCTTGCAATGCTGTATTTTTTCATAGTCGATGTGTTGCACATATCATTAACTTGGTTGTGCAATATGAACTTAGTTGTGTTGCAAACATAAAATAAAATTTTAAACAAATGTTACGTAATATTTTTAGTTCAAGTAATGCTAGATACCATAAATATAAATTTTGTGTCAATTCGAATTACCTTTGGTTATGTATGAATTGGGACATACCTACTAGATAGAATTCGACATGTAATATGTTTGAAAGTGTTTTAAGACAAAAAGAAATTTTAAAAATGTTTCGTGACTTCTTGCGGAACATAATCGGGTTACACCTTTTTTGGAGTCGAGTTGGCATATTATCCAACTAATTACCTAAAGGCTTATTGTTTTGGGTTAATTGTTTTGTTATGTTTTTAACTTTACATTTTTTACTATTGTATGTAACCACATTTCAAAAGTGCTATTGTATGTATTGAACTTTACAACTTCGTATATTGTATGTAACGGGTGACCGGATAAGCAGGTATCCGGTTTTTCCTCTTGAAAAAATGTCTATTGTATGTATCGAACTTTGTAAAAAAATATCTATTGTACGTATCGAACTTTGTAAAAATGTCTATTGTATGTATCGAAACCGGTGGTTCCGGTCACCCGTTACATACAATAGACGAAATTGTAAAGTTCGATACATACAATAGCAAGTTTTAAAGGTGGTTACATACAATAGTAAAAAATGTAAAGTTAGATACATAATGAAACAATTAACCCTATTGTTTTTAAACAAAAAACCACTTTTTGGTCATGTGTTTATTATCTGATTAGTTGTTTAGTTTTAAACCAAATATTTTTAATATATTCCAAAATAAACGAATTTTAAATGAGGGGTGACATTTTTGAACACATGGTACAACCAATGAAAGTCAAATTTATAAAATATTTTAAAGAAATGTCTCCCGTTATAACTTGTTCTGCCGCTTTGAACCCGACTTTAAATGTTGGTGGGGTTGAAACTTTAGTTCAAAATATTTCTTACGATTTGAGTTTGTTAGAAAAATACCCGAATTTCGCGGCAAATGAAATTTTCAACTTTAACAAAGTTTTCGAAAGGTTGTTTAATGTTTATTTGTCAAAGTATGGTTCCACATCCCTTTATGACGACATTCGAAATGAGATGGCTTCTAGATCAAGTTCGCACGACAATAACGAAATGATGCGATTATATAACACTTTGAGAAATGAAAATACCAAAAGAGCTCGATCAAGCACTCCTAGTAGCAAACTAGGAAGGTATTTTGGTTCCGAATTTTGGCATTCATCACTATTGAAGAATTTCATAATTTGGATATTTTGGGTTGGTGAAAACATCATGAATCTCAATTTCCAATGATAGCCGCTATGGCCCTTGATCTATTAACCGTCCAAGCTTCTACGGTAGTTTTAGAGTCCGCTTTTATGATGGACCTATCTGCCGGATAGGGCTGAACCGTACTGCAAAAATCGGTTTGGGTCGGTTTGAAACCAGTTTGAGATAAACCGATGTGAACTGGTTCGGGATTTTCCCGGCTCAAATCGGTTTGAAACCGAAACGTTTGGGCCAAACCAGTTTTGACCCAAACCGGTTCGGTTTGGGCCCAAACAGATTTTTGTGCACCTCTAGAATGAGGGAATGATTGTAAGTTTATGGGTGTTTTAAAGATCTATGATATTTTTAATTTGTTAATACAGTAGTAGTATAGTATGGTTCTTTGGTTTGAAGATATTATCAGTTATATGCTGTAGAATTGGAGGAAATGATTAAATGTTTGATGTTATAAAATAGTATGAATTCTACTACTCTTAAAAGATGTGTTTGTGAAATTAAATAGTTGTATGTATGGGTGTTAATTGGTTAATTTTATTTGGGTTATTCGGGTTTTAAAGTTTATCATATAACCCGTAATCTGATTTAAACAAGGTCGGGTTATTTGAGTTTGGGTGGGGTTCAGGTAATGTATTTTAACCCAAACAAAATAATATCTTAAACTTTCCCATCGTGAACAAAATTTAAACTTTACAAGTTGTCAATAATAATTTATATAAATCATCATAAGTAATTTGTATCTATATTACATATAGATGTATTCATATAAATAATAGGGAATTGTCCGTTTTTGTCCATGTAGTAGACGCATTTCATGGTTTTTATCCTTTTTCAGTTTTGCTCGCGATTTTTGTCCCTGCGGTTTTTAATTTGCCAATATTATCCTTTTCACTAACTTTCGTTAAGTTTTTCGTTAACTCCGTATAAAATGACCAAAATACCATATTGTTCTTTACCTTCTTCTTCAAGATCCCACACCTAGTCTCTATTTCCTAATTTCCCCATTTTAACAGCAGGTATTACTCTCTCAAACACTCATTATCATCGCCTTCATCAATGATTCAAACCAAATTCAATTTACACCCATTGCTACAACTATAACAAAATCACACATTTCAAAATCCTAATTTTCTTCAAAGCAAAAAACTCCAATGAAAGTTCGTGGTGGTGGCGGATCTGGTAAGTAATTGCTTTTTATTTCGAGTTCTTAGTGGTGGTGACGGATCTATAAAACCCCAACTGAAAACCCACCATAAATCAACAAACGCAGATCTGAAAATCGAACAACCACAAATGTATTTCTTCAAAATCGATGTTTGCGCCATGGAAACAAACACATCACCGGTGATAAACTCCGATGATATCATCACCAACAGATCTGGTACTACGTTTTCAATATTTAGTACCACCGTCACAAACTCATCTACGGTGATCTATGATAACGGTCGTTGATGGTTAGAATTTGGTGATATGAAAGTCGCGAAAACCCGTAAATGGGTTTATGAAAGATCACGTGTATACAGGAACATGAAACTGTTGAATCTGGTTTGAGATCCGGCGTGTTTTCGGTGTTTATTAGCTCGGGTGATATCCAGCGATGACATTTCTGGCCTCACGACGACGACCTCCGGCCAAATCCTGACATTTTCGACTCAATCGACACCAAACAACCTTCATCGAAACCCAGATCTGGGTTTTATTTAATTTATGTGTTATTTTCAATGCCGCTACCACTAGATCTGAGTTTTATTTAATTTTGTTAGATCGAATTTGTGAGCTTGTATGTTTTAATTGTTTGTGGGCTTGAGCGACAAACATGTCAAGCAGGTTTTAAAATTTAATAATTTAAAACTAATGAATGTGTTTGGAAATTGAGGTTAACTAGTTGATTTTAGCGTTTGGACAGTGGAAGAGGTATATGTGGGGAATTTTCTTCAAAGAATTATGTATACGTGAGAATTTGTAAAATAATAGTGAGAATTTAAGTTGTTTATGGAAGTTGCAGGTGGAGGTTGAAGTTGGAAAAAGAAGTGAGGATTTAGTGAGGAAGAAAAGGGAAGAGGGCATTTTAGAAAAGAAGGGTATTTTAGGTATTTTTTATGAGTTAACGAAAAATTTAACGAAAATTAATAAAAAGGATAATATTTGCAAAATTAAAAATTGCAAGGACAAAAATCGCAAACAAAATTGAAAAAGGATAAAAACTAGAAAACGCGCCTATCACAGGGACAAAAAGGGACAATTTCCCTAATTAATGAATAACTTATATATATACAATTCTATTTGTATATTAAATAACCTTTTTTGTTATTCGGGTTACCCAAATTCTAAAATATTTACCGTAATTTGATTCAAATATGACTCGGGTTATTCGAACTCGGGTTATTTGGGTTCAGGTAATCTAATAAGCTTCGAATACGCATTACTCGGGTTCATGTTTGGCAGGGGCGGATTCACTGTTTTAGGAGGGGGTTTCTGGGCCCCCCCATCCTATCGGGCATACTAGTAAATTACATGTAACTTTTTAGTAGAATTCAAGTCTAAATGCAATTAGGCCCCTCATAAATAGTCCATTTGTGTGGAGAAAATATTAAGGGTAAATTACAGTCCCTGCGCTGTGTTATTTCGGATTCACACGCCGCATTCCTAGACTCTCATTTTCGCAGTCCCTACCCCCATAGTTGGCATTTTCGTAACAAATCAACTCCTCATTCGTTAAATCTAACAAAATGGTCGTTAAGTCATACAAAATGACTAAAATGTCCTCATCTTTTTCTTCATGTATCTATCATCCTCATTGAAATTGAAATTAAAACCCTTAAATCTTCATAAACCCTAATTTCACTTTCTTTCACACCATCCAATTTCTCAGAATCAACACACGAACTAGCAGCAGTAAACCTTAATTAAAACCCAAAATTTAAACCAAAATCAAAACACCAATTTCTACACCTAAATTGGTCATGTTAAGGTATAGTAGTAAACCCCAATTTTAAATTTTTTTTACAAACACCAATTTTTACATATATACAAAACAGAATCAATTACTTACATCGTGAATTCTAATAACCACAATTTACAAATCTTCATTCAAGCACCAGATCTTAAAATCCCAATTCGTGCCCTAACCCTAACCCCCAATTTCACAATCCACAATCTTAAACGATCATTTCTTTCTCAAACCCTAACATCTTCCACGTTCCTCACACTGAACGAACGTCCTCTCTCCGATTCTGGCACCGTTGAATCTCCGATCAGATAAACCGTCGTCAGCGTCTTCACTAAAACCTACCGTCGACCATTGAAAATCGCTTCCAACCACCAGATCCAACGACGTATCTGAGATAACTTGCCTAAAAAATGACCTTAAAAACCTTGATTATAATTGCCGCATCTGTCTCCCATTTCGGCCAAACCGAATTTCGTTTAAACCACCACCACTGCAACTTGAAACTTTGGTTATAACCATGACCAATTCGCCGGATCTGAGAAAGCACTAACCGCTTTCGTGGGTTTTAGAGCTGCCCAATTTTGAGTGTTTTTCCGAAACATAAAGTCGAGGAAGAAAGGTCACCGTCGTCGTTTCCAAATTTCAGGCCGGTCGGGTTGTTCGATTCTGACTTCTGGTAGCTCGATTTCGACCATTTTTGCCTCTTTTGATGTTTGATGTTTTTAGTTTTGGATACAATGTCTTTGATGTTGTTAATTTGTTTTGCGTATAATGTTAAAGGTTTTTTTAGGGTTTGTAATTGATAGAGTGATTATAGAGTGTTGAAGATGCCATTAGAACTTTAGTTTTTGAGAGACTGTGTTTGTCTGAGTGTGTGTAGAAGAGGAAGGGGAAGATGATGGGATAAGAGGATTGGGGGGTTTGGTTGGTTTTTAAGATAAGCAAACTACTGTAATATGTCAATTTTGGTTTGATAGAAAGATGAGAAAGGAAGAAGAAGATCTGATGGGTAGAAATTGGGTTTGTGTTTGTTGTTCTTTGTGGTCTTTCATTGTTGTAGTTATTGGGGAAGAAGATGAGGTTATGTATGACTTAACGACCATTTCGTTAGATTTAACGAATGAGGGGTTGATTTGTTATGAAAATGCCAACTATGGGGGTAGGGTTTGCGAAAATGAGAGTCTAGGGATGCGGCGTGTGAATCCAGAATAACACAGGGGCAGAGACTGTAATTTACCAAACATTAAAATGACCCTATTTCTATACATTTTTACTTGTTTTGAAGAAAATTTTTACATACACTAAATTTAATTTTTAGTTTGGTTTTAAAGGTTTTTATTTTCTAGTAATAATGTTCTATTCCCACGATGTAAATCTCTGAATCCACTACCGGTGTTCGGGTTAGCTATTTGAATTCGACTATTTGTGACGGCTCTAAAGGTGGAGTCAAAATGTTTAAATTGAGGGGTGAGATTTTCTATTATTTTTTAATTTATTTAGTAGGTATTAATTAAAAATATCAATATTACTTATTAAATAGTTTATTTTTCACATGATTTTTGATTATTTATGTTAAGGATTGACTGCCCTCTACGGCTCTATCCCCTACATCCGTCTTTAACTGTAGATAATTTTGAATCATCAAACACTGTACTAAATTTTATATCAATAGAGGAAGAGGATTACTACGGAATGTAATTACTTTCGCATCAAACTATACATATTTTAACTCCACACTATCTTCAAATGATGGTAAATGTATTATTTGGATCAACGTGTTACTATTTGGACCAACTGCCGTCCTCATAACTTACTTTTTAATGATAATATGACTTACCTATTAAATTAAATAGTTACTATTTTAATTAAGATTTTCTCATATTAAAATTGTTAGGCTAAAATTTTTATATATTAGAATTTATCTTTTTATCATCTGCACATTTTTCTTTCACGTTCTTTAAAATTATATATCTCATAAACGATAGTCGAAAAATGATAAAAATTACACCATAAAAATCAACGTTTTTTTTACTTCAATTAGACATCTCACATGATATACTTTCGACAATTTTTTTTTTCTTTCATGTTTTTGGTATAAAAAATTAGGTGCCTTTACATGAATGACTCAATTACTAAAAATTATATATGTAATCCGCGTGATTGCGAGTAAATAAACTATATATAGTTACATAATTATAACTTTAAGCCATAAATATCTACATATTTTATCTAAATAATTTTTATATATTTAAAAATAAAATAATATATTTATCTATTATAATACGTATGTACTCTGCTAGTAGTCAATGAATGATAATAACATACTCACCTCAAAATTGTTAATTTTAACAATTGATAAAAACGTTATGTCAACTTCTCACATTTATTTTGCTTTTGTTGGTTTGGTCCAAATAGCTTTGGCCATGGTAAAAGCACATCTGTTTTAAAATTCTACATTTATAATCCTTTAATTATTGTTAATAACCATATTTAACCATCCATAACATACTTGTTGTCTCTAAGCTCACGTCTAGTTTGCTCCGCTGATTTCCTTCATGGGTTGGCAACATCTTGCTAGTCACCGTCATATTCCGACACTTTTGTGCAATCACTTTATAAACTACCACACCATCTTGCCGGAGTTGTTTTCCACCAAATCAGACTAAGAATTCACCTTCTTTAAGATCAAACTATGCCGCCGATTAAACTAGAACCCATCGAAATCCCACCGGATACAAAACCACAAATCGTCGAACAACCACCTTATAATACTATCAAATCGGAACCACCCTCTGAATACCCATACAATTTCAAATCTGAACCCGTCGATTACACATCAGATAACCCCTCATCCAAACGCCTCAAAACCCTAACCCCCAATTCCCCATCACCGTCTTCAAAAGGTAAATCCAAAATCATGAAACAAGAAGATAATGTTGACGATGATGTTGATGCATCGTCTCAGCAACAGGTGGATACTTGTGGTGTGTGTCTGTTAGATCAAGGGATGTCTATACGAGGTTATATAGACAGCTGCCAACATTACTTTTGTTTTGTATGTATCATGGAATGGGCTAAAGTTGAATCTCGTTGCCCCATTTGTAAGGGTAGGTTTTCGACTATTCGTTGTCCTTCTAAAGATGATGTCTTTCTATCAGAACGAATCGTCAGCGTTCCTGTTCGCAATCAGGTAATTGTTATGTTGCTTAATTTGATCATAATTTGGCTTGTTTGTGTTTGTTTATTGGATTAATATGTATCGAAGTTTACCCAAAATTCTGAGTGTAGGAAAATTTAAATGCACGTTTCAAATTATACCCAAAAGTCTCCAACTTTATAAGTTTCTATTATATGTATCAAATTTTCAATTATTGCTTCTGTGTGGTTACACTTTTTGCTATTGTATGTATTCAAGTTTGTGATGGAGTATGAAACTTTCTAATTATGTCTAAAGTATGCACGTAGTGAGCAAGTGACTACAGATGCTGATTGCCGGTTAAATTTATGTTTTAGTTTTACACAATATAACTTAAAAAAACTGCCGTACATACAATGGCAAATAGTATAAATCCTCATACATTACCATGAAATTAACCCGTATGATAATTGAGGTCACATACGTATAATAGAAGTAATTGACTGTTTGATACATACAATAGGAATTTTTAAGGTTGAATACTTACAATAGAATTTTCGATAAAGTTTGTTACATTTTCAGACACTCAAACCTTACAATATGAATGTTGTACAGGTTCACTATTACAGTGGGAATGCGACATTAGGACCACCTGATCCATATTCACAAGTTAAGTGTAGCATTTGCAGTCATTCATCAGACGATGAACTTCTTTTACTATGTGATTTATGTGACTCTGCAGCACATTCGTATTGTGTTGGTCTCGGTGCCACTGTACCCGAAGGTGATTGGTTTTGTAAAGACTGCACCATTTCTAGAGATGAACACGCTAAGGTTGAAACTGATTTCGCGTCTACTAATAATATTAATGATAATAATAATAATTATAATAATAATGCAATTCGGTTTGCTCAATCTGATGTGTCAATCCATGATATTGTAAGAGAAACTAATATCCGTATCCGTGAGCTTGATTCGTCGTCTTCTGTAGATGAATCTGTTAGTCAAAGTGAACCGGTTGCAGAAGAGTCAAACACACGGTCAACTGTTAATGCACCAAATGCTAGAGCCTTGCAGCGTCGTGCTAATGTGCATGCTCGTTTACGAGTTTTACGTGAAAATTGGGATGGTTTTAGAGGTGGGTCTTTAGATTTTGCTTCTCAAAAGAATTCGAATAGTAATGTGTCATCAGAAAAAGGGCCGTATGATATTGATAAAGCATGGAAGATGATGGATATTGCAACAAGAGCTATAGGAAGAAAGTCTGAAATTAAAAGGCCGGTTAATAAAGGGTCAAAGCTTCTCATACAGAAAGATAGATTTGTGAATGAGGGGTGTCAGTTGAGGCCTGATAATAGTTATCTTCTGGGATTGAAAAAGGATAAGGGAATTGGTACATCAAAGAACAGTGATGACAAGCACAGGTTTCAGACGCTTGAGAAAAATAAGGTGGCACAGGGTTATAATGTGCAGAGCAACCAGGGCCGTGTTGAATGTAGGCTTCCTAGTTATAATTGTCAGAAACTATCGAGAAAAGATTGTTTAGGGGTTCCAACTAACGTCGTTGGCTCCAGTGATCATTCATCATCATCATTAATAGCAACCGGTAAATGCTGTTTTAAAAAGGAGATGGTACCCATGTTCACTGAGAATAGGAGCATAAAGAAAGATGCACCATCTGATAGCAATATCAGAGAAGTCGAAAATGCCAAAACTGAGATACAATCACTTGTGAAGCTCAATTTAAAGCTTCTAAGCAAGGACAAAAAATTAGGTATGACCATCTTCAGCTCAAGTGTCTCGCTGATTATATCATTATTTAATTCTTTATGAACAGATAGTGGTGGTACTTTTGACCCATTTACTTATGAAGTGTATTGTTAATGCATACAACCTCCTAAATCATTTTATTCAAAGATATATATTATTATTGTAATAATATCTCATTTGTTATCGCATTGTATGCGTTAAAGTGTTTATTGAAAGGCACAAGAAAGTTGTTAGGGATTAACTGGACTTGTACTCAAAATTGACCATTTTGACCCATTTCCCAACCCGCCTATCTGTGCCACCTCTATCAGCAGATTAAGCAATGGGGGTTCAAAGTTGAATTCATTGCTAACCCTCTATTTGTTCAAAATGTAGGTTCAAAATGTCCTTTTTTTATAGAATCTATGGTGTCCACTGTCCAGTATGCCTATTGGGCTTTTTTTTAAATTTCACTGTATTTATAAATTTCATCAGATCCAGTTCATGATCATCTTAATGTGGGACTTGTGATCTGCAGAAGTTGATGTATTTAAGGAAGTCGCAAGGCATGCAACACATTCAATAATGGCTGCATGTGGCATCGAGCCCCCAAAGGCACGATTCCGCTCTTTCGAAAGATTGTTATGCGACCATAGTCAAACAGAGAAGCGGCCAAGGTCAACACTAATGCCCACTTCCTGCAGAGAATGCTTCTTTGTTTTTGTCAAAGATGTTGTCGCAACCGTTGTGTTTGATACAACGAGTTCTTGTAAAGTGTAAAGAGGTTAGTTTATAGGTTCATTAGATTGTGTTTAATTGTTTGCATGTATTATTTAGGATTCTAAATCTCAATTAGTAGGGATTTTTTATTTAATTTTTATTTATTGATGAATCCATTAGTAGGTTTTCAAATATCCATAAATGCAATAGGTTTTTTGGCATCGTATGGAAAGACCGACTTTATAAGCGCATTCACGTTTTACACAATGAAAGAAGTGATGTTAGAAGGTGAGTCCTTTTCCAAATAAATATTTTTATCTCAACTGAGATTTGAACTCACAACTTATTCGTGGATGAATTTCTTTCATACTGCAAGGCCGAAGACTATTTCATCGTATAATTTATTACGAGAAAATTATTGTCTCAAAATGTTGTCTTTGGAACTAGGGTCTTGTTTGCTAATGAAAATAAAACTGAACAACAAATAGTTAGGGTGTGTTTAGTTCAAGAGTATTATTTTCACTAATGAACTTTTATGAAAAACTTCCGTTCGTGTTCTGTAAAGTATTTGAAATAAAACACGCTGCCACCGATCACCCTTTCTGGAAGCAGAAGCAATTCATACTCAAATTCAGCAAAAATAGTATTGCAAAAGTTATATACAAAATGAGCAAAGCTATGCTTAGTTTCAGAATGACGATTAACATCGTAATTAACTGCTAATAACTAATCTTCTAACAAACTTAACATATTTACTCTTACACCCTTGACATATTTATACGAACACCTTGTACTTCCATATACCACCCTCAAGTTGGAGGGTCTGAAACACCCAACTTGCTACTAAGGAAAGAGTGTTGATTTCTGCTGAGAGCTTTGGTCGTTATGTTTGCAAGTTGGAGGTGAGATGGGATGTAAACACTCTGCATAAAACCTTCTTGAACCTTATCATGTGTGAAGTGACAATCTATGTCCAAATGCTTGGTTCTATCATGGTAACAAGGGTTAGCTGCTATTTGTTGTGCAGCTTTGTTGTCACAAAAAAGTGTAATGGGAACTTTAACTGGACTATGTAGATCCTTGAGTAAGTATGAAAGCCAAATGAGTTAACAAGTTATAGCTGTCATGTTTCTATACTCAGCTTCTGTGGGGAACTAGACATAGCAGTTTTCTTTTTGGTTTTTCAGGAAACAAGAGAATGACCCAAAAAGATACAAAAGCAATGAGAGACATTCTTGTCATTAAACAAGAGGCCCAATTAACATATGAAAAACAAGAGACCCTTTGAAACTGTTCCTTTCAAATACTTAAGCAAATGTAATACCGCTCGCATGTGAGGTTCTTTGAGACTGGACACAAATTGACTTAAGTGTTGGACTGCATAGCTAATATCTGCCTTGTCATTGTTGAGTACAAAAGTCTCCCAACCAATCTTATATACGTATAAGGAGAGGATAACGGTGTCCCCTTTTCTAATGAAAGCTTCAAATTCTGTGGAAGAGGAAATGATGTTGGCTTGACTGCTGTAAACCCAGCATCTTGAAGCAAATCAAGAATATTTTTTCTTTGGTTCAAGTATGTGCCACTATCTATTCTGTATAACTCTATCCCAAAAAACACTTAGCCAATCCCAAGTCCGTTATGGTGAACTTGTCATCAAGTGCAATTTTAGTTTCTTGAATTGTTTCATCACAATTACCAGTGATATATTAAAACATCATATACAAGTGCAGCTGTAAAAGAACCATTGACCTCCTTAACAAACAAAGTAATCATGTTTGGACCGTGTGAAACCCAAGTGGACCAAAAACTTAGACAATTCCTACTTCGGGTGCCTGAATGCCTGTTTTACACCATACAATGACCTGGAAAGTTTGCATACCTGACAATGCTTAACTTGAGTATATCCTACTGGGGGTTTCATATAAATGCCCTCATCAATCGATCAAGAAATTGACAAATTGATTAGCAAATTAACAGTATCAATTAGCGAAAACTTCAAGAACAGAAGCTATTTCAATAAAAACTCAGTAATCGTTCAAAACCTAACGTAATCGCGACCTGATTAGAATAATTTGAAAGTAAATTGACATACTACAGACCATTTAATCAATCGAGATGACAAATTGCGTGGATCAATCGACCTCGCAGCTCTAACACCATCTAGAAGCGGAAGCAATTCATACTCAAATTAAGTGAAAATATTATTGAAAAAGTCATATACAAAATGAGCTAAGTTACGTTTGTCCCTTACAAAACATTTTTATACTTCTACTTTAAAAAATACGTGTAAAAACTTTCCGATACCGTATCCGATAAACGTTCAAATATTATATCTGCACTTAAATTTTAATTTATTATTATTATTATTATATTTTTATAAAATAAACACAACAATTTATTTTATCAACCTTCAAAATCAATTCATTAATAAATTCAGTATGTTCACACTAAAATATTATCTATAAAATAATAAAAAATATGTTAAAAATAATTATTATTTAATGAAGATATAATTCCTTTTAAAATGACGCATATAATTTGCGTGCGTGAGCAAAATGTTAACACATGATAATAATTAACTACTATTTACTTGCTAATATCAGTGAAAACCTATTTACTCTTTACACTCTTGACATATCTATACTGGACAACTTGTACTTCAATTATTTACATTAATGACCCTGTACTTCCATACCCTTCTTCTGATCCATGTTGCCACCATGCTGCCCACAAATGCCAACACAAACACCAATTATTGCTCTCGTTGCAGTGTTGAATGCTGCCACCCAATGCAGCCAACTGCGGCACATCGTGGGCGTGTAACTATGAGTCCGTGATACATATTAATATTTATTTATTTATTATTTATTATTATCATTGTGTCTCGTGTGGGTCATAAGAGCAAACAGAATGGGATGCAATTTTTTTGCTGTTCAGCTTCAAGAACGCGAACGCTGGGAGTTGGCGTTCACCACTCCCAGTCGGGGGTCACCTCGACGTCCGAGTTGGGACGTTGAGTTTCGACCCTCTTTTTCCTTTTTTGAAACGCTAAAAAAAAATAATTCAAATATATCTATTAACTAGCCTTTAACTAGACGTTCACCTCGGCTTTCATACTATATAAATATCACACTTCAAACACAATTCAAAAAACATCAAAACACTCTTTCACCATAATTGTGTGTCAGGTTACGCAGGTGTGAGTGAAGTTTCTCGATGATCAGAATCAGTGTATGATGAGAAACGTGATAGGACCGGTTCGAGAAGGTGATGTTCTTACTTTGCTCGAGTCTGAGAGGGAAGCCAGGAGGTTGCATTGATTTTATGTATGTTTTAGAGTTTTATAAAACCCTAGGTTTGATTTTTAAGTTTTCGATGTGTTGCTTGTTTTGAGAAGACATGATTAGATGAAATTTGCTTAACGACAAAAGTTTTGTTTAAAGTCTGGGTTTTAATTGTTACCTTTTGATTAGTTGATAAAAAAAAAAAGTTTATCTCCAACCGCAACAATTGGGAACGAAGGACGAATTACGATTGGCGAAAAATTGAATCGCTGCTCCAAAGATTCCAATTGAGGAAACGCTTAACCTAGCGATTGGTTTTGGTATAAAGTGTTAGGGAGTACAAAAGCCGTCACCCACCATTCTAACGTACAAAGGACATATTGTCTTCGTATTGGACGAAACGAATACGACATGTCAAAAAGTGGCAAGACATTTAGGAGAGGTTGACATGCCGACCGAGAAGTGGAGAAGATGTCGATCAATTTCGGTTGCGGGTGGAGGATCGATATAAGTCGGAAAACAAAAATGTTTTCCTACATTATCAAGCGTGGTCATTTTTGAATAATCGTCAAAAGTGGTAAACTTACATGACTTGGATTTGGACAAAGAACAGACGATCCTTGGATGGGAGACATGCCATTGAAAATTCATTACCCAAGATTGTATGCTTTGGAAACGATTAAAGGAATCTCAGTTGCAGAAAAGATTGGTCATCAGAATATATCTCATTCGTTTAGACGCCATCCTACGAGAGGCGTAGTAGGAGCTCAAATTCAAGCTTTGGCTTCCAGATTATTGGATGTTGTTTTGCCTCAAATACAAGATAGATGGGTTTGGTTGTTGATGGGTAGTGGGGAGTTCACAGTTGCATCAGTTCGAAAGTGTTTGGATGATAAAAGATTACCAATGGTTTATGAGCCAACGAGATGGGTAAAGTCCATTCCGATAAAAATAAATGTTTTTGCTTAGAAAGTTAGTTTGGATAAATTGCCTACAAGGTTTAATCTTTCTATTTGTGGGATGGACATAAATTGTATTTTATGTCCCATTTGTGGGGTTCAAGCAGCAACTACAAACCATCTATTTTTCTCATGTACCATGGCTTTAGCTCTTCTTCGAAAGGTAATTCAATGGTGGAGTATTGGGTTTCCAGATGTTTCAAATTATAAAGATTGGTTGAAATGGTATAAGGAGCTCCATTTTGGTGCTAAAGTTAAACAAGTTTTGGAAGGCATCTTCTACGTAATGTGGTGGAAGATTTGGCGATTTCATAATGATATTATTTTCAGTCCAAAGCAACCGAAACATGTGACATTGTTTGATGATTTAGTTACTCTATCTTATAAATAGTGTAATTCTAGAGGTAGAGCAAACATTAATTGGGTAGGATGGTTACAAAATCTTATGCTTGTTCTTTTGTAATTTTTCTTTTCTTTTTGCTAGTGTTATATAAAAGTCGTCGTTCAAAAAAAGACGAACAAGACAACGAAAATCCGAATTTCACGCTATTTTTCGCGCATCGTTTGATGACTTGATCAAGAAAACTAAAAATCCGAGGCTACTAGTTCTTATGATGACTCGTTTGATATCTACAAGTTCTTATGAATTTTATCTCCAGGCTACATTTTCTAGTTATTGATTGTGTATCAACATCAACATTGTGTACATAAATTAACTTTCAAAAAGAAAAACTGCATATCTATATCTATACTACTACGTTATAAAAATTCTAAAAGAATAATTTACTTTTAAATAATTGAGTATGAAAATTAATAAGTTACTCCGTAGTGATCACGTGTTTTAAGAAAATAAAATAAAATCAATGCATTTATAAAATAAAATCAATTCCCAATTTATTTATTTTTATACAAGCAAATATCAATTCTCAGTTATGATGTATAGTTTAAATCATTTGAAACTGTTTTAGAAAATTACGATAACGTAAAAGTATAAATTAGAAGAAAAAAACAAATGTTAAAAATAATAACGATCAAAGCTCATTATAAACCAACATTGTTCTGCACATCAAATAAAACATCCAATGCAAATATGTAAAAAAAACTGAACAAATATTAAACATAATAAAATTGAACCTTTGTATAGCTAACCCACATTCTATTTTTTATTTTTTATGTTTTACTTTTTCCTTTTTCATTGTAATCTTTCCCTTTTTTAAGGTGTAGAAAATTGATGTGTCTTGTAGTGAGGGAGGAAGTTGGTGTTCATGTGTGAGTGTCATAAAATGATTTATTTGCAGGGTATAATACTAAGATGTATCTCTTGTGTTGGTTGTTGCCTCTCTTTTTTGATGTAATCTTTTAATTTGTGGGGTAGAAATTGAATACTTGTCTGTACCCACGAATGATGGGTGGTACCCGTGACCCATTGAAGGAGTTAACGGGTCATGTGGGCCTTGCCTTTAATTGGATCCTTAGAATGGAAACATTGGCCAATCATCACCAAGAAATTTCATATCCATGTAGTTGATTTCAAGTTTTCAACCCATTCAGCATCTTTCAAAATCAATACGAGAAGTGATACGTACACCAAATAATTTACTTCATGGTCAGAGATAATTGTGTATGTTTAGTAAATTCGTAATAGACTGTGGCAGAATGCCTTTTCTTAATGGTTCAAGTTCAATTAAGTTTATACGATGATCAAAATATTTGGATTTCAAATCTAGAAATTGACCGACGAGAACATAGTATATTAAATGCAACATCTTGACGTAAATAGGAGTACCGAGTGTACATGTTGTAACTTTTGTTGATCTTTTAAAGCTATATTACGGCTGCACAATACACTAACTTCTTTTAACAACAACAATACTCAATCTCACTGTTATAGGGTACGGGGAGCTAAAGTTTTGTTGTAACTTTGTATTAAAATGTAACCCCAACTTCTAGAACTTAATCGTTGTAATGCCATCCTAAACAGTTATCATGTCTTTGTAAACAGCATAATCGAGATAAGGATTGATTGAATGAGTTAGTGGTGCTCAGAACCTCTCAACTACTCAACCAACTCAAATTATGTATTATTAGTGCAGATCAAGATGGGTCATGCTCTGAAGTATTTCACCCTTTGGCCCCATCAATTGCCAATTGATACATAATTTATGTGTTCTTACAAAATCTATTGATTCATAATTGCATTTTTTGTGTGCATAAAACTCATCGATGCATTATAATAAATCTATAATTTCTATTGTTCAATTTGTCAGGATAATAAGTTGTTATGCTTTGATGTAACGTTTAGCTTCACTATTCTAGAATGAAGTACAAACCCTCTTTACTTTAAATCTTGACTTCGCCATATCTAACATTACGCCAAGTTACTATTATTCTTGACCTTCCCTTTCATGTAATACACTAGAACAACTTTAGTAGCCAAGTCTAATTTTAAAATGATTGAAAGTTGGAATTGTGAAACATGTAGTAGACTTCTTTTTGTTCCTGAATTTTATATCATGTGTGGTTGACTTGGAAGCCATTTGCATGTTGGAAGCCATTTGCATACATGCCTTTCAAACTCATTTCTTTATTGATTAAGGTTGCGAACATCCCTGTTTTCTCTTTGTTTTTCAAATAATTTGGATGGGATTTCACATTCTCCATTATCTCTTTCCTTTCTTTATTCATAAAATAAAAATGAATCATTACTCTCATCATTTATCAATAAGTTAAACTCTTGGATTATTCTTTTTTGTATAAATTATTACTTTGCTAGTATTCAATATTGAAACTTGTGATACTATTAACTCGAGGAGAGAACTTGAAACGATACAATAATTTAAGTTACATTAGCAGATTAGTACTCCGACGGTATATACATACGACTGCAGCAACCGGTATAAACACGTTAGCAGCAAAAACCATTGCTCTCGTTTATTCATTAACGGTGGTTCTAGTTTCACAAGAAACACATGTAGACGTGTTTTGTGTATACAAAAAGAAAATTAATCTATTTCTACTGTTCTTATAATCTAGAGGCTTCAAAGTCAACAACCACACATCCCCATCATGTAGATTGTAGACAGTCAATCCAATGACAGATGAATGGATTTGAATAATACCACCAAAAAAATCCATCCAAGGAATGTGTTTCTGGTTTTCAATCATTCCTAAATGCATTCATTTGTTATTAGTCCACTAATGGCCTCATCATTATTTAAAATGTATTCATTAAACAATTCCTAAAGAATATATTGTACAATGATTAGGATATTATTATAATAACAGTAGACTTTAAAAGTTTACAATCCATATGCTCAAATCTCATAGTTGGCGATACTAATAATAATAGTTACTTTGCGTATGAAACAAAAAATGGAACTACTTGCAAAAACATACCAACAATGTGGACTCCCTCTGTGTGTACATATAATTAGTTTTGAATAACCCTGCAATGTCAGGGTGGTTTTCTATACATGAATGAGAATTATTGACAATATAACCATAACCATACATATGAAATGAAAACGACATTAATAATAATAAACGGAATATTTCTAATCGAGGAAAGATTGTAGTCCGCGTGCATCTCTCACCACCAGTCCCACCAAAATGTGTTTGCATCCTCACATTTTGAACATATACTCATGGTACACCGACTGATTCCATTGCAAAAAATCGTAATCTTGTAATTCAGAAGACAAAATTAATCCATAAAGCTTTGTTTATAGGATGCTCATTGGTTCATCATCTGACGGCTGCAAGCACTCCTCTGGATTGGCATAAAAGTAATCTTCTTCCTTGGGTTTATCTGAAATAACCAATCTTTTTGTGGGGTTCCCCATGCGTTGAGCATGTGTATCCTTCACAGCAATCGAAAATTCATCCCAACTTAACGACCCACTCGTATATTTATCTATTAATTCAACCAGTACCCTCCTATCCAAAAGTATCGTCTTCTTGAAGCCCAAAAATCTGAAAACCGTTCAGATGTCATTTAGATGCTAGATCACAACAATTGAAAAAAAAAGAGGAAAAACACTACCATTGAGCATTAAATATAAAAACTTAGGCAAAACGGTACCTGCGATGGCCTTCTACTACTTTGGCCATATTTCCATCATAAGTAGGTACAAATATATCACTTTCCAGTGACACTAGATAATCTAATGCTGCCATTTGGGACGAGTGATTCTGAAAATACTGAAGGTCATCTGCCCCTAACAGAGTCTCCTTTCTTACCTGTTAAAACATATACAAATTTAGAAAATTGTGCTTCAAGATTTACGAAACAAGTTATAGTTTGTCAGTACTAACCAGTCTCGGGTAGGCATCGGCAAGAGTATCCATTCTCCTTTTCCCGCCGTATATTTCACCAGCAGCAATGTAAATCTGGATGTCACGGTCAATATCCAGTGCTCTAAGTGTAAGGGCAGTTTCTTCAGGAGTCAAAGGGCATAAACCATCCTTCCTTTTTAGATCAGAATTTATTATCTTTTCCTTCCACCATGGGTAAGCATATCTGCAAATATAACACGAGTTACTACTTGCCAAACAGGATGTTTTTCACTGCTCAATTTTGGTGATCTTAAATGGTCAAACCTCATTCTAGTCAACTCTTCCACCTCTTCATCATTGCATCCTTGCGTACAGCCAGAAAATGCTAACATATCCATTTCATATCTAAGATGAAGCACTAGAAATGGACCGTTTTGTCTCAAAAGTTTAACAACACGTCTGCCCAACTCTTCAATTTGAGTAGTAAATCTCAAAGCACCAAAATTCACTCGACATCTAAGCTTCTGCAGTTCAAGGGGTTGACCATTATTGGCAAGTCGAGCATCGGTTCTATTCAAATGCACAACTTTGTACTTTTGAATCAAAGGAAGAATCTGAATTCAGTGATACACAAAAAACTGTAAACACAATGTATACATAGAAACAATTATACTAAAAACAGATTGTTGAATTATAGAAAGAATACAAACAAATACCTGATTATGATAGTAAGAAATATCAGACCAGCTAACAGGAGGCATGGTATGCACAATTCCCGATTCCACTCTCTTTTTAAGTCTAGGAGGAAGCTGTTTAAGCACCCGAACCTCATCCCTCAACGATGTAATGAAATGATCAACATCAAAAATATCCTCAAACTCACTGCCATTCAATAACATCAGCAATCAAAATCATATAACACAAATCACAGCATACACGAGAAATGTAGAAAACTCCGCAATACCTTGGATCAGCCCAGAATGAAGTTTTATCCAGCTCAGGAACTATAAGTGTAACATTCAAATATCTCGCAATTGCAACCATATCACATATCTGCATCATAAACAAATAGTCATAATCACAAATAATTATTTCCTTTCTAATTTCATAAACTGATCTTGCAAAATACCACACTCACCGCAGAACGCATTTGATTAAGTCCTCCATTACATGAAACTACCAAATAACCATTGTTCTTGTATACTCCTACATTCCAACACAAATTCAATTTCAATAACATATTAATTGATATATGTAATTCATACTGAAAGTAAATTAAACAAGAGAAATGAACTAACTTTTTGGAGGAAGGACTTTAGCAGGAAGATTATGCAAAAACTTAACATCTAAAGCAGCAGAATTAGAATTAAAATCATGAGAAAAACAAGAAGGCCAGCCTTTCAAAGCTCTAGGACCCCAACTACCACCACCACTAAAAGCAGTTAACTGAACAAAACAAGTCCATAATAACACAGTAGTCATTCCCCTAATTAACCACATCTTCATTTTAGGTGATTTCGCATTCACTATTGAATTCTTCAATTTCTCAACCCTAATTTCACTCAATTTCTTCAACCCCATTGCTCCAACAATTACAAATCTTCTCTTCTTATTCTTCTTATCTGTATCACTATCAAAATCTCTATCTCTATCTCTATCTTTATCTTCTACCCTACACATTTCCGTTTCATACATTCACAACTCAAAACCCTAATTATTTACGATCTGGATTCAGGAAAACAGAAAACAAAAAAACCGCTATATTATCGGAAACCGGTTGAATGTAGAATAATAATTGAGATCCGAATTATGTAGGGAACACAATTAAACCCGATCCAACTACAAATTTTAATAGCAGACTTTTACAAGTTTTTCGGTGAAATTAATTTTCCCTAAAATGCACCGCTATACATATACGGAGTACTATATTAATTATAAAAATATAAACATAACCCCTAGGGTTTCAGCAACGTATCAATGGCAACAACGAAAATAGAAATAAAAGTGGAATTAAGTTTGAAATCGAAGCGATTTTGGCCGGATATAATTCCGAGGAGAAATGAGAAAGTTGCCGGAATTAGAAACTGTCGGTGACCGGTGAATTAGAAAGAAAAGAAAAAAGAGTAGAGGGGACACAAAGGTGTTTGTGACTTGTATTTG
Organism: Logfia minima; assembly: GCA_963921325.1. Lineage (NCBI taxonomy): Eukaryota > Viridiplantae > Streptophyta > Magnoliopsida > Asterales > Asteraceae > Logfia > Logfia minima. The sequence goes on along the minus strand of OY992771.1, from coordinate 6,431,690 downwards.
TGATGTGCGCACAGGATCTATGGGGACTTATTATGTACCATTCAATTACGTGTATATATAATTTATATTTTATTTATAGGGAAATAATTAAAAATATTAATATAATAATCATTTTTGAATTATATTATTTTATTTTATTTAAATTTAAAAGATCATTCACAATTACTCATGGTTTAAATTAGAGAATTGGATCTTATAAAACCAATAAATTCAAACATTGTATTTTACCTCCAAAATATTGAAGATGAAGTTACATTTATGGTATTGACTAATATTTTGGAGCATTTATTGGTTTTACAATCCCAAAACTAACATTTATTACTGATTAAAATACTAAAATGTTACCTATTATTTATTTATTTATTTATCTTAAACATAAATTAAGGAGTCAAGAGTCCACTTAATACTAACTTCTTTCTTTCCACATAGAAATGTCAATAAAGTAAGGTACGTGATGAAACAACCTTTTAATTAGATACAAATATAAGTATAACAGAAAAGATATAACTAATTATTATTCATTTATGGTACATTCCAATAAATTCCTTAAATGTTCATAAATTTGAGCTCAACCACCTAAGTCGAGCAAACTTGACAATTACGTGACAACATTTTACAATGAATTTCTAGAAATAAAATACTATTTTGTATATTTAGAAACTTATATAACTTTATAAATCTCTTAAGCAGTGATATCGTTACAACGTTTTCATTAAATTTTGAATATAAAGTGATGTGTCACCGATAAAATAAAAAAACCAATGTTATAAATGACGAATTATTTTTCAACATTTTTGAGTGTACAATTTGGTGACAGTAGCACTTTTTATTTTTTATCATATATATATATCTATAAACAAACTTTAAAATAATTTTTTACAAGGTTTGGTTTGCCTTCACAATGTGAGGAAATGAATTTTTAAATTTTCTTATTCAATTATAGTACATAATTTGTTAAAATATAATTGGAATTTAGAATTTTATTTATATTACAATTTATTACTAAATTTTGTTCTAAATATGTGATATGATTAGAATTTATGGATAGAGATTATATAACTTAACAAGTATTAGAGAGGGGAAGTAAATGAAAAAAGAAAAAAGAATTTAAAGATAATAATGGAGACCAAAAGTAATCTCATCAGAATCTTATGTCTTATATTTTAATGATAAAATGATGATAAAATATCATAGTAATTTGGTGTTTTTAGTTTGTCATTTGATTTGATTATTAAGGGATAATTTCCCTAATTGAAAAAACAAAAAGGTAATAAAAGGTAAAAGAAAACTATTTTTACTAAAATTTTATTGACTACAAAAGACAAAAACTAATTATGAAAGTAACGTGTAAAAAGGTAAAATGGTAAAAGTGTAAAACAAGAATAATAAAAAGAACAGAGATGTACGTAGTGCAAGTAAAATAGTACATTTGGAAAAGATTCGAACCCAACGTGAAGCCGAGTCCGAATGGCAGAGAGCCAATAAATGCAAGCCAGCTAAAACAAAGCCAAGTGGACTCCACTGTATAATTAATATTTTTGTTAAAAAAAAAAGGTGGACTCCACCTTGTAATTAATCAACAACCCACCGTAAGCTTCACACGTGTCACGACAACCATTTCACTTATCACGCCTTTCTATACTCGCCTACAGATTCGCGATCCCAATTTTAAAGATATCGTCATGTCGGTCGTCGCCGACAATATCTCGCGAGAGATAGAAATCTCTCGATATTCTGGCCGGTTGCCTACAGTGATCAGATGACGTGAGTGGACGGCCGTCCGTCAAGATGTTGGTCAATGGTCTATTAGGTAGTGGTGGTCAATGCATGAGGCTTTGAGATGTGATTAATCGAAATAATTAATTATCTTCCTAACTAAAAATATACGATTCATGAGATAATTGATTTATTTTATGAGTTATAAATTCTTCGTAAACACTAAGCTAAGATGGTTCTTTAGCGACACGCAAAAATGTATTCGATATGCGTTGTTATTCACCACTTTTATAAAAATTAATGCATCAAAATGCGAAAAGTATATCAAAATACGTTACACTGTTTATAAATTTTATATGTATTTTTTTATACATAAATATAAGAGTAAAAAATTGTAAATATATAAATCGAGTTCATATCGAATTGATATGAATTTGTGATTAAACTATATGTATAAATATGGAAAGAATAATAGAAAGATAACTTTCAATAAACACATATATACGAATTATATTCAAAAAGCTTTTCCAAGAGTTTCATAATTATGAGTACACTTATACAAAGTGATGTTTACAATCTAATCTCTATTTTTATTTATAACAATCTCCCCCTGATTGTAACGTTGCTCGGATGGTCTTTAATTCAGATACATAACTTTTAAGTTTGACTGCCAAGAATCTTTTGTAAGTTGAGTACAACGTTGAAGCACACTTTCTGATAATCACGACTCGGCATTTATCTTTGATGTTAATTCTCGGAGACATTTTTGAAGACAAACCATTTTCTTGTTCTTCAACGACAACTTCTAGACTTGAAAGAATTGTTAGAATATTTCTCTTTGAAGCTCACACTCTGAAAGCACCTTTTAATGATCATAATACTTAAAGTATATTCCAAATGTTTGTTGCCGAAGAATCCTCTTAAACTATTAGATTATGATATATGAAGATTATGATTGATCTTTGAAATCTTGATCTTTCGTTGATAACATTTAATCTTCTTTTATCTCTTGTACCCTCTCAATTGGATATTCATCTTCTGGAATTTGATTGGTTTTTGATTAAATCAATTCTTTATTTTACGAATCTGCTCCCCCTCAAACCGATAATCTCTTCAACCTTCATAAAAAGATGATGTGTGTTGTAATTAAAACATTATTCAATATTCGAAAGCAATGATAATTTCTTTGAAGCATTATCTTTCATTAAACATTTGTCAAATTTTGCTTAGTAGATTTCATTTTTTCTCTCACAATTCATTTTCTATAACTCTCTAGAAATCTCGGGCTTTTCAAAATATTTGAGAGAGTTTAAATGTAGTAACTGTTAATAAACACACAACACCACATATTATATTCAAAAGGCTTTTCCAAGAGTTTCATAATTGTGAGTACATGTTAGGTATTTACACCTCTCCCAATTAAACAAATACTAAACACTTACACTAAGCAATATTTACAATCTAAACTCTATTTTTATTTCTAACAAAAATAAAATATATTGTGACATTATTAACCTTTGTTTTAGGAACATTCGTATTTTGTCCCTGTGATGGTAGCCTATCTGTGAAGGACATGCAACATAAAGGTGGAGTTCACATTTTCAATCCTCATCTCCATTTCTCTTCAACTGCAATTTACCTTACTCATGTTAGTCATGAAATTGATCGATGAACATTGTCAAAAGATTAGTTACCCTTTAAGGCTAACAAAGTCTAACAAAAGTCAAAAATTTTAATTAGTTAACTAAAAAATTTAATTTTAACTTTTTTTAATATAAAGAAATGATCTTGAACTGTATCATATTAAGTTCAAAACTTATTTCACTATATTGACTCATGATATGCTGACCAACATTCTTAATTTGGTACACATGATTATTACGAAAGAACTTAAACATACATTTACGTTTATTTTACAGTTATATAAGAAAAATCAAATTAATGTACTTAACATGTGCATTAAGTATATTGTTGTTGGTACCAAATCAATTCCACATAAAAAATTAAAATAAATAAATGAACGCATATAAGTAAATGAGCTACTTCTTCTATCACTAATTGATTTTAGAGTGAAACTATATCTAAACTTATATATTGGTGATGTTGACAATAGTCACAATGCAAATGCAGTTGACCAATAAAATATCAAATAATCTATTTCATCTTCAAAATTTTAGCTCCTAAAGTTATATTTATACAAATAAGAACAAATTAAGTACAAAGTCTACAATGAATATCCCAAATAACTAAATAAACTAATTATAAAATATACATAAAACATATACAACTACCCATTTATTAGGGATACCAAATCATTCATTATTTGCACTGGATATGAAAAGTTTTGTAGTGCAAGAGCAAACATTTTCGATTTCGAATATTTGAATGATTTTATTTGTGATTTGGCAAAAAATATTTGTTTCGGTTTCCAAACTCTTGTTTTCTTTTGGAATCGTGAAACCGATTCATTTGAAGTTTCAAAACCATAAAAATTAGACTGATGAAAGTGCTTTGGAGTAATAAATGTTCGAGTTGATTGTGATTTGTTAAAGTACCTCTTATTGCTTTGTAAAAAATAATTGGTAAATTGATAAATCCTTTTCGAAATTGATTTGAAATATTTATTCGTGTAAATCTTTATTGGAACATTCCTCGAGATTGTGAAGTTTTGAAAATTCAAGGCTTAAACTTTTCATTAGTGCGAGTAGACTTTTTCTCATACTCTTTTCCTAAATCACCATCAAAAGGCTTAGGTTTTGACTTTGGGGTTGATAACTCTGTTTCTAATATAAAAAAAAAATTCAAGTTGTTCAATCTTTTGCAAGTGGTGAGTATTTTCCTTTTCAAATGTATGTTGTTGAGAGGTGATTGTTTTTCTAAATAATTTCAAAATTAAGTTTGGGTTTTGTTCAGGTTTTGAGTAGTTTGGAAAGTAGCCATCGAAAAGTGGAATTTTTTTTTGGTATCATAATTCTCATTCAAGTTAGTATAATCAAAAGAAATATGTGCATTATCCCTTCTTGCCCGATTAAACTTCTTAATTTTTTCGTCATCATTAGAAGTTTTAAGAAAATTCATTTTCAAACCCCGACCAATGTAATCAACATGATACATCGGAGGTATATATGAAATAGCTTTTTAGTAATAATCTAGATGATTCTTTAGAATGCCTCTTTCCCGTATCACAGTTCACAAAACTCCAAGGTTATTTTCCAAATCCTTTTCAATATTTTAACCATTTCTTTTTCCAAGTTTAACTGGTTTTGATAGTCACTTTGAACTTTAGAGTGTACCTCAATCTGTGGGTCAGACTTCAGCCTCTCGTTAGCTTGAGTTGTAACATTGTTGACCAAATCCTTTTTAAGTTTATCTTGAAACTCTGTGACTTGTTTCTCCATTAGGATTGTGTGTTCTAAAGCCTTTGTGGTATAACAATAATTTTCCCGTTGGTGTATTTTTTGTTCTACTTGCTACATCACTGTAACTATACAACTCGTTAAATGCTTTGAAATATTCATCATATGTGCTCGTTGTTCCATCTTTCGTCATCGTACAAAAATTGCTTGAATAGATCTTTAAAGATTTAAGATTTGAAGTTTTCAACAAAATCCTTTTGTTCGAATCCTTAACAAAAAATTTGAATTCTATCCAGACGAATATTCCCTCCAAAAAATTTTCAAATTTTTTTTAAGTAAAATCAAAACTTTCCATTCAATTTTTTTATAGAATTTTTTTAAATCAAATGAATACAAGACGAAATTCGGGTCATCTCTGGATCTGGTATTCAAATCAACCACTTGGTACTCGATATCCAAACTCCTTGCTTCACTAGCTCGATAACCAAATACCATGCAACTCGATATTCAAACACTTGTCTACTCGATATCCACTTGAACTCTTAACACGATATCCACCGCACAAGATGAACTCGATATGAACCTGTTTTCCTGCTCATCTTTAATATGTGTATATCGAGTTCGACCTATTCTTCTTGTGCCTATATGTAGTATGATATCCAAGACGTTCAAAACCTGAATATTGCATCGACTTCGATATCAATACTTCAATTATGTGCTTCTCAATTTCATATGTAAACACAAATACGGTCCAACTCGATATAAACTAAATTCATTCCAACTCGATATCCATAAACCTGTGTATATCGAGATCAATATCCTGTTCGCTGTTTAAATATCGAACTGATATGGTCTTCAATCTGATCACCTGTTTATATCGATTTCGATATGCATACAACCTCTAATCTGATCACTTGTGCCAATATTTAACTTGATATGGTCTTCAGTCTAAACATTTGTATAGATTGAACTCGATATATGAATATCAGTTAGACCCGTGACCTCTAATTCTGTTAATATCAAGATCAATTAACATGCTTAATTGATATTCAAAGGCCATACTTCCACCTGAAGATAGCAAAACTGCTTTCAGAAAACCTTCAACTATAATAAAACGAAATGAATAAAACTAGATTTTGGTACAATGAAACAATTTACATTGCATCATGTAGAAATGATGAAGTTAAAGTATATAATTATTTTAATTAAGCATTAGTTTGACCCGTTCAAACATCTAATCAACGGAACACGTATGTTTCAATTATAATTGTTTTTTACTTTATTCTTGTAAACACAATTGGTTAGTTAATAGCCTATATTTAAAAGACCCTACTATATGTGACTATTTATGTTTACAATTATAACCCACATACACCTAGCTCTTTTCCGTACATCCTTTCTCTTGGGATTGTTTAAGAATATTGATATCCTTTTCAAATATTGAAACCAGATTATGTGTTCTTTGTCTTGACATTTGTAGGGTATATAATCATATATATTTTCAAAAGTATTGAACGTTCTTGATGTAAGAATGTATCTTAGTGCTCCATTATCAATCTGCAATAAATATTCTTGATTTTGAGTGAAATAAAAATACGAGTAAATTGTACAAAATAAAAATTTACTATTGTCTTACTCGATTATGAAAATCAACTATTAAATTATTAGTTCTAAAAACTAACTCTCAATTTTTTAATATTTTTAGTAATATTTTATCTGATACGTCATACTTATTTTCTCTTTTCAATTTCGAGGTAACGTATTACTAGATTTATGAAAAATTTAGAGTTGAATTATATTATTGATAATTATGATATTTAATTTCTAGAATCAATAATCAAACAACAGTTTGTTTCTATTTTGAACGGTTTGTCCTAAAAATATATCTACACCCTTATAAAGGGTTTAATCATTTTTTTCAATAAGTTAAATGTTTAAAGAATAGAAATGACACAAATACCTCTATCTTCAGCGAAATAGACCAATCTATCCTTACCTAATTTTGGAAACGACATAAATATTAAAGATATAATTGTATATTAAATGAAATGCAATTTAGTCCATAAATAAACAATTGTACATTAAAATACATATTTATAAAATCATTAAATGGAATAAGTACTCCGCTACTTTACGCGGGTGTCTACTAGTATATTATAAATCTTGAAGGTGTCTATTGTCACAAATCACCACGTAATAGAATGTCGAATGAAAAAAAGAAGTCTGTAATTTTGGATGAGATATGAATAAATTTATTGGCTACCGACACAATTGCCAATTTGTCTAAGCATATACATGGTCCACATTTTGAATACGAAAGAAACAATCGCGATCAATGATAAATGAAGGTACTTATGATAAGGCATAGAGAACAAGTCTGGCAAGCAACCAAAAGTATGAAGCACACGGCAAATCGCACGGATGGAAACGATCGCTTGTAGGTCCATGGCCAATTCAATTGTGGCTCATACAAGCCACTCATTATAACATTTGTTTTTATTATTATATGAAATGAATATGAATATGTTGATTTACCGTGTAACGATGTTGGATTGGAAAACAGAACATCCTACGCACTATTCATATGAAATGAAAATCAATCAGATTAGAGACTCATATTTTATGGACTAGATAAATAACTTTTACCGTGGCAAGTGACGAAATAACCGTATCTCTATTTTCATTACTAAATAAGAAAAAATTCAATTCAAAATACATATGAAAGGGACTTTTCTTTTTTCTCCCGGAAGGTTCAAATAGATCTCCAAAGGTTCAAATAGATCTCCAATTAATAGTGCACCGAGATTGGATCTTCAGTTGGAGTGTCCCAACCAAGCAAGGAAGAAGTGCTAGCAGATGAGAATATCGATAAAAACTACTCAAAACTCGCAATTTGAATCATGTAGAAAATTATGAATCTCAATTGAAGTGTTTGATACAACTTTGATGCATCAAAATTGAAAATTTTACAAATTTGTGGTTGTGCATCTAGTCACATCTTGTGCATTTGCTAATTTATTATTTTAAGAAGCATACAATGAACAGTTTGACACAAGATTATACATAATGCACAGAATAATTTCATCATAACTGGACAAAGTCCAAATACAAGACCAAAATCACTCTACAAGAAAACACTCTCACAACTCACCAACTAGACCTAATTTTATTCATGAACTATTTACATTCGAACAAATCTCATAGAACAGAGACTAGGGTTTCTGTACAGGAAAAATGAGAGAGGAAACAAACAAAATACAAAAGAATAACAATGAAGAAAAAATAAGAAGCCGGTATTTATATTTTTACAATACAATTTACAACATGAACCCTGTACAAATCCACTTGACACATGCAGCCCTCCAAGTACTAAAATATATGTCGGCTAGCACAGAACTTTGATTCTTCCACCTTTGTACCCTGCAAACACAAAAGGACTAACAATGCAAGTATATAACTACCTATTCCAACTAAGATTGCAAATAACATTCATTCATTTTAACACTCCCCCTTAATCTTATTGCTGGAATAAGTCAATTAAACCTAGCTTCTTACATAACTCATTATGTTGACTTGACAGTAACCCTTTTGTAAATATGTCTGCTGTTTGATTTAAGGTATGTATTTTAAGAACTTCAACAACACCTGCAGAGACTTTTTCCCTAATAAAATCAACATCTAATTCAAGATGCTTAGTTCATTCATGAAACACAGGGTTTGCAGTTAACTATATAGCGGACTTATCATCACAATGAACAGGATCATGTAGATGAGTATTAATATTCAAGTCTTGTAAGATTTTAAGTATCTATATAATTTCACAAGTAACCACACTCAATGCTTTATATTTAGATTCGGTAGATGATCTAGACAAAATATTTTGTTTTTTACTCTTCCAAGACACTAATGAACTACCCAAATAAATACAATAATCAGTTACAGACCTCCTATTATACAAGCACTTTGCTTAATCAACATCAACATAAGCATTCAGATTTAAAGTATCTGACGTCAATATAGATACACCCTTACCTGGTGAAGACTTCAAGTACCTCAGAACATGAAAAACAAGTTTCAAGTGTGATTCTAAAGAGAATGCATAAAATAACTAAGACACTGAGCCAAATAAGAAATGTTAGGTCTAGTCATAGTCAAATAGATCAACTTGCCAATAAACTGTTGATACCTTGTCACATTTACAAGTAATATGTCCTTCTCAGAATCAAAGGAAGCAATTGAAACATTTGGTTCCATAGGAGTAAATAAAGTTTTAGTTCCTACTAAGCCAAATTCATGAAGCAATTCAAGAAATATTTCCTCTGAGATAGACATAATCCACCTTTGGTTTCCAACACTTCAATTCTTAGGAAATACTAGAGTTTTCCAAGATCCTTTATTAAAAATTTAGAACTTAGATAACTTTTGAAGCTATTTACTTCAGATATATCATTACCTATGACTATTATATCATCAAAATATACAAGCACATAAAAAAAAAAACCCTTATCGACATGTTTAACAGTGAATAGTCATTTAAACCTTGAACAAAGCCACTTTCTCTTAATACAGATGACAAACTTTCATTTCATTGTCTAGGGGTTTGCTTTAAACCATATAGTGATTTTACTAATTTACATACTTTATTTCATTTTTTGAAAAATACCTTTGAGGAGGTTTCATATGCACATCTTCAACAAGATCACCATACAAGAATGCATTGTTGACATTAAGTTGGTAAAGAGGCCAATTATTATTAACAAATAAGGTAATTAAACATCTAACAATTATCATTTTTACCACAGGAGAGAAGGTTTGGTCATAATCTAAACCTTCTCTCTGACTATATCCTATGGCAACAAGTCTTACCCTATACTTTTCTATTTCACCATTATACTTATACTTTATCTTATATATCCATATACATCCAATATGCTTCCTCCCAGGAGGAAGATCAACTAATTCCCAAGTTTTATTTTTTATTTAAAGCTTTCATTTCACTATTCATAGCATCTATCTAGGTTTTTTTTTTATTTTTTTATTTTTTTATCTTTTATCTTTTGATGCTTCCCAATAATTAGATGGTTCAATAGATTTATTCATATTAGAAACAAAGCAGAAATTTTCAGAATTTGACAGGGTATAATTCACAACTTTCTCAATACCATATTTAACCTTTCCCTCAACAATAAAATCATCTAATCTCCTAGGTAACGTAGAAGTTTTGTTGGACCTTCTCACCTGTGATTGAGTAGGATCCCCATTTAGTGATGGAGTTTGAATATTGTTTTCAAAAATGCCCTCAGGGGACTGAATGTTCATCACTATCAACTACTGTTGCAGAAGGTTCACTATGTTCATTACCATCAACATTGACCACAGGAACAGAACCACTACCATCATTAGGACTTCTACTATCTCCCATTTCATCTTTGGGACTTTTAGGACTTAGAGTGTTTTCAAACATAAAGTCAAAAAAGTTTAAATGATTAACTTCAGTTACATTTTGAAAAGTAGCTTTAGAACCAATCTTAAGAGGAAAAACAATTTCATAGAACTTAACATCTCTAGAATACAAAACACCTTTATTATCAAGACTAAACAACTTGTATCCCTTTTTTCAGTTGAAAAACCTATTAAAACATAACTTTCAGCCCTATGGCCAAATTTATTATTATTAGTTAAGATTCTAGAAAAACATAGACAACCAAAAGCCCTAATATAGGAGAGATTGGTTCATATGGAGACTTACCAGATAGTACTGAAGAAGGTAACGTATTAATCAAATAAGTGTTAGTTAACACACAATTAGTCCACAAATTAACTGGAACACCACTTTGAAACAACAAATACCTATCAACATTAAGCAAATGGCTATGTTTTCTTTCAGCCACACCATTATGATGTGGAGTATACACACAAGTTGTTTGATGTAGAATACCATTAGTTTTAAAAAAAAACTCATCTAACTTAGCATTTACAAACTCTGAACCATTTTCACTTATGAATATTTTTAACTCTGACTTGAAATTGATTTTTGTAACAAATTAAAGAAATATTGTATATGATCAACAGTTTCATCTTTTGTTTTTAACAAAAATACCCAAACAACCCTAGTATAATAATCCACCACAGTTAAGCAATATTTAAAGCCTTCTTTACTTTGAACTCTATATGGACCCTATAAACAAAGATGAACAAGTTCCCCTAACCCTTTAGTTTTGTGACCACTAATAGGAAAATGTTCTTTTATTTGATTTGCTTTATGACAAATCACAAGGACCCTGACAAGTTTTGTTTTCAATCTTTAATCTATCTTTTAACACACTCAAAACCTGATCAGCAAGATGACCTAGTCTGTTGTACCATAACTGTATAGATGCATAACAAGTATATGTACAAGTAGACATATTAATCCTACCTGGAACAGTTTTAAATGTTTATCACTACCAACCATATGCTGATTAGCTCCAGAATCAATGATCCAATTTTCACATAACATTTGAGGTTTAGACTCACTAGTAGCACAAAAAAACTTGTCAAAATCCGAGTTAAACACCACATTTAAATTCATAAAATCACCTGCCATGTTTGCAGTAAGACTAGGTCCAGAATCAACATTTTCATTTATAAGACTCGTCAGTTTTAAGACCTGCTCACTAGCCAGAGACACACCAATAGGATTAGAAGTACAAATATTCACATTATCAATCACAGACTCATTGTTATTAGCCATAAGCCTAGGGTTTCCTTAATTAAAAGATTTCTTTTTATACCCTGGAGGATATCCAACAATTTCATAGCATCTTTCTATAGTATGCCCTATCATTCCACAGTTAGTCCATTTAAGATTAGGATTGGGAAGTCTTATTGTAAAATTATTAATTAGACCATTATTAGACCCTCTACCCATACTATAACTATTATTAAAATTGTTTCCACTATTAGCAGATTTTGCAACAAAACCAATACTTTGAGTTTTATTATAAGCACCATTAGAGCTAATCCTTTTATGAGATTCCCCTCTAGATATCAAAGCAAATGTTGTTTTAACACTAGGAAGATGATCCATAGCCAAAATGTTACTCCTAAGTGGTTGATATGTATCATTAAGACCCATAAAAAGTTGCATCAATTTCAATAAATGATTATGGTTTTGAAAATCTTTTGGTGCCTTACAAGTACAAATAGGAAGTTTGAGTATAGAATCATATTGTTTCCATAGAGAATTCTGTTTCAGATAATAATTAGACACAATACCTCCACTTTGTGTTAATGAATTAATCTTCTGATGCAAATTAAAAGTAACAGACACCCATATATTTAATCATAAGTTTCTTGTAATTCTTGCCACATAGTCGTTGCATTACCAGAAAAGATTTGTCCAGCATAAAGATCATCAGAAATTGAAGTCAATAACAATGTCAGAACCTCAAAATTACACATATCCCACTATTTTGTTGGTACCTTATCATAATCACTTATCTCACATGTACCATCTATAAAACCTAGTTTATTTTTAGTACTAAGAGCCAAAAGCATGGCTCTACTCCACACATTGTAATTATTAGTCCCTTTAAGCTTTATAGACACTAATGCGATGCATGTAGTATCACTGACATGAAGATATAGCATCTTCAAAGTCCAATTTATTAATGAGAGTGACAAAACTCTCTCCACTACCAGACATTATATGTTTTGAAATTTGATTAACAATTTTTTTTCTTCTTTTTTTCAACCAATTAATACAACAAACACAAACACCGAAGCAAGTAGGAGCAATTTAACACACCAATTAATCAAGACCAATATTAACAAATACACTCATATGCCTAAAAATATCCGCAGCCAAATCCCTATAGGATAGCTTTGGCAGGGAACATATAGGTGGATTCTCTTAGGGATTCCACCACAGTCCTTACCTAGGGTCCTCTCTTATACCAAATCAGAGTTAGAACAATCCCAACTAAATAATCACATACAATTGCAAGAGCGGTAATGAAAAACGCACAAATAGCCAATCAATCAATCAAGAACCTAATTAAACACGTAAGAATGCAATTGCCTTGGAAATAGGCCAAGTATGAATTTCAGAGGGCAGTTGATGCCTTTCAAGCGAAAGAAACTCCTTGGAACAAGGACTTGCCACTACACAAGAAATTTAAGAAAAACCTTACATTGATTTCCACGCTCGGTATTGCCAATATAGACCAAGAAATTATCAGCGGAAGACAAGAATTAACCTCTGGAATAGCCAAGAGGATGAAGCCCCAAATTATAAAATTAGTGTTTGCGATAAACCCTAAATTTTATCTTTCGAATGATAAAACTGGTACAAGGTCTTTCAAAAGACGATCTACACAAGAACTCAGATCAAAACCATAAAGGTTTGCAACCTAGGGTTTCACGACCAAAATTAGGGTTTCAAGTTGAAAACCCTAAATCAACAGAGAAAAACTCAAATAACGTACCCACACGTCGAATCGAATCCAATAAACACAAAGAACACACCATATCTGAGATCTGTATAGACAACCGAAACGTAACCCTAATTAGGTTCGAATCACGCGAACAAACAAGACCCCAATATCAATCAAGTTGTGGCTCTGGTACCATGTTAAGAAGCATACAATGAATAAGATGACACAAGATCAAAGAGAATGCGCATAATAATTACACCATAACTGGGCAAAAGCCCTAATACAAGACCAAAATCACTCTACAAAAAAACACTCTTACAACTCACCATCTAGACCTTATTTGTTCATGAACTATTTGTATTCGAACAAATCTCATAGAAGAGAGACTAGGGTTTCTATACAGGAAAAAGGAGAGATGAAACAAACAAAATACAAAAGAATAATAATGAAGAAAAAAAATAGAATTCAATATTTATATTTTTTACAATACAATTTACAACATGAACCCCATACAAATACACTTGACAACATGCACAAGTACAAAAAGATATGTCGACTAACACAGAACTTTGATTCTTTCACCTTTGTACCCTGCAAGTATATAACTATCTATTCCAACTAAGATTGCAAATAACATTCATTCATTGTAACACTTTTATCACCGAATGCTTCAAAACACTAGCAAACATTTCAATGGAGATTTAGAATTGTCTAACTACCTGAATATGATTCAAATTGTGAGTCCTGAAATAGCTCTTTGAGTTTATGCAATAATCATATTTTTATTGTAATGCTTTCCAAATATTTCGTTAATATATTTTATTTATTTTATTTTTCAACATAATTGATCTATATTATATCTACACTCTCTTACAATGGAGTACAATCGAAATGGGCAATATATGTACAATATATATTATAACATATTGAGGTCGAGGATCACGTCGGCATATGTAGCCTAGTTGTGATGCCAAAATAAATGGTCCCATAGAAGAAAATTTGGACCTGTCATGAGATTGTAGGCTTTACTAAAATAAAATTATTTTCAATGGAAAGATACTCTAAAACTCCAAAATTATTTATAACAAATTTAAAATTGCTTGTTTTCATTTTAAACCAAGATAACAACTTTAAACTTGGTGTTATCAGAAGCACGTTGTTGGCCTAGGTCTCGGGTCACATGACATCCAAAATCATCATCGGATACCTAAATGATTGAGATAGTATGTAATTAGTGTTTAGACACTTACGAGTCACAAGTAGAGTCAAAAAATTTAAAAAATTAGGAGATTCGGTCCTTGATTCTTAAAAGACATCGACTCTTACGAGTCATTTATTGACTTTTGCGAGTCGTGTGTGACTCTTCCAAGTCTTGTGTCACTCTTACAAGTCAGAAAATCAGATAAACTTTTAATGTAATATAATACAAAAAATAAAAGGAGAAAATAGAAACAGAATTGACTATAATCTATTTTAAAATGAGCCTTTATGTTAATTTTCAATCAACGACTTCACTATCAACTCTTATCATGTTTTACCATCTCTTAATTTTTTTAAAAAAATAATAATATACATATACATAGAAATATATATGTGTTGGAACAAGGTAAACAAAAACTGAAATAATAAACGGTTTTATTAAATAAGAAATACAGAAAAATAATGTGAAGGAATCGTAATGGCCAGAGCTTGTGTTATACACAATTTCTTTAGAACATATTTTGAGTCTGTTTCCCAAGGCACGATGGCCGGAGCAGCGTAAAACCGGAGTTAACAACACTTGCCTGAAAATTGCAATAGAGGTTATTCGTATGTTTTCAAGTTTTCTGAGAGAATGCAAATGATTTTGGTGGTAACAAAAGAAACAGTGACACCCTTTATATAATGGTCCTCCAGATTGTTAGAATTAAAACCGATATCATTGTTATTAAAACGATAATCATCTTTCAAAAATAAACTCGTAATAGAGGTAACCAAATCATTTTATTTGTGAATTGTAATTGTTCCCATTACTAAAACTATAATGGGTCAAATTGGGTCAAAATCATGGGTCACGGGTCGGGCCCAAAAGTAACGGGTTGCAGCAAAACTTGATTGCGCAAGCTCGGGGATTTTTCGAACTGTATTCGTGTCTGCAGGTCGCACCATGGATCAGGAGCCCCAACCCGTTTTCGTCCTAAGATTCGCACCCGCACCCCCGACGCGTGCGTGAAGGAGTTGGAGTGTATAGCGGTGATAAGCTTGTTGAAGTAGCTTTCACACTTACACTTATAAACCCCTCCAAAGATTGGTCCATTTTCGATGTGGGACAAACACAAACCCCCTCAATTTCAAGTTTAATACACCTCGTTTTGAGCTTCAATTTCTCATTCTTCTCTCATTAACTTTAGACATATAAGACTCGTTACGAAGCTATTGTCAAGAGCTACACAACCATATAAAGTATTACATATAATTACTACATCTACATATAGATAATTAGGGTCAAAGTTTGGGAAAAATACACATTTCATCCCAATTTTGCCAACAATATATTTATTGTAAAATAGCAACTCGTGTGAGTCGAATCATGAGTCGTGAGTTAAAAATTGAAAT
Organism: Logfia minima; assembly: GCA_963921325.1. Classification (NCBI taxonomy): domain Eukaryota; kingdom Viridiplantae; phylum Streptophyta; class Magnoliopsida; order Asterales; family Asteraceae; genus Logfia; species Logfia minima. Next base: position 6,415,606 of record OY992771.1, on the reverse strand, counting down.
TTTGAGTCATAAGTCGAGTCACAAGTTAATAACTATGATTTACAGTGATCGCTTTTAGTTTATAATAAACGGATTGAAAGTATATTATAAACTAATAGAACAAGTTTTACTAAATTTTTTTACACTGGAGTTGACATTTTCCATGGTGGGTATCGGTCTGAGTTGCGGGTGGGTTGGACCGATTCTGGGGTGATGTTATACCATGAGCGTTCGATGTGATGCCTTGAGTTGGCGCATGCATTATTGTCTTAAACCGGGAGCTTGGTCAAAATGACACAATATTATTGAAAGTTTGGCTGGTTTGAAAATTATTAAACATTTTGACTAGATAGAATTATTTTGAAACTGAATCGCTGGCAAATAATAACAATAACATAATTTCCAATAAAACTCAACAGAGAAGAACATACTAATGTAACTTAAAAATAAAAATAAAAAGTACAAAAATAAAATACTACCATTTGAAATCTCTCTATCTAATAGAACAAATATAACTATTCAATGAAATATAAACCTTTTTCTTCTTTCTTTTTTTTTCAAATCTTTAGTGATTACAAAGTTATAATCCGTATAAGGATTTATTTCTTTACCAAAATATAACGATTTCTTTTTCTTTTTCAAATGAATGATGTATTTATTTTAGATAACTAAAATATAAGGATTTGTTATAACTAAAAATCATATACATAAAAAAATCATTTTAGTTAGATTATTGGTCTCTTTACTATACCGGCAAAAAATAAAGACTATGAAAGATTATTATATTTTAGTTATAATTGTTAGATTGTATATTTTGTAATATGCTTATATATTACTTTACATAAAAAAAAATTAAACACCTTATTGATCAATGTATTGTCTATTAAATAATCACTTAACTCGATATAACAAACAAAATACAACTTCTGTGTGTTTTATTTAAAGGGTAATTGTCATATTTATTTGATCATTTTCTACAATTAAAAGATTTGTTGCTAAGTGCAACATTCACACAAGTACATAAGTAATTATTTGATCACTTTCTAACATGCCGCATAAATATCTAATTATAATCATTATTATTAATAAATATTGATTTTACTTGGCATATGAATACTTGAGTTAGTTATGCACACCAAAAATTATGCATAATCATATTTAAAAGATATTAATCACAATATTTTATTTGTGATAAAAATTTATATTGAATCTAATGCATCCCACATTTTATGTCGATCATTCTAATTGAAAGATGCAAGATCATGATATTCTTTTCCGATATAAACAAATCAATGAGATCAAATGTTTTCAAAAATGTGTGCATTTAATATTTCCACCGCAACGCGCGTGTTAAAAGTACTCGTTCTAGCTATTGTTGTGTTAGCATATATACGTAAAATAACTTAATGTTAGTATCGGCCCATGAGGCCTTGTATGTAGGGAGGTAAACAAGTTGAGCTTTTATCGAGCAATTTGAGCTCGGCTCGAGCTTGAGCTCGGTTGAGTCAAGCTTTTATTGAGTTCAAGTCTGAACTCAAACTTAGAAATCGAGCTCAAAATATATATCGAGCCGAACTCAAGTTTTTAAGAGCTCGACTCGAGATGTTATCAAGTTTTTCAAGTCTTAATCAATATATATATATATGCATATATAAATATGTATGTAGTTTTTGATTGTAAACATTATTATAATGATATTTTAATATTCTTATCTTATTTTTGATTAATTTTTACGAGTGATCTTATTCTAATATGTGTATTTGAAATGAAATTTGGTATTAATTTTTATTTTTAAATTAATATTGAATAATCTTGAGTATTAAAAGTTATTTTTATATAAATTTAAAGCTTTTGGAGTCGAGCTCAAGCTATCCTAAATCATTTTTGAGTCGAGCTCGAACATGCATTGTCAAAGCTCGTCATACTATTGCATCAAGCTTGAACTTATACTGTATGGGTCAAGTCGAGCTCAAGTTATCCTCGACTCAATTAAACCGCTGCTTGTACGTAACTGATCCACTAGCCATCATGTGTACGTGTTAATTGTACACAAGCATTCAAAGGAAGATATACTCCTACTTTAAAAGGGCCTCCAAATTGTTAGTCCAGTTTATGTACTAGATTCATTGTAAGCCCAATTTTCATTATATTTTCATCGTAAGCCCAAGAGTTTTGTATGTAAAACCGAAAACGTGTTATCAATAGTCAGACTCATAGCAGTTTCATCATTGATAGACATCACAAACGAAATATCATTTTATATTCGGACATAAACTTGATACGAACAATACAACAAAATTTAAAACACAATCAAAACTAGCTCCATTTACGCTATGGATTTTTAATTATTAGTAACTGATATGATCCATTCAAACTGTTATCGAAAGGAGCTCTTGAACAACCGTCTCTATATCCATTCGATCTTGTGGAGACTGAGAAGAGCATTTGACTCCAATTTCCACCAATGAAATCAAACTCTTTTCATTGACACCTTCATTAAGAAGCATTGGATCCACAATCTGAAGCAAGTATCCATCAGCCAAGGCACTCCTTGCATACGAATGCAAACTTAGCCCTTCTTTAAACATTGGATCAACAGGTTTTTTCCCTGTCAACATCTCTAACAATAGGATCCCGTAGCTATATATGTCCCCACTCGTCGAGACTTCATTTCCAAGTCCATATTCTGCAACTTATATATGTAGCTCTCAAATTTAGAGAAGATAACTATATTTCTATGTTGATATTGAGCATACAACTGGGGTTTAAATAAAAGGGGAATCAACTAAAGAAGGAATAATAATAGCCAATAAGAACCAAAAATAGAGTCCGATAATTAGCAGATATGCACCAATCTCAACACTCCCCTTCAAGTTGGACTGTGGAGGTCACGAACACCCAACTTGCTACGAAAGAAATGAAAACGTTCAGACCCGAGTGCCTTAGTGAAAATGTCAGCTGGTTGGGAGCCAGAACGAATGGCATACGGTTTTATCTCCCGACTATTTACACGTTCACGGACAAAATAACAGTCCATTTCGACATGTTTTGTGCGCTCGTGAGAGACAGGATTCTCAGCAATATGTCGTGCCGCTTCATTGTCATGCATCACCGGTGTTGCACTCGTTTGAACCGCTTCTAAATCTTGGAGGAGCCATCGCAGCCATAAAACTTCAAAAACGGTGGTTGCCATTGCTCTGTATTCAGCTTCGGCCAAAGAACGAGATACGACACTCTGTTTCTTTGTTCTCCACGAGATTGGTGAACCACCAAGACTAATAAAATAGCAACTAAGCTAACTTGCATCACTGTAAACCACAAGGTCCAAGTTTCCACTAGAGGGAAAAATAGACCTTGTCCAGGTGTGACTTTTAAATATCGAAGAAGCCGAAATGCAGCATCCATATGAGTTCGTTGCGGGTCACTGAGAAACTGGCTAAGTTGATTGACTGAATAAGCTATATCGGGTCGAGTAATTGTGAGATAAAGTAATCGCCCCACTAGTAGTTGATACTTAGAGGCATCAACTTTGGGGCTTCCATCGTCCTTTTGTAAACGAAGATTCTGCTCCATGGGGAAATTACTAGGACGACATGCTTGGACCCCACAGTCTTCCAATATGCCCAACGTATATTTCCGTTGACTAATCACACACCTTCGGCGGATCGTGCAACTTAAATTCCCAAAAAGTATTTAAGTGGACCCAAATCTTTAATGCTAAAACGTGTATGTAAGTGGACTTTGACGTTTTCGATTTTCTTGTTGTCGTTTCCCATCAATAACACATCATCAACATAAATGAGGGCGACGATGTGAATAGGCCCTTTTCGGTAAACGAACATCGAGTGATCCGCTTTAGATTGCCAAAAACCGATCTCAACAAGTGCTTTGGTAAACTTTTGATAACAATTTAGCCAAGCCTGTCGTAATCCATAAATGGACTTTTTCTAGTTTTCACACCCAATTTTCATCAGCTTTAGTGAAGCCTTGAGGCACTTTCATGTACACTTCCTCATCGATATCACCATGCAAGAATGCATTGTTTACGTCTAGTACATGTACTTCCCATTGCTTCTTGGCGGCAACCACTAATGCGCATCGAACGGTGACCAATTTCGCTACTGGGCAAAGGTTTCGTAAAGTCTATGCCTTCAATTTGAGTGTAACCTTTTGCCACCAAACGAGCCTTGTATTGTTCTACTTCTCCGTTTGGTTTGTATTTTATTTTATAAACCCACTTTGATTCTATCATCTTATTTCCGGGAGGAAGTTTTGTCAAGATCCAAGTCCCATTTTTCTCAAGAGCTTAGATCTCTTTATTCATAGTTTGACGCCACTTTGGGTCTTTTGCAGCCTGTGAAAAGTTTTTAGGCTCATCTTGGGATGTGATGGTTGCTAAAAATGCACGATGAGTCTTTAAAAATTTATTATATGACACATATTGAGAAAGAGGATGTACCGTGGAAGAACCTGACGCGGTTATGGGTTGCGCATGTTGAAGCGAGGGTGGCAAGTCAGTAATGAATTACCATCACTTAGAAGATTTTCTTTAACTACATTATGTCCTGGGTGATCAGCGGGGGTGAGGAAGTACAGTGAAGAAATATCCATGACGGATTTATCACCCGCCGGTTGGTTAGCCTCGCCTTCGCTCATTCTTTTGACCGAAGATGATTAGTCTAGGTTTAGGGCTTCCAAACCTTGCTATGATACCATCTCAAATTTAAGAAGATAACTCTATTTCTATGTTGATATTGAGCATACAACTGGGGTTTAAATAAAAGGGGAATCAACTTAAGAAGGAAATAATAATAGCCAATAAGAACCAAAAATAGAGTCCGATAATTATGGACTGACATATATGCACCAATCTCAACAGGTTTGCCCTTCTAAAGAAAAGTTAGACTTAAATAATAAAGCTGGTGAATAGACTAGTATTGTTACTACATTTCCGTATTCTGAAACTTATGTAGACTTAACTCAATCTTATACTAGTATAAAGTAGATTAAAATAACAAAAAACATACGAATAGAGTATCGACTGTTAGTTTACCTGGAGGAGCATACCCAATTGTTCCTTTGACAAGACTTGAGCTACTGTTATTGTTTGCAATTGAGGTATCTTCAACGTTAAGAATTTTAGCAAGCCCAAAATCTCCAACATGAGCAACCATATCAGCATCCAATAAAATGTTGCTCGGCTTCAAATCACAATGAACAACAATGTTTCCACAACTACAATGTAGATAATCAAGAGCACAAGCCACGTCTTTGATAATGTTGATTCTTTGAACAATATCTAGCATATGATGTATCGAATGCAACCAAGTCTCCAAACTCCCATTTGGCATAAAATCGTACACCAAAGCTTTGAAATCGTTTCCTTGGGAATCGAGACTTGAGCAAGAAGTTATGACTTTCACCAAGTTGCGATGACGGATATTTCTCAAGGCATCACACTCAGCCATAAAACTCTTAAAACCTCCTCGTCGTTGAAGGTTTAGTACTTTGATAGCCACAGTCAAGCCATTTTCATCAAGAACTCCTTTGTAAACCGAAGCAAAGCTACCTGTACCGATCAAATTTTCTGAAGAGAACCCTTGGGTGGCTTCGAAAAGCCTTCGATATGGAATCTTCGGAAAACTGACGAATGACTCTGATGGTTGATCTCTCTTTTCTCTTGTACAACAATAAAACAAGAGAAATGATACCATAGCTATACATCCAACGGTGGAAGATAGTGAAATCGCTACAACAGCACCAACAGAAAGCTTTCTACTTTTTTTGGAGTCATTTTTTGTGCATTTGGGTAGGTAAAGCTCTGCTATTCCGCCACAAAGTCTATGGTTCCCAATGACGGATATTGCACCTGTGTTGGTGAAAACACCTTTAACAGGCACCTGTCCCTCAAAGTTATTATACGAAAGATCTAAATGCTTCAAAGAAATTTGTTTCAAAGATGCTGGAATACGTCCAGAAAAGTTATTCCGTGACAAATTCATATATACGAGGGCTTTCAAAGAACCGAATGCTTCTGGCATCAATCCATGGAAGAAATTACCAGAAAGGTCTAGGTATTCAAGGCTGATGCAACTACTAAAACTGCTTGGAAGTTCACCCGATAAATGATTCTTAGACAAATCAAGTTGTCCTAAGACTTTCAGGTTGCCAATCTCTTGTGGAAGCACTCCAGACAAGTTGTTTTGACTCAAGTTTAGTAAAATGGAAAGCGAGAACAGTTGGAATAGTTCTTTAGGTAAACTTCCCCCGAGGCTATTTCCATTCACATCTAAATATATCAACTTTTTGCAACTCTGAATAGTCGAGGGTATAGTGCCTTCCAACTTGTTTGAATCTAATGCTAATTCTGTTAGTAATGACAAGTTTCCTATAGATCTAGGAATAATTCCAGAGAAAGCATTGTAGTCAAGATACAAATCTTCCAACTTTTGAAGCTTTCCGATGCTTTCAGGAATCATTCCTGTGAAGTAGTTTGAACTTAGATCAAGATAAGATAGGCTTAACAAATTGCCTATAGATGGAGGAACGTGACCTGACATATAATTCCAATTAAAACTTATCTTCGATAGTTTGGATGAGAAGTTCCCAAGCGAGTTTGGTATCACCCCTGTTAGTTGCATGCTCTCAAGATACAAAACTTCCAAATTGCTGCAGTTAGACAGAGAATCGAAAAATTGCATGCCATCAAGACCTTTGTTTTCGAAACTATTGAAATGAAGTAATACCCAACTAAGATAACGAAGTTTTCCAAAATCAATAGCTAGTTCCACTGTGAAATCATTATAACCAATATCAAAGCTTTCCAGCTCTGAACAATTTGATATTGAGGGTGGAAGGAATCCATTAAAGTGGTTATAATCTATTTCGAGTCGTTGAAGATGAGGTTGGTTCAAACATAAACTTGAGGGTAGACTGCCATGAAGTTGATTAAGCGGACAATTCAACATTTGTAACATTGAAAGGTTAAACAAGAACGATGGAAAGGCTCCAATGAGACTATTTTCTCCAATGCCTAATTCGCGCAAGTTTCTTAACTGATTAAAGGAATCCGGAATGGTCCCTCCTAGCGGACAACAACAAAGATAGAGTTTTTCGAGAGATGTGAGATTGCCAATGGATGGTGGAATCCCTCCTGTGAAACTATTAGTGTCTAATTGTAGACGTGTTATCATCAACAGAGAATTAAATATATTTGGAATTTTTCCTGAAAGCATATTTCTAGACAAGGAAAGTGAACGTAGTCTCGAGCAACTTGATATGTTGGCTGGGATTACTCCAGTGAATGAATTGTTCCAAAGTGATATTGATTGTAAGCGGTGTAAACGACCTATTTCTGGAGGGATACTTCCATGAAGCTGGTTGCTTGTAACTATAATGTACCTGAGAAAGCTTAGATTGCCTAGATAAGGTGATAATGATCCTACTAGACCATTGTCTGATAGATTCAAGATTGTGACTCTTTGATGTCGACGACCACATTTCACTCCTTGCCACTGGCATAAGGGAATAGAATCATTCCAAGATCTCAAAGCACCTTGAGGGTCCTCTGTGATCTTGGATTTGATTTCGAGTAATGCAACATGGTCGTCTTCATGGACTCCAGAACTGACGACAGCTCCATTGATCATTTGAATGAGAAGAATAAGTAGTACTATGACTACTTTTCCAGGAAAGGATGAGAAGAGCATTATTACCGTTTAATTAGTTGAAATCCAGAGAGAAAATTTGAAAGCTATTTAATCTAAAATGATTTTGGTTAACAGAAAACTACAGGAAGCAATCTAATCTATCTATGATTTATATGATATTATATCTACTTCACTAAAGAAAATCATTTATAGTCATAAAAGTTAACAAGATTCGTCTCTAAGAAAGATTTCAAATTTTCAACACATACTTCACAATTGTTTCAATATATATACAGTAAAAGTTAAAAGACTACTAATTTTAAAATGCCTTTCACTAGCTAGAAATAGAATAAATCCACCACTAGGGAAGTCAAGTCTACCCACCACGTAAATCCTATCTTCAACTAATTAGTAGACTTGTATAATGTGTCATATATATGCTTGGTGTTTTCCTTAAATTTTCCACTACTTTGTGTTTTTCTACAATCCATAAGTGGGATTGGATGCTTCGTAGAAAGTTAAAACCAAAGGTGGTAACTTCATGAATATTATAGTGTTTGCAATACCCAAGGATCATAAAGATTAAAACCAGGGATCTCATGTTTATAATGCCTTATTTTAATTTCTATACTCGTTTCGTAATTAGTTTTTGTTTGTAAATTTTATATATGTCTTGACACGCGTCTTGTATAATAACATCCTCAATAAAAAAAACTCACTCTTTTACAAAACTCATCTTTTAAAAACTTCTATTTTTCGTAAATAAAGGAGAAGGGGTGAATTATTTAAGTCTTAGTGTTTGTAAATACATTCAATTTTATCAGAAGATTTATTGTGTGTATCGTACTTTACAGGACTTTATTAAATGTATTGAACTCGTAAAAACACATAATTGTATGTAATACTTTGACGTGAAACTTTGTATGAGTGACACGTGGGTGCTTTGTATGCGTGACACGTGGCCAAATTACATACAATTGTGTGTTTTTACGAGTTGAGTACATTTAATAGAAGCGTTCAAAGTACGATACACACAATAGCTTTTTTGAAAAAGTTAGATACATTTAAAAACACATAACCCAATTATTTATTATATTATTGTTAATTGATTTTAGTAATTTTAAAATTTTTTATTTAAAATTTAAATAATTACTTCACTAACATTTATAAATAAAGTAAATATATAAATAATTAAAAAATTAAGTGTTAGAAGAACATGACCAAGAGATACTACGATTTATAGTGGTTGAGGTGATCGTTAACTAATCCACCTTAATCCCCTTTCCGATTATGCAATATCGGGATTTCTCCACTAGATGTTTAAACCTTTTCATCAGTAGGTATAAAAATCATTCAAAATGTTATTTCTTATTCACAAAGAACACAACACAAATCTTCTTTAACTAAAAGAAGATAACCTAACCAAACTATTTAACTTCTACAATAAGAAGCCTATATAGCAAATGTATAATGCTTCCACTTTCAATATGGAAGACTTCAATCACCAACAATATTTTCTCCTAACAAATAAAAGATAACTACTCTTCAAATGATATTCTAACTCAACTTAAAGAGATCACTACACCAAGTTCTTCTTCTTCTAACTCTAGAAGGCAACACACTATTCTTCTTCTTCTTCACAACCTTGGAAGAACACAAGAGCAACTAACTCACACAATAAGTCTTGCCCTAACAAATGGAAGACCTAAACACTCAATCTTTCTTCCACAAATAATTGGAAGAGTATAATATGAGATCCTCCACAAACAAACACTTGAGGATCTCTAACAACAAATTACAACAATAACATAGTGGCACAAATTATCACAACTCAATAATCTCATTACAACAATAACATAGTGGCACAAATTATCACAACTCAATAATCTCACTACATAGATCAACTCTTTGCTTAAAAGTTTAATCTCTCATACACACTCTTAGTGATAAACAATACAAGCTTAAACCACTTTTAATTTGAGAGATTTCAAAGCTAAGGAGGATAGCCCTAAGGTTAAAAATGAGTTGGATATTTATAGTCAAACTTTCAAAGATTTCAAAATAAATCTGTTGGCTTTAAGGTCACCCACGCTCCGACCGTGGTCGAGCTCGTGAATCATTTGTCCAAAAACATTTGAAAAATAGATCCGTTTTAAATCATTTCAAAATACATTTTCCCAAAGTTAAACTCTATTAATCAGTTCCCAACACCCTACCAAAATTAAAATCATGATTTACCAAAGTGTTAAAAGATTAAACAAATTAGATAAATACAAACGTACAATCAGTTTACTAATCTCTTTACCCAATGGTCCTTGTGTTTTCTTGTTTGACTTTAATTCAAAAGTTGAAGGCTTCTTAAAAAATTCTCTTCAGCCATTTTATATTTGTAAATATATTTTGATACTTTTATAAAACATTCAATAAAGTTTATAAAATAACTTGGATTTTATAAAGTGTTACACATTTATAAAAATAGTGATCAAACTTAAATTATTTAAAAAATAAAGAGTTGATTAACCTTGACTCAAACGATGAATTGGAGATATGATTGTTCGTTTGGTTGACCCAAACACTGACCCCACAAAGTGGAAATGGTCCAGCAAAATCACGGTCCAACGTTAGTGGACCATCTGACTGGTTGTTCACAATTTCACTTTTTTTTTTGTTAGTTTGGCTCGTATCTTTCAAACGATATTAATTCAAGTATATAATTTCTAATAATTAACATAAACATTTTATTAATTACCATACAATCATCAAAACAAATGAAGTGTATTTCTGCATAATCATTTACGACTAATTTAAACCATACTAATAACTTTCTTTACTCTGATGCAAAAACATAGAAACAATTAGAACAAGGGGTAAAAGTGGAAAAGTCATAGTTGAGTTGACAGGACAGGACGTAGATTTTGGGGCAAAATGAATATACCTTGCTGAACCTGTTGCTATATGGTTAAGTCCTAAATAAACATGTAGATATGATCGACCGAATAAAGATCACCACTCAAAAAGTTCAATAATTCCTAAATAAATAGAGCCTTGATATATAGTTTACAATGAAATAACTTGAACCCATACTCACACAACTCAAAAAGTTCAATAAGTCCTAAATAAATAGAACTTGATATATAGTTTACGGTGAAATAACTTGAACACCCTCCCGTGTAATTTGAGTTTTGTTGCATACAAGTTTTTTTTAACTCGCAAGTTGCGATATGACTTTAAAAATATATAATTTTTGATGAATAAATTTGCAGTTTGAAAACAATAAATGCATCAAATGAATGGATATATTGTTTAATAGAAATTAATAACCAATTTGCAGTTTGAATTCTATTTTAACCATTTAAAAATCAAATTATTATTTTCTAACAATTCTCAAAACATTCAACTGACTTTGGTGTTTGGTCCAAATACCATCGTTCACTTTTTGGTTTATATTTACTTGGATAGCTACGAACTTTTAACAACAAATATAACAATATAATATTATTTATATGATAATATTTCAAAACTATATTCATTTTAAAGCTTTTAATGAGATTGTTATAAAAATATATTTTTACATAAATTGATTATCACTTTTCAAGTTCTATATTTGATAAACATATGACTTGTATAAACTTGATGTGATGGATAATATTATACTAAATTTGATGTGTAGTATACTAAATTTGATGTAATATGATAAATTGCATAGTGTTAAGTTAAAAATGTACACAATTTTGATATTTTGGTGGGATATGATTTACTCAAAATTTTAACTTAAAATGACCAAATTATAAACATATAGATTATTGTTTTTTGACGGAATAACTATATTAAAACGAGCACACTAGCAATTTGCTAGAGGCGAACAAAACAAGGTTTGTGTGAGTTTTGTGTCAGTTGTGCCAACTCAGCGCCACATCAGCACATTCCAAACTGATACAAATTCATTCAAATTAAAAATTCATTACATAAATTAAAATAGAACATTACATAAAATAAAATAAAACATTACAATAATTTAAATAACAAACTAAATTTAAAAACCTAATCTACTCTTCATCCTCATCGGTAGTGAACCCGTATGGTCGCGCATGTTCACCAAACATCGTTTTAAAATCCTCTTGATACTTGGCTACGACCTTATCCCGAGCTTCTTCAAGTATTTTTAGTTCCTTTTTTCGTAGGCCCGTGGGTATTGGTCTTTGAAGAAAACTCCAAGCTTTCAATACCAATTTTTGCTTGGCAGTCTCCTTAATCGTTGCCAACGTTTGTTGTTGCATTTTCGCGGATGCCCAAATTGCCGCCCGGGTCTCCTCAGTCGAATGCCTTGACGATGTTGCATCCGATGATCCCGAACTTCTTTGACTCTTTCGACTTGTCGTACGACCGAGTGGACGACGAATCGACTCATCTCGGGATAACCTTTCATGTTGATCGTAAGCAGGTCGGTTTGGTGAAGATTTGGTTCGGTTTCGTCCTCGTCTACATTAATTGGTTGGGAGGACTCAACTCTATTTACTCGTTTTTTGTTGAGGAGACATTTCTTAATACGAGCCACGCTTGTTCGTAAATTTGTTACTTGAAGTGTGCCCGAGTCGCCCTCAAAATGTCTTCGTCTCGGGTTCTGCTTGCCCAAGGCTCGTTATACTTTTTGTAGATGGCGGAGAATATCTTGACGTCCGGGCGAATCTTGTTCCATTTTCCGGTTGGTTGATGTTTATTACATTTTTCATCAACTAACGAATTATAAGCCCGTTCAATTTGCCTCCAAAAACTTGCTTCCGATTGCGAATTTCCTTGAATAAAATTTTTAGAAGCGTCGACCCATCGTTCGGCCAATACTTTGCATTCTTGGTCCGTCCATTTTACTTGCTTTATTTTTTGTTTGGTTTCGACCTCGACCTCGGCCTCTTCTCCGCCTTCCTCGTCCTCGTTTCCGTTTTCGCGTGGTAGTGTTTCAATATTTTGAAATTGATTTTGTGTAAGCGGTGTTTGTTGGTATTGGTATTTTTGGTTTTGGTATTGTGAGAATGGTGGGTGTTGATATTGTGAGAATGATGTGTGTTGGAATTGTTGGTGTTGTTGGTTTTGGAATTGTTGGTGTTGTTGGTTTCGGAATGGTGGGTGTTGTGGTTTTGGAATTGTGAGAATCCGAAGTTACTTTGTGAATTGCTAGATTGACCCGCCGAAGATGAATAACCCGGTGAACATGGATACGTCATACCCGGGGCTAATAAGTTTTGAAAAAAATTGTCGGATCTCGGTTGGAAATTATTGTGGTGTTGTTTAGGCATTTTTGTGATGAAAGATGTGTGTGAATTATATAAAATAGGAGGATGTGAATAATGTATATGGAAGTAGTAGAATTGTGATGAAAGATGTATATGAATTATATAAAATAGGTGGATGTGAATAATGTATATGGAAGTAGTAGAATTGTGATGAAAGATGTATATGAATTAGATAAAATAGGTGGGTGGATAATAATGTATTTGGAAGTAGTAGAATTGTGATGAAAAAAATGTGTGTGAATTATATAGAAAAGTTGGATGAAAGATGATGAAGATTTTTTGTGAATTGAAGTTAAGTTGTATGTATATTTATAGTGTGTTTGGGGTAGGAAAAATAAGTTAAAAAATAGCAATTGGGCCCACAAACGCGTCGCTCAGCTAAGCGGTTAACCGGTCTGAAAAACCGACGCAGTCAATCGACGCGCCGGTGCCATCGGCGTCGGTCGGTTACCAAGTCGATTCGACCGATAGGTGTGGTCTTACAATGGTTGCAATCTAGTTTAACGTGGATTTCAAATTCATTCTATCCAATTAATATTAGATTTCTATTCATATTGGATATCCATTAATGCCATAAAAGTTTCACGCCATCACAAATTGTGTCGGCCCTTGGTTTGGTCAACTTCATGTTTGTTTAAGTTTGCCCGTGTCGAAAGTCTATTTTATATATTTCACTCTAGTCGCCCCCTTTACATAAGTGAAATGGTTCCAAACCCTGATTTTCTTGCACAATCAGCCCCACTTTCGTTCTTATCATTATGCGGCTCATTGTTTTTATTTCATCAACTTTTTCATAATCATCAACAGTCATTGGCATCTCATCTGCGTCCAGATTAAGATTGTGATCCACATCAGTTACTTCCATCTTGAAAAGTAAAAAAGAAGCAAACAAAAAATTGAATTAACACTATATAGAAATTAAAAAACAGCAGGCTCCATTATCAATATTACAATTTAATCTACAATACTAACGAATATTATAGCAACTGAAAGAAAAAAAAAAGTGTGGTTATCAATTAATTCACTTTTGAAGGACATGGTCCATCATGAAAGAAAAAAAAAGTTTCTGTATTTTTGTGAAGTGAGTTTGTATCTTTTATAATGTTAACTTTAACCACAACTGTGGTAATCAATTAATTCAGCAAACGTTGAGAATATATGATAAAATGTTGATAAACTTATATGTAATTTCATTACCTGAATTATGATAAACATATAGAAAAAGAATATATGATAAAACGTTGATAAACTTATATGTAATTTCATTACCTGAATTATGATAAACATATAGAAAAAGATTATTGAAATCAACTCATCACACATTTTACTAGTAAGAAAATATATACAGAAAATTCTTCTGACTTGTGTATTGTTTTCTAGTTGCCGTCATCATCAGGGAGATATATAAGTCATGAAAGGAAATAAAGAACTTTTCTAATGGCTTATGATGATGACAAATGTTACACAAATTAATTTCACAAAGCAAAGTGTAGCCCTATTATTTGTAAGGTTGTGGTTGAAAACAAGCACTATATAGCAATCACTCGATAAAGATCACAAATTAAGAAGCAAAGAGTTGATATGCACTGATTAATTGAGAGCTTTTTCGAACTATGCTGCACTTTATGGTTCTTTTCGGTTGTTTAGACCTCTTATTGTTGTAAAATTAAAGGGCTTATAGAACAAACCTGAGTAAGGGCTTGATGAGGAAGAAGCAGGTGAGGAGGGAGGCGGTGTTTTTTTTTTATTTTGTGTGTGTAAAAGTGTGAAGTAAGTAGTAAGTTAACCTAATAGATATCATGCATATGTAACTTGTACCATACAATAACACTAAGCCCTAATTTTCAATTCGATTTGGTTCGGTTTGGTTTGGGTCGGTTTGGTTTGGATAGGTTTGATTCGGTTTTGTATATAAAACCGAAACCGAACCGGAAAAGTCGGTTTTTCAAAAATTAAAAACCAAACCGTCAGTTTTTTATATGAATCGGTTTTATCGGTTTTATCGGTTTTGATTTTATGGTTATTTTTAGTTTTTGGGTCGGTTTCGATTTTCCCTTCTCACCTCTAATTTTTACCAAGATGCCAGATAAAAATGTTAAACTTTTTTTTCGTAGCATGCGGTTACACCTAATTGCAATTTCATTATATGGTAGACTTTTTTCTTCAGTACGTCACTTCATTTGAATTAACCGGAATTGTTTGGAGTTATCCAAGAACTCGAGAAGCATAACCAAATATCATTTTCATTAGTAAGGTACATATGGGTTAATTGCTTATAGGTCCTGCGATTCATTTTACTACTGAATTTCAGGCCCAAGCATGGTAGGCCAACGCCAAGCCTAAAAAGGGCGAAGACTTCCATTTATCTTTGTGAAACGATCCATGATCAAGCAATTGGGCTCAATTTCTAATAATTTTTTTTTTGATATAGGTTTCCTCTAATTAGAGGTGGGTAAAACCGGATTCGGCCCAAACCAAACCGATTTTAAAACCGAATTGGTTTGGGTCAAAACCGGTTTTGACTCAAACCGGTTTAGTTCGGAAAAAAGTCCAAACAGATCAAACCGGTTTGAAATCGGTCAAATCGGTTTGAAACTGATTTTCAAACCGGTTTTAAACCATAGGATCTCAAACCGGTCAAATCCGGTCAAACCGGTTTCGGATCAAGTACCGGTTTTTTTGGACACCTCTACCTCTAATATGGTTCCTCCAGGCTCCAACCCACATGTGTTTTTAGAATAGAGTATTACTTCTACTGCCCACATTCTTCTTTAATAAAGAACAAACGTCTATATAGTTATTGACAAGCAACTGCCTTACTTTTTATCATTTGTTTACAATGACTCTTGTTGAATTCTCAATGATTTGAGTCAAGATTGTCATATTCCCATGAATGGATTTGATAATTAAACACCATAATGCATTTGGTTGCAATGGATTTTTCATCACCATTAAGTTTCCAATAGCAAGACCACTATCTTTGCATGGTCTCTCCTCCCTCTTCTAAAGAAGGTTTCGACCTTACTTATCTTACAACCCTAGCCTTCTCTATTCCACAACAACAAACTGAATCTATTTTAGATATTCCTGAATTTGATCTCTCTATCGTGGCAAACAATGTCATGCTTCATGCTTGGTGTTATAAAAAATGTCCACAAAGTTAAAGACCGAAAATGTAAAGAAACAGATTATTCTCAAAATACGGGATCTCTGAGATCGTGCAAATTGGAAAAAGGTAAACAAAGCAATGTATTATTATAATTAGATGAAAATTCAGTTCAGGCGGGCTCTTTGAATGATTTATTTTAACGACAACTAGCGTCTAGCAAAACTCTTCAAGTCAACTGCAACTAAAAATGGGTCCTGGGGTTGGAAAACTAATTAATCTCATAAGAAAAGAGAAGACGAAATGCTTAACTTTAAGGAACATTAAAAGAACATAGTCGCTTATGATACTTCTCCTATCAAGGGTAGTAAACCAACGGTTTGTATTTTGCGTTTAGGCATGAATGAGAAGTGAGTGTCCGTTCAAAAAAAATTTTGTCATTCTCAACACTGACGCAAGTTTTATCTGTATCAATAGTTTTCACAAACCTTTAGATTTTTCTACTTTGAGGAAGTTCATAGGTAGTTTAAGTCTTAGTTATATGACTATCTAATGCCATACTCCGTACTGTATTTTCTTTTAGCCATGTTAGTTCAAGGTACATTTGTTTCTTGTAATTTTCAAGGTTTTCTTCATGAAGAAATTCCTTTTTATATATTTAAGTTTTATGCTTAAAAAAATTTATTTAAAATAAGTACGATGATAAGTGCTCATTTTTTTAAGCATATAAATATTTTAAAAAACAATTTCACGCCCTAACAGTATATAGGAATCTCTTTAATGAAGAGATTGTGATTTCAAGTCTCTCATGTAGATATATGTGATATAAATACCATGTAGATTAAGTTAGTTTGCAGGTTAACCCTTCTAAAAAATAGCAATTCTAAACACTTCATAGTCGTGTTTGGCAAATTATTTAAATTTAAACTACAAAAATGTAAAATGGTAAAAATATAATAAAAGAAATACAAAATTTAGATACGATATACTATAAATTGTGTTTGGATGATTTTACTTTTATAACTTATTAGCTGAATAGTTGTAAGATTTTTAATAAGTTAACTCATATGAGCCAAATTTAAAGATTTTAAATAAGTTAACTCATGTGCCCGGTTTAAAAGGCGTTCAACACGAGCAATTGAATAGGGCCCATTGTTTTTATGGGGTCCATTTTTATGTGTGTCCAATATATTAGATATGTATATGCATGTATATTCGTTTAGCGGTCTAGTCCACTTGTTTAAACTGAGCCCAACTTAATATATTGATTTCGACAGTTCAAGATGGTAACAATACATCAGCCAATAATTGTTAAAATTAGCTTAATAGTGTTTAAAATATCTTCTTTTTCCAAAAAGTAGTGTCTCAATTGCAAACTATCAAAAGTGCCATTGATTTACTTTCTGTCTTTGCCATCAATAATTCAGTGTCCAAACATGTATGCATTCTTTATTTCTTTTTAATTATCAGTTTTTGTTTGTTTTTTTAATTTCATCTTAATTCTATTAGTTTAATTATCCGATCGATATTTTAGAGTTTTAATTATATAACATTATATAATATGAATTTGTATGTTATTAGTTGGGGATTTTAGATGAATAAGATATAGAAGTTAATATTGTATGACTCAATTTGACATAATAAATGGATGTATTAGACAATTAGACATTTGTTACTTATTCTTTAATAGTGTGAATATAAGAGTTATTTGAATATATAGATATTGAGAACGAGATACTAGAGATTTTGTTGATTATAAGAAGTTGATTGATAACTTTTTTTTCAAGACTGTTAGGAGAGTCGCACTATTTGAATAGTAAATTCTGATACTATATGAAAAAGATGAACGTAGTTACACTTGTTTTGATAATTTGATGTGTATAACAATTTTGTAGCAGTGATAAAACTTTTTATTCAATAATATATATTTAAGATGTTGTGTTTATAAGGCCTTCTTTTTTCTGTCATATTGGGTCATCAAAATTTACGGGTAGCATGTGAACCAAATCTAACTGAAAAATATATAAAATTCTCAAACTTATTGAAACGGTAATTTTTAGAATTAGGGGTGTTACAAACAAAAACAAAAGACAAAAACTAAACCATAATTAAAAAAAAATGCAATTATTTTGAAATATTTTAGTTCGGTTCAGCTTAGACATGAAAGCAAAAAATTAATATTTGAACCAACATTTAGTTAATAACTAGTTATATATATTTTTTATATATAGTTTTTATTATACAAATTAATAAATTAGATTGAACTTTATTATGATTTTATTTTATTATAACTTTAAGTGTAAATTTTAAATCTACTATTTCTAAAAATCATTACGTATCCAATTAGCTAGTTTTAAAGGTAAAATTTTTGTTATTACATGATTTTGATTAAGTAAGTTTTCAATGTTTTAAATATTTGATTTATTATATTATTATATCTTATATAATTAAATGTACATAGTTTTTTTTAACGGCAATTGATATAAAATAAAAAAAACTCTAGCAAGGAGCTAGGAACTATTACAAAGGTTTTCTTAACCAATTATTTCAACATGACACTTTAGAACCTCTAACTTTTAATCAAGAAAAGAAGAAAGACGAATATTATCGAAGATATCGCATTTCCTCATTGAATTAAATGTACATAGTACAAGACAAAATTAGCGTGTCTTATTCTTTTTTTAAAGTTATAAAGTTTTATTTAGTATTGATGTTCAAAAATTCTAGTTAGACAAATGTTTAACATTGTTATATAAACAAAATTGGCCGATGAGAAATTGAAATATGTATAAAATTGAAAACCTGAAATGTAATGTTACAAAAATTGAATATTTTCAATTTTTGAATAATTAAAACATTTAAGTATAGTTCGATTTTAGCTAAGAACTTATTGGAATCAAACCCTGAACTTCCGCATAAAATAATTTAAGAGTGTATTTCGGTGACAAGCTTATAAAAGTTTATTAGATAGTAAACTTATTTTTTCACGAGGTTAAGTTAAAGTTTTATTTGATAAACAAAAATATAGAAGTTTATTAAAAAGGAAGTTTCTTCAATTAGCTTCGGGAAAAAGTAGAGCCTATTGAAATAACAATTTACGTAAGTACAACTAATCAAAAGTATTGTATCTATTTTGAGTTTTATTTTATTGTTCTTACATGTCAATTCATATTTTAAGTAAGTACCTTGAGTTTTTACTTTGTCAAATGCCTCTAAAATATATATGTATATATATAAATTTTAGCCTTGAGCTTCAAATAAAATTTTCAGCTATCAGATTTAACTATAGGTTCTAGCTCAGGTGATAAGCTAACGTTATTTTATTATTCGTACGTGTTAATTCATATTTTAAACTTTAGCTTCATTTACTTTATTAAACATTTTAATTTCGAATTTTAAATATAAATTTTAGTTTTAACTACCGATTCTAACGATAAAGCTCTACATAAGGTGATAAAGTCACTTTCACCGAACACAACCTAATAGGGAAATAACCGCAGGTTGTTTAGGGCAGTCCCATCCCTCCCGTCGGTTGTTCGTCGGTTCCCATCGACGAAACCGACGTCGATGTCACGGCATCGTCGGTCGGTCGATCGGTTGGAAATCTTCGGATTTCCGACGTCCCTTCGGTTTTTTTTTCGTTCTTTCTTTTTCTCTTTTGTTTGTATGTATGTATGAGGGCAACGGTAAGAATTCAAAGAAACCCAAGCCAACGGCTAGTTGGCAAACAAACAAAAAATAGAAAAATTTAACTTTTTTATTTAACTTTATACCTAAAATTACTCCTATATATACCTATACTCAATACAATTATAATTCACAACATTTTCAACCAATTCACTCTAAAACTTCTACAATTTATACACCCATTTTATCTACAAAAAATACACACAATGTCTAATTCTGATTCCGATCTTAAGAATTGCAAGATCTCGATACGGGTGCCGCAATAAATATGATTAATTCGATAGACTCCGATTCGAACAAAGACGGAGAAAACTCATTCCCTCCGCCAAGAGCACCAAGACGATTTATTTGCAGAGATCGTGACGCGGCAGGCGAACGTTTATTTTTAGACTACTTTGCCGAGAACCGGACATTTCCGGCGGACTACTTTCGACGACGTTTTCGAATGAGCCAGCCTTTATTTATCCGTATATGTCAAGGTATACTATCGTACTCCCAACTTCCACTACCTCCATATTTTGCATATTTTCATCAAAGTCGAGACGCTATCGGTGCACTTAGTTTTAATGTTTTTCAAAAGTGCACTTCCGCCGTACGCCAATTGGCATACGGTTATGCCGTCGATGCCTTTGATAAATATTTACATATGGGTCAACAAACATCATACTTGTGTTTGGATAACTTTTGTAAATGTATTTTTCACCTATATTCGACTGAGTACTTAAGAAAACCAACACTCCAAGATGTGCAACGTTTACATCAACGTCATGCCGAGTTGCATGGTTTTCCGGGTATGCTCGGGAGCATCGATTGTATGCACTGGCCTTGGAAAAATTGCCCAGTGGCATGGCAATGTCAATACACTCGAGGTGATCAGGGATGTCCAACGATCATGCTCGAGGAGGTAGCCTCTTACGATATGTGGATTTGGCATGCCTTCTTTGGTCCTGCAGGTTCAAGTAACGACATCAACGTTTTAAATGAATCGGATTTATTCACTGATTTACTACAAGATAGAGCTCCTGAAGTAAATTTCACCATTGCCGGACAACAATTCACCAAAGCCTATTATCTTGCCGATGGGATATATCCAGAATGGGCTACTCTTGTAAAGTCGTTTAAGTTTCCACTAACGCAACAAGAAATACGTTTCAAGAGATATCAAGAATCCGCAAGAAAAGATGTGGAACGAACATTCGGGGTGCTTCAAGGCCGTTGGCAAATCATCAAAAATCCGGCAAGACAATATAGCATCAACAAAATAAAAAGAATCATGTATTGTTGTGTGATTTTACACAACATGATAACTGAGGACAACGACCGAAATATCTGTCAACTCGAAGAAAATTATTTGAAAAACCCGGTACATTTACCCCGACGTTCTTGGCAAGAAAGGGTTGCAAGTCAACTACGTATGGACAAGGAATTACGCGATCGAACGGTGCATCATCAACTTTGCAATGCGCTAATCGAACACGTTGCACAACTCCCACCAAATTTCCGTTAACGTTAATCGTATTTTTTTTTCAATAAATGTAATGTTTTTTATTATTGTAATTGTTTTTTTAGGAAATGTAATGTTTATTTTTATTAATGAAATGTGTTTTAAAATAATAAAATAATGAAAAAATTGACCGTCACAGATGACAGTGGGCAGTCAATTGTTAGTCAGTTTCAGTCAGTTTTAAAAAAAACTTACGTAACACTGAATTGACACTGACCAATCAATTTCAGTCAGGGATGACACTGCCGTACTTTACCATAGAGGGTCAACATTCAAGAACCTTCTCGAGGTTTCGTAATTGAAGACGTCATACTCTAAAGTTTGTAAATGCGTTTGTCATATCTTACCCAAAACCGCTTTAACCAAATACACTAAACACCTTCAAAATTCTCAAAAATTGAAAATTATCTTTCGTCACTCACCGTTGACTTCAAGTTGACTTCGACCGTGGAAGAGATTTTCGTCCACATGTAGCAACCCCCAGTTTTTGGAACTCTGTATTTCCCTAAATTTCAAAATCAGCTAACCCTAAAAAGTAAATCACACAGACTTTTACTTACTTCAATAATAAAATCCAGGTCACTCATAAAGGTTCGTTCCTATCTTCAGTTATTAGCTGTTAATCGCCCTTTTCTCGATCTATTATTTCAATTTGAACACGGGTTTTGTTTTGCATCAGAATTTTTCTTGATTTATAGGATTTCTTTATTTTAGGGTTTTTCTTACTAACAGATACGTTTTTTTTAATTGCTTAAAGAAGATTGCTTTTTTATTACAAATTTCTTCGAATATGGGTCATGCTTTATATAAGGAAATTTCTTTTTTTTTTTTTTTTTTTTTTTTTCTTTTTTAATTTAGGGCTTTATTAGTTATATTTTGTTTTTATAAATTAGTGGTGTTTTTGTGTTCCTGCTTATTGGGGTTATAATTGCTTTTATTTTTGGCTTTTTCTTGATATTATAATCTTTTGTGTACGTCTTCAGATTTTGTGTGTGTAGTTTTGGCAATTTATAAGTTGAATTTATTGTCTTGTTCTGATTATGCTATTACTGTATTTGTCCCAATTTAGGGTTTTTTTCAGGCAATTAGCTTGAGAAAATTGGGAATAATGTTGATGTCACATATGGAATCAAAGGGACAAAGATGGCCAGATATTAGATTAGGAGAAATAGGAGATGTGTCAAATACTTTTAATTATGGGCTATCCGACATGATGATGAACAACTTATGGGTTTACGATTATAGCATACTTCAAGAATCGCAAAATGATCACATGTCCGTGTTCCCTGAGCAAGGATCATCCGAATTTGCGGCTTCTGATCCCGTTTTATCTTCTTCGAGGTTTTTGCTTGATGATACACAGCAAAACAGAGAGAACGATGATCCAAACTCCATAAAAATCACGGAAAAGATCAAGCCTAAAGTAACCCAGAAGAAAATAAGAGGCCTGCGAAGCAAAAGAGGCAAACGAACTGTTTTTGAAGGTCCATGGAACTTCACGTCGTCTCCATCTATCGATCTTTACGGGTCAGTTGATAATCAAGGGTCTGCAGTGAGCAAAAGAATGTTGGGGAAAAAGAATGTAGGTGAACCCACTTTCAAGAAGCAAAAGGCTGTGAATCTTGAAAGTAATGATATGATTTCAGAATCGATTGATAGATGTAATAATGGTGTAGATGTGAATAGTGTTGGTAGATGGTTGGAGGATGTAGGGTTTGGTCGATATGCAGGTGTGTTTGAAATGCACGAGGTTGATGAAGAAGCATTGCCTTTGCTTACTCTTGATGATCTGAAAGAGATGGGTGTTCTTGCTGTTGGGACACGCAGGAAATTGTATGCTGCAATATGTCAACTGAAAGGTAACTAACTCATTGTGAAGCAAAATCCAGACATGTTATGTAAGTAGTATGAATTTTCGACATGTTTCTTGGAATCTTATTTGGTTTTTTGACTGGTGATAGTTGTGTTCTTAGATATGATACAGAGCGAGATGATCATTTCTGATAAGGGTTTTAATCAAGTTTGTAAATTTATGCTCATAGTTTTACTAATTGGCGTTAACCTTGTGGTACGTTACTATATAAAATGGTACAGAACCTATAAGATAGATTGGAGCCACATGTTATTTCACAAGATGGTTTTAAAAGTTATGAGGAGGTATGGAACTATATAAGAGGATGCTTAAATGAGATGTAGATATGAGGTAAAGAATAAAAATCCAATCCAATTAAAGATGGTACAAACTATAGGTTTCTAAAACATTTGATGATATAACATTTATAACATTATAATTAACGAATGGTACTAATATAATAGATAGGGTTCTAAGCTTCCAACTAATCGCCTGGCTTTTGCTGGGCAACCTTCATTGTGTGTTGTGATACATGGCGTGTTTTTAAAGTATATGATATCGAGTAATCAACATTAGACATGTACTTTAACAATCAGTGAACCCTGAAAGGTTAGCCAAGTGGTTGGGGGTTTGAGTGTATCTAATGAAGATTCAAGTTCAATCACTGTATGCGGCAACTCTGAGGCCAACCTTAAGGAGCCGAGTTGGTTTCGAGAAGACTTTGCGAAAACGGTCTTGTTTCTTATTATTATATGGTCACTGTTTTTTGTGGGCTGCAAATATTGTCTTTTACGAATAGTGCTTGAAGCGGGATGTGTGGATTATTAATCTTTCTGCAATATTTAGACATGTAACAATAGTTATAAAAACAGGGATATAGGAAATATCAACTATTGGTAAATCGGTAGGCATATTCTGTCAAAGATATATATTTGTTATATGGATATCACGTTTTATTATAAAAGAAGATGGATCATGTACTTCGCCGCCACTGTTATGCTAAAAGGTTGTAATTTCTAGTTTTTGTTAATGTTATGCTCCTACCGGCTTGATGATATACTAAGGTCAGGAATTCAATGTGCTATCATCATGTATGTTGTTTACTAGGTTGAAATCAAACCTATAGACTCCATTAGGGTGTAATCAAGTCGAGGTAATACAGTCCAAGCCCGAGCTCGGCTCAGTTAGAAAAATAGAAGTTGGAAACTAAACTCGAGCTCTATCGAGATTGTATATTGAAACTCGAGCTCGACTCAACTAATCAATGTATGTTATCCTCCCAGTTTATAAGAGCACACACTATGGTCACATCTACAATTTGAGTTGTGCCTTTCATATCTTCACCACGTCACCACTACTCACTCACTATGGTAATTACCCACCACTTACCGACACATAATTATTATTAAGTACCTGTGTTTTAGATACATATTAGAGAAACAAATAGTTTGAAAGCTCGATGTCTGCACACAGCTAGCCACCATGACTTGCTCACAACGCTTGAGTGCCTGTGGAGACACGCGTCGGGGGCTTCCTTCAAGTGAGCCCAACGGCTCCCTAGGTATGCCTCTGAATCTGATGAGTTCTCTTCTTCTGGAGATTCAGCTACCTATTTTGGAGTTGGGTTAATGACAAGTATCATAAATAGGGCAAGTTAGTCTGATCCCAAGTATATGGTTGAATCTATTTCCAATAATTAAAAAAAGGAAATCGAAAAGCAACATAACAACTTGTAATTGAAGTTTTAAAACCGTTATTGGTAAACTTACAAGTACAACAATTCAATCACATGTGGCAACTATAGTAATGTTCCACATGATTTCACGTGGGACTATTGTGTTTTCTTCATTTCGTATCAAGCAATTAACAATCTTCAAGTGATCGTCTTAAATATCTAATCAACACCGCGTGCGTACAGTTATGTCTCTTTTAGAGAAATTATGAATGTATTACCGATGTTCAGCAAAAATGCAATCTGGAGTAATTGGGTAAGCAAACCATGGGAGATTTGCATAGAATAACTGGAGCTCAACATCAAATTTTTGTTCGCCTTTAGGTGGGTTTACATCTTGTTATGGTTGTTTTTAAGCTTTTATATCATCTATTGGAATGTTTTGTCTCCGGGTACATTCACAATGTAAAGCAAAGAAAACAAGTTTTCCTCCACCAATGATGGTTTCTGCGGTCGGCTTCCACCATCTTAACCGGCCTGTCTGGCCATGCTGAACTTAATCTACATTGCAACAACATCTACAAGATCAAGAAGACCAATTAGTTTAACGTATATGGAACATACGTGGATCAAAATCAGCAAGAAACCTACACAGGAAACGAAAAAGAACGCCTGCTACTTGATCTTGATCTACAACATAGGCTTCCACAATTTCCTTTTATACTACATGGGCTCTCTTCACTCGAATTATCCTGAAGTTGGATCAAACTTAAAGTAGTCTAAACAAGAGTTTCGTGCAAATTAAGAAGAAAAGTGTGTAGGTAGTCACCTTGTGGTCTTGATAACATTCATGGCGGTTGAATTTTTCAATATCTAAGCTCAAGAAGAGAGCAAGAGTCTTGTGATCCAAGTTGCAACCTTTGATGGAACAATTATCATCACCCTGGAACACTGATATGTCTTTGAATTCTTCATGCTCTTCAAGCTGTCGGTCACCCATGATGCTTGATTTGTTTTGTTCTGTGTTCATGGTTGCAAGCTAGCTAGCTTGTTAATTCATGCAGTATCAAGTAATTATCTTGAATTGTGACTCAACAAAGATAGATAGCCAAGACGAAATAAATGAATAGAAGACGAAACAATGACAGTTGAAAACAATGTGATTAAACAAGAACTATTTATAAACATAGTTTCGTCTAGCTAGAATAGGAAGGAAAGATATTGTTCAGGGTGTGCTATATACATAGGTGGCTTAAGGCCATTCAATAAAGATTAATTTGAAAGGGGTATGTGTCTGAAAATCTACTTAACTAACTCAAAGTTAATTGAATAGGTATAATTTCATTTTGATATATTTTGTGTATGTATCACGTTTTTCAGCTATTACTATTGTATATGTCTAACTTCTTATTACTTGTAACTGATGACGTGCAATTTTAATGACGTGATATTAATATGTCAGATGACGTGGTGCCTATACACTTGCCACGTCATAAAAAAGACCATTTGCCTAATGAAATACCTCCATACCAAACCAATGAGGCATCCTGACGTTGTAGGAAAGCGGATGACTATATATAGAAAGAACTGGAAGTTTAATACACATAATAGATCAAAATTAAGTTAACTACAAACAAAAGATTCTGAACCATAGTAAAATTACATTTTCTACACTTATCTCAATTTGAAAAGAAGAAAGATAGATGATTAACTTTTTTGAGCTCCTTTATTAGCTGTGTCATTGTAGACGTATTGTTATTATTGTG
This sequence comes from Logfia minima, assembly GCA_963921325.1. Taxonomy (NCBI): domain Eukaryota; kingdom Viridiplantae; phylum Streptophyta; class Magnoliopsida; order Asterales; family Asteraceae; genus Logfia; species Logfia minima. The sequence continues at coordinate 6,389,103 of OY992771.1, read as the reverse complement.
ACAGATACAAAATATATTTGGCAAGACTTTTCAAAAGGGCCTACACATAATAATTTAAGTATTTTACTCTCAAGGCAAACGACAACGTTAAAACTTGATTTAATGCCGAGACAATTAAGGAGAAATGTGACATTTATAGTAGAATTGCCAGCTAGAATATTAACAAATCAGATTAGCTTTATGTACTGAATCTGTACGATGCCGAGGCATGAATTTTCAATGAAGAAAACCACGATGTTTAATCAAGCTAGCTTGGTCGATCCATAATCCATATATGTACGTACGTTCTTCTAAGATTTGTATGAGAAGCCCATTTTGTACATATTGGAATTGAATCAAGAAAGTTTATCCTCGGTTTCTTCGAGTTAAATACCATCTCGTCTCGGAGTTAAATACCATCTCGTATAAAGTCTATCCATATATAATTCTTTAGGAAAACTCTTGATGCATCTAACTATAACTCAAAATCTATTTTGTGTCTATTGCATGTGCGTATCAAATTTCAGTTATTGTTATTATATGTATATGATCTCTTATTACTTGTAATCGCTGACAAGGAATGACATGACGCTAACGTGTCAGATGACGTGGGGCTTTATACGTTTGCCACGTCTTCAAAATATATAGGTTGCTAGATGAAGCAAGCATCCAATACATATAATAATTATAGTTGAAAGTTTGATACACACAATATTGATATACACATTTTTAAACACTTAATGTTATGTCTGTGCATTCTCTAGCTAGATAAAAAACCCATATCTAGCACTATATAGGAAAAAAATGCAAAGCAAACAAACAACATGTTGATCCCAATAATCACTTATAAGTTAAGAGATTTTAGAGTCACAATATATAACTTGAATTGTAGAGGGAGGTAAATACAATTTAACTCTTAGTTTTGATATTTTAATATTCTTAACAATTAACAGAGTATTGATTGCAAAATATGAAAGTTGATAACAAGAACTACAATGAACAAATAACTTGAATTCTATATTTATTAATCACAAATTTCATCAAAGTATTGAATGGGGAATAATCTAAGCCAAAGAAAAAGATTAATTCAATACAATTACAAATTACTGTAGCACTAACTACGATAATTAAAAACTGAATACATAAGTTATTCTATTAGTTGCTGACATGAGATTGCACTTAGACAAACTTTATCACTGACATACAGATGATATGTGCAATTCAGTAGTCATCTAAGTACAATATGTCACTTTATCTATAGACAGTATATTTCTCGTAAATATCTCCTACATCATAGGGAAAAAAAAAAAAGAATGACACCTGTCGTTGTGTGATTGACTTCCTTCTAACTGACAAACGGTTAAAAGGAATCTTATAGGGTCCGCATCTGATCATGCTTTCTTCATATGTTGATTTTTCACCAATCACAATCAAGCATGATGTCAGACATTCCATAGTTGTGAACCAGAAGGTTGTTGATATGTTGACCAGGGACTTCATGCATAGCGCGTTGTAACTTGATCTGTGCTTTATTAAGAAGTTTCCTCACTCACTGCGAGCTAAGATGCTCTTGTAGAGTGACTTGACTTGATATCTTCCAGTGACTAGCTTTTATTCTTCCACAGCGACTCTTGTGTTTATTCTTTGCATAAGCAAATAAATCTCTTCTGCATATTAGGGAGCAAAATACACATAGTTGAGATTACTTACTTAGGAATGAGAGCTACATTTCATCTTCTTAGTAATGACTAAGTTGACCAGCGATCAGTGACCCAACTTATAGCTTAGGAGTTTGACTTCATCATTTTCAATGATGTACTTTAGTGACTAAGTTACTCAGCGACCAATGACCCAACACAACTATAGCAAGCCACCAAACAATTTATATATGATTAACGATCTAAAAACACAATGTACTTTCAACTTTTTCCATTTTTCCCTAACGTACCTTTTTATGTTCCATTTTGCACATTGCAATTTCAACTTGTGTCCCTATTTAACCAATACGCACCCCAAAAATCAAAGAAAATCAAATCCATTGCTTTGTGAGCAATATTCTGAAAATCAATTTTTTAGTTGACCCAGACGACAGACCTGTTCCAGTTGAACCGACCGACCAGTTCAACCGGTTTTCATTTCCTACAATATATCATTTCCTACGACATCAAACAAAAAAGTTACATATAAGTACGTCATGATGAATCCACAAATTATACAAAAAAACAAGGAAATATAAAAAAGTAACTATACATACACTTAAAGAATCATATAAATACATATATACACTTAAAAACTTACACTTAAAGCATTAACTTTGTGCCAACTACTTTTTGTTCCTTTTTTCCCCTTCTAAATAGGCAAATACATACATACACTTCACTTTAAGTGTTTGTGTTTTTTTTGTTCCAAATAACCAAATACGTACATATACGTACACTAGGACTATGATGGTAAAGGCTAATGACCTACCCTTTTTTTTTCCAAATACATACATACATTTAATCAAATTTGTTCCAAAAAGAACTGTACGTGGTAGTAAAGTAATGAATATCAACAAATTTAAAAAAAAAAAATAATCAAAAATCGATTCAATTCTGGTTCCTGATTCAACCAGTGAAACGGGCAATTCAATCCAATTCGAAAAATGACCAAAACCGGTTTACACGAACCGGTAACCTTGTTTTTTCCGGTTCAATCGGTCGGACCAGATCGGTTAAACTGGTTTTTAAAACATTGTTCGTAACTGAGAACTTCACTTTGACTAAATATTTTGGCACTCGGAACTTTGATATCTACACCACATGTGCTTATATCCTTCAAAGAAAAAACATATTTTAGAGGTTTTGTGAAGGATATTTAAAGATACGTGGAATAGGTATCAAACTTCCGAGTGCAAAATTTTTTAATCAAAGTAAATGTTCTCAGTAACAAAGCAATAAATTCAATTTTATTTGTTTTTTTATTTATTTTCAGATTACATATTAATTAAATATGGACACACATTAAAAGTACAATGTCAAAATGAGACATAAAAAAAACATTGGTAAAAATTGACAAAATTGCAAAAACATTGTGCTTTTAAATCGTTAACCCAATTATTTAGACCTGACTTCTACAAGAGCATATAAAGTGATCAAATCTTGCAAAATGAATAAATTTAATAATAAAAACGACCTCATACAGGATTGTTAACAAAATCAGTCGTTGTAAAGTTTCCATGTAAAATCTATGTACGATAAACAATACGCAAAACAATTAAGTTACAACGAAATGAAGGGCAAGGTGCAAATAAGCTTCCACAATTTCTAAATTTCCTTGTATAATGATGATTTTACCCATGAATATTCGTCGAATGAGAAAAAAAAAAGCATCTAGACGAATAGTACGTTCCAATGGCTGCCGGTATCGGTTTTGAGTCCTTAGTTCTGAATTCTTGCCGAATTTGAAGATCGATCAAATATTTTGACACGTAGGTATATGAATGATTATAATGATGCTAGAATTTACAACACTGAATGCAAACACTCCTCTTGTTGTGTCCTTCTGGTCTTGGCATCAACACTGGACTACCTGGCCATTCCCTTTGTACTCTGCAAATTAATGAACCAAAAAAACAGCATAGCTAAAATCACTATTTGTGCACGATATAGTGTTGTTTCGATTATTTCATTTTTTTATTAGTAGTAACATGATACTAGTTAATTGCTTACGCTGGAAATGCAAAAGAACTAGTACTCGAGTCGCTTGATTCCTCCCTTTGATGCTCAGACTCATGCTTCAGCTGATCTTCAGTTTCTAGAGAAACCAACTTCGCGTCAACTTGGATCTTGTGCGTTTCTTGTCTCTACAAATCAATAAATTAATGGCGAACTAAACAAAGAATATTTGATGACAAAATTAAAAGCAATAATGAAAAGAAAACATTTATTAAAAACGGAATTTTCAACTTTAAAGAAAAAAAACGTTCAAAAGATTGTACGGTGCCAAAAACGACAACGGTGGTTGAATGGCGGAAATCAATGTTAAAGAAGATGGTAGCATCGACGATGAAGGAAACAACAGCTGTTCCAGTGGCCGAACAAGTGACGGCAGAGTTGACAGTGAAGAGAAGGGTGGCTATTGACGGGAAATTGAGGGAATGTGTAGAAGAAAAGATACGAGGGTAATATTGGAAAGAAGATGACTAGATGGGGAGGACTAAGGTTTTGTGGATTGCTAGTTAAGTTCTTGGGTCAGTTGGGTTGAATTGATAAGTCCCATAGGTGACGGAATAATTTTTTCAGAACATAAAGCCATTAACGGCTAAATAAAGAGACCCTTAGAGATGCATCTAAGGATCCCATAACTAAAGGAGTGAATGTATGTTGAACAAAATCTTTGGATAGTTTAATTTAATAAATGGATTTTTGACAACCATATAGCAGTCTTCTAACTATAAAATGGATACGTGATTTGACTTTATAGCTAAGAAGATGGACATATATTGTTTAAAAAAGGTGTGTTAGTTTTTCATCATTGTTTTTAATTTATAATTTTAATGAATTTATTAAAAAGAAATAACAAAAATATTATTACCCTTTATAAAAAAGACTACTATTTGAACACTCCTTCTCACACACATCTATATCTATATCTATATCTATCTATACTCCCTTATAAAGCATTTCCATTTTTTGGCTTAAAAGTTGAAATTTGGAAGATCGGAAATGTCAATTTTACCCCTATTAACTCAACTAATATGTCAACTCTATTAAATTCATTATTCAATCAATAAAAATGGAAAGTATATATATATTCTACATAAATCACTCATCTATCACAATTAAAAAGTCAAACATAACTAATAACATTTAAAACTTCTTTTCAAACTTTATGTAAAAATTAAAGTTATTTTTCCACTAATTTCTTTCAAAACACATGTTTTTTAGTCATACTAAACAAAACATCTTTGCTTATAAAATAATCAACTTTAAATTGTTAATAAATAGAAAGTCTATGAATCTAAATTCTAATTCTTACAAAATTATAAAATAATCGACTTTACATTGCTATCTGAAATGAATAATTGAATTCTAATCCCTATAAATTTATTTTAAAAAAGACATTATTAACGGAGTACATTGCTAATTTTATTTACACGTGACAATATTTCTTATTTGATATTTATTTACTCTCACCACATAACGTATAAAATTATATTTTCGTTTAGTTTTCTCTTACCTTCTTTTGGACAATCCTTAAAATATGAATTAAATATATTAGTCTTGCTCTTAAAACCTTATTAACTTACAACTTCATGATGAGATATTACTTTTCTACTCTATACTTAATAACAACATTACGAAAATGCATGTATGAATATATGGGAACCAATTGATTAATCAATAAATTAAACAAATAAATATTTGCAAATAATTTACATGTTTTGTGTTTTTAATAAATTAGATACGTTAAATATTATAAACACATTAAAATTGACTTTACAATTGTGATAGACCAATTACATAGATTTAAATAGTATAAAAAATGATATAAACAACCAAGTTAAAAAAAACTATTCATAGTAACTTCATCTAAATAAGCATCACACATATATTAATTTACAATAATCAATATGGATTTTCAAATTTTCTTATTCTGGTAGACACATATTTTTATATCATTTCACTACATGTAAATTAAACTATCTCTTATTATTGCAGATAATTATATAGTCGACGATGTGAAACCAATCTCTTCATGTGTGTTTGGATTTTGCTATTTGAAGTATAATTTTATTCTCAACTACCCTTTTATGCACTTTTTATTAATACAATATATATAATGTACTCATATATATTGACATGTGACATTTTTTAAATGTTACATGATTTTTTGTTCAAGTATTGTTTATTATATTACTTCATATTATTTGTTTGATCTAAAGCCTACTAATTAAAATTAACTGATACCTTATTGATACCTTATTAAATATACAGTTGAATAATATTATCATTGCCACCGCATTGTGCGAGTACTAGACTAGTACTTACACAAGAGGCTCACATATGCATTCAGATAAGAAATGTCCATCAAAAAAATTTTAAAGTATCTAAATAAAAAACTTTTATAATTAAATTAATTAATACAATTTACTACCATCATAAAAAAAATACTGTATTTATTAAAGCATAATTATATTTCTATATTGAGTCATGATTAAATTAGAAGAATTTTCAAGATGAAAAAAAGAAGATGATTTTAATTTACTAATCATTTGTGATATACACATAATGAAACCATCACATAAATTAATAAATACTCTAAAATAATAATAACCTATGCTTACCACCCTTCCATTTAAACAGATTAAAATTATGATATAATATCCCTCTAAAAGTTGCCAAATGATACGTTCGCAAATAGGATTAACAATGAAAATGACATATCAACAGCTCTTGATTGGTAAAACTTCATCCTTCTGCAAGACTTCATTTTTGACATCTAATCATCTAAACATTTACCAATATTATGATTATAATTAATTGATTATTATTGCTGCAAATAGATTACCGCAAACAATTAAAAATAAATGTTGAGAAACTAACCATTGTGATTATCACATGTCGGAACAAGCTATTATTTGTGACTTCATAATAAACTTTAATTATAAAAGTGATGGTTACGACTTTATTTTTATCTCCATATTTCTTTAATTACAAATTATACGATTTATATCTCTTATGTTATTATATAATCGGTTGACGGAGATCATCAAAAAGTCCGATTACCCTTAATTTTTATATATATCAAAGTAATCAAATATAATGCAATGTTTAAATATTAAAATAATCAAACAGAAGTAGCGTATGTAACTGATAAACTCATGAACAAACATTCTAATTGGATAGAAATATTAAACAAACCTTCAGGCGATTACCGCCGTCGACGGCAACTTGTTTTCTCGACGACGAGCTTTCTAAGCCTCTCTCTTCAATGATATCACCGCCGACGTCATCATCCTTAAAGTAAAAGACTATGTACTCGTCTTCTTCCGACTCACACGATTGCCAGCTCGCCGGCGACTCTTTTCCACCACCACCCACCACCGTCGTTCCAACTTCCACTTGTTTCTTCTCTCTAATGTTGGGTTTCATATCACCACCATTTTCCGATGTTTTCGGCTTCGGTTGAACGGATTCATCGGCGTCTTTTTCCATAACTTTGCATGCGTTGAAACATGAAATCAGATCTTTCATCCGACATCTCATCAACGTGTACGGCGTACTCATGTCTGAGAGTTCTAGAGAGAAAAAATGAAGAGGGAATTTAGGGTTTGAAAATGAGTCGGTTGAATTGTAATTGTAAATACTTGAGAAAAATGTGGAGATAAACATGGAAACTGCCCATCATGCTCTCGTCTATACAATTTTTTTAAATTATATTGTTTCCCTCCGAAATGAAAATATAATAATTATCCAGTTCTTTAATTTGAGACATATTTAAATTTTATCTTATTTATTGACTAAATAGGAAAAATGTTTTAAACACTTGATATAGAAACTAGAATACGGTGTCAATGGCTCGAAAACAATGTACGGCGATTAAATGTGCTTATAGTTGTAAAACCGCCGAGGAAGACTGATTTCTTGTGACTTTTTTTATCAACATCAAGATTTTATTAACAAACTAGCAAGACATTAGAAACGAAGAAAAAAATGGTTTTACAGATTTCTTGTGACTTACGGATAAATATGTTTGAATTAATGCTTTTGTGTGTTATAGCTTTATGGTTTTGTATGATATTATGTTCTTTGTTTGTACGTTTTTATTTGAATGTTGCCTTCATCGTCGTCATTACTATATGTCAGTTGGGTTGTCTATGAGTCGTACTTAAATCCAATTGGATTCTCGTAACGATATATATATATATATATATATTAAATATTGAATAATTGAATGAGAATAAAAGTTGTTTAATAAATCTTGTAAAGACACGAAAATTCAATTAGTTACATATCCAACGAATAAAAATAAAAATTTATAACTCGATGATATATATGGTGATAGGTACATTGGTTTGTAAATCTTAATTTTAACATACTCATCATCCACGTGATATGCGTATATGACACATTCAAGCATATATTTCAAGCCCTATTATATACCTAGAAGTTTTTATCTAGGGGTAAGTTATAATCCAACATTTTAATGATCAAGGCAACTTAATTAACACATATCGTCGAGTGTTATATGTACAGAAATACTGAGGGGATGGTTTTCGGTTCAAGCGATTCTAAAGAACAAATTATAAATTATAAGCATCTGGCCGCAACATACATGGTATTGTGTAGTACAATGTCGGATAGTTAGGATTATGAGCGTAGCTTCCTAGCATAAGGAAGGAAGGATGCAAAAGATGATGCACCAAGTGTTACTATTAGACGCACCAAAAAAAAAATCTAATTATAAGTGACACCTAAAATATGCACCTTATGGAAAGAACTTAAAATATCTAATTGATACTGAATTTGAAAAAAAATGCGATGTACCATTCTAATACTCCATTCTCTAATATGTGATGTAACATACTATACATACCATATAGAAACAATGATACGGTATCAATCACGCGAGATGGGAAGTTAATACGTACTTCATATGGATGAAAACGATGCTCTACATTTAAATGTGGTTATAGCATGTATTGTATAACACGAAGAAAGATTTTGATTTCTTATGTAAAGGCAATTTCATAGAATTAGCTAGGGGTGAGCACGAGAAATTGAAACCGACCCAATAACCGAAAATAATTGAAAAATCGACACAAAAAAAACGATCAATGTCAAGAATCGACGGCTTGGATTTTGATTTTAGAAAAACCGAATTATCGGTTAGGTCTCAGTTTTTTACAGAAAAACCGACCCATACGTTAAAACCCATATGTTTAAAATTTTACACTTTGACTTATAGTTTTGTAATTTGTCCTCTACAAGTAATATTTGTTTTTGAAAGATTATGTTAACTTTTCATTTCTCCCCTTTCACTTTTTCATCTAATTTTCGGTCTCCATTCCCCCTTTTACTTTCACTTTGAGTATTGAAAATTTACAGCCTTCCTCCTAAACTCTCAAACATTTTGTCTTTATCAATTGTAACAACTGGTATATTTCTAACATTGTAGAGTTATTGCTTACTTTAGTTTATTTGATTTAAGATATCTTTTCAATATTTGCTTTGTATTGACTATTGTTAGTAATGAATGTAAGAAATCTATATATTTACCAATTTGGTTTACTTCATAAGTCCATGTTGATCAATAAAGCACTAGCATTAAGAAGTAAATTAGTGATATAGGCTCCAAACAAAGAATAGTCAGATAAGCATGTATCGATATTGACATATTATAATGGGATATTTATATGCGTTTGGGTGTTTGACTCTCTTTTTATGTGAATTCGTTTTTTATTTTTAATTTTGCGAAAGCATCAAAATATTTAGTACCACAATTTGTTTGCCTCATGTATTTCTAAAATCTAAAGTATTAAATTTTTAATATATTCATAGTTGACTTCTTCTTTCTGCACATACATATTTATCACCCATTATTATAAAAATAACTAGTTAATGCATATTTCTTAAATTCTTTTTTTTTTTTTTTTTTTTAGATGGAAACAACCAATGGTGATCAAAACGATAATATGGAGGCTGCAAAGGAACCGGTGATCGATCTTGATGTAATGAAACAGGGAATGGTGAGCCAAACGACGAAAACAAAACAAAAGGTAATGGTGTTATGAGATCATGGGGGAGCATTTTACTTATATAAATGGGGTGGAAAAACTAAAATGCCTTTATTGTAATAATTTCATGGCTGGTCATACAAAACCGAATGGTACGAGTTATATGGGAAACCATTTTAAAAGAGTGTGCAAGAAGTAGATCACCTCTTTATGAGAAGCCAAAATTTAAGAATCGGGCTACTTTAGGCTATAAACGCGTGTCCAAAGATGGAGTGGGGGGAAGTACTTTGTCAACAAACTCTTAGCCCAAATTTAAGAATCAGGCTACTTTAGGCTATAAACCCGTGTCCAAAGATGGAGTGGGGGGAAGTAATTTGTCAACAAACTCTTTTAGCCAAGAAAAATGCTGAAAATCTCTAGCTCTTATGTGCATTAAAGATAATGGACCATTTAGCATTGTTGATGATGAGATGTTTAAGGAATTTCTTTGGAATTTGAATCCCAACTTCAAATTTCCATCTAGGTGGACGATGGCGAGGGATTGTTTATCCATATACAAAGAAGAGGCAAGTAATCTCAAATATAGTTTGAAAGACCAAGTTGTATGTCTTACCACTGACACTTGGACGTTGGTGCAAAACTATAACTACATGCGTCTTACGAAAAATTGGGTTGATGACAATTGGATTTTAAAAAAGAAGATTATGAACTTTTATCAAATAACAAATCAAAAGGGTACGACAATAGGAAAGTTGGTTGATGATTGCTTGAGAACATGGGTATTGATTGGGTTTTAACCATAACAATTGATAACGCTTCATCAAATGATGGGGCAAATAGATATCTATCGAAAATGCTTCAAGGACCTCATGCCATCCTAGATTGCAAGTATTTGAATTCAAGATGTTGTACACATATAATTAAGTCTTGTTGTGAGAGATGGTTTGGAAGAATAATTTGCATCTATTTGCAAGATTTGTAATGTTGTGAGGTCTGTGAGATTGTCATGTTCTAGGTATGACACTTTTAAAGAATCTCTTGAGAAAGTTGAAATTCCCTGTAAAAGTAAACCATGTCTTGATGAAAACACTAGATGGAATTTCAAGTTTTTAATGTTGGAGACGGCTAGAAGTATTTAGCAGCATTTGATAGGTATTTTATTGATATTAAATATATATTTTTTCCTTTTTTGATACTAATTTGTAATTTATATTTTTATGTTGATAGGCTTCATGTAGCAGAATACAATTATAAAGCCTACTTTTATGGTGATATCGAGGATGATGATAAAGGGAATACTAGAAAGAGAAGAGGACATGATAGAGTTGTAAGGGCTCCCATAGAAGAGGATTGGGAAAACGCTAAGTGCTTTATCAAGTATTTGAGAATTTTCTATCATATGACAAAGAAGATTTCGTGGTATAAGAATGTCACATCAAATATGTTTTTTTGATGGCCTTGTTATAATCCATTCATCTATTTCAAAATGTGTTCAAGTAAGGATGAAAGAAAGAAAAAAGTAGTTGAGTCGATGAAAGAAAAATATGACAAATATTGTGATAATATAGATAATATGAATTTTTTGTTGCATGTTGCATTGGTTTTGGATCCCTATGACTGCAGAAGCTCTTTTACCCCTAGGACTGCGGAAGCTTTGAGTTGCACTCAAGATTGGAAAATATTCACGTCGACTGAATTGCAAGACATGCCTATTAACTCCTTAGAGTTACAAGATTTGGTGGAGAAACTGGAAAGATTTGAAGTTGGTAAGAATTTTTCCTTTCTTCTTATTAAATACATTTAAATACTAAGATATTGATAAACTATATTGTCTGTTTTGTAGATGAACTTGTGGCCACAAGAAAGTCATGCGATGACTCTTTTATGGATGAGGATTGAGATTAAGGTAAGTTGTTGCTTTAAATTGTATACATATGTTATTGTTGCTTTTAATTTTAGTACATGTGTTGCTAATAGTTTTAGTTTATAACTACATATGTGTATATATATATATATACGTTGTTACTAGATTCGGGCTAAGATAGTCCAAAAAGTTATATGTTGGTATTGTTTTTAATTTTGTATATATGATGTTGCCTAAAAATCTATTAATATATGTTACTGTTCTTAATTAGATATTCTTTAATGAGTTGCAAGGTAATGTTGCTCATGTTTTTTAATGCTACTATTGTTGTTGATAAAGTTGATGACCTATGGATTTTATCTAAACTTCTTTTTGTGGGGTTAATGGTTATTTGGGCTGATAAATGTCATATATATTTTGTTATTCTATTTTGAAAGCATGGAATTCAAAGATACTCTCCATGAAGGCATGAACTCAAATTCCCCTTTTGATTCTTACTACTTAATATTTCAAATTTTATTGTGTAGTTTCATGCTTTGAATGTCAGTAAGTTGGGCCTTTTTAATTTACATGGTATGATACTATGATTTGTTTGGATTAAACTAATTGGGCTAAAAATAAAAATCATCAAAACTTAGTGCGCTTCATTGGCCCAGGCCTAAAAACGTCAAAACCAAAAACCGATCCAAGACCGCACCATAAAAAGGGATGATTTCGGTTTTAAAGTTTCAAAAATCGAAGTTCGTGATTCAATTTTAGGTTTTAGTCAAAAACCGACACATATCGACCCATGCTCACCCCTAGAACTAACTACATTAGTTAGAGCAAAAGAAGAGAAATTGTATAGCAATTTTGAATTTGGATGCCAAATTAATCTAACCACAGGAGTTCACATATATTGAATTTAGTCAAAAACTGACTCATCATCTTCAAAAGTCTTCTTGTTATGTTTCTTTGAGTTAAATACCATGTTATTCCGATAGTTCCAAACAAACAAAAACCCCATGTTCACTATTGCATCAAACAAGATCCTCATTTCCTCCAAGATTGTCATGTAATCCGCGATATTGAAAAGATCTAGATTGTTTAGTGTGTGCATTTTAAGGCTATATTTGATTCAAGGAATTGGTGAGATCCCATAGTATTGAAATTGAGATTCCATTTTTAACTTGTTTGATTCATAATTGATTAAATTTGAATCTATCAAATTCTTTTGGCTAAAGCAACTTAAATTCCTTTTTCTTTGACGAGTTTCAATTCCTTCCAAAACATTACGTGAACCAAATAAACCCTAAGATTTAACCACTTGGATATGTATCTCCTTAAGTCTTTCGCAATCCAATAATAATATAGGAAATAATGACTTTTCGTTTCATGATCTTCATTGCATATATGACACTCCTAAGTCATTTAGTATCATACTCTTTACGTCTCAATTTTATTTTTCACTACATATCTACACACAACTTAAGAAAATGCAGTGATTACACTATTAAGCAATAAAATTTTAAATTTACCCATTTAAATACATTATGATCGGACAAAACTAAAATTTGGACAATTATTTATAAATATAACAAAATGGAAATAAGAACAAACAAATTGAGACAAGTGAAGTACACATATAAGTTTTCAACTCATAAGATATGATGATTTATTATACATATTTAAGCATATACGATGTTTAGAAGAGGCAATTTCATGTCTGACAATTCTAAACCACTAAATCTCATGTATTAGTTTTATACAAATGTTGCATTAGCTACGATCATGTAAATGAAAATACCAAAGTCATGAGATAAACTAATTACTTTAGACCACAACTTAAAACCGTGGTGTATGACCCTACTATAAAACTAATTATTTAGTGCGTTTATATGAGAAAAACTGCTCAAATGCAATAGAGTAGTTCATTTATATCACTCGGAGCATATAAAGAAAAACTGCTCTAAATACTATTATTTGTAGCAGATAAACTAGAATCACCCTATACAATCCATTTTAAAAGAACGATTACTTAATACCACTCTAGAAAAACCCATTCAGTTACATTTCTAAAGTGGTTATGTATTACATCAATACAATTAATTTAAAAGAGTACCTACCAACTTTCTTCTTATTTCTTCATCATACCAAAAACGGAATCAAATTTTACAGTTTCTTGAATTTTGAAAACAGACTAGACCATTTAGGTGGTTAGACCACTCTAACTCTAGCAGTGTCAGTTATGTCATATTAATGTCACATCAACACCTCTCAAATTAACACAAAACTGACACACCCCTGACAACCCTAAGTGTGTCACTTTAATTTATGGGGCTCCGCACCTTATTTCAATAAAAAAATTTCAATAAAATTGAAAACCCTAGATTAATTAATTTAAATAAAACATTACATAAATTAAAATAAAAAATTACATTAATTGAAAATAAATACGATTACATCAATGAAACACGACGACAGAAATTTGGAGGTAGGTGCCAAATGTGTTCGATAAGAGCGTTGTGAAGTTGATGATAAACCCTCGAGTCGCGTAATTCATTGTCCAAACACAATTTTATTTCAACCCTCGCCTTCCACGAACGTTTTAGAGTATTTTCCGGGTTTGACATGTAGTATTTAAGTTGACATATATTGGTCTATTGTCCTTCGTTATCATGTTGTGTAAAATAACACAAGTGTACATGATGCAACGTACTTTGTTGATGCTATATGGTCTTTTCATGTTTTTAATAACTGCCATACATCCTTGAAGCACTCTGAATGCTCGTTCTACATCCTTTCTTGCAAATTTTTGGTAACTCTTGAACTTCATACTCTTTTCCTCAATCGGACATTTAAACGACTTCACAAGAGTTGCCCATTCCGGATAAATTCCGTCGACGAGATAAAATCCTTTTGTAAATTAAGTCTCTACAACAATATACACTACTCTAGAAGCCCTATCTTGGAGTAAAACGTTGAACAAATCCGACTTATTAAGGACTTGATGTCGTTGTTTGACCCCGCCAAACCAAAGTAAGTGTGCCAAAATCACAAATCGTAAGAGGCAACTGCTTCGAGCATGATCACTGAACACCCTTTATCATCTAGTGTTTATTGACCTTTCCATCCTATTGGACAATTTTTCCAAGGCCAATGCATACAATCGATGCTATTGAGCATACCCGGAAAACCACGTAACACTTTATGTTTAGCATGTAAACGTAGAACATCTTGGAGTGTTGGTCTTCTAACTTGATGGAATACATATGAAATACACACTTGGTAAAGTTGTCCAAACAATCATACGATGTTTGTTGATCCATGTATAACTATTCATCAAACGCATCGGGTGCGACATCGTACACAATTGGCATATGGCGGAAGTGTACTTTTGGTAAATGTTGAAACCAAGTTTACCGATAACGTCAATTCGTTGATGGAAATAAGCAAAATACGTTGGTAGAGGTAGTTGAGCGTAAGATGTTATATCTTCACATATACGGAGAAACAATGCCCAACTCATCCGAAATCTTCTTCGAAAGTAATCCAGTGGGAATGTTAGGTTCTCGGCAAAGTAAGTCTTGCCACAAACGTTCACCGACAATGAGACGATCTCTCGGTAAGTATCTTTTTGGTGCTCTTGGTGGCCGGCTTGAACTTTCGGGTTTGTCTTCTTATCTTTTAGGTCCAACGTATCAAAGATGTTTAGTATCGCAAATGGATCAAAACATGCCATGACTTGAAAGTTTTTTTATTCCTAATCGGAATCGGAGCTCGAAGATGAGTTTGGATCCATTTACGATATGATAATGAAAATGGTTGAATTCTATAAAATAGTGTGAAAAGGAAAAGTGTGTATGAATTATATATAATAGTGGAGTGGAATAATATATTTGAATGTAGAAAGATGATGAAAAATGTATGCGAATTGAAGTTTAGTTGTATGTATACTTATAGTGTGTTTGATTTAGGATAAATAGGTGAAAAAATATTTTTTTTACAAAAAACAGTTATATATCTGTTATATAACGGATATAAATTTTATTTTATTCTTACATCCCACGGTTAAAATGTTTTTGAAAAAATAAACATCAAAACGTTCTCGGGCCCCACTTTCTCGTCGATAAATCGACACAAACCCACCAACACGGTCAATCAACGCGGCGGTGCCAATGTCGTTGGTCGGCCGATGCACGTCGGTTCCCCAACCGACACCCAGCCCGTGAGTGGTCTTAGTTCCACGTATTGGACCAAATAATCAAAACTAACCCAATTATGAGTTTAATTTTTTATGTTATTAAAGAATTTTTTCATAGTTTTTTATTGTTTTTACTTTAAGTTTTCAAAATCAGTAGTATTACCTTCATTTGTCATGTTTGATGCAAAATCTACAAGCACAAAACAATGATGGAGTAATAACATAATACCCAAGCTATGCAGTGGAGTACAATATAATATTGTAGTTCGTAATTTATTGATAGTTGTAAATTGTATTTATTATTTTCTAAGTATTACTTACGATGATGAATTAACAATGATAACTCAGTGTGTAAAGTTAAAAATTCATAATACGAAGTTAATAGTAAAAAAAATATTAAGAAACAAAATTATTATAGTATAAAATTAAACATGTCTAATTTAAAAATATTGAGTATTTACTTTTAAATTTTTTTAAAATGAAGTATCATAATGCATCGTATATCATGTATAGCATCAATTGGAAATTAGAATAAACAAAACTTTATATTTAAATACAAAATGTAAAATCTTACAATTTAAAGAATATGAAGTTTAATATTATTTTTAAGCAGGAATTAGTATTGCAAAGAATATATAAAAAAATTATTTTATATGCATAAGGTTACTATTGTCGATTGATTTCCCTTCAAATGAAACTTTATTAAAATGTACGGAGTAGTGAAAAGATGAATTTTAATATTATTAAAGTTGAATCTTTCTTGAATTAAAATTCACACACGTGTAAGAATTCCCCGCCAAAACCCTAATTGTCGTTCATCTGTTCTCAACGAACCAGTGATGCAGTTGCCAAATCGAAACCCTAAACCAGTCCAGAACTAAACAAATCCTGTTAATTTTTCAGTCTTATACAACGAATTGATTTTCAGTAACAATCGAACTAACTCTTTTGTAGAAATGAGCGAAAAAGAGACGGAAATTGAAGTCAGAACCCTAACCGGTGAATCAGTTACAGTCTCAATTTCGTCAAATCGAACGATTCATGATCTCAAGCTTCTTCTCAAACAAGTTTTTCTTCCGGCTACTTCCTCCACTAATTTCCACCTGTTCTTCAAGGTATTTGGTTATGCGTGTTATATGTATATTTATCATGAGGATTAGGTTTAATTTATGCGTATTTCGAGTAATGTGATAAAATACAGTAACCTGATTTTGTTTACTGCAATATGTTGGTTTAGGGCACGAAACTAAGTTTGCAGAGTAAGATAAGTAGTGATTTGATATCTGGTGGAGAATTTATTGTTCTTGTTCCGTTTACGAAGAAGGAAAAGCAACAAGCGGTGGAGGCAGGCACGAATGAAATGAATTCTCGAAATTTCGATCAGTGTTCCACTTCGAAATTTGCTGAATCGGCATGGTCTGATATGATGCAAGATCTGTCTTCTCTTAGGGAACGAGAGAGTGATGAGAATGAGAGTCATTCTCCTATTGGTTTCGAGGGTGCAGGTTTGGATACTCGAAAAGAAGAAAATGAGAGTTTGTTTGATGATCGAATACATGAACTTTTGAATGCATTGCAGTCTTGTGATGATGTTGAACTGGATATAAAGAGTTGTGAGATGTTTATGAAGGTTTTGGAGTCAGTTAATTGTTTATCTGATCCAAAAACTAAGAATTGTATGTTAAGGAATGTGACTATACACAACAGTGAAATCGGTGTTGCTGCTGAAAGTAGTAATTTATGTCCTTGTCCATCATGGCTGAAGGTTCTTTTGAAGGCATTTTATTTCTTGAATATTTACTGTGCTTTTCTTCAACTGAAGCTGAAAACAGTTACTGTGCTTAGTTTGGAGGAAGGACTGAACCAGCTACATAAGTTTGGATCGGGATTTGAACATGCTGATCTTGCAAATCTTTTTTTGCTCTGTCCTAAGGTAATTGGCCGTATTATATCATTGTATGACTAACTTTTCACTACAACTTACTAGCTTAAGAGAATTATACAATCCCAGCTTCGTGTATTGGACAACAGAATAATTATCAGTGAAGACATTTAAAATCAGTTATCTAGGTCGTCCAGCTTCTCAATAATTCATTATAATTGTAATTTCTTTCTTTTAAATAACAATAACTTGTTGCAAAAACATTGAAGCAGAATATATTAAATGTTCAGGCTTTATTACTTGTCTTTTAAGTCAAAGCATGGCTCTTTGAAACTATAGAATAGTAAGACTGGCCCTCTCTATAGTCTCCAGATAACTCTAATTCTTATGTAGATTATTTAAGGCTGTAAGAATGGCTCAGGAAATTTTTGGCCTCGCCCAACCCTTTTGTAGACTTCAAGCGCTCGTGATATTGAACCAATTATCATGTAAATACATTCAATGATGATGCTGTTGACATCATAGTAAATTTTATTGTGTTTCAGTTGCTAATCTATCGATAATAGTATAATACCCTAGTCTCATTCACACAATATTGTAGGATGAACTTGTGGTGAGGTTGCAGTGCATTAAAATTATGCATGTGTGCATCAACAGGATTATCATATCATTGAGATATAAGAAAAAAAAAGGTGCATTTAATTGGGCTCTTCGTGGAAGTTAATGTATCTTTTTTGATGGCTGATAAACATCTGTGATTTACCCATGTGTTGTCTGATGCCATAACCGTTTGCAATCCACATTTTAATCTTAGTTTATTTCACAGCACATTTGTATGATATCTGAAGGTATTTTGTGCATATTGTATTCCAACTTTCCAAGGACTAGCTTTTAGAGTTGTAGCTGTACATAATATGTCAGTGTGAAAATGTTGTTATGACTTATGATAATGTTACAAATTCTCAATTGTCAGAGGTATACGAACTGTGTACACATGTTACTTGTATCCAATCTTCTTCTTTTTTTTCTTTTTTTTTTTGTGTGTGTGTGTGTGTTTCATAGTTCAATATCAAGCACAAAGTCTGCGATCCATGAAAGTGAAAAAGTACAAACATAAACTAGAAAGCTACTTGAGGACCAAGTGTGTTAACAAAAGAAGAAATTGCTAATTGATTCATCTTGTGATCCTAGAAGTGACTTTTGCTTGATGTGGCCCTTTAGAGATATGAGAATGTCATTGGCCATAACAAAAATCAGAGATTACATGTATTTGATGTGGCTTACTCTTCATATTGCTGTCTTTTTTGCACTAGTTTGTTCAGGTTAGTTTCATGTCCTGAAGTCAGAATGTTGATTCTGTTTGTCCTTGCTTACTTCCATTTTCATTCTCCCAATAACCAAATAATGAGAATATATGTTTTCTATGCTTCCTCACTTTAGCTTCCATCATGTTCTGTTGTACATATATGTTTAGTACATAGAAATGCTAATACTAATTAGTAATAACAGTCAACTAGGTCTTTTGTGTTATTATATTAATTTTTGGCTAGTCTATGGCATTGACCTGTGAATTGTAACATGCATACATCTATGTTGCAGTTGTGGCAAATAAAGTTTCTGCTTTTTGTGAGACACTTAAGATTTATCAAGTTATTAACAGAACTCTTCAAATGGCCGTTACCGGTAGATTCAACGGCTACTTAGCGATAAAGATTTAACAACTATAGCTTTTTTTTAAAAAAAATGAAGTAACAAGTTTTTATATACCTTTTAATCAGTAAAGTTATCTCAAACATATATGTCCCTTTTCCTTTTGCAGGTTATACAATTAATTGATGATGAGAGTGAGGGTAGAAGGTCAAACAATGTGATTCATATCATTAAGTCAAATCTAGATCTCAAATACCCAACTAAAGGTAAACCTAAATGTTTTCCAATCATGAATGCTTTTTGATTTTTCTGGTATAAAAATCACTCTGGTTACATGTCAATTTACAAGTAAGCTAACTTCTTGCTGTTCTCATCTAGGTAAGAAAAAAATGTTTACCACAAGAGTAGTTAGTGCGATTAGAAGAAGAGAATGTGCCTTCAAAGCAGATCTATGTGCAACCATTAAATCAGTTATGGTATGTGTAGGCATGAGGTCCTCTCGCTTCTTTGAGTTTTATAATTCCTCAAAAACCTGGTTTCGGATATTTTCTCCTATCCTGGCTAATTTTAGGGTCACATTATGCTTATGGCGAATTAGGTCATTTTAACCGCAGCTAATCTTAAAAGTGAACTTGTTTCTAAGTAGCTTGTCATCTCTTGACATGATCACATGCACTTCCAACCTTTCCATATTGCTACGTGAATAGTTAAAGATCTAAACCTAGTAAGTTCATAAGTAATTCTCTTATATTCCTTTCCGTCAACTGTGATTTGATGAAACAGTGTTTGTGAGTGCCATTTAGCTACTTTCTGGCTTGGAGTTTCAGTTTCATGCTACTATTCTAATGATTGTTTATATCATCTTTGTATATCTAGCTTTCCAGGGAGTTCATGTAGTTTAGGTTTCCTTTGAGTAAGTGGAGAGATAATTCATATCTTGAAAATGTGTTGACTTGTCTTTCACTTTCACATGTTCTTTTTTTGGCTTGTGTCATCTTTCTGTATCTATCTTTTGAAGTATATTTGCTAGTATATTCACCTTCTATTTCCCAGACGTTCATTTTATAACTTACTCAAGTTGTCAGTCAATTCTTCGTATTATTATTATTATTATAAATTTTTGCTTGTGTTGTAGTTGTTTCCTTCCAACTTTTAGTTGGTGAGCTGAGCTTATTGATGACCTTGCATCAATATCTCTTCTGCTATCTTTAAAAAACCATTAGGTTCATAACATAATGTACTCTGGCAGGATAAAAAGGTGAATGAGACTATCAAGTCATATTCAGTGAATGATCTATTGGTACATGTAGCTGATGGAAAACATCAAGAAACTAAGGCTGATGCTAAGCGAACAAAGAGAAGCTTGTCCGAATCCTCATGTTCTTTTTCACTTGAACCACAGTGTAATGTTGGTATCATCTTTCTCAGTCACTTTCCCGATATTTTTCTTTTGAATGTTTTCTGTTACATTAATGTTTTCCCCTACAGGAGACAAATCCTTTGCTACCTACAGAAATGGTTGAGCATCTGAGAACAGGCATTGGTTCCCAAGGACAGGTTACATCTTTATCTCCTCTAGTTTTAGTAGTTATGGTTCTAAGTTCATAAGTCAGCTTTTGTTATATTGTCCGATCGCTTTAATTACATACTCTTTTATTACTGTTTGTGGAGTTACTTTGAGAATTTTAAAAGCTTCAGTGAAGTTTTCCAATTGCATATTAAACAACTATTGATGTTCTTTTATTAATGAAACTTTCAGATGGTTCATGTCGAAGAGATTAATGGCCGAACACCCAATTTCTTGGGAATTCCGAGTTATCTATCCGAGAGAATGAAATCTGCACTTAAGTCTTCCGGGGTCTCAAAGTTGTATAGCCATCAGGTATTTATTTTAGAATTTTCACCAATACATACTCAAAAGTACAATGATTTTAACTCCTTTAATCTTGGGTATTTGTAGGTAGAGTCAATCAAGGCGTCCCTTTCTAGAAAGAGTGTTGTTATCTCAACAATGACATCTAGTGGAAAATCTCTGTGTTATAATCTACCAGTTCTGGAAGTATTGTCGCAAAATCTTTCAGCTTGTGCTTTATACCTCTTTCCAACCAAGGTCCATTATTAACTTTTATTCAACGTTAGTGCCTCAGTCACTTGTATGTCTTATTTGTACCCGATTTAATTAGAATAAAATGCATACAGGCATTGGCACAAGATCAATTAAGAGCATTGATATCTATGACAGAAGGTTTCGATGTAGGTTTGAACATCGGAATATATGACGGAGATACTTCTCAGGAAGATAGATTATGGTTGCGTGATAAATCTAGACTGGTACTTCCATAAATTTTTTTTTCTTATTTTACCTTTTGGGTAATCAATCAATTTTAAGCTGGCAACTGGCTTCTCTTCACCAAGTTTTGTCAAACTTATTTGTAGTTGATAACAAATCCAGATATGCTTCACATGTCGATCTTGCCATTTCATAACCAGTTCAATCGATTCTTATCAAACCTCAGGTAATCTTTGCAGGGTATATCCGATTGTATTGAGCAATTCATGCTGCTAGATGATCATAATAGTGTCTTTATTGAAATTGACAAGACTTTTTTATTTCTAAGTGTGACTTGATAGTAGTCACAGTTTACTCTTAGCAGCTTTGCTCTGGCATATCTATTATTTTTTTAAGTTGAAGAACGTGTTATTTTCTGTCAAGGTATGTGGTGGTTGACGAAGCTCATTCTTATAAGGGAGCATTTGGATGCCATGTTGCTCTTATTATAAGGAGGCTGCGCCGTCTCTGTGCTCATGGTATGCTCTTGTATATTTAATGCAAATACCCACTCGAATTTCTTTACTCCAATCATATAAAACTATAGAAAGTCACATTCTTTTATCATATAAAAAGACCAATACCCAGATGGTGTTTACTCGTTTTTAACCTATTGACTCTTATGTTAATGGAATCTTTGTTAATATTGATAGGATATAGATTAGAGTGTGCAAAAGTTACTTAACTTATTGAATAAAAGATGCGGAACTAAAGGGAATATCAGTCACATGTCTTTAAAGAAAATTTACTTCTACTTCTGTTTTGCATGTAAATATTTACCTTCACATACTACCTTCATATATGCAGTTTATGGGAGTGATCCGTCGTTTGTATTTTGCACTGCAACCTCTGCCAATCCCCGTGAACATGCAATGGTGAGATGATATGTATATATCAGGTGGACATGGTTTTAGACTTCTGGCACAATGGAAATGCCGTCTTCATACTTTTGTGTTTGTAAATCTTCAACGACACATGCCAGTTATAGTGGCAATGTGCAGTTTTTTCCCAATGTGTTAAGAAATTTGAATTCGTCTACTTTCTATATGTTAACAGAACTATAAGTTTCAATATATTCATCCACTTTTTAAACTCTGCAGGAACTTTCAGGTGCATCAACAATGGAGCTAATTCACAAGGATGGAAGCCCTTCAGGTCCCAAACTCTTTGTCCTCTGGAATCCTCCTTTACGCATGAAAACTGTAAGTTTGTCTACACTTTGGTGTATATTTCGTTGGTTACGAGGTACTGATTTTTTCTTTATCTGCCATCCCTGCCAAATTACAGGTAAACAAGAGAACCAGAAGTAGCGTAAATAATGACAAGTTTGATAGAACAGTTTTCATTGGTCGCTCAAGGTATACATATAATTGAAGTTTTCTTGTAGATATACAATAAAGTATTGTAATATTTTACATTTCATTGACCTCCTCAATGATTATAACAAATGTTTTGCAGTCCCATCTTGGAAGTTTCATTTCTGTTTGCAGAAATTGTTCAGCATGGACTTCGTTGCATTGCATTTTGCAAAACACGTAAACTGTCTGAACTCGTGTTGAGTTATACGTATGTGACTTTTTCCTTTACATTACAGTCTTATTACATATTATAAATATTATACCTAATATGAGGAATTATGCCTGTGGTAAGGCGAGAAATTCTTCAGAAGACGGCACCCAATCTTGTAAATTCTGTATATGCTTATCGGGCTGGCTATACTGCTCAGGTTCGTATACACGTTCTATATTTTGTTCCCAAATTAATACCTGTATGTTTTGTGGCAAATTGATAACCGGCTACCCAGACTGGCCCACAATTGGCTGCCTATCCATAATGTGGGGGGCATACCTGACTCACTCAGCGGTTGTGGCTATGGGGGTTCAAGCCCTGACCTTGTGCTTTTTGTGGAAAAGATGCCCCCAACCATTACCAAATGAGCTACACGCCATTGGCTAATACCTCTATGTTTGATTGGATAATTTAATGGACGAGAAAGATGCTGTAAGGTTATGACATATTTATTTATGAATGATTACGCCAGGATAGGAGAAGAATTGAGAGTGAGTTTTTTGGTGGGAAAATTTGTGGTGTTGCTGCTACAAATGCCCTTGAATTGGGAATTGATGTTGGGCACATTGATGTCACCCTACATCTAGGGTTTCCTGGTAGCATAGCTAGGTACTTGACTTGATTCCGTTTCATTTACTTTTCCAGTCTTTTGTCTGTTTCTCCAAGACCAACCATTTCCAATTTTAGCTTATGGCAGCAAGCTGGGAGGTCTGGACGAAGGGAGCAGCCATCACTTGCTATATATGTTGCATTTGAAGGACCTCTTGACCAGTATTTTATGAAATATCCTCATAAACTTTTTGGCGGTCCAATTGAATGTTGCCATGTGGATGCTAAAAACCAGCAGGTGCTTGAACAACACTTGGTATGTGCATCTCTTGAACACCCTTTAAGTATGGTTCATGACGAGAAGTACTTTGGTCCTTCCCTAAAAAGTGCCATAATGTCTCTTAAAAGCAAGGGACATGTTACTACCGATCCGTCTAGGGATCTCTCTGCCCAAATATGGAACTACATTGGACATGAGGTATACAATATGTGAGTTACTAATGTTAATTAAATTACTTACATGCTTTACTTACGACTTTCCATGTTTTATCTTAGAAAATGCCTTCTCATGCGGTTAGCATACGGGCAATAGAGTCTGAGAGATACAAGGTAATTGACATGAAAAGTGACAAAGTTCTTGAAGAAATTGAAGAGAGTAAAGCTTTCTTTCAGGTAGCTAATGTGATATTCTTATGACCTGTGAAATTGTTTGTAACATCACCTAGTGACTGAACTTTTATGCTAATTGATATTTCAGGTGTATGATGGTGCTGTTTATATGCATCAGGGGAAAACCTATCTAGTCAAGAATTTGGATTTAAGTACTAAAGTTGCTTTATGTCAGGAAGCCGACTTGAAATATTACACTAAGACCCGTGATTACACAGATGTTGAAGTTGTAGGTGGTCAAATTGTAAGTCTCAACCTAAGTTATATATAAGATTGTTTAGCCTCAATACTTATCTATACCATAATAGTATATTATCTTTTAGGCCTACCCAGCAAAAAATTGTAATATCCAAAAATCAAGAACAAGTGCCCAATCAAATCCGTGTAAAGTGACTACTACCTGGTTTGGATTTAGACGTATATGGAGAGGAAGTAACCGAGTATTTGATACAGTTGATCTGTCACTTCCTAGTTATACATACGAGTCGCAGGTGCATGTGTGACTGACTGATAATCCTTAAATCATGTTATTTTGACCAACTTATAAATTTGTATCCACCTTGAGTTGGCTAGGCTGTTTGGATTCGAATACCACAATCACTAAAAACAGCTGTGGAAACAAAAAATTATTCCTTTCGTGGAGGGTTGCATGCTGCTGGGCATGCACTTCTGCATATCGTACCTTTGTAAGTTTAAATGCATCACACCTTTCAATTGGCATATGCAGCTTGCTGTAATTTTTCTAACGTCTCTTATTTTGAATGGAGATATATTGTTTGCAACTCTTCCGATTTGGCTTCTGAGTGTGTAAATCCTCATGACACACGCTATATTCCTGAAAGAATTCTACTCTATGATTCCCATCCAGGAGGAACCGGCATTTCAGCACAGGTGAACCTAAATTCCTCTTTTATATTTCATATTTTAAATATTAACATGGTGACATATAGCATGACCAAATGTAGGTTCAACCTTTTTTTACTGATCTTTTAACTGCTGCATTGGAACTTGTCACTTCTTGCTGCTGCTCTGTTGATACTGGTTGTCCCAATTGCGTTCAAGTTGGTTTCCACTTACCGCTTTTGATTGATTAATTTTATTTTATATTTTATATCTTCTACTTATATAAAGGAGTAACCTTTTATTTGCACATTGCAGAATCTTTCATGTCACGAGTACAATGAAGTTTTGCACAAGGATGCAGCTATAATGATCATGAAGGTTATCTCGAAACACCAAGTGTTTAATTTTAAGATGAGTTTTTCTGTATTTTGATTTGCTAATTTTTTTCATGTAATTGCAGGGTGTTCTAGAACTGGAGAATTTTAGATTCAAGTAACCTGTCCAAACACTGTTGCCACGTTGTTAGATTACACAATTTTATGGTAAATCCATTTAACTTGCAGTTTAATCATCTTCTGTAATAAGAGGATCTTTCAGGAGAGCCGACGGTCAGTTTGAACTACACTACCTCTTGTAGCTGCATCAGGTTGTATGCGTTGAGAATATATTACGAAATTATAATTTGTTATTTGATAACTAGTACTTATTACAGATTGTGTATATATTTGGAACTTTCTCTTCTTATAGACTTCCAAATTTGAAAAATTTACTGGATGCAAGTTTTCTTACCCGATCTTTTCCAAGGCTGTAAAATCAGGTCGACACATTATTATGAAGTTCTAATTTAAGTTTAAGATTTGCTAGTTTGTTTTAAATAAATCGAAACTCAATTGTTCTTGACAAAAGTAATCCTCTTATTACCTGTAAAATAAAGGGAAAATCACAAATGTAGTTGGTGGGAGTCAGGTTGTGTTTGAGGGCAGGCGAAATGAGTGACCTCGCGGTTTTCACAAAATAAAGTAATCCTTTCTTTTTTTTTTTTTTTTTTTTTTTTAATTTCTTCTTCATTTTCAACCATGTTACCTAAGAGATGATTTAAAATTGATACACTTCATCACTTAAAAGGTTAACACATAACACTTAAATATTAATTATTCAAGAACAACATTAAAAAAATAAAACAAATATCTTAAAAATTTTGTTGTCACTTATACACTTCAAATTTTACATATCATTAATATAGAAATATTCTTTAACTAAATAATCAAAAGTTATCATTATGTCAATTAACAAAATTTGAAGTGTAAAATGCATAATGATAACTTTTGATTATTTAGTTAAAGAATATTTCTATATTAATGATATGTAAAATTTGAAGTGTATAAGTGACAACAAAATTTTTAAGATATTTGTTTTATTTTTTTAATGTTGTTCTTGAATAATTAATATTTAAGTGTTATGTGTTAACCTTTTAAGTGATGAAGTGTATCAATTTTAAGTCATCTCTTAGGTAACATGGTTGAAAATGAAGAAGAAATTTAAAAAAAAAAAAAGAGAAAAACTGTGCTCTTGCAAGACTTGAACCTAGGTTTCCAGGTATGTAAGGCAGGGAAACAGACCAACTAGCTAACCTAACCTTTGTTATTGACTTTGTAATTTCTATAATATATATTAAAATACGTGAATGTTACACGTGTCTAACTCTAAGGACTGCTACAGTAAAATGTGGTCTCTTCTTATATATATAAGATATATATATATATATATATATATATGATGAAACAAGAAATTTGAATCCTCATAATCTTAAACTGAAAGAATATCTTTTTGTTCTTGGATTTAGAATATTATCTTTCAAACAAGAATATATGACGGCTCAATGGCCTAATATAATTCATTGAATTGATGTACCAGAGTTCGACTAAAAGAGTGGGAAATCATTTTTCCCTATATACTAGGAGGTTGTCCCCTTTTATGCGGCATGCTCTCCTTATTTACAATTTAATGTGTTTTCATTGTAAGAGCATCTGTAATGCATTGAACTTAATGCATTGCTAAGTTACTCCCACGCAGCATCTTATATTTTTATATGATACACCCATAATCCATTAAACTTTACAAAACTCATTAGACTATTACCTCATTGGCCAAAGTTCAATGCACTGCTAATAGAAGCATGTGTTAGAGTCTAATGAGAGTGGGTACAGAAAGCAACTCTCATTGCACTTTGGTTGACATGACATACTCACAGTGCTATTAGACTTTTGCCAAACTATAAAAAAAATTCATTCAACCTAGCATTGTGGGTGCTCTAATTCATCCTTCAATCTATCATGCCATATCATACAATCATTAATTACTAATTGTATTTTTATAAAAAATAATGAGTTTTAATGTAAAGAAGATATTAAATAAGGGTAACTAAAATGCATAACTCATAATGTAAAGAAGCTGAGTTAATGCCTCATTATGAAGGAATTTATTTTTTGTTAAATGTTACTATAAAATTTTATAACAATATGAAGAGGTATTTAAACAACAAAATATAAGTTTCTAAGCTAACACTTTTGTCAAAACCGTCTCTTTAAGCCAATAAAAATTGCAAGTCATTTCACTAAATTTCTAAGCTAACACTTTTTGTTAACTTATACATAATCTTCTCATCTAGTATGATGTTATAATAATAGCACCATACATCACACGAGGTTTACACTAGTCAGTACAATAACCGTGAATATTAAAGACAATACTCCTTTTTATATTTGTGGTTCATTTTTATATGTTATATGAGTATTAATTTGTATTTGTAATTAAAGCTGGTAACCTTTTATCCTCTAATTTAGTAGTATTTAGTATTAGAGAAATGTAAGTTGAACTATCAGTGGTGCATGTGTAGAAATCTTTTATATTTTAAATGCATTTTACATGTTATTTCAGGTATTTTTTCATATGATGATTTTTTTGCTCAATCTTTTTAAAGAAAACGAGAGATCTTGATGATAACGAAGCTTGTGAATTTTTTATATGTTCTAAAAAATCAAAAGAAATGTAACGTGAGATTTAGTAGTACAGGTATTTTGATCTTCTGATGATCTGCATCCAAATATTACTAACTACCACATGCGATATATAATTTTATATGCTTGATTATTTTGTGAATATTGGTTAAGTATTTCTCTTTACATATCGATAAAATTATGTTACAATTTGAATGAAAAAGAATTCCAAGAACATCAATTTGAAGGTTCAGCTGATATAGTGAGGTAGGTTCAGGAAAAAGTTTCGCTACAGAAAAAAGGGTAGTAACAAGTAGCAACTAATCAACTTACAAGTTTTATCGTCTAAAGAATCGGGTGGTTTGAGAATTTCAAGTTTTTTTGCGCTTAATAGAGCACTTTTATTCAAGTGGGTTTGGCGATATATTTCCAAAGATGATTCAATGTGGTACAATGTGATTAACGCTATTCATGGATCAAGTATGAAAAATTATGGTCGGAATACTTATATGAGTGACTCACCTTGGAAAGACATTATTCAAGAGGTTAATAGACTTAAAGCTAAAAGTATCGACATCCTTTTGCATTGTAAGAAAAAAGTGGGGAATGGTAGACAAACTTCATTCTGGAACAAAAATTGGCATGGTGATATTTTATTCAAAGATAATTTCCCGCGAATTTATGCGCTTGAAGAATTCAAGGACATCACAGTTGCTGAAAAGTTTGATACTATTGGGGGAATGCAGAATTATCGTAGGGAGCCTAGAGATGGGGTAGAACAACAACAATTCACGGAGATGAATAGGATTATAAATCAGATTTGTCTAGCTCATATGAACGATTATTGGACTTGGGATTTAAACGGTGATGGTTCCTTTGTTGTGAAAGACCTGCGGAGTCTAATTGACGATATTTTGTTGCCAAAAGAAGCTACTGCTACGAGGTGGATTAGTTATATTCCCATTAAAGTCAACATTTTTTCTTGGAAGGTTCGTTTAGATAGGCTTCCATCGAGAACCAATTTGGCTCGTAGAGGTATTTTCTTGGATTCTTTGGATTGCCCGATTTGTCATGAAGAATACGAAGACTTATATCACATCTTATTCAGATGTGAAATGGCTATAGGATTAATGAGATTGTTATGCCGATGGTGGAATATTGATTGGGTTACCATAAACTCTTATGATGATTGGCTCACTTGGTACAACTCGGTTCTATTAAGTTCGAAGATAAAGAAGATGCTTGAAGGAACTTGTTACGTGATGTGGTGGCATATATGGAACTTCAGGAATCAAATTCTCTTTGGATCTTATCTCCCACGACGTTCGATTCTTTTTGATGAGATCATTATGAAGTCTTTTACTTGGATTTCTAATCGTTGTTATAGGAAATTTTATAGAGATATTTGGATGCAAAATCCTTCGATGATTCCTTTGTAATTTGCTCTTATTTCTAGAGTTTTTTGCCTAATATAATTCATTTGCCGTTAAAAAAGAAAACTAACAAGGATCTTGTACCAAGTAAAATAGATAGATTGATTGGACACCGCTTAAATTGACGTGTACACCACAATTATATATGATTAAATAAGTATCCCGAACTACGACTATAAATCACCATCATTTCTTAAATACCGCCATAAACACATGCTCGTTGCCATCATCATGAGCGTGGTTTGCACTTTGATAATAGATCGATTTGAAACATTTTGAAGTTTAATTCGGATTTTATTTAGTAACATTCATCTTATTCACTAATTGTTTCATTAAATCTTGAAACAAAGTAAAAACACATATATGTGCATAAGAATGCATTACATATTGACTTGTTCTTGATACTAAGATTTCAAACAAAAACCATATGAATAACTAACATAACACCCATGCAATGCGACGGTCCACTTGGTGATGTTAGGTGACGGTAATGATAATAATGGTAGAGTAATGAGATATTGAAAGTATGTGTATGTGTATGTTTTGAAGGTTTATTATATATTGATTGTATGTTTTTTGTGTTTATATATTAATATAGGAGAATGATCTATAGGGAAGCTTCAATCTTGGAGGAAGGGGGAAGTAAATCTGGGCCGTCCGTTAACATTCTTTATGGGCAGTTAACATTCATTAATGTTAACATTCCTATGAAGAATGTTAATTAACATTCTATGAATGTCAGTTTACATTCATGAATGTTAACTGTTCGTAAAGAATGTTAACGGACGGTCCAGATTTACTTCCTCCTTCCCTCAAGAATACCCTTTCCCCATTGATCACTCCCCTATATTAAGATTTGATTTATATATAGCAATAATAATAAATATTAATAGGAAATATAATTGTTGGGACGGTTAAAATGTTAATAATTATGTAGAGATAATATACTCATTTCTCGTTATTGAATTGAAAATCGAACCAATGTTGCAAATACTTTATATATATTAATAAATAAATAAAAATATATTGGTATCTAATTATTGGTAGCATATAATCAATAACATTATTAAGTTGGGAAATACTTTTATTAAAAGAGTAATTAAGTAGATCACACATGCAGTATAAAACTTCATATACAATAATATATCTCAACAGCAACAAAAACAGCAAAAATAACAACAAAGATTTTAGATTACTAATTAAAAGTTTGTATATTCTAGTGAGAATACCCCTAGGATTACTCACATACACAATCAGCATTAAGGGTGTTCTTGGCAATGAACTTTGATGGATGTTTGTTTTGCAAATGCTTACGTTATTGAGGTAAGTTTCTGTAACTAAATACAATCATAGTAAAAGGTAGTTTGTTTCATAGATGATGCTTGATTAGCTACAAATTTTTCACAGGAACTGGAGAAAGTTACATCAACGGTAAGAAAAAAGAGAAACGCAGATCATATGGGAGATTATTACTCAAAATTTGCTTGTATGACTTGCAAGATGGATAAATAATACAATTTCTTTCATGGAAATCTCTCTTCAAAAAAAAAGAAAGAAAGAATACAACATGAAGAAAAAATGGTAACATCTAAACAATCAAAAAAAAATTCTGTATTTCTGATAATCCTATTTTACCTCTCAATTTGAACCACAATGAAGAAGATAAGGGTGTGTTTGGTTCACATACTGCTCCCATAACGGCTTGTACCTTCCAATCCCAAACTTTAGCCACGGCTTAAAGTTCCCATTGAAGTGAACCACAGCTGCACTTGCTATGAGCTTGTTATCAATGTTGACATCATAACCCAATCCTAACACGTGCCATCTTCGGTCAAGTGGCTCAATCTGTCCATAAAAAGCCAATAGACCAGGTGGTAAAGTCCCTAACTTCCATAAGCTTCCATCTTCGTTTTGTTCATGCCAATAATGGTACATGGCTGTCACATTAGAATTCCTCCATGCTACAAGATCGAAAACATTTAAACCAAATGCCCACCCACATGCCTGTGGGTCAAACTTGGAACTGAGAACTGGATTTGTAAAGTTTAAATATTTGTAAAACCGATGAAAAGCTTCAAGACACGTTTCAACAGCTGCGTTTACATTTCCATGAAGATCCAATGAGAAAAGAGGAATCAAATCTTTCTGAACGATAACATCATCATCAAGAAAGACGACTTTTTCAAGGTGAGGGTAGATCTCAGGGATGTAGAATCGAAGGTGGTTTAATAAAGATATGTACTTTGGGTTTCCAAACTTTGGCTCATTGTTTAAATCTTGAGACCCTTCAAAATAGTATTCCCGCACGTCGGTTTCTGTTAATTTTCTAACAACGGGCGAGTATGAAGCATTCAACCAAGTAAAGTCTTCGACTTTTTGAATTTCAATTGTAGACCCTTTAAAGTTGTTACTAATAAACCAAGCTTTCATAGCTCCATAGTTGGGTTCATTTGTAACTAAGTGAAAAACGAGCTGTTTTGGGTGGTCAGTGTTGGAGACTGTAGAGTTGACCACAGCTGAGACCGCAAATAAATTATCTGAAAATAAGCAGAAATGAAAAAGCTTATTGTCTACTAGTCTTGGTGAATTCTTGATTTCATCTGTGACCTCTTGTAGTTTGTTTACTGTGAGCCAATCGGCCAATAGTTTAACATTGACACATTGAAGATTCTTAGGAACTGCTTCAGCTGCTAACTGTCCAAAAAAAGTACTTTGAATGGTGGCTGCATTTGCACGTTCTTCAAGAGCTTGAATGTGAGATTTCATGGTCATAATCGTGGTTGTGATGTCGTAATGGGCATCTTGTGCTTTAAAAATGAGAGTTGATAGGCTTTTGATGAGTGGCTCTGCTTCGTTTTGTGTCATTGAGTTATCTCTCATGGCGGCTTTTGAAAGCAGAAACTGGCAGCTTCTTATCTTTGAAGTCAATTCCCAAGCAAGATGATGGTTGTTGTGTTCTTTTGCAATGACTATATATGCTTTTGCAAGTGTCATTTGGTCTAGTAATTGTCTGGCATATGAATTGGAGTTCAATAGCTCGTTGGTTTGATGTTGGTTCCTATGAGTAAACTGTAGTCTTCCACCATTTCTATCCTGAAAAAGGTTCGATTGTTACTTAAATAGTTGGTTTAACAATCAATTTTAACTGTTCCTCTCTATAAAACATATCATAGTCATATTCATATCCATATAAACAGAATGCCTACTACAACAGTTTCTTATCTGCAACTAGTTATGTGTTATGGCCTATGGGGGTGTTTATCATCGTGCTTTAAAAAAATTATGTGATATTATTTAAATAATGGATACAGATAGTCGGTCGTAACAAAATGGACGGTGTTCGATAATTAAATAATCAGCTTTTTGATAGTTCGGTAGATTCTGATTTTTAAAGGACTACATGTAAAATAACTCCTAAATGATCAAATAGTTTGGTGTAGGTTTGTAGCTACTCCTAAACTCATTATTTGACCCCTAACTAATCAAAATCAGTTTTACAGTAACCAAACGCTAAAATTAATTATCTACCACTTGAAAACACAATAATCAAATAATCACTTTCAAAATGCATTGCCAAACACCTCCTTAGGGAATTGCAGTTGCAGTTGCCTGCATAAAACAAAGAGCAAACTATACCAAAATGTATCAAGCTATACACTTTTTTATTACTTCAAAATTTGAACTTTGATGTAACAAACTATTTAACTTTACCTTAAAAAAACTAAACTTTTTTTAGTAGCATTCTAATGTAACCAACCATACATAATATTGTACTATATTGTTAACCTGTCAATTACAATAGATACATGAGTAAAATTAGTACAGTTGACTACATTACAGACACTTTGTCCAAAAACTAAACATGTACTAATAATGGTATCATATAATTATAAACTTTTATTACCTGTATGGGTTGTTTCACCCGATCTTTATATTCTTGATTTTGTTGAAAAACTAAAACAATAAATCCAGCAATACAGCATAAACCAAGAACAACCCAGATCCATACTGAAAATCTCCGCCGTACCGGCCGCCGGTATTCTGTCGCCCGCCGGCGCATCTTTATATCAAATTACCCAATCAATAGTAGCATGTGAAACGCATCAAATCACTCAGAAATTGGATAGCCAAATGCTCATTCTTCATTGAAAAGCACCGAGATTTAGCAACCCATTTCGCTTAATTTTATAAAATCAGTGTCAGTTTGGGTTATGGAGTTCAATTGAGTATGATTTGATTTGAGGATTTGACTAATTTGTTTATATTGGGGCAAGTCTATGGAAATTGGGGCAACACATGAAAGCACATGTAATGGTTTTATTTATCAATTCAATTGAATGAATAAACAGATGGAAGAGTGACATTACTGAAGCCGAAAGTCGCATGGTGGTTTCTAGTAGTCGGCGATTCGGGTGGGTTGACTTGACCGCTCGCTTGGGTTGGTGGGTCAGAACCAGTCAATTCAATTCAAACTTGATACTCAATTCAGGTTCTGATCAGTTTCAACTAATATCGGGTCAAATGAGCTGTATAGGTCAATCTCTTAATCTTTTAGTCTATAATTTATACTAATAAATATAAAAATATTTATAGAATTTTAAAAATTATATTACTTAATATTTATTCAAAATTAGTATTAAACATCATTACACGCTTAAAATTCAAGTAAAATGTTTAAATTTAAACTATATTTAAAATTTATTCGGGTTATCATGTTAACTTAAAATTTTTATTAATGATTTAAATTCGACTTAAAAAAAAAGCAGGTTAGTGGATTTTGAGTTGATGGGTTCGCGGATCAAAAAACCCAATCCAATCTGCTTATTTACGAGTTGATTTTGTGTCAAATTCTGAGTCGTGTTGGAAATTATCAACCATAATCTCTAGTCTAGAATATTATAGAATAGACCACGTACGTCTGATACATCTACTTGCTTAATTGCCCTAAAAAGCTATGGTTTACTTGTTTTTATATTTCTAAAGAAAAAGATAACATTTTTAAATTGCTACTAAAATGGATAATATATAAGTGAAAATGTTAGAAATGACAAAAAGAAACAAAAAAAAAAAATCTTGATCAACTTTATTTTATATAAATAAAGGTATAATAGTATGACTATGATTTTAAAATATCGTAAAAAGGAGTTATGATTCTTTGATCTTGGATCCTTATCTAGCAAAGGCGAGTCTCGATATATCAAGAAAAGTTCTTGTTCTGATTCAATTACTTAGTTGAATCACTATCAGAATAAACTATTATGTAATTTTCATTTATGTATCCCATAATAAATTAGTATCGATGAAACATAAGTTGATTTAGGTTGGATAAGTTTTTTTTTTAACATATTGTCTTTTATATAAGTTTTAATTAGTCGAAATCCATTGATTAAATGCTTATAAATTGATTGTTTCATCTTTAGTATAATTTTTAATCTTATATAAATGCTAGCAATTTGTTTATATTGGTAGTGGGCAGTTTATTAGAAATTATGGAACGTTAAATGCATCTGGTGTAAAATCTTACTCAGTAATATTCTAGTTTTGTTTGATGATAAACATAAAATCTAAATATTCTATTCTTGTTTGGTTGAGAAATATTTTTGAAGGTTTTAAAAAAAATAGACATGATAAATTACTTGTGTTTATTCATCATCATCATTGCAGGTACGTTTTATTTGGCGATCTAAACGAAGTTCGTGACGAATCAGCAGTTTCCCTCAAGTTTTTATCGAAGGGAAGTTCAAATTTTTAATTCGATCATTGATAACTCAGGTTTGAAGGAGATGATGATGGGTGGTAGGTCATTCACGTGGATGAACAAGACTAGTACAAAAATGAATAAGTTGAATCGGTTTTTGATTTCGTAAGAGATTTTGGACAACCATATTGATTTAAAGGCCACTGTCCTCGATCGTTTATGGTCAGACCACAATCCTATTTTGTTACACACTCAAAAAACCGACCGACTGTGGCCCTGGTCCATTCAAATTTTATCATTCATGGTTTCAAAGGAAAGATGTCGTTGTGGTGGTCAAACAAGCATTAGACGATAGTTCTCATGCAACAACATAGCCTAGAGTTCCATTGCATGACAAACTTGAATTCATCAAGAATTGTCTTAAAACTTGGAACTTCGATTCAAAGAAAAATGAAGTGACTCGTAAAGAGGAAATAATCGGTTTGTTGCAGGATATAGATTTCAAACTTGATTCTTCATTGGCATCAGATACAGATAAAGAAACACGGATTCAGTTGCTTCGAGAAGTTAATGATATTGAACATTTGGAGTCTATGGATCTCTTCCAAAAGCCCCGTGTTAAATGGGATATCGATGGGGACGAGAATACAAAGTTTTTTCATGCATTGTTAAAACAAAATCGGAGGAGACAATCGATCCAAGGCATCATGTTAGATGGAGTATGGAGCTCAAACCCGATATAAGTGAAAGCGGCTTTTCTTCAAGTTTATAAAGACAAGTTTCAACAACATGTTCTTCAAGTAAATTATACAGCTCATTCTTCACTTTCAAAACTAGATGAATCCGAAAAGAATGAATTGGAGAGACGGGTTTCTAGTGATGAAATAAAGAAAGCTGTTATGGGACTGTGGTAGCAATAAAGCTCCAGAACCGAATAAAGCTCTGGGACCGGATGGCTTCTTGTTCCATTTTCTAAAATGATATTGGGAGATCTTCAAGTCCGATGTGGAGTTGTTTGTCTCGGATTTCTTTTCTACTTCACGAATGACACTAGGAACTAACTCGGCTTTCATTACGCTTATTCCAAAGGTAAATAATCCTATGTTTATCAAAGACTGTCGTCATATTTCTCTAATCGATTTGCAATATACGATTATTGCTAAAATATTACCAATTGACATTGGTTGTGAACAATCTTGTTAGTAATGAACAGTCGGCGTTTATTTCAGGACGACAAATTTTAGATGGTCATTTGATGTTAAGCGAGATTATGGATTGGTATAAAAATCACAAAAAGAAGATGATGAATTTAAAGTCAATTTCAAAAAAGGCATATGATTCGGTTAATTAGAAGTACTTGGACTATATTTAAATTCAGTTTGGTTTTGGAGAGAGGTGGTGAAGCTGGATGTAACACCCTAAAATTTATAGGTAATATTTTAATACGCATAAATGTTTTATTTGAACTAGTTGTGTATATTATGTGCGTTATTATTATTGATTGTGAAATATTGAAGTTGCCTAAATGTTAAGTTGTTGGGGTGTAATATTAAGAGAATGAGACTATGGGGTTAGAAATGTAAATATCCTTAATAAAACTCTAAAACCTTCTACACACACACACATACGTA
Organism: Logfia minima; assembly: GCA_963921325.1. Classification (NCBI taxonomy): domain Eukaryota; kingdom Viridiplantae; phylum Streptophyta; class Magnoliopsida; order Asterales; family Asteraceae; genus Logfia; species Logfia minima. The sequence goes on along the minus strand of OY992771.1, from coordinate 6,352,107 downwards.
CATACACCCACACACACCCTGTACTTACTAGAACAATAAAGAAGAAGAAGGAAATGAAGGAAATCATGCCCGAATCATTAAATTGAAGCTAGAGAAGTCAAATTGGAGTCATATATTCCATCCCTAACCCAAGGTAAGTGTATGTTCTTATTCTTTTGACCTAGAAATGGAGTAAAGTGATGATTTTGAGTTAGGATGATGGTAATTAATGAAGTAATCTATGAATTATGTTTAATTGATGCTAGTAGTTGTCTATGCTTGGTAATTGTTGATTTCAAACCATGAAATGGTGAGATTTTGATTAGAAACTTATGAAACCCAACTTAGAAGAGTTGAATTCGGGTTTAACATGATAACCCACTAAATTGATAGTTTAAAAGAGTCAATTTAATGCTATTAGTTATGATTAAAGTGGTGGTTTAAGCAATTGAACTATAGATTGGTTCATGGGCTAAAATGATGGAATTATGCTAGTTTGACTTTTAAAAGTCAAACTGGGCACAATTAAATTAGTTGTTGATTTGTGATAAGAGAAGTAGTATGAATGTTAATACATGTGTATTGTATTGTTAAATTGATTATGTGGCATTAACAGGTGTTAAAGAAGTGGAGAATCCAAGTAGTAAGTTATCTTCCTTAAATCACCAAGGTAAGTTTATATTGTAATTAAATTGGTTATGTTGATTGAATGGATCTGGATTACATCCGTGTAAGAGGATCCATATGATGATGGAATATGTGGTTTTATGTTGTATATGAACCACATTGTTGAGTTATATCCATATGATGGTGGAATAGGTGGTTTCATGTTGTATATGAACCACACAATTGAGTTGTAAAGATGGATCCGGATTACATCCGTGTAAGAGGATCCAATTGATAGTTGATTGAGTGGTTTCATATGGTAAACGAACCACATGTTAGATTCTCTACCTTGGTAGAGATTTCCTAGCCTTGTACTAGCCCAGTTGACATGAGAAAGTGGAATAGAGAACGAATCTGTATAGTTGTGCATATCATGTATATGCTAGTTGTTGGTCAATTCATATTGACCCCAGTTGTTAATTGGAATCAAATCGTTAGTCGTTCAAGTTGATTGTTGATCCCCGTTGTTATTTGATTTCAATTATAGTTGATCTTGTTGTTGTCAAGATAGTTGACTCAGTTGTTATTTAATTGAGATGTATACTAGACTTTAATTGTTAACTGGATTCAAATTGTTGAATTATGTCAAGTTGTTGAATTGTGATCAAGTTGTTGAATAATTATCAAGTGATTGACTTTTGATAAGTTGTAGTAAAGTCAAATTGAGGATTCACCTTAAATGACTAGTTGATGCCATGTTGTATAATTGAGCACTTTGTGTTCAAGTGGAAGATAAGTTGTTTAAGTTGGTTGTGAAATTGATCAAATTAATTCAATAGTTGCTAGTTGTTCACTTGTTTAATTACCTATGAATTCACTAAGCGTTTCGCTTATCCTTTTAGTTGTTTTCATTTTGTAGGTCAAAGTGGTTTGGGTAAGAAAGTGATCATGGGAAAGGAAAGACGTGACATTGAAATGCTTGTATGCTTGCCTTAGGATATGCAAGAACTCCTCTTTTGAATCATGATCTTGATTGTTAAATTTGTTTCATTGAACCCAGCTTTTGTGTAAGTGTCAAAATGGGTCGAATGTGGTTTTGGTATAAACTTCTATTGTAAATATTAAAATGTTGTTTATTTTAGTGCAGTGGCGGAATTAGTGGATACTGGTTAGATCGTGCGGAGTACACACCCGACTAAGTTACTAATTTCCGGGCCTAAAATTATTGTGGGAATCAAATTTGACTAAGTGTTGTGTGTGCTGATTTGCTTGTGTGCTGATTGTCCTGTGTGCTGATTGGCCTCTGAGCTGGCTGGCCTGTGCTGGCTGGTCTGAGCTGTCTGACCTGAGCTGGTTGGCTTGTGCTGGCTGGTCTGAGCTGTCTGGCCTGAGCTGGCTGGTCTGAGCTGACCGGTCTGTGTTGGCTAGTCTAAGCTGATTGCACTTGTCCAAAAAAAAAAAAAAAAAAAAAAATCGGGGTGTGACATTGGATACAAGGATGCTTACGATCTGTTCGTACTTCCATTCTCGTCAATGGAAGTCCTACATCGAAATTCTCAATTAAAAGGGGCCTACGACAAGGGGATCCATTGTCGCCTTTTTTTTTATGTATTTTTATCATGGAGGGACTTCATATCGCCATCAACGATGCAACCCAAAAAAATTTGATCAAAGGTGTCACAGAAGGTAATCCAAGTATTTAGCTTTCTCATTTCTTTTACGTTGATGATGTCGTGTTGGTTACATAATCGAATCGTATTGATATGGATAACATCATACGTTTAGTTAATGTGTTCTTTGTGGCTTCTGGTCTACACATCAATGTTCACAAATCTAGTGTTTATGGAATTGGTGTGTCTAACAAAGATACATAAGCAATGGCTCGGGTCACAGGTTGCTCAGCAGGTTCCATGTCGTTTACTTACTTAGGCCTTCCCTTTGGTGTAAACATGAATCGTTTAATGCATTGGTAAGGTTTAATCAACAAGTTTGAAGCCAGATTGTCCAAGTGGAAGGCAAACCTTTTTTCTATAGGAGGTAGATCGACATTAGTAAAGGCGCTTTTAAGGGATGTTGGTATTTACTATATGTCGCTTTTTAAAGTTCTGGAATCCGCTCTTTCCTCGCTTGAACGATTAAGAGCCAAGTTCTTTTGAGGTGCAGACAAAGACACAAAAAAATTGATTTGGATCAAGTGGGAAAATGCATTGGCATCTTTCGATAAAGGTGGGTTAGGGATTGGATTTTAAAGGCCTTTAACCTTGCCCTCCTTCAAAAATGGAGGTGGAGATTGATTTCCAACCTATCTTTGTTGTAGGTTCAAGTTATTAAAGCTATTCATGGAGAGGAAGCGGGTCTTGATCATCTTGCGTGTAAACCTAACGGTTTATGGACAAACATCATTGGTTCCATTAACCATTTACACTCTAGTGGCATTCTTCCAAAAAATACATTGAGATATAAAGTAAGATGTGGTTCTAAAGTGAGGTTCTGGACTGATACTTGGATTGGTGATAGTCCTCTTTCGAATCGTTATAACAGGTTATATCAACTTGAAGTGCAACCTAATTGTTTAATTAGAGATCAGTTTGTGAATGGTGAGTGGATTATGAATTGGAAGAGGCCTATTGATTATGGACGAACTCATGCCTTACGTGAAGTTCTACAAACTGAATTACAAGCTTTCTCAAATTTTGAAGGTCAAGATGAAGTTCGTTGGAGTCTTGGTGCAGATGGTACGTTCATAGTAGGGGTCACAAGGAATCTTATTGACGACTCTATTTTCCCGACATTGGAGGTCCCGACAAGTTGGTGTAAAGTTCTTCCAAGGAAGGTGAATATTTTTATATGGCGATTGAGATTGCAATAGACTCCCTCATCGGTTAAACCTTTCAAGACGAGGTTTGGATATTCCATCGATCTCATGTTCATTATGTTCCAACGGCATGGAATCCAATGATCATGTTTTTTATTCGTGTGATATAGCTTTAAATATTTGGCGTTTGGTTCGAATTTGGTGTGATATGCCAATCCTTGCTTTGAATTCTCATTTGGATTGGACTTCATGGTTTGATAGCATTCGGTTGTCATATGATCGTAAGGTTTGTTTACAACTAATTGCTGCAACAACATGGTGATTTCTTTGGAAGTATCGAATTCGGTCACATTCAACTCTCAACACATGAGGAAATAATTTATTTGATAACATTCGTCTTTGCTCATTTTCTTGATAAAATTGTAGAGGTTCTAAATGTTTAATGTGACCTGATTAGCTCAAAAAATCAATATAATATTTTCCTAGTTTCTTGTTAGTTTTTATTCCCGTTTAAAAAATATATATATGTTTTTTATGATCATTTTCACTATCACTTTGCAATACACATTTAAACAAAATTTTAGAACTTTATATTATATTTTAGATGCAAAAGTTTATTTTGACATAATTTTAAAATAATCATTATCTTGATTTTAAACAAACATTTACAACTATTGTGCATTGTCATCACATGCAACAATACCGACATTATATTTTTACAGTATGCCTCACTAAAACACTGCAGTCTACATTAAACTTTAATTCATTAAAACAGTGCAATCTATATCTATAATAAACTTCAATTCACGGTACTAATTTTCTCAATCACTTGCATATATTATATATTTATATTTTGTATATAGAAATCTAAAATTGATACATTATGAAACGATCATATACCCATCAACAACCTATACAAAACAAAGCCTGTAAAATACGATCAGAACCGCAACAAGATGAACCAAAACAGAAACGGAAGACTCAAAATATAAAAACATCTCCTGCAGCATAATTATGAATTCTTGAATGAATCTATAGGGTTATGTTGTCTTTCTATTTATTGATATACAATAAAGAATTCTAAAGTCATGGTTTTTCATAGTAATGAATTATTTGAGGTTCCTTTAAAGTACATAATTTTCCAAACAGTAAGCTATTGAGCAGAATTGTTAATGCAAATTCTCAGGTTCTTATAATAATGATATGAAAAGGAGTTACGATCGAAGCCCCCGGTGACATTGATCCACCAGTGAGATGTCATTTGCAGGCCCAGGTTGATTAACATCAACAAATTGAAGTCATGGGTGGACACTGAGATCCTTTCTAGTAACATCAAGAAGTACAAGGTGAACACGACTTCTGTTTATTTTTTTTTCTCAATATTGTCAATTGTAACTATCGTTGATTATTTGTGTACAAGCTAAGGTTAACAGGTCATCGTCGATTAATTTTGAACACTTTTAATTTAAGTATTTTTATTAAATAAAATAACTTTTTAGTGCACTAACAAAAATTACAATATATACTCTGCAGTGGCTATTGTTAGCAAAATAATAATAATAATGATAATATTTTATTTTATTTTTTAATAACAGTATGTTACCGGTAAAAAAAGTTATTTTTAAAATATACATTTATTAAGTATTTACAAATAAATTGTTGCAAAATGATACTCCTTTCGTCCCAAATTAAGTGTCCACTTTCAGTTTGCACACAGTTTAAGAAATTACTTTGTCTGGTAGTGAAGATGACTCTTTTACCCTTGCTTTTTGCACAGACTCCCATGTATCAGTTTTGAAAAAGGATAAAATGGTAAAGTTAATTTACTACTTTTGGAAGTAGACATTTATTTTAAGACAAACTAAAAATGAAAGGTGTACACTTATTTTGGGATGGAAGGAGTATGACATAAATATTAGACCAATTCAAAATATTAAATTTTATTTCTTTTATTTATCTCTCCTAAGTTAATTGGTCACGTTATTTTATGAATTATGAGGTGAGATCATTAAAGTATGAGTTTTTTTTGAAAGTATGAAAGTACTAATAAGAATGCGCCACGTGGCAAAAACCCACTTTCCCCTCACTTTTTAAAAAATTAAATATCTCAAAAACCGTTAGTCAAAAAATTATAAAAATTGCACTATAAAAATCAGCGTTTTCTCCTCTTCGATTTAAGATCCCACAAGACATATTTTTGACGATTTTTTTTTTTTTTCATTTTTTGTGGGCTAACACATGTGTTATGATGGATTAACAAAAGTGTAACCCGCGGTTATCACATGTGTTATTAACGATTATCACATGTGTTACAATCGATAGTCGGTGCTAACACATGTGTTAGTCGCCCGTAACACATGTGTTATTTGTTTATAACACATGTGTTACAAATTTTCAAAACCCACCAAAAAGTGAAATTAACAAAAGTGTTACCCGTGGTTGTCACATGTGTTATCAATGACTATTACATGTGTTACAATCGATAGTCGGTGCTAACACATGTGTTAGTCGCCCGTAACACATGTGTTATAATGTTATTTGTTTATAACACATGTGTTACAAATTTTTAAAACCCACCAAAAAGTGAAAAAAATAAAAATTCGTCAAAAATATGCCTTGTAGGATCTTAAATCGAAGAGGAGAAAACGCTGATTTTTATGGTGCAATTTCTATAATTTTTTGACTAATGGTTTTTGAGATATTTTATTTTAAAGAATGTGACTATTTTGTTAGTAAAACTTGTAAAAAATTATAATTTCTCTATTTTTAAAAATATTTAATGAAGAGGCTATCGAATCCGGGTCATATGTGGATGAATCTGTAATATATTGTCTCTCCATCTCCACCAACCGATGATGATTCACTGAACCCTTCAAATCTTTTCCCCCTAATCTTCATCAACAGGTTACCATCTCTTGTTCCTTTTTCTTTTTCTTTTTCATCTAATTTTATTTGAAATGTTCTTCTTTTGATACATCTAATTTCATACTATCGTTTGTTTCACTGGCCAGAATTGGATGATATGTGTAATTAGTGCTATTTGACTATAGTCTGTATATAATATGACATTAAATGAGCCAGCCTACTTGTAGAGAATCTAATTGTTGTATAATTTGGGCACATTAGCATATGTGAGCATGTAATATTTAGAACAAGTTTATAGAGATATTAGGGCATTCATTTCAAACATCTTAAAGGTATTATCTTGTATCTATGAAGACATAATACATAAACTTTTCATTCTAATTGTCCTCTGTTTACAGGACGAAATATGTATGTGTATGTTGTGTAATTGGATATCAGTTTAATTAATTAAACAATAATATTTAGGACATAGTAGTAGCATTCTAATGCTAAATTGATACTTGTTACAAACTCAACATCAATGTTCTTGAAGCACGCAGATCGGATTTAGTGCGTAGTTAGATTAGATATATTTAGTAAGCTAGCTTAGAGTATAGACCAACCATTTGCTCCAATTGCTTCATCTTTGACCGCTAGCAATGATGATCGAATTACATTCATGTCAAATAGGAAGCAATCCATGTCAAATAGGAAGCAGGAACTGAAATTTTTATCTTCAGGGATTTATTGACCAGTGTTTAGCAATGTTTGCTGACAGGGTTTACCCTAGCAGTAGGTTATTGAATTTGTAGTTTAGGCCATTGAAATTTTCTTGAAAGCATATTTTTATATATGAAGTTATGAACTTTCTGGAGAACAACACCATAGTGTAATTATAGTTGCTTAAGCATTAGCTAGTATCTGCAATGTGCTCTGTTTTCATTCTGAACTTGTACATGTCTGATCACTCTTACGATTGTGGCCTTTACTTTGTTATTTGGTTTTGTATTCCGTAATTTATGGTTTCACTCAGATGAGACAAGTGAATACCTATATATTTACTCATGAGTTCTTAATTGTTGCATTTTGCAAATTATACTATGACAGTATGACCTACTTTGTGGCAAAAAGTCAATTTTCATGGGTTCTGTCACTGCTGTGCTAGTTGCAGCTTCTTATTGTGACGACTACACACTGCTATCATTGTTTCTTCTTTGTTGCTGTTACTGCACCAACCATCAAAATCCTATATATCTCTCTGACTATCAACCAGTTATATATATATATATATTCAGTTGCTTGACTTGCTTCAAATTGAGAATTGTATTCAACTAGTTTGTTGATTTTCGATTGACCTCATTATTCAGCATGTTTTAATTTAGTTTTATCGAACAGGCCTTTACTTGGCAACATGTGAACTTCTATTTCCACCGTCAAAATCTGAAAGTGAATCATGGTATTAAAATGATTTTAGGTTGCGAATCCATTTGTGCAACACCCTGAAAGTGTGAACCGTCACAGTTGATAACTTGAGCTATAGAAAGCCAAGTCTCCTCCTTGTCCTCCCTTCCATTTCTCTTTATATTGCTAATTAGTATCCATGAAAAATGGAAAAACTCGTTTGTGGAATCAGACTCGTTTTGCTTTCTTGAACCAAAACAGTGTTCAGTGTTGATAGGTAAATATCTGAAAAATAAATAGAGTGTGCAATGACAGTTTGAATAATTTCTTCCTCCCCCCCCCCCACGGGATTAGGTGTGATCCATAGATCATACACCACCATTTTGTGATCAAAATTATAGAGGAAACTATACACCCTTTTTTGTGAAATTTGCTTCATTGGGTTTATATTGATTTCTGCAGACTCAGAAAAGCTGAAAAGGTCTGAAATGGCTACAAAATCAGAGAGGTTTTCTTCTGATTTCTTGATGGGAGGTGCAGCAGCTATAATCTCAAAAAGTGCAGCGGCACCACTTGATAGAGTAAAACTTATACTGCAAAATCAAGGAGAGTTGTTGAAAAGAGGTCAACTCAAGAGACCATATACAGGGGTTGGTAATTGCTTTAAAAGGGTCTTCAAAGAAGAAGGCTTTTTCTCGTTTTGGAGGGGTAATCAAGTCAACGTCATCCGGTATTTCCCAACTCAGGTAACCGTTTAGTCTTTCATCTTATAAATGTCTATTTCAAGAACTCTTGAAAAAATATCTGATTGTTAAACGGTTTAGAAGTGTTAGGTTCCTGAAGAAACTATTGTTGAAAAATATCCGTAGGCTTTCAATTTTGCATTCAAAGGTTACTTCAAAAGTCTATTTGGACAGTCAAAAGAGAGAGATGGGTATGTGAAATGGTTTGTTGGTAATGTTGCTTCAGGGAGTGCTGCGGGGGCCACCACTTCATTATTTCTATATCATATGGAGTATGCACGTACCCGTTTAGCAACTGATTCAATTGGCAATGAAATCAACAAGAAACGGCAATTTAATGGGCTATTTGATGTATACCGCAAGACCCTTGCAACGGATGGCATTAGAGGGCTGTACCGTGGATTTGGGATTTCAATAGTCGGAATTACTATGTACAGAGGGATGTATTTTGGGTTATATGACAGCATGAAACCTATTGTCTTAGTTGGATCGCTTCAGGTAATACCTTCTAGTTATTTTATTTTTTTTAAGTTTTGAATTTTTTTTACTTTTTATTTTTTCATTTCTGATGTCTGGTAACAATCTGCAGGACAATTTTATTGCGAGTTTCTTCTTGGGTTGGAGTGTGACAACATTTTCTGGCTTTTGTGCTTATCCGTTTGACACATTAAGACGAAGAATGATGTTGACTTGTGGTCAACCATCTAAGTATCGCCATGCTATACATGCATTGAGTGAAATCGTCCGTCTAGAGGGGTTTTGGGCATTATACAGAGGAGTTACTGCTAACATGCTTGTTGGTGTAGCTGGGGCTGGAGTTCTTGCAGGGTATGATAAACTGTATCGAATTAAATACAAGTATTGAAGTGAACCCTTTAGAATTAGAAAGAAGGGAGATGGTATCAGAGATTTGTCAAGGGAAATGGTCTAACTTCTACTCCTAGTTACTGGAAAATTGCTTTGTTGAGAAGCAAAAATAAACAAGTGATGTTGGAGTTAAAATCCCATTGATAGGAGAAAACAAAATGTTGTGCATTGATAATTTGATATGTACAGTTGGATAAGAAATGGGTATAAGTCTATTGTAACGCCGTTGACTTTGATTGTGAAATCAAGTGATTTTGTTTCTGTTTATTGTTTCGTTTGGTTTAGGAAGACTTATAAATGTCGACGCTTGGGTCACACTTTATAACCAAAGCTGAATATGGACGAGGACAGAAGTTCTGGTGTTTCTTGTTAGTGTGGAAACGTCACCTCCATACGAGGAGAGCACGTATTAGAACATTACCTGTATATTCATGATTCATTTATGTCAAATGTTTAAGTCCACATGCAAGCATGGATGCATGAGGGGTAGTGTAGTAAATTTGATAAAGTAGCTAGGCCGCTAAGTTCTGCACCTAAGTCATTATTCATTCTTGAGTACAGACCGTGCCAATCGAAATACTGTTTTTGGTATATCAAGCCAACTTCAGATATACTTGTCTTTTTTTTTCTTTTTCTTTTTCTTTTTTTTTTGCCACTATTTGAGAAAAAAGTGAAAAACACATACTTGTACGTTTCATCTCTTTAAAATTGCAAACACCTTAACCAATTGATAAGATTGCATTAACTGAATGATTGTTTGAGATACATAAACCTTGTTGGCAAAGTGTATTGAAATGATAAAAGAGTTGGTTGGCTAGTACCAGTTTGATTAAATGTCAGTGCTAGATTAAGGGGATATAGTTTGTTAGTTTCATTTGAATCCTATATTCTTGAACTAGATTCCAAGAATATGGAGTTATGTACATGTAAACTCAATAATTTTCGGCAATCTAAACTTTCACTAATCCAATTTCAGTTCTTCAAGAATTGGAAAACTGTAATGAATAACTTATTATATGTTTAATATTTTGCCAGTCTGAAATTAGTGCAACCTTCTGTTCTTTCATGACCAAAATTGTTAATTCAAAAGACCTGCTTTGAAAGCTTTCAGCAAAAATATTTGGTATTTCTTTTAACTTTGTGTTTCTATTTTCTTTTTCTTAACAATGTATTTCTATTTTGTAGTAAAAGATATAAGCAAAAATATCATTTTATGATCTAGAATCTGGTTATAAATTCGAGTAGTCATTGAACTGAACAAATTGAAAGTTGAAACTTGTATTTTTAGCTAAATCTAGATTTTAAATTGTCATGTGCTATTTTATTGAATCGATTTTGATCATTTACTTGAATATGGGTTATTTGGTAGTCAAATGGGTAAAATTTTGAAACCTGGCTATAAGTGAACGGGTCAAAGTGAATTTAAATCACCACTCAGATATAAAGCGTAGAACAGAAGCTAGGAATCATGCAAGGATTGCCTTTTCATGGTAGCAATTTGTTGAACTGTCAGCACTCCATACACAAAACCAAATGAAACTGTAATAACACAACACTGCAAAAGAAGCATGTCTACACCATTTTTGTTACACGTCATATATACACAGTACAAAAAAACTTTCATGTACTCTTAACATCTATTTTCTGACCTCACAAACCATGTCCCGATCAACATAGATGTCATTTATACATCACTGGATATATGTCCATATACCATTACGAACGGAAAAACTTTAGGAAAATGTTTGCCTATTCATATGTTGAATCATCCATGGGGGCATGACCGTAGACGGTTGACCTTGTCTTGGATTTTCTTCTACTTCACCATCACCTGCTGCTTGATAAGAATCGCTGCGTACGTTTCATATGTAGACACAAATTAAGTTTCAAATTATGTTTAGTGTTTATGACTTGCGCAAAAATTTAAACAAAGAGCAATGTTACCAGTTGCTTTGGATGGCCAAATGAAATGAGGGAACCATCTCATTTCTCTGCTGCTCAAACTCATAGTGGTTTATTACTTCTTTCTCCTTTTCCTTGATCTGTGTAGTTTTAAGTGGTAAATTTTAAGGCATTTTCAGTCGAATAAAACTAGCTAGGGAAATTTTCGATTAACATTTACCTGCTCAGAGAGAATGTTGTTTTGATCCTGCAAATCCTTGTCCTGTTTATACGTTTATATGTGGATCATTATGTTTTGTCTCGTAAAAGGGTGGTATAAACGTTGCATCAATTAACAAGAATTAGCTTTTTCCCGAATCTGGGAAATGGGCATACCTTCTTTTGGAGCTGAGAAATTGATTCAAGCATCACCTGATTCTGCATTTTACAAAAACTCAGTTTAGTACTTCCACAAAACAAGATTAAATTTAAATTTCAATACTTAACATCTCCATTTCTTGGGTCCCAATTAACTGACATGAAAAGAAATGAAGATGGTACCCATAAAACAAATTGAAACACAATACCTTTTTCAACCTAATGTTCTTGAGACCTGTATCAATTTGCTGCTCCAAACTTTGAAGCTCTTTGAGACTCAAGGAATCAAGTTCTTCTCCCATGAAATGTCTATAAAGAAAAAATAATTATATGTTTGCAATGTTTTCGTTTACATAAAATAAATAGGGTATATATGATTTAACATCTTTATCATATATTTGTTTGCATGTACCTTTGGGATTTATGCAAAAGCTCAATTCTAGTTTTAAGTTTGGCAAGTTCCAGAGACCAGTTTCCCTACAAGTAGTCATAGAGTTAAGCCTTAATTTTTATCTCATGATATTCTTTTAAAAGTTTTTGCACATTAAAATTTGACGTACTGGTGGTTCATTATGGGTTGCAGTAAGTTGCATCTCTGCATGCGAGTGTCTTTCGTACCTCTCAAGGATCCTTTCCATGCTGTTGCTAAAAAAGGTGTTATGAGACTCTAAAACCAAATCAACCAAAACAAGAACTAAAGCACGAAAATAAGTGAACATATTATCGGCGATTAGTTTAAGCCTCTCGCCCTCTCCCTCTAGTTAGTAGTGTTTTTTAAATTTTATGGAGGTCACATATTTGGATAACTTCAGTTGAACTCAATTGTTTAGTTTAGAAGTGTTAGTAGAAGAAAATTTGGATGCAAGACCTTTTTTGGGATTAAAGGTGGATTGTGAACCATCAGAATTACTTAATACAATGCCATTTTGGCATGTACACCATCAAAAAGCAATTTGTCTTCTTTGATTATGCAATGTGTGTTAAGAATTTAGGAATGGCGATGAGAGTTTAAGCCGTAAGGGGTTGGGTTCATATAGCTACAAAATGGAAAGTTTTCTGCTTTCATCACCCTAAGGCACCTATAATTGAATACCAAGCATCCAAAAGAGACGGAATTATAGAGTTAACTATGAAATAGAGTTTATGGTATTTCCTAGTACCTTGTTTTACTAGTTTTGGGCACCATTCATGTACTACCTTAAATAACAGACATCATTTACTTAGAGAGTTTGCATGAAATACGTGTACTTACAAGTGCTACAGAGATAATCACTAATCTTAAAGGAAAATAAATCATACTCCGCCTTAAGAGTAGTTGATTTAATTATTTATATTAATTTCATAGATCTTCTGTTCCGTAGGGAAATTTATTTGAGTGACACAAGAACCAAATAAAACTTAATCTGTTATCCAATTTTGCAATGTTACCGCTATGAAATGGGGCCTATTTCGCAATCGGATTCTGACCCAAAAAAGTAGATTTTTGCCTTCTGTTTCACAAAAGCCATTGAAAATTCATGTTTTTTAACATTTTGAAATCAAATATTGAATCAAAAGATACTATAAGCCTAGTTCTTAGAGTACTAACCCACATTCGAATTTCAGTTGAAACGCCCAAAAAATGTGAAGTAAACTGATAGAATAAATATAAGATTATACACATAAGATTTGTTATTTAAGATTATTCTTAGAAGTAGAGAAAAATAAGATGATTTTCGAGAATAGTCAATAATATTGGAAGTATCCTCCATGATATAGTGAGAGAGCATGAATGTCTAGTGATATTAGAAGCTTTGAGAGTTTGATCGTATTCATTCTTGTATTCCCCACATTACTAAAGGTTTCGTTTCTTGGAGTAGGCTTTAGAGGTCAAAGAACATTATATTGTGCTGTTTACATTATATTTGTGATCGTTATGTTAACTACTTTTAGTGCATCCCCCAAAAACTTGATCAATCATTGCAAGTTTCGCCAAATCTTAAAGAAATATCAATCTACAATCTGCAAAGTGGAGATTGTGATCTAGGGTTTCTATAAAAGTTAAATTTATGTCTATATAAGTCTTCTTATTAGGGAGAAGCGAGAGAGAAGTCCTACGTTAGGTGCTAATATTGAAAATATTGTGGCTCATATAATACAATGAGATAGCACGAGAATATCTCTAGGCTTGTAATATAATGAGAGAAGAGATAAATCGGTTTAGGGCATTCAAGAGTTAGAGCATCTCCTTTCTTTTATAAATCGGTTTAGGGCATTCAAGAGTTAGAGCATCTCCTTTCTTTTAAATCATAATATATTATATATTATTGATAAGTTTCTCCCCTAGAGTAGGCTTGAGAGGATGAATCACTTAATGTTAATGCTACTTTTTGTTTTGTTTACGGGACAAAACCTAAACCTTCTTACCAAATATGTGTTATCATTCCAATTCCCAAATCTCATCCTCAAAACCACCCAACAAACACCTTCTAAGAGTTTAAACGACCTCTATCCTCAAAACCACCCAACAAAAAAATATCAATTGGAGATGCATTCACCACTTTTTCCAAAGGACTCAAAACAAAACAAGTTGATATCCAAATTTTCAGGAAAAATGTCTCAAAAATTATACCTCGAGAGTTCAAGGTTCAACTTGAATTTACAATTCTTGTAGTATGCTAGAATATGGAGGGTTGCAGTTGTCCCAGACTTAAATTAGACGCAGTTGGTTTAAAACAAAAAACAACGTTTGATATCATGAACGATGTCCAAGAATATCAATAAAATAAGGTTGCGTGGCTAAAAACATGACGATGGCAAAAGAAAATGATTAGATAGGCTGAAAGTTCCCTTCGATACATGTACCGAAAGGAGAAACTCTCTTTTCCAGGAGGCTTCATAGGAGGAACATGCGAAAAGAAACAAGGGTTTTAGACAAGATGTTTAACCAGTAGATGAGATGCATGTCTTATTGCAATTCCAGGTTGAGTTAGACAAGGAGGAAGATGCTTACAGTCAAACATTAATCGTTTCATCTTTTGCTAAGTTTAAATAGGTTGTTTTCGTTGTCAACGACAACCCGTTTGAAGATTATCCCACCATGTATCGATAAGGTTGTGCCTATGACCTTATAGACAACAAATTTGACTTGAGTCTCTTCTTGAATATCCATAACCTCAAAGTATTTTTCAGTTTCAGACATCCAATCAAGGAAGCCTTTAATATATGAATACCCATAGTAAGTTGTAACGACAACCTTAATTTTAGGCAATCGATCCCGCTACGAAATTGGGTTATCATCTTCCACAAATTCCTCCTTCACTTGATGAGGAATCATCGAGACATCTTCGACGAGCTGATGATTTCGAGATGGATCATCTCTCCTGAAGTGTTGTTTTTGTTGTGGCCTTTCTTGGTTTATGTGTTGAATATTTAGATTTGAGATTGTCTTAAAATAATTGTCCACTTTCAATTTCAACCAATCATAAATTGTTTAAGTGGAGAAATATGAAATTTTATTGGTCATCAATGTAATTGTTGCACTTTTCTTAAACTGTATGCATATTTTTAGTGGACAATTAAATTGGGACGGAGGGATTACAAATGATAGGTAGGTATTATATAGGCTCGGATATCTTACTCCTAATAGACTAAAATTCCTAAAGTTTCCTAATAATAAAAAAATTTCTAATTACCCAAAGAGTCATTATTCTAGTGGTATTGAGGTGACATTTCAATCATGAGGTTGTGAGTTCGAGTCTAAGGGTGAACATATGTATATATTCGTAAAAAAAATGTGTATATTCATGGTGGGGTGTGTGTGAGTTTATTGCATTTTCTAAAAAAATTATATATATATATATATTATATATATATAGAATTTCTAAATAATAAAGTATCCAAATAATAAAGTTTCATGATAACAAAAACCTCTCAGCACGTAAGTTACTTTCTTGCTGCTTAAGTTTGGTCTACATCAATGATCTTCACTAGAGGTGACAAAATAAGCCGAACTTTTTAATTCTGGGTTATTCTGGACTTTTAAAATAATTTTATTGGTAATTACTGAGCTTAACATTTTTTTAAATTGGGTCTTACTGGGCTTGATTAAAAAAATTAGTGGGTTTATATGGGTAGAAGTGGATTCAACATTGAGTACCCATTGGGCAACATCCACTTCTTCAAGATAACACTTATACATATTTTTTAATTTCGTTTTTTTTTTGAATTTTTTCGTTTACGGTTTTTTTTTTTTTTTTTTTTCGTTTTTATCTTTTTAAAACTGTTTTTTTTGTTTTTAAACGTTTTTTCGTTTTTTTCGATTTTTAAACTTTTTTTTTCGTTTTTGTCATTTTTTCGTTTTAAACGTTATTTCAATTTATTTATTTTTTCGTTTTTAAACATTTTTTCGTTTTAAAGGTTATTTCGTTTTTAAAGTTTCTTTCCTTTTTTTGGTCATTTTTTCGTTTTTTTCGTTTTAAATCTGTTTTTAAACGTTTTTTCGTTTTTAATGGATTTTTTTCGTTTCTTTCGTTTTTTAAATGTTATTTTTTCATTTTTTTTGTTTTTGTCATTTTTCGTTTTTCAACGTTTTCTCGTTATGGTCTTTATTTTTTTCGTTTTTCAACGTTTTTGTCGTTTTTTCTGTTTTTAAACGTTTTTTTTTTTTCATTTTTAAACGCTTTTTTCGTTTTAAAATGTTTTTTTCGTTTTAAAATGTTTTTTTCGTTTTTAAACGTTTTTTTCATTTTTAACGGTTTCTTTCAATTTTTAAACTCTTTTTTCTTGTTCGTTGTTTTTGTCATTTTTTTCGTTTTAAACATTTTTGGGGGTTTTTATATTCGGTTTTTCCATTTTTCATTTTTATCGTTTTTAAACGTTTTTTCGTCTTTTTCGTATTTAAATATTTTTCGAATTTCTTTTTTTTTGTCAATGATACGTTTTTTTTTTTGTTTTTTCGTTTTTGTCATTTTTTCATTTTTGTCATTTTTTCATTTTTACGATTTTTTCATTTTTTTTATTTGTCCGTTTAAACTCGAGCCCGTTAGATCCGAACTCATTTAGACCTAAACCCGTTTATACCCGAACCCATTTTGTCCCACCTGCCCAAACCCGTCCACCCACCCGTTTTTCCACCCTTAATCTTCACCGTGTAGATTGTTATTTCTTTTAACATTTGGCAAAAACTTGATGATGCACTCGTTAAGTGTTTGACCATTACAAATTTTTGCGAATAATTAAAGACATAACAAACTATAATCTGCATGGTAGAGATCGAAGGTTTCTGTTAAAGTTAAACTCGTGTTTAAAATTGTTATTAGTTTTCTTTATTGGTTTCTTTTATGTAAAGGAAATTGTACATAATTTGATTCTAGTGGAATATTTGCTAGTATTTGAATCAAATAGTGTTTTATTAGTTCATATTCATCTCACATGATTAGATGATGGGATGAGTAACTGTATTTATCCTATATTAATAAGATTCATTAAGTAAGGTTTTTCTAATTAGTGGAAGAAAAAGAGATAAGTCATATGTTAGGCAAGAATGTTAAAAGCATCTCCATTTTAACAAGACAATGAGATAGCATGAAATCTTTGAATATGTGAGAGTGTAGAGAGTGGACACGTCTCTATCTTGTAATATGACTGATAGAAGTAAAAAAACAGTTTAAGGGCATAGAAGAATTAGAGCATCTCCTTTCTTTTAATCCATAATACCATTGATGAGTTTTACTTCTATCTGTAGAGTAGGCTTAAAAAGACGAACCGCTCAAAATTGGTGAAACTCTTTTGTTTTGTTGACTACACGGTTGTTTTTCATCGTATTAATTTCTTGTTGAAGTTTTTAACTAGAAGTGATTCCAAGTCAAGGTTAAAGAGTAATAATCGCTACAAGTAGTAATAGGGATTAAAGTGAAGATCCAACCCATAAGTCTGTTAATATTCAAGAATTTGCTAGTCTGCATTCTTATAATGTGATGAGAGATAGTGAGAGTTGGAGCATTCAAGATTATTAAGAGTTATAACATCTTTACTCTCATGATTTAAACTTGAAAGAGATAGAAAGACGTGTAAGACTCGAGGTATTTCAGAGTGTTAAGAATTACGAGCACATTGTAACTACCATATATGTGCTTATTCTATTCTAAAATGTGTTATTGTAATAAGTAAATTTTATAATAATAAAAAAAGTTTAAAGGGCTAAACTGTCCATTTTTCAAATGAATTATTTATAACTACATCTAATATTCATACAGCATGCATGTTATTCAAATGGAAAAAGACTTGAGGGAACTAAATTCTAGTAGGGTTTTCATTTCTATTCCTCTCCATTAGTATGAAGAACAAAAAAATTAGGAGAGAAAGCTTAAATGATGAAAATCAAAATTGGATCCAAACTCTACAGTCTGATTGAAAGCTGCAGGAAGTGTTAAGATGATCAATGTATTAGATTTCCGAAACGATCGATCCGCACGTACAATCGATTGAATATCAAGGTAGAAGCTTTCTTGACGTAAAAGAAATCTAATAAAACCAATTTCTTAAAGAATAACTCAAGTAATTAATAAAGTAAATAAATTGTTCAACAAGTTGTTATTGAAACATCTACTCCTTGAAAAGGTTTGATTATATGATTCAGTTTGAAAGCAAAGTTGAAAATAGGGATTATCATATGTATAAAGTAGATTTCAAATGGAAACTTAAATATGCAAATCAATTTGAAATTCACATACATTAACCCTAATTGAGCAGCTAAGAAAGAATCCTATATATTTGCTCTCACTGTTTTGTGGGGTGCTTCATTTGAGTTGTGATATGCAAGAAGTTATCAGGCAACCTTATAGTAATTAGCTATTAGTACATTTCAATGTTTTTGGGGGATATACACAAAAAAATTGTTATGGGTTGGAGCAAAAATTGACAAGTCATTGTCTGAAAAAGTAACATAAAAGGTGTTAATTAGATAACATATTTAATGTAGCTTATATTCAAGTTACCAACAGATCGATGTAATCTCAACTATCTTAATACCCTTAAATGAAAAGGGACGAAATGGTTAGTGATTTGCCATCAAAATCCTTACTTTTAATCATCTTAAGAGTCTCTAAAAATAGTACTCAGCTCGATCGAAAGACTAGCAGATTGTTTGAGAACTCTGTAATTTATTCTATAGTAAAGAAGATATTTATAAAATTATGTAAGGAAATGAAACCCAAAGTATCTAATCTAAACATAAACAAAAGTTAAGTAGTTTCCACTTGCCTGAAATGAGAGATCCACTCAAACAACACTGCTTTATCTCTAATTTCTTTCCTCGTAACTATTTCCTAACCCAATCTTCTTCATAACCAACTAGATCAAATTACTAAGGAAAACAAAAAACCCTAAATCCTTACTTTCAACAAGACATGTATAGATATATATATTATATATATTAAATATTAATATATATACATACATATATATATATAAATAAATACATAAACAAATTTTAAATCGTATCAGTTTAATCCGATAGAAAGAAAGAAAAGAAGAAGCGTGCATGAATTCGTTTCATGTTGCATATACATATACAGATATATATATACACGAGTAGATGAATAATATTGTTATTAAGTCAAGATATATAAATCAATTCATTTGAATTGAGGGGAAAAAAGGAATTGAAAACGTACGAGGAATCAGTAGAGTACTCGCAAAGCTTTCCTTTGGTGGAGAAGACGATGAGTGCCACGTCAGCATCGCATAAAACGGAGATCTCGTGAGCTTTTTTCAACAAACCTGACCGCCGTTTTGAGAAAGTCACCTGTCTGTTTATTTTGTTTTCTATTCTTTTCAACGTCACCCTTCCCCGCCCCATTTTTAATTTTTCCGATCAATTGATTACGTAACTTCTAATCTCTATAGGTATATCTATATATCTATCTCTATTTATATCTATCTATTTCTCTCTCACACACACACACTTCATGTTTCTGTAGTTATAACTGTATATGATATATTCAGCCACACAAGATGCTGTTTTATTTGTTTACTGCTTTTTATCTTCTATTTAATTACAGAGTATTTTCTTTTTACTATAAGCGGTGGTTGTTACAAACTTACAATAATAGAATCAAGACTACGCGAGTGCGGTATATGTGCATAAATATATAGATTTTGAAAAAAATATGGTTTACGAACAGGAGTTACGACGTAGTCAAATTATAAAGGTAAAATGTAAAATTTTTATTCTGCGATATACATATATGATGGAGTATACTTATGATGTAATAAATTTGAAAATGAAAATTACCCTACGCAAGCTAATATTATCGCTTTCAAACATTTAAATAGATAAAATAGTTTCTAATTTATAATTTCATGTATGTTGTACATTTATGTTATTAAGAAAAGTTTATTTACAAACTAGCTATGTGAACAAATACGGAGTATAAAAGGGTATTGTTAAACTTACCAATTTAATAAGGAATTATCATTTTCAAAATTGTAATATTGTCTTGAAAATTTTACATATGTGAGTGTTGACTTGATAAATTGAATGGGTTAATTGGTACGGAGAGTGCAAGCTAAGGGTGGCAAAACGGGTGGGTGGGCGGGTTTAGGTAGGCGGGTCAAAACGGGTTCAGGTCTAAACGAGCTCGGGTTCAAATGGACTCGGGTCTAAACGGACTTGGGTCTAATGGGCTCGAATTTAAATGGACAAATAAAAAAAATGATAAAAACGAAAAAGCGAAAAAACAAAGAAAAAAACAACAAATACGAAAAACGTTTAAAAACGAAAAAGACGAAAAAACGTTTGAAAACGAAAACGGAAAAAACGAAAAATGTTTAAAAATGGAAAAACGTTTTAAAACGAATAAAAAACGACAAACGTGAAAAAAAAAAAAAAAAAAAAAAAAACGTTCAAATAGAAAAAATGAAAAACGTTTAAAAACGACAAAAATAAAAAAAAACGTTTAAAAACGACAAAACAAAAAAAAACGTTTAAAAACGACAAAAACAAAAAATGTTTGAAAATGAAAAAAAAGTTAATAGAAAAACGAAATTAAAAAAAATATATTATATAAGTGTTATGTTGAGGAAGTGAATGTTGACCAATGGATATTCAATGTTGAGTCTACATTTACTCATATAAATCCATTAATTTTTTTAATTATGTCTAATAAGATTTATTTGAAAAAAAATGTTAAACTCATAATTACTCATAAACCTGTTTTAAAAGTTCAAAATAGTTAAGTATTAAATATTTGGACTAATTTTACCACCCCTAGTGATAAAATTATAAACAGAGAATATGAAAATATGAAGATATTTTGAAAAAAAAGAGAAAAGAAAGATAATCTATTTTTAGAAATATAGTACAGCAGATCATTTTCTATGAAAGAGGTCTATAATTAAAAATGATATGACAGTGATATATTTGGGAAAGTGGTGACGAGAAACCAGGTGGTATTTGAAAACCAGAGTGGTTTTTGTAAAACGTTGTCGATTTTTGATTGGTTGAAGAACATAATACTATGAGAAATAATTTTGATATAAACAATTTATATATAAAATGAGGTGTGACGAATCAAGTGAAGAGAGAGAAATTTAACTGAGAAGAAAAAAACCAATATAATTATATCACGTCAACTTGTAATAGTATATAAATTGTTTGTAACAATACCATTCCTCATCTGCCATTGTTGATGTCTGGTAGAGAGGGGACCACATAGTACTACTATCTTGAAGAAGGTGGGTGGGATACTGGGATGGAAAGAAGGTTAAATGCCAAGTCATCAACAGCATGCAATGGCCAATGGGCCCACCTCCAAATGTTATTTCCAAAAATATAAATCATTTTCCTCTTTGGTAATTTTTGATTTACCCAATTTTTCAAAAAGTAAGATTCCTTTTTTTAGAGAAAATAATAAATCATTTCATTGTGGCAATTTCATGGTACATTCTATGTGTTTTTGGTATTTAAAAGGTTTAGAAGACAATACACTTATGAAATTTTCTAACCTCATTAAACATGGATACTATGTAATGAAAGGATATGATTATGAACATCTAAATGTAGAAAATTGTACAAGTAAAAAATCGATAAGCATTAATAAGTTAACTGACTGACTGTTATTAACTAACTGACTGTAAAAAGTTCTTGCAACAACTTCGCATCAATGTGTTATATGATAAGATGATAAACCTTGCAAAACAAAAGTAATGTTAGATACCTTGTAATGTTTGTTTAATTGTTTGGTTATATATATCGCTTTTTTAGTTTTTCGTTAATTATAACAATAATAAAAATATAATGTTACAAGATTGTTAGTTGCGTACTATGTCAAAGATTGTTACGAACAACCCTAAAATCAAATACGCATTGTGTATGAAAGTTATGGAATAATGTTTACAAATACATTGGGAAGATCATCTTCGGGCAACAATTTTTTGTGTTAGAGAAAACCCAAGCCTAAATATCTCTTTCCATAGTACAAATGTTTGAATGTTTTATCTGATATTAACCTTTCACTATACGTCTGGATTAGAAATGATGCACGAAAACATATAAATCGTAGAACTTTGTTTTAACAAAGTAATCTCCTAATTGATATTAAAAAATATACATACAAAGTTCATTGACACCAATGATACCATTCACGTTTAAAAATTTAAATGGTTGAACACTAATGTTATTTGATTTTGTTAAATAAAGTTTGAAAGACTTACGTAATACAATATGGATCGGTAAAGAACTTTCACTTTTTTACCAAGTTAGATAACGAATCGAATTTATTACTAATGCAGGTAACGAACTTGTTATTTTTTTATCAAGTTAGGTAATATATCATCAGGTGACCAGGGCAACCAAGCACTTTTCATTTTCCAAAATTACAAGTTAAGTAATATGTCATTGACAAGAACTTTTAGTTTTGTATCGAGTTAGGTAATATGTCAATTAGAAGTCAGCATTTTTCGAATTAATCCGGTAAGAAAAAGACAATTATCTGCCTCGATACAAAACCAACAAATTCGTTACTTATATTAGTAATAAATTAACTTCGTTATCTAACTCAATAAAAAATAAAATAAAAATTCATTACTGATTAATACCATTACCCCTACATATAAAAACAAACTTCATTCAAATAAACCATAACTTCAAAAATGTGAAAAAGTATATTTTAAACATTCGATCTAGTCGCTAACCATACGAAACATGCACCGGTGTAACACATCTCCTTCCCACGCTACAGTCCTTTTTATCATGGCCCATTTGTTATTGACTTTACCTTTATTACTGCATTATCAAACAATTAAAACAGGATTCATAATATAGTAAATTTAAAACATGCCGAAAACGTCAAAAAAATAAATATCAGGTTACTCAACTGCCAATAGGACCCGTTGTATTTTTCCCCTTGTGTAAAGTCATGACCACATGACCAAATTTTCAAACCATACACATCCTAAGATACAATGAATCACATCACGCCGAATGTTGATTAAATGAAAATACATTCAAATAACTAAATACGAATATACACTATTTTAGGGATATTTAGATTACTTATTTTAAATGTCTATTGTTTATTTGATCACAACAAAATTATATTTGTTCAGTGTTATGCGACAGAAACACTAGAAATTACATTGTCCGTGTTATGCGACGAAAACACTAAAAAATATGTTGCATGTTATCTTGCGTTCTCTCTTTCTTTCTTCATCTCTTTTAGCTATAACCATTTAGGTCAACAACATACGTAATTCGACCCGATGCAACAACCTCATTAATTTGATGAAGTTTAGCTAATTAAAGTTTGAAATGATATATTTTCCTATTGAGTCTAACATTAGGTAATTACAACTTCAGGTTTAAGGTATTTGAAAATCTAAATAATTTTAAAATAAAAGATAATAGTTTGTTAAAATTTATGCTAGAACTTTAAACATATGATAAGAACTAAATTATTCATTGAAAGTTTACTTGTTTAGAATTTTGAATAAGCATTTTTTTTATCTATAAGCAAAATCTAATACACGAAACATAGTTTTATATAAAAAAATTTAAGTAAAACCTATATATATATTATATATATATATATATTTATAACCAAAGCATAGTTTTATCGTACATTTTGTTTATTAAAACTATTGAGTCTAACTTTTATTATTATTGTACATACTTAACTAATGAAAGTAAATGACCTTAAATTCATATCTGATGAGAAAGAAAAATGTAATGAAAGTAATTGACTTATTAAATTAACATCGTTCAGTAACATAATAATTTGCATCAGTAAAGCTTTTAATCTACATTAAATCATACAAACCACTAAACAACTTATCAACACGTGCAATATTAATATTTCTACTACGCCATATTTTCACATCATCAACCTCAACAAAAATATCATTTTCTTTGAGCGAAATGTGGGAAAGGGAAGAAAAATTCGTGGACTGATTTAATCATTTTCGCCCTGTAGAAACTACGAGATTATCTCAAGAACGCCTTCAACATTCAAAGGCCACTACTCAATAATAAGAATTTTTTCTTTTCTTTTGTTGATAGAGACTTTGATCGATAATCAATAGTCGAGAATATATAAAAGGGGCGGATCGGATCACACTGCAACAAATTTTATCCTTACAAATGGCCACACTATATTCAGTATTTTGCAAAATAAATAATCACCAATGTCTACTAAATGTGAATAACAAACAATCTTAATAAGATAAAAGAGTCATATAGTTTACTGAAACGTAGGACACTATTACAACAAATTTCTATGTATAATCTGGCAAATTCGCAGGCCTTAAACTATTTTTTAAAACTTTTACTTTTATTATTATCAAACAATTAAAATAGGATTCATAATGTAGCAAATTTAAAACATGTCAAATAAGTGAAAAAAATTATCAAGTTATTCAACTGTCAATATATATCTTTTACAGTGGTAACGAAATAATTGTAAAATTAAAAAAAATCTAATGTACTTTTCAATATACACATGTGCTCAAACAATGTACTTTGTAAATATTTAAAGTATCAAACATGCTTTCAATTTTTATTTCAAGGTGCGCAACATACAACTGATAAAGCATAGTGTACAAGTGTTCAATTTTTTAAACATGATTTATCTTTCTTGTATTCTTTATTAGATTTACATTGTACACCTTGAAACAAATTTTGAGTGTATGTTGCGGTTGGAAGCGATTACCTCAACAAGAAATCACACAATCAATATAGCCAATAAATAAACGAAAAGGAAAAAATAAAACACAACGATTTAAGTGATTCACCTAATCCACAACAAAAACTCCACAAAAACTTTATGATTACAAGTGTTGATTCAGAGACCCCACCAGTAATTTATAAATGACAAAATAAACTAAGTGTTTTTAATCTGTCGCTGCATCTGTTAGCGGCAACTGAATAAACTAAGAAGTATTGTTCACTGCTCATGATTGAACAACGAACTATTTGATACTTAGAATATATATTGTAGTCTATTTAGTTCATTGCATCTGTTAGCAATGACTTCATTCTGTAACTTAGATCTAAGTAGAGTATCTATTAGTCATTGATAGATAATTATCATTTGAAGAAGTTACAATAGCTGCCGCTGATACAAAACGTCAAAGCATTTGTCAAAGTCATAAATTGAAGACATAGATAGAGAAAAATGCAACTTGAAGTGGATATCAGCGTACCATTTTCTTAACCAACGGTTCATGCCTTTACCCAAAAAGTAATTGAAGATCAACTTATAAAGGGTGATACCTGGATAATTACCTTTGTTTATTATATTTTATCAAAAAAGTACATTACTTTTTTGAGATCCTAAGAATATTATATTCAATACACTATACTCCTAGGATGTTCTGTTACTTCCATTCCTTAGAAGTTACAATTGGCCCAAATATAAGATGGTGTTGACACGTATTTGGGTTTGGACACTCTCACACGTATTTATTGAAGCAATAGATATCAAGCTTAACTACCATATTGAATGTCCAAATTTGCAATTACTTCGACCATGATTTAAGCACATTCTAGTCTGTCAGTGAACCATTGTGCCCTTATTTATTTGTTAAGTGTTGATCATTAAGTGTCATCAGCAGTTGAAGCAAATTTGTCAAAAGTTAGTTTACTTAGACTAGTTTGTCTTGTCTATTTTCGCAGTAAACTTTGTAAAGTAATTCTTTAATTGAATCAATAAAAGAAAATTTGTAAACTTGATTTTATTGTTATACTTTACATTTGTTGTTAGTAGTTTATCATTAAATTGACAAAACGGACCAACAACAAGAATGGAGACTCTCAACTCTAAACAATCTTAAATACCCTCATAAATTTTCTCTCAAAAGTTTTCTTTCTAAAATTATGTAACCATAATATCTCTATTTATATTGGAATATATAACCCTAATTATAAAATAGGTAACAAAATATTTTAAAAACTAAAGTATTACTTTTGGAATTATGTCACTACTAAAACATTTGTACATTTTCAGAAGTACATTAGATTTTTCTAGCTTTTAGCCTTTTACCCTTTAAAAGTTTATACTCGCCCGTCTCGTCACTACTACAAGTTAAGGGTCTTAGAACGTAAAATTACTTGTTTGTTTTTCTTTTATTTATCAAATTATTCATTGTGTAACTCATATAAAGAACACTACCCAATACCCATAGTAGTTTTTAACTTCTCGAATTGCAATTCTATATATTTCCGAGTGTAACGGAAAAAAATAAATAACAAAAAGCTGGCCCAAATAGGACACAATGTTACAAAAATCCAGAATCAAAACTTGTCTCATGTATTTTACTGTTTACAGTATATAACCACGAAACTTGAGTTACAACTCATGATACGGCCCAGGGAAATATTCAGGCCCAGCCCATTATATATTAACAGGCTGACCAGCACTTGAAAGTTGAAAACACTCGTATGCTCTATACAAATACTGTATGCCAATTGCCAAACACATATACTATTATCTATATCACTTATCTAATCATCAGAAACAAAAAAACTAGCCATTACTCCCTTTCTCTCGGAATAAATATCTACTTTTTCATCTAATACTCCCTTTCTCGCAGAATATATATATGTGCTTTTTCATTTAATTTATCTTAAAATAAGTGTTTACTTTGAAAAGTAATATACTAACTTTACTAATTTACCCATAATTTATTTTTTCACGAAACTAATTCATAAAAGACTATATAAAAATTAAGAAATATTAAAATTTTTGCCCTAATGTTTAAAAAAGTTTGCCTTAAAATTTTGTTTTTATACCATTTTGCCCTATCGGGTCGCAAGTCACAATGACACCTTGCGACCCGTGATTTGCGACCTTTGACCAATGTTGACATTTTTTTTTAACTTTTTTGACTTTTTTTGACTTTCTTATTTTTTATAAATTGTGTTAAGTATCTTGTAAACTTTGAAAAGTCATATCTTATAACTTGTAATTCCAATTAAGCCATTTTTTTTTTTGAAAAAGTCGAAAAAGTCAAAAATTGATTTTTTTTTTCAAAACTGAATGAGGGTTAATGTTTGTTTAGACTTCAGATTGACCGCAAATTTTACGAATTTCAAATCATAATTGTTTATAATAAGTTATGAGCGGTCAAAATGTGTTTAAAAGTCAAAATAATCGTAAAATGTTAAAATTGAAGGTCAAGAAGGCCATATTTCCAAAAAAATTTGGTACTAACCGCCTTTGGCAATTTGCCAACGAATAGATCTTGAAAAAATACACAAATTAAAAAAAAAAAAATGGTGGCTTAAGCGGAGTTACAAGTCAAAAGATATGACTTTTCAAAGTTTACAAGAAACTTAACAAAATTTATAAAAAAATAGGAAAGTCAACATAAGTCAAAAAGAAACCCGATCGCAAATCCCGATCTCAGGTTGCAAACTTGGTCGCAAATCTCGGTCTCCGGTCACAAATCATGGGTCGCAAGGTCTTTGTGACTTGCTACCGGATGGGGCAAAATGATATAAATAAAAAATTTAGGGCAAATTTTTTTAATACAATTTTTTTAGGGCAAAAATGTCAATTTCCCAAAAGTAAAAGTAAAATTGCCATGTTTCTTTTACACAATATACTAATTATGCATTTTCTTAAATTTTGTGTAATCTAATTGTAAACACTTATTATGAAACGAAAAGAGTATTACTCTTCATTAAACCTACTTTCTAAAAAGAAATAGATAAGAATTCTTTTTCTTTTCTTGTTGTTGTTTTGTAAGTTGTAACTATGGTCCGAATCATTAGGCTTCCCATGCAGAGATGAGCTCTAGTCCATAGTTAGAAATACCTTCTATGGTGGGCCAACTAAAAGATAAACAAATTAATTTTCCATAGTTAGAAAATTTAAATAATTAAATAACAAAATTAATTAAAATAAAATAAATAAATTTATTGAAAATGAAAATAAATATTATAAATCCTAAAAATATAAATTCATAGAAATAAAAAAAATACAATCAAGCGTCTCCCAAACTCGAATCCGGTGCAAATCTCATCTTCTCATTTTGTCTTTCTATTATTACTTTATCTCATCCCTTCAAGTGGTTTGTCGGCATAAACAAAATTCGGAGCTGAGTTTCAAGATCCTTTGATCGATGGTAGCTTTGCTTGTCGAAACGAATGCCTTGAAATGTATCGATGATCGAGTCGTCAAACAAAGCGTAGGTCGTCTTTTGGGATTTTGATTTTCTTGATTTCCCCGTGGATGTTGGAACTGATCATCACCAAATAGTGCGACATTTGGGTTTTCTTCGTTATCCTCTGGTTCCTCGTCCAAATTCAATTCATCCAAGTGTACCGTCTTGCGGCAATTTGGAACGTTCTGCCTTTGGATAACAACGAGATCAGGAGTTAGCCACTTTGATTGGTCTTTCAAAAAGCTTGAAAACTATTGAAAGTTTTTAGCATTTTCACCCTATGTTGAGCCTCCATCCGAAATCGAAAGTTAGTAGCATCTTCCCCTCTTCTTTTTTGGCCTTCAAGCCGCTTCCAAATGTCTCCTCATATTTGACATAAGGCATTGATTTTTTTCCATTTTGATGTCAACATGTCTTTTGTCCAAATAAATGGAGGGTTGCGGGCATGGTACTCCTCCATGACAAGATATAAAAAAAATTGTTGTTTTGTGCATTTCCTCTGTTGGAATCTTCGGAAACGACAATCTAACATTGGACCAATCGGAGTTCATCCTCCAGTTCTCAAAAGTTGCAGTTCTTGCAAACCTTTTTTGGTTTAGCTTGTAATATTCCAACTGTAAGTTGTTTGCCTTTCTTTTTTGACAAATTTCTATGAGAGGTTGGTATCGGTAATTCGTCTTTGACCGATTGCATGTCAGGTCAGGTGAAAGGTTGTTGGGTGTTTTGTGATACTTACCACATTTGCAAAGCATTATATTGCTCGGGTGACAAGTTGAGTGTTTGATAGATTGATGTTTGCGGTATTTGGTATGGAGTACCAAAATCGGGCATGTTGGAATTCGGGTTTGAAGATGATGATTGTTGAAACAGGTTCCATTGGGAGTGTAGATTGTATGGGTTGTTCAACATTGTGAATTATAGAGTTTTTGAAGTGTATTTGTAGATGATAATGAGTGTTTTGATGTGTGATATTTATAGATAGAATTTATGGTTTAAAATAAAGGTCAAAAATTCGATTGTTATTTTCTAACTTTTTTTCAACGCTAATAAATCCGTTGTAACAAAAGAAAAAAAAAAGCAAGTTGGGACGAAGTTCTTGACGGAGAACATTTGTGCATTCCGGCCCACTCCGCATGCTCTTAGATTTCTCATCGATATTTAAATTATTAGTGTGACCCTTTTATGTCAAAAATTCATATACATTTTTTTAGGGCCCCTCCTACTCATTCGAGAGTTCAATTAACGTTTATTTATTTCCCCCGCGACGCTTAAGTATTTAGAACCTAGTTTTATTATAATTTAGAGCTATGCACAGTGAAATTATAATACTAATAGATTCTACGGGTGGGTTACGGCCCGTCCTACTCATAAGGTGCTCCAGATATTTTTATACATATAACTTCCATATCTTACTTTTTTAATATTGGGATGGATGGATAATGAAATGTTGATGATGATATTTTTTAATAATACTAAGGGTATTTTTAGTAAAGTAGTTGTAGGCTGTAAGCTGTAGCTTTAAGTCTTGAGTTTTTTATGGAAAACTATTTCAATATGTTTGAGATTTTGAGTTTTTCAATGAATTCTAAAGCTACAGCTTATACATGATAAACAAGACTTTTATTTTCTAAGGAGCTTCTGGTTCAAAAAGTAAAAGGTAAAGCTCCTAAAAGCTCCATATCAAATAGACCCTAACTACTACATAGAAACCATTTTCCTAATCGAGTCAAGCCTATTCATACAGTTGAACTTGTTCATGCACACCCAACCTAATACGGAGTATAACCTTAACTTGGGTTGTTCTTGAGTTTTCAGTAGCCCTGCGCAAAAATTGATTAATTGTCGAAGAATGTCCTATATTTAAAAATATTTTTTATTCTTTTTGTTAAGGTTTTATTAACTTTGAAACAACTAGAGTGTATTCTTTTTTTCTTCTTCTTAGCATTAACAATCAAATTATATGTATATATACACATACATACACAAATAAATACATTTTGAGGCCTTTATACTTCGAAGGTCCTATACGATCGACCACCTGATCCACCCTCAAAGACATCAATAATTTAACTTATGTAATGGTTTGAACGTGTATAGATCAATATTATCCCCTAATATTAATTATCAATTATTATCTAATCATACTGATGGTTGATGTATATTTGTAATTAAACATTTTTGAGACTGCTCAAGTGGATTATCCTTTTTTGGACGAAAGATACTCTATATGAATAAACCTTGAAAAATGGTTCATTATTAACAAGGAATAAAGGTGAAGTCACAATGGACATATCCTTTTACTGGTGTGATTTATCATGTCCACTCATTTCACATGTTGCTCCCTCACCACACACAAATGCACCTATCTTCATCATACAAATGTGAGGAGGATATTGCTTTCTGCTCCTCTTCAATGCTGAGATATCATACTTTTACTAATTAATAAGAAGTTGCATAATCATACTCACAATTAAACTCATATACTAGTTGAGACCAAAGAAGAAAACCTTACTACATACCGCGAAAACTGAGTAAATTTTATTAGTTATTTTAGAAAAAAAATGTCATTTTTAAGTTTCGTTATCCCCTTACACTACCATTATGTACTTCACTTCATGTTCTTGAAGAGTTACTTAACATGAAGTTCGACTTGACAACGAGTCTATAACATGGTTCATTGGCTTAAGAATATAACAACTATTGATTATTATGCTTTATATGTTGTGGTGTATAGTTATACGGTATGATTCGTAATTTTGTGATGTATACAAACAACCACTTTGACGCAAACCATCCTTACCATCTCAATCACATTAATAAAGATGAATGCGACATAGTTAGGAGAGTGATTTGGGATAATATAGATACAGTGTCTTATATCAAACAAATTGATGGAAACTTTGTCTTGTCTTCATAAATACAAATAAATAAATATAAAAGGTTTGGGTTTAGTAAATGTTGTACTATTCATTCATTATACAAATCAATTCAAAATTGTTTTATAAAAGACTTGGTTCTTTTGTAGTTTTGTTAACCACACAACCACACAAGGCACAACAACCCCCATAGCTTCAAAAGATGGGTTCAACCTTAAAGTCTTCTTTTCATGGTCACTGTGGACCACTGTCTCCTTCGCCAACTTGCTTTGGTGCTAATTTTTCTTCCTATTTTACATTGTGTTTCCATTATTGAGGCATCCATCTTGCTTCAACTTCACCTTATCTAGTCAATCATCGTTTCTTGCTTAAAAGAATCTCTTAAAGCTTGAATTTTAACACTTCTTGATCTTGAGGCTACTGAACTTGAGTTTGGTTTCATCCAATTTTACATGGGTATTTAAAAATTTCAAGAATTAAAGTCTTGGTTCATTTTTCTTGATTAAAATTTCCTCAAAAAGCTTGTATTTTTACTGTTCTTGATCTTAATTCTACTGAAATTGAGTTGGGTTTTACTCAATTTGACAGGGGATT
Organism: Logfia minima; assembly: GCA_963921325.1. NCBI lineage: Eukaryota > Viridiplantae > Streptophyta > Magnoliopsida > Asterales > Asteraceae > Logfia > Logfia minima. The sequence continues at coordinate 6,320,479 of OY992771.1, read as the reverse complement.
TAAAATTTTCAAGTAATAGAGTCTTATTTCATTTTTTGTATTAGAATTTACTCATAAAGGCTGTATATTTACAGTTCTTGATCTTAATGCTACTGAACTTGAGTTGGGTCTTACCCAATTTTACATGGGTATCTAAAATTTTCAAGTAATAGAGTTTTGTTTCATGTTTCTTGATAATTTTACTCATAAAGGTTGTATATTTACAGTTCTTGATCTTGATGCTTCTTAAATTGAGTTGGGTTTTATCCAACTTTATATGGGTTTTATAACTTTCCAAGAAATAGAGTAATGCTTCTGCATTTGTGTTGGGTGTTGCCCAATTTTACATGGTTTTGAAATATTACGAAGAATAGAGTGCTATTTCATATTTGTTGGTTTTGGGGATGGAATCTTGGAGATTTGATTCTATTTCAACTGCTGATGAAATTGATAGAAGTAAAATGGGGCCAATGGATTTTGAAAACAATATGGTTTTTGTGTCCCAAAATGCAATGAACATTGAAAATCAAGGATTTGGTGAAATGTGTTTTCCTCAAATTATTGCCAGTTCTTTGTTCAATCCAATTATGGGTGCCACTAACAATGCATTTTCTGAAGAGCATGAATCAAGTTCTAAGCTATCTACTTCTGGTGTAGAATCAAATTGTAGAGAATCTGGACTATTTGATCTTAAAATGGATAGAATTGTTAGTCAAGAGAATTCTCAAATTTTCAGTGCTTCCGACGTTACCTACAACTTGAATTCTTCTAAAGTTTCTATTCCATCAAAACAGACACGAAACACAGGTTTCAGTTCTCAATCACCATTTTGCCAAGTTCATGGTTGCAACAAGAGCCTTGTTTCTTGTAAAGAGTACCATAAGAGGCATAAAGTTTGTGAATTGCACTCAAAGACTGCTAAAGTCATTGTGAATGGGGTTGTACAAAGGTTTTGCCAGCAATGTAGCAGGTTAATTTTCATACCTTTAAACCAAGTTCCAAGCTTTATTAATTTTCATAGCATGAATTAACCATCATTTATGGTGTTTTAAGTTCATCTCTTGACTCTTTCTCTTAGGTTTCATTTATTAAGTGACTTTGACGATGGCAAAAGGAGCTGTCGTAAGCGGCTCGCAGACCACAACGAGCGTAGAAGGAAACCTCATGGTAACACCTTGCTGATAATTTCTAATGCAAAAGCTGTTGATAAACACTAATGAATTGTGCCCTCTAAAACTGCGAATTATCAACATGAAATCTTGTTTTAAAGGCACATACATAAAGAAACAGAATGACAAGTGTGTGATCATGATTAGCATACTTCAAAGTTGTGTAAAATCTTGTTAAACTACAATTCATAACATTCTTGTTGATAACTTTTCATTCATCTTCAAGATCTACATGTTTCCCTGTCAATTGAAACCTACTTGATACATTTTTACATTCTAAAAATCTTGATTCTAAATCTTTTCGAGATCTAGCAGGTAGCAAGTTTAAAGGGTCAACAAGAGCAAGGGCCACATCATCTTATTGGCATATAAAACTTGAAGATGAAATGGCAAGTGAACGTCTATCCATGAGTTCAATAACAGACGTACAATTGCATTCAGAATCTCTATCTTCTCGTCGGCAGTACCCTTCTCTTCATGAATCAAGTTCTTTTTCCTATCCAATTTTCAACAAATATCAAACAAGTGAGGAACTAAGAAGAATTTCATTATTCGTTTACATTTTCCCTGCAAAATTGAACTAATTATTTATACTTGTAGGTGGTACAAGCGATTTCATTCCCATGGATCCTAGACCTGCTCTCTCTCTTCTGTCATCTCAATCACAGGGTGCTTCTTCGTGTCAATCATCACGAAACACTGCAATGATCCCATTGAGCCATAATGTTCCAAATAACATGAACCCAATAGTGGGTTCCGAGTCCATGAACCCTGCAACTCAGGTCGGGTCTGGAAATGGGTCAACCATTGACTTGCTGCAGCTGTCGTCTGAGCTTGAAAGAGTTGAACATCAAAAGGAAGTCATTCGTAGCAAGTGTACTGAATGGTGTTCATGTTAGGCAAAGTATTTTATAAGCTAGGCTTTAGTTTCACCATTTCTGTTATTGTTAGTTGTGGAATAAAGAATAAAGATGCAATATTGATTTCTTGGAATCACATCTTTTAAAAAAAAAATTAATCCTTGAAATGCAGGTTGTATACATTCTCTATAGAACATATGGTATGGTATAAGTTCCCTTGAAACACAAAGTAATTGAAGTATAATCTTTCATGTTCTGAAAAAAACTTTTACAACAATTTATGTAAATCAATATCAATAATATTCAATATGTAAAATAGCTACTAGTTTAAAAACCATAAGGGAGTAATATCTCTAGATCTTATAATACAACCGAATGATCAAATAAATTCAGCTTTAGAATGTAGTTAAATCAAGAGCTATTTTCTATTTATTACAATTAGTATTAGTATAAAATATGTAGAAAGATTTATAACAATGATATTGGTGTACAATATCAATCAATAAAAGCTAATAAAACATCTCAGTTTACATTAAGAAAATTGCTAAAAGAAAAGACAGTATATAAAAAGTTAGGTTGCGCGGGATCGAACCCGGTCGACCACAAGACAGGCGGGAATACTTACCACTATATTACAAAGACCGTTTTTGTTTTACTTTATTTATTACTATTAATTATATTATAATTATTAATAATGTTTAAAATGTACATTAGTAACTAATGTACACAACTAGGTGGCATGTCGGCATTATATGAAAACAACTGACATTACAAAGAAGGAAAACAAACAAAAAATGCAAGGCTGTATCCTTCAAATCAAAATTCGTCGGTCTATCCTAAGATTTGTATTCTACTATACTCATGTCTAATCAAATTGATTCTTCAAACAAGACTTCTTAAGTTTAAGCATCAGTATATAGTTGGCATATTCGCCTTCCATACACCACCTAAACTTCTAAAAACAAAAATTTTATAACGGCGATGCTAAAAAGATCCATTTGTTGAGGTATGGAGTTTGATAATTGTGAGTATGATCAAGTCGCTATCCACATATGCGATTTTTAGACCGAGGAGATTGATAAATCTCTCTGAATTCGACAGTAGATTAAGCATAACAACCTAATCTGTCTAGATAATTACGTATGACTTTTCTTTTAGTACAAGATTGTTTGTAATCATTAGTCCTAGCATAAATTGTGCATATAGTATAAGTATCCTAGATTCAAATAATTCAAACCCACAAAATAGCCACTTTTAAGAGGGAACAAATCAACCATTCTAATGATAAATTTGTGGGGACTAAGCTAAAAAGTTTAAGCAGATTTTTCAGAGGATCCATACTCCAGACAACAAGAATGCAGCATGATCATCACCCATTTAAAAGTTACTTCAAATAAAGCATGAAACCAACCACATGATCACAATTCAAAAACAAAGCATATGATAAAGTATATAAAAAACCTCCATACTGCAAAATTTAAATGCTTAAATACCTTACAAAATTAACTCAACACAAATATAAAATAAATCCAGGTGTCTCGTGGACCTAATAAATCTCTTCGCAAAAGTGAAAAAATCAGTGCTAATCAACTACAGATAAATCCCAACACTTCACTTGCCATTAACGAGTTTGGCAGATGGGTTGAGCTCATCCCAGGCTTCGGTCCAAGTGATCATAGCATCTGCTAGCTTGTTGAAGTAGTCATCAACCTTTCCAAGCTTAGCCTTGACCTGTTTCGCTAGTTCCATGTAGCAACTTTGGACCGTGGTGCATTCTTTAGGCAGCGTGGCTGCTTGGAAGAACGGGATCAACTCCTCTTGCCAGTAGATACCTTTGTATTCCTTCTTCAAGTTCACAAAAGGATTGCTAGCCTTACTGTGCCAGATATATGGTAGCCCCGTCTTCACACCCCAACCCATGTGATCACAAATCACCTAAATTACAAACACAACGTTAGCGATCAAGAATTTAATGACATGAACAATGAACCAAATATAGCAGAGAGACGCTAGATGAGACTCTTGGTCCAAAGATTGGCCAAATACCACATGTCAACCATCTATGAATTTTGAAGAATGACCCACTTGCAAACAATATGTTAGATAGTTGACGTGTGGCATTAGGTCAATATTTAGGCCAAGTAATAGGCCCATACGGTATTTCTCAAATTAGAATGGAGGTTTACCTTCATGCACCAGCCAGCCCACATGTCGTCGTAACGACCAATTGGCTGACCGTCACCCATAAGACCAAAGTACATTGCAGGGCCAATGAGCTCACGGTCAAAAGCAAGGTTCATGCCACACATAGGGAAAAGAGTTCCCTTTGGAATTGTCAAAACTGCATCTACAAATCTGATAATAGACAACAAAAACAACTACTAAAAAACCGATCTAGGTTTGACATTGTGAACAATGTGAACTAATTAAATAAATCAAGATCAAAATCGTTTTCTTTACCTAGTGTTTCTTTCACGAGGCTTCACTAGCTGAGTTGGAGCATCATAATCAGGAATGTTAAGCCAAAGTCCATGTGAAACCACAGTAGGGACACCTTCACGAAGACTAAACGGATAACCACGGACGAAATCGGCACCTTCCCTGTATGGATCGTATAGGGTGTTGAAGAAAAACGGAGTCGATGGGCTCAACAGATTCTTAATGTGTTGCTCAAGTGCATTGATATCATTGCCAGATGGATCTTTAGCAACCTTTTAAATCAACAAAAACAACATTAATATTTTAAAACACCCATTTAGACATTTTATCAAACACTTGGTATGCATGATCTATCAGTACATCAGTTTCAAAATTCATAATCAATGATCATTACTATTCTCCCTAAATTTCGATAATTCAAAAATTAAATCCTCAGATCCAGGTTAAAATTACAATCAGACCTAGTCAAAACCCTAGATCGGTATCAACTCCGAAGTCAACATTCATTAAAAATTAAACCCTAAACAATAAAGATCAAAACTTAAATGAAAATAAGGACTTACAAAGCAATCATCATCAATGGTGAAGATGTATTTCTTCTTAGAAACCATGTAACCGAAACACCTACAAGCAGAATCCTTAAACGAGATGCAAGAAGCTTTAGGACCAAGAATTCTGTTAATATCGTTACGGTTGTAAAGCTCGTAATCGAAACCTTGTGGTACTTTGATGACTTTTGAAGGATCGCCGTCTTGTACGATGATTAGATGATATTGTTCGAAAAATGGTCGCCACATCTCGAGGAAATCGAGGTTTCGGATTGTGGGAATAACGATATCAAGTTCATCTTTCAAAAGTGGAGTTGGGGTTACAGATGGAGCCATTGTTGTTTCAAAGAGAATTGAGTAGGTTTTGTGTGAGTAAACGCAGGGGATTTGTGGGTGGTATAAATATAAGAATTTGGATGGAAATAAAAGAAAGTTTAAGGGGTGAAATGGTTGAAAATAAAAGTTTAAGGTATTTGTTTGTATATTTGTTGAATTGTATAAGTAAACGCTTGTTTTAGTCCATCACATTTGAAAAGTATTTTAATATGACTACCAGATACATACGCAAAATAGTGAAGAATTTATTTCATTTAGTGACTTTATGAATATGTATTTAAATATATATTTATTTATTAATTATATTATATTTCATTTAATATATAATTATATTTTAAATATTTATGTTGTTTTTAAAATTAGAAAGTAGATTAATCTATTTTGTTGAAGATATAAGTATTTGTGTCATTTTTATTTTAAAACATTTAACTTATTGAAGAAAAATGTTAAACAATTTATAAGGATGTAAGATTATGAATATTTTTGCTGATAAAAATACATTTTCAGTATTTTAATCTTCAAAATCGAATGTATCTACATTTACTATTTTATTTAGTAATATTTTTTATTTTAAAAAATAGTCTTTGATATTTCAATAAATATAAAAAGTATTTAACTAACCACCTCCTGACAAAAGTTAATTTAAGTATGAATTTTTTAAAATTATGGAAATACAAATCTCAACCGCTTATCTTGATTAAAATAACAAAACCCTCACATTATTAAAAATTAAATATCTCAAAAACCGTTAGTCAATAAATTATAAAAATTGCATCATAAGAATCAGCGTTTTCTGCTCTTCGATTTAAAATCCCACATGACTTACTTTCGACGAAATTTTTTTTTTTTTCATTTTTTTGTGAGTTTTGAAAATTAGAAATACATGTGTTATAACCAAATAACACATGTGTTACCAACGACTATTACATGTGTTAGCACCGACTATCGATTGTAACACATGTGATAGTCCTTGGTAACACATGTGATAGCTGCGGGTAACACTTTTGTTAGTCCATCATAATACATGTGTTAACCCACAAAAAAAAAATCGTCGAAATTATACCTTGTGAGATATCTAATTGAAGAGAAAAAAATGACAATTATTATGGTATAACTTTTATTATTTTTTGACCTACCGGAGATATTCAATTTTTAAAAAAGTAGAGGAAAGTAGGTTTTGTACCAAATGACATAATCATATTAGTACTCCCACACTTTTAAAAAAACTTATATTTTAATGAACTTAGCTGTGACAACCCTAAAAATTAGGTATTTTTCGAACATTTTAATTTCGTGCATTTAGGTTAACTCCCGATAAAATTATGTGAATTCATTTTATTAAAATGAAGTCTAGCACAAATTCTATATTTGCATTTGAGATGCAATTCATTTTAATGCGAGAAGCATTCTTGGATTTTGAGAATTTACCAAGACAATCGGTAGAAATCAAATTTTCACGAACATTGGTGATCCATTTATGAAAATAACGTAAAACTATTCAATTAAATAGTCGTTATTATTATATTGATATTTATGCTAAGAAATAAGCATATAAATTTTTAAAAATCAATAAACATCCACGTGAAATAGAAAACGTGCAACGAACGAGTTAAATTACGAAATTTGTCGAACAAAGTATCGAAAAATCACACGATTATTATTTCAATGACTTAGTAACACATTAGTAACCTTAAACTACTCTAATTGACCTTAATCAACCTTAAAATAACCTAAATAAACCCTAACTACACAACTAGCAACTAATTAAGCAAGATTATCACCTAATGACTAAAATATCTAACTTGATTAATGATTTATCCCTCCCCTCTCTTTGGAAAAATCTGCACAAAACAAATCCCCTAAATCAAGGGGAAAACACATGCTTTGACATCATTCCCTTACACACCATACCTCCCTATCTTTTCCCCATTACTTGTACATGAACTTGCCCCTTTCTACACTCATTCTTACACATTCACAATCAAGAAAACACTCACAATACTCTCTCTTTTCCTCAAAATTCGCCATCAACAAGCAGCCCCAAAACAGCCCTCATTTGGCTCAAAAACAACCTTCAAAACACCTTCAAACAACAACCCTTAACCACCCTGAACTACCATGCATTTCCACCTCTAAAACACTTCTTTTTGCTCTTCTTCACTCTCAAAAACGTGCTCATCTCAGCCCCTATTTCATTTCTAAGAAAAACCAACCAAAAACCTAAGGATTGGAAGCTAGGAACTCTTGCACAACCTCACCAACCTCTAATACACTCTCATTTGCTCTTTAGTGCTTTGTAAGGACAATTTCTTCTATAAACTACTAATGTTTATGATAAAATACTTATTTTATGGTTATATTGTGCTTAGATGTTCACTCTTGACAAGATCTAGCTTGAAAAATCGTATTTGCATGTTTCATAAGTAACTTATGCTACAATACACCAAAACAGTCCATTGAAATGCATTTTTGAAAACGTCAGAAAATTTTCCCAACTTTGAAGCTTAATAACTTGGTCAAAGAGTGATGAAAATTTGTGTTTCTTGGTTCTAAAGTTAAGTTCAAGATGTTAGCTATCAAACCCCACTGGATTTATATTTTTCTGATGAGTATTACTATTTTAAACGGAATTTAAAAGTTAAAAGGTACCGGCTATACTGTTGGGACAGAAAACAACTCAACTTTAAAATAGCACAACTTTCAAACCGTAGCTCTAAACATGTTGATTCTTTTTGCTGTAGATCATAAATTATGTTAGCTTTAAAATTAGTATGATTGCGTTTTGTGAAGTTATGTAGAACTAAAGATATACACGGATCTATGACTAACTGTCCAAATTGAGAACTGTTTGACCTTTGTGTGATGTAAAATACGTTTGGACCCCTTAAACTCAACCAAAAATTACGAATCATACGTTTCTGGAAAGCTAAGACATAGAGGAACTTGTATAAAAATTTTCATAATTTTTGGGACATGTTTGACTAGTGAAAACCGTAGGCAAAGTTGACCTAAAAATGAGACAGATTCTGTTAAAAATGGATTAACTAAGTAAAAAGGTTAAAAATGATTAAGATCATATATTAGTGACTTTTAAAGTAAAGATTAGTGTATTTCATGTGATTTGGTGTAAAACAAGTGTTAAAATAATTTAGGATAAAATGTAGGTTATTAAACTTTAAGTTATAAAAGTTAAGTGTTAAAAATAGAATAAATAAGACTTTAGGGACTAAATTGCAAAAACATAGGAATTAGGGAGTTTTATGCAAAATCAGTAAGTTTAAGACATTTTAAATAAATTAATAAATATTAGATGTTAAAAACAAGACCTAGATATTAAACGAGTATTTTAAAACGAAACCACGATTTAAAAACGCGACTTTAGTTAATTAAAGGATAAACGTATAGATCACGGTAAATTTGAATTTTTATTGGAAAATAAATGAATTAGAAAATTGTGTAAATATTTGTCATGCCTTAGAATATTTAGAACGGGAATTTAATCACTAAAACCTAAGGTTAGCTTATAAGAGGAAATTTAAAATGAATTATATATTGTCGTAGAGTAAAATGTGTGGAAATAAATTATAAAAATGTATAACTATATTAATATGTGTATAAGAATGTACGTGTGAACATGTATATATATATTGTTGGTCAAATTATCATAACGACAACTAAATTGTATAAATGCTTGTGAGAGTACATATATATATATATGCTAACGTTTAAAATGTAGTAATTATAGTGAAAATGAATAGTATATATACATTGATGCCTACATGATTATATTTGTATATATATATATGTGTGTATATGGAAATAGATGATGTGATGATAATAATATTAACGAAAGACTATCACGTTAAATACTTGTCATGAAACCCTAAATCAAACGTAATTGAGATATATAAATATATGTATAACTATGAGAAAGTATATGTGTTGAATAAATGAATGTCACGCATTAATAGTATAATACGTTTAGTAAGGTATTTTAAGGTGGATTTAAATACGTTTTAATGATTTTGAAAACAAAGTGGGATCACAACGTGTCGTTTTCTTGTAAAATAAAAGTGGAATATTTTCAATGCCCGTTGGTGGCAAGTGTACGAATCTTGTTGAGTGAACAACTGACATAGACTGACCATGGTGTCGTCTACATGTACTAATTTAAGCTCCTACTTTTAGGACGTTAGGAGGCTTACTTGGAATTATTGTTAAATTGTTTTTGCTTGCACGCTCGGACTCCAGGTGAGTTCACAGCCCCATTTTACTGTTTTACTACTTTTAAGCTTGGGGTGAAAAACATATCAATGTTTATATGCGATTATTAAAACCTGACATTGTATCCTTATGAGGGACTGAGTTGGATAAGTTGTAGTGCCGAAGTCCTAGCATACAATACTATAACCATTAGTTAGATGACTCTAACCACTGAGTATACTGGTAGTACTATTGGGCCTTACAAGCCCATCCTACGTTTATTTTAGTTAGTCGCGCTAACTCGCGACGTGGTTTCGCACTTTGGGGGACATGTATACTTAACCGGTCCAGGCAAACGATTCATCCATTGTTGTGGTTTGGTTATAGGCTTAGTTTCGGCATATTAACTCATAGGACTTGCAAACCTGATGGGGGATTATAGTCAGTGGTTTTCATTTATAATAATCGTACTTAGGCCTTTGATGCCAACCTTTGAAATTCCGATGAAATGATTTCCAAATAATGGTTTTATGAACGAGTCTCTAAACCTGTGAATTCACTCAACTTCATGTTGACTTTTCATAATATGTTTTTCAGGGAATTAACTAAGCCGTAAGTTGCATGAATGATGGGACCACATACTCACCACGAAGATTTAGGATGCCACTTTTGCTAAAACTATGAGATTCAATCTCGTAGATTTATTTTATCGTAATTGTTTATGAAACTTTGAAACTTATCTTTTGGAAACTACAACGATGTATTTGATTTACATCGGTACTTTAACGGCCTGATAAGCCGAGAAATTTGTAAAACATTTATGGCATCTTAATATATATTGTTCTGCGATAATCATATGCTCCTGATTGTGTATCCGATTACTCGTCACGCCCCGACAAGCTTCCGCATGCTAATTCATATTTATGTTAAATTTGGGGGTGTGACATTAGCTCACCAACTCTATTATATTTATGTACTCCGTAGGAGGCCTTCGTTATTTTTTATTTATTTGTTTAATATGTAAAAGTACAAGTATTTTGTAATAATAACAATATGTAGAATGTAGATTATGAAACAATTAATTAACTAACCAACTCTATTATATTTATTATTTTTGATAATAATAATAATGCATTGCCGTAATCAGGAATAATCGGTCTGTTATGTGCATACCTATTTTTATTCCTTCAAGAATCGTTCTTTCTAATTTTCATATTGTGTATCTATTTTACTATGTGTAACTTTTTTCTTTAATCAGTTAATATTAATTAATATTAATAATAGTATCATTATCAATTTTATCAATAACATGTAAAGGAAACGAAAATTACACACTCAGATTATTACTCTGCTGTCTAACGTCCTTACAGGAATGTCAATATGACAAAAAATGAAGTTAAATCTTTTTATATCAATTTAAGTTGGGTACTTGCGACTCAAAATAGAGAATGAAAATTAGAAAAGTAAATAAATATTAACGGTGTGTTTAGATGTAGAAAAGTAAAGAACTACTTAAGAAAATATGTATAATTTATTCAAAACAATTTTATGATGTTGATTTTAGCATGTATTTTAACGTAAACAGTCATCTCAAAGTAAGTAATGTATGACATTTCTATTCCTACCAATTGCTCATGTAATTAGTTCGTTTGCTAATCATCCGAAGTTCCTATTACATTGAGTACGCATGGTCTTGAAGTTTTTCTCTAGCTTAGGAAGGTTAGAAAAGTGAGCTCAAATGCTCAAAAGTGAGCACAAAGGTCTTAAAGTATGTATGTTTGTTTGTTTTAAGAATTGCTCTATATTCAAGTAAATGAGTGATTCCAAATTGCATTATAAATTTGATTTTTTGAGATTATGTTTTCATAAAATGTTGATAACCGAAAACTTTAATTAATATCTCATCAAACACGAACTCGATATCAAAATGGGAAAAAGCTTTACACCAAATCCATAAATATTTTATTTAATTAATTAATAGCAGATTGATGTTTAAATTGGTCAATTACCTTCGGTCGCAATCAACACTCAACAACATAACTAAATCAAGTAGTCAACTGCAGCAATTTAAGATCTGAAACTGGAGACCACAATCAAACTCTCATTTCGTTTTAAATTAAAAAGTATCATCGTATTGCTTCAGTACCTTACTAGTATAATATACACAACAAATCTAAAATTTGAAGGTATTTATTTCTTTTTCAAAAATATCGTAAACATGGGAGCAACTTCATTTGGACGAATCTACACCCAGTTTGATAATGAAATAAAGTCTTGACCCCGCTTGATGGAAGATTCTCTATTTAATTATAAATCAGTAAATATGTCATCCAAAATATGTGTCATTAATAGAATCCATAATAAATTACTATGATCATTCTTGTCATTTACATCGATCGTTTTTTATCTATCGATAATTACACGATCATTCTTAATTATTCAAAGTGTGTACGATAGTGGTCCTTCCACTCACTTCCATTATAATTTCCATATAAATGTAACATGTTCAAGACATTTGAAGACGATATAGTTTTTTCACTCGTTTTTCCTTATTCCCCAACCCAATTCTCCCTCCGGCCAACAAGTTTTCTCTCTCTCCACCTTCCCCCATCGTTCACATCCCAATTTAAATCGTTGTAATTAAAAAAAGAATAGTGTATTGGCGAGTGAAGGAATTAGGTTGGAGAAGGAGAAAAAGAGTTGAAAAGACTATATTGCCCTTAAATATCTTGCACATGTTAGATTTGACTGATATATTTAACGGATGCTAGTAGAGAGTACCACCCCCATACACAACTTAGATAGTTATGGATGGTCGGTGTAATTATAATTGATTAAGATGATCGGTGTAATTTAGTGTAAAGCTCATGGATGACTTGTGTAATTTACCCTAGAATCTAAAAGTGTGGCTATCAAACAATGACAAATTTGCAGTTGATAGTAGCTAATATCATAATTTTGTTTGCTGATCACACTTATAAGTAACATAATTATTTAAAAGTTATTATGTTATACAAATCAAATGTACCCGTAGTCGGCATAACCATTCTATAATAATATAGTTTCGCTCATTTATCCATATTTTTAAAATCTTTTCATGTGTTTATATCTTAGACTTAATGTATCAATGATTAAAACCTATGAATAAGTTCAACTTACTTTGAGGTGAGATGGTTCAATAGTAGATTAGATAAAGGCTCTTGCTACTCCCACGAGGAGAGGAAAGTCAATAGTGTAAATAAGGAAGTTGTTGGTTTTGTTTGTTCATGACTCCGTTGCGCTCCTATTTCATGGAATAAACGCCTTTTCTCTTATAGACAAAAGAAATGGATTTCTTCCGGCTAACTCGAAGGAAAGAGTGCTATAAAAGTAAGAGAAAGAGTGACTCGAGAATTTTTGAAATTTTTACTGAAAGCAGAGGAAGCAATATTCATATTTCAGATTATTAGTATTCCGTGTGTCAATCATGCTTATTGGGTCATACTCACAATCAGGCCCGGTGAAGAGCAAGTGCAACCAGCTCGACAGCACAGGCTAAGGGCCTCCGAAAAATAGATATATATATATATATATATATTAGTTAATGACTTTAATTACGCAAAGTTCTTGCTGGAGCATTGGTTTTGTGTATTTGATTAAACAACTTGGCGCAAGTTCAATCCCGGTTTCTATAACCTGCTTTTGTTTATTTTACTTTTATAGCAAAATATGAAAAACATCAAGCTATTTTCAAATTCATTGAATACTTTTTATATTACTTGCAATATTCCAGATACCTACTATAGAAACGTTAAACATACTTATGAGAAATGAATTTCGCAACTCTCATCTAGAAAGAATACTTTATAATATAAAATTTTCATGGGGCCTATTTACAATTGGCGCACCGGGCCACAGTAATTCATGAGCCGGTCCTGCTCACAATGAATGTTTTGCTAACTAGTCGTTAAATATCTATCATGCAAATCAAGACTCTAGCCCAGGCATTAAGGCTAAAGCTATTTCTTTTATATCGATGTCCAAAAGAAACAAATATATGAACTTCAATTGATCACGTTGCATGATTATAAACAAGGGGTTTTTTTCTTACTAAAATAACTGTATAATTTTACTTTTGTTCTTTTAAGTCACTTTATCTTTTTTTTTTTTCTCTTTCCGGACCAATAATATTCGCATGATTCATAGGGAAGCCGGTAGACAATTGATGATATGATATGCTTATAGATTTGACTCCGTGACATTGAATCGTAATTTAAAAATATAAAAAGTAAAAAAATTAACACATGAAACGAGAGTTTTAGACTACCTACAAGTTTTAACACGTAAAACGATTTCGTTTCGTATGTATTCTTTTTTACGTTTTTAAATTATTCCATGTCATAAAATTAAATCTATAAACTTGATCGATATTGCGAATAATGGCCTCGAAGGACAAGAAAACCAAGTTTCAATTGCCCCGAAGGATAAAAATACAATGACTCAAGAAAACAAAAATGTAAAGTAAATATGTACTCTCTTATAAAGCATTACTATGTTTTGACTTAAAAAGTATATCAAAAATATCTTAATTACCCCTATACCCCTCTGTCCTATTAACATTTGTAACAATTTCCTTATACAATGTCCAACAAACATTCAAACATTTTATATCTCCATTTAAATTTTAACATTTATTATTATTATATTTTTACAAAAATAGACACAATAATTAATACTTTTATCAAACTTCAAAATCACTTTATTCATAAGTTTAGTATGTTCCTACTGAAATATTATCTACAAAATAATAAAAAAAATAATTATTTTACCATTGAAGGACAACATATTGTTTCACGAACATACAGTTTTGTGAAAAAAAAATAATTATGCAGGTAAAATACTAATTGTTATTTTTAAGCAAGAAATTCTATAAACATGTTGTCGTATTCTTTTGTTGCGTCTGATTTTCGGATTTTTAGTTGATTCTGGCCATTTTGTTATTAACCTCTCCTTCTATTGGTAATCCTTAGACAGTTATCAAAACCAAATTTAAAAGACAATAATCAATTTTACACGAGAACATGTTAACCTCATTGATGAAAAGCTGCACACATACTGCCCGATCTGTTGATAGAGCAGGTTACAACTAAAAAGCTGGAAATATTGCCCGTCGGTGTTGGGTCCCATTTATGTGGCGAGATTAGTGGGATCTTTATTGTTGTTCAAGTAAGAGAGGTACAAGTGGATGGCGTACATGATTGGCAAGATCTAAGACTAAGAGGACTTTCGTTTGTCGGTGGTGACAAACTACATACGACTGGTGTCGTTGATATCAATGTTCCCTAGCCATGTGTCAATCTCCAGTGACACCGAACCATCACTTGCCTTTTCATAACACACAAAAATATTTTGCTAGTAATAAAGGACTTGGAGCATTAAAAAATTTTTGATTCTACCCCGGGGAAAAGGAACTATTAGGCTATTTTTTAAGGAGTACTCGATAATGAAACCGCATGGTTGCTTAAAAGTTCAATTGATAAAACTAGGGGCCTCAATTTAAAGGTAGGCTAGCAATTTTGAGACTAAAGTAAGTAGTTTATTTGATTTTGTAAGCAACCAAATTTAAAAGAGGGGCCTCGATCTTTAAGACTTCTAAATGTTTAAGAATAATAAAATAACAATAGCAATAATAATAATAATAACAATATTCTAAATGTGTATTTTCTGTCTTTAAACCATTAGAGCACAATGAGTGATAAGATAACAACGGTGATGAATAACACACAAATGCAAACTTAAGAGGAGTGATCAATATTAAAGTAATATGAAAATGGACCCATCAAATATTACATTGGACCAATAAAAAAAATACCCTCAACTCGGCGTTAAGGTTAAAAGCCGTATGCCTTCAACATGCTAAAGGAGTGGTTAACGCACGTTGAAGAATCCTCACTCTCGGTGCTCTTATATTTTCAAAATTATAGTTAAGATCTTTAAGAATTCAATTTTAAGTTATTAATCATAAGTTGTTCAAAAAAAGGACTACTTAAACTACTTTTAGGGTTTTTTATGGATAAAACTAAACCAAACTATGTGATGTTGTGAAATAGAGTTAAGACAGATAGGTTATTAAACATTTTAGCAAAATTCATTTACCTATCTGTTTACTAGCCCATGCAAAATATTAATATTTTTTCAGATCTGAAACCGGTGGACTTGGTGTGTTTCGCATCACCATCAGATCTTGTACAACCAAAGTAAAACGCAGCCTTTGTTATCATAACTAAAGCTTTGGTCAAAGTCACTAGGAAAACACGATTCGTTTTGGATTTCGCCGAAAAAATGCGAATGATGTAATTGTAATCGCACGACATCTATGACGAGGTAGACGACCGGAATTACGGACCACCGGAATTCGATTTAACTCCTCAATAAACGAGGGTGGTCGTTGCAAGTTTGATTTTGGTGATGATTTTGTGGTATTTTTTGCAGCTTATGATGAAGATTGATTATGATGAAGAGCAGTGAGTATAATAGGTTTAGGGATGAGATGAATGATTATGATGAAGATTTGTATAATTAGTTTTTGTGTTTGATTTTGATTTGTTGTGTTTGGGATTTTGTAATAGTCAAAGAGATAGATATGTACATAATTGAGGTAAAGAAATAAGGGGTTAGTGTTTTGGATGAAAGGAATGGTATTTAGGTCATTTTACATGACTTAACGAAAAAACTTAACGAAAGTTAGAAAATTGGATTAATCTGGCAAAAATATCAACCCAGGGGACAAAAAGATTGACCAAACTCGGAAATTGATAAAACTGTCAAAACGCGACTACTACAGAAACAAAAACTGAGAATTTCCCTATTTTTATAGACTATGTGCATAATAAAAACATGAAAGAGTCAAATATGATCAAAATAGTAATTTTCTCTAATTATAGTTGGAGCTGTTGGGCCTGGAAACCAAATCAAATAATGGCAACTCCGATGCTCTTATCCAACTGATAGTTTTGAAGACTTGTTGGGCCCTTTCTATAACCAAATTATTTGGGTTGTTAATGATTCTTGGCCTTGCTTAGAAAAAGAAAATTAAGGGATGCTTGGACATGTCTCATGTATGGAAAGGTAATTGTAATTGCGATGATTATAAATGGTAAAGAACAAAAAACTTACAATATTATGTCGTATATAATCAGGAAGTACAGGGCTAAAAAAGAGAGCCAAAAAAGTATCTTCGTGTATAATCCTATATAATCTCGAATATTCTCAGTTAGGTGTTAAGGGTGTCGTTAACAGTACAAAATAATTTTCTCACATATAAAAATATAACCAATTTAGATTGTTTGAATGCGTATTCATTGTCTTTGGGAATTTGATGGGAAGTAAAGGAAGATTCATATGGCTTAAGATTGTATGTGAGTATATAACTTGTCTCTACATATGCGGCAATATGACTTTTGATATTTTCAGTATGGGTTTTACATTATTCACGCGTCGATAGTCGGGTTCTTGAAGCAAAGAAATTATTAACTTATTGGTGTTTGAGTAACCTTATAGAGCAACCAGTAAGACTTTTCAAGTTTTCATGCTGCCTGCTTATAAGTGATGCATCTTTTACACTTATTAAGTTTTGCTTTAGTTTAGTATTGAATCATTTCTCAAGTATTATATTTTCTGAGTAAATTTTGTATAAAGAATAATTTAAACTATGCTTGAGATATCTCTAGTGACTAAGGCACATACTATACATGCATTTATCAATCTGTGTTGTCTAAACGGTTTTGATTATAGAATTAGCTAATTAGGTTAAATGAAAAATTATTAACTAGATAAAAAAAGAAAGGTTAACAAGGGTTTCGAGGGAAATTGTTAGGATCAACAAATACATTGTAAATTAATCATGTGCCTAACACTTAGAATATATATAGCAAGCTATGATTAGTTATGTACACTTCCATTGTAATATTTTTTATTGCGCTCAATAGAACATTTAAAAAAGTAACGAAACACTCTCAAATCTCTCACAGGTTCATCATACGAAATTAATCAAAAACGAATTGAAAACATCAACGAAATTAATCAAAGATTGTTAAAGAACGAATTCACCAAAACTGAGTGTTCTTGATTCGATAATGCTCATTTCCCCAAAGATATCAATATCTTCAAATTGATCATCAATTCAAGAAATTAAAGGTTTCAAATCCTAAGTAAATATCTCAAGATCATCAAACGAGCAGTTAATTTCACTTTTACCGATTGAAATCAACGAACTTGAAGACTTAAAGCTATTGGGTTTTTGTTTTAAACGCATTTGATTTTGATCAAATTGGAGTGTTTGAGCATGAATTGAACAATTTCAACTCATAGAATTGATTCATAAGTGTTCAGGATCAAATTGAAATTTAATTCAATTATCAATTTTATCATTTGTTAGGATTTTCGAATTGGTTTTCATCACAGTTTGAAAGAACTCGATATGTTTGTGTTTCTTCACATCGATATGTGAAGAAGATTGATATCGAAATCGCTTAGTAATTGGAAACGTGAAGGATTTAGCTTATATCGAATTCAATATTGGTTGGTATCGAATTCGATAGCTAGTGAAATAAATCTGAAGATAGTTGAAATTTTTCTAAGTGTTAGTAGTTATATAGTGGATACCGAACTCGATATCTTAGTGATATTTGAACTGTGAAATGTTCACAGGTTGAAGACTATATCGAATTCGATATCTGAAGAGTTTTTAATTGTAGGTACCATTCATATCGATATCGATACATACCTGGATGAAAAGTTACTTTGCCCAATTTTTGACTTGGGACTTCGAATATTTTTTGTGACAATCTCATATCGATTTTGATATTCAAAGGATTTGACTTTTAAAGTTACGGGTGATCAAAGTGAAGACTATATTGAGTTCGATATTAAGGAAGGTGATATCCAAAAAATTGAACTCGATATGCACAATGAAGAAGTGGATAATGAGTTCGATATTCAAGTGGTAAAAGATCTTGATATTATAATTAATAGGTTATATCGAGGTTTATGTGGATATAGAGTATGATATCTAATCTTGGATATCAAGTTACAAATATAAGTTGAGTTATTATTGAATTCGATATAGTTGATTTGGATATCATGAAGAGCATATTGAATTCGATTTAAAAGCAGGATTCAAATCATAAAGAAATATTGAGTTTGGGTTGAATTTCAATTTTGGATATTGGGTTGGACTAACAATCTGGTTACTTAAAATCGGGTCAAAATTGAATACGGGTCTTGACAGCTTACCCTATCAAAAGTAAAATTCAATTTTTGACATTGTTTTTAATTTTCAAAAAAAGAAAAAAAAAAGAATTTGAACTCAAGTATAATAGTGTATAATTTTGGCTTGAGGAAATTTTCATTTTACCCAACAAATTTTTGAAAAGTTCCGGAAAGGAAGTCCGGACTGATAAAATTTAAACTTTTTAGTAAATGTTTTTCTCAAAGAAAAGGATTCTTGATCCTTTAAATCATAAATCTTAAACCATTCAAGTAACGTTTTTACGATGAGGAGAGATGGAACAACGAGCGCATATGATGAATATTTCAAAGCATTAAAGAAGAAGGTGTATAGTTGTTGTAATGCTGCAAACAGAACAAAAAATACGTTGTCAGGGGAATTTATTGTTATACCACAAAGGGTTCAGAAACACACGGTCTTAATGGAGAACAACTGACAGAGTTTCAACAAAAACTGAAAAAGATTTTGGTTAATAATGTTGCAACTCAAGCTAACGAAAAGCTGCAGTCTGAGCTAAAATCTAAGGTACACTCTAGAATTCTAAGTGAGTGTCAAAACCATGTAAACTTGAAAAAAAAAAGGTGAAAAAGCTTGAAAAGGATTTGGCAAATAACATTGGAAGATATTTAAGGGTAAAACTCATCTTCATATTTAATTTTTCAAAAAATTTACACATATGTTAAGGGGGAGAGTTTTTCATATCTAAACATTTTAGTGTTAAATTTTTTGCAATATTCAAACACTTTGGAAGATTTTAAATGATTTTGGTACTTATCATCTTGGAGAAATCTTATCGAAGGCCTCCAACCGAAGCATTTCAATCACAACACCATGAGTATTATAGAATACAAATACTCCAACGATCCACCAGAGTCGGATGGATCTACCACTAGAGCCACCTTCTATTTATAACGTGAGGGTTTTTTAGGTCGAGGTAAGCGGGATCAAGTATCACGGGATCTTGATCATTGTGTGATGAGATAAAATTCTAAGAGGGGGATGAAAATAGGGTGCAGATCAACATACATCTTTACATGCCAACATCGTTTGATATTATAGACGAATGTTAAAAGAGGGACGAGTTGTAAATTATGAGAGATTAAGTGAGGAGTGTGTGACAGGGTTAAAAGTAAAGTAAAACCATTACTACACCAACTAAATTGCTGGGTTACCACATAATCATTTCATTCGTTGATTTCTAGTATTGAAGAAGTCATCATGGACCTAGTGATGCAATTCACATTATCCTCCTAGCTACTCAAGTACTTCTTAAAAAGTCTTTGTTTCAATTCTCATGGAGATTTATCACATAATCTATCGACTTCTCATTATGAGAACGTTAATATTGAAACATGACACTATACTCCATTCCCAGACTTCGTATCTCACACTTATTGAGTCTAACACCAAATAAACATTCTAGGACACAAGTGTATTCTTACACTACATGTCTTTGTGACATTCAACATGTCTATGTGACATTGCGAACATTCATAGTAATACCTAAACTTGGTATTCTAGATGATTGAATGGAAATCCTATTAGTACTAGCATCAATGCCAACTCTAAAAGTAGGTCAGTAATCGATTCAATTAATGATTAAATTGATGTGCAAATTGACAATCTATGTGATCCAGGAGTTAGAGGGTTTTCAAAAATTTGTTTTCGGGAAACAAGACTAATTTTTTCTTGATTTACTCAAGAGAATTGTTGTCTCACCTGATTGTTACGAAATTGATGCTTTACTTGAATTTCACGATCATTTTTCGCATTATTATCAAGTGATATTGGTTTGAGTGGATATTCAACAACCCACGGTGGTTCAAAGCATATTTTTACAGCATACAGAGCTTATTAAAAATATAACATTCAACATAATGTTATGGTGCGGATGTTAGATGGTGAAGTGGAAATTGTCATACAAAGAAGATTGTTAGACTCAACTATTCTTCAAAAACCTTATATTATACCATATTCACGATTTTCACAATGAATCATAATCATCCTGAGGGGGAGAAATGATTTCGTGTTTCAAAACAGTGATGCTAAATGTGATAAAAAAAAATAGTTAAGGGTTGAAAATAATGATGTGAAATGGTTGAGGTTTGAAAATAGTGTTGAGAATGAAAAAAGATAATTACGAGAAAAAGAGTATGTTTGCGAGTGTATGAAAAGAGGTAATTCAGATAGTGTGAAAAACATGGTTTAGTTGGTTAAGATTAATGGAAGAAGTGAGATTGAAAAGATAAAGTTCAAAGATTGATCAAGGAAATCTGACGAAATCAATGATGGTTGAAAAACCCGAAATTTATAGAGATTTCTAGAATATTGACTAGAAAAGAAAAAATGAAGACTGCTCAACAAAATTTGACAAGTGTTTAATGAAAGATACTACTTCAATAAAGACGAAAAATATTTCAATGGCAATTCGCACTATCTTTCTACGAATTTGAAAAGAGTTATTGGTTTGAGGGGGAGTGGATTCAGTGATTACATTATTGGTTTAATCGAAAGTTGATAAAGCTCCAAAAGATGAATATCATATTCAGGGGGGGGGGGGGATGAGATAAAAAAAAAACTTCAATGTTATCAACGAAAGATCAAGATTTCAAAGATCAATCATAATCTTTCCTACATCGGAATCGAATAATTAAATGAGGTTTCATCGGTAAGAGCAATTTGAAATATACTTTCAAGATTAAGATCATTAAAAGGTGCTTTCAAAGTTTGAGCTTCAAAGAAAAATGTTCCAACGATTCATTCAAGACTAGAAGTTGTCGTTGAATAACAAGAAAATGATTTGTCTTCAAGAATACTTTCGAGAATTAAAGTCAAAGATAAAGGTCAAGTCTTGATTATCAAAAGTAAAGTGCGCTTCAAACTTGTTCCCAACCTTCAAGAGATTCTCAGCATTTAAGCTCAAAAGATATATCAAATTGAAAAAGATCCGAACAACATTTATAATCAGGAGGAGATTGTTATGATCAATAAATAGATTGAAAATATTGCTTTTATTATTAATCATGTGTCTAGTATTTAGTATAAATAGGGCTAGCTATGGTTAATTATGTATCAGTTCCATTGTAATATTTGTTATTGCACTTAATAGAAAATTTTAAAAAGTAATGAACGCTCTCAAATCTCAAATACGTTCATCATACGAATCAATCGATTGCTTGAATATGGAACTACAAAAATTTCTTTAATTTTATTAGATAATTTATTATATATTTGTTTTTTTAAAGGTAAAATGCGTGAAAAGGTAATAGTGTACACCATGTACTGATCCATGTATAGAAGAAAAAGTTGTGCACTTGTGCAAAATTGCTTTTTGTTGTAAGCCCTTTTCTACTGGACTACTGAAGCCAGGCCAACAAGCCCACACAGAAATGGACAAAATATATTTTAGCCCACTTGATTTTTCCCAAAATATATAATACAAAAGAATGATATATAATAATATATTTAACAGTTGTTCTTAATAATAACTTTAGAGTTGTTATATACCTAAAGATGATATAATATACAAAGACACACGGTGATGATGAACCAATGATACAGGGGAGGATGTCTACAGAGTTAAATCATTTAGCTCATAGAAAAATAGGGTAATACTCACATGGCATTGAAATGTTCATATAGTGTATAGAAAAAGAAAAATTCGAAAAAGATTAAAGAAGAGTGAGCAACATTTATAACCATCCTAGCGCGTTAGGTGAGTACTTAAAATAATACAAACTTAACACAGGGCAGACAATGTTTTTCGCCTACTGCAGTTGAACAGATCTTCACCAACAAACATGGATACAATTTCATTTTTTAAATTTGATGTTTGTTCAAGATGTCAAGAACAAGTATTTAATATGGTAACATTTGATATGAACTATGCTGGAAAGTTTGTCCCTAGCCGTCTTAAATGTCATATAACTAAAAGACGGTGGATGTTTTTTATTTATATGATAAAAATGTATAAATATTTGATATTTCTGTCCTCTGTTTTTGAGACAGGATCTCAGGAAATATATATTGAAAGGCAGAACAAGCAAGGTTTCAATTAAGACATTAACTGAACCATTTTGAACATGATAGTGTTGATGTGTTTCATACGAGTAAACAAACTATTCAAGACCTTGATTCCCTACAAGTGATTTTGTCGGATACTTATTTGTATATCTTACTAGTTACAACTATATATATCAATTCCAGAAAACAAATTACTTATTTATACACCGACGTCTTATGGAATTAACAAGTTTTTGTAACATGACTTGTATGTACTTGAACAATCTTGTGAAGCCCAATTAATAGCATCAAGAGAACATTGATGATCTTGGATACGTAGTTTAACACTATAATTTGTCAGAAGAATAATTGTCATAACTTGTAAGTTTCAACAGGCATACCAAAATGGGAAATCTTGCATTTTTTCAATGGAAATATTGTATACAAAGCCGTCCCTCCATAACCCGGGAAGCTTTCTGTTAGGTGGTTGATTGAAGTCGATTGGACATTAGTAAGAAGTTGGTAGCAAGACTCGTTTACTAACATTATCATGTAATCCTTTTTTTATTAAATGTGGCTAAAGTTGTGAATCTATATCCTGTTTTATCACCTTAAAATAAATTAATTATCTTAGTACAATTAGTAATAAAACCATGTATTAAAGGATCATTAGAAAATGTGAAGATTATTGCTAGCAACTTGCTATAGCAAGTGGATGTATTGTGCTTATAGGAATCAAGGTACATTCCATCATCACACTTGCATTCAAATAATATTAACAATGAACACAAATGACTTTAGTGACTACATTATAACCCTCATTATACGCCTTTTGATTATACTTTATTTGTTAACCAATCAGCATACTTGCACTTGTTGTTCGGTTCTTGTATGCGATTTCATGAATCTTACTGCATATCATAGACCAAATTTGGTCACATAGGAAAATTCAAAACAAGAATCAAATCAAAGGGGGCATAATTGATAGGTTGCGTAGATTATATTACCATTAATCTAATCATAAAATTAAAAATCTAAGATATCTAAACTTTAAAGTTAATTGATATTCTCTTCAGAGAGGTTTATTCATCAGAATTAAACCGAAATGGGGACCGAAAAAAGGAAAACATGCACCACGCGCAGAAAGCGAAGAACTAATCTTTGATGTATGATTTTTGGTCATGATTGACATCTGCTCCACATAAGAAGCATCTTATGTTGCAATCATCTGTATAATGATTACAAATTTTTTTGTTCTATACTATGATTGCTAGCTTCCAATTTTTTCTAATTGCAGATGCTAATGCTCACACTTTCCTTGCATACTGCATGCAGCAGGCTGTAAAGAAGTAACCTTTTTGAACCTGCAAATGCTCGCAAACTTAAATCAAAGCAAAGTTGAAGCAATTAGTGAAAATGTCGCCCTAATAAAACCAGAACTAGGCATGCGATTGGGCTTGGGTCGCCGTTAGTGTGTCATAATTTTTCTTGTTTGTTATAAAAAAGTTGATATTTTTATTGAATCTTGTAGAGATTATTTACACTTTTTGTCTCAAGTGAGACTTATTCTTGTGTGATAAAATACTCTGTATGTACCATAATTATTGCTTCTTAATGTATGATTCGAAATCAGAAACTCTAATATAATGTTGTGACAGAAGCTATAATGATGACATAATGAATCTAAATCGAGCTTTTTATTAATTTTATATAGAATATAAGTAAAAGTGTCATAAGCATCATTAGCAAATTAGTGATCACTTTGATTGCATGCATGTTAGTAGTGATTACTATCACATTTGTAGGCTATTACTCTCATCTCATTGGGTTTAATGATTGATTTATCGAAGATTATATGAAGCTTAATTATGGTTCATGCATCATGATATTGCATTCTTTTTATATATATACCGATACCCATACCAATAATCATATCTAAAATGATGACACTTTTGCATTTTGTTTATTGACTAGTTTTATGGTAGTTCGTTATTCCCTATTTTTATCAGTTTGGTTTCGGATTTATTAAATCTTCTTTAACTCAATTTGAAAACTATGCAACTGCAAGTATATTTTACATGTTTGGAAACAGAAAACCTGCAACTCGGAAAACAGAATGATTCAATTTTCTGGTTTGAAGTTTTATGATTCAGTTCATTAAACATCATGCACATGCACATTTTCTGCTACTCCATTATTGGGGTTCCTACATGTGCATGTTGTACTAATATGTTTCAAATTAGTATATTATCTATTCATTTACAGGCACTGCTCTAAGGGGGTGCGGGGTGTGCGACTGTACAAGGTCACAGAAAAAATAAGGTTTGAAATTTAGCCTGAAATTTAGCCAATATATATTATATATGTTAATATATATTATTTTATGAAAACAAATCATAAATGTATATTAGATAAGTTGGCAATGCACCCCCTTTTAAGTCTTACACTATTTATGTTTGGTACAAGTTTGGATCTTGAAAGCCACAATTTCTTTTCTTTTCTTTTCTGAAAGGCTTTTCCATCATTTTTTATTAACCCATTATTTATGACCCATTTAATAATTGTAGTCCATTAAGAATAACTTATTATCATTTATAAGCCCATTACTTATATCATAGGTATTTTTATAACAATTATCGTCTTATCGTAATTTTATAGAATTTTACTTATATATAAAAATATTTAGAACCCATTTTTATTTTTCGTACAGATCCTTAAAATCAATAGACCGGCCATATTCATTTAGTATACCATTTAGATTATATGATTAGTTAGCCCACAACAGGACATGTTTAGTTTTGAATATGTTTATGCCATAATCTCATCCAAACTTTATCTTAACTTTACATGATCATGAATTGCGCATGAGAGACAAATCATTAGAGTTCATGTAAATCATTAGATTTATTAACTAAAGCACTTAGATTTTGACCATATTTAATAGGACTATTTGAACAATTAATATCCTTAGACATATTATGTATACCCTATTGAAGAATTCCCTATGTTTTCTCTTTAATAAGATCGTATCCCATTTAAAGCACAAGAAACTATTTTTTTGACGAATAATAGTTCCTAAAAATCATTTAAAGTTTGATCCAATTTTTTTTAGATCATATGAAGATTAAAACATATATCATTAGATTACCTAGTCAAAGGAATATATCCTTTCATAACATGACCATTTTGATGCACTACAACAAGACATTCCCTTTGCAATACATACCTCATCAATGGAATAAATGTAGCCTATATATGCATTCAAAGATTGAGACTTGTCTTACAAGCTATCCTGACCCTTTTTTAGATGCACAAAATGATTTATATTTCATGCACACGGAAAAAAGATCACAATTCATCGACATCAAAACTTTACACGTACAAGAAACATATAATGAAGTGGGCATCCATCATAATATGCCCTCGAAAAGAAGGGTATAAAAACTTAAAACAAAGACATCACTGAATATGTACTAGTGCCTGTAGGTTAGTACGGTTCGTTAAATATTAGCAGTTTTGGAGAATTTGGCATATGATAAAGCAAAAAGAATGGGAATATATGTTAGATAGGCAAGTTGTGATGTTACTCTTGTTATATATTTGGATAATAAAAATCCTAAATGCAATACTTTTTGTATAAAGATATAAGAAAAGGAAGGGCACTTTACATAGTGGCCAAAGGCTTGAACATACATATTCGTGTGTATGTGTGGGTACTGGGAAGGAACCCAGCCCCATACTCTAAAAACTAGGTGAGCCACATATGATATCTATGTATTTATGGGGTGCTCTTTATGTTCTTATTCTTCATTAATTTAGGGTTTCTTTAACAAAACCAAATATTCAAATATGTGAAAGAAGAGAATCTATCTTGACCTTTGATTTGTCCATGTGGGTTCATACAACTCTTCATCGTAGAAACCATAACTCACGAGTCATGAGTGAATATTTGATTATGTTGTAGCCAACAAGCTGCGCCGGACTTGAGAGTCTGTGCAAGCTGATTTGCATAGGGCCAAGATCCAAGAGGGTCCCTTTTTCTATACCCATATATATCATTTATATCTATATCTATATCTATACTGCATATAAAGCATGTCTAAATTGTTGAGTCTTAATTCTTAAATGGGAATTAAAATTACTCATTTACCCTTTTACACTTATAATGAAAATCACTTTAAATAGGAAAGTTTTTACTCCAAAATTACTTATTTTCATTTTGATTTTGTTAGAAGAAGATTGGTATCATTACTTTTTTGAACTTATATTATCTATTTACACCAATTGAATCATTAACTTAAGCATATAAAATCAATGCAAACATATCGATACTTATTTGTAAAGTATTTGACATGTTATTTAACCAATTGAATTATTATATTTTAAAAAATGATAGAAAATGTTATATAACTATTCAAAGATGAAATTATATTTAACGAACGTACTATTATACGTAATCAAAATAGATAAATTAGATATTACCGCCGCATTGCGCGGGCAATATGCTAGTATATGAATAATCAGCTCCAGCTTAACCTCAGTCTTGGCCCAATCTATGTAAATATGCCACTTCGTATTTAGCTGCGGACATAAAGTAAGAATGGAACGATTATATATAATCAGTCATATTATATTCTTTTAATACCTTAATAATGAATATATCAAATAATAGTCGAACAACACATCAACACTAATTTCAGAACTTGTTCTCTTAATTATCAAGCTGTCTCTTTTTAAGTTTCTTTCTTTAGTTTATTAGTTTAATTACTATTTATTCAAACTATGTATAAAAACTCTTAATGATCAGTGTTATACAGTCTGATTTTTAACTCTGAATTATATAAGTTTTAGGAATTAGGATTTGAAAATTTGTATATGTAATTTAATTGACATAATACTTCGTGACAAATTTTATAACGTTGTTTAAATATGATAATTGATAATTGATGATAATAGAATTGGAAAATGAAAACGATTTATTAGAAATATATGTTATAAATATTTGATTGACAACTTTGCTTATAAGAATACTAAAAGAACGAAAGTATTTCAGAGTAAATTACATTACGTGTAATAATATGAGATAACAACGACAACATTTTCCATATATAATTTTTTACGTCTTGATGGCCTATTTTGTAATCAAGAATCGGTAAGACGGCTCTGCTAACTAGTGAAATCAGATATGTAGCGTTTTTTTTGTGTGAAAAATTTAGCATTAATGGAAAGATTCATACACATTCAAAGAAAATGAAAGGGGAAGACATGTCATATAGTCGCATAAATATTCAAGGGCATCCATTCATAAATGAAATGTCACAAAACAAAAAGCCCTGTACATTGAACCACATTTTTTTGAAGTTTTCTTAAAGATCTTCAAACTAACCAACTAATACTACTAACGTAATACCACTAACTAAATTTGTTTTCCTTGAGAAATTACCATCATGCCCTTGCCACAGCCTTGCAGACCAACGGCTTCTTCATCTCCAAAGACATCTTCAAGCACTCAGACAAATCAACTGGGCCAGCCGGGACCCATTTGAAGTTCTGCAATAGCTGGGCTAGCCACAAATGAACCGTGGCTAGACCCATTGCCTTACCCGGGCACACTCTCCTCCCAGCACCAAACGGAGCCAACCTTAAGTCCGAGCCCATTATCGCAACATCTTGAGTCAATAACCGATCAGGGTTGAACTGATTGGGCTCGGCCCACACACTCTCATCATGGGTAATAGCATACATGTTCACCATAGCAATAGTTCCAGCAGGAACCATATGCGGGCCCACTTGAGTGTCGTGAATAGCCAAACGAGCCCATGACAAAAGTGGGCCCGGTGGGTGAACACGCAAAGTCTCTTTCACAATTGCGTGTAGGTAAGGAAGGTTTTCAAGGTCCGAATCAGTCACTTGTCGGTCTCGACCCACGACCCGTTCGATCTCAGTTTGTGCCTTAGCTTGGATGTCTGGGTGTAACACCATTCGTGCGAGAATCCACTCCAACAGTATTGCCACCGTGTCAGTCCCCCTGAATATCATTTCCTACAAAATAACATAAAAAAATTAATCAACTTACAAAAAAATCAACTAAAAGTTGATACAAAAGAGAAACATAGATATTATTCTTGATTCTTGATTCCCATGTCCACTAATTTTTCGTTTATTAAAATACTAAAAATTCTTCGAAAATAAGATGACGTGTGTGACAAAAAAAAAAACAGCAATGCTACACTTAAACACAAAATTCTGTAAACGTAGCATTTGGCGCAAAATTATTTTTAAATTTAAATAATATAACGTACCCAAAGAACAGCAATCATATCAGCATCACTAAACTTATTTTCCTCTTCCAAATCAAGCAAAACATCAACAAAATCACCATCAAGAACACTCTTAACACAAGCTCTTTTGTCTCTATGTTCTTTAATAATTTCTTCAACAAAAACATTAACTTTAGCCACCAAATCCCTACACCTTCTCCTAACTCCTTGGAGATCAAACCAACTAACAACAGGAAAATGATCACTCCAATTAAATATTCCAAGTAATTCATACCCTTCACTAACTAACTTCTCAAGCTCATAACCCTTTTGACCATTTTGACCAAAATCGTCATATGACTTTCCAAAAACAGACATCATGACATTATTTAAGGAACCAAAGTGAAGTATCTCTTTAACTTCCACAAGACCATTTTCTTTCATAGATGTTTCAACTTGACCCATCATTTTTAACCCGATTTTTTCACGGAAAAGTCCAAACCCGGACACCCTTTTCGGGCTAAACAAATGGGTCGCTGAGATTCTTCTCAAATTTCGCCAGTATTCACCGTACGGAGCGAACCCCATCGCACGGTGAAACAAAAGCTCGTACGCTGACTCTTTGACCGGACGGTCAGCGAACGCGGAAGAGTTCAATATTTCTTTAGCGGTTTCCGGGTGACTTGAGATGATGAAACGCGTCAACCCAACTGAAAAAGCCATGAGCTTTTTGGCATTGAAACTGACGGAAAGATTTGATAAAGTCTTGTGGGTGAGTTCAGAAGTGAAAGTGAAAACAAGTCCGAGAAAAGGGGCGCCGGTGGGGCCCGGGATGGCGGATTTGGGACGGGGTTTGACGAGAGCCCATGCGAGACCACCGGGTGCTAAAAGGAAACTGAAAATGGAAACGAAAACGACGACGTAAAGGAAGATGGTGAAAGTGAGAACTGAAGGGAAGGAATCATTAGGGTTATGAACGTAAATGGAAGAAGAAGAAAACATGTTATAGTTTTTTGTAGTAATAATAAAATTTTTAATTTTTAATATAATAAATTTAAGGAGGAAATGAAGGCAGTGAGTGAACATTGGAGAGTGTTTTGGAAGGTTTATATAGAGGGTTTCGGAGAAAGATAACGGAACTTTTCAATTTTTAAAAAATACACTCAATTATATTTAATATTTCTATTAAATTTCTATTAATATTTAACATTTCTATTTAATGCAAATATATAAAAGGTGGCAAATGATCTTGTGTGTCAGTAAATAGTGTTTGACTAAACAAAATTGAGTAAACTGTGTTTTTTTTGGGGTATTTTATCAATTTATTACTCTATATGGTGTAGGGTAATTAATTAAATTCACAGAGTAATTCACAAAATCTCTTCATAAAGTTTTGGGATTTTCTCAGCTAGTCAAAATACTTTTCAGAAAATTTAATGATTTATGTTTAGATATAGCAACTATCGTCTTGAAAATTCGCTTAAGCTTTTTCTGGTTATTGGTGAAATTACATTCACAACTTCAACGACAATTAAACCGATACAGGACGAAATATATGGTCCATATAGTCGAACACCTTAATCAAATCAATCTTTAAATTCACCCCGATTCTAATTCCGAATCTTATTGGGAATTTTTATTCGGGCCGAAAGTTCCCTCAAACTCAATTCAAACCCCATTGATCACGGGTATATCTGTAAAATCCGATTCAATTCTTTTTCAATATTGTTAATATCAATGTTCTTATTTCAACAAACTTTTAGTTGATATGATGATCCATTAATTATATATAAAAATATATAGATATAAATATAATAAGGGGAGAGATCAAGAGGGAAGCAAAAAAATTAGGAAAGGAGGGAAGCAAATCTCAACCCTTGATTTCATCACAAATGAATGTTAAAAACGTTTTTTTATGAAAAGATCAAGGGCTAAGATTTGCTTCTCTCCTTCCTTAAAATTTGAAGCTTCCCTATGGATCCTTCCCCAATATAATAATATGGTAAATAGAACTATATATTAATTTGATAGTAATAAAACATCTACAACCACCAATTGACAGATATATATGAAAGACATTGGCTAATATTATTATTAATTTATGATGATTGAAGTTATAAGTAGAATATATATTTTTATTGCACTTCCTAATATCCTAATTTTTATTTTACTACGTCATAAATCCGCGATAATGCGAACGAATTTAGTTTTTATAAATGAATAGAATATTGTGGTCGATTTGTTAATATAGTTTATAGACCCGCAATAAGGCGCGGCGAATTTAACTTTTATAAATGAATAAAATAATTAGTCGATTTTTTTATATTGTAACCGACTTTTTTAATTTAAGCAAATACATCAAATATTTAAGAGCCGAAAGTGTAATTATACGAAATAAATGTTGATTGTTCCTAGTTTATATACCCACAATAACGCCGAACGAATTTAATTTTTATAAATTAATAAAATATTGTGGTCATTTTTTTATATAGTTTATAGACCCGCGATAACGCTGGACAAATTTAATTTTTATTTGGTCAATTTTTTTATATAGTTTATAGATCCGCTATAGCGCGAGACAAATTTAATTTTAATATCATAGCCGATTTTTTTATATAGGTTATAGACTCTTTAATTTTATAAATAAATAAAATATCTGGATCTATTTTTTTTAATTATAAATAAATACATCAAATATTTAATGGACCAAAAATGTAATTATATGAAAGAAATTAAGATCGTTAGATCGTAAAGAGTAAAAAAAATGAAGGGTTCGGATTCTTCCAAAGTATTCTCTTTTAATTATATATAAAGATTAGCTGTAATTCCATTGTAAAATGTTAATTTCTTGTAAAAAAATTTCAATTTTTTAATAAAATTTTCGGCTATTATAAAAATAACTATTATAGAATCTTCAAATTATTTTATATGATACTCTTTCAGGTGGAGTAAAGGTGAGTATTTTGACTATAAATACAATTTTAAAAATATTTGCTAACTATATCTTTTACTGATTTAATAATATTATTACTTACTAAAATATTTTTTAATTAGTTATAATATGAAAATAGACATTTATTTTAGACAATTCAAAATACAAATGTGAACGGATAGTATTTCGTATCTCTAGTTAGCCTCAAAAAAGACTTTCACATCTGTATTATACATCTTCTTTCGTATGTATTCCTCTAATTACGTTGACCCTTATACTCTAAACTTTGTCGTGTTGCATTATATCACATTCTACCTCTTGCTTCGAGATATTACTATACACCACAAATGCGTACTTTATTTGAGGTACAATCTAGTGACCCTCGTACGGTCGAACCTTTGATTTAATATCCTACAAAACTCATCATATTCACTATTATTCTACTTTGATGATTAATCAAAATATCTACTTTCATGAACTTATCAATGTAAGTTTACTCATGTGATTCGTGAGAACCATGATTATCATCCACTAACCACTATTAAATATTTCATTTTCAGCATTATCTTGCAAAATTCTTATCCTATTCTTCCTTAATCTTAGTTGATTCTTTTGAAAGTATTTTTATATCTATTGAGTCAAATCGGTTCGATTTCAAACCGGTTTGACTAGTTTGGACCGGTTTGGGATCTTACGATTTGGAACCGGTTTGACAACCAGTTTGAATTGAAACCGGTTTATTCAAAATCATCTTCGATTTGGGTCAAAACCGATTTTAAACCGAACTAGTTTGGGTTAAAACCGATTTTGACCAGAGTTGACCCAAACTAATTCGATTTGGGTTTTGAATCCGGTTTCTGCACCTCTATCTAAGTTCTCTAAAATTCAAATGAAACAACTTTTGTATGTTCTTAAAACATTAAATTTCAATATAGATGTGCTATTAATACCCATCACAGTATTATTTATCGTGATCATATCAGTTTTCTTTTCTTCTCTTTCAGTTATCTGAATATTTATCAAGACATTCACATCAATCATTTTTAACTCGTGTACTCGATTTTTGACTTATACTAGCTACACCTTTCATTGCTATCTTACAAAACATGTGTCCGTTTGATCATCATAGACACAAGTTCTTACAACAATAATAAACTCCTTGATATCATTATTACAAACGATATAAGCCCGAACTTTTGTTAATCAACTGACTTCATCTACCAAAATCCTATTCACTTTGATCGGTATTTACTTTATCAATAAGCTCCTGTTAAATCTTGTTGGCTTACACATTATCATCAACCATTTTCATCATTCTAATAGTAGTCTCATTTATCGATTCTTGTAAGGAAGCAAATCACATGATTGTTCACTATGTGTGAGATACGCCTTTATCTATCTTATCTAGCTTGATTATTTATCATAATTTGAAAAAAGGTTTCAATAAATTCTCTTAGAAATTTTGAGTTGAACTCTTATTTCTTATTACAGTTAAGAGCTTTCTATTAATATTATTTTCCTACAACCATGAATCATGTCATGACTTTGTTATCGATGCAGGAATTTTGAATCTAGTTTAGATTAATTCGCTAAGAGCTTCTTTTCTAGCGAGTGATTTGATTCATTTCATCGTTCCTGGTAATATAGTCCAAGACAAGACAAACCGATCTGTTTTCTCATTCTCACCTTTATAAGATTCAGTCAGGACCAAGAATCTCATTCATTTCTTTATTAGAGAGATGCTCAATTTACATTCTCACTATGTCAACAACAAAAATACATAATCCCACCGAAAACGGGGTACGTGAGATGTAAGATGTAGACAATCATACTTTCTTCCCTTTTTAACAGATAAATTTTATTAGACAATCATACATTTACCCAGAAGTAAAGAAATTGCTTTCAGAAAAACCTCCGGCAGACTCGTAAACATAGATGATAATAATAATAATAATAATAATAATAATAATAATAATAATAATAATAATAGTAGTAGTAATAAGTACAAACTATAGTAATACTATAATAGACAGAGATATATATATGTATAGATGTAAAGATTACTAACAAATATATAAGACTATATATAATATGTAAATATGTAACTAAGCTAAATAAATATAAATATATATCAATATATGTATGAATAAGTATATATTTATTCAGAACATCATACTTAACTATTTTAATACTACATAAGACTCTCCCTCAACTAAATAAACGTCTATCTACATATTACACACTAAAATATATAAAATATCTATCGACCTAAAAACTACATACTCATCTATTGTAAACTTATAGTAACACTCTTATATTTACAACTATCTATCTAGCTAAAACCTCATACTCATCTATTCTAGTTCTACCTATAAAAACCCTACTTCACTAAATCATCAAGTGATTACCTTGCTCAATCCAGTTTTCCTTAATCATTTACAAAAGAGGTTTAGGATACCGTGTGTTAAACCTTTTAACACGCGTATGTAAGATATACAGTAAGATAATCGATTCCTTTAGCTATAGCCAAAACTCTTCGGCTTCAGTTCTAATCATAATTTCTAGTTCCAACTAATTTGTATCATCTCAAATTTTCACTATTAATATATAAAGTTATTATTCTTTTTAGAAATAAAAAAAGATATAAGATTGGTTTAGGCTCTATAATTAATGAGTATCCAACGAACTTGAAAATTTTATAGTGACTTGGTACAATTGACTATTTGTAAATTTAAAGTAGCGAGTTATAAATAATACAACTATATTATAAGAGCATAAGTATGGTCTTTTGAACTTATTTGAGAAAAACAAAATATGTTATATTATATAGATAATATTACATAATTTTGATAATCATACGTATACCAAATATATTAAAATCTGTATCATTAATAATAACATATCTAACCAATTGTTATCTACGTACAAAGTTGACTAATACATTTTATCTAGCACGTCAAGCTTTTTCATGCTAAGGCATCTCTTCACATGTAACAAAACATACAAATTATAAAATAGTTATAAGTCTAAATTGAGTAAGATAGTTATAAAATAGTTGACTAATGAGAATGATTGCATTTAAGCATTAGTGAAGTTTAAATTATTGACAAAAGTACAAAAAACATTATCACTTTACTCAATTGTCATCATTTGTAATTTTCAAGTTATTGACAATCGATCTAAATATACTACCTTATATAGTATGAAGTATAAGATAATTTTTTTAATAACACCGTGATGATAAAAGAGATTGATTTTTTCGGTTCTTTGTATGATTTTAACTTTGTACCATTTAAGTTATACACTCTAAAAAATATGTTAGAAATTAGACTATTAGTGAGTATTTACTATGACAGTTAATTTATTATTTATATCTCAGTTTTAAATCATCTTCTAATATGTATAACTTTTACATTAAAGTTTTTTTTATTTTAAATATCATTGGATTTGTTATCTCTAATAGTAAAGTGGTACATTATAAAAAGAATGATATTATGGAAAAAAAGAATGACAATCAAGTTAATGGATGTAAAGTAAATATATCATTTTACTTAACTAAATATATCATTTTATTTATTCTTTAACACGATTTTTTTAATTTTTCTGTTTATATTTCATGAATCGTATTAGCATTCTATAAGCTACTATCATATAAAATTATAATTCCTAGCCGTCCAACAAACGAATTTAACACTTACCAAATACATTAAAATTTGTATCATTAGTAATCACATATTTAACCAATTGTGATCTACGTACAAAGTTGAATAATACATTTTATCTAGTAGGTCAAGGTTTTGCATGCTAAGGCATCTCTTCACAAATAACACATTTACATACAAATTATAAAATAAAAATAAGTCTAAATTGGATAGTTAATGACTGAGCTACTTGGTTTTAACTATGAATACATCCCTTATATTCCGTATTTTAACTCACACTTCACTTCCAAATTTCGTACATCTCATACGTACATATGCACACACGTAGCTATAATCATACGATCACCACCGCTATGTAGGTAAAATTAATCATGCTTTCTAGTTCTATTTAATTATATAAATTAATATTTACATACTTGTTAAATTTTTATAACACAATAACTTTAGTTAATAATAAAGGAACCTACTCTCCGTTTGTTATTACTAGTAATGTAGTTATAATTATTATTTTTTAATGAGCAACTAATGTTTATAGACATAGACAATATTTTGTAAACCTTGTATAATTTATATTGTCACAAATCAAATAATATATTTGTGTTTCATTAACACAGTTTTATAAATTAGATTATCTATGATCAATAGTTCAAAGTGACACTTCTAAAACAACAATAAAGCCTAAACTAACGAGGTGAGTTTTGTGTTATTTTTGAAATTGAGATATATGCGATATAGCTAGTGATTCCTTGATTACCTTATTATTCGTTTAATTGCATTTAATAGCACAATTGTTGATTTTTAGATATATATTATGTCATGTTAATTGTTGGGTAATCAGAGGCTAAAAGGTCATGGTCGCTGGCTCACATGGTACAATTAGTATACATGAGGCATGTTGTTGTATTTAAGTCGATAGTTGCCTATAATTTTTAGTGCTTGTATAGATAGTCGTGACATAGCTACCATGTCATGCATCAATGTCAATAACGACTTTGATTACATGATTTACCCCGACAAACGTAGAGATCTCATTGTATTTTACATATTTTGTGTTTCATATTTTACATGTCGTCATTACATATTTGTGATATTTTGTATACAAACAAACAAATTCATTAAGCCTTTACGCTTATGCATATCTCAGGTCAAGACTACTTAGATAGAAAAATGATGCTATGTGAGATCAGATGACGCCTTAGCTAACATACTTGAAACGCTAGTTTGATTTAGACATGTTGTATATTTAGTTTTAAAAAGTTGCGCTTCCATTGTACTTAAACTCCAGAATATATAATAAACATCAATTTGAAAAATTCGAAAAATATGGGTGTTATATAGTTGTTGTCAAAATACCCTTGATCTGGTGGACTACGTATTGATATTGTGTAAGGATTCATTGGTTATCTGGGAGAGGATTTTTAAATGGTACGTACATATAGCTTTTAAACGGTTAAATTTACATATTGTGATTGTGTTACGGTATCAGTTTAAACTGATCATATGTAATCTATTGTATGTTAAAAAAAAAAAAAAATTGAATGAGAACACAAAGATAATTGGTTAACAAAAACTCTGAATCAGATTTAAATAGTGTTGATGTTTATTGATCTTAGAGTAATCGTCAATTCCACCGCATTGCGTGAACACTTACTAATTTATATTAACTGATACGGAGTATATTTTGATTTATATATTACTCCAAGATTCACGTCGAATCATTTTGCACGTACTAATTGAATTTATTTTTTTATAGGTGGATAATTCATCTATCTATACTTCATGGTATAATTTTTGTAGAGTTTAACTTTTGTTGGGGAATTAGATGTGATGAAAATACTGGATATTCTTTGAATCGTGTAATCACTTTTTCAGTAAAGTATTTTGTTCCTTTACTGTTTGAGTTCACGAAATCTTTACTCAGACCAAATCATTATGTTTTATCCAAAATTGTTTTGACAGTTAAAATTGGTTGGTGGGAATCAGCAATTGCCCATTTTTGCGAACTCCACTAGGGTCGAGGCGTTGTATAATAAATACAACTAGGGGCTCGGGCTAACCATTTAATGGGGTCCAAGCTAATTTGAACGAGTGTGTACTTCACACTTACCGACTCGTTCTATAACTTAAGTTGTAATACCTTCTTTTTTTTTTAACTGCTAGATGAATATATAGAAAAGGTAGAGATAAACTAGCAAAATTACAAATGCGTATGAAACATTGAATTTTGAATCCACAATGTCCATGAAGTGTTTCGTTTAACACATCTATGAAAACACTAATTAAAATTGTAATACCTTTTGAACCTAAAAAAATTCTAATTACATTAAAATTACCAACAACTTTAGCATAAATGAGTAGGCTTTACCCATTGTTTTGACATCATCAACGCGAACCGTCATTTTGGCATCATCATCCCTTCCATGACATTAAAATTGAAATGGTAATTTCAACGTGATTTACTCCATCACGATGCGATGAGAATCTCACTATGCTGTTATAGATGAGTAATTAAATATGGATGTTGCATCCAAATAAAACAAAAACATAAGTTGGTTAAGAAGAAATAAATGTTTATCCATATAATAACATTCAGGTAATTGCATCTGAACTAATTATGAATAGCGCAAATATTATTATTTTTTTACAGTAACGAACCTTTTAAAAGAGACCAACGATATAACCTCCATTTTCCTATGTCCAATATTTAGAAATACACTGCCCCCAACATTATCATGCATCCATACTTAATAGACCTCTAATTTCACATCTCACACGTAACTTGTGTATGTGCCAAAACCATCGAATCACTAGCTTACAGACTTTACCGTATGTAGTATAAAGAAAAGAAATGCTGAAAAAATATCGAGTCAAATGCAAAGATTGAAATGGTTAATCAGAAATAAAATGAGTAATAACAGCACAGTACGTGAGTTGACATCAGGTTCAGAGTTAAGTTATAAGTGTTCAGTTTAACATTGAAATTGAAATTTAGTGATCGGTTAACATTAAATTTTGAGTGTTCTTCAGTTATATATTTTTTATAATATACAAATTCAATCAATTTAATTAAATTGAAAAAAATAATGCAATAAATTAACTTAAACCAAATATATTACTAAATTAAAAGTACATTCATAAAATTAAAAGTCATAAAAATAAAATTACATAATTCAAGATATAATTAAGAATTAGTTAAATTGTAACGCTCCAAAATAAAATTGTAATTCAAAAGACTACACCTTTTTTCGGGGTCTTAGTTTTGATCATCACCAACACTTGGAAAGTGTTTGATTCACCTTAACAATCCATTCATTGCCGACTAGTCAAATCGTCAACATCGTTGCTAACAAGCCATGCCACACAAATCATACACCTTCCTCATCGGATCTTCTTCTCCGATCACAAATCCGGCGACCCTCCATCACCTAGTCATCTTATATGGTAAGACAATGGTAGACACCACCTCTTCTCTTTTGCATTAATTCCTTATTCGAAACACATCTCAAATAAAAATCAAGCTTCAAAGTAAAAAGATGTCGAAAGCTGTAAACCAAATATATGACTTGTAAGTCGTAATCTTTAAGCCACAAATGTATGTTTGTGTTGTGAAAGATGGTAATGGACTTTAAAAGTCGATGTTTCATTGGACAAGGGACATATTTGGTAATGAATTTGCTAAGTGAAATTGGAAAGATGACCATGATGTTATGTGCACCTAAAATGTATCTATACATATTTTTCATCTTATAATTTATAATTTACTTGCTTCTGACATCTTTGCTACAAAAAGCACTAGAGGGGTAAGCACTTGCACCCCCATAGTCACAATCGCTGAGTGAGTCAGATATGCCCCTAACTTTATGGATAGACAGTGATTATGGGCCGGTTATCAACTATTTTTTGCCACAAGTTTATAGTTTACTCATAGAAAAATAAATTAAAAGAATAAAAAAATTACACAAATGGTTATTTTTAACGGAATATTTAATGATCGTTAGTTTAAAAGACCGTTGACGTGAAAAGTTATAAAAGAGAAAATGATTGATATAATTAAAATTTTTAAAGGACTGACAATGAAATATTAAACAAATTTAAAGGATAATTTGTATAATTTTCTCTAATAAGTTTTTGTGAGGTATGTTTACATCAAAAGGCAATGGGCAATGTTGATGAACCCAATATCTATTTTGTACATGGTCAAATGCACATAAGCTGTTACAAGAATACAAGTATATAATATGTAGCTTAAAAAATGAAAGATGCAGGTGTACATATTTGGTTAGCATTGCAGAGAAATTTCTATTTTGAGAAAGTGTCTTTGACCTTTGACTTTCAGTTTCTTGATACGGTAAACTTTGAAAGCACAAATTCTGTAAGAACTAAGAAGAAAGTTTTTGTGACAAAGAAAATGTTCTTGACCAAAAGTACCCAATCAAGTGGCCCGTGATTCTAACAATTCCAATTTGATCCACTTGATGATCGAACGTCGACTCTTTCACATATAATCAAACGTTATACAGTAAAGGATAATTAGATCTTAATGATCATTTTTATTTTATTTTTATAGTTTGGTAATGATATTATGCTATTTTCAAGTCAAAAGCGAATAAAACATGATCATAATAAAGGACATTAAATTAATTTACTAGAGAAAAAAGTGTACAATCAATGACACAGAAAACATAAGTGATATGACTTCAAAAAGTAAAAGTACTTGATACATATAATAAGTTGTGTATATATACTCCAAATTCCAAAATAATAAATCATTTAAGTAACCATAAAATTAAAATTAGTATAACTATAATTCCTGATTATTCTTTCCCCAATGATACCATGGTTTATATTGTCGCAAATTTTCATTGCCATATGAAAAACCTATATCATACAAAGTTTTATGTGGATTTTGGGTTGTATATATATTTTAGTGCATTGGTAGATTAATAGATATGAGTTAAGTGATGCGGAGTGCATATCTAGCTAAGTTGTTACATTTCAAATTTAACCAAGATTGTGAGGTCAAAGGGTTGCGCCCCTTTGTGAGATCATAAGGACAGCACCCCGAAACAACAACAAAATTGACTAGATTCAGGGAGCCTGAGAAATGACCAGATTTAATGAACCCGAAAACAGTTTTGGACATAAACTGTTAACCATCATATTGGTGGCATCTCTTTATTTGCATAGTTTCAAACACACAGAAATAACACATGAACATTTCGGGATCTATTTTATGTGCCGAAAGTAATTCATTCTCTCTATTCTTATCCCAAAATGAATTTCGTGAAACCCAACATCAATTGGGTTGAACTATCACTTTTGAAAAGTGATATTCAACACAATTCTAGAGTATATTCGGATTGAAACCTTACTCTATTTACACCAAATTCCTCGATAATTTGCATTTACATATCTATCATATTTTTAGGTTATTTAATAAAAGCACTTAAAATACAGTGTTTTAAAAACCGAGTTTTTGACTGACCTGGTCCGGGTTTCGGGTCCGGTCCAACCGGTTCGATCGGCCGGATCGACCGATTCAACGCACGTCTAAATTTTTAGATTTTAGTCCCCAAACTATTGAAAATGTTCAGATTTAGTCCCTAAAATTAAAAAAATATATATATAAAAAATAAAAATCCGATCCAACCGATCCGGTTCACCAAGTCAATCGCGGTTCAACCAGAAAACTGGCTGAGTTTGACTTCGAAGTTAACCCGCTAGTAATCCGCCCGGTTCGACACTTGG
Organism: Logfia minima; assembly: GCA_963921325.1. NCBI lineage: Eukaryota > Viridiplantae > Streptophyta > Magnoliopsida > Asterales > Asteraceae > Logfia > Logfia minima. The sequence goes on along the minus strand of OY992771.1, from coordinate 6,279,073 downwards.
GTCCCGGTCTAACCGGTTTGACCGGCCGGGTCAACCCGAGTTTGAAAACACTGCTTAAATATGTAATTTTTGAATCTTATTGATAATCGGTATTGCTGAGCAACACACGTATCCAGCCCTACGGATAATATGTGGAAGCAATATTGAAACTAAGACGAGTAGCTAAAAAGCGTGTTCCCTTCGTAATCAACTCATATATCATATATGTCTACTAACCTGAAGATTCCCAAAGGACAGCTCGCATGACTTGAACTTTAATATGTACCAAATAAAATATGGGGTTGTGGGTACATACACATTTGACTTAGTATTTATACCCTCTAATGATTACATTTACACACACAAGGGTGACATCCATATCATCTCAATCATTACATTTACTCTCACAAATATCACGTCAAGAGTGTACAAACCACATGACCCTAAAATATGTTTAGCATATAAGAGCACTTCTTATTGTGCTTACCACCACTTTGAGTTGTGACTTTCACACCGGTATTTAACCCAAATACATTCTCTATAATAGATTACCCACCACTCAATTTTTTAGGTCCAACTATTATCTTTTACTTTACCATTTCTGTCAAATAACACATAAATACATTTTCAAATATATTAAATAGAAAAGTTACATTATTTTTCAACAAAGCTATATTACTAAAATTAAAAACATTAGATTTATTATTTCACTAATAATAAAACACTTATTTCAGTAACACTTGAAAGAATAAAAAAAACGCTTCATCACTACAACACTTGGAGGAACAATAGGACACAAATGCCATCATCAAGTTTAAGCTTATAAGGTGCTAAAAGAAACACAAATTGCAGTTATCACAAAGATTACAAGTTAATATGATAGTAAACATTTTGCTAATTAAAAGCTTTTAATCTCGCAACAATGGTTGAAAGTTATAAATGAAATTAAGATCATAATGATTTTGTGATAAAAATTGAAAATTTAGAAGCAAGATGATGCCTCTTTAAGTGTTAGATGGCCATGTATTTGTTTGCTAATAATATTTCTTCAGGCAGACTGCGGTCGGTCCGTGGTTCGACATTAACTGACCCACCACCTACTGGAAAAATTATCTACGTTTTAGATCTTTGAAAATCTTGCAAATCGGACCTTAAACCTACTTATTACTGAAGTAAAAAGTGATTTGAATGAAAAGATTGACCTATGCTTTGACTCGAAAAACATTTATCTTTTTTGTAGACTCAGATTCGGCCCGCTTTATTTTTTTGAAAAAGGCAAATAATTTATTAATATTACCCAAAGATTACATGCATAGATACATACCCATCTCTATCCATACTTTGACCCATCCTCAACACAATTTAATCTAAAACTACTCATTAACTCAAACTATATAAATAAAACAATGATCGTGTATTTCTATATTTATATCAAAATGTTTTGTCCCAGACATGCATACCTTAAATATTAAGCAAAAACATATTTCATTTCAAATGGACCCAATTGATCTTTTTCCGGTTATGACTAAACAAACAAACTTTTCTTCATTGCATCAGAGAATATTAAAATGTTACATTACTAAAACAATGATCGTACGTTTCTATTTATTTATTTTAATTTTTATAAGAAACACATAACATTGTGCTATTTCACTATTTTTGTCAGACTTTATATCATTAGTCTAATCTATTTAAGCAAATGTGACAACCATGAAGTATGTTTGACAAACTAATTGGTAGCTGAAGCTGAAAATTTATAATTTGAATTGATGATTAAAATTATTTTCTAAAGTTAGAAGTTATAGCTTATATTTTTCTTATAAATTACATCCACTACAAGAAAAATGAAAAAACAAAATGGGCATGTCTAGCAACGACATGTGTCGTTGTTAAAAGTGTTTTAATTTAGTTTTGCTCCAAAAGAAAATTCTTCTGAGTTACTTTAAGCGACGACATGTATTGTTGCTAAATGTATTTTATTTCATGTTGTTTTATTTTTTCTCCAAAAAGCAAATTTTTATGGGTAACTTATAGCGACGACACTTGTGATCGCTAAAAGTATTATATTATTTTTTAACTTTTGATTTTGACTCCACAATATATTTTTATATAAATGTTCTCCCATTATTTATGAAAATACAAATTATTTCAAAATAATTAATATAAATTATGAAAAAGTAAATAATCTTAGTTATAGGTTGTTTAGGGTTAAGGGTCAATTTGGGGTTTAGGTTTATAAAATCTAAGTCATCAAAATTTTATTTTTTGATATTGCTCGAAAAATAAAGTCATTGTATTATTTATAACAATATACAAATTATTTTCAAATAACTTTAAGGATAGTAAGTAACTAAGAAGTGAGTGAATAACTTATTTTATGATTCTGTATCGATTTTATGAATTAAAATCTTTTACTTAAAATTTGGTTAATTACTAAACCTAGCAAATATAATCATAGTAAATATGCAAGTAAGTAAAAAGTTTAAGGGTTAGAAGATTATCTCCAAGAAACACTAGTGTTTATAGTAGTTAGGGTGCCCGTTAACCATTCCACCTTAATCCACTCCACGATTACGCGATATCAAAATTTATCCGCTAGATGTTTAAACCTTTTCACCGGTAGGAATGAAAGCCGTTGAAAGTGTTGTTTCTTTTTCACTAAGAATACAACACTGATCTCCTTTAACTAAAATAAGATAACCTAACCAAACTATCTGACTTTTTACAATAAGAAGTCTAGATATCAACTAAAAAATTACTTCCACTTTCAATATGGAAGACTTCAACCCCAACAATGTCTTCTCCTAACAAATAGAAGACAACTACTCTTCAAATGATCTTCTAACTCAACTTGAGAAGATCACCACACTAAATTCTTCTTCTTCTTCTTCTAACTCTAGAAGGCAACACACTCTTCTTTTTATTCTTCACAACTTTGGAAGAACACAAGAACAAAAAACTCATATAATGAGTCTTCCCCTAACAAATGGAAGACCTAAACACTCAATTTTTCCCCCAATCAATTGGAAGAGTAATAATATGAGATCCTCCTCACACAAACACTTGAGGATCTCTTACAATAAATTACAACAATAATGTAGTGATAAAAATTAATACAACTCAATAACCTCACTACATAAATCAACTCTTTGCCTAAAGGCTTAACCTCTCATACACACTCTTAGTTATAAACAATACAAGCTTAGATAACTTTTAATTTAAGAGAAAACTGTATTTTACAAGTTAAAAGGGATAACCTAAAAGTTCAACATGATTTTGATATTTATAGTTAACCTTTCAAAGATTTCAAAATAAATCTATTGGCTCCACGATCGACCCACGGTCTATCCACATTTCCACTTATTTCTCATGTTGGTCTGGCACATATCTTTCATGCGATATATGTTAATGCAAGTATATAATTTCTAATAATTAACATAATCACTATGATAATCACCTTGAAATCATCAAAATAAAAGCAATGCATTTTAACATATTCGTTTACGATTAAATTAAACCAAAAAATGCACTAACAAGGATTTTAAAAGTATATAACCATCAAGTAACTTTAATTATATGTTAAAAGAATAACTTAGTTGCAAACCGACTCGATTAACAATACGACACTATTAAAAGAATGAGTTAGTTACATAGACTAATCATCGCCACTATTATCATAATTTTCGACGTAGATCCTCACCTATAAAAGAAGTGAGTTATATGAAGCAAGTTTTCTTAATATTCGATTGGGAGGAATCATTGCATTTCATGACCAATGTAGTTCACCTCAAAGACTATTTAAGTGAGTTGGCCTATGACTACTGCAGTTTATTCATTACTTGTTTAGTTTAGTTCAAACACACAAACATATATATCATAAGATTTTACTAGGTGAAGAATACAAAATGAAATGTCCAAATAGTGAGTCCAACAACAATTTACACCTACTAACCATATCGTTATCACATCCAAACAATTGAGTCCTATGAAATTGTATTATTTAATAATGAGATATCATTACAGTTGATCACCAGTGACGTTCACTTTAAAGACTATTCAAGTTCGTGAAACCCTAAGGTGTTTAAACTAGATATGTCATAAGCTTTATGTTGGCAAAGTTGTTAACGAGTATATTGGTGAGCTTTTAGAAGATACAAAAGTTGTGAACTGAACGAGTAATGATAAGTACACTGATGGGAAAAACAATGATTGAACCTAAATTATAAACCTGATGAGTCAAAAGTCTAAGTCTAGAAAAAATAGCTAAATGTTTAATTTGAGTCTGACGTGCAGAATTCACTGTTTTAGTCTGAAAAGGGACTTCAAACTTTGATAGACCTTAGGAGGATTTCAGAATTTGACAGACTTTGTTATGCCTAACCGACTTATCTCTTATATAAATAGGTTCAATAGTTTTCAATGATATAAAACAAGTCTCAAACGTTGAATAATACATACATATTCGAAAATAACATTGTGATTTATTGTGTTTAAAGTGGATCATGTGGGTAATATCAGTGAAATGGGTCAAGTGGTCATATTTTAGTAACTAAAACTAAACACTACTAACTATTCTAGTATTGTAACTTTCAGGATGACATGGTGACATTGTTGGATAACGAATTGGGGACTTTGGCTTCTTTAAGTGAGGAGACTATACTATCACAAGTCTTGGAGGAACATGGTGGGTAAGTTATCGGGTGTTGCATCAACTTCAAGTCAAAGCATCCAATCACAATAAAAAAAAGATGTATATACAAGGCCAAGTTGGTGAAGTAGTGGATGCGACAAATTCTCACTTCAAAATGCTCTTTAATGCCTTACAAAATGCGAATATTACTATTCCCCAGTTTCAACAGATGGATCCACAACAATTTGCAGAGGATGAAGACGAGGACGAGGATGAGGACGCGGATGATGAGTAAGTTTGTTTGTGGATGATGTGTTAATCGTTTGTGAAGTTTATGAAACAATATTTGTTTAAACAATTAGTACTTTAACTTTTAAACTTGTTAAACATTAGGATAATATGTATGTTTGTTTAAAGAATATATGAGTTTTGTTTAGTGGCTTATTATTTGTAATTTGTATGTTTATTTAGACAATGGACAACTTCTAGCTTAATTGTTTGTTTAATGTGTTTTAAATGCGAAAACTGCGAATTTGATTGTATATTTGCATGGACAATGTAGAATTGAAACAGGAAAAATTGTAAAAATGGCAAAATTTTCAAAAAAGCTACGAGAACAATCAGTGAAAAAACTGACACAATTAGCGACGATATGTGTAACTGTTAAATGTATTTTAGATAAAACATATAAAAACTGAAAATAAAAAGTATATAAATTTAGCGATGATAGTAGTAGTCACTAAATGTGTAAAAGAAAAAATAAAGGAAAAGAAAAACATTTTGTAGCAACAAGACAACACCCATCGTCGCTGAACGTATTTATGAAAAAAAAACCCTTCTTGGCCAAGTCAAACATGGGCCTCATCACTTGTCGCCAAAAGAGTCCATGTCGTCGGTAAAAGTCATCTCATATGAGGACATTGTGGCAACCTTTTTGTGATGACTTGTCTTTGCAAAAGATTTTCAGCGGCGATTTGTTAACCTTTAGCAATTATTTTTGTCGTCGATAAAAGTATCTTTTCTAGTAGTGTCTATCAACCCCATGAGCCCATTGTCCCTTTGATATCGTCCATGTGCAGTTGTGCTTTCATAACTCGAAGAAACAAAATTAAAAATTGACAATAACTTGCATCGCCCACACCATGGACCGCCAAACAATGAGGTCACTACATGGCACGCCTAATGGTGACATGTTGGGTGAGTGCCTTTCACAAATCCCACAAATATTAGCATAGTAAGTGCTCTTAGACCATTTGCAGTGATGACGTCCGGCGTGATCCATCGTGGGTGACACGTCAATCACGAAGGATTGTCACCCACGACTAACCACAGTGGCGTTTTCATGACGGAGCACAACTGGCAATTGTGAACCATATTTTTTCAAATAAGTTGTAACTTATGCTTTTTTTGTTGTATCATTTTTGTTTAAAAGGAAAAAACAATAAAAAGATATGGGGCCCACATATATTCCGTGTTGCTTCCGTAGTATTCTTGACAATGACCGGCCACCACGGTCACCACTTCATCCGTAGTGGAAGCACGAAATGTGACCACGAATCACTCTCGGTGGTCTTAGATGTTCGTGTGTCAATGCAACAAATTTTGAAAAGTTATACGTATTACCAATATTCTAAGCAACAATGGTGTCATGAACTCCGTTTATGCTCACAAGTTTAATTTAAAAATGAAAAAATAGAATCGGTATTGCAAACTCAACTTAAATCCGGTTTAAAGTAATTGAGTACTATGTTCTGTTTTCATTTTTATTTTTATTTTTAAATAGCGAAAAGAAAATATCGTGTGGATTTGGTGATTGATATTGTTGAAGAAAAAGGTTATTAGTCAAAAGGGAATAAAATATGAATGAGATCCTACAATACTAGTAGTACTAGTCTATAAACACAGGGATGTTTCATGTTGGTACTAGACTAAACCTCACAATCACAAGTGACAATCTACGGCATCAATTGGACAACCTGTTACTTTTTCCTATTTAAGTCTTGAACCAATGTTTATTGTTTCCATTTTTGGTCCGAACCAACCAAACTAGTTTCATCCTAACCACTTTCATTCCCTTTTAACTTGCTCATTCTCAGCTGGATACTAGTACTACTTTTCACCCTAGTGGCATTTCCAGTAATTTATCTCCATTCTCTTTATATATTCTCTGTTCATTCATAATACTTTTATAGTTGTGATTTTGACGTCACCTTTGATGAGTCGTGAGCCACTGCTCTATGAGAATCAAACTTACCTCCAAACAAACTTGGTCTATGTACGGTTCACCTTAACGATATGATCCCTAAAAATTATTTGTTCTAAATAAAAATTTAACCTTTAACCTCACTAAATGTAAGAGAGTTATCATCCTTTTAAGTTTACTAATTAATCAAGTCACAGGGGTTTCATACAATTGTATTTAGTTTCACCTAATATTAGGTGATATGTGTTGTATTCATAATCTCCGCCAATTTACAACATTCACAACGGAACAACAAGATTTGGCCATCTTAATTTGTTTATTTAAAAAAGAAGAAGAGATAAACACTCACACTTCCTAAATTATAGTGTACGTAGGCACACGTAGTAGTATAGTTTGATACGCTAGATGGTAGTCACGGACGGTTGAACTATGTTGATTCAGAAGAGTGATACTTTGATCTTTGTGTCTAGAGAAAAATGAAAGGTGTGTGCTGATTTAGGTAGACTGCGGGTGTGTTTGTCACAAGAATTCTAATAGATTGTAGTAGATGAAGCTTTTAGTTTTTAATAATGTCAATCGTCATCTGTGTTTGACAACAAAAATATAAAAGAGATTATTGAAAAAAAAATTCTCGAAAATCTTCTAGAGTTCATTTTTAAAGAAACTTTTTAAAAGTAACTGGAAAAAGAATATCCAATTTCAATTCCAGTCACAGTTTCCAACTCTAATTTTAACCATAATCTCTAACTCTAACTAATTATTACCGAACATATCTTACCACCGGCTGAATGCATATGAGTGTGACGTAGCTTTTTCATAAAGTACATAGTCCTCTAGCTATTGCCTATCTTTATTTCAACTTTTCCAATGTTCTGGGTGACTGGGTGTATGACTTGACTCCATAAAAAAAAAACTATATATTATACCTTTGATTAAAGACGGAGTATTATATTTTCTTTCATATACTGTACTGTATAAGGTTAGAATTGGGTCAGCTATTAACATTCTTACTCATAAAACTAAACGCCTTATATATTTATCTAAACTACAGAGTATTACATAAACAACATAGCATTGGGTCAGACTGTTCATTCGGTAATACAATGTAAGAGTTAATTGTATAGATACGAGTGGTTTACAAACTTTCACATCATTAGTATGTGTATTTTATTTTTTTTATTGACAGTCCAAAAATCGATACATTGTTACGCGTGAGTTCCTTCTTCGTTAAATTTAACATTTCAACCGTTTAAAAATATTAAAATAACCGAAATACCCTTACTTTTTATTTTAATTGATTTTTCTAGTTTTCTTTTCTAAATACATTTAAAATAAAAAAAAGGTAATTTTGGTCATTTCAATGTGTATTTAATGGTAAAATGTTTAGTTTTAAAAAGAGAGACTTAACGCGCAACAATATTTAGATTTTTGGACTGTCAAAGCAAAAGGAAAAAAATAGAGAGATTGACGGTACAAATGTATATAAACCACATAACCAACCATTGAATTAACTATACATTCTTGTATAAGTATAGAAGAATTGTCATGGTTATAATCTGATTCCTTCGTGGGCTATTAAGTGGAGTAACTAACGAGTATTACTATATGAACCTAGCAATATACACTTAAAATTGAACATAATGCATTCAGTATGTAACATATGTCATTCATCTTTTTTCTCTCCGTTTCATTAGTAATGATTTTAACACACGTATCAATAAATTAAGTTATGTTTTAAACCTACAAATCATTATCCGTTATCAAGTCATTCAAGTTGAGTCAAAGTCACTTTTGGTTTAAGTAACGAAAGACATGCATACCATACTAACATTGACATTACTTTTATGTTTATATCTATTTTTAGGTTATTGTTTTCGAAGGCTAGACGAGTTACAAAAGTCATTTATGTAAAAAGAATATATCGTCTTTTTTCCGTATTTCATTATCAGTGATCGAAATGAATCTTGCATTTATGGATTGTTGAAATGAATATGATCAATTATAGTTACCATTCACACTTGATAATTTGGTATTGATCCTAAAATAAGTAATAACTTACATAGTAACATTTATAGAATTATAGTTGCAAAATTTGAATGTGACACATAAATCTTTACTATTTTAAAAAGCATTTATTCCCCCTCCACTCTCTCACTTTTTAAGACTAAGTAAAGTAAATTTTCACCATTGAATTTATTTTACTTTTAATTAACTTACATATATAATAACACACCTAACAAATAAACAAAAACTTTTAACCAAAAATCTCACACAATAGCTTTATTTGTTTTCCTCACATACCTGTCAAATCATTCGGTGTCGATGCTTTGCGCGGATACAATGCTAGTCTATACTAATACATAAAGTATTTACTCCCTCTACACTCCCTCACTTTTTAATACTAAGTAAAGTAAATCTTCATCGTCGAATCTATATCACTTTTAATCTTATCCCTTTATTTCACTTTAACCTATCTATATAATAACACACCTAACAAAAAAACAAAACACTTTTGACCAAAAATCTCACTATAGTTTTATTTGTCTTCCTCATATACTTGCCATCTTAACATAAAAACACCTAATTAACACAAAAAAACACACACACATCAAACGTTAATAAATATGACGTCGAACCAAATCATTCGTGTTGCTGCTTTACGCAGGTACAAGGCTAGTAAGTGCAAAAAAAATTGTATATATTATTGTTAGTCAAATAAATAACATGTTGGGTGAAACACGTTACATGATTAGCAACACTTTAGGCATCCATGTTTAGTTGCAAGTGTTGGAATGCAGATGGACTCTTTCTACACATGCAATTGTTGCTGCCAATTTGAAGACGTTGTCAAACTGTTTCGTTAACTTTGTGTAACCACCATTTTAGTATTATTCAATCAAGAATGTAAAGACCAATTTACTAGAATTCAGAACTCAAATACGATCAATTAAAATGGTGAAACCTTTAACTATCACAGCAAATTTGTGATGCGGACTATTTTAGACAAGCTATATCCAAATGTGAGACATACGATCCAGGACAATTTTAGAATAATTTATCAAGTTGATCTGTTTCAGATTTTCAGTGTTTTTGTAGAAATAACAGATTATTGGGTTGAGTAAATCCGTAGCCCAAATAGATATGGACTGTAACATCTTTTGCATGTTCAATAGGTAATATGTATAGGGCTCAATAAAACCAAAGGCCCAAACGAATATGGGCCGTGTAATCATCCACGGGTTCGATAGGTTAACTTATGATAGTTCCCTAGTTTGGTTTGTGCTTATGCGAATGAGCTCACTTATGGATTTAGTTGATTTTTAAAAAGACAATAAATTATAGTTTTGGGGTTTAGGAGCTTATCAATTTGAGCTTCAAGCCCGATTTAAGGGATGTTCAACATGAGCAATTGAACATGGTCCATTGTTTTTAAGGGGTCTATTTTTACATGTGTCCAATATATTAGATATGTATGTATATTCGTCTTACGGTCTAGCTCACTTATTTAAACTGAGCCCAATCTAATTTATTGATTTCGACCGTTCAAAATTGTAACAAAACAACCAATCATTGTTAACATTAGTTCAATAATGTTTAAAATATCTTCTTTTTTCAAAAAGTAGCGTCTCAATTGCAAACTATCAAAAGTGCCATTTATTTATTTTGTGTCTTTGCCATCAATAATTCATTGTCCAAGTATGCATTCTATAAAATTAGTGGGGTGTTCGTACAATGTGGAAAATGATTTTTTAATAATATTTGTGTTTACATTAAGAAATTAAGAAACTAAATAATATAAAATTTTAATTGCATCCTTAAAGAATATGTACATACAATGTGGATTCATTGTAAAAAAAATAAAATATAATCTTAATTATGGTAAATCTTAAAATTTAATTTTATTGTTATCACGCTAAACGTTAGTGGAGCAATTTTTAACTTTTACGTGAAGAAGTGCATATATAAAAGCCTACATGTGGTATTGAAGAACAATATGTTTTTATTTTTAATTATAACTATCAAAATAAATATTCAAGATATTTTACTAGAATTACTCGATAACTATTTATTCATATTAGTATTATTTTCAGAAGACAAATTTAACCGTTTAACTTCATAAATTTCTTATACATCTTACTTTTTAAAATAAGTTTAAACATGTTTGTATTATAAAATGAGCATTACTAAACTTTACTGTTTACAGAGATATAATTATTTTATTTTACTTCTTTCTTTTCTTTTTCATGCAACTCAAAAATATAAATAAGTAATTACTTTTTTTTTTCTTTCCTTTTAATTTCTTTTCAACTAGAAAATAAATATACATTAACAAATGTTACATTTTTTTTTCATCCGTTTCTTTTCCTCTCGTTTAAAACTCAAAAATACAGTGTAAGAAAAAGTCCCCTGCATGAACACCCAACAAATTAATGTAAAATGCCAAAAAAAAAATCTTGAAATCTTGAAATTTCCGTAGTCTCGAGTTTTTTTAATGGAAAAGAAAAAAAATTAATAGAATAATAGAAAGTTTATTATTAATTTTTTTTAGAAAAGAAAAGAATGAATAAACAGGTTAAGACGAACTTTTTATTATGAATAGTTTCTATCCAAATTTAAATTGATTGTGAAGAAATAATCCATCTAACTATCTCTTTAAAATTTTTATTTTTAATTCAATAATACATATTAATTATTATAAACTATCCTATGTTACATTTATTTTTATATATATTTTTTCTATATACATTTCTTTTTCACTAAAAAACAACACCCAAATCTCGCTTTTCCCTTCCCTCCCCAAAATCCAAATCACAAACATAATAAATCCCAATTCATTGGCAATGTTAAACTAAAAATAAAAAAATTACCCCTTGCAATTAGCCCTAATTTTACTACTAAGTGGAGTGAAGAAATGACGATGGTCATGAGGTGGGAGAAATTGGAGTTACAAAGAGGTGGGCCCGGGAAGCGATGGGGCCACACTTCTAACGCCGTGCGCGGTGGTCAACTTCTTTATATCTTCGGTGGTTACGGCGAAGATAACACCCAGACTAATAAAGTTCATATCTTTGACACTAGTATGTTTTCTTTTTACTTTCTTGAATACCCATTATCAATTTGAAGTATAAATTTTCTAGTTTATGAATGTTTTATTGTATATGCATATTTTTTGTTTAAAAATATGAAATCTTTATGTAGGGTTTTGGGGCTTTGTGTTGTCATAGTTAATATGAAGTTATTTTTAGTTAACTAGAGCTATTAAACTAAGGGTTAAGCATGTGGTTTTGGGAGTATTTGGTTCAAACCCTAGTTCAATCTCCGCTGGCTGCAACTTTCGGACGAGCCCTCGAGCGTGTAGGTCAGTTGGTTCTGAATGGGAGGACTTTACGAAGATGGTTATCTTTTAACGTATGGGCGAACACTGTCATTAGCTGGCCATTCGCTCACTTCTGAGCATATGATCTGCATTGTTGGTTATCAGTGCTCTTTTAAGAGAAATCTGTTCTGTTTCTGGTTCATTAATATGGGTCCCTTTTTATCTGTAGAAATGTGCATAGATTGGGTATATATTTGTTTTAAGATCTCAAGTTATGATTCACTTGTTATAATTATATCTATTATTATGATTATTTATTATTTATATATTTTATTTTGTTATTAAGGTACAAGGACTTGGAGTGAACCTAATATGCAAGGCACACTCCCTGTGCCTAGAGATAGCCACAGCTGCACCACCGTTGGCGATAAGTTGTTTGTATTCGGGGGCACGGATGGAAACGTACCTCTTAAAGATTTGCATATATTAGACACATGTGAGTTGTGCTACCCTCTTGCATTTGCATATGTTAAATGTCAAATTTAATGTTTAGATAAACTTTAGGAGCACTAAACCCTTAGGGGTTGGCTAATTTGTAAATTTGAAATGAGGATAACTCTCTTGCATTTGGGGAGGTCCAAGGTTCAAATCCCACTTAGTGCAAACAATTTCTAGGGGCCACCCTAATCTTCTTAGGGAGATCTTTACCTGGACCAACTCAGTGAGGCGGTGGGTTTGGTCCCCGTGGAATAGTGGTACACCAAAGGTGGAGTCAAAACCACAAAAAAAAACTTTAGGAGCACTACTTGTTTGTCTATGCGAGTTTCTTCTACTGTGTATTTAGAATATGATCTGATATTGGCAGCCACAAATACATGGGTGACACCGTATGTAAGAGGGGAGGGTCCAGAAGCACGAGAAGGACACAGTGCTGCACTCATTGGCAAACGGCTATTCGTTTTTGGTGGATGCGGGAAGTCTTCTGATACTCCCGTTGAAGAATATTTTGATGATCTATACATATTAAATACAGGCGAGGGGTTCTCATCAGACACTTTGTTAATTGTTTATTTATTTATCAACAGAAGTGATGAGTTTATCTTTATCTACTTTGTTCAGAGACAATGGTATGGAAACGAATGGCCACAACGGGGATTCCACCAGCCAAGCGTAATAGCCATACTTGTGTCTCATGGAGAAACAAGATTATCGTGATTGGCGGAGAAGATACGCAGAACTATTACATGTCTGATGTCCAGATGCTTGATACAGGTTTCAGGCTTGACTTTGTTGACCAGTTACTTATGATTTTATCTGAAGTTACGTGATACCTCATATCTACTTTCTTTGTCATAGATACTCTTATCTGGACCAAATTGGTAACAAATGGCGAACTGTTGCCACCTAGAGCTGGTCATACAACAATTGCTTTGGGGAATAACTTGTTTGTCTTTGGAGGTTTTACTGATGCTGAAGACCTGTATGATGACTTATATATGTTTGATCTTGGTATGTAAATTAAGTGTCGCTTGTATCACGATATTTGAATCACTACCTTTAACTTATGTATGTTTGACCTTGGTATTATTATAACTTTGCAGAAAGTTATAAGTGGACCAAAGTTATGACTGTAGGTGCGGGGCCATCTGCCAGATTTTCTATGGCGGGGAGTACTTTGCATCCACAGCATGGAGGTGTTCTTGTATTCATGGGTGGCTGCAATAAGACTCTTGAAGCACTTGATGACATGTTCTACTTATACACAGGTTTAGCTCTTGCTGTGAACTGCACAAATAGTGTGTGTGGCTAGAAAACTATTTTGGGTGAGAAGGGTGAGAAGAATTTCTAGCCAATGCTTTCATGGCATTATGTGTATTTTGCATTTTTACAATCAGTATGGTAGTTATTTTTCTTTTACATGGGAGTCTAGGAATGATTGGTCAGAAATGCTTCTCACATTTCTCACCAAAAAAAGTCTTCTCGTTCGATCTTGATGTCTATAAATTGATGTGGCTTTTAGGGCTCGTAATTGAAAATGAGCGAGATGAAAGAAAGCTGGAGAAGTTATCTTTAAGGAAACAGTTAAGATTGAAAAGTCAAGAGCAGCAAAGTGGGAATGCGACGTATAGTACCCCGATGATTGGCATGGAGGCAAGTTCTAATGCCAATGGACCCATGAACATGCCTACGCAGTTCCAGTTTTCACCAAGTATGACCATGCTTCATGTGGCTTTAGCTGTCTTATTGGTGATTTTATGTGCTTTTTGTCATGCATATACCAATGGGAAATCTGATAATATTTCGTTCACTTGTACGATTTGCAGACAGACCAAATGTCTATTCAAATGATTATCATAATGCACTTGGGAAGAGAACATTTCAAGCAAAAGTCACAAAAAACATTACAAATTGCTATACGATTGAGACTGTTATCGATGGGAAGCCACTGCGTGGAGTTTTATTCTCAAACAACTTAAGCTCCAAAAAGCCAGCTGCTGATGATTTAAGAAGGTCAGAAATGCCATTTATTATGTACCTAGTTGTGAAAATATAGTGCACTTTATAATTCTCTAATCTTGTTGGATTTGGGTCTTACAAATAACAGGAAAAGAGTGGCAGTTGACACTAGAAGTCCTGAGCATCAGACACCAGGCGCTACCTCTGCTGCTTCAGATATGAAGACTCCGGCAGCTTCTAATGTTTCTCCATCCCATGAGGTTAACATTTAATTTTGTACGCATATATGATAGTTATCAGGCATATTTATGTATTGTAGGTCCAGCTCAATCTGATGTGTTACTTTTCTTAGGTGTTATAATAATGCATATTATAAGGCTTCTTAATTTCTTATCTTGGCACTTTAAGAATCGTTATCATACCCAACATCTCTAGGAACGTCCTGCATTTTTTAGCATTTCTTTGCCTCTTATTTGAATGCTGTTTTTACGATAAACATCGTCTGTAGCAAATTGAATAAGATAATTAGCTGTAGTATAATCTGTTGCAAAAGATTGTGTACTTGGATAATTAGATAGTGGTGTTGAGTGCTTGGTAACTTTGGTTTCATGCAACTGATTGAAAATTATTCTTTTTATACTCAATTGAAGTTTTTGAATTAAAAGTATGATAATCTATGAAGTATTAGAGAATTTCTTTGAAAAATTTGTTGATTAATCTCTTAAAAAGACTTTGTCATCCACGATTAAAAATTTATCTTGTATTTTATTAAATTACCTAGAAGTATTGTTAACAACGAGATGGAGATAACAAAAGGGGCCCTGACGTAGTGGTATCAAGGTGTAAAGAAGGTGTTCCTCAACCAAGTGGCTGAGGTTTAGAGTCCCATCCGGGTCAAAGGTCTAGAGTAGGTTGGATGTGTGACTTGTTAAAAAGCTTTGAGATAGATATTGGGGCAAATTTTTTCCAATAAGCTAAACATTAGAAGTAGATAAGTAACTTAAGTTTTCTTAAATAGTTAGTTTTAATGTAGCTGTATAGAGTGTAAGAGGGTGTTTGGGGTTGTTTTTTCCAAAAAGATTTTGTGTTAAGACGGCTTTTGTAAAAGCATGTCCTAACCTGGTTTTTTGAACTCCGTTTTCTCTCTAGGAAAATGTGGATAATCAATTTTTTGCCAAACACTTTTTACTGATTGGTTCATGTTATGGGTCATCCGTGGCAAAATTTTCTTTTCGTATATGCGTAATTGTAATACTTTAAAGTTTGAACCCGTTTGTTAGTTCGTCAATCTTTACACATACATCTTCTTGAACACTTCAAAAATTATTCTAGACACACTCCAATTAAAGTGTAAGATTATTAGTTAAATATTTGAAATAGCTTAACAAAATAGATACGAATTTGAAACTTACTTTTGCTCTTTACGTCGAATAATATTGTGTAGACAAAACTTCTATTATCAAGGAATCAGTAAATTTTCCTTTAGTTTTTGCCGAAAGGGTAATCTCAGTAAATGGGACATCAGAAAAGAAAGCTTTTGCAAATTTCATTATATCCTTTTAGGGTAGCCCCCACAGTCTTTGTATCAGATCATTGTTCAAATTAGTCTGTTTACATACATTCTCCAAAGTGGACACTATTTTAGAAACATGGATTCAGCATGGAATCTTGAATTCATTTCAACTCGCATCATAAGATTGGAGCTATACTATCTTGAAAGGTGGTGTGTTTTATGGTGCAACATAAACTGAACCTACTGTAAGACTCATCATTATTATTGTGCAAATAATGTTCAGGTTTCAGGAAGTAGAAAGTCGTCTTTGGAAATCAACAGGATGAATACATCAGCTGCAGCTGAAGACACTGCTAATTCAAATCCTAACCATGGTATTGGTAGCCCTTTTATCCGTTTTCAATTTTATAGTGTTCTTTATCATGCTCTAGAATCATGAAGCCCTAAGGCACTTGACATGCTTTCATGTGATATGTTTTCATGGGCTTTCTGAAACTTCCTTATATCGAGTTTCAGTGCATATGAGGCTGGTGATTATGTGCATGAGATGAGCTTATTTATTATGAATTTTCTCTGCCTTATCAAATCTTTGTGGTTGCAGATGGTCAATCTCAGCCAATGTCTGTTGATGAACATGGTCTGTTGAGTCCTTCGACACAGCAAGTATGATTCTTTTGCAGAAATCGATCAAGTCTTGTTTATAAGGTTAGTAGGAATCACAACTAGATTTTTTGCATGTGGTGAGCAGTGAACTCCAGTTTTTTATCCACCTGAATGAACCTGATCTAACCAAAGTTTCAATTCTGTAGGTGATCAATGGAATTGCAAGAGTCATGGTCTGTAAATAAACACCAAAAAGTCTCTAATCCGCTTGCAGTCTCCGTGTTTGGCTTGTCTGGGTTCCTTTGTTGCTAGAGACAAATGGGCAGTGGTCATTCGTATTGTTGTCTTGTCTTGACCCGTGACAACTAAATCCAAACTGACAACGAGGCATGGACTCGGCTTGCTCTTAACAAAAAAAATGTAGGACAGACAATCTAGACTTCTATTTTCTTATCGGGTTTATTATCTCCTAGTTATTTGTTTTTTGGTTCCTAAACTGAGAAATTGTCACACAATAGTTGTTGAGCCTTTTTATCCAGTCCATTGGCTGTGAGGTTTTATTTTACCAAAAACCCTTATGAAATATGGGTTGTTTTTGTGTATGTAACTGAACAGTGGATCTTGAGCTCTATCAATATTAGCAGCACAATCCTTATCTTCTGTTTATGTCAGATTTTGAATGTAACTACATTGCTCGAATTAACAAAGCAACGAGTTGGATATTGTTAACAACCTTGGATATTGTTAACAAAGCAACATTCATTAAAGACACCATGAGATGTGCAAATTGCAATGATTAATAAATATATTACAAATCTGAAGTCAACAAGTACCAAGAAATGGGAAGCAGAATTCGTTTAAACTTTGAACCATAACCAGGGTCTACATTGACATCAAACAACACTTGTTTCTTATGTTCTTGAATTTTGCAGTATCAATTACTACCACCAGCAGTACCACCAAACAGGTAACCCAAGGACGACCCACCACCTGGTGCAGCATGAACCTTGGTTGAAGGCCGATCCTGAACACAATCATCAACAACATAGCATAAAGTCATAAACCAACAACAAAGTGAAACTCAAACCAGAAACCCAAACTGAACAAATCATACCGTGAGAAAGTTGCCCGTGTTCTGACCCTCAGCTCGGAAATAGTTGTTGGCCTGGCTACCTTGGATCCCAGCTGGTATCTTTGGTGTACTATCCGGCTGGGGTACAACGGCTGTAGGCTTGGGAGGTGGCTCATTGGTAGCTGGTACGTGTACATGCTTCACTTGAGCTGGAGCTGGAGCTGGAGGCGCAGCCACACCCCCTGTCTTGCCGGTGGTGGGGTTCGGCTCACCGCTACCAAAAAGGTAGTCAAGTGAACTCTGTCCACCACCACTGCTGACTCCACGGCCCATGATCTCTACTTCCGAATTCAGCAAGAAGCTGCTACACAACTGCTCTCAGTTCTGAAACAATATTTATAAGAAATAACAGTAAGCCCAACAGTCAGGCACCAACTAATAGTAGTTGACAAAATTTGAAGCAAATCAGTTAGTTTTAACTGTTTTACTTAATAACAAAATAATATTTTATGTATTAAAAATAAAAGCCAGAGGCGCAGCTTATTTTTTGGGCTTATCAGCTTACTGAATTTTCAAAAAGCTAGTTATTAACTTCTTACCAACTTATTAGCTGATTAACTTGAGCTCATTTATTTAAGTGCATTGCTCGATTTGAATAGACCTATAAGCTGTTATAAATGTCCTTACTGGCATTTAAAAGATTCAATAAGCTGATAAGCTCAAAAAATAAACTAAGCCGGCTAAGGGGCATGATAAGTGATTAAACCCTAGGTTCACTTATTAAGCAGCACTATAAACCTTTAAATAACGAATTAAATCAACAAATAACGGCAATTAAAGTACAACATTTGCGCTAACAAACACCAAATTCCAGATCCGTTAAGAATTTGAAACAAGATATCAAATTGAAACACAAAATGAGTACAAACAGTTGTATAAATACACCTGATCAGTCTACAATTAAATTATGCACAAAAAATAAAATGAACAATTGAAAAACTTAAATTGAGCAGGAACAGTAGAATGTAGAGAAATATAGCGATATACAACTGACCTAAACTTGAATTGTGGATGAGATGTAGATCGAAACCAAAGATACAGCAATTAAACGACTACTGTCGTTGTTGGTGTATATATTAATTGCTGTATATATTGGGACCCCCAGTCGAACTTCAATTTTGAACCAGAACCCGGATTCGTTACATTATTCGGGTTCATTGGGGTTTTTTTTATTTATTTTATCGGCTAATAAATTTCATGCGGTCAAGATATAAGTTTTACAAATACTTTATTGTTTTATATTCGATATTCGATTTTTTATATGTACGGGGCTGTAATCGAACTAAACGAACACGAACGGAAATGTTTGTGTTTTTTTATTAAGATTTTATCGAACAAATGAACGAGTTTTCTTGTTCATGTTCGTTCACTAAGAAAATATAGTTGTACACAAACATAGATGAACACAAATGAAAGAATACATCCATTTCTTTGTTAATATATTAAACGTACCTAAACGAACACAAACAAATATTTGATGATTGGGTTCCGATGAAAACAAGATATTAAAATAAACCGACGAAAACAAATAGGATCCCTTGATCTGAAATGGTCAAAATTGGTCAAGTTTTTGATCTACATATATAAAGGTAACATAAAACAAATTTGTGAAATACAAAAAAAAAAATAGGTTCACAATTACAAAGTTATGTGAACTTAACAAAAATAAAGTTTCACAATTAAAAAGTTACGTGAATAAAAAAATAAAGTTTCATTCTTTTGAAATTCTCCGTGAAACTAAAAGAAGAATAACGGTTCACAACTTAAAAATTTTGTGAAAAAAAATAAAAGTTTACAATTAAAAATGTATGTAAGAAAAAAAATGAAAGTTCACAATTGAATATAGTTGTGAATGAAAATCGAAAGTGTTTTTACCGTTTTTATTTTACATCTTATTTTCACCGGAACCCAACCCAACCCTTTATATATGGCTTGTGTTCCGGTGGAAACAACTTGTTAAAAAAACAGTGAAAACACAATCTAGCAATCTATTTAAAATCAAGGGTTTTAAATGGATGTGACATTTTTGTAATTATTAAGAACTTCAATAAAAGAGCAGTGTCATTTTTGTAAATAATTGGAACTTTGGTTAACATTTATCGTTCACTTTTATTGTGAATATTTTTTTTGTTCACGAAAGTTTTGAAGGAATAAAGTTTTTTTTCTTTTTCTGTTCACATATATTAATCTTTGTTTTTTCTGTTCA
The DNA here is from genome assembly GCA_963921325.1 of Logfia minima. Classification (NCBI taxonomy): domain Eukaryota; kingdom Viridiplantae; phylum Streptophyta; class Magnoliopsida; order Asterales; family Asteraceae; genus Logfia; species Logfia minima. Next base: position 6,259,033 of record OY992771.1, on the reverse strand, counting down.
CATAACTTTCTGAAATGATGAAGCTTTATTTTTAACATTCACAATGTAAAATAACTTGTGTAAACCAATAAAAATTAAATATTCACCACTTCAAACCTATTGTTTACCAAAAATAAATAAAACTTTACTATATACAAACTTTTGTGAAGAAAAATAAATAAAACTTCAATCCTTTACAAACTTCGGTGAAAGTCAACTGGACTTCCCAATATTTACGAAAATGTCACGGCGTCTGAAGTTCACTTTATTTACAAAAATGTCACCGTCAAAATCACGTGTTTTGATCTAATGGAAGGCTAGGAGTTGTTTTCACCAAAATCTTTTAACATGTTTTCACTGGATCTCATGCCAACACACACACACACACACACACACACACAACTTGAAGTAATGTGATGCATATTCAACATTACAAAACAACTGAAATGTGATTCTTAATTCTAAAATATAAACATGTTATGTAAGACATGAGAATATCTTAAGGTTTTATATTATTAAATTTAGATTTAGATTAGATAACAATGAGATATAGAAATATGCATAAATTTAATCAAACTACTAGTAAACAGATATAAACCTACGAACATCAACGAGCGTTAACGTACATGCTATCAAACATTCACGAATGTAAATTTACAAACAAGACATATATTCATGTTCTTTCATATAATTAAATGAACATTAATTTTTGTTCATGTTCACTAATACAATAAACAAACTTTCCACCGAATTATTTGTGAATTGTTCGCTGAACATTTAGTTCACTTACGGACATATGTACACATTATTTTTCTATTTGTATTTGGGTTATTCCAAAACTTTGACTTTTTAATTTGATATATCAAGTAACACTTTTAATTTTTTCCTACTTTGTGAGTAAAAATTTCTATAAAATTTACTTTTATTTATATTTTATCAAAATTATGCTCCATGTATCAGGCCCTTGGATTTGATTTTACTCCACATTATGTCATTAATTTTGACATTGATCATAATATAAAAGATAAGGATATAGATGTTATTACAAAAAATAGGATCACAAAGACTTCAAGTGTATGTGTATGTATTAGTCTTGTATTTTGCTGGCACAGTTACTAGAGAAGTAACCTTGTGGAAAAACCATTAGAGCGAAAGTGAGAGGAGCACAAGAGAGCGAAAGGATAGTAAAGTCGAGAATCTTGTGGAAAAACCTTATTGGAGAAGTAGCAGAGACTTTACAACAAGAGTAATCGATAGAGTCACTAAAGAGGTGGAAGACATAACACATCACAATGCAAATCGGGTGTGGACTAGCCTAGCACACAACATCAAGGAGGTGACAAAAGAATCTTTAGGGGTGGCTACTAGCACATTAAGAGCACATAAAGCCCATAGAGAATCCTTGTGGCTAAGCGAGGAGGTTTAAGTCAAAGTTGCGGTGAAACAGACTCGTTTTAGACAGCTTATTTTGTCTAGAGATGGGGCACATGCGAATAGGACTATGGTAGAGGAAAGGTACAAAGAAACCAAAAAAGAAGCAAAAAAGGTTGTAACTAACGTGGTTCATCTCCAATGTATGCATCAAATTTCTGCACCAAATAGTTACTTACATTTACATATTGCCTCCTAAATTATATATTTTTTTTACCTACAATTAATTATTCTTTTATAAAGATTCAAATTTAATTAATAATATTAAACATAAACAACTAATACATTACAATGATAAAGTCATTAAAAACTTACACAGATACATATTACATTATTAATTTCTAGCTTATGTACCATGTCTCTCCCATATATGTTCAACTAGCGCCTAGTGAAACTCATAATGAGCTTCACAAGTCGGTGCTTCCCTTTAATTTTGAATTGTCTTTTCTATATCACGCTCATCTTTAATGATCATATTGTGCATGATAATGCATGCTGACGTTATATCATGCAATCCAAATTTTTTCCCAAACGTGATGGTCCTTTTATAATTGAAGATAGTGATTGGATAACTCCAATTGCTCACTCAACATCCTTTCTACATGCTTCTTGCATTCTTGCAAATAGTCTATTTTTTGGACCTCGAGGTTCATGAATTGTTTGTACCAAATCAACTAAATAATACCCACTTCATAATTGTTATCTCAAATGCAATAATGAGCAGGAGCTGCTACTCCATCAGCAAGGTTTGTAAACAAGTTTAATGCCTCTAATACATTATTATCATTGTTTGATCCGATAAACCAAAATGAGCATGCCATATCGACATTTCATTGTTAGCAACAACTTCAAGGATAATACTTGAGAATCTGCTTCTTGCACTATATTGTCCCCTCCCAAGCCGATTGACAATTCTTCCATTTCCAGTGCATGCAATCCAAACTTCCTAGCATTCCTGGAAACCGACGTGCTTCACCAAATTCAAGAAGTCTAGCAACATCGTTAGCATCCGGTGATCTTAGATAACGAGGCCCAAAGACCTTAACAACGGATCGACAAAATCTTTTTGTACTTTCAATAGCAGTCGATATCCAAAGACCTCAACAACGATCCGTAGACTACACTTTATATCAACATCTCATGTCCATCAAAAAGTGAATCTTTAGGTATCCGCATCTCATGTACACCAAGAAAATATATTCAAACACAAAGTCAAGGATATAATAATTTTACAATTGATTTTGATTGTTTTGGTACTGCTAAAATCTCTATAGATCGTATCTACAGAAAATCGAATATATTCGACACTTTATATCAACATCCATAGTCAAATATATGGGTAGTTGTATCTCATGTACACAATACCTGGCTTTTTTCTAAGATAGTTTTGGCAAATAAACATGTCAACCTCAGCTCGAAGTACATCATACTTTGTTGAGGAAGATCAAATCCTTTGCCAAGTATATCTTCATATCTCACAAGATCCAATTTAAGGGAAGGATCAAAGCAAGCTTCAATTTTGAAGTCAAATAACAAACATATATCATGAAACGTTACCGAATAACATTACTCAAATTCGGCCAGGAGATCTTTACAAGCTCAATGGAAAACAATATCAGTTGCCATCGACAAGTTTAGAAGATGTGTTCCACAAGTTGAAAACTTAAACCCGAGTGGAGTCTCGAAAGAAGATATTGTAAGTCATATAAATAAGATACAATATTGCATAATTTTTTTAAAACTAATTTTATGTTTCCATGTATTGCAGTTGAAAGAAGCTCAAGACTTGCTTCGTCTAGATCTAAATTTTCGCAAAGGGTTTAAGTTTGACCATGTATGGCCTATGTTAAAAGACATGGAAAAGTTTTGTGAATCCAACAAAGTAAAAAGTCCAGGCCTTCAAAAAAGAAACAATGAATGTTTAGAAAAATCAACTAAAGCAAGTAAGTTGAAAGCGTCATCCTCCCCCTTACACATAAAGAAGAAAAAAAGAAAAAAACAGTAATGGAGGGAAAAAAATGTTTACAACCACAAATGAAAAGATCCGGTGGATGCTTGATTCAAACATTCTCTTTACGAAAAAAGTTTTGAACTTCAGGCATGGAAATTTGATCAAAGGCAACTGCGGGAGGAAAACAAAATTCTAGGCAAATATTTAAATTCCATCAGTAGTTTAGCTTACTGCGAGTACTACTGAAATAAACAACAAAAAGATTTGGGCAAAAAGAGTTCAACAAGAGACGGTTGAAGATACGAGTAGTTCATGTGACAATTACAAACCTTCTTTGAAGTTTGAAAGAAATGATGACGATGATAACCTTCCGACCTATTAATCTAGTTGTAACTTAGTTTTATCTATTAACTAAGTGACCGTAAAGTTTTATCTAGTAATGTATTCGTGTATGTGTGCTGCAGTAGATAGAATTAGTTGTCATGCCGCTATTTGTTTCTATTTTTGGGCCAGTTGTATACATATATATATATATATTGTATTCATGCAAGTGCCTTAATGAAATGTGAAGCATGCAACATGAACCCACACTACATATTAAGCTATTAATATAATATTTCTTTTTCTAAAAAATAATTTTGAATGATTAATATAAAAAAATTTCAATCAAAAAGACTAAAAGGAAACATTAAATAATTTAGTACAAAGTTTGGTGTTGCACCAAATTTGGTGCAAAATCTCCAAATATTTGGTATACAACAAAAGTTGCAATACATTTAGTGAATTGGTTGGAGTTCATTTTTTACACCAAAACACAAAATTTGGTGTTTCGGTGGATACATTGGAGATCTCCTAAGATAGCTAAAGCCAGGGGAGAAGAAGAAGGGATCTATGAAACATCAATTTTATCAAGGACGAGGGCGGACAAAGCATTGTGAACGTTGATGAAAATAGGAAAAAATGGGCAAAATATTTCACCTCTCTTTTAATGAGAGTAGAGAGCATGGAAAAATAGGGCAACTGGAGAGCACGAGTACCAAAAAATCAATTCCAAAACAACTTATTATGCACGAGGAACGTCCATGAGGAAGTTAGGTCCTCATTAAAGAAGATGGGGAGGAATAAAGCAGTAGGACCATACCAAATTCCTATAGAAGTGTGGTGGTGCTTAGGAGACACGGGAGTAAGACCTACAAAAGTGGAGACTGGTTAGGTTATTCCCATATACAAGAACAAAGGTTATGCGCAAAGTCGTAGCAACTACAGGGGTATAAAATTACCAAGTCATACCATGGAGCTATGTGAGAGAGTTAATGAGACAAGACTACGACAAACCAATTCGGTTTCATGCCAGGTTTCTCTTCGACTAAGGCAATACATCTAATAAGAAGGCTTATGGAGAAGTAGATGGAAAGACAAAATGACTTGCACATGACTTTCCCAAGACCTAGAAAAAGCCTATGATCGCGTACCATGAGAGTTGATATTGAAGACACTAAACCTTAAAGGGGCCCTAGGTAGATAATTAGGACTATTAGGGATATGTATGAAAGAGCAAGACATACGTCCGGACCCCGGTGGGAAACACGGACAACCTCCAAGTAGGTTTACATCAAGAATCGACCTTTAACCCTTTCCTTTTTGCGTTAATCTTAGACAAGCTATTGCGAGAGATACAAGAGAGCATACTATGGTGTTTGATATTCATTGACCATATCGTGCTAGTCTAGGAAATGATGGATGGCCTAAATAGCATGGGAAGTTCGTATTAGGGAGCATATTCTACACCCAAAAGAGTCATTTAGATATTTGTGATATGTGCTACACAAATCGGGGAGGATAGATGAGGACGGGACCCACCTGCAGCTGCAGGGAAGATTTTATAGGGTGGCAAGTAGACAAGCTATGCTATATGGATCAAAGTGTTTCCCGATGACGAAGGCCCAAGCTATTAGGATGTAGTGGTAGAGATGAGAATGATAAGGTGGACTTGTGGTAAAACCATGTTAGACAAGATCCTAGACGGAGTTTTTAGGGAGAAGCTAGTGATGACTATTAACAAGTATCTGCGAGAAGGATGTCTGAGATGGTTTGGACAAGTCATTAGGAGACCACCGATAACGCTAGTTAGGAGAGTGGAAACCATCATAGTTGATGGCTTGGGGAGACGGAGCAGACCAAAACTTAGGTGGGAGGATAGATTAATACTCGACTTGAAGGAGCTGCACTTGGCCGAGGACATGATCTTTGATAGGAATGCGTGAAGACTTAGAATTAGCATAGACGTGTATGACGATTAGTGTTTTTATGTGGCCTAGGGTTTTCTAGTGTTTCTAGGCGGTATCCCGTTGTCTTGGTATTTAGTTATATATATTTACTTATTTGTATATATATATATTTATATTTATATTTGGCATACATACTATATATTTATAATTTTTGTACTATAAAAACATTTATTACTTTCCTATTTATATTTGTAGTTTATATTATATATTATATATTATATGTATATTTATATAACAGTCGTACACTTTATATATTTATATAGTATCATATAATAGATACATGTATTTATCTATATCTAGTTTCTTGTATAGCAATTTGTATTATATTTGTATGTATATCTAGGTCATATATTATATTTATAATTACATTTATTTTATTTATAGCCATATATCATATATAGTTTTGTATATAGCATACATGTATTTATACTTACTCATATCCATTTGCACTCTTATAAATACTCTCATCTTTGTTGGAGGTGTTTCTAGAAGCGGTCTCTCTGCCCTTGTGTAGATGTACGACTGAATAGATTAAGTTTTAAGGTTGCGTCATTGAGTGTTACAGTTTACACTACCTTTTTTTATGATTTCCTCGTGGAAGACAACGAAATATGCATATGCTTGTGTTTTTGTTTAGGGTTAAGTGCACCAAAATGTATCAAACCAAGGTCTAACATTCGTAGTGGGTACCTAACTACTCAGGCGTACATTGTGTGTAAGAAACTTGTTATTTATTGCTATTGTATGTAATTTATGGTACTTTGAATGTCGTGTCATTTATATAAGGTGTGAAGTGGCATCCTTACAAATTCTGGGATTTGGTTTTCCTTGCTTTTCTCCGTAGACCTTCAAACCAATCATCATCGAATAGCGCGACATTCTGGTTCTCGTTGTTATCCTTCGGTTCCTTGGACAAATTCAAATCGTCTAAGTCCATTGTTTCTCCGTGTTTTGAAACGTTCCGCCTTCCGACAACAACGGGATCGAGAGTTAACCACTTTTGGCGGTCCTTCAAAAAGTTCCACGCTTGAAAATGTACGAAGGGGTTTAGGCATTCCAACCTATATTGAGCCTCCGCCCACAACCAAAAGTCATCGGCACCTTCCACGCTTCTTTGTTGTACTTGAAGCCACTTCCAAATAGCTCCCTAGTTTTGGCATGCAGCATTGAGTTTTGACCATTTTGAAGACATGTCTTTGGTCCATGCGGGTTACGGCTATGGTACTCTTCCATGACAAGATACCAAAAAGAATCGTTAGATTGTGCATTTCCTTGGTTGGGATATTCGGAAACGGCAATCCAACTTTGGGCCAATGGGAGTTCCTCCTCCGGTTCCCGAATGTTGCGGTTGGTATAAACCTTTTTTGGTTTAAGTTGTGATGGTCCAACCTCCGTTTGTTTGTCTTTCTTTTTTGACATATTTCTATGAGATTGGTGTCGGTGCCTCATCTTTGACCGATTACACGTCCGGGTTGTTAAGTGACGGGTTGTTGGGTGTTTTGTGATGAACCGATGATTGCCACATTCGGAAAGCGTTATATTGTTGGGGTGATTAGTTTAGTGTTTGATAATATGACGTTTGATGGTATTGTGTTTCAGGGACTTGAGTTTGCGACATATGGTATGGAATATCAAACCGGGCATGTCGGTTGACGGGTTTGAAAATGTTGCTTGTTCTAGAAACGGGTTCCATTGTGAGTGTAGGTTGTACGGGTTGTTCGACATTGTGAATTATATAGAATTACAAAGTGTTTGAGTTTTTGAAGTATGTTTGAAGATAAGAGTGGGTGGTTTGACATGTATTTGAAGTGTGGTATTTATAGATATGAAAATAAGGTTTAAGAAAAGGTCAAAAGGGCCGTCGGACTTTAAAGAAATAAAATAACAAAACAACGTCCCGTGTTGGACGCCTTCTCAAAATGCCATCCCGAAGTGACGAAACACCGTCCGACGGCATTTCGGATGAAAAACGCAGATGCCTTCTTGCACACTCTGTGTTCTAATAGGAAAAAACAAAGGTGTCCATATTATACATGTAAAATAGAGCATGCTGTTTTCTTATCTTCTTTGTAAAATATGTCACAAGTATCAAATGTATGATTGTATAAGTGAAATTTGATCTTCTGATATCATACTTCTTGATTTAACTTGAAAAGTTATTGTCAAATCTTGAATATAAATACTACAATATCCTCTATTCTTTTCTCATCACCATATACCTCTCAAGTCACACCCACCATAATCTTAAAACTTAACCAAACCACCCAAATGATCGCAACAAACAATTACGTGTTGACATGTTCATGTGCAAACTGCACGAAAGAAACCAATTCTCATTCCAAACACTCACATTACAAGAAGAAAAACATCATGACTATTCTTGAATTTGTTTTAAGTTTAAAAATAACCAGGGTTTACATTAACATCAAACAACACTTTTTGCTTATATCTCGAATTCACAGTATCAATTACCACTACCACCACCAAAGAGGTAACCCAAGGACGACCCACCACCTGGTGCTGCATGAACCTTGGTTGACGGCCGATCCTGAACATAATCATAAATCAATACATGTAAATAACATAGCACAAAGTCATAAACCAACAACAACGTCAAACTCAAAACAGAAACCAAAACTAAATAAATAAATCATACCGTAAGGAAATTGCCAGTGTTCTGACCCTCAGCTCGGAAATAGTTGTTGGTCCGGCTATCGTTGATCCCAGCCGGTATCTCTGGTGTATTATTCAGCTGGGGTACAATCTCAGTAGGCTTAGGAGGCGGCTCACTAGTAGCGGCTACTTGTACATGCTTCACCGGAGATGGAGCAGCAGAAGCAGACGCTGTCTTGCCGGTAGTAGGGTTCGGCTCACCGCTACCAAAAAGGTAGTTAAGTGAACTCTGCCCCCCACCGCTGCTAACTCCACGGCCCATGATCTCTGCTTTCGGATTCAGCTACACAACTGCTCTCAATTCCTAATTAACAATCATAGTAAGCTCAGCAAGCAAGTACCAACTAATTGTAGTTGACAAACTGAGCAGGACATCTAGTGAGACATTAGTGTACCTTATTTTATTTTTATTTTTTTCTTTCTAGATTTAACAAAGAAAGCCCTAAATTGGATATAAAGTTATCGGTTGTTTGGTTTAGATTATTTTTTGAGCTTATTGAATCTACAAAACCAAAAAGCTCATTTTTACAGGCTTACGAGCTTATCAACCATGAGTTTATTGCTTAATTAAGTTTCTAAGCTTCACTTGATAAGCTGGTAAAAATTAAATTCTTTGGCTTTTCAAAAAGTCAATTAACCGATATTCCCATAAAATAAGCTAGCGGTATGATAACATTGATAAGTGATCAAACCCTAGGTCCACTTATTAAGCAGCACCGCACACCATTAAAACAACGAATTAAATCAACTAATAATGGAAATTAAAGTACAACATTTGTCCTAACACACACTAAATCCTAGATTCGGGATGAATCTGAAACAAGATATCAAATTGAAACACAAAATGCGTACAAAAATATCTAATTTGCTTACAACTAAATTACAAAACGTGAAATGTATATACTTCAAAAGCAAAAATTGAGCAGGAAAGTAAGAATGTATAGAGAAATAACTGACCTGAATGTGAATTATGGATCAGATCTAGATCGAAATCGAATTCAAGATGGAACAAGTAAACAACTATTGTTGTTGGTGTATATATTGTGACCCCCAAATTCGAATCGAATTTGAATTTTGAACCCGAACCCGGATTCGTTACTTTATTCGGGTCCGTTGGATTATTTTTACGCGGTGCCAGAACAATTGTTTTTTAAAAAAGTTAAATGGTCAGATTTTTGTAAATTAATAATAGGTGACCATCTTATTGATTTGGTTGGGCCAACAAAATAATAATAATAATAATACTAAAATAATAATAATAATAACTGAAATTATAAGAAAAATTATTTATTCGATAAATAATAATATTCCATATCGTAAATCAGAGAACATAAAATTATTCATATTGCCCATAAGAGATAATGAAACAAGTACAAGTAAAAGCTTCATTTAAATGTACAAGTCAAGTTGTGTAAACGAAACCAAGTTTTGTGTGTGCACTTACTTTAAAAGGTTTGGTAGCTGTCCATAACATGTTACTTGAAGTCACTTGACGTAAAATAGTATAAACTAAAATAGTTATTGGAAATAAAATTTTCAAATGCGAAAAAACAATCATTTAATAGTGACGTATTTAAAATTGATACCCTTCAGTCCTTCATCACAGTCCACAGTGACCACATGCTACATTTTGGCCCACGGACCATGGTCCCCAGCCTACAATATACAAACAAAGGTGAATCATACATCATAGCATGCGTTAATTCGGTTTGATTTTTGGTATTAATTGAAAACCAAATCGAAATTTCGGTTTTTGAATTTTTAAAACCCAAATCGTTCGGTTATTTCGGTTTCCGTTTCATTCGTTTTTTTCCAGTTTTTCGATATTTTTGGTTCGGTTTTTCCAATTAAGCTTATTTGTCAAATACTTTTATAAATATACATTTTATATGGATATATTTTTATATATTATTCACATATATTCTATATATATATTAGAAATGAGTTCAAAATTTCACTTTAAAGAGTTAAATATACATACATACATATACATATTGTATATATGTATTTATGTATATGATATTTTAATAGTTCGGTTTGGTTTTTTTGATCGATTTTTAAAGCGAAAACCATAACCAAACCGATCGGTTAGGTTTTTAGAAAGTCGAAAACCAAACCATCGATTTTTGGATTAGTTTGAATTTTTTAGTCTTTTTTGATTTTTTGATTTTTAGTTCGATTTTTGCTCACCCCTACATACATGTAAGGTATAGCATCTTTCAAAAATGTATCACACTTTCAAATGTATAATTTTATAAGAAAAATTCGATGGTCTGATATCACTTTTCTTGATTTCATTTGAAACTCTTATCCTCAAATTAATCTTGAATATAAATACTACGGAGTACAATCCTTTCTATCCTCTATTTTCTTTTGTTATCATCAACAACCTTGCAAGTCACAAACACCATTTATCTTAAACCCGAACCAAACCCACATGATTGCAACAAAGACTAACGCGTTAACATGTTCATATACAAACCACCCAAATGAAAACCGCACAAAAGAACCCAATTCTCATTCCAAACACATTCACATTACAAGAAGAAAAGCATCATCATTTATCCTCCTTTTTTCTACTCCAATTCCATTCCATACCCAACCGGCATTTGCAGTCGAATCCTCACTTCTAGACATGTTTAGAATGACGGTTCCTGACCAAACGGTAGAAGAAGCCGAGACCGGAATCAGGGAACATGCAATGAGTTTAATAAAAGTGAAAGAGCTGTTGGAATTAGAATTATGGAAAGAAGCACAAAAGGAATTGAGAAAAAGTGCTTCTTATTTAAAGCAAGACATTTATACCATAATTCAAGGGAAGCCTGGAATTGAAAGACCTCAACTCCGGAATCTTTATTCAAAGCTTTTTAATGATGTCACCGGATTGGATTATGCAGCAAGGGATAAAGATATGCCACGTATGTGGAAATTATATGAGGATATTGTTATCACACTTGATGATATTTTGTCTAAGGTTTAATTAGTTTAAATTTCATTATTTTATATATAAAAATTAATTTACCTTAAAATTATTCCTTATTATCGTACGCAATTATTTGTACTAACTTTATTTGACAATATCTTCTACCATAGTTTGAATATGAGTTAATTAGGCTAATAAATTCAGAATTCTTATGTTTGAGGTCGAACACTCGAGGTTAGATCCTTGTATCCCGTCACTCTTGTTACTGGGTGTTGTATTGAAGTTTTTCAGTTTAGATTATTTGTAAAAGTTTTTCTTTTTTTCCTTTTCTTACTAAAATGCACACGATGTAATTGAGATATTCCCGTGATCATTTCTAACTATTTCCCTAACTAATCTCAAGATGTCTACCGAGAGAGGTCCGACCCTTAAAACTTTTGTAAATACATCGTGACGTCGTAACACTAGAGCACCATTTTAGTATGTGTCAAGCAATTTTCGTGAATCTCCGTCGTCCACCAGTGAGTAGCTTGTGACACTTGATCACTATATATATTTTTCATAAATGATATGATCTATTTTTAAAACTAAATAATATATTGACCAATAAACAAATATTCATAGACCATTCTAAAATGAATTTACTCACTTCAATATAATTCATTTTTGACAACTGTTGTATATCTATTTATCAGTCTTATTCGTTCAATACGCATATGAATGATGATTAATGTGAATAGCAATTTCATTAAAAGATAAAATTGATACTTTCTTTGTTGGATTAAAAATGAGTTGTTATACTAATTTTCTTTTTTAAAACTGAATGAAAGATTTTAAACAGAAAAAGTAAAAAGTTACATAGTATTTACCCGTTAAATTGAATACGCTACTAAAGAATTTCTATCTCTTATTATAGTGTGTGCTTTTGGAGGAGCACTCATACAAGAAGGAAGTTTGAGCTTGATGCAAATGACTAAAATATCTTCTGCTTTATATGATTATCAATCAAATAAAAAATTATTCTATGTACCAATCCTTACATCTCCTACTACTCGTGGGGTGACAGCTAGTTTTGGTATGTCGGGGGATATTATTATTATTGAACCCAATGCCTACATTGCCTTGGTGGGTAAACAAGTAATTGAATAAGAGCTTATTCGATTTAATCGTACTACGTAATTTTTTAAAAAGCGTTCTGAGTGAGTTATAGCTTTTATATCACAAAACTTAAGAAAAAAATAAAATAATTGTTAAAATGTAAAATAACGTTTTTTTAAATCAAACTTAAACTTAAATAATTGCATTGTTATTAAGATGAAGAAAGTAAATAATACTAATTTATATATAGTATATATACATATTAATGTAGCTTAAATTAATATTACAATTAATTTATCATTTTTGATTATTATTTATTATTTTTGATATACAAACTTTATATATATATAGTTTATATCAAATATAATAAACCTTAAAATAAATCATAAATAAAACAATATAGAAATAATATATGCATAAAAATATATTATAATTTGAAGTTGTAAATCAACGAACATCAAAAGTTCAAAATTTGTACATATCTCATTCTTACCCTTTAAAGATATTCAATGTTCATTGATTTTATTATCTAGATGAGTTTACCATTTAACGACTCATATTTTCTATTTATTCTAGGACTTAATGTCTCATAATGCATTTAAATTTGTCAAAAAAGCTATTGTGTGTATTCAATTTTCAATTATTGTTGATTGTAAGTATTTTGGCTGGTGTGTCATCCATCTAAAACATCCACGTGTCATTCATACAAAGTCTCACGCCAAAAAATTACATAAAATTAACGATAATTGAAAATTGGATACGCACAATAAAGATTTTGAAAGTTCATACACACAATAACTTTTTTTGACAAAGTTGGATACATTTTCAAACACTTAGGCCTTTATTCTATCTTAAAGTTTATTTCACAATAACCCACATATGTATGTATGTATATATAGAGAGAGAGGGAGAGAGAGGAATGTTCAAATGTGAACTACATAAAAGTTAAGAAGTTGTGAGAATTAATAAATTATGTATTTATTCACATGTGATTAACTTTATTAATATGTGAAAATTATGGTACATTCGATTGAGAAAGCAAAGACTTAAAAAAAATAATACTAAAATTAGGTGTAAAAACATAAAAAGATATACATTTATTCACATGTGAACGATTATGTGAACAAATTCGGTAAAATGTGTTTTAAGACGTAATTTTTAGGGTTTTTAGCTACTTTTTCTTTCTCAATCGAACATATATCAATGTTCATATATGAATTAAATTTATCGTGTGTGAACAACTACGTTATATAGTGGTTCTCACGATTCCTCAATTTTTATGTGATTTTCATTTGAACCTCCAAACACACGTACACACACACACACAATAAATACATAGGTATTTCAGATTTCAAGTCGTCGTACCTTCTAACCAAACACTTCACAATTTTTGTACTTTAATTAATTCACATTTTAAGTCGTACATTCTTACGTACTAGTGGGATGGCCCGTGCGATGCACGTATGTTGTACGTTCCAATGTTTACATATATGTGTTTTTGTGGTGGTTGAATGCTTTTAGATTCGAACGTTCCAATGTTTACACATGTGTGTTTTTGTGGTGACTGAATGTTGTTAGATTTGAACGTTTGCATGGTCATATTTTGACTATTATTTGTACTACAAACTCTATAAATGGTCAAACATTGAAGATAAAAGAGTAGATAGTGAATCGTACCCGCATAGAATGTTGTGTTTTTATATTAGAAACATTAGTAACATAAAATGTCAACCAATCAATACTTATATTGGGTTATTTTTCTCTAGCAACATATACATAAAGTGTGAATCGAGTTGAGTAAATGCTCATTCGGGCTTTCTTGAATAAACAGTGTTCGGTAAAAATGAATCACATTCTGAGCAACTAAACCCTCAACATTACCCACCTCTTGAGCATCCACTGATTACACAACCATGAATTCTGCAGAGGCATTTCATGGAAGACCTTTACTGTATAATGTATAATGTGACTGAACTATTTAGTTTACGATGTGATGAACCAAAAGGCAAATGGGAAATTTTAGTTTTTGGCAAGAAAAAATTAGGATTACTTGAACCCTGAAATTATCTCAAATTAAAAAAAAAAAACGTTCAGATTTTTATAGAAAATACTATCAGTTCAACACATATTAATAAACTTTAAAACAATAACAAACTAAATACAACACTTACTTGTAAAAACTCAGCTGCTGCAATCTCCAATGGTGTAGCCATTATTGCATAAATAGGAATTAAACTGTAACAAAACAAAAACAATAGTACCAAATTTTTATTAACTTTCAGTGGCATATGATCGATTACATACTTTCGAAAAGGCAACCCATATTAGCTAAAAACAGTTAATAATCAACTAATAAAGTCATGAGTATGAATACCATTCATCATGTTCGGATAGCTCAACTTAACAAAATAAGTAATAAAACATTAAAACGTCTAGCTACTGTGTTCTATACTTCTGCACAAAATTAAGTGTTCACATAATTTTCTTTTGTGATTATTTCCACAACGCTAGCCAGCTGCCAACCAAATTCTCTATTATAACATGTTATTTCTTTTGGGCCTTATCAATTGGCTTTCAGCAAATTTCCATATGGGCCTTACCAGATATTAATATACTTGTGTGTAGTATTTTGTAGTACGTATGTTTAACCTTTTTAGCCTCATTTATTAGATTAGTTAATGAAATCATTATTTGGACAAAACTCAAAAATTATAGGATAAGTGATTTTATTATTCCAAGCTCTAATTTCTTAAATATATTTAAATTTCATTAAGAACCTGATGAGAATTAAGATCATTAGTAATGGGAGTTGTATTGAAATTGTATAAGAAGAATCTTGCTTAGGTGGGGTTGTATGTATCACACTTATTCATTAGGGATGACGATGTGGAATTGTATCATATACAACATTGTATAGGGTAAACCCATTGTATAGAACATTATGATTGGATTTATAAAGTTCTATGGGTTAAATGGAATGAAAAGTAAATTTGTATAAATTAGAGGAATAATAATGTGTATATTTATACAACTTTGTAGAATTGTATTTATTACTCGTGCTCTTAGCCTGGGCTCAAGAAGTTTTATTATAAGCTTTGTTAGCTAAGCTTTACAGCAATGAAATTTGTGAGTTTAAAGGAAACTTGTCAAAATGGTTCTATAAACGAAATTGTGTCTTTTTTAACTACTTTTTAGTTAAGGCAGATACTAAATTACCAATGATGAGTTTTTTTTTTGTTTGAATAGCCTGTACGTTGGGTGTGTCAAGTGATATAACATGGAATGTACATAGTGTTTTAATACATTTGCATGCACATAAAATTTTGTTATGGAAAAAGGCCCAAATTAAGAATTCATTTGCCTCCAAAATAGCTTCATTCCTGTGAACCTAGCTAGACAATAAATCAAGTAGTATAGATGATGACGAAAGATTCATTGTTAAGAAATAATACAATGTTACGAGAACATATGGATGCTTAAAGTTGCCACACACACAAAAAGAAAAGTTTCAGGAATTACATTATTTTGAACTCGAATTATCAAGATATACTAGTTTAATGACCTATGTATACACGAATTTTATTAAAAAAATATTTTATAAGATTAAAATTTTAGATTTTATAGTTATTATAAATATAAATATAAATATGTAAGTAGTTTTATGTATTAATTTATTTATATGTTTTGTATGTTATTTAGTAATAAAATCATATTAGTTATGATTATTTACATGCACGAGGAATAAAAGGCCAATGCATATTTACATTTATGATACATTTTAATAATAACTAAAAAGTTGCTCATAAAAGTAATTATTGTCAAAGACATTTTGCATGCTTAGAAAATGACAAAATTTTAAGTCTAAACCACCTTTAAATCTATTAAAATAATTCAAAATAGGAAGAAAATTTGTATTGCATGAAATTATTATTTAATAAACTCAATAAAAAGAGAAAAATTTTTACTTCATCAAAGTTTCTTAGACATTACCCTTTAATATATATAATAGGTAGATTTCTTTTAAAAGTATAAAAATACTGTGTTTTTAGATATATAGTTCCCCACGTATGCTTTTTATGTACAAAAAGTAAAGATACTACAAAAGGTCAAAAAATCTTTGCAAATCATCTTTCTCTCTCCGTTGTATTTATTTCAACTCTATTATCTATGTAATATCCATCATTCCTTCCCATGATCCGTAACTATAAAATAGAAGAACAACCAGGTTATTAAAATATGCTAACACAATTTAATAATTTCACAACAACTCAACCTTATAACAGTAAATTTATTAACTTACATGACTACAACTGAATCAATGATCAAATTCTTCATTCTCATATCTTCTTTTTCTAGTGATCGTTTATTTCTCCAACTCAACAGTTGTTGTCATTTTTTTTCATGAAATTGCTAAGATGGATAAAACTCATCAAGAAGTAACTCCACCTGGCAATACGAGTCTAGTTGATCTTCTACGTACCTTAACGGATCCATTGTCAACTATAGTGTCTTTGTATCCATCTTCCCAACTCATTCCCTCACCTAGTTCACCATTTAATAGACATGATTTTACATGACTGGTCCAAGCACACGGTCTCCGTCTATAGATGATAGATGTGAGACTAGTAACGTTTCGCTGAACAGGAAGACTCGGAGGCAAGTGGCGATGACAGTGACACTTCAAGTAATATCGAGGAAGACTAATGACGATTTGATCGATAACCAGAGTCAAAATGCCCGTGTAAGTATTCATCAGACGACAATGGTAATGACATACAAATGCATGACAACAACGTTTACATTGATTTTTGGAATGAAGCAAGAAATGAAATACGGCTAGGGATGCGGTTTGAAAATAAGAAACAACTCAACATGGCCATATCATTATGGTTTGTAGCACAAAATCGAGAATTTAAAGTTGTTAAAAGTTGAATAAATACATAGGTAGCAAGATGTACCGAGGAAAAAGAACAAAGTTGTAATTTGTATGTTCGTGCCCTTCAAAAGAAAAGTCACCAACAATGGCAAATTACAAGGTGGGTTCGTGAACACAATTTTCTTGGAGCATTATTTGGTATTGATAATAGAAACTTGACATGAACGTTGATTGCATCCTACATTCGACATTCAATTGAGCAAGATCCCGCATATTAGTGAAAAGTATTCAAGCGAACGTTAAAAATCTCTTAAATGTAGATGTTTCCTACAAAAAAAGGATAGGATGGGAGGAGAAAAGCATTAGAGGCTGTTTATGGAGTTGGGAAAGCAATTTTGCGGAGTTGCCTGCATATATTAAGGCTTTACAAACTTCCAATCGGAATACCGTATTGACATGGTTTCATCATCCAAATAGCTCATCAAATGTGATGACATTTAAGTATATATTTTGGGCATTTGCACCCGCGATTAATGCATTTTAGATGTGTAGGCCTATTATTAGTGTAGATGGTATACATTAAAAAGGTTCGTATAAGGGCAAAATTCTTGTGGCGGTATCAAAAGACACCAATAACAGTATACTACCGGTTGCATATGCCATAGTTGATGAGGAGACAACCCATAGTTGGTGTTGGTATTTTAAGCAATTCAGGAATTACATTGCAAGAGATAAACAAGTATCTGTTATCTTTGACAGACATGGGGGAATAATTCATGCAATGGTATAGAGGGATGGAAAGAGCCATTTTCATATCATCGGTTTTGCATGCGACATATTAGTAGTAATTGTATGTCAAAGTTCATGAGCTTGGCTCTAAAAAGATTTTGTTGCGTAATTGGTAGCACGACTCAAGAACGAAAGTTCTTTAGATATAAAATAGAGATACAAGCACTCAGCCCTAACACTTAAAAATATCTCTAGGAAATTGATAAAAGTAAATGGAGTCTTACGTTTAATCTTCGATGGGGTTCTTTGACAGCAAATATATCTGAGAGCTTCAACAATGTGTTGCGAGGTACTAGATAATTGCCAATTAGAGCTTGTATGGAACTTGTTAGGTCTACAAGGTTCCAAAACTTGATTAACATATTAAGTTAAAAAATTTAACTTTAGTATCAGTGTATTTAATCAATTAAAGTTGAATTGTTCTTAACGAAAACAAGAAAAATCGATATAATACAGATTATGAATCAAATGAATATCTTTTATTCAATAATTCAAAGTTTGTATCACAAATAGTAGAAGTATGATTCTAATTCAATTGCTCTGAGCCTATTCTAAACTTATCAAAGTTCATAGAGAATATCTTTAGTAGAATTAGCGAATCAACAACTTCTATTCGAATGAACAATCGAACACCTATTTATACATGTAATGTGTTAATTGCTCTTAACTTCTATAGCGTAATCTAAGGAGAACTAAATCAAATACTTAATTTGGATTATCCTAATTGATAGGAACGTATTCAAATCCTCCTTGTTTAGCCCCACCATGAATCTATAACAGTCTTGACTTTCTCAACGTTTGACTGTGTAGAACTTCAAAATGTATTCTTCTTCAGTTTATTATCTTCACTTTGTTGATCTTCAGTATGTCAGACTCTTAGTCTGTAATCTTCACTATGTAGAGTTGTGAGTTTGCAAAGAATAATTAATAAACTTAGAAACCTTTTTCGGTAAAGGTTTGAAAGATTTATCCGTGTAAATCTTTACTAGAACATTTACTTGATATTTGTTGTTTTAAAACCTTGAGATTTAAGATAAGTTGTCAAACCATCAAACTCTTTTTCCGTATGAGATTCGGGCTTAGGTTTTAGATCCGATACATTTAAGGCTAATTTCAATTCCAAAGAAGCAGAATGTTGTTCGAGTTTTTCATTTTTGGTTAAAAACTGATTTTATGATTCTTCCATTACTTTATCCTCTTACTTCAAATATTTTTTCAAATCATCTATTATGTTTCAAGAATTCAGTTTAGGACATAAAGTTTTTGAAAAACAACTTGCTCTAAGACAACATCTTGAGAAAGTTCTTCTTTAGAATAACTGCAGAAGTAGTGATCCGGAAGTGTTAATTTTCACGTTGAATAATTTTCATTAAGTTTCTCATAATCATATGGAATTTTCATGTTTTAAGATCTTTTCCAATTAAAATCCTCAATATCTTTAGCTTAATCAATAATGTATACTTTAGGTTTTCAAAACCTAAACCTTCTTTAGAATGATGAAATTAAAATACCTTTGGCTTATTCATAAAATTAGTTTGATCAGTTTGACCTCTCTTTTCAAATTTATCATCTACGTCTTTGAGTGTATAATACGATTTAATTCTTTCAGCAAGAAGCAAATCATATTTTGTAGAATTTAGTCTACTCTCTCGTTCTGGAATCTCAAGTTTCTGTGATAGATAAGATACTTTGGATCGTAGGCAGTGAAAGTTCTTTTCCGTGGCCTTAGTCTTTTCCGTTTTCATTTTAAAATATATTGAAATTTTTTCCATTTGAGTTATTAACTGCATGTGATTTTCACACTCACTTATTGAGATAGATACCTCAAACTGTATCGCAACATGGCAAGAAGCAAGATCATTCTTATTGATAATTTGCATTGTTGTGAGCTTAGATTGCCACTTCTCATTTTAGTCTTTACTCTTTCAAGTTGTTCTTGAAGATTTTTAACATCAGCTAAAGCAAGAGCGTTTGCTTTAGACTTTTGAGTACCCCAATATTCAACCACTTCAAGTTCATCTCCCTGATGCGGCACCAAACGGTCGGTTTATTTCGTCGCGGCGTTGTCGTCGTGGGTTGAGGTTGCCGGACGGTGACCGAGCGGTGCTTTATCAGTGGGGTTGTTTTATGTACTACCTAATAGATACTAATATGTGGTAAGGATGATCAGGGTCGTCTCTATGACGGTCAAATTTGAAATGGAGCTTGTTTGGATATTTTAGTATTCAAGATAGGGTTTTGATAGTTTGATAGTTGGATAGTTGGATAAGATTTTATCTAATTAAACTACTAAAACAATAAAATATACTAGCTAGCATGCAAGGAACAACTAAGGATAGAGAAAACGTGGTTCGCCATGATTTAGTATAGTGTCGGGATGATGTTAATTATGAAGACATTCCTTAGACTAATAGACAGATTAACCTTGGTGTAAACACTAGAACCCTGCTAGTTTAGCATATGTTCTAAATTAGCATGTCACGAGGAACTAGGTTATTGTGATGTTGGTCAGAATGTGGTCATGCTCAACTCTCAACACTGTCCTGTTACGGAACTAGTGACCTTCTTTGGAATATATAGATTCCCTGAGGTGCATGAATAGAGTAGCAGACCTTTCTTGGAATATGTAGATTCCATGGGGTGCAAATGACCCTTCTTGGAATATGTAGATTCCTTGGGGTGCGTGAGTAGCAGCCCTACTAGAATCTGACCTTTCTTAACACCTGAGTTTATCTTTCATTCTCCTAAGTGCAAATAATAGTCTTCATTTATAATCGTGTTTTGAATAGCTTTCTATGAATGGCTTTGATAGAATCTAAAGGTGATAGACAAACTAGAACACTTAGTGATTCTTCGTCTTCCTTTTTAGATTCATAAACTAAGTTTGTATTTTAGCACGTTGAAATTCCATTTATGATTTAAACCGGCCCTTGCTTAAGATTACCCAATAAATCCCTTGGTAATCAACAATTTACTACACTTATGTGTTTCCACAGCTTCAGACCTTGACCATGTTCAAAAGAGGCCTATAGTAATTCACAGTGTACTCTACTACTTACCAGTATTTCCAGGGCTTCTTACTTTGACCATAGTTTTGACACAGATAATTAATTACCTCTTAAAAAGGTTTTAATCATGTTTATTGGTGGAAAGGCGGTAATTGATAGTGAGGTTTAAAATCATAGATAGAAAGCGAATTCAAAACGACGAACTCATGATCCACAAAGTATTATACCGACGGTTTTTTCGTGGCTTCCACAGTGTACTACACCTAGTGGTGTTTCCATTGCTATACCACGGACTCAGACGTTTTACGGTATTTACGTTGCTTCATAACGGTCCATTTAACGATTATCTAAACATCATTCATAACTATAATTATCTAAATCATGGCAAACATACAAGCAACTACTCACATATCATGGCAATTAACATTTCAAATATTAATAAATCGCAAACATCAAACAAGAACATTATGACGAATTAATAAAAGAAAAGGATAAATATTACCCGTAAATATTGCGAGCAGAATAACACTTGTATTTCTTTTGAATATCCAAAGCGTTACATTGCTAAGCTAGCTACTAACTACTAACTAATACATAATTAAATCCGTAATCCCTTACTTATCTCTCCCTAGATTAATTAGATTAATCTAGAGAGAGAAAGTAAGAGAGAGGGAAGAAACAAAGAGAAATGGAAGTAAATTGAAGTGTGAGGTGTGTGGAATGTTGGATGAGGAGGTTGGTATTTATAGAGGTGATCCCGAACCGTATTTTGACCATCCGAACCGTATTTGACCTTCCAAAAATCGACCCGTATTGCGCGAACCGTATCAAGATGCAATTTTTACGCATATACAGGTCGCGCGAACCGTATACGGTTCGTTTGAGCCGTATACGGTTCAATTGGCCCGTATACGAGTGGATTGGGCCTTATACGGTTCAAACGAGCCGTATACAGGTCGTTTGGCCCATATCTCCGGGGTCGTAGGTCGCGTGTGCGGGATCGTAATTCTCCGTTTGCTTGTTTTGGCTCTAACTTCTTCGTTTCTTATCCGTTTTTAGCGATCCTTATATCCACGCGATCGTAATCAAATTATCTTTAACTTAAGCTTGATCAATGATAATTTCCATAAAACTATCAAAAAGATGATTTGAACGCGAGCGAATCGCCTTGTGTTGACTTGGCTCCATTTTACTCGTTTTTCGCCCATTTTTGGTGATTTTGCAGCATCGTCTTTGTAATTTCCTAATCAACACAATAAACCAAATAAATGTAATATTTGGATAGAAATGTTAATTATTTAATTAATATGGGTAAGATAATGTGAGTAAAAATGTGACTTTTTACGCGTTATCACTCCCAAAATTGAAAAATAAAATTCGTTAACTTTTTTTATCCCATTAGTTCAAGACTTGAAGAATCATAATGAACATCTTTGTTTTTATGTAACACTCTAGCCATTGCCATTAATTACTCGAATGGATCTTTAAAGATTTGTGATTTGAAGTCTAACAAAGATCCGCTGTTCAACGAAACCAAAATTTGAACTCAAATGGTTTAAAAAAGATTCTGCCAAAATTAATGGCAAAAAATCTCGAGTAAAATAAAAAATTTCTCAATTTTGTTTTTGAAAAATTTCTACTAAACTCTTGAGTAGATATCAAAGATGTCTACTAAACTCTTAGGTAGATATCAAAAATGTCAACTAAAGTCTTGGGTGGACATCAAAAATGTCTACAACGGATATATGTCGACTAAATCTTTGCGACGAGAAATACTAACTCCCATGGACAGTTGCTTAAATAAGTCAACGAAAACTCTGTAGATGTCAAAGATCTCGATTAAACCTTGGTAGCGATATCTCTTAAATCCATAGGTCGACAAATTTTAACGATATATGTATCTGCTATATGCCCGATATCCTTGTTCAGGAGGAGATGAAACTAGTTGAGATTCTAGCACCAACTCAGAAACAATATTAATCAACAAATCAATCGATTAACTCTTACTTTCACTCGAAATCGATTTCAAATGCTTCGACTATCCAAAAATGAATATAACCATGCACTAATACACATAAAACATCTTGTTTTACTTTCATTAAAATTGAAAATTGAGATTTAGCTTAAATTAACAAATTCCACCTGTGAACTTGTTATAATCAATCACATAAACAATAATCCATGGCTTAAATCTTCAAATTTTAACTAACCACTCTTAATTTCAGTACCTGCTAACCTGCCAACGACATCGCAACCAGGGGTTCTGCCTCTTGGACCCCGCTAGGGGCGTTGCCACTAGAACCCTACAAGGGTCCCCTTGAGACCCACAATCTTGGTTGAGTCTGGAATGTAGCAACTTTGCCGGATATCAACTCCACATCATCTAACCCGTGTCCACTAATCCGCCAATGCACTAAAATATATTGTTGAGAATGAAGATTTAATCAAGAACAAATGAAATTTGGACAAGGGAAAGTTCACAATGTGAAGTAATTTGTATTTTGGTTGCGACGCAAAGTGTGAATAGTGAAGATCATGACGTGAACTATTTTGGTCACGACACGAAGTCTGTGTCGGCGGAATCAAATTATTTCTTGTTCCCTAAGTTAGTTATTCCCTATATAAGTAAACCCTATGTATTTGTAATTCTTGAATTAAGAAAATAATAGTAAGAACTCTCTGGTTTGACCCCTTGGACTAAATCGATCTCTTTGGAGATTAGACACAACACATTAAATTCTTGTGTTTATATTGTTTCATTTATCTTGTTTGCTTAGTTTCAATTATAAGTTTATTGTTTGTGGGTGTAACCACGGTTACACTAGTGTTTTTGGGTTGATTTTTTGCTACCGATAAGTATCAGTGTCATGAACTGATTGTTGTTAGTTGTTGTTTCCGTTGTAATTCCTGACAACTGGTATAAGAGGTTCAGGGTTTGAAGATCGAGAACAATATAGCAGATGAAAGCATCATCAAGATTAGGTTTTTGATGGTTAGGGTTTCAGTTTCTAGAAGATGAAGGTATGTGATAGATTTGGATCCGGTAGAAAAAAAGAACAACAGGGGAACAATTGGAAAGACACGATATAAGATTTATTTGCAAGGTAAATCAGGTTTAGCTCAGTGATATAATCGTGACGCGATTATGGTGTACATTTTCTGATCCGATTACATTATGTAAATCACGACGCAATTTACGTGTTTTGCGACATGATTCTGATGTTTTGATCATGACACTATGATGGCTGGTCCTAACGCGATGACACAGCAGGAGGCCGATCGCGTTGAGGCTGTGTTCAGTTATGGTAAGATGTATTCATTGATTATAGTCGATGGTGATTTAGTTGCGATTGAGAGTTTTCGAATCCTAGGTTTTGAATTCGGGGTTCATCGTTCTTTGCAATCCCGTCAAAGAAAGGATGAAAGTTTTCATATTTCTTCTCCTATAAGATGCTGATGAGTAGGCGTTTGATGTTACGAGTGTGGTATGTGATTTCTCAAGACTTACTTGATAGAGACTCGATTCTCAAATATGTGAGATTTGTTTCGAAGCTCAAGATGATGGTTTTCTCAGTTGAGTAGTTGGGTAATAAACAGTGTCACGTCCATTTAGTAATTGACAGTGGGAGTTATCAAGGGAGTTCGGTTATAGCTCGCAGGAGACCATGTTTATGATCGAGTATTCCAGGTTTGGAATGACTAGGCAGGTTAGAGCTCACACACTCAGAAGATATTGGTTGTAGAAGATACCAGATAGAACGCGATTGGCATGGCTCAAGTATTAGTTGTTAGGTTTGGTTCAACAATCAAGTGAATCTTTAGGACAAACAAATAGGGAACTTTCAAGTAGGTTAAAGGCGGATAATCTTGTAAGCACTATTGAGCTTTTGTGATATTATTGAGAGTTTCGAGAACTCTTGCGAGTTTGGTAACTGAGGGAAGTCAAAGCTAGTGGGAGTTTGGAACTAGTGAGAGTCTTGACACGGCTGTGTGATTGATGGATAACAAGTTTCTACGGGTTTAGTGTGCGTATTTCGGGTAACACTAGAGCATTCGGACCTTCAATTTGTACTCTCCAATGTCAATATATTTTGCAACTAGCCGGGTGTTATGAAGCAGAGTCTTCTTAGAGAGTCGCGGTTGTTATTTTAATATGTACATTAATGAGTGGGAGAAGATGTGTTCATAGAAACCGTAACTACGTTTTGGGTCAGTGTAACAACGGGAAAACAAAAGTTGATAATGTAGGTTTTCAAGGTTGTGATTGCATTCTCACGGTAAACATTGATGATGATCTACGCATTGGTTCTATCGGCGATTTTCTGATTGTTGGGAAGGAAAGTCAGATAGACAAAAAATTTCTACGGGTGGTCGATGACATATCGGTGCCAGAATCAGACGTGGTTCTAATCGATAAGCTAAAGAGGCGGGTGTCTCTTAAAAGAATAATGTGGTTGGATTTGTAGCCAACGCTTCAACGTATCTTCTTGGGCTAGAAGATGGTGGTGTAGATAACTAGAGAGTGGTCCCAGGTTCATGGTGTATGTTCTAGTAGCTTTGTATCGAATGTCTTCCGACTCTGCATGGTCGAGCAACGTGTCCAGAATGGTATTTTTGTTACACCCTAACTTTTTTTAAAAAAAACTCCATTTACAATCAAAATGCTACCCATTGTTTCCACTGATCATATACAACTTATAAACCAACTTAATTTACATATGTTCGTCCTTTACAATCAAATTCATATCAAAACGTGTTTGACCCATTTTGACACCATTACAAAAACTGGGTTCAATGCAACAAGTCCATAGGATCTCGGCTATGATTCAAAGAGATTAGCCCTTGCAAACCTGTAACAAGTGCATAGCAATCCTTCTCTAAGCATTCCCTTTTTCCGCGAGTCTCCTGCTTACCCAATTCACTTGTGCCTACAAAATATGTACAACTAAAGAGTAAGTGAAACGCTTAGTGAATTCATATGCAATTAAAAAACTGAACAACTTAACAACTGAGTCAACATAAGTTGACTAGCAACTAGCAACTAGCATATACATGATATGCACAACTATACGGATCCGTAATCTGCACCACTTTATCAACTCAACTGAATTAGCACGAGGCTAATAATCTCTACATGTAGAGCAACTGACATGTGGTTCATTTACAACATGAAACCACATACTCCACTATCGATCCTCTTACACGGATGTAATCCGGATCCATTAACTCAACTGTGTGGATCCACTTTTGCAACTCAACTGTATGGTTCATATACATCATGAAACCACCTACTCCACTTTTACAACTCAACGTAACTCGTTTAATTACAATATGAACTCACCTTGACAATTTAATGACGATCACTTGCTACTAGGATTCTCCACTTGTTTAACACCTATCAACATCACATAATCAATTTAACAATACAATAAACATGTATTAACATTCATATAACTCCTCTTACCAATAATCAACAACTAAGTGTATTGTGTAGAAGATTAAAGCCTGAATTCTATTCTTTCTTAGTTCTTCCTCTTGTTCCAGAAAACGCAGGAGGGTGTGGGGTGTGTGCGTACGTACGTAAGTGTATTGTGTAAAAGATTATAGAGGTTTTATCTAGGATATTTACATTTCCAACCTCCAAGTCTCACTTATTCCGTTTTACACCCTGCAACTTAATATTCAAGCAACTTAAACATTTTGGGAACTAAGACTAGTAGTCAAAGTCTCTAAAATGACCTTCAGGTATTTAAGTACCTAAGACCAGTGGTCAAAGCCTCTAAAATGACCTTCAAAAAGCTTCTAAATGACCTTCAGATATTTGAGTACCTAAGACAAGTAGTCATAGTCTCGAAAATGACCTTCACTTCCTTAACCCACCTATTTACAAGGATGAATACAATACACGTAATTTTCACTACTAAATCAATAAAATAAAACATTTACGCGTATTAAATATTAGCTATAAATTTTGGGGTGTTACAATTTTGGCGATATGAAGTTAGAACGGGTGACATTATTGAGGAGACGGATTGTGAAAAATTACTAGTTTTGGGGTTTGATTAATCTTTGAAAATGAAGATGTAATCAAGAAAATATAGAATTTGGGAAGATGTAATCTAGAACTAGGCCTAAAGATTTGATTGGTAATAGGTTTAAATGATTGATAAATATAATAAAAGAGAATATTTAAATTCATGTGTTAAAAATTGTATGATTAAATTTAAAATGAAGTCTATACTACTTTTTATACACATTTAACGTTACTCATTTAATAAAGTTAAAATTCAAGAATAAAAAGCATTTCCAAAACCATTTAGTTACGTGCCTAAATCTTATTAATCTGACTAACATTAGGTAAGATATTATGCTATTTATTTCCCCAATCTTTTGGTTTTTATCATTTCATTGTCTTTTCACCAAAACCATTTGTTTTGGTTAGAGTCACAAGCCGCACAGCCCACTACCCAATCTAAAATTAAATTGAATAGGTGGTGTATATTTGTCACAAATATTACATTATCACGTTAGGGGCAGTATCAGAAAAAAAAAAAAAAAATTAACGCCGAAAAAAATCTTAACGACATTCATCACGTTTTCTTATAATAAGTTTATTTTTTACTTAAATTAATCCCGCAAATCGAAATTAAACTTATTTTAGTATGAACTGGTACTTAGTTAATGTTTTATGAAACTAACAAACTTTGTGTTTTCTTGTGCTCTCAACTACAAGTTTAACTCTCCTTTTCTTTTAAGTCCTCTGTTAGAAAGCTTGCTACTTTCTTTATAAACTTAAACTATGGAGAAATATGAGAAAATGGGTTACCATCGAATTAAAGTATAATGTTTAATAGCTATTTAACTATAAGTATATTAACTATAATGTAATAATAGATAACTGAAAGGAGTAAATAAGAATTAAATAGGAACTAAATAGAAGGGGAAGCGGCCCAAATATTTTTTGAAATCAAAGGGTAGAAAGCAGGACTTGAACAGGGGAGCATATGTTGGTTCCAACGGTGCTTAACGGCTGAGCTAGGACAATTACCACTTAGAAGATTCAACTCTATATCTATACTACGTTTTATAAAAAAAAATCCACATTGGGACACCACTGCCCCACTGTGATACCGCCACTAGTTATGAGTTCTGATATACCATAACTACAACTGTTAAATGAGTTGTGTATGTCCCGCCCCATATGAAAGTGCAGCTGATTGTGAGACCGTCTAAGTTGCCAGTTATTGACCTTTTGAGTTTTGCCACAAATAATGGATGTCAACTTCATCTTGAGATAAGTATTTAATATATTTTGTAAACAAGAGCACATAAATAATCACACAAACTCGATTGCTTAAACTAGAGAAGCTGTTTAAAACTTTAAATGATTCAAAAATACCTTAAAAGTATAACAAAAAATTATGTAATGGCCCTTGCACAACAAGGGACAAAACAGAAGAGAGCATTAAAAGGCGTCACTAATCAAATATTTGATTCCAACAACATCGTTATGAGTTTGATGTCTAACCAAATTATTATTGGATGAATACGATAGATGGATCTAACGAAAGATTATATTCTTTTTCACTGTAGACTTCGAGGAATCAAGTGGAGTCTGATCAACTTGCATCATAAGTCTACGGATGTCGACGGAAGTGTGCGCCTTTAAAAGTTTTTCGGCGACTGTAATGCCCCGAGGACAATGTGGCATCACAATTACATTCATGTGAACTAAGACTACGATATAAAATGGATTGTCGAGGTAGATTTTGATGAACTTGTACGTAGTTGGAGTTGATCGAGCATTACGTACTGTAAACTTCAGATTTCGAGGCACAAAACAATTGTCCTCAAAAGTTCGTTGGCTAACTTAATTATAATGGCCCGAGAAACATGCTCCATGCATTGCTTCTAATTGCATAAGATCATTCATGATTAATGGTCCAATATTAATGGTTCAGCAACTTTTAAATTGACAGAAATCATATTAATGCATGATATGTTAACGTTGTTACAAACTATATATGCTACTATAATTTTCTATTGCATCCTCATTAAGACTTGCGTAAAAACTTAATTGGAATTCATAATCAAGATATCCATGTTTATATCTACTTCATTTTTTTCAGAGATATATATTTAGAAGCCGTGGTTCAAATAGAAACGATATCACCCAAGCCCAAGAAGAAAGCTTCCCAATAATTAACGTTGAAATCCACTAATTTCAGATAAAGAAATTAGGATCAGTAGCTTATTATTAAATTCTTATGAGTACTTTTGCTCCTCATATATTCACTCCCTCTTCAGTGTTATGTGCTATACGGCTATAGAATGTAACAGTCTTTGGTTGTAACATCGACATGTAAACGAATGAACTCATATCATAATATTTGAGCAATGTTGTTCAATCCTTCATGTTTATCTTGTTTGTGGGTCTTGGAAGAAAAGAAAGCTAATCTGCATGCAACTGGAAATCAAAGAGCATATAACAGAACATTAAATCCTAGAGGAACTCTTGAAATTCATTCACCACTAATATTGAATAATTACTATTATAATTCAGCTACCTCAATAGATAAATCAGTATGGAATCCAAATTACTACAACAACACAAAAACAAGGCACTGATTAAAAGAGCAGATAATTTCAAACTAAAAGATCATAATGATTTACTTGAAACGTCACTTTAGATATCTACCACTAAACAATGTAACCAAGTGAGAGAATAAAAATGCACAATACTTGAGCATACAAGAATTGCACAAACACAATATCTTGCAGATGATGCACAGGCCAGCTATTAAAGTTCATAATAAATAAAATTTTAAAGGAGATAATCCCTTTATGGAAATCAAAATTCCAAAAAAATAACTCATACATCATATATGTAAGTACTAATATGGTTTCCATGTACGTACATATTACACACCATTAATATCTAATTACAAGAAATCATATACTATATGTATTAATGTGTAGTAAAAACTATGAAGTAATGTAGACTTTGTTGATCATCATCTTGATCTTAGGCATCAGTTATCGTCATTGTTCTGGGAACGAACCTTGTGCTGCCCATCCAAATCGAAGGGTACTTTCTCTTGAGAATCACTTAGGTTAAGTTGTGGCATGATCGGATTTGGTGGTACATGTTGCGAACTTGAGCTTAAGAAGTGTGAATGATTATTTTGTCCCAAATTGGGCATGAGATAAGGAGGGAAAGGTGAAGGTGTGATTGCAGTGGGAGGGTGCAAGAAAAACTGGGATGCAGATGGGAGAACCATTGAAGAGTCAGTTTGAGATGAAACGAGTCCTTGGTTTCCAAGTTGGGATATCGACACATTTGAAGAAGGTTGTTCCCAATTATAGTATGGGTTGTATGGAAACAATCCTGGATAAGAATACTGAGGTATGGGAAAAAAGTTCAAACCTCCATTTTCTTGTTCGTTCCACTTGTTTTCGACTAGTGCTTCCTTCCCTTTCATTCTCTGATGACCTCCATCGATGTGATCATGATCATTATCAAGCTTGATTCCTTGTTTGGTATACAGTAACGTCCGATTTCCTACATCTTTCACAAATGTTGCATCTGGAGTAGTACTAAGAAACTGCGAGAACGAAATTTGAGGTGAATTTAGATCTTGAGGCAACAAAGTGGATGGTACCGGATGGAATTGATTAAAATCGCTAGGTAGCATTTGGAGGGGTGGAAGTTTATCAATATCGTCTTTCGTTGAATCTATCAACCAATCTATGACCTTGCTAGGTTGGTTTAAGCCTAGCCGATCTTGAAGATCATACAATTGAATAGCAGTAGGAACAGAAAGCCTAATTCTTCGATCTCTTAATCCTTTTACGGTACAAACCTTGCTATGTCTATCTTTCCCTCCGAAAGCCTTAGATACCCTTACGATTCGTGGGTTCTTAAAGCCTGCCCATTGTCTTGAAGTTGATGTATACTTTGGTAAAGTGGGCTCATTGTTATTGCCTTCTTGCTTTGCTCGAAAGTCTTTTCCTTCTGAAGTATTGTTGAACATCTTAATTCTTGCATCATCTGGCTGCAAGAAAGCAGCTAAACACACGACTGTTCACAGGTTACTTATTGATCTTCTAGTGAGGTAAACTGAAATTATATGATTTTAACTTTCTGAGTGGCCGGGGTTAATTCGTATAAATAGGTTATCCGAATAAAACTTAGGTTAATCAAACTCAATAAAATTAATTTTCACTAATGTTTTTTCTCATGTCGAATTTGCAATAATAAACATATATGTTTAACTTATTAAGGTATCACAAGTAGATAATTGACATATGTGTTGACTATTAATCCTTAAACATATGATCGAAAACAAACTAGGGTTTTGCTTTCAAGATCTAAAACATACTAAAAACTTGTGATTACAAACAGCCTTGATGAAAGTTGAGAAGATGAGCGAAGGACCAACAAATAAAATTGAGATGATAAGATGCTGTAGCTATAATTTTCAATCCGTGACAGTACTTTGATAGCAAGGTATAGATCATAGAAACGAACTCACATTGATTAAAATTATCATGTGCCTTTGGTACTGCAGATCAGCTGGCAGCATTTAATGTAAAGTTGCCTGCAGTTTAGAGAGAGTAAAAGCTCCAGTCTCCAAATGGAATTGATGAAGAATCTGTATGCAAGTTCTTCAGCAAGCTGTTTACGAATCTGATTTTCAATTATCTGAAACAAAAGAAAAGCATTATATATCTGTGTCAAATATCAATATCAATATATATAACTCTTAGAACTTGCAAGATATTTTCTTATTATTATTTTTTGTTTATGTGAAAAGAAATAACTTTTAGAACCTTACCATGTTGCACGCGAAAGAAAAGAAAAAGGAATGGCGAATTTGCGACCATGTGGTGTCTTTGTCAGCCGACACGCAAGCTAAATAAGTGCATACCACGCACTGAACATTCTGGTTAGTGAAGAAAGTTCTATTAGTCTTCCCTTTAGTAATCATATAGTTATATATCAATGGTATATGATTAAAT
Source organism: Logfia minima (assembly GCA_963921325.1). Taxonomy (NCBI): domain Eukaryota; kingdom Viridiplantae; phylum Streptophyta; class Magnoliopsida; order Asterales; family Asteraceae; genus Logfia; species Logfia minima. The sequence continues at coordinate 6,226,995 of OY992771.1, read as the reverse complement.
CAATCAAGGTATCTAGACAGTACAGAAAAACTTCAACCATACAGTGGACCATCCTAGCCTATGTCGAAAAAGAGATTTAATGCTTTATTGACAACCACAAATGGCTAGCTTTATCAGTCAATTGTAAGGTATACATATGGATACTTGGTTACACATGCTAAGTACACGATACACAAAACGCGTGCATATATACATACACATACACACGTGTCAAGAGAAAAAGGAAAAGGTTTTTAAGCACGCACTACTTTCGATTATTACAGTCGTTTGTTATTTAAGTCGTTTTTTTCATCCTCATTTTTGGCATTTTACACGTTCTAACAAATTAATGGCTAGTCAACAACAAGAAACACATCAATCAAGTATATATATATCTACACTAGCATTTTGGTCATGATATTCGAAAAGAGAGTATTTGATCAATTATTACAGTCAAATAGCGAATTAATTAGTTAGATAAGTTTTGAAGGTTTTGGATCTTGGAGAAACCTATGGAGTGAAGGATTGCAGCTTAGATAGAGCCAGCTATTGTATGTGTAGATGAGGGACCAAAAGAATAAGAGTTTTTAAAGATATCCCACTGTTACATTGCTTATTGCTCTTGGGACCACCTTTAATATATTGCAATCATATATGAAAGTGAATAAATATTAATCTAGTGATAAACTAAGTTTGGAAGTTTATTTTAACATCTGATATTTCATATGTGCAGAAACTTTAAGGAATTGAAGTTAGATATATGGATGTATAAATTAGTCTGCTGATGGATGCTTCAAGAATTATATGGCTATAGCTTGCCATTGAAGCTTTTGTGCTGACACCAATACTTCTTTTGGTGTTGTTTCATCTAATGTAAATCTTGAATAAAGCATGAAATTAGATAACAACCATAGTTTTAAAGAAGAATAGGAAAAGAGCCCTAAAACTGATCAAACCCTAAAATCTTATATATATATATATATATATTACTTTAAAATATTTATTGGAAAAAGAGTACAGCAAAATGTGGCCAATGATTCGGTGATAAAGAAAGTGTGCGCCTATTGATGTGGAATCGCCTAGTATTGTGTCGACAATATCTAAAATTGAAACAAGAAAGGTGCAAATAAGGCATGATAATACACCTAATTGAGAAATACAAATATACAATTCATTAACTTAAATTAAAACTGAGCACCCCATTTTATCCTGAAGCTATTTCAACTAGAAGTTATGTACTGTCTGTATTTCAATAGACGTACATATCCTAATAATTCGCGATTATCGGGTTATACCATAGAGTGATATTCGAAGAAAGACTTATTTCGGTTGTCGAATGAGATATACTTTTGGAAGTTATTCTCTTAACCACATCACATAGGGCTTCTGTTATACAAACTCTTATTTTAGCATGTCATACGCTTAAATCTGTGTATCACTCTCTCTTAGTGTGGTTTTTGTACTTTATATTCCATTCAATGCTGTGTTTAGTTTAACCACAATTTCTTTTCTTATTTTCATATCCTGAATGGTTCACATTAATATTAACACAGTTTATCAAAGGGCCTTTGGCTAGCAGTATTTGAGAAGCCCTCATCAACTAAGAGGTTGTGACTTGTGAGTTCAAGCCTAATTCATTAAAATATATATGTATATGTGTGTTATAAACTTTTTTGGGCTTATATATAGGATCTTGATATGATCACTAGTCTTTAATTAGTTACGGTCTTAACTTCTGTGGCTGAGTGATATGCAGGCAGCCCAGCAGAGATAAAGACATGACATGAGAGAGAGAAAGTGATTTTTAAATGTGCAGAGATACCACAGAAATGAATTAATTATAGTAGACAAAATAATAGAAAGATTAAGAAGAAAGCAAATGGTTCCAAAAGGATCTCAGACATTTGCTTCTATTCAAGACAAGAAACACATAATACTACTATCAGTACTCACTGCTGCTAACTGCAGCTCATCAGTATATATATATATATGCATATGATCAACTCAGATTTAGGCATTCAAAAAGGTGTACATATCTTGCAAATTCAAAATTTATACTCTTATAGATCATAGATAATAATTAAAGATAGAATGCCTGTTAATTTATCATGACATGAACAGTTGGTACAACTTGGTTCCCATTCTATGTTATAGCGAATCAATTTCAGTATTATAGCTCTGCCTACTAGTAGTCTTCACAAAGCTAGATACATGGTGCACATTAAATGGAAGCAATTAATCTCCACACAAGATCAAGTGTTCCAAATCGATCATTCTAAAATAAATTAGATTTGAAGGCAGTAATGTATAAAAATAATGTACAGAATAAGGATTGAATAATGGTAAAATGTACTTTCAGAAGAAAATGTGAGACTTAAGCATCAAATAGTGTCATTTAGTAGATAGTACCCACACATGTTGCATTAACTGTCACCATCTGTAGAGAGAAAGAAAAAAAAATCATGAGAAAAATGATTGATGAAATGATCCCCAAAAATGATGACAGTAACAATGGAAGAATGTGAAGTCATTTTCATAGTCAGGAAAACTCATTATTTCTCCTTTTGTTGCCTTTGCATGCTGCATAATTCGTGCCAGGTCTTGTCATAGAGTGACCATTAATGCAAGAAAAAATACGAGAAAGCGAGAGAGACGTGCCAAGCACAATGATAAATCAGTGCCTCATATAGATCATACATACGATACACAAGACAAAACAGATTGAAGCACGCGACCACAAACAAGCTTGAATAATTTTCATAAAAATGTTAATACATTTACTTGTTGACAAAAATTTTGAAAATTAATTTGAAAATTAATTTTTGAAAATTAATTTGAAAATTAATTTTTGAAAATTAATTTTATTTGAGTTTGATTAACCTAACTTTTATTAGCATAACCTATGTATACGAATTAACCCCGGCCACTCAGAAAGTTAAAATCATATAATTTCAGTTTACCTCACTAGAAGATTAATAAATAACCTGTGAACAGTCGTGCGTTTAGCTGCTTTCTTGCAGCCAGATGATGCAAGAATTAAGATGTTCAACAATACTTCAGAAGGAAAAGACTTTCGAGCAAAGCAAGAAGGCGATAACAATGAGCCCACTTTACCAAAGTATACATCAACTTCAAGACAATGGGCAGGCTTTAAGAACCCACGAATCGTAAGGGTATCTAAGGCTTTCGGAGGGAAAGATAGACATAGCAAGGTTTGTACCGTAAAAGGATTAAGAGATCGAAGAATTAGGCTTTCTATTCCTACTGCTATTCAATTGTGTGATCTTCAAGATCGGCTAGGCTTAAACCAACCTAGCAAGGTCATAGATCAGGTTTGGATCAGTGGGAGAGGATTGGACCATTGTTTCTAGTTCAGATTGCAGGACCAAGTAATGGGCATCCAAAGAACAGTGGACCAGCAGTGGTCTGTAGGTGCACATTGCAGTGTCCCTGTGGTTCTGTGGTGAATTGGTTACTAGACTGGTGTCTTGATCTTTTGGGCCTGGGCGTTTGTGTTAAGGAAGTTTGTGGCTTTGTGATGAACGAATTTGTTGGTTCAATCTAGCTCGTTTTGTTTCTTTAATCCTATTTAATTCAAAAAAGATATGGTGGATTTATATATCTTATACGTACATAAAACTGAATTATCCACTGCATTATGATAACTAGATAACGACAAACATAACCTGTATAAAAATAATAAACAGTTTTTCTACCAAACACATAAATTGAAACATTCTCCTTTAATTAACATAAGATTGTTATACAAACTTAATTCGGATATTTCAACTTATAGAAACTGAATTCTTTTGTTAAAAAAAGCCACCTATTTGCACCAGATTTAAGCTTCTATTATTTGTATCGCATTTGAATAATAGTAACTAGTTTAAAACCGGCGGAATCACAGGATGCATAAATATGTATTTATATTGTTTTATATATACGTATTGATGTGATTTTATCTCGCAAGTGTGTAAATGGGAGATTTGTGCGGAACATTTAATTTAGTGTATTTACTTGTGATTCATTTATGAATTCAACATGTGTCTGAGTGAAACGTATATTGGTGACGTTCACATATGTGTTGTAGATAGGAGTCTAAAAATTATATTGTACATATATAGTTATGGTTAAAACAACAACATATTATTATCCATGGTACATTTTTTCTTAAACGTACGTACACTAAATTTAATGAAAATGGAAAGAACATATACAACTAAGGTACATTGACGATTACCATCATATATGCTCAAGTATACATACAAGTAAAGGACTAAATCAGGCAATAGTATGCTGTATATAATGGTCCAAGTAAACAATTAAATGCTAAGTATGAGATTTAATATTACAAAACCAACTTTTCTGGGAATAGACATTGTCTCATGTATATTAGGTAAGGTAGAGTAATAGTTACAAAACTTCCAAAAGACAATAGACAAAGTATATTTCCGTGGAGAGACATCTAGCTTACCCCATCAAACAAACCCTCCTGATTAATTTGGTACAATCCTCAGAAGTCACCTGCAACGTCAATTTGGTACTATACGTAATTACTATTACTTGTTTTAATTGTCTTTTAAACGGGTTAAGAAGCTCAATTCTAACCCAACACTTTATTAGACAGCTGAGCCATGCTGCAATGTTAATTCGATTACAACTCTAATCAGTTAAGTCCAACCTTAATCCGTGTATTCTCATGTCAAATTTGGACACCCATATATATTATTACATGTAAATGTTGAATCTGGTGACAAAGAAGTTACGACTACTATTACATATTTTACTTGAACATGAAGTAATCTTTTAAAGTTGCATTAACGTTTAATCTAAATTGGTCACATTAAGCTATTAACTAAATACACCTTGTTAGTTTAAAATGAGTGTGGCGAATCTATTGAGTGTAACTAGATGACTAAGCATGTCTGATACTATAAAAAAGATTTATTTCCTTTAGTTATTCCTTTCATATAACTCAACAAATACAGGAAAAGGAAAAGACAGAGAAAATGTTATCAATATCAATTTACGAAGAAAGTGTGGGTTGATCCGGAGCTTACCTTTAATCACTTCTTTCCCGATGAGAGAATTGCGTCCGCGTAAGTGGTTTCAATGTATGGTCTTCTTTATCTTTGTTTGATATTGTTTGTTGTGTTTGCATGTTTGGACCCTAGTAAAAAATGTTTACTAATTATGCTTTTAGAAAAAGAAGACGATTATAGAAAGATACTATATTCTATTCAAACATGAGCAACGTAGTACTCCGAAGTTCGCCCTTCAAATAACTACGCTAATTGTAGTAACCTGAACAGGTAAAAATCACAAAGGTGGACACGAGACGAACCACTCGGTTGACGAGTCAGCTATACTATTTTAAAATAGCCTAATGAGGAGTGGAAGAAAAAGATATCATGATACAAGTCAATTATTCCTTGCATCATAGGCGTTGTTGCGTCTTGAGATCCTAATTACCATGATTCTGCTACAAAAACTAGAGATTTTAGGGAATACAAGTTTAAGTGAAGCTAGTTTAACGTACAAGCATCATATCTTATGTTGGATTTACATTTCAAAGAAAGTTATCTCGAAATCCAATATGAGTATTTATCGTGTTGTTTACGAATACTGTCATATATGTTATGTACACGTTTGATGTGGTATGTGTTGCATTAGAATTGTTAGAGTTGTATGCATGCATTCATGATCACATTTCAAGTATGCGATTTATGTATATATGTATGAATTTATTATGTGTGGTTAATTTGTAACGAATGTAAGATACGAAATTAAAGTTAAAAACGTGTTAGCGTGAGGTTGCAATTGTTCAAAGAATGAGAGCCATATCTATAAGAATGGATTTAAATATAAAGATATAACTCAGTTACACATTAGCGTAGAGATCCCAATATGTTATTTTTTTTCTAGAAAGATCATTGTTATGGCATGATTGTATGTGGTATTTTAATAGAAAAAACACGAGCTCATTAAACCATTAGGCTTACGCATGTATCTCACATGTTCAAGGAACTAAGTAGAAGATAAGCTATATTGACGAGATATCAAGAGATAGAAATTGTATATTTGTAGAGATGCTTATGTAGCAAATATATTTTGTATAGCTTTCGCTGTCAAATACTACTTAAATTATGAGGTAAAAATGACAGACGTTTCATTAAACTCCATTTTAAAATGAATTATAAGTCATTATCTTGTATTAAAATACCATGATGGTTATTTACTTTCATTAACATTAGGATTAATCTCATCTTTCTTTGCGAATTTAATCGACATGCACATTATCACTTTGATTTTGCCTTTTAGAACTAAACAATATATTGCAAGTCATTACTTTTAGGGTTAGTTACCTAAAAATAAAATGTGTTTTTAATTTTATCCTTTTCCTCGATGTAATGTCATGTGTCAATTATCATTGTACTTTTAACTTTTATTTCTATTTAATTATTGTGTAACCTGAGAACACATTGCTTTACAGCTAGAAACTTTTATTTTGATTACAAATTTTCGTACCGAGAAGTTTAACACATACACCACACATGTTTATATCCTTCACACAATCTTTAACACATTTTTTTTTTCTCAGTTACCGGGATGTTTAACAATTCTAAGTGATAAACCATTGAATCATTATGTAACATGTCTTATTATGTTCATTATTAACAATGAATTTGACTTTTGTTTACATAATGGTTAGATAGGGACAAAACCTCGAAGTACAATAAAAAAATAGTATAAAAAAGTGTGTGGAGGAAAAAGTGACATAATTATAAATATTAGTATAGTTTTAGATAGTTAACCCTTATTCATTAAAATATCAGGATAGTTATTTACTTTAATCAACAATAGGATTTAGCTCTATCTTTTTATATATTTTAAGGTATTTTACGATTGATTTTTTTTCTTCATGTAATCTAAATTTGAAAGTCGATCAGCTATACTTATTAAAAAATGTCGATATTTTCTTTTGATATTTTGGTGCTCGACAATAGTAGAAAATAAGGGAAGTCTGTTTCACTTTTGATCAAGCATCAATCATAAAAATATAAAAATATTAACATTATAATAAAATCAATATTAAAATTTTCAGTATGCACAACCCAATAAGTTCACTAGTTTTTATATAGAAAGTATCATTGACATGTCCGAAATACTATACTTATTAAAACCATTTTTACGTTGTCCGTTGATAATAATAACCTGTTATTTCTAAATCTACATCCATGAAAACCTGCTATTTCTAAATCTGCTTCTATGAAAGTATGAAGAGAAACAACGATGATACAGATATTGTATTTACTGGAATGTTATTTGTATCCTTTAAACTATATTGAATAAGAATAAGAATGCACTTATAAATACAATACAATTATTGTTTTATAAGAAATTAGAAGTTACCACAAGGTTTAAGAGCTAAAAGGTAGAAACGTAACGTTCACTATCATATATGCTGAATGGTATGAAGAATGAACCACATCATCAATTACCTATCATGACTATCAAGATCTTTATTTTCCTGAAACATGTATATTCAGATCTATTTATTTGTTCACAGTACGTACGTTATCTATATTCTATTTCAAGATTAAGATAATCAGTATAAATAAAAATCCTTGAATACATATACATAAAAAGCTTAAGTAAATGAGAATGTAATTATTTATAGTCTGACATTCATAGTGTGTATAGAACTATTGAGGTTTCTATTGTGTGTCACGAACTTGCTATTCATTACTATTGAATATATTTTTTTCGTACTTTTGCTTGCGTATCAGTTGTATGAGGTGACACGTGTCATCATTACAACTTGACACGTCACCAAAATACATATAATAGCAATAAATTGAAAGTTTATTACACACAATGTAACCCCGAGTACTTTGTTACCTGCTATAATGTCGGAGTATAAATATTTGCATTTCCGTCCGCTTAAAGTTCAAATCATTTTTCCTACTTTTTATAGGAACGGTAAATACACATACACATTATTCAGAGAGTTTTCCTCTAGTAAGACTTGAACCAAACCTTTTATTAGTAACATTTGCTCATTAGAGGTAGAACAAACAATATGTGGAAAAATATAAATAGCGATTACAAAAAGTTGGTCACTAAGCCACGTCGTCAACCTTTCATTTAGGGGTGTTCATTTGGGCGGTTTCCAGGTTTTGAACGCACTAACCCAAATCAGCTTCTCAAACAGTCAAAATAACTCTTTATTTTGTTAATTCCCCTCTTCTGTAGATAGTTGCTTAGACTTTACATATCATCTTTCACCGAGTATGTTCAAGTAATTGAAACTCACTTATACTAAACCTAAATTCGATTCTTTTCCTAGATTTGAATATGATACAACGAAAATTCTAGAACACATCACAACAAGGGCCGTACTCTCTCTTTGACGTATCTTTACAACATATTTGCTAGGTTCCTGTATCGAAGATTGGATCTAGATGATACTGTCTCCACAATTTTTGTTTTTCTTTTAGCAGAAATTCGTTATCTACTTATTTTCATGTTTTGACCCAAATAGTCAAAGTTTGTGGAACTATGGGAAATACTTATATAATAACAAGCAATTCCTCTAGAGTCTGGATTCATCGGAACCAAGGATTATTGGTGATTCAGAAACACAAACAGAAACAAAGATGAATAATTATAAAAGGTTTTGGCTAAGCATCTATTTGACTTAAACATAGTCAGAGTAACACCATAAAACTAAAGTCATTTAATGCAGCCAAAAAGGTCAGATAAACAATAACTATAACACAACACAGATCAAAAGTTGCAGAAATCTTAAAAGAACCAGTTGTATTAAAACATCACAAGATTTGAAGAACATTGTACAACGAACTCTTCAAGAAATACCCTAGTCAAAACATAAAACAACACCCCAAGCAAGACAGATACAGGAAGTGCAGGCAAAGCTTTTTGGTATAAAGCAAGAAGAATAAGAGTAATACCAAGACCAGCTATGATTGCAAGATAACAAGCGTAAACCGTCATGAAATCATACATTGCAGCACGTCCCACCAACACACTGTAGAAGATAAAGTCACCCAAACCAAGCTTGATAGCACCCGATGAACCCAACCCAATCCCCTCAAGAGCCACGCTATCGTCCTCAACTGTGAGCCCATGGTCCCTAATTCGTTCAATCAATGGAGCCGATAACTCATGAACCCGACCCACTTGATCATCTTCAACACTTTGAGAAGTTCTAATGGGATTAGTATCAACTTGGGCCCCGGTGTGTGATTCAGGGTCAGCCCCTCTATCTCTCCATACCCTTCTTTGAACTACGGTATTAACCCTAGCATCCATAATGGGTCGGGCTTCATAAACAAGGGCAGGGATATCTTCATCCCGCGATATAGCAAGCTCGACCAATAACCTCAATGGGCCACCAGGTAACAAAACAGCAGCAAGATCATATAAAGACATTGCAACCAAAAGCATCCAAGTGGTCCATTCAGGCAACATAGTAAACCAATAAGCAGTCAAAACACCAATAATCACCATATAAGATTGAGTCACAAAGATTGGAACTTTCGACATAAAAACGGCTGAAACCCCAACAATTGTGAAGTTAAACAATAATATGAAAAAAGTAAAAGCATCAATAGCAATATTATATCCTTGAATCAAGAAAAGAGCAATCTCACCACCCATGAACCCTAAAACAAGAAAAGCAGAAAAACCCATATAATATTTCAAGAACTTTGTACACCTAAAGTAGAAAAGAAGCACCAATAGGAAAGTGACAAGCGTCACAACTGTAACAAAGACAAGTGAGTTCAAAAAGGCCCCTTTGAATTTATCCCATTCTGAATCAGATGTGGTTTCAGTGTAAGCAATGGTGGCTATTGTGGAAATTGAAGAAGAAGTTGATGAATCAGTGGTCAATGAAGAGACTAAAATAACCACTGAAAACATGCAGATTGAAACTGGGGTTATGATTCTGATGATTTCTTCACCTAAAGAATGAAGAATGCTTGTGGGTCTTGGATTTTGGTCCATTATCTTATCTGGGCTGTGATAAAAATTGAATCTTTTAGGGTTTCAATTAAGAAATTCAAAGAAAGATGAATTCGAGATAAATATACATATGTTTGTGTTTGTGAACTTGGTTCGGTTTTTCGCTTTGCTGCCTGATTGAATCAACAGTTTGGTTGGTCGATAGTTTTGTGCGGGTGGTTTCGGGTCAAGTACGAGTGTAACCCGGCTTCTATAAGGCTCGATAATGTCACTAGACTACCAGAGTCTTTGATTCTACTATTTTTCTCCCTTAACTATTGAAGAAAGCTAATATGATTCTCGTAACTGTACAATTAAAAAACCGTATGATAGAATATTATAATTTAAAAGGATAGAACTAAACTTTTTCTCGATTAGAAAAGTTAAAAGAAAAGTTATTCAAATGATACATATTTTTGTTGGCAGATTGAATGCAAATCCTAAAAATACTATAATGAAGGTTACAATTCGGACATGGCAATAAAAAAATTTAAGTAGTTTTTAATAAAGTGTAAATGTACACTAATACTGCCTTTTGGTTTGTTATAAACTTCCGTGTGTTTTTATACGAAAAATCAAAACAAAACATATTTAAAAGTACTGCTCTATAAGTATCACATTTTAATACATTATTGTGTTAAAGCGTAATAAACAATGGGCAAAATGTAACAATAGAGTCGATATAGGTTTTAACTAACAGAATAACAATTAAGAATTTGAAATTCATTCATTATATTTATTTACAAAATTGGATGATAAATGAATCGGTTAAAATGATTACATGAACTTTTTATGTCAATATTAGTGACATATAAGTAGTGGTGAGTATTGGTCGATTTTTACGAACATTGAAAACTAAAATATTAATTTATATTTTTATTCGTATGAAATCAAAACTAATAAAAAAATTATGTTGAGTTTAGTTGTTTATTGATTTTTTCTTGTTGGGCTTTTCAACCTTATGAAAAACATAGTCAAAGTTAAAAGTGGTGTGATTTGATTTTTCCTTTTCGATACTTTTATATATTCCAAGTACTAAAATTGTTGTTCATGATTTTATTTATTTATAAATCAATATGTCTAAATTGTTTCCATTCGCAAATCAAAATTGTAAATCAAAAAAATTATCCAAATTACCTTTGAATTTATGTATACATATATTTTGTTAGTAAAATATGAAGTATCTTAGAAAATACATTCAAATATTTAACGTACATTTCAATTATACAACTTTAAAAAATGACTATCGTGAGCCACTATGAATATATTCTTACAGCATGAGGAGTGGGCTCATTTTTCGGTGTTAACCACTATTAATGCCGATCTGCCCGGTTAACCATTCGTTGTTGATGTTAAACTCAGCGTCGATGGAAAAACGCCAAGCAAATAATTTTTTAATTTTTTTCTTTTTTCCTTGATTTCATTGGTCAAAAAATTATATGCAGGTCACTTCTTACACCAAGTTTAACATTGAATTACTCTCTAAAATTTTAATCGAGTGTAAACTCGATATTAAAAATTTAACACCGACCTTAACATTATACTATACATTGTTCTAGTTGTGCACTTGTGCATAATATACACTCCTTCATTCACTCCACCGGTCAATAGGGGACGAAAATGCAACAAAGAGAAATGATATACCTATATAAATTTTAAAAATTAGTTTTACAAAATGAATTATACCAATCATATTAAATGAAAAGATTATAAGACAAAAAAAAAATTATATTTAATTAGCCCATATCTTACTTTACGTCATTTTGTAAAACTGGATACGTAAAATTTACGTACAAAACATCATTGGCAAAGTCCATTAATCTATCGATTTTACAATTTTAGCGGTGGTGTACAAAGATTTATGGTGCACACATCTTTCACGTAAAACAACCCAATATACAAATCCCCCCTAAAAAATCTCATAAACCCTCGTGATCAGCCAAAAAAGCCCTCACTCTAGGGTTTTATTCAGTCACAGTTGGTCACAGAAATCACACCAACACAGGTACTCCTTTTTCATTTTTTACTTGTCGATTAATCAAATACATTGTATATACATACACACATATATATCGTGTATGTCTCTGTGTGTTTCTTTATTTATACTTGTATATGTATACGATTCGTATGAAGTTGTTTCTGAAGCTTTTTATAGTTACCGATCATTTCGTTTTTTGCTGTTTACGTTTAGGTTTTGCTGTTTCTCATTATGGAAATTAATTGTAATTATTGGTATATATGATTGGAAGTGGAAGTAAGTAAAATTGTATGATACTATTGATTTTGGGGGTTTTGATATATTGATGGTTGAATTGCTGTCTTTTAGGTTACAAGATACGATACGGCCATGGCTTTTTTTAATAGAGCTCGTGGTATACTAAGCCAGGTTTCTACTAAACATATGAATCATGAAATGTCAGTGGCAAGTCCATCTATTTTTCAAATGATAAGATGTATGTCGAATCCAAAGGTCTTTGTTGGAGGTAATATTTTGATATGTATATATACAAGTTTGATTGGATTAGTGTGGTGAGTTTGGAAGTCTGTATTTATAATGATTTTTGCTGTTTTGTGTGGCATGGGCTACAGATGATATGAGCTTGCGAGACGCTTTTAGCGCGTATGGTGAAGTCCACGAAGGTATGAATGTTTGTTAATTTAGTGGAACAATAACATGCTATTTCTTTGTTAGACATTCACACAGTTGGGAGGGGAGTTCTGGGCATGTGTTTTAACTTGTAAATGTTGATCAATCATTGTCGTCTCTGCACTCCAAGTATTCCATATCGGAGGACCAGCTCAATGCTCTTCCTTCGCATATTGACACCCGTCTCACTCGGCTTACCACAACATTCTCTGCAGCCACCAATCCCAACATTTCATCTCTCACTAACCAACATCTCTCACTAAACAACAGACCTGTTGTTCAGAGTCTTGTAAATAAGTTACCTTCCATGTTGAGTGCCGAACTTCAAAAGAATACCTTCTCCACCACTAATTGTTCTCATCTTCATGCTACCATAAGGTCTCAGATGACTCACAGTGCTAGTTTATCGGTGCTCCATAAGGATCTTAAAGATGTGAAAGCTGTAATCAAGCCAGCTATTCATCAACTCACAAAGCTTCCGGTCTTGGCTTCTGGTTTGGTTGGGTTAACAGCTGACCTTCTTGGTGCAATTGTTATGGGAGAGAAATCTACAAACACTGAACCAGAGACCCACAAAGAATCACTGAAATACAGGAGCCAACAAGAAGATGTACAGAAAGCTGATGAAACATAAGACAACTCCACCGTTGCTCCCATTAAATCAAGCAACTGATGCATCTATTGTGGGGGAGCAATCATCAGCATCCAAGATCATTCGGAAAAGAAAGTAACTAAGTGATAAATTGGAAGAAGACAATGAAGAAGATGCTAAGGAAATGTCTGAGGTCTCTAAGGGTAAAAGAAAGAAAATTATGGAGAGTGATAATGATGAAGATAGGGAAGAAACCATCAGGCAAAGAGCCAAAGAATTTAAAATATCAGTAGAGATGGATGGTTAAAGAAGACATGGCGGCTCTGAGAGATCTTGAAATTACAAAACAAAAGAAACTCAGGAAGCAGCGGAGGCATATCCAAAGTTCGGATAACCGAAAATGAACACCCCTAAATCAGACGATAAATTCTCTTTATCTTGTTTTCCCACCGGCCACCACAGATTAGAACAAAATATAGGCTAGTTAACAAACGTCCCTTAAACTTGTTTAACTTCCATATAAGTTCAATACACCATTAATGTGAATATACATAAATTGTCATATAATAAATATAAAATAAATAAGCAACTTAAAAACAAACGACTTCTGTAGCTTATCTTGCTATTCCACCATAGAACATCACCACAATCAATCTACTCATATTCACATATTTTCCAAAATGTCAAATTTCTACCTTCACAACCAGCTTCAAATTTTCACAAAATGGCAGCCACAGCCTGCTCTTACCATTCATCCTTCCTACAATCTTCACACAACTTCAATCGCTACCTGTGAGTGACTACCACAGTTTCAAATACAAATGGATTAATATGACCAGAGTACCGAAAAGTAACCATTAAATGTGGACGAGAGTTTTCAGATTTCGTTGGAGGGGATCTTTTAAAGCCTGATCTTGGAAAATGGCTAGTAGACGTTGAAGAACATAAAGCCATTGCTATATATTCTCCTCATGAAGGAGGTTATGAGGGTCGATATCTTAATCGACTTAGGTTTCAAGGCTATAAGTTCTTGGACTTATCGGTCGTGGTTTAGGTGACCCAGAGATTACTTTAACCAAGTTGCATCCAGTTTGTCCTGTGAGTTTTTGGTTTTATGCTTCATTCTCATTTGAATTCAATTCTTTCAAGTTTTGATAATATGAAAGGTAAAATTCTATGATATGCAGCCTCATATAGGAAAGCAGCCAATTGCAAGGTGGTATTTTTCACCAGAGGTCGATTATCGGTTATCTTTGCTTCCTCCAGATGCTAAAGGTCTGGTGGTCTGGATCCTAAAAGCAAAGGTTTGAATGGTGGATCTATTTCTTTCCTCTCAAGGAGCATGAGCGTAACACAATGGTATTAAGTCTATTGGTCATAGAAATGCCTAAGTAGCAAAGAAAAACTCGAACCTTTTAATCCATATGAATCATAATCTATAAAGTACGAATGCTACGACTAGCGTATAGATAACTAAAACTAGTCACTTTGGTTTCACTGGGGTTTATGTTAATATGTATTTCCTTGCAAGTTGTGTATATTTAGTATTTTGTACAATGTGATTTGCGTTATAGTTACCTATAATGATTTCGTAGTATCCATATTAATTATTCACTTTGAGTAGACACAGATACAAAGATGTCTGCTTTGACCCGATGTTAGGATATCCACTTTGACCACATATTTGGATTGGCAAGATCTTTGAATTCTGAATATCCATTTATAACGCTACCTTCAATAAGTATACTACATTATATCTGGGCATATTGGTATTCACTTTAGTAGATGCATCATAGCACATACTTAATTTTATCCAACAAGATATATGGAAACTTGCATCAGGATTTAGGGACGATTCTAAGTAGTTCAAACCTGGAAGGTATAAATTGCTTTGAAAGACAAGTCCCGGATGTACAGTTTACATTAAGTCATCATAAAAACAAATACCTTCTACCTTTAATTGCCCGATGTTTGATATTTTAGCATAAATGTAGGCCCCTCTCATTGGTGGTTGAATAGAAGTTCTGTCCGCACGGATTTAAATGGGAGAGATGGAGTCTTCTTAGTTGTAGCTGGTGCATTTGCCGAGGACTCTACCTTTATGTTTGAAAAAGTTAAATCACTTCAGCAAAGGTAGAATCTGTACCTATCATTTGCTTATTTATTTCAGTCACATTGGATTTTCAGTTACTTATGTGTGTGTATTTATACCAATCCAGGTATCCTTCGCTCAATGTTATGGGATTCCAGCCCTGCAGAGCCTTTTGCGGTGATGTGCGCTTTCGTTTAGCGAAGATAGTCATGAGTGAATACATCACATTTCCTATTTTGGTGTCGAACAAGTCTCTTTCTGAGGTAATATATATGTTGTCAGATGGATATCCAATGTTGGGCGAGTCTAGCTGTTTAGTTTAGTACTCTACGAGATCTCTAGTCTGGTGTACCTTGTTATGTTAATTATTGTATTTTATGTTATATTGAAGCTGGACAATCAAAACTAATTGATCCTTGGTGCTATTTTATTTGAAACACCACTCCATAGGTGGCAAAATACACGGGTTGAGTTACCATCTTGCAAACAGGCCGACTCTTTTCTTCTCCATTTTATATTGCTCAAGTATATATATAATTAATATTTAAAATGATCACAAAAGTATTATCAGCATAAGACCAATGTTGTCTTGAATAAATAGTCTAGGAGGCTAAAACACTTGGTATACTTTTGTTGGCTTATAAATCATTCGGTCAGTTGCCTCTTTAGGCAATTAAATTTTATCTGTTTGATCCGGGTTCATTGTACGCTTTATGTAGATGTCAGATAGAGTTGGCTACATCATATTTAAAGGCATGGAAGGTCCTCTACTTTTGCATGACAAGGATGTGGAATACAAAATTCTCGAGACTGGTAATCCTATATCTGGCAGTCCATGTTTTCCGTCATTATTTTTTTATATCGTGGGTCATATCATGTTATGTGCTGTATTCCTACATGTATGCCAACCTATACGCATTTGAACTTGGAGGTCGAGGATGCATTCACTCTTATATGCCATTCTGTCGGGAATTATAATACAGTGCCATGTTATTTGGAGTTTTTGACAATTTTATATTTATTATCGTTTATTATGCCGATTTTTAGTAAGAAATAGTTGTATGTGACTGCCTGAAGAGTAGAATCGTCATTGGCTGATGGGCAGACCTACGTAATCTGCATACTCTGAGCTTTCTTCTTTTTAGAAATTCTTTATTAGTACAATAAATTTTTTTTGTTAATGTGGTCTTGTTAAATTAAGAAGTTATGTTAAGAATGAAATGTTAGGAGAAAGAAGTTTCAAGTGGAAAGATCTAACATGAGTGAATTAATATCAGGTGTCATTTTTCTTATTCATTTATTTTATTGTGATGCGATACCTGCAGCCATCAAGGAATTAACTGTGCAGCTGAAAGGAAAACCAGGGTTGTTGCATAGTCTGAGAGGCACTTGGGTAAAGCCACTTGAAGCTATTAAGGAACCTCATCTCTGCTCTCCTCTGCAGAATCTACTTCTTTATTTCCCAGGTACATTAGTTCACTCATTTGGTCCACTAATTTTGAAACTGTATATGCAACATTATTTATAAGATTTAACAAATATCAGTTGAAATTTAACTGTTCCATTTATTGTGGGGAGATGGGCGCTTTATGTAAAATATTCTTTTACAAATAGTTTTGACTTTTTGATGTGGAAAATTCGCAAACCTTTGAAGGAATGTTATCTTAGTTGTAGTATTCCATTTCAGGGTGCATCGAGGTTGATGAGTATAATGAACGACTGTTCCTTTCCGACATAAATCACCATCGTATAATTGTATTTGATGGCAATGGAAAGATCTTAGATTCCGTATGTAAGGAATTCCATTTACAACTCACATGTCAGTATAGGAGCTGCTAAAAGCTTTTGTTCATACATTTTTCCAGATCGGATCATCTCCTGGATTTGAGGATGGAGATTTTGAATCTTCCAAGATGATGCGCCCTGCTGCTTTGTTTTACGATGACACTGAGGATTGCCTGTATTTTGCCGACTCCGAGGTATTTCGGCTAAAATAGGATGTTAGACAGTCCTTTATTGCACTACATTGAAATGGCAAAACAGACAGGCTGGGTAGTGGGTCAAAATGGGTTCAGGTCATTTAAGTTCGGTTAAAAGTGAGTTGGGTTGACCCACCAACACCTCTTTGTCCATGTATTCAATTCTATAGATAATTAATGTATTATACTAATTATCAAAAATCTTTTTGTATAATTAAAATGATGTAGGAGGTTCTAAACATGCGAGTTCATTGTAGAAACATTCGATCCATACCTTGATTGCTAATTTTTTATTTTATTTTACCTGTTTGACCTATTATCAATAGATTGCAATCTGAGTCAACCCGTTTTCATATGAATGGGTTAAACATTGCTACTTCTAGTATTATTACGTTTTGCTGATACATGTCCTGCAAATGGTGCATCTGGAATTTTTATAACTAAGGTGAGCACTACATAACATTATTCTTTTAGGGTATGCTCTACAATAGCAACTTGTTAACTTTTTATACACTGGTTTCCACATTGTTTGCCCAATTGCGCATCTTCATATGATTGGTTATAAACGTAAGTTCTTAGGCAATTTGGTTTTATCTGTTTGCTTGGTATATATTTTTGAAAAATCAATAATTATAACTATATATACGAGCAATTGTCTTATTAATGTATTAAAGTTCTTACTTTTCTTGTGTGTCCTACCCTGCTTCATATTTTGAAAGAATCATGCTATAAGGAGAGTTGATTTGGAGAGCAGGACTGTGGAGACAGTATATCCCAAACCCAATGGTTATAAAACGAAAAGTAGTCCATTTAGCTGGATCATCGATAAACTTTGGAGTACAACAGTTGCTCCTTCAAATTTCGAGGAAGTTGATTCGAATTTACTTCATTACCCCTGGCATCTTCTTAAATCATTGGATAACGACCTCTTTGTCCTCAATCTCAGGTAAAGCGCATGTTACCTTTTTTCAACTTTAGCATCTGTCCATCGCTGAATTTAATCTTCATCGAAATTATTAGTTCCATATGGTTATATTGTCATTTCCACTTAGCACAATCTGCTCGTTAGTGTTATATTATGTTTTCATGCAGTTTTGAAACTTTATGGATCATGGATCTGTCATCTGGTCTAATCAAAGAAGTTGCAACAGGTTTGCATTTCATTTTCTCGTTCTTTAGTTTTTTCTATAGCTATAATAATTATCAGCTTTGTTAGCGTATAATTGTTTGCACCATGAAGGTTCTGCAAAGATTGTAGAGATATGTGGGTCGTTGATTCTGGAGAAATCATCCCTGCTGAAGGAGATACCCTCTGGTAGCCTGCCATGGCATAATGCGACTAATTTATCATTTGAGGGAATTTCGCATGCTGCTCTAGTATCTTCGGTGGCTAGTTTTCAGGACAATATAGTAATTTGTGACTCAGGTAAAATATGTAGCCGATGAATGGGATATAGTAGAGGTGGCGATTTTGACCCATCTAACAGGCCAAATGGGTAATAAAAAATAAAATAAGAGAGCTGAAATAGAACAGGTTGAAAATCTCCCAAAGTGTCTCCTTATGCTTACAACCTCCTAAAATGCTTCATTAGAAAAGTTAAATTATTAAAGTTTTTGTAATTATTTTTTTATTTATTTAACACCACAGTTACTTCATAAAATTCAAAAAAATGGACAAGAAGCGTTGGCAGGCCAAACTGTCCTATTTGATCCATTACCTAATCTGGCCCAATCTCCCACCTCTAGAATTTGCTTTAGATACTTTCTTCCTTTTTTCCGACTATTAAAGAACTACACGATAATTTTCTAAGAAACTAGAGTGCTTAGATGGTCAGGTGGTACTAAAATACAACAAAAATTCTCAGTCAATGAGTAGCTTTGAGTTCTCAAAGTTTGGGACGCTTGGATTACCGTACTGGTTGGCATCCCCCATGGAATTAGCTTATGCTGCGTGAGTATCCTACTTATCTCAATTTTACCTTCCCGCTTTTGTCAGTTTGAGGTTCTCATGTATTCTTGATGATGATCTCACAGTGGTTTTGGTGTCTCGGGAGTTCATGTTGACCATATTCAACATTTCAGCTTGTTACCAGGTAATTGGCTCTACATGATCCGAACTCTTTAAATGATGAATGGGTTAGTGTTAACATTTGCGATTACGATGTCATTTATTGTACTTTAATAACAGTATTTTTGATAGATAGGAAATTCACTTTAAAATTTATGAATTAAAGAAATGGAAAAGTAGGACATTCGGCTATAATTACTGAAATCTTGACAAATGACTGACTGATGGCTAGGATTTCACTTTCTACAATAAGACGGAATGATTTTGTTACATGATAGCACCATTTTACTTATTGTGCAACAGTATAGCATGTTGGATGATAAGTCTTGCATGTCAGAAGAATTTTGGTAACTGTGATATGACATCATGAAACAGGTAGGATAGATATACAGATGAAAGTAGAACTTCCTGAAGATACTGAGCTTGTGGAACCACTAGATGAAGGCTGTATATGGCGGCAGACAAGAGGCACTGCAACAGAAACTTTAGGAGCAGAGAACAAAGCAGAATCAACAGAGAAGGTTGTAAATTTGGGCATCTTTCTAAGCTTAATTCGTTTGTTTTTAATTATTTATATTTCTTAGCTTTCGTCAAAAGCCATAGCGGTCGGACCTTTTTTTTAACAGCAAACCTACAATTTACCCCACCCATAATGGTTGGACCTTGTTTAGAATAACCTAGATGTCTTGAGTGTAAACCCACCGGTAGTTTTTAGATGTGGCAATCTTTTGCCCACTGTTTATGAACGGGTCAATTTAAGTTGGGTTTTTCTCAAATTGTCCAAGTAAAATATCTAGCTAAAAGGAATACATGTCAAACGGGTTGAACGGGTTAAATGTCGCCCACTTAGACTGCCGACCCACCCATTTTGTCACATGTAGTGTTGTACGGGTGTGGTTTCCCGGGTATTCTAAAAGAAATATTTACCGAGCACGTGGTTCAGGATTACCTAGTTATACTAACTTAATTCACCTCAAATGTATGCAGGTTGGTGTTGCCCAACAGTGGTATGATGAGCTGGATGAACTCGCGTCTTTAACACAACAAGAACTTAATGCCGAAGAAGACAAGACCTCAGATGCTAAAGTGCAAGATGGAAAAATATGCATCGATTGTGCTGTCAATACTAGCCCGGGAACAAGTGAGGTATGCACATACTCTCTTAGAGGAGATTCTGGTTCATCTAAATGGTTTTGACCTCAGAAAGAAAATAAAGAACATTTTATAGTTTAATATTATGTCCCACTAAAAGGAATGAGTATAGCTACAAATATCATCCCCAGAGTCCTGGACTCTACGTAACCTGCAGGTTTAGTCAATTAACTTTATATGCACTTTCGGTCAGAAAAAGTAAATTCTAATTTCAGGGACTAAAGAAGTAACGACTCTTTTGCCCTTTGGACGAAAAGTGCAAAAAACTTGTTGACCAAACATGTTGATGTATAGTCCAGGGTACTTCTCATTTACTTGCAAGGAAACTTCCATTCATTTGTGAGGATGAGAAATACTTTCTGTACCATAAAGATTGCGATATCTTTTTTAGTAGAGGTGGCAAAATGGGTGGTTTGGGTAACAGGCCAAAACAATTTCGGATGAAAAACGGTAGGTTTAGTGCTAGATTGGACAAATAAACTGATTAGGGAGGTCATATTAAAAAAGTTATACTTCGGGTAACTTATGACCCATTTGATCCGGTTCCTTTTCAGCTAAGTATTTTGATTACACCCTTTTGACATGGCAGAGATAAAATATAACCCAAATCGATCCATTCATGGGTCGAAATCGCTGCCTCTACTGTGATAAATATCCCTTGCTAAAGTTATCTTGTTATGGGTTCCACAATATTTCTTAGTCTTTTGTACACTAAATATTTGATAGTAGAGCAAATTTGGTAATTATAAAGTCCCAATTTTATGTGGTCTCGGTTTATGCTAATCCAATATTTAGTTGGTAATTGAAATGTTTTATTCTCCCCCAGGTTATTATCAATGCTGCATTGTACTTGAGATTTAAAAGACCTCAAAATCAAAGAGATGATCCTAAGGAGCAACAGGCGGCTAGAATGGCAGACGCTTTAAACCCAAGTGGGAAAGATAACATTCAAAATGATGCTTGTGCACAAATCCTATTAACATCAAAGAGAAGTCCCGAAGAATTTGTCTTTTTGAGGCCTCTGCATGTGAGGTTAAAGATTAATTCTCTTGACCACCCAAAAGCAGAGAACTCCAAAGACATCATTTTGACAGAATCTTCTATAGAAGTTAATGTTTCTCTCAAGTAAATACTCTTGATTGAGTTGTTTAACTATTTTGTTGTCTCTCGGAGAGATATAAATTGCAGGTTTATCGCAATGATACGAAGACTCGCAGAGTTTTTTTGGATTTGAGGGATATGACTAACATAGTCATTGCTTGGAATTAATAATTTTGATCAGATTTATAAATTCCCTTTGTTTTGTTCTTGTCAAGGGGCATTTCAAGTAGTGCTAACGCTGATTAAACATTGTTGTCAAAGTATGAAATAAGTTAAATGTTTAACTTTTCTTTCTGGTAGACACAATACTACTTTAACGTCGTTGTTCAGATAGAAAAAATTTCTGTCGTCCAGTTTTTGTCATTTCTGTGAGACTCCTCAGTGATCTCTATCAACTAACTGTTAGTTATGATTTTACTACTTTATTGCATTGGGCATCTTTGGTAGGAGTGAATGGTAGAGAATGAAATTGAGGCAGACAATGGAAATGGGGAGAAAGGGAATGAGTTTAGGAAATCCTTATTAATTCTATCGTTTGGTGCCAATAGAGAATCGAAATAAAAAATTTAACGATAGAATTATTCTTGTGTTTGGTAGTGTGATCTGATAGAATGGAAATGAATTCTTGAGTATCTGTAGTTCACCTCTGCTGAAACTTTTTGACCAGAACATATGAAAATCGAAAACATGTTCTTTATTATGATCTTGAATATAGAATCTTTCATTCAAGTAACATGACGTATACATATTGAATTTAAGATAAACAATAGCATCATTTCAACAAATTATACAACGAAGTATGAATAAATTATCAAATGGATCAAGCTGCTAGATGAACAATTCAACCCCCTTTCATAACAATATTCCCGATTAACACTTATTTCTTAATACAACGAACAATGTAAAAATTACCAAATTGGTTGTTCTAACATTCTCCGGCAAGCTAACATTATATCTAAAAAACTTTTATCCCTTTCATTTGATTATTGATATCCTTGTGGGGTTGGAGAACCAGGCAAGAATCAAAAATATCGAGTATGAGATGCGGAAACGATGACGAAGAATCCATAAAATAAAAAATAAATTATTCTATAATTAAACTCATAGTCTTTTTTATTTCGCTTCCTTCCTGAAAAAAAATAAATCATTTGTACTTAAAAAAGGCAGAGGTTTTTAAGGAACTTTCCTCTAATCAAAACAAAATCAATTAAATTAAGGAAATAAAAACTAAGGGTCAAGGTATGAGTGACGATGATGAAGAAGCGGCGAATCTTGAAAATGAAAAACGTAGATCGATGGAAAATGAAAAGCGTAGCTCGATGGAAAAGGAATAAGGAGAATCGTCAGGAAGGGATTGTTATTTTGTGGGCAATGACTTCAAAAGGTTTTAATTTTGAAAGCGAAGAGAAAGGAGTTGACCACTTCGAAAAAAGCTTGACACATTATCACCACGTCATTTTTATATTAAAATAATATTTCAATCAATTTATATTCGTACTCATCATAGTGAAAATTGTACCCACACTTAAATATTTTTTACCTTTATAAATAAACTATACATACACAAAATAAAAATTAAATAACAAAAAAGGTGCTACCACTCAAAGTGATAGCCACAATTTTGTGAACCAAGTTGAGGGTGAGAGCGGTCACATCAAAGTGGTTCTTAACCACATTGTGCCACATCACCCCACTCCCTTCACTCTAAGACCACACCGAGTCTTCCGTGGTGACGGGTCCGTCGTGCCACCACGATTCACCACGGACGAAGTGGTACCGTGGTGAGCTGTCGTCGACACCAAAACCACGAACCCAACATGGTTTAAATGTGGGCGAGGCATCTTTTTTTATTCCTTTTTAATGTTTAGGTACAATAAATAAAGTACATAATACAATTTACTTGATAAAATAGTGGGACCTAGTTGTCCGTTGTGAGTTGTTGAGAAAATTTCATTGTGGTTAGTGGTGGATGACAATCCATCGTGACTAACATATCACTTACAACGAGTCATAACATCTGTCATAACTGCGAATGGTCAAAAAAGGACGTGAGAAAGGCCAAGGACAAAGATGCTTGACAGTTACCATCCACTGGAGGTTAGACTTATAGTGACATATTGATGTCAAAATGCGTAAACAAACTCTACACAAAAAAAATTTCAAACCCTCAAAGACCAAAACATTTATTTCTTGTAAATTGTATAATTTACATGTGACGTTGTTTCTACTTCTCCTTAACGTTAACAACGTTAACAACTGACTGTTTGTTCGTTATCACAAGTATAAAATTATGTTTGATTATTTTTTGTATTGTATATAGTTTATAAATTATTGAATATTTTAGATCATGTATATAATCAGACACTGTAATTCAATACTTCTTAAGTTGTTTAAGTAAAATGTTGACGGTTATCAACGTTTAGTGTAGTTTAAAATCACTTTTCAAAACTTGTTCTTTGAGGCGAGATGGAACTTTAACAGCACCATTTTGATTTAGATTGGAACCAACCTTTGTAGCCTCAAAAGGCTATTGTTTCTAACTCATTTGAACCTGTTTTCGACCCGTATTGCCATCACCAATAACCTAATAAGCAGACCCGGATTTAAGGGTGTGCAACATGATTAGTTGAACATGGTCCATTTTCACATGGCGGCTCAAAATAATAATCTCAAAGTATATTAATATATTTATGAAACTAAACTAGTCTAGAAACACTATCCTAGTCCAGCGAAAAACACCAAACATATTATAATAGTTGGTCGTGAGTTCGATCAACAGATAGTTCTTTTTTGTCATTTGTTTCTAATCATTATTGATTTTTGAAATAGAAATTTATTTGATATATGAAATTTGAATGTTTATAAAATTCTTTTTAAATTAAAATCTTTATAGGATTTGAAATTAATTAATAAAAATTCAATAAACTAATTTCATTTAATACTATAAAATAATAGAAGCTAATTTGAAATTACAGCACATGGGCATTAAAAATCAACGGGACGACCTGCTAATCAGAAATAAGCCGAACATTCTCACCATTATCCCTCAAACACGAACCATCACCATAAATTAAGTCACTGTAGCCAAGAGCCTGATGTGGATAGCTCATAAATGAATGTGAACTTGCTTTGGGGTAACTATAAGTTGGCAGTGAAAACAATGTAGGAATTGAATCATGAACATTACGTGTTGGAGAAATCTCTACCCTATCGGTGACCACATCATTAAGAGACGCCGCAAATGCCTATGTTTGTTTTTTGTGATTTGGTTAGGTATTTTCTTTTACTGCCCGATTGAATCAACCGGTTTCTTTAGTTTTGTACGGGTGTGTTTTCAAGTCAAGTAGGAATCTAACCCGATTTCTATACGGCTCAATAATGTTCACTAGACTACTAGAGTCTTTGATTCTACTATTTTCTTCCTTAACAGCTGATATGGTCCATGTAACTATACAATTAAAAAAAGTATGATGAATATTAGACGTTAAAAGGATAAAACTAAACTTTTGCTGGATTAGAAAAGGTAAAGTTGAAGTTATTCAAATGATACATATTTTTGTTGGCATATTGAATGCAAACCATAAAAATACTATAATGAAGGTTACAATTCGGACATGGCAATAAAAAGAATATAGTTTTTATCAACGTGTAAACGCACACTTATTGCCTTTCGATTTGTTATTCTTTTTAATGTACACAAGAAAATCTATAGAAATATATTGTTAAAAAGGGTAAAACAAAAGTTATAAAAGTCTGTTTTTTATATGAAAATAAAAATAAAGCATATTTAAAAATACTGCCTTATAAATATCACATTTTAATACACTGTTGTGTTTAAGCATAATAAACAATGTACAAAATGTAATAATGGAGTTGATATAGGTTTTAACTAATGTAATAACAATTAAGAATTTGAAATTCATTCAACACATTTATTTATAAAACTCGATAATCATTGAATTGGTTAAATAATTACGTGAACTTTTTATGTCACTAATAGTGACATTTAAGTAGGGGTGAGTATTGGTCGAATTTTACGAACATTGAAAACTAAAACATTAACTTATATTTTTATTGACGTGAAAGTAAAACTAATCAAAAAAATTTGTGTTGAGTTTAGTTGCTTATTGATTATTTCATGTTGAGCTGTACGAGCTTATGAAGAACATAGCCAAAGTTAAAAAGTGGTGTGATTTGGTATTTCCTTTTCGATACACTTATATATTTCAAGTACTAAAATTGTTGTACATGATTTTATTTATTATCAATATGTCTAACTAGTTTCTATTTGCAAATCAAAATTGTAAATCATAAGAATAATCCAAAAACCTTTAAATTTATGTATACATATATTTTGTTAGTTGAATATGAAATATCTTAGAAAATACATACACATGTATATACATAATACCTTATCAATTATATAACTTTAAAAAACTATCATCGTCAGCAATGCTAAATACTCTTAGAGCAAGAGGAGCGGACTCATTTTTTCAGTGTTAATCACTTTTAACGTCGGTTCTGCCAGTTAAGCATTCATTGTTGACGTCAATTCAGTGTCGACAGACAAACGCCAAGTTAAAGAATTTTTTAATTTTTTTTCTTTTTCCTTTGATTTCACTGGTCAAAAATGATATGTGGGTCGCTTTTTACACCAACTTTAATACTAAATCACTCTCTAATTTTTTTTTTTCTTTTGTGAGGTACTGAGTTGGAATCTCATTCTAATTCTAACTAAGGATTCTTGTGGTTTCAGATGATTCATCTACCGGATAACTAGAAACGGAGAGCCTTCGCCCCTTTTTCGCCGACTCTTTGACTTTAGGAATTCCGACTTTAAAAGTGAATAATTACCCTTCTCCAATTCTTACCGCCTAATATGAGAGCGGACAACTAATGTATTTCACTTATCAAACATAGTTCTATGATTGGTCTGTAACCCCTTGGGTGGGTGTTAAACTCAATTTTAAAATTTAACACCGACATTAATATCGTACCATCTATTTTTCTGGTTGTGCACTTCTGCATATTATCCGCACCAAGAGCCAACAGGGGATGAAAATGCAATAAACAAAACATCATTGGCAAAAGTCAATATTAATCTATCGATTTTACAATTTTAGCGGTGGTGTACAAATATTTATGGTGCTCACATCTTTCACGTAAATCAACGGCGTACACTTATACCACTACGATCCAACGGTGCGTACTGATTCAACAACCCTATATACAAATCCCCCCTAAATAATCTCATAAACCCTCGTTATCAGCCAAAAAAGCCCTCACTCTAGGGTTTTATTCATTCACAGTCGCTCGCACAAATCACGCCAACACAGGTACTCCTTTTTCATTTTTTACTTCGATTAATCAAATACATAATATATACATACACGCATATATATCATCTATGTGTGTGTGTGTGTTTTTATTTATATATGTATATGTATGCGATTCATTTGAAGTTGTTTCTGAAGCTTGTTGTAGTTACCGATCGTTTCGTTTCTTTTCTTTTCTGTTTAAGTTTAGGTTTTGTTGTTTCTGATTATGGAAATTAATTGTAATTATTGGTATATATGATTGGAAGTGGAAGTAAGTAATTGTATGATACTATTGATTTTGGGGGTTTTGATATGTTGATGGGTCAATTGTTGTTTTTTAGGTTACAAGATACGATACGGCAATGGCTTTTTTTAATAGAGCTCGTGGTATACTAAGCCAGGTTGCTACTAAACATATGAATCATGAAATGTCAGTGGCAAGTCCATCTATTTTTCAAATGATAAGATGTATGTCGACTCCAAAGGTCTTCGTTGGAGGTAAAATTCTGATGTATTGATATACAAGTTTAATTGGATTAGTGCGGCCAGTTTGGAAGTCTTTGTATTTATAATGATTTTTGCTGTTTTGTGTTGTTGCAGGATTGGCATGGGCTACAGATGATACGAGCTTGCGAGAAGCTTTTAGTGCATATGGTGAAGTCCATGAAGGTATGAATGTTTGTTAATTTAGTGGAACACAGAACATGCTATTTCTTTGTTAGACATTCAGATGTTGGGAGTTCTGGGCATGTGTTTTAAATTGTAAATGTGATAGAGTTCACTAACATGTGCTTAAATTTTTTATTTATGAATAGCTATGAACTCGAATTTCATTTATATTTTCTGTATGGGGTATACTGTATATTTCACACTCCTATGAGTATTATCCTGTATGCATTCGACTCTTAGTAATGTGATTGAAATCATCACTATGTGAAGCCTTTTGGTTAAGGGACTAGAATTGATTGATAATTCTTGCTTGAGGTGGCACAGTATGATTGTGTGTTTGTATTTATATTTCATGAATTTGACTTTAAATACACTGAAATTTTGCCTTGTACTTCCATACAATAATTTTTGTTACTTATGGTTGCTTGATGACGAGGATAAGCTTGATCTGAACTGAATGTGCTACTCTTTCACCTGCCTTTTGGATTTTGTTTCATTTATTGATGTTGATCTGTGTCACTACCACTTGATTCTAAGTTAATGTTACGTTTATGATAAATCCATCATGGCTTCTTATGATATGAAACAGCTAGAGTGATCATGGATAGAGAAACTGGCAGGTCCAGAGGTTTCGGTTTTGTTACTTTTGCTGACTCTGAGGCCGCTTCTGCTGCAATCCAGGCGATGGATCAACGGGTAGTTGTTATTTCTTTACTTTTTTGGATGGATGGTTTATGATGCGTTCTCTGTCTCATAGAATTACAATGATATATACCTATAAAGAATTGGTTACTTTATCAAATATCACAGAACTTTAGTTAAGGCCAACCATATGAATCCTTTAATAACGAATTGGTTACTTTATCAAATATGAACTTAAGTTAAAAATAATAGGACAACTTAAGTTAAGGAAAACAATAGGAATCTGAACGGAAAGGGGAGATATTTCGAAGTATTTTCTATAATTGAGTTGGTATAACAAAATTTTGCAGGAGTTACATGGTCGGATGGTGAGAGTTAACTATGCCAACGATAGACCACAAGGAGGTGGCGGTTTCCGGGGAGGTGGCGGTTATGGTGGTGGAGGTGGCGGTTATGGAGGCGGTGGTTATGGTGGTGGAGGTGGTGGTTATGGTGGTGGCAGTGGTGGTTATGGTGGTGATGCCGCAGTTGGTGGCGATACCTTTGGAAGTGGTGGCTACGGTGGAAATAGTGGAGGTAGTTTTGGGGGTGCTCAAAACTTCGGCGTTGGCAGTGGTGATAGCTTTGCTAATGATAATGCTGATGCTGGAAGTACTTTTGCTGCTGCTGATGGTCCGGTAGAAGGAAGCTACAGAGACAATGATGAGCCTGATGACTTCGCCAAGAGGGCTTGACCCATGCGCTTGAGTTTATTTTCAACCGGACTGCTGTTTTTGCAGCTTATTATGGTCTTATTTTCAAGTGTTTATTTTCTGGATGTTGAATCTGCTATGTAAAACTTGACTATTACGGTCTCAATCGGGTAGAACTTTATTCATGCTTGTGAGAACAGTTAGTGTTCTTGTGGTTTAGTAGATAAAAGATTGATTCCTTCTGTTTTCAATATCAACTTTGGTTTAAGATCCTGTTTTTTACACCATTTTATGTGGGCTTCTATTTTATTCCATGTATGGCCTTCAAATGCTGCCATTTGCAAGCAATACGCATTCAGTAAATGACCACAAAATTACTATGCACAAAAAGACTAGTCTTAGCTCAGAACTTAAAACGTCCAATCAGGTTATTAGGAATTGAAGGTTATGACCAATCAGCACCCATGTACAGATTGTAGTTGCTTCATATGTACAAGTGTACGACAAATAGACAAAGCAGTAGGCAAGACCACCTGTCTATCTGCTTCCGTTCTGTCTTTTTTGGTGCAGCCAGAAATCATAAATCCAAACTCCAAATAACACCTCCACTCGAACTCAAATTCAGCTTTCCATTAGAACCATATAAACTGTGAATGACTTTAAACCAAAGGGAATCCTTATTAGCATGCATTCTCTCCTGTACAAAATCAGCGCCAAGATACATCTTCTTCAACGACTCACTTTCATTTATTCTCATCAAGATTTTCCTTTTCCAATTCCTTGCAGTTTTTTCTCTCAATCATTCCTGATTAGGTATTTAGGTAATATTTGTCTCTATTTTAGTTTCAAAAATCCAGTTTTCTGAATCGTGGCAGTTGATAGACTCGCCCTTCACCATCAGTCTTCTCTCATAAACCTCCCAACTTTGTCAAAGTTCCCTTGATTCCCTTGATCTCGTTTCTCCTTCTAAGGAGTTTTTGGTGATACCAGAGAGCTACGTAGAAACGGTATTTGATGTGTTCAATGGAAAGTTGTGCACATACTATATAGTTCACGATCTTTAGCATTCAGGGAAATGCAAGTGCGGGTGTTCTAGTTCTTTGAGCTACTAACTGTTAGATATTGGAGTTGATACACAACCTATTCAAATTGACCCTTTTTTGTGCTTCACTTCAAAAGTTCCGTCTTTCATGTCGTGAAAGCCGCCTTAGTCATATGCCATATATAGGATTAAGCAAGATAACATGTGTTCAAGTCATTAACCTCAATGTTTCAACCTCACATTAGAAGTTTTGCAATGGTTCATAATATGTTTCATTTGCCAAATAAAGAAGATAAAAATGTTAATTTGCTGTATAATTCATGTAAAAGAAAACAACACTATAGCTAACCTAATGTACACAGCAAAATTTATGAGTTTCTCAACTTCCAAACTTCATTCAGAAAACAACACCCTTTGTGCATTCAAAATTGCAGGAGACCCTTGTCTTGCCTTTTCAACAATATGCTTTATCAACAGCTTCTCCATTTCATCCTCGTCGAAATCCTTGTCATCTCCACTCGTACCACCACCATTTCGCGACCCATCGTCTTCCCTCCTATAAACGGGTGTTCTTTCCACAATTTCTTCATCTGATTCCTCAAACTTTGCAAACTCGTTACAAGCCTCATTATATGCATCTAAAGCTTCACCTGATAGATTCAAAACAACTGGTTCATCTACAAGGTATTCATCTCCTGCATCACTGCTTGATAATTCTTTCCAAGATTGGTGATTTTGGATTTCTTTACTTTCGATTTCTGCTTCCAATTCTCTGATACGTTCCTCAAGTTGGAATTTAAGGACCTCATGTAAGCGTAAACTCAGTTCTTTTGGAGAAACTGCATAGTTTGCAGAATGGGTTGTACTTGTGCTTCCACTTTCGTCTTTATCGGTGTTAGCTTGCCTATCTAGCATGTCAGCCCTCAATTCACCCTGGGAAACACCTAGCTCGAAGTCCGGATCTATCTGCAAAAGGTTAAAGGCTGATGTAATTAATATTGTGCACCAATATTATTTACAAATAATATACATAAAAGTATCTATACTTCTATACTCAGATATAAAGCATTTTGATGTTTTATATTTAGTAACTCGTAAGACTCAAAAGTTCTAAATTTAACTTATGTAGTTTTCATTTCGTATTAATTTTATCATTTTCATAATTTTCACTCTTCATCACCATATCCTAAATCATCAACACTATATACGAACAGACTACCATTCTTGAGTCACAATTATAGATAATACATGAAGAACAAACATAATATAGGACTATCATCGAGTCACTATTTATAATAAAGCATCGGATTCCGCTGCATAGCACGGGTATTACGCTAGTATAAAATAAAGCCTGAGAAAAACTAAATAAAATAACGGGTCAAGTGTCTAAAAATGTGTCAACTTTACCCAGAAACTATTGTAGGTATTAATTTTAAAGTTTGGATTGCATGCATGAAACTTTCACTTATTGCTATTATATGTATGTGACATCTTATACCTTGTAAACCGGTGACGTTACAATGATTTTGATGATGTGGCAACTCATATGGCTGCCATGTCAACCGAAAATACTGGTTACCTGATGATTGATGAAGAAGTTACCAAATACATACAATAACAATAATTAAAAGTTTAGGACATATGGTAGAAATTTTTTAAGTTGGAGACACTAGAATTTATGGCATCATTTTGATACATTTTCAGGCACTTAAACGAATATTTATTACAAGAATAAACCACTGAAGTTATATAAGGGGGGAAACAATATTTGAGGTGTTGCACACAACAAATACTACCAGGTTTAGAATGCAGATTAGTTACCTCAACGAGATCGGAAATCTTTCTTTCTAAGGTGGACGAAGTCATATTCAGTTCAAGCATCTCAAGTTCAGCTTCAAGTTCTGCTTCAATTTTTCTAAAAGAATCATCTTTTGCCTTCAAAATAAAATATTCTTTGTTATCATGCTCATGAGAAGCAGAAAAAGGCGATCCATGATTGAAAGAACCGCCATTTACTTTTTCTGATTTATGATCATCGATTGTAAGCTCTTGCATGAATAACGAATCTTTCATCTCAAGCTCCTCTTCAAGATCTTGAACCAAATTGTCTTTCTGCTTCAACAAACGATTTAACTTTTCCACCTCAAGTTTATTGGCCATGAAGGAGTATAATATACCAAACGACATCCCAAGACAAACAAGTAGTGTTGCATCTGATGATCCTGCTTTTTCTTCCAAACGTGTTTGC
Source organism: Logfia minima (assembly GCA_963921325.1). Classification (NCBI taxonomy): domain Eukaryota; kingdom Viridiplantae; phylum Streptophyta; class Magnoliopsida; order Asterales; family Asteraceae; genus Logfia; species Logfia minima. The sequence continues at coordinate 6,194,745 of OY992771.1, read as the reverse complement.
GGTTTCTTTTCAATAATATTGTTTTGCACAATAAAAGAATCGTTACTTGACCTAGTAATTACATTACTGCCATCAGTCACAACAAAAGGCCTCACAGTCTGCTTAGAAGGTTTCATTTCAACATGCTCCGTCTGTAACTGAGCCATAACACAACTTTCTAACGAGCTTAAAGGTCTAATGGCTAGACCAAGTTTTCGCCTACGTCTAATAGACACTCTACTTCTAGGAGTCAAGGGTTTATTCGGTAATTCAACTATGCCATCACTTACTCCATCACCACCGATAAAGCCCGAAAATAGACTTGATGAAGAAAATACACCACTACCCCCATAAGTCCCTATATTCATCCCCTTTTTGCCATCAAAATCGCTTGTAGAAGCCTCACTTTTACCTTCAGAATCATCTTGTTTCATACTTTCTCTCCTTGACAACCTGCGGAAGGGCCATTTCTTGTCGGATGGTTGCCTTGGGGATTCGGGTTCGACCCTTAAAGAACCCTCGATCGATGATTCAGACTTAACTGGCCTATCAGCCAGGTTAATTTTTTTAAAATGTTGAGCTATATAGGCAGCACTAGCAGCAACTGCAACCATCCATTTATCCATTTTATCACCCTTCCACAGGGTAAGAAATAACTAGTCTAACCAATTATCACAACCACAACCCTTAAAGACTGAATTCCACATCAAACTAAAAATACAAATATTTCCTAATTATAGTCTTCTTTCAAACCCTAATCCAAGAATCAAACTTTAACCAGAAACAATCAAAATTAAAGATTTTTAACACATACCAGTGCTATAGAAAAAACCCTTGATACCAACTCAAGAACCCAAGATTTGGTCCAAGAATGAATGAATCAAACGTAGATTTCATTCTTAATGAAATCCCATTTCAAATAATAAAAAAAGGTGGAAACTTTGAAATGTTCATCAATAACAAAGTAATTATAAATGTATATGATGATGTGTACCTAACCTCGTATAAATGGCTTGGTTGCTTTAAATTCTCGGAAAGAAAGGGAAAAAAGAAGTGCAATCAACTGGGTGAAGCTGGCAAATTGAAAAAAATGCACCCAAAAAACAAGACTGTATGGTTGAACGGACATTTGTAAGAGGGCAAGATAGATAGCGATCTGAACAGGGACAAAGAGGTTAAAAGTTAAGTTTTTTACTAATTTTAGTTTAAGGGCACAAATGAACTATTGGGTAATCTGGGGTTTTTATTTGTTATTCTAGGGTTTTTCTAAATAATTTGTCCATCACACCTCAGCTCTAAATGGTTAAGTAATTAATGGTAATCTAGATTTTTTCAATAATTTATTACATTTATTTTAATATACATAAATTGAATAAAAATATATTCTTTTGTGCAATTCAAGTCGAAAGTGTTTTAAAATTACTATCGCGTTTAATTAATAAGATTCGTATGATTTGTTTTATAGAGCTCAATTAAAATATTTCCAATGTAAAGTTCCGAAAAGTTTGTCATTTGAATGGAAAAGGCTATCTAGAATATTTCTAATGAATTTTTAATTATCAAACACGTAGTAATTAATTTTTGAAGTTACTGAAAAATTAAATAACAATTAGAATCAAAATTACTAAAATCTTCCTAGTTGCACATCTTAGGGTTGTCAGAAAAAATGAGTCGGAAATGGTGATAGGCTACATGGACTAGACCGGATACATTTGAGTAAATACTTGCTCCCCCAAATAACACCCGTTTAAAGATGCGGATCATAAAGACCTTATCGTAATTGTTGAACAGCGTAAAAATAAAAATGATGCACTTCTCTTTATGTCATCAACCGAATAAAATCCGATCTAATATAGTTTTGAAAAATGTTTGTTTTATCTTTATCTTCGTATAACAATAATTAACTTAGAAATATTTTAGATTATCATTAGAAAATAATAAACGATGATAAAATGTGAAATTCAATCATTTTTAATAGTTACTTTGTATGCTAACAATATTTCTAAAACAAATAAAAAAGTAATTTGAATCATATGTATCAAGGAGAATTATATCCGCAAAATATTAAGTCGTGCCTACTACAATCTACGAAGTAGTTTACTCTATGCAAGATGCAACTAATATACAGCAGCAATAGATCATCCTTTCATAGTCTTTGAAAACGAAGTGATGATGTAGGAACATAATGCACGAATGATTTATTTTGACAAATAATATATAATATTATATATTCATATATATATATATATTAATAACTAAAATAGGATATCAGTTTGCTTATGTGGTTCCAATCATAACTTATCACGTATGTAAAAATATGAGGTGTCAAACATTTAATGTTTTTGGATTTTTTTTTATATATGCATTGTTGATGTGTCTTTGTATATCGTCAAAGTTGGATTAATTGCAAGCGTTAACTTTATTAATTAGTAGAATTAATGACCATTATTAAATAAATTAATGACCGTCATTAATTGCTATTATTTTTATTGGTAAAATAAATTAAATAAATCAATGACAACGATTAATTGTTATTGTTTATGTTTTTCATTATTTGAATTAATTGTATTAATACTTAGCACATAGTTAGCTGTTAATTAGTTAACTGCATGATCAAATTATAACTTGATTAACGCATAAACTTTAATAACTGCATACAGTTCACCTAATAAATAAACAACATCACAATGTCGTGCATCGCACGAGTTTTAGCACTAGTATATATATGTATAATATATATATATATATGGTGGGGATCAAGAGGGAAACAAAGAAATTAGGAATGAGAGAAGCAAATCTCAACACTTGATTTTATCATAAATGAATTTTAAAAATCACAAATAATTTTAAAATTTAACATTCATCACAAGTAAATATTAAAAACATTTATTTATGAAAAAATCAAGGGCTAAGATTTGTTTTTCTCATTTTTCAAGATTTGGAATTTCCCTGTTGATCCTTTCCCATAATATATATATATATATATAAACAAGAAAAGAAAATCCTATGTTGACTTTTGAGTTTGAAAATATATTAACTTTTAAAAGTAATATTGTAAGATCCGAAAAACGTGTGTTGTCATCCCTAAATTAAAATAATAATAGTTTTATTATATTTGGTTCTATAGGATACTTTGATCTTGTCATTTTACAATTAGGACTAAAAACTTAGAGTTATACAATAAATTAAAATCCTATTCAAATATAACTTTGCAACTAAATGTCACCTCTACTGCACAAAGTATCAAACACTTTGCATTTTTTTCAAAAGTTTTTCTTTGGGTGGTCCTTTTTTATCTTGTGGTACAGGGACGATAACACAAACAATCATTAAACAACCAAAAGACCAACATATTATGATGATCCAAAATGTATTGGACAAAAGAGAAAAAAGAAGATGCACATGTCTTTGGAATGTAATGATTGTATTATGTAACCCATAATTGTCAAAAACATCACTTCAACCAAACTTTAACTAATCACCACCAATATTACAACAAACCTAATCAACACTCTTTGGTGTTGGAAAAATAACAATAATGCAGATAGTTTTGCAGTGACTGAACAATATGCTGCAGTGCATTTGCAATGCAGCAATATACTTATGAAAAAGCCTCACCAAAAGAATAAGAAACAATGGTTTTTGCTATTCTAAAGAATTTATCAGGTCTTTGAAATTAAACACTAGCCAATCAGCTTTTGTAGAAACGGCTTCTCGAAGTTGGACACCACCAAAGCAGATAAACAGGTCAGCGCACCCTGGTTTTCGAGCCTACAGAAACACGTAATTAATGGATACACTATGTGTCTGAATCAGTGCCTTCGAAAAAGTCTCAAACAGTTGGTCAACAAAACAAAATGGTTGATCTCAGTATCAAGAAATCGTTAAATTTAAACCAAATAGATTTAGATAGACGTGACGAATGGTGAGTTGGGCAGTTGGGCAGTTGGGTTACAGATTAAAACGTACCGGTTGGGTTGACCTATAACAGTTGTTCCTATTATTTTGTTTGAATAATTTAAATAGTATATGGTTACAAAAATCACATTATCTCAATATTAATCTAACTTCTCAAAAAATGATTTACGCAATTTTATGCTACAAGTATACAATTTGGGGGCGATTTTCAACTCATTTGAACTGTTCACTTTTAAGCCATGTTTTTTATTTTAAATCTCACCCGGTTGACCCACTAGAGATAAAACATTACTTAAATTGACCCGTCCATAAGTAAATGAGTCAAAATTTTCACCTCTAGTTTTGACTTTTGACTTATTCTCACCTCAAGATCAGTTGCACCATCACCAATCATTACTACTCTCTTGTATCCATGAGCCTGAAAAGTTCACTTTGTGTTACCAATTGAAGTTTTTTTAAGACTTTTAAAACACGGATGATGAAAAGACTAACCTCTCTTAATAGTTCAACAGCAGTTGGTTTTCCTCCACTTCTTGAAGTTGGTTCATTTACATCAAATCCAGAAAACTCTCCCGAAGTATTGAACAACAGTTGATTAGCGAAAATATTGTCAGTTGGTACCCCAAGGATTGATGCAACCGGCTGTATACATCATACAAAACACTCAAAAACAAGGCTATAAGAACGTAAGTAATAATATCTGTTGATAGGACAGTTATGAACCAAAAGACTAAGATCAAACCATGTACAGTTTAAAATAATAGCAACCTATTTGACTTTATAGGACAAAAATGTATCTCAAAGAGGTACTTATATAGCTTAAATTAGTAATTAGAAGAACAAAGAAAACCTTGAAGGCAATTATTGATTATTGATAGCTTACATTGATCATTTGACGAAAACCTCCAGATATAAGATAAACCGATTTACCACTTTCCTTGAGCTTCTGGACCAACTCCTTTATGCCAGGAGAAAGTCTACCAATTGAAAACAAAATTGAATACAAAATAGTAAAAATCACACACATTTGAGGTGGGAAAGCTTGAAGAATAAATAATGATACTTGATATTGAATATATTGCAACTAAATACCATCATACCTTGGGGGATTTTTTTGAAGAAACTCCTGGACCATTGATAATGAAGGTTTGAAAAGATTTAGTCTAGCGGCTAACGCTTCCTCAAAAGGCACTGAACCACCCATTGCTCTGCAAACGGAAGATTAAATTGACATAAGCATCAACTGAAAGCAGAACCATTTTTAAACTAACCACAAAAGACATTCAACCTAGCGGTCCATTCAGCAACAGCTTTCCCAGCTCCACAAAACTCGGCAAGTTCATCAATGCCTTCATCCATGCAAACTGTGCTATCCACGTCGAAGCATACAGCATCAGCTTTTTGCCATACATCAAGAACCTCTGAGTGTTAAAAGAATACTACAGTTAGAAACAAGACTCCAATTTCAATGGAACCAATGTTACGTTAACCAGCTTAGCAGCTAGTTAAAAACATGCCATGAATGAAATACCTTTAGAAGGTAATGTGTTGTCAAATCGTCCTAATGAGGAGGCTGCTAATGGCTTAACCGAACCGGCTTTTGAGTTGGATGATGTGGAAGGTCCCATCATTCTTATAGGACCGTAAAATACTCTTCGTCTGCTTGATGAATGTATTGGAATGAGAGTGGTATTTCCTTGACTACTGTAAGCACGAATAGGAATTATTCGTGAACTGATCAACCCTTCCATCAAAAGAATCTGGCATCAGAATAAAATACAATTATAATTAGGCTCGAAGTTTTAACTTTTAACTCTTCCCTTTTGAAACTGAACTTGTGGTAGTATATGCATCTGTAATCTGTTCTCACAAGTCTCAACATATGAATAAGAGCTTTCTTTTACATCATGTAATCCGCTTCCAAACTGCCAATTTCCAGATTTGTATCCAAAAACACATTTGCAAACATTTAGGGAAGTTTCTTATAAATAAGTCAAGCACAGCCCAATCGTCCAACAAGTTCCTAATTTTAAATCTATAAACACAATTACAGAATAGAAGTACTTTCATTTTCAAAGATAATTTTGATCAAACATTCAAACCATGAAAATAAAATCTTTATGCGAAACTCTGTAGCTATACATTTGATAATAAGGACGAGCTGTACACCGGCTAGTATGGTCAAGCAAGAAACAACTAATTTTATAGTTATGTATAGATTTCAGATAATTTGGACGATTGGCAGTTATACATGTTACGTACTTACGTCACTAATATAAAGTAAAAGGTCGACAATTCAGGTAATGAGTGTTCCTTTATATCCAACCAACCAACCTAAATCAACTCCATTTCCATTCCTCAAACTATTAAATCCTCTAACCAATCACCCCTAAACTTTCTGACAAAAACAGATAGCTATAATCTGTTTCATCACAAGGACTTCAACAGAGGTAAAATTGAGTTTGTGTTTCATAACACTAGAAACACCATAACCATTATACACTTTGTAAGTACTAATTTTCATCAATCACGATAGTTGTTTACTGATCCAATATATAACAAGGACTATCAATACTACTGGCATCCATGAGCTGCACCAAACAAGTACAATTAACAAAACTAGAAGAATCGTATCTTCAAATAAAAACCCTAGAACAAGCATGCAAACAAACACAAATTGTAAAAAGTTAATGAAATAGAACAAATTTGAACCAGAGTTCTGTTCAAAGTAATGGGAATAAAGAAAAATTAAAAAGAAATGACACCCAATTATCAAAATCAAAACTTGAGGATGAAAATTTCTTACTTGGAAGCTTTGAAGACTTGAAGATTACAGTTCTTGTTTGAGTTCTTGAGTTATGCCAAAGAAGAAAACAAAAATAGGCTTTGATACAACGCAGAGAATGTATTTTTATTTGTTTCTAAGATTCAATTGTGAATCTCTTTTGGCCCCCATCAAAAGCTTTTTAATAGTTTTATTGTTAGATATGGTGCTTTGAATATTTATGATTTTGAAGTTTTGAGAATTTATTGGGAATTTCGTGGTTGGTGAAGACGAACTAACGTTTGTTAATGTGAGGGTTCATCGGTTGATCATGTAAAAAAGAGGGAAAATGATATATATGCATAATTAGGCATATATGTCTAAAAATGTGATTGTTTGATGAGAAAATGATTGGATGAGATTAGGAGAGAGAATAAGTGGAATACATGTGTCAAAATCTGTATGGTTAGGCTAAATTAGGCATATGCCTAATTAGGCGGATATAATATTAGTACTAAATAAGAATTAGCAGAGAAATTAACTATTTTAGGGTTTATGGTATACCTATAAATTTTGATTCTTAATTTTTGGGTTCTTAGTGATTGTTTAAATTTAAAAAGTTGTTTTTGATTTATATTTTGAAAACTTTGTTTGATTATGTTTTCTAATTGTTTGTTTTGAAATTTTGATTTGATTATAAAATAAAAAATTGGATATTAATGTGTTTATTTATTAAAATTATACTTAAATAAATTATGTTTTTTAAAATGTTGTTTAAAGTAACTTTTACGGTACAAACAATAAGAACAAAGGGAGTCGTATTAGATGAAACAATATTATCACACTTATTTAGGTCATTCTCATTCGTGATTGAAACCGACTAGTCAGTTTCTATCAACTCAACGCCACGTCAGTTTTTTTTAAAAGTGACTGAAACTGACTAACAACTGACTGACCACTACCATCAGTGACAGTTAGTTTTTTTTCCCATTTTTTAATTATTTAAAACACATTTCATTAAAATAAAAACATTATATTAATTTTAAAAAATATTACATTTACTAATAAAACATTACAATAACAAATATATCATCCTCTAACTATATGAAGTTTACAAATATTTTTGGGCCAAAATAGTTATTAGGACAAGCCCAAACAAACACTAACTATTAAACCCATTATCCAACATGGTTCCTAAAAAAAACTTATGCTCCGTGCCATCATCCTCATCATCCTCTCCAATTGAAGAACTTTGCAATTGAAGAACAAGAAGAAAAAGAAAAGGACTCCGCAATTGAAGAACAAGGACAAAAAAAAGGCTCGCCAAAAAACTGAAGCTCCATCGGTTTTCCAACGATTTCAACCGAAGGACTGAACTGACGGGCGCCGTGCCATCGGTGTCAATTTCATCAGTTGAAACTGACTGGCAACCGAAGCAACCACTGGGAGCGCTCTTATACCTCTACGCTCTTGAAAGAAGATGGTAACTATCATTTTGAGTGGTTATTTTACTTTCTTTTTTTCTTTTTGTATGTATAATAACAAATATTTTTAAAATGTGTGTTATGACGAAACATAAAAAGGTACATGTATTTGATAAATACATTATACACATATATGCCGAATAGATAAGAAACTATATCAAACAGTATACATATTTGACATACCAACCATTATCATATTGCATGATGAATATATACTTCCCAATAACACATAAATTGTGACCGGTAACAAAGATTTAGATGACATTTATTATATATAACAAATTGATACACCTAACTAGTATAACAAAATACAATTTCATCGTAGACATAACAGTAGTGGTCATTTAACTAAGTAATACATCAGAAATTTTTGCAAATTATCATCATGAAAGTGTTGCGCAATAGTCGATCAACTAAAAGAGTGCAGAGGAAGATCTCGCTGAATGTTTAATTTGCAAAACATGGTATATATGATGCAACTATATAAAATCTCAAGATTCGTTGGTGTTTGCTTAACAGTTTTGACCATATATAAGTAATACTTTCTAATAAACACATAACTTTATATTTATCGAGGGCATCATAATTTTATAATAACTATGTAGAAGATATATCACTACAATATAGGGAATATCATTATAAGTCTTATCTAAAATTAAACTATTTAGTTTGGATTGATTAATCTTGACACACAAATATCGTTACACACCTCAAATTCAGTCATCTTTATTTTTCTCTACTGACACACACAATATACCATTATTGCTCTTTTATATATTTAATATAATATAATATTACATTAATAGCTTCATACAAAATATATATGACTTTTTTAACATTATGTTAAAATATTAGTAGAAGAATACTTGGTTAAACTAATCATATACATTTAGGAGAGACCATTTTCAAATCAACAAACGATAGAGTGTTTTTATTAATTGCACACAAAAGATACTATCCCTACTAAAATACAAATTATATGCTAATAAAAACACAAAATAGAAGTCTATAAATTATTATAAAATGTATCATGGTTCATATTTTACGTTTAAATTGCAAAGTGTAAAGTAGCTTTGAACGATGAGATGACTAGTAAGATAGCAGTGTACATATTTTGCGTTTAAATTGCATTTGGCAGAGTTTAGGTGAGAAATAAACTCACTTGGTGGTTCCAACTAGTATTTTATAGTATTTCCCTTTCTCCCATGTTACTTTTTACCGCAAATCATAAGAATCGTCGACGTAATTTACTCTTTACTTTATAAACAGAAAGAGAGGTCAAGTGTAGATTTCGTACATGCGACCTCACGTTTGTTGGCAACTATGCTTACCAGGTAAGCCAATAACTTGTTTAACATTCTTCTTTTGTATATTATATATTCAGGTTTATGTATTTTCACTATTTTTGCAACCATTTAGCGGTTGCTAAATGTTGGGATTTCAAATTTGAGAGGTAAAAATGTTTGAATGTGAGTCCGATTTTCAGTGTGATAACTATAGATAGAAGTAAGTTATAATGTGATTACAATGTGTAAATAATGTACCATAGATGTGTCAAACCTTTTCATATTTACTTTAAAGGGGGGCATAGAAGTTTTGAGGGATAGAGAGGGCACAAATTAGATCAATCAACTCGAGCCATGTGTCAAAAATTGTAAAGATAAAATGTAGTGCCGTTATGATGTAGTAAAATTTATAAGGGTAAAATGCAGTGTTGTCATTATGCAGTGAATTCGGGTCGTAGATCACATAAATCAACGGTTCAGATCGACTGCACCTCCTGCCCCCTCTAAATCACCACCTACTCTTATCCCTCACCTTACTTTAAATAGTTACAATTTTCTAATTCTAATTAAGTAATCTAAATCCCCCTTAATCATCCCATTAAAATTTCATTAACATACTTGGAGACTTGAATTTTATAAAGTTCTATTGCTGATTAAAACATATATTAAAAATACATATTGATGGTGATCGAAAGTCGTCAATAATGAATGTACTTTGAGCTAGAGTAGTGTATTGGTTAAAATGGAAAGGTTTAAACAAAAAAGAATGAAAGTAATGTTTAAGTCGTAACGTTAAAGTCGTCTCCTTATTCAAAATCTTTATATTCGGCTCGTATAACATTTTATATCAATACAAATATTTAATATATATTACATGTGTAAACTTTGTTAAAAACAAACATTAAATATGTTGAGAATTGTGAAGAATTAATCATAAGAAATAGAGTTTGTTGAAAAATATCAAATTTTGGAGGAACGGGAAGATTTCCTGTGGATCGAGCATGCAATTTTGGATAGAGGAGCTGATCCTGGGGATCCAACCTATTCCCGAGAAACTCCTCTTGTCCAGATTGATTTCAGGTGCATCTGAATAATTTCTGGGGATTGCTAAGTCGCCAGATTTAGAAGTTTTGCATTGTTTCCTTTTATTGTTTGCACTATATATTGTAACTCCTACACATGTAAATATTGAACTACAAATTTAATAAAGAAAACTCTCTAGTTTGTCCGTGGACTAAACCAATCTCCACGATCCGAAATCGAATATAACTACGTAATATTTGCGTGTCGTATTATTCGTATTATCTATCCAATTGATTGTTAGTAATTAGGTGATCCGTTTATTGTTGTGGGTGTGTGTTTGCTATTACACACGTTGTTTGGGTTCCATCCGAGTTCTTAACAAATAGAGATATGAGTTTTAAATTAAGAAGTTGACATCCTCAATCATGTAGGTGGTTGATGTCTTTTACATGTGTAAAAAGTTGATTATTGTTCTTTTCCTCGGTCAGTTCGTTTTTCTTTTATGGTGATATCATAACTCATAGTGAAGTGATTTTTCGCTGGATTGTTCTACCTCCTCTTGAGGTTTTAAGTGTGTTCGGTTTTCATTATAGCAAGTTCAAACTTATCTAGCGTTGAAATTTGGTTTTTGTTTCACTACTAAGTCTTCTTGTTGGGTGTTCACCTAAAAGGATTTGGTATATCAGTGGGTTCGGTGAATGAAGCTTATGGCTTCACAATTGTTTGGGTAAGTTGTTTCACTATTTTGTGCGGCTAGTCCCATGCTTCTGCCATCAATTGCCAGTTGCAATGGCGGAGACAAGGGGTGACCGGAGGGTACTCTGCTCCCCATGAGTCCAACACTTTCAATTATTTTTTAGCCCATATCCGTTAGTGCAACTATGATTTGTATAATGGGCCCAACTAACATATTTAAAACCCTCATTTCTATTATTAAATACAAAAAATTCTACATAAATAAGCCGAAAAATGATCCAATGAAAGAAAAAGCGACGATTTAGTTTTTGACCTATCTTCATCTTAGCATTCATGTGAGGTACTTTTACGTTTTAATTTCAATCCTTTTTCTTTTTCTTTTTTTTTTCTTTCTTTATGTGTACTATAAGTCTTTGAAGTAATTGTTATTTTTCCAGCATTTATTATTCTAATTGTAATGTAGGAGTAGGTAATATATTACTTGGGACCATCTCTTATAATTGAAAACAATAAAGTCGACAAACAATTAACATATAGTTGTGTGTTCTTTTTTTTTATTAGAAAAGGCATATAGTTTATGTTTATTTACGTTGACTTAAGTTTGTTTAACACAAGTGAGAAAAGTTTATTCGTATCTGATGAATTCAATATTTCTTCTTTTAAATAGAGGATTGTTGATGATAGAATTATTGCTTCGTTAAACGAATATCTCACTAGCTTAAAATTCACAATGTTTAATTTCTTCAATGTTACACGTGATTTTTGGCATGTTAGTAGCATTTTAATTTATTGATATACATTGATGCTTCAGGCTACATATAGTTGCTAGAATTTTTGTTGGGAGAACTCGTTTGGTATTTTGAGATGTAAGTTTTTCTAATGTATAAGAGTCTACACACTAAGGCTTTATATTTTCTTAGACCATAAATAACGCTATGCGTCGGAAGTTAAGCGATGTGTGTTGTTTCGGAAAAGCCAATCGCACTGTCGCGTCGGCATGGTGCGTTTGTATGGTGACGGAGGGAGAGACACAGGAGTGGGGCCCTCATGAATATTTATTTGTTTCTTTTTTACCTTTTTGACCTTTGAAGCCTAAATAATTTTTTTTAATATATCCGTTAAAAAACCAATTTATAAAGAATAATTTTATTTTTATTTTTTTAACATATTTATCCTACCTCAAACACACTACAAATACACATACAAACTAACTTCAATTCACACACAATTTTCATCATCTTTCTACTACATTCAAATACATTATTCCACACAACTATTCTATATAATTCACACACACTTTTGTTGAGTCAAAGACCTCCACTAATGTGTAATTTATAGATGACAAATTTAATCTAAGTGCTTTTTATCTATCGCCATTGTTAGCATCGAATAGTAGAGTAGACAAAGTATAAGTACTCCCTGATCAAACTAATCAGTGAGCTTCTCTATACTTAGAATATTTATTATTCTACTCTAGTCACTGCAATTATTAGCAGTAATCTCTTGTTGTAGCTTGGAACTTAAAGAAGCATATGTCATTCACCGATGGATACTTGGTCATTGTGAAGAAGTTACATAGTCCTGACGCTGTCAAGAACTTGAAGCATCTATTGAAGTCGAAGACTGAAGACAGAGATATAGAGCAGTTCACTGATGTGGAAATCAACTATGCTCTATTAGCCAGCGGTCCAAGCCTTTATCCAAGAAGTACAATAGGTCTGACAAATACCTAATGTACAATAGAATGTCAACTTATATGTTGTATCATATAAAGCGTGCATATCTTTCAAAAGATATGTATGCTCACTTATTGTACAATTGCATTTATTTCCTTGTAAATTTTATGTAACCCTGGAATAAAGTAAACAGTAAACTTTATTCCTAGGATGTAATGTCACATCCATTACATTTGAAGTTTCATTATGTAGCCCAGCAAATATGGTGTTGACACGTATAGGTTTTAAGTCTCCTTTATGTGAGTTTATAAATACCACACTCAACCACCATATTAAATGTCCAAAATTTTGTATTCTACAAGAATTTTGTATTCTGCTCAACGTGTGATTTAAGCAAGTTCCTATTTGTCAGAGAACCTATTGTGCTCACTTACTCTAAGTTTTGATTACTGAACATCAAACGAGTTATTCGCTGCTGTTCTGTCTAGTCCAAAATTTGTCACAGGTAAGTTTACTTAGGCTAGTTTGTCTTGTCTATTTCCGCAGTAAACTTTGTAAAGTATTCATTGATTGATATAAAGCAATAAAAGAAAACTTTAAACTTGAATTTATTTGTCTACATGTACATTTGTTGTTAATAGTTATGTAAATTGTGACAAAAAAGGAACCAACACTTTTTACATAATTTCTTTACATTCAAAACATAATCGTAAATGGATCCTTAGTCATCTTCAAGCTCCGATTCCGATTACGAGGAAGAATTTTTGGCGGTCATGACACGCTTCGATTCAAAACACAAATGCGTATAGACAAGGAATTACGTGACTCGAGGGTTCATCATCAACTTCGCAACGCGCTGATCAAACACATTTGGCATGTACCTCCAAATTTCCGTCGTCGTGCTTAATTGATGTAACGCTATTTGTTTTTAATTTTAGTTTGTTTTATTTTAATTATTATAATGTTTTATTTAAATTTATGTAATGTTTTATATTTATTAATTAATGTAAAGTTTTTAATTTTAATGAAATTATTTTATTTAAATATGTGTGGGTCCCATAAATCAAAGTGACATGGTTAGGGTTGGCATGGTTGTGTCAATTGTGTTTTAGTTTGAGAGGTGCTGATGTGGCGCTGACATATCTTAACTGACACGCTACCGACACGTCCCGAGTTGAAAATGGTCTTACAATATATATAGTTATTATGAAGAATAGTCCCCCTTAATATGATATCCTGACTCCGCCCTTGATCAGTTGACAGATAACATTTGAAACTCATTATTTAATTCGATTGAAGATTAAAACTTTAAAACTATTGTGTGGTTTTATAGTTATGTAAGTTGTTCAGTTTAGCAGTATCTAAAATACAATTAGGATCATTGATTCACTATTAATAATGCATTTAAGTTGACATCTTACAACCATCCGTGTATAATTCAATCATTGATACTTTATTTTTTGCGCATAAAAACAGTAAAAATAAATAGTTTCCATGTATAGAAAGTAACATTCAGTGTTAATTACAGAGTACTTAATTGCGCTATTAAATTAGGTTAAAGACATAAATTATCAACTTCACTTTTGTTTCATTGTAGGTAACAAATCGATTTTATTATCAATTTAAATGATGTACTCATAAGAAGCAATAGACTTTATATAATTTTTTTTCAAAAGTTATAAATCATATTAGTTACCTACACATTTTTCCGAAATACACTATCTTGTTTGTAATAAAATCAATTCGTCGCTTATATCGAAATAAAAATGAAGTAAATCGTCGATCCATGACTTTTAACCAAATACTCACTGATTTATTTACCTCTTTTACTTTGTTGTAATTTTTAATTTTAAATATGTACTCGTAATACTGGCTAACAACGTACCAGAAGATCAAAACCCTAGCTGACGACCGTACACCGGCGATATTACAAAGCAATGACGTCGCCGGAGAAGCGATGCCTCTACGAAGTCCTCGGTCTCCACCGCGATTGCACAGCCGACGAAATTCGATCAGCCTACCGTAAGCTCGCTCTCCAACGCCACCCTGACAAGCTCATCAAATCCGGCGTCACCGAAGCCGAAGCCACCGTTTCTTTTCAAGAGCTTGTTAATGCTTACGAAGTCCTCTCCGACACGCGTGAGCGCGCGTGGTACGATTCTCACCGTTCTCAAATCCTATTTTCCGGTAATAATTCGTCTTCTGGATCCGCTGTTGTTCCTGATTTGTTCAGTTATTTTTCGAATTCGGTCTTTAATGGATTTACTGATAAAGGTAAGGGTTTCTATAAGGTTTACAGTGATGTGTTTGATAGAATCTATCGAAACGAACTGAATTTTGCAAAGACGTTAGGGTTAGGTAATGTGGTGAAAGAGGCGCCGTTAATGGGGAATTTGGATAGTCCGTATGCGCAAGTGAATGCATTTTACGGTTATTGGTTAGGGTTTGTTACTGTCATGGATTTCGTTTGGGCTGATGAGTATGATGTAATGTCGGGGCCGAATCGGAAGTCGAGGAGATTAATGGAGGAGGAGAATAAGAAGATTAGGAAGAAAGCAAAACGAGAGTATAATGAGACGGTTAGAGGTTTAGCGGAGTTTGCGAAGAAGAGGGATAAGAGAGTGATTGATATGCAAATGAAAAGAAATGAGGAGATTGAGAAGAAGAAAGAGGAAGAGAGGACGAAGAAGCTGGAATTAGCGAGGGCAAAAGCAGAGAGAGCGAGGGTTTACGAGGAGCCAGATTGGGCGAAGGTGGACGATGAGGTGGCGGATGAGGTGGTTGAAGAGTTGGAAGTTGAGAGGAAGAATGAGTTGTATTGTGTTGCGTGTGGGAAGAAGTTTAAGAGCGATAAACAATGGAAGAATCATGAGCAGTCTAAGAAGCATAAAGAGAAAGTTGCAGAGTTGCGGGAAGCTTTTGGTGAAGAAGATAGAGAAAATGAAGACGATGATGATGATGGTGAGGTTGTGGGTGATGGAGATGAGTTTGTATCTGCTGATGAAGTTGAAAAGTTGAAAGAAGAGTTTGAAGGTGTTAAGATAAAGAAGGAAGAAAGCGATGATCAAGAAAGGGAATCGGAGGAGTTTGTTGATGTTGATAACGACGGAAAGGGGGATGGTGATAATGATGATGACAATGAGAATCATGATGATGATGAGGATAGTATTTTAAAAGCAATGTTAAATAATAGGAAAAAAATTGGATCCACTAAAAAGCCGAAGACAAAGAACGTTTATGTTGAGGTTGAAGATGAAGAGGTAGATTTGATGGAGTATAATAATGTGAAAGGTAGAAGAAATAGGAGAGGTAGGAAGGATACTGCTAAGAGAGATGAAGTTGAAGAGCAGGAAAGAATTGATAACCCCGAAATTAGTAGCAAAGTTGAGGTAGATGAGAAGTGCGATGATGGTACCAATGTCGAGGAACCGTCATCATCTAAACCTTGTGCAGACAATGTGAAGGTTAGTGGCGGAGGTGATGAGCACACTGTAAAGATTAAGGTTTCAAAACAAGCTCCTGCAGTGAAAGTTACGAATAAAAAGGACGTGAATTCCAAAGTGAAAAATTCCTCTAAAGGGAAGAAACAGAAGGTACATTACTATCAATTCAAGTGTTGTTTTTATTTATAATGTATGTAAGCTATCACGGTGTACATGTTAATATGTTATAACATCTGTATTTTCTAATTAATTGAAGTAGTGAAATAGTTTTTAACAGAGTATTTGGTCTAACAGCAAGCAACATCAAGAAGTTCTGGGCATGAATGTGATACTTGTGGAGTAGACTTCGATTCAAGGTAATTACAAGATGAAGATGTTGATGTTAAGATTTTGTGTTTAGTTACGTTTAACTGTTGATTAGATGAGCTTATTATTGATTGCGTATGTGGCAGGAACAAATTACATAAACATTTGAATGATACGGGTCATGGCACACTCAAATCACGGTGACATGAAGTCTAGGGAAACCTCAGTTTTACCTTGTAGAGTTGGATTCTATATATTGGTGATATCATTTTTGCAAGTGAAACTATGTGAAGTACATGTAGTTCTAGTTGTACCATTGTGAAGGAAATATATTCGGAACTGTTTACATCTATACATATACTGGGGAATCTATCTCCTGTTTTCTTTGATCAATAGACATCGATGTTCATTTAGAATGTTCTTTATTTGTATTCATTGGAGAATGGTAACTGTTTTAGTAATGTATTTACAATTGGATTTCTCGTGTGTGGATAAAAGTTACCGACCATCTCATGCTAGTAGTAAGATTTTTCTACTTGTGCAAAAACTGTGTCTTGCTCATTGTTCTGTCTGTAACTCATCCAACCTAGAATATAGTTTGGCTATTGGCCGAGTTCATATTCAAACATCACAACTCCTTTGATGTAAAAAACATCAATGAGTCAGAACAGGGTTGTAGGAAACGACAATCACATTTGTTGAATTGCAGTGTATGGGAATTCTGTTCTGTTGTAGAAGTTTATTACACAGTTCTTGTTCTTGGACGACCAACTGACCAACTTGTCTCCTAAGAATTGCTAAGTGATGAAGTTTCTTGTAATTATATGAAAGTTGAATTTTATCAATCGTTGCGCGATTGAAATACTCGATTTCTTGAGCTTCATTGGTACTTTTAAGATAAACCATTTTAAGACCATATCCGATGTATCTCTTATCACATAATGCTGGGAGTACTTCTGAGATCTTTTTCACATACCTTGAATTTTCAAATCCTAAGCCTTCTTTAGGATGATAGTATTTGAAGTCTTTTGGTTGGTATAGAAAAATTGTTTGATCTATTTGACTACCAAAAATTAGTGATAGGTCACTAATCATGCTTTAAGATGTTGTACATAACAATAATGAAATGCATGATTAGTAGTATATTATTAATTTTTGGTTGTGTACAAATCATCTCCCGTTGAATTTTGAAAGACATCAAAACCCTTTGATAGGTAGTTGCTTTGGGATCCAATTCTAACTTACTTTTCTTTCCAATTTTAAAATAATAAAAAATTTTGGACTAATCCCCGCTCGTGAGTGTTCTTTTATCGAAAATTACTTAATGAATCTACAAACATTTACAAAATACTTTTTCGACCTTTTTATTAACAAAAAGCCACTCATTTGATCAGCTCCAATTTTTAATTAAGAGTGCTGAATTGGGATTGCATTTGGATCCTCAAATTATATTTGAGAGTTTATTGCATTATTAGTACTTGTGTTTTACACACATTCATATCGTTGGTCTCTATGCTTTATTTAGTTCCATTGATGGTCCAAAAACTTAAAATTAGTTGCGTAAACAGTCCCTCGTCCAATTTAAATTACTAAACTAACCTTATAATATTTATATTTTAACTTTATAGCTTTAATTGAATTTTAAAATAAATAATGAATAGTTTAATGATATATTGGTGTGGTTTTAAAGAAAAAAGAGAGTTATGTAAGAAGATGGGAAGTCAATGCGGATGTAACATGCGTCTCCATCCCATTTTCCTTCTTCCTTCAATTTTCATGCCATTTCCCTCTCCCCCTTCATAGTTAGGCATCACATTCCCCCAACCTATTTTTTTTTTCCCACTTATTTTTGTAACCTTCATTTTAACTTTTTCAGAATATAATTTTTTCTATTTTCTATTAACATTTCTTAAACCTTTATTTTAACATTTTAAACATACTTTTAACTTGATTATGGTTTTTTTCTCTTTTTTTCTTTCTTACATTTACGCTTTTTAAACTTTAGTTGATATTTTTTTGTACTTTCTTTGTTTTTGATCAATCATAATGTTAAAATTCTTTCTAAACCTGAAAACTTAAATACATTGCCTGATGATGTACCTGTGAACAAAGAAGACCAGCACGCGGGACATCCGAAACATCTTTTGAGTTCCATTTCCATGATGGACATCCCAATGACGATTAATATCTTTTGATACCTAATTCCTAAAACATCAGCAAAATTTAACTTAGTTACACCCAATTGTTGATTGGACAAACACTATGCATTAATCAAGAATTTGGTGTCTCTACTATGTAAGCATTGCTGCATTGGTACACATGTAGCTCACTTTTTGGTTTACGATTTTCCGCAATGTACACATGTAAGCAATTGCAAAGTCGTTGTATAGGCAGAATCCCATTGGTTTACGATTTTCCGCATGGTGTCCCGTAAGTCTAACAATAGCAAAGGCAGAATCAAGTTTCCCTTTTGCAACTTTCTCATTAACCTGTTGAACAAGTTATCTATTAATATCTTGTATTCATGCAAAGAAAACTATATGACAACTGATTATCAAAGTATTCTTGTGAACATGATATGTATTGATTTGTGCCTCTTACCTCAAGAACAGAGCCAGCAGCAAGGTAAGCAGATTTTGATGAGCCTTCATTGAAATATATGGAAATGTATTTTCCAGCAACCCCGTTTCTTTGTGAGGCTGGCTTTTTGGAGCTAATAGCCTTGATCAACTTAATATGATCATTGGTATGCATTGCAGCTACGTATTTGTCTTCCACTTCTTTTGCATTAAAAAGGACGCATCTGCTATTATATACAGCATTCAAGGTAAATCGTGAACACATAATGAAAAAATGAACCAACAATAGGTAGCAACATAAAACCATAAGGCTCATATTGGGTGTTTAAGATGTGAGTATGTAAGCCATCAGAAAGCAACATGAATCATTAGGACTCGTTAAGTTGAAAAGGCAAACATGTCTAATGAAAATACAATTGAATTAGGCAAAATGAACCATTAAAACTTATTAAGATGAAAAGGCTGACATGTCTATTGAAAAGTATTTGAATTGATTGAAAAGGCTTATGATTCGTAAATGGGATACTAAGCTGACACTCCTATGGTTTCAACTAAAGAATATTATGTATGCAACCAACATTCGCTACGATAGCCCAATTTAATACAATAGGATTTTGCAAATTAAAACTCTTAGGGCTATGTTTAAGAGGTAACCGCCATGAAATCGATAACTACTATAAGGAGAATATAGTTGAATAATAAGAACTAACTACCTAAATTGGTATTTTAGTTTTAACCACCATAACCCAACCACACAATGTACGTAAGATATAACCATAACCTTAAAACCGTCTCCAATGTATATACCAAAGTTTAATATTTGAAGAATATGCTCACACAAGCAAGGTTACATCTCTACACCAAATGTTTCTATCAACTCATTTTCTTTCAGTTTTAACTTATTCACACTGGATTTAAATTAGCTAATAATTCAAGGAATCCATTTTTACAATTAGTTGACAAAACTATTGGTAACAAATTTAATGTAACCAAAATTGATAAACATAACTCTCAAATCTCAAATGGCCATGCTTCTCAAAACCCTAACCCCAAGGGCTATTTGTGTAAGAACCCTAAAAATGATAATGTCACGAGTACAATAACCATAGAAACTACTATTATTAGTACCACAAATCAATATGTAATCAAATACTCTGTGTAAATAAGATTAGCAGAATCTGTATCTATCTATATATAGTACATAAACAAAATTTTATACTGTAATTACAGAACAACTTAATGTATAATTTTGACTCACTTTTGAGGAATACCAGCTGACATGAGTTTGTTCCAAATGGCGCGAATGCGATCGGGATTTTCGGGATGGATTTCGCGTTTAGAAGGTATTGAATGGTTACACGTGCGTTCATCGTACACCAAACCAACACGACGATGCTTTCCCAAAACTAATGATGATGAAGCTTCAGCTTCTATCACCTGCCATGATAGAGCGGGAACTTCATTATGAGAGAGAGTTATTTATTTTGTGATTATGGAAAAGGAGCGAGCGATGTTTGAAATTTGGAAGACCAAATGCTTTGTGACAGTTCTGATTTTTTGAACATAATAAGCTTCATTGTTAGTTTTTGGAAAAGCTTATTTGCTAGAGCTGAATTATTTGCTTATTTAGTGCAATATTTCTTAAGCTCCAAATTTATAATTAGTTGCTTATAAGGATTAAGCTCCTCAAATAAGACCAAATTCTAGGCTTTTGACGGCTTCCTTCCTTTTTAATCATACAGTCTAGATTCAATTTGAGATTAAAATTTCAAATTGCAGGTGGTTTTTTAACTTTGACAAGTTAGCAGATTAGTCCATGAGAGTTCCTTAAGTCTTCCTGCTACGCCTTGGCCACACACCAATTCATAATGTATTCTAGAAATCTATAACTATCATGACAATAAATATAAACAAAATACAAAAGAACTAGTTCAGAATACGTACAATTACAATATGATAAAATCATCACCTTGCATTAATACTTGCAAAACTTACCAAAATTTGAAGCATGAAGTCTTACAATTATTTCCTATACATCTATGATTTCATGTTCAAAATATCATCTACAGATAAATTTGTATTACTGCCTATCTCCTCAACGAATGGGATCACGAGTTGCTCCAAGGCTTCAACGGCCCTTGCTGCCCTCCCATGACAATCTGGGTTGATCTTGGCAGTGATAGGCTCGGGCAGTGGGTCGGGCAGGTATGGTACATGAGCGCTGAAGAGATCCACAGCCTCGAGGAACTCTACCTCTTGCACGGCCCTTAGCAGCTCCAAAAATGGCTCGGTCACATATTGTGATCCCATTGCAGCCTTCAATATATCAGGAATACCGGCCTGGAGACGTTCAAGATCACGTTCGAGCTCTTTGTTGTATTTCTCGAGGGTCTTGTAGTCTTTGTTGAGCTTGTCCCAGGCAGTACCCTGCTTGGAGATCTCTTTTGATGCAGTGGCCAAATCATCTTGTAATTCCTTGAATTGATCCTGCAAGCGCTGATCTATCTCAACAAGTGAAGTTTTATCATATTCCAAAGTAACCACCTGTTCCTGTAGCGGAACCACAGCCGCCTCAGCGCGCTCCCTAGCAAGCTGCATCGCGTTCAAATTGGACTCGGCTTTAACTCTTGCTTCATTGGCTAGTCGCAACTCCTCTTCAAGTTTTTGGGCCTTCCCGCGCCACGCTTTCATCTCCGCCTCATTATCATTGGCGGCGCGGGAAGCGGTCTTCAATAGCCCCTCATCTGTCTCGTCGCGCTCGAGGTCATCACATGCAAGTGCAAAGTTCAAAAAAGACATCTGAGCCCGAGCACACCTCGCTTCATGACCTCTTAGCTTTTTAATCTCGTTGCGGATGGATGGAGGGATAACATTACACATGTATTCCCGCAGTGACCGATAATCAGTAGCCAGATTGTCTTCTTTGAAATCCCACTGCAGGATGAAGACCGAAGCCCCGTTGTCAATATAGCCCGAGATGGGCACCTTCAAAAAACGATCCCAACCAACGGGCTCGGCAAAATCCTTGTTGATCAGGCTCGGAGGGCACAACGGAGAAGGTGGGGCGGTAACATCTTCGGTACTTACTAAGTCTGGATCGAACGGGTCACTCCCCATTTTGGCGACTGAATCAGAGGTAGCATCCACAACCTTCTCCACTTCCGAAACAGCTCTTTTCTCCTCCACCCTCCGGACTTTGCGTGAGAGAACCAATACCTCCCCTTTTTCTTCCTCCTCTGCCACAACATCCGGTTCAACTGAAAATAAACAATAAATACTTGGTAACTTCAACAAGTATTAAAGAAACCAAAGTTGGGGTGCGAACTAACGCACCATTAGTAAGGATTATGTATTGCCTACCTATGTTAGGTTGGGTCTCAAATGACTGCAAGTTCATATCCACCACCGGCTTCGGCGTCATCTTCTTCTTCTTGGCAGCCTTGCAATGGGTTGGCGGTGAGGATGCTAATGAGAGATTTTCAAATGTAGGGTTTATCCGGGTATCTTCTTTTATAAATTCTTCTTCTTCTTCTTCTTCTTCTTCATTACCTAGTGCGGAAGTTTCTAGAAGGGTGTCTTCATCATTGTTGACAGCCTCGTAATGGGCTAGTTGTGAGGATGTAAATGGGTGGCTTACAAATGTAGGATTTATTTGGATATCTTCATCTATAAATTCTTCTTTGGCATCATTACCTTCTGCAGAAGTTTCTAAAAGGGTGTCTTTATCATTGTTGGCAGCCTTGCTATTGGCTGTTGGTGAGGATGTCAATAGGAGGTTTTCAGATGTAGTGTTTATCTGGATATAATCATCTATACATTCTTCCTCTTCTTCTTCGTTACCTTTTGCGGAAGTTTCTAGAAGGGTGTCTTCGTCATTGTTGGCAGCCTGGCAATGGGCTGGCAGTGAAGATGTAAATGGGAGGTTTTCTGATGCAGAGATTATCTCAATATCTACATCCATAAATTCATCTTCTTCTTCATTACCTTCTTTAGAAGTTTCTAGAAGGGTGTTTTCATCATTGTCGGCTGCCTTGCCATGGGCGATGGTGAGATTTTGATTTTCAGCAACTTGGTTTAAGATTGTTGGCCAAAATGCACTAAGTTGCTCACGGACCTGAACATATGTATGTTATACCTTAGAATGACAATATTATTATGCACAAGACAATCAATCACTCAAAAATTCTAAAATATAAGAAAAACATAAAAACTTGGATAACGATCTAAAATACGTTTCAGATTCATGTGTCCATGATCTTACCGCCTTGATAACTCGCCACGTGGATTCAAATGGTTCAACTGATATAGAATCTACAATCGGTTTGTCTTCTAGTAATACTTGTACACAAGCAAGTGCAGAATTTGCCATGGAGTTGAGATTGTATCCTCCTTCTAACGCCATAATGATCTTTCCTCTGCTAAACTCCATCAGCTACACAGAGCACCAACCACCAAAATCACAATCAGTTTTATCATTTTTGCTAAGTTCGAACAAATGCAATATCACTTATTTTCAAGAAGATGCTACTCATGTAAACGGAAAACATATTCCTTGATATTTAGATACTAACCTTCTTCAACATTATGGAATAACCATGTGGCGTAACAAGACATTCTCCAATGGGATCACCAACAGCTGCGAAAAGAACACACTTCAGAGATTGATTTAACTATGGATGATAATTAATATATATGATCGTTGACAGTTAGCAGAGCTGACCTGCATCAAATCCTGCTGATATTATAACTATGTCAGGGTTAAATTCTTTGGCAACTGGAACCAATATATGATCCCAAACTGCAAAATAATCGGCATCCCCACGCTGACCACTCTCCCAGGGGACATTAATGTTATACCCTAAACCTGGCCCTTCACCCATCATGATATGTGAAGCATCATCACTAAAAGGATAGAACTCTCTATTATCATGCCTGCATATATGTTTTCAAAGATTAAGCCTGTCAAAGAGATCTTGTAGTTTATAATAATAAAAAAATGTTAATAGTAAGGAAGAACTAGACTTAAGACAATGAAGTCATAATGTGCATGCCTTATGTACCTGTGAACAGAAAAGAACAGCACTTGGGAGTCCTTCCAGAACATCTTCTGAGTACCATTTCCGTGATGAACATCCCAATCAACGATTAATATCTTGTTGACACCTAATTCCTTTAACATAAAAACAATTAACTTATTTAATAATATTACAGTCAATTGCTGATTTGACTAACACTATGCATGAATCAATCATTTTGACTTCTCTAATATATCAGCACTGGTAAACATGTTAACAACATAAGAACACATATAGCTCTCACTTTTTCGTTAAGGAGAAACCTTGCTGCAATTGCAACGTTGTTGTATAGGCAGAATCCCATTGGTTCATTTTCTTCCGCATGGTGTCCCGGAGGTCTAACAATAGCAAATGCAGAATTAAGTTCCCCTTTTGCAACTTTCTCAGCTACCTGTTGGAACAAGTTGTCATAGAAGACTATATGACAGCCCAAATTTAAATGTATGCTGTTGAATACGATATGTGTTGATTTTGCCTCTTACCTCAAGAACGGAGCCAGCAGCAAGACAAGCACATTCTGATGAACCTTCATTGAAATATATAGAATTGTATTTACTAGCAACCTTGTTTTGTAAGGCTGGCTTTTTAGAACTAATAGTCTTGATCAATTTAATGTGATTAGTGGTATGTACTGCAGCTACATATTTGTCTTCCACTTCTTTCGCATTAAAAACCACACATCTGGAATACAAAATTTAACACACTTGCTAATGTAGCAATAACAAAGGTTGAAATAAGATGAATCATTTCAAATAACAAGTCGATGTTCGAGCTGAGATATTCTTTTATTTAGCGTTTATGATTTAGCTGGGGTTTTATAGACTGAACGAATTAGTTCGTTGGACGGTTGGACCACCATTTACCTCTAAAGTGATAGGCTTGGTAATCAGTTTGTGGTCGCCCGAGAATCAACCTTTTGTTATTATTAAACTTTTTGATAAATATTATTTAAAAAATTGTGATTTTGTTATTAATATTTAAATTAAAGGATATACAGCCAACCACTACAAGCATCTCAAAAGTGGCCATCTGTTATTAAATCAAGTACGCTAAATGGTTATAAAAAATCAAATGTTAACAATAGCTCATATAACTATGTTGATCGAAAACCTAAACGCAGGGCCCTAATTTCTAACAAAATTCAAAACCCTAAAAATGAGAACGACAGGAGAACATTATCTATAGAAGCTAGTGCAACAGGTTAATATGAGAACAAATATAAAATTAGCAGACTCTCGAATAAAAAATAAATACAATAAAAGGCTAAATGTATTAGTGTATAGAAAAAATTGCTCACTTTTGAGGGATACCAGCAGACAGGAGTTTTTTCCAAATGGAACGAATACGCTCGGGGTTTTCGGGATGATCTTCGCGTTTAACAGGTTCTGCATGCTTACAGCATTTAACAGGTTCTGCGTGCTTACACATATGTTCATCGTATACCAAACCAACACGACGACGTTTTCCTAAAACCGATGATGATGAAGCTTCACTTCCACTTCCGCTACCGTCATTGGGGGAGAACTTCATTAATTAATGAACACTAAAATAGAGTTGAAATTTTGGGATAATGAAAGGGAGAGTGAAGTGACGTTTGAGATTTGGGAGACACCTAAATCTTTGACTGTAAAAACGTGCCTATGTGATTAATTTGATTTTATGTAACTTAAAACCCGTGAATTTAGTTACCATGTAATTTGGATAAAGAGCTCTTCGAAAAGGTTTTGTTTATAGTTTAAATTGATCAAGTTAACGAGAGAAAGTATGAAATTTCATTAAAATGTTTTTTATAGTTTCAATTGATTTTGATAAACGTTTTCTTTTTTTGCTATTGAAGTAAAGAGTGTTAGCTATAGAGAAAAACTACAAATGAAACTTATAAAAGAATCACGAAGATGTCCTAAGAGTAAGTATTATCAAGTCTTGGAGAACTTGAGAACATACTCTCACGTCAAAGAAAAATATGTATTTATTTTATATTCAAAAGAAAGAAAACAAATGGGACCCACCATTCATTCCGTTTCTCTCCGTTGTACTGTGAAGGAAGCAATCAAAAACCACAGAGGACACACCGGTGCCTATTGCGGCCTCCCTCCTCTCCTTCTTTTTAATGGATAAAGAACTTGATCATATGGAACACTCTAACGGTGAGTTGATCATTCTCTTGACGTAATTATCAATTATGAAGGTCGAAAATAAACTTAACTACAAACACGTGTGGTATAATTGATTCCTTTATGCGATGAATATCATGTTGATAATTGATGTTATTAATATTTGAAAAAGAAATTCTTTTTAAATAATGAAATCAGTAAACTACATTCCCGGTCCCTGTGGTTGTCCCTATAATACTGTCTTAGTCCTCGGGTCAAGTATTTTGCGGATATCATCCCTTGACTTAGATTTTCATTTTATTATCGGTCCTTCATGCACATAAACTAAACTACCATTTTTCTATAATATGTTAAAAATCGTATGTATATAAGATCATCATTATCAAATATGCACAGAGCTACAAAAGGTTCGTTTCCACTCCGGTAAAATTTCTGCAAATACTCCGGCTACACTTTTATCCACACATCTTTTACGTTTTCCCTCTATTGGGCTCATATTCTCTAATGTGATATATATAAAAAATTATGTAAGTTTAAATTCATTGATTGAATAACATGGGTTATTCCAGTAAGTCACTAGCTGGTTAAATAACTTGTATTATTCTAATAAGTCAGAAGGATGAAGAAATTTTTCATCCTTAAGTGTATACTCTCTAGTTGATAGCAAACAATCTTAACCAGCAGGTAACACTACCTGATACTAGATCTACAAGAATGCAACACTTCAAGAAAGTCGAAGATGAACTTAAAGATACATCGTGGCTTCCCAAATGAGCGACCAAAGGCACTTTGCAACAGACTACAAGAAAAAGACTTGCAAATGTATGAACAGTTGCCCACAATGTTCATACTTTTATATTTAGGCGTAGAAATTGAAGCATAACATTTTATGAAGTATGTACTTCACCAATGGTAATGCGACACGTTAAAAAGTGCTTTGTACCTCCACGAACATTCTCCTTCTATATAAAGGGAATGTTTTTTCGAAGTAAATGTTATCTCTTCTATCATTCATATTTATTGTAGTACATTTACTCCATTTGAAGACAACCAGCAAGCTTGTGTTCATAGTCAAACACTTCAACTTTGGTTAGAGAAATAATTAGGTGAAAAAGACTATTTGTCATTTCAATATGCATAGTTAGCTGATTAGCTTGCGTTTAATCTATTCTGCACTATACCTTGTGATCTTTGATTCTAAATCAATAAAAGAACACCCCATTGAAAAGTCAAGGAGTATTGTTTTATACTTCCAATACTAATTGTTATATATTTTACAAGTATAAAACCTTAATTGATTACTTAACTAACATTAGTTTATTTAAGTCAATCACCGTGTTCTTAAATACTTAGTTTACATGAATATATTCTAATTAATAATTAGCAATATACGGGATTTTCACTCTCCCTTCCATACCACCGGACAAACCTTCCACAATTGATTTCTCTCTTCCTAAACCACCACCAGGTCAGTGAAACTCGAAATCACCACCTTTGCTAATCAGTGAACCTCGAAACGTCTAAACCTTCACCTAATTCCTACATCACTTGATCTGAGTTAGTTTATGTTTCCGTTTCGATCGTAGTTAATTAACCCCTTTGTGTCATTCTTCTAGAGTTTAAACGAAATTATTGCGGGAGAACACAATATGGGGATGTAAGTTGCTCGTTCGGATTTCCAATCTACGTATTTATATATGTGGTGCGAAATCGATATCCATAGTTATTAGTATATATTTATTGAATCCAATTTTGAGAGGTGAAAACCCTTGTTCGTTTTTTGTTGGTACCGGAGTAAATTATAATCAAAATGGAAATGGTATTGAATGGGTTTCAAGTGTTTGGATCTCGTCATGATTTAAGTGTTTGGATCCTATTTGGAGTGTTTGAATAGGTAGTGAGGAAGTAAATATGATTTAAGGGTTTTTAATAAAAAATATATGAAAAAGGGAAGGAAACATATATGACTCTTTTGCCCTTTTTAAATTGGATGAGGGATTGGTAATGAAATGAAAATATAGGTCAAGGGATGATATTTGCACAATATTCGACCTGGGGACTGAGACCGCAATATAAGGATAACCACATGGACCTGGAATGTAATTTACTTTAATGAAATTAGTAGCTTCATATGAGTATTAAGTTTTAACTTACTCGGCATTTAAAGGATAAATCATTTGTGTGGTGATTTGTACACTCCCATTTTTTAGCCATTCACCATTAAATATGCTTGATGATGTATTTTATAACACTATAAAGAATTTTATGTGGATAATGATCAAAAAATAATGATGTACAAATTACCACCTTAAATGATATATAAAAGTTAAAAGGATTTAAAATATTCTCATGTTGGCAGTTTAAAGCTCAAAATTTAACTTGAGCTCATTCTTCGATTCATTCTCAACTCTCAAGCTCATTAAGTTAATCTATATTTTCGAACTCGACTTAACTTACACAGAATTCAAAAAATATTTCGATGTCTATAAGGAGTGGTCTATTAGTATAATTTGAAACCATTAACAATCATGAAAAATCAACATCACTTTCCTTATTTTGTAAGGAAATATTGAGACAAAATTTTACAAAAATAATCTAGGGTATGAACAATGCTAGAGTTATAGTAGAAAGTACACAGAGAAAGTTTACAAATTGATTTTGTCAATATCATATTGGTTCACGTGTTCTTATTTTTTCTCTTTTAGTCTTAGTTGTGTCACGTTAATTTCTAATCAAAATATTATAGAAATTTTGTAACCAAATTATTTTCCTTAAAAATTTTACTATAGCAAAAAAAAAAAATTAATGAAATTGTTACCGTGATGCTTTTGAACTCCACGGCAAATTAATCGGTACAATGCAATCGTTATAATAGAAAGTATATAAAGAAAGTTTACAAATTGATTCGTTGATATCACATTGATTCACGTGTTCTTACTCTCTCTCTATTAGTCTCAGTGGTTTTGCAGTTTGACGTTGGACCTTAGTCATCAATTTACGTGTCAACAAGTTGTGATTGTAATTCGATATTTAAACATGCATAAAATAGACTCCTGACCCGTTAAGCAATCCGATCTAGTCTTTTAGGATGACATGGCAAGATACATTCAAAATCATTTACAAAATTCCACCGAATATTGTGGTTTGGTCCACATGAGAGTGACACTAGTCTCATCTTACTTAAACAAAAAAAGATGATATCACATGAGTCATGAACACTAATCACTAAAACGGAATATAAACTTAACCGAACCCTCTAATAATTCCCAATTTAGACAATGGGAAACTAAATCCAAAATAAAACAGTGTCTTTAAACATTCCCCTAATCCTACAACCCATATAATAAACATACTACAATCACGTGTACCTTTTACGACATCCATAATTTCATCAACCCCACAAAAGCATTACAAATGCTGAACCCATAATAGCTAAGAAGCCAAAACCGGTCCTTTCTTGATGTAACACGAATCCCTGGCTAACATCCGTGTTAATACCAGCTCCCGATGGACCCATACCCGTGCCAATTCCACCTCCTAATACGCCCGTGTTAGTTGGGTTGTTGCCATACGGAGAAGTGGTAGTGCCGCCAGCTGTCACAGTCGTGGACCCTGGTGTCTTCGTGTTGCCATTTGTCATGGTGGTACCACTGCATGGATAATTGCAGCAGATCAATCACTTTGTTAACAACCTTCATATTGGTAAGTACAATCAGTAAATGCAAATACTGTAAAGTACAAACTATCTGAATCTTCACAAACTTCTTATTTAATCATGATTGAAAGTCATGATACTGATGGTCCATCAACAGGGAAGACTAAAAAGGGCACCACCACCTTCCATATCGGTGGAAATGTAATCAATAATGAGAATGATAAATCGAAAACAATGCTATAAATGATTGTACTATATGCAATAAAAGATACATGATATATTGCCAAAAAGGATGATCTTACTTTCGACTAAAAGAAAACAAACCCTACTTTAGCTTTTGCTTTTTGATCTTATCTGAGCCTCACAACTTTTATGGGTGGAACACAAGAATTAATGGTTATTAAAATAACTTGTAGAAGTATTAGTGACTTAACATAACGCTTGTGGCCCATATATGTGATGCTAAGCTAGATTGAATAAACAAAGATACACACCATAACAGCATTTTTTGGTAGCTAGAATCTGATATCTTTGACTGAAATAATTCACAAGGTTCATCACATGAATGCTTAAAATTTATAGGTTATACAAAACTTAAAACAATGTACAAAATGTACAAGTCACCTCAAAAAGTTTTCGATAGATGTATACAATACAAACTATAGGTCAAGACAAAGAATGGTACAATATTAGTACACTCTTGAAAGATGGCTTGAATTTTTTTTGAGTTAGCTAGGTTGGCTCATAGTTAAGTTTCGTCGCAGAAGTGTACAACTATAGAAGCACAAGGTGCAACCCAAATGTGATGCTAGTTAAAGTAACACGCGATGATGGTTAAAATGTAAATGGACATTAGTAACCGAGTATAACGGAGATAATGTGCGAATGATACTTCTTGAAGCACACAAGAACACGATGGTACAAGTCAAAAGATGATAAAGGCCCATAACCTAGATTTTGTCAAAAAGTGAAAGATTAAAGAGGTTTTGTTTGGCTTGAGGCTGTGGTAGGCCATTTGAATTATCTTTATTGTTTCAAATGTTTTTTCTTCAAGTTTAAAAACTCATTTTTATAATTTGAACATATGCGTTACTATTGTCAAATCTGGGATTTCATGAGTACCCGTCAAACCACGCCAATCACTAACCCTTCACAATTTTGTCAAGAAGTTGTATCTTACGTACGCGATTCAAATTTAGATCATATTAAGTGTTTGGGTTGGCTTTTTATACATGAAACATTGCTTCTTGTATTATCCAACTCTAATAGGAAGCCGAGTTAAATGTACTTGCATAAAAGATCATATTGTACTCGTAAACTAATAGAAGCATTTGGTCAATCAGAACTCCAGATTTTAAAACAAATAATCTTAAGTTCTAATAAGCTCCTTTAAACACGCCGACAAGGTATTTTACATAAGCTAATAAACCTAAGTTTTCAATATCTTTTAGTGAACCCAATAAAAAAGCATTGCAAACAGCCAAACACAACCCATCATCTTGAAAAAAACAAAAACATTTTTGAAACACTCCATAACTATTAAAAAAATGTCTAAAAAGAACCATAAAAAGTTGAAAAAAACATACCTGGCAGAAGCTGGATATGAACACCCATTTGAGCCTGTACACAAATAAACAAAAAATTATTAACACTAGACATAAATCATAAATTTGTGTGTAGACAAAGGGAGTGTTTGGGTACAAGAATACTGGTATATACTAACTTGGGTCAGAGGTGACCACCATGGCTGCACCATTGAAATTACAAGCCTCAGGGGTCTGACCCTTTTTTTGAAAATAACTGTTGACTGCATAGTTGCAATGGTCAATGACTGTATCTGGGTTGTAGCATTTACCACCTTGGTGTGTTTGGGTGCAGTCTGCACCATTACCACAAGCATAGTCTATTGCCATTTGTAGAACCTTATCATTTCCACCTTTCTTGCAAACACACCATGTTGCACCTATACATACATTTACATAAACGAATGGTTAAATTTGATGTTGTCAAAATGTACAACTTCTAAAGCATGAGGTGCAAAGTTGCCGTATTATTTTTGTTCTTTGATAGATGGGTCCATTTAATAGCAGAAAAAGTATGGGATTTAATTAGGGATATCTACCAGCTATGTACAAACTTTAAGACATGAGGTACAAGTCAAAGTAGCATGCTTGCTTTAAGCAATGTTCAACTTTTATGGCATCAAGAACAAGTCAGCATGATGTAATGTATAACAACATTAGAAAGAAAGATGTGATTTTTATATCAACAACTTATATGCTGCAAAAGGAATGTCTTAAATCTTTTACTTAACATGTGTTGCTAAAATAATCCATAGCAAATGTACAACTTCTATTGCAGCATGTACACGTTACTACAATATTAGCTATTTGGATTTGTGGGTCTAACTATTTTGTGGGTATTATGGATTAAGACCTCTTATTTGTTCTTTTTCTTTCATTGCTGGTTGTTACATGTATAAAAATTTCTTGAGTGTTGAAAAACAAAAAAAAATTAAAAATTAGGTACAAAAATCTAAAGTTAAGTTTACAATATTTTCTTCTTCTTTTTTTCTTGAAATGGGAAAAAAAGAAGAAAGAAATGCTTACTGGAGTGTGCAACCATGGAGAAGAAGAGCATCAGAACAACAAGAGCAGCCATTGTTGTGATGAATGCAAAAGAAAAAGAAGCTTGGAGAAGATATGAGTAGAGTGTGAGAGTATGGATATGGCCTATTGGGGGTTGGGTTTAAAACTTTAAATGTAAAGTGAAGTCTTATCTCAAGAGAAAAAACTGTTAAGTCAAGGAAAAGATTTTGTAAATGGTTGGACATAATGCAATATTAGTTGTACATATGTCTAAATTTGAATATTCCAACTCTGAGAAAGGCAATTGCTGAAGATAATTGGTTGTAACATCTGCTACAGTGCTACTTCCTTCCTTCCAAAATTTAAAAATAAAACAAAACATACAAATTACACTGGGAAAGGCAATTAATGAAAGATTTCTTTAAGTGCGTTTTTTAGATGACCTTTTACTAGAAAAATACTTTTTGTGTCTAAAAATATAAGTTAAAGATGTGTTTATATTAAACTTTACATCAAATTTCATATTATCTTTAAATAACTTATATTTACATACTAAAATGCTTTAGTTAACTTGAATTCATAGTATAATTATGAAAAAGTTATATTTTGATTTTTATTTAAATTGATTAACAAACTGTTAGTAACAATTATAACTAGTTAATCTTAGGATGTATATATTTAAGATTATATTCTTTTTAAATATTTTAATAATATTGTTTAAATAATTCATTTTTATACATTATTTTAACTTTTTATGTTAAGTTAATTATTTGATAAATAATTAGTTAATGAAATTTGGTGTAAAAAATAGTGTTAAATCAAAATTGATGCAAAATGGTAAGATTAATAGTGTTAAATCAAAGTTGATGTAAAATGGTAAAATGAAAATATAATTCCAGTTAAATTTAATTAATCAAACAAATTTTTTTATTGTATAATTTGGATTGGATATTTATATTTATAACATTTTCCTTAAAAAAAGGAAATTATGAAAAAATTAATGGTGGGTTGGACGTGTAGGCTGACAGTGTCCCACGTACGAATAATCTATGTCTTGGGTGGGGTTCTTTACTTCTGTGATATGAATTAGGTTGCTTGCTTTTTTCCCAACGGAAACATGTTTGTCAAAAAAAGGAAACCCAAAAAATTCAAAAAATAATTATAACGGAAACAGGTTTATCAAAGACTCCACCAAACCATGTAGCTACATTAATCATCCCCAAGTCATGGACGGATCTAGAGGTTCATAAATAGTATCCGAGCCCGCGTTTAGGCCCGGTCTAAAGAGCTAATCCCGAAACGCCGAAACCCGACCTGACTTGAAAGTACTAACACCATGCCTAAGAGTTTTGTCCAGCCCGAGCCTGAGCCAAACCACCCGAAGCCCGCAAAACACGAAAAGAGCCCAAATGCCCATGTGTTTTCTGAAAAAGCCCAAAAGTCTGAGCATTTTAGGGAAAAAAGCCCAACCTTTACAAATAAATATTTTCATATACTATCCAACATTTTTTAATAATAATACGAGGAAATGATGTTTAATACTAACATCACGCCGAGTTTGCATTATGTATTATAGTGAAAGATAGGGCATTTGTTTGCATTATAAATAAAAAGTTAGTGTTCAAATTATAAGTTATTATTTTCTTCTTAGTCTTGACATTACATAAGTTAAGTTAAGTAATGTTAAAACTACGATGTTATCCCCTTATTCATTAGATATAACATGTAGTTTGAAACAAAAGTGACATTATCATATTTGGATACTAAATTCAACATGGTCATTAGTTAAGACATACACAAGCACATATACACAATATGTAAGTACCTGAGTAGATACGTAGCAACATATATATAAACACACAGTCATGTAGGGTCCATAATTTTAAAATGTAATCGTTTTATTATTATTGGTGTTCAACTTTGAAAGTACTTATTGAATGTATTTAAATATTGAAAACGTATTTTGTATATTTGATCGCATAAATAGATGCATTTTGTAAGTTCTATACTTACAATAGTAAGTTAAATGCATACAATATATGGTTCCAAAACTCGAATTCCTATAATTGTTAATTTGAAAGTTAAATACATACAATAATAAAACATGTGATTCAAGATTTAATTGTCAAAATATTTGGCTTTCTTTGTTACATATGCATACACAAAGCACATAGGATTCAAGATTTAATTGTCAAAATATTTGAATATTCTCTTGACATATCTCAAGACGATTTTCGTAAATCTGGACAATGCTAGAGTCGAAATATTGTCTTTGAAAATGAATTTCAAACACGATTCACAGAGCAACACCGGTTATTAAATCATACACCTTGTTCATAATTTACAACAGTAATCACTTAAACATTCTGTTTACAAGAGGATCTCAAGGTGACTTTGCATGCGTATAATTTGAGTAGAGGTTAGCTCGCCAGCTCTCCATGTTATTCTTGGGGAAGGCTACCTAAGCTATATGGTAATTACTGTATTTCTTCCCTGTTTTTTTATATGGGGGTCGGGCCGTGTCTTCAAAGTTGACATCTCTAAATGCTACATGGTCATTTAGCGATATGTTTTTGGAAGAACGGTCATATACCTGTGGTGATATATGGTATCAAGTATTCTTTTGGTGGTGGTATCCAACAAATTCCTGCATGAACAATACCATTTTTGTAATTATATTAGGAACGAGGTTGCACAGTTTTTGGTCGGCGCCACTATCCCAAAGTACAACATCAACTTCCCTAACGAAGTCATGATTAGTCCAATATTGTGGCTGCACTAATAACTAAGTTCGTAATCCTGTGAGCCTTTATTTTACTGCATAGTGATGACTAATTACACATTATGTGTGATTCTTTGTAAAGATGATAAATTGGGCGGGTCCTTCTTTTTTATCATTAGTTTATTTACTCCTCAATTACACGGGATTATACATAAAACTTTTAGTAATTGAGTCAATTGTAAAAAAATATTAAATTTTTTATTATTATAAATAATGAGTCGTTTTTAAAACCCAACAAAAAATGAAGAAAAACTAATAGCCGTAGGCAGTTAGCTCAACTTTCGGGCCCAAATTCGCTTTATTTTAGAAGTTACGCGCTTATTTATGTTTTTTTCAATTTTTGTGAACTTTGTTTTTGGGCTAGAGTCTGGCCCGTTTATCTTTTTGGGCCCGTTTGAATTTCTGGTCCTTGTTTAGGGTTTGGAGAACATTGTTGCAGATTCAGTTTTGGTTTTTATGAAATTTCAATTTCCTCTCAAGTTTGAGTTGAATTGCCGTAATTGTCAGTATTCATTTGGAAACAAACGATAGTTAAAAGATTGTTCCTGGTATTTTTCGAATCAACAGGTCCAATTTGTGTTATCTCATTTACAGACTACATCAAAATATTATTTCTTTATTAAATAAACCACAACTCTTTTGGGAGGTATTAATGTTATATGTTTTTCAACTCTTGTTTGATTCCTGTTTCTGCAAATGTTAATTTGTAGAGGTATTGAGATGCCACAGAAATAGTTGCAATTGGGCCAAAACAATAACGCCTTTCGTCTGTTCGTCATTCAATAATCACTTATTAAAACTCCTTTACCACCTTTACATGAAATTTAATCTCTAAATATTAATTATTTGGAAAAAGAAATTGATAGAGAATGCTAAATATTTGAATAATGGAAGAAAGAATAAGATTGCTTAATTTGAAATACTCACTTCCACTTCTTTATTAAAAGTTAAATATTTCATAAACTGTATATTTGTAAATTATAGAAATTACACAATTGGAATCCTCATTTTTATATCTTTAATTAAATATCTCATATAACATATTTTCGATAAATTCTTTTCTTTTTGTTTTCAATAAATATTATAAATTCGTAATAAAATGAAAGAAAGAATTAATTTGAACCATAGATTTGATTGATTTAATGGTCTTGTTCATTAATTCTCACAATATTATACCATTCTCAATGTTAGAAATTTGTGTTATCGATTACTTGGATGTGATTGAGAGTCGTGAAACACTTTCAGATTGAAGTATTTCGATGGTACAATCGAAAGTTCAATAGGATAAAACTCAATATTTCCATAAACGAATATGTGAATGATATGAGATCCTGTACCAGAAAATCTTATTTCGAAATAACTGACCAAAAACAGTTATTATAACCGTTTTTCAAATGGTTTAACAACTTTTCAAATGGGCGGGTCAAAACCGGGTTTTCTTCCAAATTCGGATTTCAAATGCATTTTCTATAAAGCAATATTAACCCGAATAGAAAACCGGGGCTGCCGCCCCTTGAACCCTGCTACCGGGGGCTCTGCCCCGGGACCCCCGTAAGACCAAAACGAATTAAAACAAATGTGTACCCCGCACCAACCAAACTTGTTTAATATTAAAACAAGTGTGCAACGCTATTGCATTCATTTTGGATGTGTAGAAGTTTGTAGCGGTGAAATATAGGAGAATGGTATGTGATGTTAATTTATATGCTTATATGTATTTTAATTTGTATGGTTATTAATAGATAACGACTAATATACATGTGATAACAACATGTATTAATAGATACTAGAATGATACCCGTGCAATGCGGCGGTAGAAATATCGATGGTAGGTAACGGTGGTGACAGTGAAAAATTACTAATTGTTTAATTGTTTTATATATTTAGTATGAATTATTATCTTATTTTATATAACAAAGAGTTGTATTTATACATTATATAGTTATATATAATAATAGATTATGAATTATGAATAGGGAATAATTTTATTAATGGAAATACTATAAATAAGTTAAGGGTAATTTAGACATTTCCTTGTGTTGGGACTAATTTTAAGATAATGATAAAGATGCATTATATGTAGTTAGAGATTAGAGATTAGAGATTATATGTAGTTAGAGATAGAGATTAGAGATTATTGCATTCATTTTGGATATATAGAAGTTTGTAGTGATTCTGTTACTAATATAATACTAATATAATCATTTCGTC
This sequence comes from Logfia minima, assembly GCA_963921325.1. NCBI lineage: Eukaryota > Viridiplantae > Streptophyta > Magnoliopsida > Asterales > Asteraceae > Logfia > Logfia minima. The sequence continues at coordinate 6,157,166 of OY992771.1, read as the reverse complement.
ATCAAGTTCAACAAGAACCACTAGCAACCTAGTGGCTCGACTGTTAGATAGTGGGAATCTTATGGTTGCTAACAGCGAAGAAGGACCAGAAAATTACATTTGGCAGTGTTTTGATTATCCTGGGGATACTGCCCTACCAGGAGCAAGATTGGGAAGGAATTTGGAAAGGGGTGTAGTGACAAACTATACATCATGGAAGAGTGTTGGTGATCCATCTCCAGGTTCGTTTGTGATTTATATGGATTTCAGTGGACTTCCGCAGTTGTATCTAAGGAATGGAGATGTGATCGAAGACAGGCTCGGATCATGAAATGGTGTCACAGTTACGGGTGCCATAAATAATGAACCAAATCCATTTATGTAGACACGCATGTTACAAACGAAAAAGACATATACATTGTCTTCAATCTGATAAACAGCTCGGTTCTTAGTATGATGAAGTTAAACTCTGCTGGCAGCATGGGACGATATAACTGGATTAATCGAACCCAAGGATGGATTCTGTGTTCAGAATCCAAGACAGATAGTTGCAACCGATATGCTTTATGTGGTGTTTATGGAAGTTGTGACGTTACTCAAACAACAATTTGTGGATGTCTAAAAGGGTTTGAACCAATAAATCAGGATCAATGGGCGATATCAGATTATACGAGCGGTTGTCAAAGGGAAAAGCCATTGGATTGCATTGTTGGGAAGGGTTTCGAAAGTATTCATTCATGAAATTACCAGACACCAAGCAATCATGGTTTGACATGAATATGACCCTAGAACAATGCAAGGTAAAGTGTAAAGATGAGTGTAATTGTACGCCTTATGCGACTTTGGACATCAACTATGGTATTGGTTGCTTGATGTGGTATGATCAATTGATCGATATGAGAATACTTCCTAATAACGGACAAGACATATATATCAAATAGACTGCTTTGGAATTAGGTAAAGTTGAATCTTTCTCTATGAAACAAAAAAGGCAATTTCACCTAGTTAATTTTTTTTTAATCAAAAAAAAGTTTCAACTACGCATTCTTTTTTATTGTTTATAGAGAATTAGAGAAAGATAAAAGAGCCTCGAGAAGCAAGAACAAAGTGATGATTATTGTCATCTTTGTAATTGTAGTTGTATTTATTCTATCTGGAATCTGCACTTTAATCATAAAAAAGAGAGAGCTTACAAGGTAATACTCTTCTGATTTGTTTAACATTCTTTTTCTTTTGGTGTAATTATAAATTGAATCTGAACTTTTATAGATAAATGGGTATAAATTACAACTATATATGGATGTTATGACTGTTTAAAACTTTGGTACTATACTTATTTGTTTCAATTGGATCAAATTGTAGGTCTAGAAAGGCACAGTTTAATTACTCAAAAGGATGTTGTCGACCTACAGTTGTTTGGATTGTCCACATTAGTTGTGGCAACGAACATCTTCTCTATTAGTAACAAACTCGGTCAGGGTGGCTTTGGACCAGTTTACAGGGTACTTTATGTTCAATATATATTTATCTTTACTCCAAAACTTATTTATGTATTTAACTTTAAAATATTTATTGTATGTATCGAACTTTTGATGTGATGCTATTGTGTGTACCTGACCTATTATTACTTATGTGACACCTGTTTTGACAACGTTCAACATGGTTATGATGTGTAAGAAGACGTGGCGACGAGTACGGTTGCCACGTCGTTCGAAAATATCGGCTACTAGATGAATAAGTAATCGGATACATACAATAACATTACTTTGAATGTTTGATGAATACAATAAATATTCATGTAAAGTTTGATCCATTTGGAGACACTTATCCCTACATAGTTTATATATTTAATATGATAAGAAATATCTGGTGAAAACATACTTGTTAAGGGATCTCTCAAAGATGGGCGAGAAATTGCAGTTAAGCAGCTCTCCTTGAGCTCCTCGCAAGGAGTTGAAGAGTTCAAGAACGAGGTTATTTTCATTTCCAGGCTTCAACATCGAAATCTTGTCAAAATTCTTGGATATTGTTTTGAAGGTCAAGAAAAGATGCTGGTTTACGAGTACATGCCTAAAAAAGGCCTTGACTTATATCTGTTTCGTAAGTTTAACATCAAATGATTTATAAATAAATATGTATCCTAGATCAGTCAAATGCACTTACTAATGAATTCATTGCTATTTGTAGATGAACCCAAAAGAAACATACTTGACTGATCAAAACTAGACAATATTGTTCATGGTATTGCTCGAGGGTTACTTTATCTTCATCAAGATTCTCGATTAAGAATCATCCATAGAGATCTAAAAGCTGCAAACATTTTTCTTGATCACAACATGAACCCCAAGATATCAGATTTTGGCCTTGCAAGAAGCTTTGGAGGAAATGACACTGAAACAAACACTAAAAGAGTGGTTGGGACATAGTAAGATATGATTTCATATAATCACCATTTATGTTTGAAATCTTTTTAGATATGAGTTTTTAAGTTCGTTTCCCCTTTAACATAAAATGTATTACTTTCCTAAATTAAAAATGTCTAATTTTTTAACATGACTAACACTTTAATGTGGTGGATATATGTCTCCGGAGTATGCAGGAAAAGGAATTTTCTCAGTAAAATCAGATGTATTCAGCTTCGTTGTTTTGATGTTAGAGATGGTATCTGGGATCCAAAATAGGCATAATCTTCTTGGACATGTAAGATGAGTTAGTGCTACAATTTAGCGTGTTAAATATTTATAATTAAAATTAAACGAGATGTATTATTACGGATTTTTTCTTTAGGCTTGGAACCTCTACAAAGAAGGAAAAGTCATTGAATTGATAGACAAGTGACTAGTCAAATCAGAACATACATTTAAAGTGGTGCGATGGATCAAAGTGGGCTTACTATGCGTTCAAAACAATCATGAAGACAGACCAAATATGTCTACAGTGGTTACGATGCTGAGTAGTGAGGGTCAATTACCAGAAGCAAAACATCCTGGTTTTTACACAGAAGCTAGTATTCAGAGCTACATGCAAACTCCAGACTCATGCAACAACGTTACCATCACTCTTCCAAGGGCTCGATGACTACTTTTCCCTTATTGTTTTGTCAACAAAACAACTTTCATGTTACAGAAAAGGAACAAATAATAAAACTCACTACAGTACTCCTTCCATCACGGGAAATGTGCAACCCATTTAGAATTAACCTTTCGAGATATAAAGTCTTTGACGAAATCATGAGGTTGTTGGAAGTTACAATGTGTTTATCTCATTTTTATTTCATTGGTGGAAGTTACCATGTGTTGATTTCATTTGGAATTACCAATGCACTGATATAGGAACCGTCATCTAGTAAGTCTATGTTTCGATTCTCCTAATTGATGGTCTGAACCTACAAAATAAATAACCATGTAGAGTTTTATAGATGGACCGCCAGGAGGAAGTGTAACTTTAAAGCATATGACAATGTTTTGCCAAATTACTCGCATACACTGTTCTTATCGGGACTTGAAGAACCCAGAAGCTAAGGGTTGATATGGGCACCTTTGGTGATGCTAGGCGAAATGCCAGTGCTAATTTGATTATGTTTATCATCTAATAATGTTCACAACGAATTGGATTTTTTATGTCAATTTCAGGAAACACATTTCCAGCCTTGGATCCACGTCCAGGGGAATTATAGACAATGTAACTAAAGGTGAGACACAGGATATCAGTCTAATGCAGCTTCGGCTTCCTTGCAATATGTTAAAATTTAAATGAAGGCCCATGGCCTAAATGACTGCTTATGTAAAATTACATTTCATACAATATTATCTTTTTGTAATTTTCTGATCAAGCCATACTAGATTGCTAACCGCAGTTTTCAAATTCAACGTTATAGTATTGGGTTAACCTTTTAACCCTTTTTAAGTTATATTTTTTCGCTTTCTTAATTTTTTCAAAGAATGATCTTAATGTAATAGTAAATGGATATTAATATCCATTCTCAAAATTTTAACTTTAGTTCTTACCTACTTTGTTCGTGTATGAATAAATCGTTATATAATACTGTTACATACCAACTACTATACTTTACAGATTTTGATGCCAACATCGTGTTTTCAATGACATGATTAAATCCCGCGTGCGATCCATATCTACCTATTATATAAAAAGAAGTCATTGAATACTGTAGATCAATTGAAAAAAATACACCTCAGCAGTAAATAGTCTGCAACTGTTCACCTACATCTCTTTATGTGTATTTTATTACTTTTGCGTTACCATGAGTGCACTTTGACCTCTCTCAGTATGGTCTGGAGAAGAAGAAGTTGCACACCTACTCACCCATCCCCTCTTTTGTAATCTTCTACACGCCATCAAAACACAGTTCCATATCTAATTTCTTTTTTTCTTGTTCTTCACCGTGAAATAATTCCAAGGCAAAACCTTTTTTCTTCTTCTTCTTCTTCTTCTTCACCGTCAAGCTACACACCTGCTTACCCGTCCCCTCTTGATCTCATTTATTTACTGAACATTTTATTCCCGTCCCCTCTTGATCTCATTTATTTACTGAACATTTTATTTGGTGAGTTTGATCACGCTTATTGTTTGATTTCCATTAAATTTGTTTCGTTTTCGGAAATGAGTAAAGTAATATCTTTTTTAGTGACTTATGAGCCTTGCCTAGGTGCTCAAAGGCGAGTTTCTTGATTTTGTATATATAATTAGTTGTGTTTATCAAATGTCTAATGTTTACAGTCTTGTTTTTGACAACAAAAAAAAAGGGTACAATCAACTAATTTCTTGGAAATTTGACGAATCAGGAAAACGCAGAGACTTATGCTCAGTTCTTTTGGTTGCAAATCGTAGGTGGGTCTTTTGATTTCTTGCTGACTTTGTGTGCTTGTATTGCTCCATTTTATTGGTTTTATTATATTCTTGTTTTCTTTAAAAGGATAGTCTTCACTAGAAATATTCTATATAAAGGGATACATTAAATTAGATACAAAATAAAAATAAATGACAAAGTATTTGAGGCATTTTAAACATTTTCAGGTAAATGTTATTTATTATGGGACTTTTTGCTAGATTAAACCATTAATTTCTTTAGCTTGCACCTCAACCGTTTGATGTTTTGCCTATGAAAAAATTACTACTACAAATTATTTGACTTTCTTCCTTTGACCTACCTATCTACTATTTGTTACTATTTTTCAAGTAATGTGTTTATCACTTATAAATAAATACATTGGAAAAATAATACACTCTTTCTAATGTAGAGCTTAAATACTGTATGTATCTTCACAGATCCTCTGTGTATATTTACATGTTTTTGATATTATTTACATATTTATCTTTCCTTAAAAGAAAATCATGTTCATTTACAATGTTTTTGATACGTTGTTCGGTGGGTATCAAGTATGATCACTCTTCAAATCAGAAGTTTGAAAATAAGAAACAACACAATGTCTTTCTTGATGGGTTTGTGTGACATGTTCCAGGGGAAGCAAGAAGGAGTTTAAACAAATTTTAGATCATGCCCACTAAATGCTAGAAAGTAGGAGTTCTTAGTACGAGTCACATTTGTTCAAAACTTAATTTCTGTGTGGGCGTGGGCATGTCTTCCTTGGATTCTATTTTTTGGTTTGGAGTTGTGATGAATACATGTCTGATAGTCAAGGTCAATAAGGTCACTAGAGGAGATTGAGTGCCTATGTGGATTAGAATTTGCTTCTGTCTCTATAAACCCTTTTAGGCATGTTTGTTATACGGTGATATATAGTAGCATTCAATAGACTTTTTGTCTCTGTGATATTGATAGCGGATGTTATTACCATAAGGTAGTAAGTTATAACATAGATCTTTCATATGCTTTAAAAAGTAGTTTGTTTTTTTCACTAAAAGACATGATCATGAACGAGTATATGATTGTGTCATTTGTTAATCTCTACCTTAGATTATATATCTCCACTGTCATGTGCAACAAGTCTTACTCATCAAAGAAAATATGTCTTGGCCTTTTTCAAGGGCGATAAGGATAAATATGATTATGTTACATAAAATTCTTTCGGAACAACATAAATCCAGCTTCAAGGTTCTTTGCATCGCAATGGATTGCTAGATGTGCATGAAAATAGCTTTTTTACCTTTTCTATCTCAATGTATTTTGATGAATATGATATCACCATTTTGCTTTTTGTTGCATTTTTTGCCGGTTACATGGCATATAATTTCTATTCAACAAGTTCTCAAAGCTAAATATGAGGATTTCATAAAAAGAAATTGGACTGTGGATGGTGCATAAAACTAGAGATACAAATTTTGTTTCATCAATTGTTTGTTTTTTTGTTTTCCTTGAATATTGTCATAGATTCGTACTAATATGTAGTATTATCCTTTACATATTGTATTATTTGGATCAAAGGCACTTTACACATATTTGTTGTGGTCAATGATCTCGTGTCTTGATTTTTAAACATAGCCATTCAAATCGCAGGATCAACATTAATCTCCATGGGCTGTGCTTTGCACAACCTAAGAGATTTCCTAGTATATATATACATTGTTATATAATACTGTTACATACCAACTACTATACTTTAAAGATTTTGATGCCAACTTCGTGTTTTAAATGACATGCTTAAATCCCGCGTCCGGATCCATAATATATATATATATATATCTGTTTGTGTGTGTTAAAAAGCCTTTACAAATTAAAAAGCATTCATTCATTGTGTATGCTCTTAGATTGTAAAGTACAAATAGTTTATGGCTGCGTGAACTCGGGTACCCGCTGATACAGTTGTTGATGAGTTCAATCATGAGTAAATGCACCTCACAATAAATATGCATATTAAATTGTTTGAGAAATAAGCATCTCGAATCATAGTCTTGTCTCTTATCATTTAGAAAATATAAAGTAACATCTTAGTCGCATGTCTCTATGATATTATGTATTAGGATAACGTTCGTCAAGTTAAATTACTCATTTCTGGATCTGCTATATGTATTTGATATTTAAAAAATTAATATGAAAGTACAATATGTTTGATCCGATAAAGAACTCTTAGTCGTGCTTCAAGACACTAGGACCACATTACAATTACAAGAGTTGTAATGTGGTTAATGTTTAGTAGCCCTCGGGTTTGTGTGCAATGAAACTAACACATTGGACTTGACGGACATTATCGAAACCAATGATACGAATAAAGGCATTTGGGTACTCCTTTTTGCATTCATTAAGTTCCTTCAACACTTGTGCTGAGTCAGTACACCCAAACATGGGTAGCTTCCACATTGTCCAGTATCTTCCATCATAATATCCGGGTGACCTGTTGTTTTCACGGTAGACAAACCCATGCTCCAGCTCGAATTCCAAACATGGGACCCATTTATTGCGAAGAAGGTAGTCGATCTCCTTAGCCAATGATGAATCAGGCAGAGGTGGAAGGTACGAAAGGGTCTCGTACTTCTTTAATCCAAGTGGGGGCCACACCTTCATGCATTGGACTCTTCCACCGTTGCTAGGAAGAGATGAAAAATCATTGGTAGCCCTTTTTGTAACCAGAAAAGCTACATTGGACTTGAGTCCACTGAATGGGGCTGCCAAGTTAGCTTGAGCAGGGGCGGTAACGATTGAAGAGGAGACTGAGGCCATATTTGTAATTTCACAAGTTGGTGTGTATGAGTGCCTTTTAGAAGTGCAGGGGTTGCCCATATTTATATAGTTGTGTGAGGCAAAAATAATAATAAAAAGAGCCAACCTAATCTTGTTGTGAATGTGGCTGATTCCATAACAAGCATATAATAGCCACAGGGATTGGTATATCTAGATAGGTAATCATGAACCAGAAGTTTGAAAGGGTAATGCAAGCCCATTCTGGCTCTTAAAACTAGATAAACTTCCTAAAGAAAATCAACCCTACAATACAAACCAAATTCATAAACATGTCGGGTCAGCACAACTTCAATGAATTTTACAGCTAGTTATAAAAGATTGAATACTTCTAAATATATTTCGGAAGAATGATGTTGCCTGTTGGATTGGAGTATTACAACACAAATAGATTTTTATGAAAAGATTGAATACTTCTAAAGCTCGAATTGAAGGAATCTAGGAGTTAATTGAGGAGTTACAAAGGCTGATTTTATTCCAAAGCTCATATCAGTCTGACCATTTACATGCTAAATAGACAAGAAAATATGCACCTAAATCAATCTTTCAAAGTATACTACCTTAATGTATACTGCATTTTGTATGCATGTGCAAAAAAAGATGTCAAAAGGGGAGGGGAGATTGAGCTAAAAATCAAGATAGGGATCTGCAAAAATCTCCACGTGCCTGGAAAGTAAACAAAACAGGATAGATCTTTAGAACTTTTGCATTGTACTAAAATATGTGAATGCACTTATGTACTCTATATATTTAATATATTTATATGAATGGTACACATAATATTCAAGGCGCTTTTACCAAACAATAAGGTATCAGAGCCTAATCCACTGGGGTTTTGATTTCTGTTTCATTTTAACTTTCCGCAGACATGTTATTGGTTGTTGTTGGTGAACCACAATTGTCCGATTTCGCAGCGCTATACTCCACTGTCTTTACGTTTTCTCTCTTTTCCGATTGTATTTGATTCTTAAAAGACTTAAATTGTTTACAATTATACCATTATCTGCTAATCCCTAAGGCCTATCATCTAATTAAGTATGCTACTCACAAAATTAGCTCTACTTGAGAGATTACATGATTTAATTTACTGATGAGTGGCTCTTGCTCGATCACCATAGCTGCACATAAAGAAACGCCATTTTGTGACTTGCAAATTATTTGACCCATTGGTGCAGAGAAGAAACTCTCTGTACTTGGGTTTGGAATCATGACAGTCCCCATAGACTCTGCTCTCTGATCACCGAAGACACTGCTCTCAAAATACCTTTTATTTTTCAATTACTTTTGGCATCTTGCAATGAGTGATTGAAGCCCTGGCATTAGGTTATTGATTTTGAGATGTAGATGGAGAGGGTATAATAGTAAATATATATGTTACTAACGGCTATCAAGGATTTTAGAGCTTAAATCAATCATACAGAATATGACATATATGAAATTCTCCAGGTAAACGAATCTAACTAATAATATCAGTCTAACATTATAAACTTGGGAAAGCTATTTTGTATTATAATGTTGTGTTATGTTTAGAAAACTAGGATTCGTCTGTGATTTGAGTTGAGCTGTTTTATTTAACGTCGTATGTAGACAGGTATTTCGAGTGTTGATTAGCACTTGATGGGTCTAGCTTGACTAGTACTTGGGTAGGTCGAGTGATAATGTGCAAATGGTGGGTGTGAAGTTGTTTGGGCTGGTCGAGTGGTATTGGAAAGGTGGTTAGATTGAGTTGTCATAAATAGATAAACTTAAGATCTATAACACCAAAAGTGATGATTAATTAAAAAAATTCCTTTTCATTATCGTTATTTTTATTATAATTGCAATTGCAATAAGTATATCTAATAACCTAAATTAATATTAATATAGGCATAACAAGTATGTTGTTGACCAACCAACGCTTAAAACTTATTTACATTTTAAATCTTCAACTTATCTTAAAGCTAAGACACAATTCAATTAATACAATTAACAACACATATTATTTTGACATTTTAGTATATACATAAGTCATAAAATATACACGTACAAATGAAACAAAAATAATTGAAGATAATAATTAACTTCCTTTGAATCTTGCTACTCTTAAAATATTAAGGAGTGGGATCTGTGGTGGGTTTCTTTGTGATTTTTTTATGAACGGCAAATATTTATTAAAAACTAGCGAGAAGCTAAGAAAAAATACAAGGAAAAATCAATAAATAATGGGGTTCTGGAGCCAATTGGTCCGAGAAACCTTACAATTTTTAGATCTAGAATTATACCAAAAGAAAGATATATCAACAATGTTATCCCATAAATCTAATTTGGCAATCTTCTGTCCTCCAAAAACGTAAAAGTTTCGAAATCTCCAAATAAACCACGAAATGACCCCGATGATGGCATGGAGGGTCTTCTTTTTGTCTGGAGGCAACCCGAGGTTATCAAGATGATCAAAGATGTCGTTCAAAGAATCTGTGGGAAGGGTGTCAATTCCGACCCATGAAGAAAACTTGGACCAGATGGCGTTTGCGAGGCTACATGAACCAAATAAATGATTTGAAGTCTCGGTAAATGCGTCACATATTGGACAATAAATAGAGTTGATCTCGACACATTTGCTACTCAAATTCCAACGAGTAGGAATTTTATCACGAAGGATCCGCCAAACTAGAATATTAACTTTCTTTGGGATGAGGTTACTCCAACGGGTTTCCGTATCTATTGTAGGAAGAGAGATCATATCAATGTGATGTCTCGCGACACTAACAATGAAAGTATCCGAATTATTTAAGGTCCAACACCACTTGTCATTGTTATTTGAAAGAGTTGTAGCAGAAATCATATTCTTAAGAATGTTGAATTGAGCTTCCAAAGTTCCTCCTGTATTTTCACGAGACCATGACCATGACCCATCGTTTGTTAATCTGTCACTAACCATACATTGATGATGTGTTTCCAGTTGATATAGGCGAGGAAAAACGTGCATTAAAGGAGATTCCCCAATCCATAAGTCGTGCCAGAACTTGGTAGTGCAGCCATTATTAACTTGTTTCTTAATGCATGCATGATTAATGAGATTTTGGTCATGCATCGCATTAATAGATCTAACAATCTTGCACCAGTAACCCGAGCCCTTTATATTAGCAAAAAAATGAGGAGGCTACATGGTTATGAGTCCCGTGAATATTATTAATAAGATTCACCCAAAGTGCATTTGGATTACAAAAGTACCTCCACCGCCATTTTTGAATAAGAGCAAGATTTAACGAGTTTAAACTTCCAATACCGATTCCTCCTTGATTTTTCGCAGCCATGACAGATTTCCACGATATCCACGGAATTTTTTTTCACTTGATTCGTGGATGCCCAGAAAAAATTGGCACGTAAAGATTCTAGGCGCTTATTAATAAGTTTAGGCATCGGGAATAAAGAGAAATAATATACACCGAGAGCGAATAAAAATGTGGGGTGCACCTGCTTTTAATTCCTCTTCCTCCTTTCTTTTAATGCCCAACTATTTTAACATTGATATATAATAAAAAATTGGATTCAGATTGCAGTCGTGGTCGATCAAGATTGTGAGCAGTTGTGCAAGAACTGTCACACCCCGCCTAGGCGAAAACGCAAGGCGTGACAGAGATGATCGTCATAACACATTGATATAAAATAATAGAGAATTCATTAAATGAAAAACCATCACAAAATGTCATGATCACCCCTAACACAAGCGGCGACTTGTATCGTGGTTAGTCAATACCACTACCAACATAGTCATAAAGTCATACAATCCCACAACCCGAGACAAGTTTCAAACAATATCCAAAACCAAACAAAACATAAAATCCATAGAAATGTACTAATGTGATTTATTCAAAAAGCAACACATGAGGGTCTGGTCTCACTAAAGCTATGTAAAAAGCTCTATCCTCCTTAAGCATTCTTATTGTTATTACCTGAAATCGAAAACGTCAACATAATGTTGGTAAGCTCGTAGGTTTAAATAATAATTGCATTTGTTGTGCACAGAATACGAGTAGGACAATAGTGTAAAAATAACAGCATAACAACAAATAGTGTATAAGAATATCCAACGCGAACAAATCAACTGAGTCATAAGCAGGTTAGATTTCCAAACATGTCACCTACCACCTAGAGCTAAACAGTTAGCTTAATAAAAATATAGGAATCATAGCCATGTACAAATCACCCACTAATGCTCACATTCGCAATTATAAACACACAAATTGTCGAAAGAAATAAAAACAATTAGCACAACATAAGTATTTGAAATAGCCTTTGAATATCATTTTCCCCCGAGAAATACAAAAAGGGGCCACGAAACTAACTTTGTTAGTAGATGAAACAAAGTACACAATTATCCGAGCAATTAATCTATAATTAAAAGAAAAGTGTAAGTTACATATGGACAAGGCTTAAAACCTTCCCGTTGTAACTCGTAATTGATGGAATGTATATGACCAAGCCTTGTATTACTAATGAAATATTCCTCATTAACAATAATTTGTATGCCCTTAAGTCCTTGATGTATGTCGCTGGTGATTTGCTCTTACTTTTAGAGGTTTGGTATTCGGTCCGAAATTTTAAGGTTCCATAATTTTTGTTAACGTTTTACTATTTTTAATAAAATCCATAACACTAACTAGTCAGAAAAGTATTTTGTTTGCGCAACAGAAAGTTTTATCATTGTTAAAATATTTAAAAGTCTCGAAAAAATATGAAATATATACAGGGATGAGTAGACATATAGAACTTATACCAATAAAAATATCATCATCTAATTCGCAAAATTGAGTGAGTTATGTTGTCTCAAAGTCGACCAAAAATCTGATCAACAATTACAGTTTTGACTAGTTGTTTTGTAATAATCATTTGAACAACCTAAACTTGTGGTTTGGACGTGAAACCACTTGGAACAGAAACTAGATTCATTGAACTTAAACTTGGACTCAAAATTCGTGTATAAAACCCATGTTATGATTAAGATATGGCCTTCCAAAGTTGATACAAAATTTTGTCCAGATTCTTAGTATCTATTTTCATTATGTTATTTAGGTGTGTTTAATTATAATTAATTTCCATCAATTCAAGTCATATTGAGAATCAAAAGAAAACAAAGAACACTTACTAGAAGCTTCAAAAAGACGATCGATTAATCTTGTTCTTGAGAGTTTGATGAAAAAAAATGTTTGGAGGCTAGGGCTTGGAGAATATCGTCCAAGGGAGAGGGAGGAGAAGAAAAAAAAGGCTAGGGTTTTGGAATATCTGATAGGATAATATTTGTAGAATTTTTGAAATTGGATAAATGGAAACAAAAGATTTGGATTAGGTTTATTATTATTATTATTATTATTATTATTATTATTTATTTTTATTTTTTATTTGTATATACTAAGCCGGTTATATATATATATATATTTTACTTTATATTATGTTAAATTCAAGAGTGACATGTTCCTTGTTGGTGCATTTAACCTTTTAATGTGTTATGTAAGTATCTTATTGATTTATATTCTTGCATTGTTATTGTTATCTTTATTCTTTATATATAATTAAAAGAGGATATGATTGAGGAATCTTAGCCCTTCATTGTTTTTCACCCTTTACGATCTAACGATCTTAATTTCTTTCGTATAATTACACATTTGGTCCCTTGAATATTTGATGTATTTATTTTAATGAAAAAATTAGACTACATATTTTATTCATTTATAAAAATTAAAGAGTCTATAAATTATATAAGAAAATCGGCCACAATATTTTATTCATTTTATTAAAATTAAATTTGTCCCGCATTATAGCGGGTCTATAAACTATATAAAGAAATCGACCAAATAAAAATTAAATTCGACCCTCATCATCGCAGGTCTATAAACTATATAAAAAAATCGGTCACAATAATTTATTCATTTATAAATATTAAATTCATCCCGCATTATCGCAGGTCTATAGACTGTATAAAAAAATCGACCGAATATTTTGTTCATTTATAAAAATTAAATTCGTCTCGCGTTATCGCGGGTCTATAAACTAGCAACGATCAACATTTTTTTTCGTATAATTACACTTTCGCATCTTAAATATCTTATGTATTTGTTTAAATTAAAAAAGTCGATCACAATATAAAAAAATCGACTAAATATTTTATAAATTTATGAAAGTCAAATTCGTTATGCCTTATTGTGGGTCTATAAACTATATAAAAAATCAACCAAATAAAAATCAAATTCGACATGCGTTATCGCGGGTTTATAACTAGTTATTATTATTAGAGGATAATAGTATTGACTCAATTTATTTATTTATGGGTTATATTGTCCTCGGTGGGTATCTATAATGCCTAATTATATGTCAAAAGAATTAATTTGACGTTTTATGAAAAACATGAATACTTAGAAATTTCATCATGACCAATACAACTAGAGGTAATAAGATGGTTAAACCACTTAACTCCTAGAATTTCTCACTTTCTATGTTTCAGGAAATCACGTATGCACATACACTTAACTAGACGACGAACATCGATTTAATAGTCAAAGTTGACTAACCTGATTTGGTGACGGTTGTAACAAGAACTACCAGTCGTGGAATGACCACCAGTCATCATGACGTGACTCGCAGTTGTCTCACAACTACCGGTCACGAGGGCGAGTGGTCTAACCTTAAAAAAAAGATTTTCATAAAAACAAGGCTTATATTACATAAATCTAGACATAACATATACTCCCTCACCGAGCTGCATATGGTACTTTATGAAAATAACAATAAGGTGAAATTGGAAGCCTTGGCTTATCTCTTTGTAACAGAACCATGGTTATTATGTACATGTATAATTGTAATAGGTTAATGGTGTTGAAACTTTATCTTTCAAAGAGGGAAGCAAGTCAGCCTCTAGAGTACATAACCATATTGTAAGCACAACTGTTACCATGTTAACAACCATAATTTGATGAGACTAACTGAGACTTGTTAACCGTTAGGTTCTCCTAGTATTATATGAGGAGCTTCATTTGAAATTAAGACTTTTTCATGGTTTGAAAAATGATAAGTAGTGTTGTTGATAACGAAAAATTAAGTTTTTTTCTAATCTTTATATAAGTGCTATAAGTTGCGATTGCACAATTCGATTAATGCAACCCACAAATTCATCTAGAATAGAATTTGTTTCCGGAAAGTGTTTTTAACATTCTGTGCCAACTTTCAACTCTATTGGTCGTGCGATTCCTAAAAAAATGCATCTCCTTGTATATGTTCAACCAAACTTATTATAAGATAACTAAAAGCACCTTAAAAGTAAAAGAAATAATAAAGATTGGATTTGAAATTTTGGAAAAATAATAGGAATATAAAAAACATTGAATGTGAAATATTGAAAAACATATGCATATTATATCAACAATGATTGAAGTTGCATGTAATTTCATATACGATATAAATATTGGACATTCTTCTAATTATTTTCCACTATGAATGAAATGAGTCTCAATCATGTTACGACATAGTAGATCACCCACAACTCTTCAAGATATTTTGACTAATGTAACATTCATAAAAAACTTGTGCATATGCATTCATGGAGCCGATACACTGTCCGTGACTATAATATGTTGGTAATCCACTAATCTAATGTCAACTTTAGACAGTTTAATGTTGAAGTATAGTTCACCTCCCTTTTTTATGCATAAAGAAAAAAGTATACAAAACATCTAATTGTTTGAAGTTACGTCAACAATATGACAGTAACACAAATTATACTTGTGTTACACTTGTGGAATGTGTAACCAACACGTGTAGAATGCACAACATATCTCCATTGATGTTGGATGAGTGAAGAATACATATTCGAACTCATTTGAGTCATTTGTCGATACTCATAAACATAACCATTAAAGTTCAGCGGACATAAGAACGTGTATTGAAGATTTGTCTACTTGCTCAACGATGTAAATTGTAAATAGTTTAAGTGTGAAAACATTCTTCTTATTCAAAAGATTATGATTTCTTGACACTAAGGATGACGTGTAATCAGCATAATCGTCCACCTGCATAGAATTTGGAGGGCTATCCGTATTAAATTAGAATTCTGTAATAATGGAACACAAGTTTGGTGGAAGATTTAGCATGAAAGAATGTGGCACCTGAAGGAGCAATATGAAAAAGAATGTGCTCACACTTAAAACCATTAACATTACAATGATGCACGCTATATGATTCGCATGGCCAAACAAGTAGGAAATTCTCTAATACATGTTTTCATGTCCCTTGTGCATTTTGATGGTTATGCCTATGAATTTTCTACAAATGCTTCAAATGAGTTGATAGATTTATTGTTCGTTCATCAAATATTATTGAAGATATGACGTGCATTCTCACACGTGTTGATTAAATGATACCATATACAAAATGAAGAAAAAGTATAATAATATGCAATATCTTCGTTTGTGCAACTTTACACAGTGACATTTTACATACCTTTCGTCTTTATCCATAAAAAATGAGTGAAACTGTACTTGAGAGTTGAAGTGTCTAATGTTGAATGCACCTACTTGTTATAGTCACGTATAGAGAGTTGACTTTGTTTAATGCATACATGCAAGTTTTTATGTATGCTACACGGTCTACTTCGTAGATGCCAAATTAGTCAATATATTTTGAAAAATTATACGTGATCTATCACGTCGTAAATGATTGAGACTCACTTCATTCATTGTGGAAATTACTATTAGAATGTCCAGCGTGAAATTTGTACATGGAAAACTAAAAGCAATGTTTTGAAATTGGTTTGAGGTCGACTCGGCCTCGTCCCCGGGTCCGGTTCGATCGGGCCGGACCAGTTGGACCGGGGGTCGACCCAGACTATGACTTTTTTTATTTTTTATTTTTTTCGACTTTTTTCATTTACCCTTAAACTTTTAAAACCGTAATTATAAATTATAATATTTGAAATGAAACTATTAATTTGGAACATTAACTTACAAATCTCTGGTCCCAAAAAAACCAGGTCAATCCGGTCCGACCGGAAACCCAGTAGGGTCGTTCCGAGCCTAAATATGATATCGAACCAGACGTAGTTGGCCCGGCTTAGCCCCGGGTCCGCTCCGACCGACCGGGTTAACCCGGGTTTCAAAACCCTAACTAAAAGCAACTTCAATCTATGTTGATAAGACATGTAGATAGTTTTCACGTTCAATATTTTATCTATATTCCTAGTATTTTCCCTATATTTCATATCAAACTTTTACGTACTTTCACTCTACAGGTGATTTAAATTATCTAAAATCAACTTTGGTTGAACACACACAAGGAAATGCTTGTCTATTATGGGAATCGTGCAACCATCACTAAGGTGACCTAATGGTTGACGTTCTGATATCCTCACAAGAGGTCTCATGTTCAAACTTCACTAAGAGTTAGAAACGGTCATGGGATACCCTGATTAGACCACGTTGAGTAAAAAGACTCGCCCTCCTCAAATAACTTGAACACGAAAAACCTCCTCTATTTTTTGAGTTGAGAGCACGTCATCAAGCAAAGTTAAAAACGATACTTGCTCAAGCAAAATTTACTTCAGATAAAATTGTGGGTGGTACTGATCACATCTTGCAATCGCAACTTACAACAATTAAAGAAAAATTTTAAGAAAAAAAATTACTTTTCGTTATCAACAACACTAATTATCTTTGAAAATGTGAGAGGATTTCATTCCAGATGACACTCTCGATAATATACTAGGAGGACTCCAACGGTCGAAGAGTTTCAGTTAGACTCCTCAAATTGTGGTTCCCAACATGGAAATAGTTGCAGCTTACAATTCCTTACGTATTGAAATGCTACATGTTGCCTTATGGTTTCTATGTTATCGTCACAATTAATGAGTTATGATAGTGGTGTTGGGTTCCAGTTTATGGGAAATTGAGGTACTCAGGTTCTGAAGATAGCAACAAAAACTTGGGAGTTGACGTAGATCAAGGATCTTGTTGTAAGTAGAAGCCACCTCTTTATCTCAGAAGATTTTGATTCATTCTATTTGCCTCATCTTTACAACTCCACAATTTCATCAAGAATATGATAGTCGTGCTACTGTTAACACAACTGATCTGGTTTTTTAGAACACACTCAATTTGGTGTAGAACCTTGTTTTTTAACACAATACTTAACGCGTTGTCAGCCCACCCCATTAAAGATATGTAAACGCTTGAAAACTTTGAAGGACTTGAAAGTCGGTAATATTGTTTCAGGTTCTTCTGATCGCACGACCCGGTTATGTTTGATGAATGATGACCAATCTGTTTTATGCCAGGTTAGCAGTCTAAGAGGAAAGATCAACCCTATAAAGTAATATACAGACAACTATGCTCTGCTTTACACAATGGACCTGATCCTGCAGGGGCCAATGCAGGTTGAACACTGTAGTTGACAAACATGGTCGTGAACCAAAGTAATTTCACATTTGAAGTGTGATTTTGCTAGACTTTATCAGAAAATTCACCCAAAGACTGCCCGAATAAGTCTTGGACTCTATCTAGCAAAGGTTCAATTTACGTTGATACCACACAAAAAGCAGTTACTGGAAGCACTTGAAGGATCAAAAACCACAAGTCACCTAAATTTTCTCAATCCTATTTAACTCAAAACTGTCACAAACACATGGCCCTAAATAAGAATAGCTAGCGTCTATTGGCTGTTATTAGGTGAATAATTGAATCGTGCTATCATTCTATATTTTGCATTTGAGATGAGCAAAGCGCCTTCGCGAAGCGCATGCGGAACGGGTACGGAGAAAAGGAAGTTCGGAGGAGAAGCAGCCGAGCTCATTGATTCAAACTCCACTAAACCCAACTCACAATTTCACGAACACCTAAACAAGAAGCAATAAACAAGAAAAAAGCTTTATGTAATTCCCATCATTAATTCAAACATTAAATAAGCAACAAGGCAGACCACATTAACTGTTCCTGCCTTCCAACTTCGAATTCAAAAACATTCAAATTTACATTCTCCAAAACTCAAGACTCGATAAATATAAAGACCACTAGAATATACAACTCATGAGCTTGTGCTTCTCAATCACTCGTCCATTTCATCATCATCTTCTACCTCTTCAATCTTCATCCTCTTCACAGCTTGTGCAGCATCACCCCGCACCCCACCATTTGCATTAGGGACTTCAATCAGTATATCCGACTTCTGACCCGTTGCAGCATTTACAAGTCCAGCATTCCTTTCCACTCTATAGCTCAAGTCATCCCCATTCATGTCTGCATCTATGTACACTGTCGCATTTTCATCAATCTCTTCTCTAATCAGCATTTTTGATAACTCGGTCACTACCCTCCTTTCCAACCATCTCCTAATTGGCCGAGCACCATACACCTAACAATTTCACATTCAAGCCAAAATGAGTATGACATATAGTGGAATAACCATATAAACTGGCTATTTAGGAAATCACCGTGAATTTGTATTTAATGCTTACCGGATCATAACTCTCACGGAGTATAACATCTAGTGCTGCCTCTGTAACTCCCAAAGCAACACCCCTGTCAGCAAGACGTACAGCCACATCTTTCAACTGAAGTCTAGCAACTTTTCTTAGCTGATCATGAGAAAGTGGATCAAAAACCACAATCTCATCAAGCCTGTTGAGAAGCTCGGGTTTGAAGTGCCTCCTCACCTGTTACGAAACACATGAGAGTTCAACATGTATAGGCCATAGAGTCATTTAAAGTAAAATGACTTCATATATTTTATGCTTACCTCTTGCATCACCATTGCCCGGGCATTCTCCATACTAGTCTTCCCTGACAACCCTTGTAACAAATATTCAGCTCCGAGATTAGAAGTCATAATGATGACAGTGTTAGTAAAATCAACTGTACGACCTTGACCATCAGTCAATCTTCCATCATCCAACATTTGAAGTAGTGTGTTGAACACAGAACTGTGAGCTTTCTCCACCTCATCAAACAATACAACGCTGTAAAGTCGTCTCCTTACAGCTTCAGTGAGCTGACCACCTTCTTCATGACCCACATATCTGAAAAAAGAAATAGATACAAATTTCTAGCCAATATCATTCACAACATACTAAAAACACTAATGAAATACTAAATATTATGAGAACTTGCAACTTACCCAGGTGGAGCCCCAATGAGCCGGGCCACTGAGTGTTGCTCCATGTACTCAGACATATCGATCCTAATCATAAGTTTCTCGTCATCAAACAACTGTTCTGCAAGAGCCTTAGCAAGCTCGGTTTTCCCAACTCCAGTAGGACCCAAAAACAGGAACGAACCAGTAGGCTGTTGAGCCCTTCCCAAACCGGCTCGAGACCTCAAAACCGCCTCAGCCACTGCACTAACCGCTTGATCTTGACCTACAACTCGCTGATGCAACCTATCAGCTAGCCCAATAAGCCTCTCTTTCTCATTCGTCCCAAGCCTAGTAACTGGTATACCTGTCCACCGACTCACAACCTCAGCAATCTGATCAGGTCCCACCGTCTCTGTCAACATAACATCTTCATCCGTAGTCCCTTCCATCTTTGCAAGAGCAGTCTCCACTTCTTGAACTGCTCCATATCTCAAGTCAGCAGCTCTTATTATATCACTTCTTCTTTCGGCTTCTTCTAGTGCCACCATGAGTTCCTCCTTTTTCTGTTTCAGCCTACGGATTTCATCAATTCTCTCTTTTTCTTTCTTGTACTTCATCATTAGTGGTTGCAGTGTATCTCTCAAATCCTCGAGTTCTTTTTTCACTTCAATGACACGGGCTTTACTTGCTTTGTCTTTTTCCTTCTCCAAAGCATGAAGCTCAACCTCTAACTGCATTTTCTTCCTTTCAAGATTATCAATTTCTTCAGGTTGACTATCAAGTTGCACCCTCACATTCGCACACGCCTCATCCATAAGGTCAATAGCCTTATCAGGCAAAAACCGTGCTGCATTCACATTTAGGAATTGTAAGCATCATCGATAGCAGATAACTAATTGTCTACAATTGAAGTTAAATACTACCTATAAAAGAGTAACTTGTTTTCTGTAAATGACAGAAACAAAAGAAATGGACCATACCAGTTATATATCGGCTTGAAAGTTGAGCTGCCATGACAAGAGCACGATCAAGAATCCGAACACCATGGTGACCCTCATATCTTTCTTTCAGCCCACGAAGAATATTTATCGTATCAGGAACACTAGGTTCAGCCACCATAACCTGCTGAAAACGCCTCTCAAACGCAGCATCTTTCTCAACATATTTCCTGTATTCTTCCAATGTAGTAGCACCAATGCACCGAAGTTGACCTCTAGCAAGCATAGGCTTAAAAAGATTTGCAGCATCCATTGACCCCTCAGTTCGACCGGCCCCAAGAACAAGATGAATTTCATCAATAAACAGTATCACCTTCCCTTCTGCTTCTTCCACTTCTTTCAGAACTGCTTTCAACCTTTCCTCAAACTCTCCTCTATACTTAGCTCCAGCAATCAATGCCCCCATATCCAATGCTACAACGCGTACCTCCGCCAGGTTACTTGGTACATCACCTCTTAAAATCCTCTGAGCCAACCCTTCAACAACCGCAGTCTTCCCCACACCAGGCTCCCCAATAAGTACCGGATTATTCTTAGTCCTTCTCGATAAAATCCTCACCACTCTCCTAATTTCTTCATCTCGCCCAATCACCGGGTCAAGCTTCCCTGCTTGCTCCACGAGATCACGACCATACGTTTTAAGTGCTTGAAAATTCGTATCTCCAGAAGCACTTTCCACCTTCTTTCCTTCTTTACCCCTAAGCTTTTCAACCTCACTTTTAACCCGCAAAGCACCAACCCCAGCTTCTTTCAAAAGATCACTAATTTGTGAATCTTCAAGCAAACTCAAAATCAACTGATCCACTGCCAAATGCGTGTCTCCTCGGCTTTTTTGTGCTTTTTGAGCACTACGAATCACCTTCAAAAGTGAAGCACTAGCTGGAATTTGATCTGGAGCAGGGGACTGAGAAGGCAGTTTCTTCAAAGCTTGTCTGAAAACCCTTTCAGCCGAACTACCCGCCTCTTCACCACCAGCATTGCTTACTGCTTGTTTGAATATACCGTTAGGGTCCACGATTAACACGTTAGCAATATGTAGAGGTGTGAACTGTGCATGACCAGCATCCATAGCTAGTTCATGAGCTGAGGCCAATGCCTCATTTGTCTTATGTGTGAATTTGTCAGGATTCATCTTTGATATTACTTCCTAGAACCCCAGAAACACAATAACGAAAAATTCAGTCTGCATCATAAATATTGGAATAGGTGATTAGGTTCCATAAAAAAACATTAAGTTCCTGTTCCCTGAGATCAACCATTTCAAATTTTCGATTACAATTCGAATGCATATAATTCTAATATGGGTGCTTTATATCTAGTTTCATATGAAAACGATTGATTCAAACGGAATACAACGAATTACTTGTATTTAATTTCTTATTTCACCTGACTTGCCCTAAGACTTAACATCACCACACTAGGCAGAGCAAAAAATCTATGCTAAATCAAACAGAAGGCATATAAATAGCATGAAATCCAAAACCGTTACAAACCGAAAACACAAATAACGATTTACGATTATTACTAAAATATTCATCTCAATCAATATAAGTATAGCATTACAAATACTGATAGCATACCTTGAAATATTAAAACAAATCCACGACAATAACATAACATAAGCATAATACAATAGATAATAGCGTACCGTGAAATGTTAAAACAATCCGAAACAAACGATTTGGATGTTGTTCGAACTTCGAATTAGTATATATAAGATTGCGTTTATGAAAATTGTTGATAATTACTTCTGTAAACTGATTAAAATAACGGTGATGACGAAATGTTCTTATACAGATGTCGAAGGCTACGAGAGACGTCTGGAATGAAACGGAAGTGGAGTCCCGAAACTACCAGAAATTTTCTAGACGCTTCTTTGTGTATGGGTACAGGGTAAAGTTGCATTAATAGTCCTTGTGGTTTTCGGGTTTTACAAGATTGGTCCAGATAGTTTGAGAAGTTACTATTATGTTCAACTTAATATCTCAAAGTTTAAATTTTCACTAGTAGTAAACAAACATTTAACAATGATCGTTTGACTCTGAGGCAGCTGACAACACATTATAGAACTTGTCTTTTAATTCAATACGACATAGTATCGTCAATATTATATTTGAGGTAAAATTTTATCAATAAAATGCTAAGAAAGGATTTTAAGTATGCAATGAATTCATTAAATAATACGTTAAAAAGAGTTTAAGTGGTTGATTGATTTCCGGTAATAGTATTATGGGGAAGGATTCATAGGGAAGCTTCAAATTTTGGGAAAGGAGGAAAGCAAATCTTAGCCTTTGATTTTTTCATAAAAAAACGTTTTTAACGTTCATTTGTGATGAATGTTAAATTTTGATTAACATTCTCTAATTTTTTTGTTTTCCTACTTCCCTAATTTTTTTGTTTCCCTCTTGATCCCTCTCATAGTATTACTATTGCGATAGAACAACGTTGAGTAATGAATATCCTTAAAAAATTAAGGAGCATAAAAGATTACATTTGTATGCAATATATATCCCACAAAAGGAATTTTTTATAGGTTGAGACAACTAAAATATACGGACCACGTAACTGTTTAGATTTTGCAATGTTAAATAAGTTAGAAAGAGTAAGAAATCATTCAGATAAACCTTGCCAAGACAACCAAACAAGATGATCAATTAGATTATTTTGATGAATTATACAAAAGGGTCTCATTTAGATCCTTCAACAATCAAATAGATAATTGTATTGGTTTTATAAAAGGTGAACAAAACCAAATTACAAAACCCCAAAAAAAAGGAACTAAACAACAAACATAAGTCTAAAGCTTAATTCTCCTTGTATCTTGACATATATAGTCCTCAGATCACTTCATGTCTCCTCATCATGGTTCAATTACAAGTAGGGGCTGCAAGCAACAATAAGGTTTATTGGTTAATCAACAATACGAACGATATGAGTTTTATATGTAGAAAAAAAGAGGAAAAAGAAATCTACCGTATCGAGGCTGACGGGTTTCCCATCCTCGGCAAGGATATCGACTATTGTTCCAGATTGATCAGCCTAAAAACATACAGACTTAGCATAGTGGAAACAAGTTCTAGATTTTTACAGCTTATAGATTTGTTAATAGCCCAAAGCTTATAGATTTGTCATTAAGATTGACAAATTATGTTAAATAAAAATGAAAACAAATGCCTCATACTATCTTACAATCAAAAGGTAAATGCTATAGGAAAATTGGTCATGTCGTAGTTTAGTAAGAATGTTAACAGTAATCATGATAATAGAAATATCAGCATCTATGTCCAAACTGAGGTTGGTACTCAAATACTAACAAAGAACCATGCATTACAGGAGTCAAAAAAAAGTTTTTTAAGTATTATGATTTAGATATTAATTATCGCAAGTAATCCAAACCACACACAGAAGGGCAAGTTACCTCAATTTCGTTCATCAGCTTCATTGCCTCAATAATACAAACAACCTGGCCTTTCTTAACCTTGTCTCCGACCTGCAAAAAACGTATACAAAAAATCTTCATTAATAACCCAAACGCATCACTGGAGAATCAAGGAACTAAGATCAAACAGCTAACATAGAAAATAATACTTGTAATATTTATAATATATATGGTGAAAATGAAGCAAAGTTCTAGCAAGATAACACAAAGCATTAAATTCATGAGGAAAAAGATCGATACTAGCACATCCCAAAGTCAAAGCTGAACGACTCCCCGAAGGCTACATTTACAATTATTGATCTTTTAAGTTGACTACTTTATCTCAGCCACAAAACTACCAGTAGAAATACAATATCAACCTGAGGTCATCATTTTTACCCTTTACTAATGAATAGGTTGATTTACACGGTTAAAATAGAAATCTAGTATCAAAGAACGGTTCAAATTGCTTAGAAAGTAGCCAAAAGTCATATACAACCTCCTGTCTCGACTTATTGAAAAATTTATCATTCTTGTAATCATATTCAACAAATGGAATTTATATATAAACAAATTAGGTAACTGGACCAAACAAGTGTTCTTGGATCAACTGAGCTGACCCAGTCGTGCTCGGATGACACATTTCAACCCGTCCCGAAACCATTTTGACAGGTTACTCAATGGAAGCATATGGATATACTATCAATGTACCTTGACGAATGAGGGAGCTCCTGGTGCGGGAGATCGGTAGAATGTCCCGGCCATGGGGCATTTCATTGGAGGATGAGAGGACTTGGGTTTTGCAGGTGCAGGTGCCGGTGTTGCTGGTGCTGGTGCGGACGCAGAAGGAGCCGGTGGTGCTGAAGCAGGAGTAAACTGTGGTGGAGATTGATACATAGCCTGGGGTTGTGGAGATTGCATCATAACCATAGGAGCAGCTGGAGGTTGAGGTAAGGCTTCCTTCTTTCTGATAAGAACCTCACAGCCTTGTTGCTTTAGCTCCAGCTCCATAATGTCTCTTGAATCCACAAGCCTGAAATATGAAATAACAATTTCCACCATAAGAAAAATTGAACGAACGTTTTTTTATATGGAGACACATTGGTTATGTATAAGAAATGGATCAACTTACTGAACAAGCCCTGCCACTTGATTCATAAATGCAGTGATTGCTGCAGCATCAGGGACTGTGGTGTCCTGAGCAGATATCTTGGTTGATTTCTCTGAAGCCGGTGCAGAATTTGATGATTTCTCAATGGCAATCTTAAGATAAAAAGGAGATTTAGACAAAGACTAAGGATAAAAGGGAAAAAAAAAATTATATACTAGCATCGTGTAACTCACATCATTAAGTTGAGCAGACACTCTCATGATGTCATTCTGGTTCCTCTTAGATGACTACATAGAATAAATATAGCATAACATTAACATATGACAATCAAATGTTAATATAAATTAAAACAATGAGCACAGATGATTGGGAAGATCTTGAACAGTGTTCAGCAAAGTCTGCAAACATAGAGCATTGCTGGAACTTTGAAGTGTGTATACAACTTTTCATTAGAGAAGCAAATGTTAATTGCTAGACTGGATGAATAAGCAAGCACACAAAAAAAATTCATATCACAGATTGTATGGCAGAAACACAAACCAAAGCTGTATCAGAGTACTTTGATTGTCCAGTGTGTTGATTTTACTTTCAGAAAATTTGTTCCGCACTTAACATGGAAGAAGCTTCTATTGTCTCAATTCTATATCGTCTCGTTTTGTAAGCAAGCAGCGCAAACTTTATGCATAAACAGTTGATAACTAACAGACTATGCAGTTTGCATGATAACTAACAGACAATGCAGTTTGCATGATAACTAAGGACTAATCTAACTATGCAGTTTGCATGATAACTAACAGACAATGCAGTTTGCATGATAACTAAGGACTAATCTAAAAGCACATGGAAATACTGTCATGAATTTAGTAGACAAGTATGCCCTTCAAAATACTGTCATGAATTTAGTTGACAAGTATGCCCTTCAATGGTAGCTTCACCATGAAAGGTCAACGGAGTAACGTTAGAGATGGCAGTTTTGAACCATTTAACTAAAACTAGTTCAATACCGTCAAAATCTGGGTTTTATTTCTGATTGGTAAAATTCAAATCCTTGGCTAAAAATGAAATGAGCCAAAATGGTTTGAAACTCACCTAAAGTGCATTTTTCAAACCTAACAAGTAACCACCTTCTAAATCATTTTGTTAAAACTGCATTGTTATTATAGTAGTTTTCTAATCATTAAATGAAAAAATAGATAAATAAACTGACAATCGGTGTTGGGGCCGTCAACATTACCCATTTTTTAAATTCGACCTGAACCTGTTTAGACCTGTTATCCAACCCGCTGATGGGAAAGCGATAAAAAAGGAAGAACTTAACTTAGCTATATGTCAAAGACACCGAATTGAGCTGAAGTCTAACTCTGAATGTGTGAAATTGTACTACACAGCTATTTAACTTAACATACGAGATTCAAGTAAAACTAGTTTTACTACATAACTTAGTCCTGCAAACGAAAAGACAACTTCACATTAGAAGTTGCTACTTATTAGTGCTTCAAAGCTGTCCTACTACCATCTCCTATCCAACGATATTGTCAAACAAAACCATCATTTGACTAATAGCCACATATCACTGTTCTCATTAATTAATTAGTCTATTAGATAGTAACACTCCATAATAAGTTGTCACAGTTGCATAAATCACGACTACAATAATTTAATCAGCCAGTCAACAATTTTATCAAATCAGTAATACATCAATTTACTAAATTCAAACTTAAAGTTTAACACAGTTAACGAATCAATCATAAAATATAGATCCAACGGATGTAAATTCATACTTCAATAATAACAACAGACTCTTGGGTTACCTGAAATCCAAGAGAAGTGGATCCAGAGATCAATGCGCGGTTTAATTTGAAATCAGATTGAAAAAGAACAAGGGAGCTGGTACGGGGTTTGGGATTCTGGTTAGGGTTTGACTGATTAGGGAGTAAAGAAGCTGATGTGTTTGGGCAATTAACAGTGAATGAAGCCATTTGTGAAACAAAGAGGGAGAGAGGTTGGGGGGGAAATGAGATGAATTTGGGGGAAATGAGTTGAATTTGTAAGGGATTTGTGGGCGGAGTTAGGGAAAGAAGTGAGAGTAGTGTTAAAATTGAAGGGCGATATGAACGAGGAGAATGATGGATTTCACGAGGGAGGACAAGGTGGATGAGTTATTGGTAGGGAAGATAAATGGAATAGTGCTTTGCTCCTTATTTATTGGAAAATCTATTATGTATACAACCATGGATAACATAACTCTATTTATTTAATTATAATTGAGTCGGATTTTATTAAAAAAAAAAAGTTTGAATTTGAAAAGATTCAATGTAGTTATTTATAGTAATAAAATATTTGAATTATATTGTACGTTATAAAATTACTAACAGTATGCTTATGTACAGCTGCGAAAATAAATAGTTAATTTGACATTTATAGATTTTATTATTTACACCTATATTGTTAAAAGTTTAATTTAAAGACATGTAAAGTTTAAAACTTAAGGGTTGTAATTTATAAATTAGTAGTTTATTTGGAAAGTAATTAATGATTTTTAAGGGTGATTTGAACATTAAACATTGTTGAGTCTAATTTTAAGAAAAATAATAGAGATGATTTATATATAGTTAAAATAATATATTGTTATTTTATTTATTTTAGTAACTTTACAGTTTGTAATAATATCACATGTTCTCATACATTTAATAAACAATAATAAAAGAAAAATTACATACAAGGAATGAATAAAAAATTCATTACACATAAGAGAAGTCCTAATATTTCGATACACACTATAAATATCATAGTATAAATAACTACATTTTTTTCTATTTAAGCCATTTTAAATATATGAAGAAGAATTTTACAGCGATTTGAATTGTATGTATACGTTTTTAGGTTCAAATTTGTTGCATACATTGGAAAATTTTGTAGACAATCAATAGTATGCTAAATAATCTTTTTAAATTGTGTATCGTGATCACTTATGAATAAAAAGAATAATCAATATTGTTTAAAAGTTGAAAAGTTACTCTAACATGTCGACTTCATGACCTCATCTGTTAGCTGCATAACAAGACCCCCATACAAGCGTCAATTTTAACCTCCTACTATTTTGTTATTGAAATTTTATAATCTCATGTGAATATACATTATGCATCTTCCGATTGTCATATAGTTTGATATAAAGTTGATAAAGTCCCATATAAATCTCATTTATCTAGAATGAATGATAGTATTAAAACAATCAAACTTATTTTTCTTGAATAAGTACTTCTGAAGAACTTATTGTAACGTGCACGGCTTGAGACATGCTTTCGCTTTAGGTGGATGATTACATTTTTTGTAACAAACTTGTTTCAAGAAACTAAACATAGTGTCAAATTAATATAATTGTTAGTTTAATAGTAACTAGTTTAGCTATAACTCTACTTAGATCTTTTGTTACATGTAGATGAATGTTGAGTTTGTTAAATATTCTTAAAAAACATACGCAATAATTAGGGAAGATAACAAAGTGCTCACTTCATACTCATGTTAACAAAGTGAGCATTGTACATGTAACGTAACAATATATTCTAGAAATTGATATCATTTATTTGCAAAACTACTTATTCATCTTTTCACCTTCTACTAGAAACCACTACAATTGATTATACTTGGTGTTCACTAAAATTAGTATATACTTAAACTTATATGTACTATTATTGATATTTGATTATTACATAATTACTACATAACTACTTATTCATATGTATACCTTCTACTAGAAACACTACAATTGATTATATACTTAACACATAGTATTTTTAGTGTTCATTGAATTAGTATCTACTAAATTTTGATGAGAAGCTTTATTGGGCCTTTGGAGACAAAGATGTAAGGAAGTGGGCCTAAAGCCCAAACACTATCATGCTTTGTGCAGCCTGTATCCACAAACGTTATTAAACCCTAACATGCATATGCCATTTCTTCTTTACACTCGCACACACTAAACGCACACAGAACCCTAGGCCGCCGTAGCAGCAACCGCAGCAGCAGCCTGAAAATGGAGACGGCGAGAACCGTGAAAGACGTTTCACCTCATGAATTTGTCAAGGCGTACGCCGCTCACCTCAAGCGCTCCGGCAAGGTTTATTTTTCAATCTCTAATTATTCAATCTAATTGATCGAGATCGTATTCTTAATCTGATGTATATGATGTCATATCACCGAAATATTGTTCATTTTGCGTTATTGATAGTTGTATATTGTTTTACATTTGGTTAATGATCTAATTACGTTTTTTTAATTATTGTATCGTGTTTGATTTAGCCCTAATTTCATGTGCACTTGTTATTCTGCTGGTTAGATGTTTTGATTTATTGGTTGATTTGGTTGTTCTAGTATAATGTTCAGTTATTGTGCTTTAATGTTACAGAAAGATTTTAATATGTGCAGCATATGATGTGTTATAGGCAATAGGTGTATGTATGGTTCAACTTTAATAGTTTATCTTTAGTATTTGTTTCAGTGATTGATGCTGCGAAGATGCCTTTGATAGTTTGATCTTGTAAATTTCTGCTATGTGCTCATTAAATTCACTATTTTGAGTTTATTAATTTAGGCATTTTTTTCATAAGAATATCAATTTGGAACTAGCATAGGGCAGAATTGCATGTATGGATTGTTAAATGGCTGTTATTTGGTTGAGTGTGTAAATGTCTTTATCCGAATTGACATCCATAACTATTGGTGCGATAGATTTTACAAAAATGGTATCATGGCGCTACCACAAGATACATCACCTGTTTTTTCTTTTCTTTCTGTGGTGTTAGTGAAATGTACTAAAGCTTCAGTCTTAACAATAATTCACCTACTGTATACTACATTACAGATGGAGCTTCCGCATTGGACTGATATCGTCAAGACTGCTACATTCAAGGAGCTTGCACCATATGATCCTGATTGGTACTACATAAGAGCTGGTAGGCCCAGTTTTCATATTATTAGAGCTTGCACATTTGGTGGTTGATTTTTGTTATGCTGATACTTTGAGATGTATTATAATGCTAGCCTCCATGGCAAGGAAGATTTACTTGAGGGGAGGGCTTGGTGTTGGTGCTTTCCAGAGAATATATGGTGGACGTAAGAGAAATGGCAGTGCTCCACCTCACTTTTGCAAGAGCAGCGGTGGTGTTGCTCGTCACATTCTTCAGCAGTTGCAGAGCATGAACATTGTTGACTTTGACTCAAAGGGGTGAGTACTCTGATCATGTACTCTGTTGTGATTTTTGTAATTAGTTAAATCTTTAAAAATCTGAGTGATGTAATAATTATGGTAACTCTACCTTGAGGTGTTTAATAATGTATAGGCCAAAATGGAGTTTAAACAAAAATTATAACAGTCTCAGTCTCCTTTTGTGTTTCTGTTCAAATTTCTTGAGCACACAGCACTCCTGTTAACCTATTTATATTAATCTTGTGATCTGTTGCACCAGTGGGAGGAAGATTACATCAAATGGACGAAGAGATCTCGATCAAGTTGCAGGAAGAGTAGTCGTTGTTACCCCTTGAGTGACAATAAGAATGCAGCTTGTAATGGACACATCAAAACACAAGGTTTCAGTTTAATCCGGCTTGGGCCAGAGTTAGTTTACTGGTAAATCTATGTTCTGCTTTGCCCATCAGACAGAATTTCATCTGTGTTATTTTTGTCAAGTAGTTTAAAAGTCTATCTTCACCTTTTGACATTACCCTTTTCCAGAAATTCAATTTTATGTTTTGAGATTATGGTTTTGTTTCATGTTTAGGATCAACTTACCGAGCAGTAATATATTTGATCTTCATCTCTATAGTTAGCACTGGCCACTGGGCATGAGTTTTGCTATTGATTGACTAATATAATCAGAAAAGTATGTGTATATTGAAGTAATTCTGTTTAATTTCTACTTATAATTCACAAATTTATAGATTCCTATAAGTTTACCCAGATACTAATGCTGTGCTTTTCGCACAAATCTCATATGATCTTTTTAATCCATAAGTAAATAGAATAAAAAATGTTGCTAACGTCTAAGATTACTAATTACTCCGTAGTATAGTAGCTTCATTTGCTCAAACGTTAAACAATAGTATCATCACATTGAGTCTTTTAATTCCTATTTACATAAATAATGCTCATGGTGTAATATTAGATGGATAGGTTTACGATTGTTTTGGTATTGAAGTCCCATTTAGAATCGCCAACAAGCTGTGTTTTATCAAGTAATTCAACTTGAACTTGTTACATAATTCAGGTAAGCCAAATATTTATTGAGCAAGCTCGTGTAAAATGTATGTTCTAAAAACCTAATTTTACTTCGAATCAGACTATCAAATTAATGCAAATTTTAATTGCATAGGTTCATAGCCAATTAGGCGATAGACTCACAAAGAGATAAATTCATACATGAAAGCGAGTGAGCGACTTGGTGAGGTAAAAAGTCAAACAATTGGCCACTTGAGTGTAATCCGGGTTTGAAATTGACCGGTTGACCTGGCTATTGGCCCGGTTTTCAGCAAATACATAGCAAAATTAACAGCAAAACAAAGTAACATATTTACAGCAGCAAAACAGCACATTTGCAGTCAAAAACATAAAAAAAAAAAAAAAACTGCATTAATTTTCCAAAAAAAAAATTGCACAAAAAACAACAAATATGAAGCCAAAATCTATATAGAAGACTACATATATGCAGTAAAAAAGGTGCTTAAAACCAATTGAAAAAAACATAAACACCTACAATTCATTAAGTGTTAAACTAAACAACAATACCCCTCTATTGAGAGAACGAGGTGTTATACGCATTAAGTTCACTATCGCTTAGAATACGGAATTCTTCATCATCTTCATTCGCAAGACCATACCCACTTTCATTTTCTATGATACCAAATAAAATGTTTAGTTTATTTTATTTTATTATTATGTAACACATCACTTAATTTAACGTAAAGATGTAACTTTGCGATTGAAAAGTCGATTCTTCCACTTAGGCATCTAGCATTTCTTCTAACTCATCATAGTCAAGTTCTCTTTCTTTCGCTTCTTCAACCACCCATATTTCCATTTCTTCATAAATATAGCTTCATAATCAACCGGATCATAAGATCTCCTATCAACCTTGATCCTAAAAAAACATGCAGCAAAAAAGATGATGTTATAGTTATATATTTATACTTGCAATTAGGTAAATGTAATATATTGTTCCTATTTTGTAAATCAAGTTGTAATTATAACACCCCCACTATTTATTCAATATTAAATGTGTCATTTGACTCGGAAGTGATTGATAAAATAATATTATATATTATATTACAAAAAGGACCATAAAATTTCGCGAGTTTACAACATTTAACTATTTCCTGAAGCAAAACATATATAGTTGTTATATAAAATCCGCATACATGTTAACTAACAAAACATATACATATATCAGAGTTAAGGCGCGTGTCAAACATTCCTTCCAAAAGACCATCTTCCTGCCCAACCCACAAACTTATACATAAACTGCAGGAAGGGAAATGGTGGGATTAGCACGAAGCTAAGTGAATGAATGTACAACTAATAATTCAACTTAGCATAACAATCTGTTTACAATAAGCACCGAAAACACATAATCTCAAGAGGAACCCTACAGCCGCGGTGGCCCTCAAGTAACGCTTATCACAATCTATATTGGCCTATACAAGATTTACCGATAACTTGGTACTACTATACAACAACACAATTTCCAGCAACAACAGATGTCCATAGAACCTGTGTTGATCACTAATAGTAACCAAGTCCAATCACTGTTGACCTCTAAACGTCACAGATGCCCGAAGGCCACATATATAACAAGTAGATACACAATTACAAATCAGACTAAACAGACTATCAATATCTACGTTACTTGTTGTAACCACACCATTACAACTAAATCAAATCATGAGTTACAGATCTATTCACCTGACTTATCTCAGCCCACACTAAAAGATCTTATGTTACTGAGTCTTCTGCTGATCTGAGAATATAATAATTTAGAAGTTAGTAACTCTTTCCATAATCGTATAACATATTTCACTACTAAGTATCAAAATGGCAAACAATCACCAAGTTGCAATTATCAGTTATAACCACTCTACAACTATCAATTTATATCAAGTTATAACGATTCACTTATATAATTATTTACTCAATTATCCAGTTCCGAAACATTATTATAACATATTTATCCAAACAGGTGATCCTTGTAGTCTAGGAAAATAAAAGTCCGATCCACATTTAATTGAGGTGATCCTTATACTTATGCACTTTTGAAATTAGCAAACTAAAACTTTTAGAATCACGTCTAAATATTCTCAGTTCGCAACGCAGGAACTCAGTTCGGTTCGCAGGAACTCAGTTTGCATCGTAGGAACTCCGTTCGGTTCGCAGTCTGAATTCATGCTGCGAACTGAGCTGTTGTTACCCCAAACCAAACCATTTCTCTCACTAACACAAAAACTCAGTTTCCTATCAATCTAACAAGCTTTCTCACATCTCTTATACATCAAGTAACATCATATAACATCTTTCAATTTCAATTACACACCCATTTCAAAGATTGACCAAATTTCAAGTTTATAACCAAAAATAACAAAATGCTTACAATTAGAAGTAAGAACAATCTGATGATGATGACAAGTAAAACAAGGATTTACAGCAGTTCAATATCACTCTCAATTAAATGTTAATTTGGTGATTATGATTAAGGAGAGGAACTTGTCAGAGAAATGAAGAAATGAGTTGGTGAAAATGAGATGAAAGTGATGAGTTTGGTGATTTATATCACCCACCAACACAAATGCTTAATAATTTTATTTTCTGGTTTGGCTTATTGTCTGGAACCTGAAAACCGTTTTGCGAGACAACTTATTTTATTTTACCGACAACCATTTTAATTTAAAACTAATAATATTTTACCTAACACAATTTAACTATTTGACCTTTATCTAACTTTCCTATCTAATAGACATATTAATATAATATAAAAGTCATAATTAAGTATACAATTAGAGAAATTACCAGATTACCCCTAGACTATAAGAGTGGGTGTTACAGTAATGAACATATATAAGGTCATTTAGCCTATGATGTTCTAACATATTCCTCCTCTTCGTGTGAATCCTTTCAAAAACACTCCAATTGCATTCACAATCGGAAGAAGATACGGTTTGAATTAATATCCTAATAGTAAACTTTTGCAATTTAGAATAATCTCCACCAAATAGTTTCCACCATTCATCTACAAAAGAAATAGTTAGCAAAATGATATATTTCATAATAACATGATAATATATTTAACAATAACATATAACCTTTTACCTTACCGAGACGAGTAACATTTTGAGAAACAATAGCAGTACTCCTACCAAAAGTACCCTAAGCGTCACAAAACTTTCCTAAAGCTATTGTAATATCTAAACAATCATCGGATTCTTTGCGATCATGCAAATTTGCAAAACAATGAACGCGGTACCAAAACGAGTAGCACCTGGATGGATGATTTCTTTCCAACCCGGTCTTTTTCTCAACCAACTTATTGGGCACTTATGGTTGTAAACAAAAACAGTAACTCTAGATGCAAGAGTTATCAAACTTTTCACGTGATCCAATTATGAAATATATTGCATTACAAGATTTAGACAATGTGTAGCACACGGAGACCAAGTAATAGAACTATATATTTCACTTTACATGGGGGCTGATCTACAGGGAAGGGGTAATCCTGGGGAAGGGGGGAAGCTAATTTGGGCCGTCCGTTAACATTCATTACGGTAAAAGTTAGTTATCATTCATTACGAAGAATGTTAAAAATAGTAGGTATGGGTTATGATTTACCATTCTTCGTGATAAATGTTAATGGACGGCCCAGGTTAACTTCCCCCAT
This sequence comes from Logfia minima, assembly GCA_963921325.1. Classification (NCBI taxonomy): domain Eukaryota; kingdom Viridiplantae; phylum Streptophyta; class Magnoliopsida; order Asterales; family Asteraceae; genus Logfia; species Logfia minima. The sequence goes on along the minus strand of OY992771.1, from coordinate 6,121,999 downwards.
TCCCCTAAGATTGTCCCTTCCCTTTGGATCATCCATCCACTTAACATATTACCACCAAGCTTATAATTAGCAACACTATCTGTTATAAACTGAACCACATTCTTTCGCCCCAAGTATTTCCACAATCTCTGAAAACAAATTGACCGAAGTACTTTGAATATCGGATGCATCAATGGATTTAATAAATGATATCCCTTTAGGACAATAAACTAAGAAATTAATTAAACACATATTCCTAATATCCGTCCATCCATCACTCATAATTGTGCAACCATTTTCAATCCATTCCTTTCTATAAGAATCTATTAACAATGAAACTGATTTTTTAGCATCACCCAACAAATTGACCCTCAAAGCATGATAATTAGGTGCTTTGTAACCATAGCTAATCTCCGCTATTTTATCTACCGCGTGTTGAAAATAAGGATAATTACAAGCATTCATAGGTATATATGCATCATAGAACCACATAGTAATAGCTAAATCCACATCATATACTCTTTTCTTATTTTGCATAGCGGATTTAATAGTTGGTTGAGAAGGATTGTTTCTACCTTTTGTAAAGATATGATGCAATTGTGATGTAGCTTTTCTATTTTCCTTTTGCAATTTCTTCTTGCTTTGGAATTGTACTTCCTCCTCTTCTTCATCACTTTCATCTAATATGTTAACACTACCTCCAACATTTTTTCCCTTTACTTCCATTTCTTTCAAAGAACCTAGCATTGTGAAATGAACATCACCTTTTTACATGAGGTTACCTCATCCTTCTTGCCGACAAGATGTTTCTTAAGTCTATTTATGCCACCATCGCACGTCATCTTTTGACAAAAGTTACATATTATTACTTTTTCCCTTTTTCATTACGCCCTTCGGTTGATGGTCCAACAGTTTCTTGGACTAGTCAGCTATATGTGTTATTTCTTACCCCAAGCTTTCAAATCATACAGTTTGGCTATTCCCCATGTTGAAAAAAAAATCATGCCCCTTGGACAACACAACAAACATCTGTTAAAGAAATAAAGAAGTTAACTAATAAGATGCCTCCTCTGAAGATTTCTGATTTGACAGAAAAAAGAATCATTCAGATAGATGCTAGTGATGAATACTCGGGAGCAGTCTTGCTTGTCGAAAATAGTAAAAAGGAAAGATCCATTTATGGATACAAAAGTGGCACGTTTAAAGAATCTGAAAAGCACTACCACTCCACCTTTAAAGAAATTATTGCAGTCAAAAGAGGAATTGAGAAATTCCAATTTCATCTTGTGGGACACGAACTGCATAATCCCATGCTTTATCAAACTTACTTCTTACATTTGATTGAATGGAAAAACGTGATTGAGACTAATACTTTGTCTTTAATATATTTCACAGTTTACAAAAAATAAATATAAATGAATCACTAAATATCATATAAAAAAGAACATCATATTAAAGCTAATTATAATTGTTATAATAATTTTAAATGCTCTTAGATAGTTAAATGTGATTGTCATCACGAAGGGCAAACCAACAAGTAATAATATTCCATATTTAGTTATAGTTATCATGACCAACAAATAATATTATATATCTATAAGTTATAGTTATAGTCGAGCACAGACCATCTCAAATTCCCTTTTATCAATTCTAGTTGCTGCCAATAAAATGAGCAAATAATTTAATGCTGATTTAGACTTTCAATTGCGGACGTCCCACAACTTCAAACAGATTAGAATTTTACATATTTAAAGTTGTGATAATCAAATTAATCAACTAATACTAAAAGTTCTACTTTATGTTGAAAAGCAACCAAGAAAAATAAAAGACATTAGAGTTAAAATTACCTCTCTAAGGACATGAGTGGATGATCTCTAAGAAGAAGGATCTGAGTTTGGATGCTAATTGATTATGGTTTCCATGGTTCAAGGTTAGCGGCTGTTAGGGTTTGTTTAAGAGATGGAGGTGGGTTTCATATCTGAGATAAAAATGGAGCTCTTTTATTTAGTTTTAGAAAAACAAACGAAAAAGAAAAAGAAAAAAATGGGTTCAACGGAATAACTGGGTCAACGGGTTACGGGTCAACCGGTGAAACCCGTTGGGTCAATCTGAGTCAAAATATACCATTAACCCGCTTCGAGTCATCTCGGTGATATGTCCGAGTCCCGATCTACCCGGGTTTCAAAACGTTGAAAATTAGACTGTGTTTGACTTGCCTAATTTAATGGTTTAGTAGATTATACCGTAGTTAAAATCGGCCGCACTTCCATTGTATTTGAAATCAATATGGAACTGCACAAAACCTATATTCAAATTTAATATCCATACTCTAGTAATCGGAAATTTGGAACACTCAGTCAAATTAACCTCGGTAAGAATTCATGTAAATTGGACCGTGTAACTCCAAATTCAGTTCAACTCTAGGGTGAACTGGCAAAGTACAAAACCCGTATAACCCAGAACCACCAGAATGATGCATAGAAAGGGTTCTGTTTTTCAAACTAATCATTTTATTGAATGTTTACTAGGTAACAACAACATATGTAAAATAACAAAGACAATCCTCAAACAAATGACACCTCATTGTACTGGATGAAATACATTTTTATGCAATTGCTAGCATACTCCACGTGATGGAAACCACACTTTAGGCGACAGCAGGAATGTTCTTCAACCATGGATCCAATGGTTTCCCAATTGAGTATACAATAAACCCAATCTTCCTCAACTCTTCAGCCTTCACCACATTCCTCCCATCAAATACAAACGCCGGTTTCATCATATTATCATAAATTCTGTGGCTATCAAGGTTCTTGAACTTGTCCGATACAGTCAATATACACAAACCGTGGGCCTCTTTAGCCGCCTCATATGCATCCCACACCACACTCACTTGATTCGCAGAGCTTGGGCTCATGGGCTGTAGGTGCACTGGGTGGTCCCATTCAAACCTGTTCATAGCTAAATCCTTTAGAATCTGATCTTCAGTCACCTGTGGATCATATATACTTAATCGAGACTTGTCCCCTAACAACCCTGTACAAACATCGATTGCAGGTGTTTCCCTCATGTCACCAGTGTCTTTCTTGAAAGCAAACCTGAAAACAGCAATCTTTTTGCCTGAAACTGCGTTGAACATTGAAGAAATGATTCAATTAACAAATCAAGATTTTTGGAAGTCGTTAACTTTAATCACTTGTTTCCAGTAGTTAGCAACTTCAGATAACCCATTGCATTCACAAATGTAAACCAAATTAAGTATATCCTTTTGGAAACAAGATCCACCAAATCCAACACTCAGCGTTCAAAAACTTTGGTCCGATCCCACTGTCCTTGCCCACGGCATGGGACACCTCTGCCACATCAGCACCAGTGGCCTCACACAGTGCTGACTTGGCATTCACAGATGATATCCTCTGCGCCAAAAAAGCATTAGTTACCAGCTTGGATATCACAGATGATATTAAAATGCAGCTGCCCCTCTAGTCCCACGTCAAATTTTATAAATGCTTTGTGATATCGCGGGATATCATTTTCCACTCAACACTCATGGGATAACATTCTTATGTCATATTCACCATTAAATGCTTATAACAAAGTATCTTTTTATTATATGGAGTGTATTTTAGAGTGTCTTTTTTATAAAAAAAATATCCGGTTAAAAAAAACATACACCTACATTCTTCTAAATATTGACACATAGTTGATTAGTTGATATGAAAGTGTGTTGTTTTGATATAGAAAAATAATACAATTCTTTGAGAAAAATGATACGTAGATCTTAATTTGTAAATCTAACAATAAATTTAAAGATTTGATTGGTTAATATGATAAAATGATAACTGAAAATTAAAAGAGAGAAAATGTATAACTGATATGTCAATCGATGGATGAGTAGGGTTAAGATTTAGGTCTATATTTTTAAGTCTATTTAACGTTGCTCTTTGATATTATTAGAAACTTCAAATATTTATATTAGGCCCATTTGTATATCTCCCAATCCATCTCAGTCCATCCCTTTTTCTCACTAACCATCATTTTAGTCTCTAAAAATTCAAGTTGATATTACAAAATTCCAAAATTGAAAGTACTAATATGTTGTACACAAACATCATAAACAAACAATAAAATGTAGCATTTGTTTAATGTTTACACAGGTCACACAAGAAACAAGTTAGAAAAATCAGTCTGTTTCCCCAATAGCCAATATGTATACCCATGTAACCAAATACATGGAAACTGTCCCCTTTGCGCCTACAAATGGTGTCTTTTTAAGATGGTGGTTGTAGTTAGTGCTGGTCGGTGGAGGTTCTACGACAGTCTAAGTGCCATTTCATGAAGAAGTGTACGTTTTTGAGACGCATTTATCACTAGATTCGTTTCAGCATTTTCTAGCACATCGGTAACTATACCGGCTGCATGACCAAGTGGTTCCTCAACTGTTCTTCTCAGCATAAAAGCCTGTACATACATAACCAATAACCAATAGCCAAACCGCACAAAATATTTGCGGCAAGAAGTTCAGAAAGTTAAAGAAAAAAGGGTGTATTGATTAAGATACATGTATGTGTTGTAAAATATGAGTGTTTTTCAGAGAGGTTACCTGTCCATGGTGTGAAATGGTTAATGTGCACGGTGATTGTAACCATGGTTCTCCATCTATTTGAACGGGCAGTGGTGCAAGAAGCTGGATTTTGATGGATTTCCCTTGTGCAAGCCTTCGGGCTCGAGAAAGGCCCACCTGCCACATGGAACACATCATTAGGTGCTCAAAGGCGAAAAGTGACACGACTTGAATCACTGGATTATACATAAATAAGGAGAATCTTTGACACAAGTATCATTTCAGACAGGTCCAGGGTGGATTGGGTAACAGGTTCAATTTGACCTGCAAACACTTTTTTATTAATTCCTTTTTAATAAAAATTAACTTGTAAAATTTTACTATAGTCATTGATGCCCTCTTTTGTTTAATAAACAACTTAGGATGTTTCATGCATCTTCGAATCACATTTGACCCGTTCCCTCTTAAGTTGTGTCTTTTAAAGATCACCATATAACCCAAATAAATGGGCCAAAATTTCCACCTCTAGTTGTAATGGATGACATAATAATATGCTTGTTAGGGTTAAGCAAACAGAAAAGAAAAAGTTACCTGAAGCTTTCCGAGATGCCAAGTTCCTGATATGCTCACAACCTCTAACATCTTATCATGCATAGATTGAGGATCAAAATTATCATTGTTTTCATTTTCATTCTGCCACAAGTCTACACCACCCATATAGCTTCCAATATTGGCAATAAGAACACCTTCTGCATCCTGCAAATAGTAAGATCCCAAACTTATGTTTATCTTCTACCATAATTCATGAAACGTCATATGTCAACCCAAAAAAATAAAATAAAGAATTGAATCAATGACAAGGAAACACTAAAACACATATATTAGAAGAAGTTTATGTGAAAAACAAATATTCTAGATGTCATAAACTAACCTCCGGAACCTCAACGTCAGCACCATCAACCTCTACTCGGACTTGCCATGGATAATCAGCTAATGTTCTGTCCATCATACTCCTCGCACCTTCTCTTGCATATAGAACTTTATTCATAAACTGCAATGACACCACCCAAAGTTATTATATAAATTTCCTCATGGGTCATGACCACAATTAATATGTAGAAGAACATGTTCACCTGGTTACAGAATTTCTCAGGATTCTCCTCCCTCAGATTATGAATATCAAGAGCAACCTTTGCATCACATCCGACCCCTACAGTTATAAGTTTCTAGTCATGATTAAAATTAATTGTAATCAATAAAAAGCTGTATAATATAAAAGAATCTAACATACCAAGATAATTATTCATAAATTTTGGGGATCGAAGGGGTCTTCCCCTTTGATTTACGATAGAAATCTTCCAACGATCAAGAACGGTCACTGCAGCATGTTCCACGTGCTGCAACATCGTGCATAGGCCTCCTTGTTTTTCTACCGACCCCAAACCACCTCCCCATTGTAAAACTCGAGCCAAATCATTTCCCGTCCCAGCTGGTAGAATAGCAACAGGAGGGGGAGATACAAAATTCTGCTTTTCAATAGCATCCAATACCCACCCTGCTGTACCGTCCCCGCCACATACAAGCACTCTGAAATGAGGTACTCTTCTAAATAGATAAAGACCAACTTCTGGACCTTCTTTCGAGCTCAGCTCAAAGATCTATGACCCATTCAAACAATTTTGATGAAGATTAGCTAGAGGTCGCAAAATGGATGGGTCAGACGTGTCGTGTAACTGGTTAAAATATGTAACTTTGACATGGGTTCAAAGTTCAAACATGTCGGGTTGGGTTGGACCAGCCCACCAATTTTATTTTTATTCTTTTTATTTTTTTGTAAGTGATTATTAAGATCATAAAACTCTAGTTTTATATAATAATATCAACTTATTAAATTAAAATATTATGAGGTTTTAAGCATTTGGAAACACTTTGGATAACTTTTGACCCGACCAGTTTGACATGCTTGCTTGTTTAGCTAAGTTTTAATTCTTTAACCCATTTGATCCTTTGAAGATAGGATAAAACCCAAATTGACAGTAGTCGGTATTTAGATAAAATGATCTATCTACAGGATTAGCTATTGAACCATCACAAGATGGCCTAGCGGTTGGCGTCCTTATATCCTCACAAAGCTCTCGGGTTCAAACCTCACTAGCAGCACATCTTGGGGTGGCCAGGGAAAGGGTCGGAAATGGTCATGGGATAACCAGGTTAGGCCACATACATCTAAGTAAAAATGCTCGCCCTCCCGGGGGAGCCTGAATAGGGAAAACCTTCTCCCTTTACCCGTATTACCTACAGGATTAGCTATTGGACAAAAGATAAATGAATCATTTTAGAACTTCTTAAGTACATACCTGAACAGGGTTCAACAGAATATTCATCCGAAGCCTGATTGAATCTCCACGCTTAGCACCACTCTTTTTGTTGATGAAAACTAAAAGAGGCCTTGCATCAGGACGCAAATTAATCAGGTCATATCTCTGCTTCATTTGTACCTTTTGATCATCTCTCTGAATACTTCTTTTGTAACTTAGCTTTTTATTAATCATATCACTATTAGCATCATCGTTTTTTATGTCAGTATATGGCATGCTTTCTGCAGATGATTCCCCTACACTACATTCACCATCATCTACATTGACTTGATTATGCTGCTTGTTTTTCTTACTTTGACTTGTAATACTTGCACGAACAGAAGATGCAATCTCATTGGCTCCAAAAGTTAAGGAACTCAAGATTCCACCAGATGATGACCGGCTCAATATTTTCACATAAAGAGGGGATAAAATCAATCTTTTAAAAGAACCCATATCACAAATATCACCGGCTTCACGATACGTACTATGACAATCAACATGTATTAATCTCTGACACCATAAACAACACCATATCGGTGACCCTCCAAGAAAAGAAGCACTGCATGGTTCTTCACAACATGTACAAAAGGAAGTCCCGTCTGGTTGATCAATCACCTCAGTCCACCGAATAGCCCATTGGTGCAATACATGGTCGGACCCCACCATCGACACACATTTACAATCTTTCTGTGCATTAGGGGAACAATTTAAGTGGGCCACCGCGCCACATATGCTACAACGGTGAATGAAACTACCGGAAGACACCATTGGCCCGAGAGACTGAGAAGGTGACATGGATTTTAGACATACACAACAGTTTAAACTCTTCCCACGAGCTACGGTTTCTAAATACCAAGTATGTGGTGCTACAAGATCCTTGCTTGATTTTGGATCTTTTTTTGTCCCTGCAATGGCTTTTGTCCAACTAAGGCTAATGTTTCTTCTCCATTGAAACGCAGTATAAACTATTGTTAGTATACCAATAAGACCAGCAATAAAACATGAAATAATGAAGAGATTCGATTCTGCTAGTTCAGATGGACTCTTGTTCATCCAAGCAGCAGGCAGGAAATGATCGTCTTCTCTATAATCGTCCATTTACAAAACTTCTAACTCACGCTCCTAATTCAAACATTGTAGAGAAGGCAACATGTAAAGATTGAATTGAAATATTTTCAGTCATCTTGCATATTCCAAGATTCGAGCAATCTCAGTCATCGACATTTCATATCACACCAGATAAACCTAAACTAGTATCAGGTAAAGTACTCAGAGAATGCAAATGCATGACCTACAAAGAAAATAAACAGCGTGTGAGCTTATTTATCATATAAATGTAAATTTTGTTCAAGAATGAGAAAACAAAGGCCTTGACCAAAACTAATACGGAGTAGCATACTAGCATAACAGAATGTAAAGATACAATGTTCATTAACATCCCAAAAACTCGGAACACTCAAACATAAACAATAAGGATTTAAAAAGTAGGCAAATAAATAAAGACATTCTCAATCACTGCAACTTCAGCCAATAATTATTTTCACATTCAACATGCTACAGTTAGTTAATTACCAACATGCACATTTAGCATTTTTTTTTATTTTTTTTTCACATGAACAAATACTATATTGATCCTGTAAATAGGAATTAGCACAAAATATCAACCAATTTATTTCAACAAAAAAATATAAAATAAAGGGCAATACAAGCAAATCCCAAATCAAGACACAGAAAAACTTGCAGAGTATGTATGTATTTTTCTGTATGCAATGCTCCAAATAAGAAAGAAATGGGTATTCGAGGAATTGAACGAACAGAGAAACCCTAAAATAGAAACAAGCATCCTGAATCACAAAAACAAAAAAGCGAAAACGAATTAAATATACATGGATTTTATTCGCCAATTAAATATGCAGATCCATGTATGTCTGCATGTGTATATATATATATTGGATAGAGGATGAATTAATGTGCGTATGGGTATATTTGTACGTGATTTTGTTGAAAGCTTTTGAATTTGTTGTTGGGTATTTCAATTGTATTACTCCTTATGTTTGGGGAAAAAGAAGATTCCTTCAGGTTATATGGATTTTGTTGGTGGCATGAAAGGAACTGACAAGGGTCCACCTTGTACGAGGATTCATGTCATCTCTTGTTTTTTGTTGTTGAAAATGACGAATACCAGTCAACAAGGACGGCACGTGATGAAGGTCACGTGGTTAGTGGTTATAATCCACATTGGCACAAATTTTAATGGAATCTTAATCTTAACTTTGGATTAAAAGGTTAGCGGTTAAAACAGAATAAATTAAAGTGATTTGGTTACTTTGGTTCTGTTCATTTATCACAACTAGTGTAGTAATTTGAGTTTTTTAAAACTGTTTTTTTTAACGACATGTATATTATAAAAAACTCTTTTTTAACGACATAAATATTATAAAAAGTTAATAAGTAGTTAAGAAAAAAATTACAAGAATGACATAGGATTTTGTAACTATAATGTTGAGTTTAATTTAGATTTTTTAAATCTACTTGAAAGCCAATCAAACGAGTTTACAATAATGCTATCTAAAATGTGACACTTTCTAAACTTGGAGTCTTGAAAGAGCACATTGTTTCGAAATCTCCAAATAGACCATAACGTAGACAAAAAGATGACTACAATGATACTTATTTTTGTCACTGTTAGCTGATGATTTGCAATCCAAGACCATCTACCTTCGGTGGAATTCATTTGAGGAATATAGAGAGTTGTCCATTGAGCAATTTTAATCCAAACTTGGACTGCCATCTCACAATGGATGAAGATATGAGAGACATCTTCCTGAAGCTGGTTACACGTAAAGCAAAGAATATTTGGAACATCTAAGCCACGATCATTGAGGTTTGATTTCGTTGGAAGCCGATTCAAAAGCAAACGCCAAGCATAAATGTTGATCTTTAGAGGGACAAATTTGTTTCGAGTGGTTGGACGAATACCTGGAGGTGGAGGAAGAGTGGAGTTATCGATCATATTTCGCACATTAGCAACCGTTAAACTTGAGGGTTATCTGCATCCCAAATCTATTTATCTAGATCGTCTTTGAAAGAAACATTTGTCAAGGCATCCAGAGCTTAAAGTTGAGTAGATTCAGCACCATTCCTAGGGTTCCGACGCCATTGCCAATTCCATTCTCCATTTAAACGTCTCGCTGATACCGAACAACTTTTCATATTTTCAAGAGCAAATAAGCGTGGGAACCTGCATTGAAGGGTGTTCCCCCAAGCCAATTATCTGTCCAGATATGTATATTGCTGCCGTCTCCAAGCATGATAGCCATTGAAGAAGAAGGAATGATTTGGTTTTGATGCAAAATGTCAATGTTTCTATTTATATTAGCCTAAACTCCCCATAGTTTGCTTTGGCAGTAGGATGTAACCCATCATGTTGATGACCATGAATTACTTTAAGACCATGAACCCATAAAGAATCTTGACAATTAACATACCTCCATCTCCATTTGTAAATGAGCGCCAAATTAAGAGCATGTAAACTAGAGACTCCGAGACCTCCTTTCTCTTTACAATTAAGAATAAGATTTCACCTTGCCCGATGAATTTTCCTGTCTTCTCCATTTCCTCGCCAGAAAAAAGACGATCGAATAGATTCAAGGAGAACACTTGTATATATAGTTCACTCTCCGCTTTCAAGATTTAAACTGGCCGTTTAAACCAAATTGTACAACATTATATTTTCTTATATAAATCGTTAAGACACATCTTTAATTTAAAAATTGGGGTACATTTTTAACAAACAAATTACATATTTGCTTCTTCTATGATATTCAAAGTTTTCATTTGTAAGTTTACCAACTTATATAACTAACTATATTCAAATTAGTAATTGTAAAACATAACTTTCGATCATGTTATAATGTTACGAAAGTCAAACGTTGTTAATTGATGTTGTTAAACACTTTTTTTACCAATATTAAATTATGTGTTTATATCTTTAAAACACTTGTATGATGATAATTTATAGTTGGACTATTATGTTCGTATTATGTAACTAGAATGTTACTTGATATAATTTTGATTAAAAGTTAAATTCCAAAAAGAATTGTTTTCAAACCGTCAAAATGGCCAAACCAAATCGGTTTCAATTGCTTTTGTTGGGTTGATTTAACAACCGTCAATGTCACATTAACATTACATTATTGTCACTTATAAATAGGGTTGAGCATAAAACCGAATTAACCGAACTATAACCATATTAACAGCTAAAAGCGAACCGAACTAACCAAACCGTACGTATAGCCGATGGTTCAGTTATCATATTTGGATTAACCGAAGTTTTTGGTTCGGTTATGAAAATAAATAGTACCCACCTTGGTTTTAACCCCTCCGATCATAATTCATACCTTAAAATATTATATTTATATTTGTATTTTATATGGTTAATACACTATTTGTGCAACATATTGCCACCAAATGTTCTATGTATACAACATGCCCTTTTTATTGACTATGTATGCAACAAATGAAAGAAACTATGTCGATATCTTTGCAAACTATGTTTTTACATACTACTATATGAAAATGCTAACGAGACTGCCACATAATGTGCTAAATGTACAATTTTACCACATTTTTTTACACATGGAATCATCATCATACCTCCATCTTCAACACACCTACATATTTCACTTTAGCTTTCATAAAAGAATTAAACCAAAGTTTTCAAATTCCAATTTACATCTTTTTTCAACACACCTATAGACTCTATACAAAAACAGGAAATCAGATTGTTATTAACCTTCAAATTTTATATTAGAGAAAATTACACCGATAATCCTTTATGTTTACCTCAAATTTCACTGGCAGTCTTTTACAAACTTTAATTACACCGATGGTCCTTTATTTTGAAACTTGCTACGCCAATAGTCCTTTAGAGTAACGACCGTTAACTACTTCGTTAAAAATGACCATGTATGACATTTTTTATTCTTTTAATTTATTTTCCTTTAAATAAAATATAAATTATACAATCTAAAATATATTTAGATACATAATGAGGTGCATTGAACATCATTTTCATCCTCCTCATTTCACTTATGAAACTCATCACCAAATCCGGTCATTTTCTCCACTAGAACATCAAATTTTATAGTCCACCACCCAAATCTACTTAAACATACATTTGTGACTGAAGATATTTGTGCACAATACATCAAATTTTAAGTCGCAAATGTATGTTTAAGTGGATTTTGAGTGGACTATAAAAGTTGGTGTTTAGTGGAGAAAAAGACCGATTTGATGATGAATTTCATAAGTTAAATGAGGAATATGAAATGATGTTCTATGCACCTCATAATGTGTGTGTATATATATATATATATTTACATCACCAAATCTGATCATTTTCTCTACAAAAACATCAACTTTTTTAGTCTACCACCCAAATCCACTTATACATACATTTGTGACTAAGATGATTTGTGCACAATACATCAAATTTTAAATCACAAATGAATGTTTAAGTGAATTTGGGTGGTGAACTATAAAATTTGATGTTTTAGTGGAGAAAAGGACCAAATTTGATGATGAATTTTATAAATGAAATGAAGAAGATGAAATCTGTTCTATGCATCTCATAAGTATACACACACACATATATATATATATATATATTAAATTGTATAATTTATATTTTACTCAAAGGAAAATAAATTAAAAGAATAAAAATTATCATACATGGTCCTTTTTAACGGAGTAGTTAGCGGTCGTTAGTCTAAAGGACTATTGACGTAACAAGTTTCAAAATAAATGACTATCGGTGTAATTAAAGTTTGTAAAGGACTACCAATGAAATTTGAGGTAAACATAAAGGACTATCGGTGTAATTTTCTCTTTATATTATATCCATTTCATAATCTCAATCTTCAATTTAGTTAGTTGTCGTTTCGATCAATTTTACTCCGATAATTTTTAATTATCTCGACGACGATCTCCAAAACCTAATAATCGATTATTTAATTCAATTACGGCGTGTTTAGATTGTAAAATTAGGGTTATGCCAAAACAACATATCTTGTTCCATTAATTATCGGTGGAACGCCGACAGTTTTTATTAGATCCGACAGACAAGAATTCATCGCGTAATAGTCATCGATTAGCAGAGGTTGTTTTCCATGTAGCTCACGAAACGTTTTCGTCTTACGTATTTTGTTTAATGCATTGTATTCCAGGTTCAGGATCAAGAGTGTAGAAGGTAGGATCTCTAGAAGATGATCAAGAGTGTAGAAGGTAGGTTCTCTAGAAGATGATCATTTTTGTAAAGATTAGAAGACCGACTTAACTCTCAATCCTAGTTACTTTTACTATGGTTGTGTAATGGTACAAAGTTGTAACACTCAAATGATGTATGTACAATTTGGAAACACGTGTTTTTGTTAAACCATATTTTGTAATACATGACTTGAAGTCATGTAAATTATTCAAAAATCATAGTAAATATATTATGAAAAGTGGGGTATTACATTAATCAAGATCAAAATCCAAATAACATCACCTTCTATTAAATACATCTTATGTAAAACTTAATTTTCATTCTCGTTTACAAATATGTAAGTGTATACATAACCTCATACATGATACATGAACAAACTCTTATTACTCATACATGTAAATTACTTTCCTTTCAACATGTATATATGAAAGTATAATTTTCATACTCTTTTACATATACATAGATATAGATATAGATATACTATTAATTTAAAACCACAATCTCAAATTACTTCTTAATTTTCATGTTTAACTCCAAACCCCAAACTTTAGCTTCACATCAAACATTTTAGGAATAATCATACCTTAGGAGTTTTGATTAGGGTTTAATTTCACTTTGTGTTGAACTTCTAAGGTATAATTTTTACTGGAATAAACCGTGTCGATATCTTTGCAAAGTTGATTTTTATCGGATACCATTTGAAATTGCTGACTATGCTGCCACGTATGATGCCACATGGACTTTTTGACCACGTCAATTGCACACACAGAACAAATTGTGACAGTACATTGCATTTTGGGAATAATGTGTAAGAGTTTAATATCACCTCAAAATCACGGATGCAATCATGTTTCCACTTAATTTGTTGAGATTATATACATTTTAACATCACGTAGCCATAAAATTTCGACTGACGCTTAATTTATGGTAATTATCTAGTCAGCGATTGTTACAATCAAATTATCCTGCAGGATTATGTGGAGAAATAAAAGACGAAAGGAAGGGATTGCGTTTGAGAAAGATGATATGGATGTTTTGACATATTATATTTTAATTCAATTCAATAATTGAATAAATACGTAGAAAATAAAAGTTATTTATCATTTTTTATTTTATGTATTTCAACAAAAGGGTAGAGTTCCAATAAGAACACCTTAAAAATAAGAACGGGTAAGAACGCTTCATATCCACAAATGTATCCCATAAATCAATAGATTCACATTCATACATCTCAAATATGTGGAGAAAAATAGATGTGCATCCTTATAAATGTATAAAAATGAAAAAACGATCGATGCACGATTTTAGATGAAAAATGTAGAATTGTGCATCAATCGTTTTTCTCAAATTGTATACATTTTTAGAAACGTGCATTCATTTTTCTTTGCATATTTGAGATATACAAATGTGAATCCAACAATTTTGTCGAGTATAAATGCAAATTTGAAGCGTTCTTACCGTTCTTATTTTTGAAGTGTTCTTATTTGATCCATACTCTATAACAAAAAATGTCATGTTTTTTATCACTTGTAAAAATAGTTAAATAAAAATGGTAGGTTGCATACATGAACAAATTTCTGCAGTACGTAGCTGATTCGGATAGGTTATTCAATTAATATAAACCACGTCACATTTAAAAAGAAAAAAAAAATGCTTATGAAATCCAGTTTACCGGGACAACCAATGCAATATTTTTATTTAAAAGCATACGTTATCAACCAATACAATATTTTTTATTGACCAATAATGAAGTGTTTTTATTTAAAATTATTTGTTATCGGTTGATAATGCATTTTTTTTATTCAAAAACATTTGTTATTAACGATAATGCACTGTTTTTAGTTTAAAATGTTTTTAATTTAAAAACATTATGTAGTGTTTTCATTTAAAAATCTGATGTCATGTCTCTATTCAAAACATAATGCATTGTTAAAGATGCAAAAAAAGGGTAAATAAGCAAAAAAGCAGAAAGAAGAATTATCGCGGGTTGAAAACTTGCGCTAACAAAAGGTGGTGGGAAGCGATGGGGAAGGTGGAATAAATTCTTCAAGTACTAGTGATTTTTGGGTTAGCATTGTACTTATTTACTTGAGTTTTAATATAATATATATAATATATATATCGTGTAACAATTATTTTAATCGATATATGATATTGAATTTCACTTGATCTTTGATTTGATACTCCAGTCTCTACTTCTACAATTTGAGTCTTTGACCTATAATATTAGTATGATTTGTTTGTCAAATGTGGGTTATGCATAGTCGATTTTACGATCTTAATGGTTCGATTGTTTGATTTGTTGTTAGTTTATAGTTGCTTGTTTTTTGTTATTCATTGTGTCATCACGAGCTTTATTGTATTTCACTAGCTTCTTCAAAATGCTAAACAGATTACTTGTAGTATGTTCTTTTGTTTGTGTCAAAAAGTTAGAACCTTTAATTACTCAATTTAGCCCTAAGATTCTTTTTGCTTAATTAACTATTTTCTCAAGTTGACGGATGTATACAATATGCATGAGTTTAAAAACAAGTTTAATATTAAAATAATTATTTTTATTCATATAGTCGCATTTTAAACGGATTTAAAGAGTTATTAAACGAAATTACCATCCATAATTTTGATTTACAAATTTGAATATAATTCAAATTCCTATTTTCCTTGATAAACTAAAGTTTTAAATTTAGCGAACATTCATATGAATCGTAGGCAAAGTATATAGGGTTTATAAAGAGGGAATTTGCAACCGCCACAAACATTGTGCAGATCCCATTCGAATCCCTCAGGATTTCTCCCCAAATTACACCATCGTCACCGATTTCGTTTTCACCATTATAGCTTCAGGTAACTTCACTTTCAATTTACATTCTATTGTATCTAATAATACGTGTATAATCTACCTATTTGTAGTTGTAATACTTCACTTTCAATTTACATTCTATTGTATCTAATAATACATGTATAATCTACCTATTTGTAGTTGTAATTCTTTAGTAACCTTTAATACCCGATTTTGTTATGCATAGATAGTGGAGATAGCCTTCCATCTCTATTTAGGGTTTCAAAACACATTATTATCGTGTATCTATCTATCCATCCATCACGATGTATGGATAAAATAATTTGTTATGTAACTGTATTGCTTTTCGAATGCAGTTAGAAATGGGGAGCGACTTGAAGACGTGGGTTTCGGATAAGTTAATGTCTCTATTGGGATATTCACAACCTACTCTGGTCCAGTATGTCATTAGTTTATGTAAGTTATTTTTGAATTTTATATTTGATGTATATTAGGTAATGTTCAATTGTGATGGCATAGTGTGCTTGATTGGTTTTGTGTAATGTATCAATTTGCAGCTAAGAAAGCTTCATCTCCTTCCGATGTATTTAATCATCTTAAAGACATGGGGGTGTCGTCTTCAAGTGACACACGTTCGTTTGCTGAAGAAATATTTCGGAAAGTTGACCATAAGAGTTCCGGATCAAACGTGAGGGCTTACCCCCCCCCCCCCCCCCCCCCCTATTATTTGTATATAATTTAAATAAATAATTGGTTGGGGTAGTGTTACTAAATTTTGTTGCAATTGGCTTGGCTTTAAAATAGCTTTATCGACAAGAAGAAGAAGCGGCAGCAATGCTAGCCAGAAAGCAGAGGACTTACAAGCTATTGGAGGCAGACGATGATGATGATGAGCGTGGTGTCCCTAGTTCTGATGCTTCGCAGCCGAAAAAGGCTGGTAAACGAGAGAAACGTTTCAGGAAAAAGAGTGAAAACCCGGAGGATGAAGATGATGGGGTATAGTGTTTGTACTCTTATTCATTAATTTTGGTAAGATGCTGTATTGGTAGATCTTGTTATAGTTATGACTGTATGCGGTGATGCAGGGACCTGGAATTTTGAAACAAGACAGACGGCTTAAACACAAAGCTTCCCATGACAAAACAGATGATTCCGAGGTATCTATAGCATATTATAGGTGTTCTGGCATCAAAACATAATTTAGCCGTTCCGTGAATCATTTAACTCAATTTGCATGTTATATGATATCCTCAACGTCATGAAGTAATAGTTATGGTCTATTGTTGACTCTGTATAAAACTAGCAGCAGTTGTTGAAGTTATAAATTTTCAACGGGTTTTTTTTTTTTTAATTATATTTTCAATATCATATTATATATGAGTACATGATTCGTGGGTATACGTAAGCGTAATAGTAGTTTCTGTTTTATCCTTGTTACAGTCTGAAGAAGAGCGATTGCGTGACCAAGAAGAACGAGAGGAGTTGGAGCGTCATCTAAGGGAAAAAGATGCAGCAAGGACAACAAAGGTTTGGTGTAAATCATCATTTTGTCATTCCTTTCTTAACGTGAATTATTATTGGTCTGTCAAGAATATATAGATTGTTGACACTTATGATACACTAACATAAGATCCTGATTCGTGATGAGAATCATGTTTTGAAAATTATGATTGCATGCTTAATTTGGTAATACGAAATGGAGAAACAAGCTATATGCTATTTCTCACTTCTCTTTATTTTCTTTAACAGTTGACTGAACAGAAGTTGTCCAAGAGGGAGGAAGGTATATCTTTCTGTTACAAATTTTAGTTTGTAATTGCAGAAATCTGCATAGGATGCTATGCTAATATTATTTGTTCTATGTATTTGGACAACAGAAGAAGCAATTAGGAGAGCCAATGCCTTGGAAGATGACGACATTGGAGCTTTAAGGTCTGAACTAATCCTTTTAAACTGTGTTAGTTTATGTATTTTGGTTCTGTATTTTGTCACACCAAGCATGATACTGCAATGACATGATTGGTCAAAACAATTGATGTATATATGTATATAGTAACTAAAGAAGTCTAAAGCAGTTTAATATCTTGGATTTTTTAAATACAAGATGCTATAAATAAGTTATTCACTTGGACAAAAAATCTTAAAGCAGTAGACTTAGTTCATACAATTTGCAGCTGTGAAGCTGCTGTAACCCTTCTCTTGATTTTGTTAGTAATTAGTGATATAAATACAATAAAATGGAACGAAGCCCATGGTCTAAAATTGGAACATAAGTAATAATTTATCTGGCCTTACCTGATGTTTGCAGTTTCATTTGCTTGACGTATTCTGACTGATTTTTTCTCCATTTCAGAAAAGTTTCAAGGCAAGAATATCTCAAGAAAAGAGAGCTGAAGAAATTGGAGGAAATTAGGTATTGTTAACGATCAATCACTACTTTTAACTCTCACATATATCCAGTTTTTAAGAGTGCATGGTGATCGTTATATATGTGGCTTTTCTACTACATTCCTTCACCTGAAAGTTTTGCAATTTCAGGGATGATATAGAAGATGAACAATACTTATTTGAGGGCATCAAACTAACTGAAGCTGAAGAGCGTGAGATAAGGTAATTTTCTGAAAATTTTCTTGGGTGAAATCTTTACTATCTGGAATGCACTTATACCCTGTACAAGCTAATCATCAAATTAATCTGTATATCAAAATTTCTTAATTCGGCTATGTTTTGTTTTTTAAGCACATTCTTATGCTGGTTATGGATTAGGTTTTATTAGATGCGTATCCTATGTTTTTTCTGATACGAGTCTTCTACTTCTGCAGATATAAGAAACAAATTTATGATCTGGTGAAGAAGCGATCTCAGGAAGATGATAACATTAATGAGGTTATATTTTGCCTTTTGATATCTCCATTTTGAACTTGCCTTTTTTCAATCATACTTTCATATATGTAGTAGGGGTGTAAGCTCAAAACACAGAATCAAAATTTTAAATGTTTTGTTCTTGAGCATTACATTTTGGTTCCAGTTTACAAATAAATTGAATTGCACGGCGTTTATTGTGGTTATTGGTACTGAACATAATCAAACTGAGACTAGATATGTAGTGTTATGTATATATATATTTGTATCTATATTTATTTATCATGTAGTTGCTGCTATTCCTACCATGAACCCACAGATCCAGTTGATTGCCCAAAAGTATGTGCTACAACTGGAAGTATCTTCTAGAAACTGACTTGTCTATGGTGTCATATATTCTCAATATGTTATAGACCTCTTTTTATACTAAAGTTTGGAATATACCCCATATTCTCATACTATTATGTGGTGTGCAGTATCGGATGCCTGATGCTTATGATGATGAAGGTGGTGTAAATCAAGAGAAAAGATTTGCTGTAGCTATGGAGCGCTACAGGTAAGAATCCGACATTGATTCAATCCTTGTTATAACATATGCCGCATATATACATTGTTGCAGGCATACCTTTTTTTTGTTTTGGAAATGCCGTTGTTTCGAGCATATTACTATCGCTTTTTATTCTTCGTAGACTTCTGCTTGATATTGACATGATTTTGTTTACTGCAACTGCAGAGACTCAAAGGATGGAGATAAGATGAACCCGTTTGCTGAACAAGAAGCATGGGAAGATCATCAGATTGGTATGTTATATTCTAGCTACCCAGGGTAATCTGTAATCAATAACTTATTAACGAAGGAGTTGTCAATTTTCAGGAAAAGCAACACTGAAATATGGGTCAAAGAACAAAAAGCAGTCTGAAGACTACAAGTACGTATATTCTGGATGCAGTTCTTTTACTTTCTCAATTGGAATAGTTTTTGGGGGTATAATCTGCGTATGATTAATCTCATGTGAGATTTTCTCTTCTTTAGTTTTGTATTTGAGGATCAGATTGAATTCATACAGGGACAAGTCATGGGTGGTGAAAATGTATGTACTCTATCTAATCAAGGTGTGATTTTTTTCTTTGTTTTTTGCCTATCTTCTTAGCCTGATGTATCCCCTATTTATAGGTTGACGATGAAGTAGATGAGGAGGAACAAGAAAAATCTATAGCAAAATCAGCACATGAAAAGCTTCTGGTACGTTGTCATCTCTGAAGCATCAATTGTTATATTTTTATACCAACTTACCTTTATGGTAAGAATGTAAGTTGTGTTCTCACTTGTTATTCTATGTTTGTTCTTCAGGCAGACAGAAAGACTTTACCTGTATATCCGTATCGGGAGTCTTTACTCAAAGCTGTGGAAGATCATCAGGTCTACTTAAGTTCCTTGCATTGCTTGCTCGTGATATAATATATTTAGACTTCTGCCTAGGCCTTGGTTTAAAAAGGCGCTAGGCCATCCGAGGCGCTAAGTTCCCGACGGCCAAGGTGCTAAGGCGAGAGCCTCACGTAAATAAAACGCATATAATACATAAAATAGTTTTAAGTTGACTGCAGGTCCAAAAGTCCACTGCAGGTCCAAAAGTCAACGGAAGTCAATAAAAGTCCACAAAAATCCAAGGCGCTAAGGCGAGAGCCTAGGTGCCGCCTTGAGGGCTCCTTACGTCGTACTATTTCCTAGAGTAAATTTGAGCGCCAACCCTAGCGCCTTAAGGTGCCTAGGCATGCTTTTTTAAACCAAGGCCTAGGCTATAATGAGTTTTATATCTGATTGATGCATTTTTAGGTTCTTGTCATTGTCGGCGAGACTGGATCTGGGAAGACAACTCAAATACCCCAATATCTTCATGAGGCTGGATACACAAAACGTGGAATGGTATATTTTAGATGTATTAAGCCTTTTCATTATTTGATTAAAATTAACAAAGTTAGTTCCATAGATCTGGGGTTTTGGCAAAAGTTGAAACTAGGAGTGTTATTTCCAGAAACCCATCTCCCTTCGGGAAGCAGTTTCTGCTCTCTTTTACTGATTATTTAGGATCTCCGTCAATTAATCTAGTTTTGTAGATTGGATCACTTTACATTTTCTTTTATTTTCATGTAGATTGGGTGTACGCAGCCTAGACGAGTCGCTGCAATGAGTGTTGCTGCTAGAGTTGCTCAAGAAATGGGAGTCAAACTTGGTCATGAGGTACGTATTGTGGTTTCGCTATAATTATTTAAAATGCCCTCTCTCACTCACTTTTTGTTAAGCCCGGTTTTCCTTTATGCTACATACGAACTCTCATTTACAATAAATTGACTATAAAAGCACCATTTATGAAAGTTTGCATACTTACAAAGTTACAAGTTTTCTTACAAAAGGTGCAACTTACTACATTTGATTTTAACTTTACAAAATTCTATACAAAGTTTCTCCCTATTAATAAAGTCTATGCACTCCTACTATCTTCATGCTTTCATGTCATTTGTCAGCCCTGATTTTACCTTTGTCACCAATTTCGTTATCGATTCTCTGCAAGCCGTAGCGCCTTTTCTACAGGCGGGCGGGCCTGGATCCCGCGCGGGGGGGGGGGGGGGGGTGGGTGGCGGCAGCGGGGGCTCAGCTGAAGATGCATATCACAGACTTTTAGTGGTTAACACTTTGTTAATCCATGCATACTCACACAAAAGCAACATGAAGAAAACAACCATAATGCTAAAACATGCTTACATGATGAGATACTTTTTTACACTTGAACATGCTTATACAATTACATAATAATGGCTCCAATATTTGCGGATCTACCCCAGCTACCATGTATGTATAGAACATATTGCTTCCACATGAATTGAATCCGCGAACTTCAATCAAGAGGACATTTATGCATGGGAGAACATAAACCTTGCGTGTCCATGCTATCAGATCTCATATGCTTTCGATTTATATATACATACTACTAGTTGGTTTCATGTAAATACCTTATGTACAAATTAATGTGTGGTTTTTTACTGTTCCAAGTATAACCAGATAGAAAAACAATTCTTCAATGTAAACACAGTGATAGTTGGGGCGTTACACTCTCTCTCTGTGCTTAAGAAGTAAAAGAAGTACTTCCTCTGATAATTTCAGCTAAATACTTTTGCGATAAAAAAACATGTAAATCTGATTGTCCTGCTTTAGTAGTTTTGTACACGATTTGGCAGAATTAATCTGACTTCTGTATTTATAGTTTTGATGGTTTTGCTTATTTGACTCTCATTTTGGTTTATGGTTTAGGTTGGCTACTCGATACGTTTTGAAGATTGTACTTCAGACAAGACGGTACTTAAGTATATGACGGATGGCATGTTACTCCGAGAGTTTCTTGGTGAACCTGATCTTGAAAGTTACAGGTATGTCATATTTATCACCTAATATTATGAGTGGCAATTTCAACCCATTTGCCTAGAAATTCGTTGATTTGGTTGATACATCATCTCCAAGTGTTCAAATGGGTAAAAGTTAAAATCCTGGCTTAAAATGAAATGGGTCTAACAGGTTGGAAATCCCCAAATTCTATTCAACTTGCAACATCCTATATTGTTCTAGTAAAAAAGAGATTTTTTTTGCACTTCTGTTATCATTTTTATTCAACTAAAAATTTGTAAATTTAAAAGGACTAAACTATATTAGTTGGTCAATTGAACGGTACCCATGTTCTCTGTATAATATTAGGCTTTTTGATTTGTTACCGAACCCGCCCTTTGCCACCTCTGTATTATGAATTTGTTAAAATTTGCAAACTGATGTCTACTAACTTGAAAACAGTGTAGTTATGGTGGACGAGGCTCATGAGAGGACGTTGTCAACCGATATCTTGTTTGGCTTAGTAAAGGTAAATCTAAAACTTATACCTTTGCATATTTTAAGGTTGTAGTTTATAAAGAGGTAAAATTGTTTATGTCTATAGAAAATTGAATGTGTGACCTAATTATAATGTTTTTTGTTTTTTGTGTCAGGATATTGCTCGGTTTCGTCCCGACCTTAAGTTGCTTATCTCGAGTGCCACTCTTGATGCAGAGAAGTTCAGCGATTATTTTGATTCTGCTCCAATTTTTAAAATTCCAGGAAGGCGATTTCCTGTAGAAATAAATTACACTAAAGCACCAGAGGCTGATTATTTGGATGCTGCAATTGTCACAGCTCTACAGATTCATGTTACCCAACCACCTGGAGATGGTGACATATTGGTTTTCCTCACCGGCCAGGAAGAAATTGAAACAGCCGAGGAAATTCTTAAACACCGAACACGGGGATTAGGGAGTAAAATAGCAGAATTGATAATATGCCCCATTTATGCGAATCTGCCAACTGAGCTCCAGGCAAAAATATTTGAACCCACTCCTGAAGGGGCCCGCAAGGTGGTCCTCGCCACTAACATTGCAGAAACGTCATTGACGATTGATGGTATCAAGTATGTGATTGATCCGGGATTTGTTAAGATGAAATCATATAACCCTCGTACAGGGATGGAATCATTACTCATCACTCCTATCTCTAAAGCATCTGCAAATCAAAGAGCTGGTCGATCTGGACGAACGGGTCCCGGAAAATGTTTTAGATTGTACACCAATTACAACTATTTCAACGACTTAGATGATAACACTGTCCCAGAGATCCAACGAACCAATCTTGCCAATGTCGTGCTAAGTTTAAAGAGTCTTGGGATCAATGACATGTTGAATTTTGATTTTATGGATCCACCGCCAGCTGAAGCATTACTCAAAGCTCTGGAGCTACTATTTGCCTTAAGTGCACTCAATAAACATGGCGATTTAACGAAATTGGGTAGAAAGATGGCCGAGTTCCCACTTGATCCTATGTTGTCCAAGATGATTGTTGCATCTGACAAGTATAAATGCTCAGACGAGATCATTTCAATTGCTGCCATGCTCTCCATTGGAAGCTCCATCTTTTATCGTCCAAAAGACAAACAAGTCCACGCAGACAATGCTCGCTTGAATTTTCATATGGGAAATATTGGGGATCACATAGCACTACTTAAGGTAGGTTGGTCTTTACATAAAATTTGTATTTCAAAATACTAGCATTAAAATTTCTAATGGCCTATGGTGAACATGTATGGACAGAATGAGTCATTGTTTATTGCTATGTCAGGTTTACAGCTCATGGAAGGAAACAAACTTTTCTACTCAGTGGTGCTATGAGAACTACATTCAGGTATTGTTTTTCTTGTGAATTGAACTGTGTCAACGGCCTCTGCGGTTGATATGGCCAAATTTTTGTTTCCTCGACATATGATGCTTCTCTAAATCAAAACTGCTTTGCAACATATGTTGTAACTTAACATTCGTCTGGTGAAATAGACTTTAATCTTGTAATCTAGATAAGATTTGAGTTGTGGGTTTTTTTTTTCTTAGGCAGTTCTGTATAAGCTACGTTCATATTTCTCGGTATTTCTCTCTGTAGGTGAGGAGTATGAAGCGTGCCCGAGACATACGAGATCAATTGGAGGGGCTACTGGAAAGAGTTGAAATTGAATTGACATCAAACCCAGGCGATTTGGAAGCAATTAAGAAGGCCATAACCTCAGGTTGTACACAAAGTAAATGCATAGTAAGATTACTATTAGTTAGTTTTTAACCACTATTATATACTTAACTGTCTTTTTCTTTTTTTCAGGATACTTTCCGCACTCAGCAAAAATGCAAAAGAATGGATCCTACAGAACCGTCAAACATCCTCAGACTGTCTATATTCATCCGAATTCTGGTTTAGCTCAGGTAACTTATCTTTATGTTAAACTGGTTATTCTACAAAGTGGGCTGGTCCGAAAATTACTGCACGTTGGTGATATATAGACTTTATATCCTTCATTACAGAACCTTTAGACTAGAAAAAAGGATATGCTATTATAATTCCAATTTTGAGCAAATTTGATAAAAATTGTTACTTTAATAAGTCTATGCACATGATGAGTAACCCCATACACGAAGATTTTAAATTGTATATGATGGTTATATATCTTTATTCATGTTTGATTGTTCTTTGTTAAGGTACTTCCTAGGTGGGTGGTTTACCACGAGCTGGTCCTGACATCAAAGGAGTATATGCGACAGGTCAGCGAGTTAAAACCCGAGTGGCTCGTGGAAATCGCACCTCATTATTATCAGTTGAAGGATGTCGAAGATCTTGCATCAAAGAAAATGCCTCGTGGAGAAGGCCGTGCATCTAAGGATTGATTTTCATTCACAATGATAAAGAGATTGTGAGAAATGAGATGCTTACTGTAAATACAATTTTGTAAAGCAGGTTGTGTAGAACACAGTTGACGATATAGGTGCCTATTATTCATCTGTACACCAGAAATTTTTTGTTAAGGTAGTGCAGAAGTTGCAATAGATAATGTAGTAAAGAACTGTGAAACACGTCAATTCTTTACCAAGAAGTTGGATATATTTTTGTATCTTGTTCCCCTTTTGCTTGGCGAAGCTGAATTATAGACTTTGATGTTGATCATTGGATGTCCTGATTTTGAAAAACAGTGATATGAGATATTCTGCACGGGTTGGCATTGGAGAATGTCCAGGTTTTTGACATGTTTGACCCAACTGATACGTAGCTTTGTGAATATATTCATCTTATATGAATTGGAATATTTGTTATTCGATCAGCTGCCTAGAGGACTTGAGAACATATTTGTTTCAAACCTGAGATGTATACATGCACAGGAAATACCCCTCGCCAGTTCAGCTTTATCAATATTTTATATTAGGGGTTTGTTTGCTATGCTAAGACATGTACTTACTTATCTAATGTATCCTTATTAGCTATCTCAGTGAACAGACTCTCAGCTGGCTAAATTGGGAAGGAGAGTTTTGTTTTTGATAGGAAATATATTGAGCATGTGAATGACGGAGCAAATGTCAAATGCTCGTCATTAAGGGCAAAGATATTGCTATCGTTAAACAGATATTAGCATCTTTTAGAGTCTAATGTTTAGGAGTATATATATTTTGCATGATAAATAAACACTTTATAATGACTGTTCTTGAAGCACAATTTATATGTTTAATGATCATACTTTAACCACCAAACATTCTTGGAAACTCTCAAGATTGTCCTCATCATTTGCGAACTTTTGAGTACATTTTTAACTACATATAACCAATTTATTTGTTTTTAAAATTGCCACCTTTCGACGACTATAGTAGCCAACCAGCCATGGTTAAAAATTTCATAGCGAAATACAGTGGTGTCCGATGTGCATACAAGTTTTACATAACAATGTAGTCACAGACACTGTAACCACAAAACGTTTTGACATACGATTATCGTTCAGTGATCAATAATGGAATAGAAATTTTCCAGAAAAATAACTGAAGTTCTTCAAGGAACCAGGTAAGTATAAGACAATTCAATCTATTTTCCAAGCAGACGGCGAGTACGTTGATTCGCACCTCTCACTCGCAAATTGATCTCCTCAACATCATCCTGAAGAGGATTTAGTGATTTGTTTTGCCTGCACCATTTTAAAATAACTTTCAGAAGCCATTCAACTTTCGTGATGCATATGTTACACATTAATGTGCATTGTGCAGATACAAAACAATTATAACAACCTACGCTACTGGAAACTGCATAGGGGGCCATTATTAGAGAACACTAACCTCTCAATCTCAGAACCCATGTCAACAGCCATTTCCTTTAGTTCTCCCAATATGTCACTCAAATCCGAGAGCCCGTCATCCTGCTTTGCTTTTTCATACTGTTAAATAGTCGGGAATTAGTGTCGAGAAACCTTGATGAGTTAGAAGAGACAAATCTTACACTAACACTGACAAAATCTTAATTAGGTGGCCCGTGTTTAATGGATGTTTTCAGGTGAGAGTTATAGTAGCCATTTCAGGTACTTTAAGTAATTGTTGGTTTCTTTTGTCCAGAATGAGCCTTTTGGACATATTAATTAAAATATAAACGTAAAAAGACCATCATTGCATATTTTGTCCAAATTACTCGTTCTTGCAAAATGTAATGTTTCTTTTTATGTTTTTTGATTTAGTATTTTCACAAGAACAACGGTCAGTTTACGGTCCAAAAGGTCCATGATTTGAGTCTATTCATACCTCAACTTTCTGCATTGCATCAGCAGATTCGGGAAGTGGTGTTCTTGAACGTGACGACCCCTTATTTGGGGTGTTTGTTAGTCCAAGTTTTTCTCTTTGCTCCAAATGGTTACCTTTCTTCCGATCAGGATCATCTGTGTAAGTTATCAAACCTCAGTGCAGCGCTAAATCATCCTCCCACCGGCATAAATTACAAGGAGTTGATGAAAACAATATCTAATCGTAGGACTTGGTTTTTGGTTAATTACCTCTGATCATCGTAGGTCCTTTTATAGTCTGACCCTTTTTAGGCTTCCAAGTCCTAGAAAAAATTCCCCCAAGACTTCCCAAGAGCTTCTCGCCCTAAAGAAAGAAAAGCAGACCTATCAGATTTGATGACAGTGACACATTGGCCCTTTATTTTGGGTTGGTATAAGCAGCCTATAAAATTAGTGAATCTTTTACGCAGCACGTTTGTAGTATCCTAACTAAGAAATACACTAAATCGATAACTGTTACTTCGGTTTCCACTCCACCAAACCAATCAAATCTGTTGAAAATGACATGGTAGTCCTCTTTTCCATGAGATGGTGAAGCACATTCCATTTCGATTTATCTTGTACTATTGCATTCTATTATTTATTTACTAGAATAACTTAATTTAATTTATTAAGGTGGCAAGATATGCAGGTCAAAAGGGTTGGGTAACGTGTCAAAAAGAGCCATTGTTAGTAAGGTTCAAAACAGGCTGGGTCAGGTTGACCTCCTTAGCACTTTTTTGTTCATTTTCAACTTGTTATAATATTTAATGCATTAATTATGATTATTAAAAAAATTTTATTACAATAAAATTTAAAGTAAAATAGTACGATTTAGGAGTGGTATGCAACTTTCAGCCAATTCGACTTATCTGTTCCATTCTGTTTGTGATAAAACACAACCCAAATCGATCCATTCTTATGCAAATGGCTTGGTCTGGTTCCGTTTAACTACTTTGGAACTCCATAAGAGCAGTTTGGTCCATGGTTCGGCCAAAACCAGACTGAGACAAGCTATTTACATTTCCACAACTAACAGAAGACTCAGTTCAATGATTTAAGCTCGGTAAACTAGAATTGGAAAGAAAGAAAAAAACTTACCCTACTGAGATCCTGCTCGATGTCGGCTGCAGCCATGTGCGTTCGGTTAATCTGCTCACCCTGTTGATGCAAAGTAATTAAAGTGTTGGTGGCACCTTCTCTAATATCCTCTGCAATCTTTAATGCACTATTCACAGCCTTTGTAGTCTCTTCAGCCTTGTACGCTGCATAATGCTCCAATTCTTGCACACTTTGGTTCTCTATACCACCAGAATCGAGAAAACCGTTCTTGTATTTGTTTCTTGATGCAAATGTGGTCCCTTTGACCTGATTATCATCAAAAAGACTAACGGTTGAATTTGGGGTCAATGAAGATGATTCGGATGAAGTTCTGTTTGATGGCTTTTGGGTTGACTTCTTATCAATTTCATCATCGGAATCGAACGGATTAGAGTTAGGTTGACTTGGGACTCGAGGGTCAACTGAATTTTGTTTAGCAGTTTTCTGAAGATGAGGTTTCTTGTGCCCAAACATACTTGATTTTGCCGGATTTAATTATGCACAGCAATATGTTTCCTAAAAAGAGCAAGAATAACGAAAAGTTAGGCAAAGTTATTTGAGAGAATTTTGACTTTTCTTCTGAGGCTAGTGTTGACTTATTAAGTTTGATATCAAAGTAATTTTCCAAATTATAAAAGCATAAACCACTACAGCTCCACTAAATCAAAGATTGCTAACCACAGCATGCAAACATCGAGAACAGATTTATTAATAAAAGATTAAAAAAATATTAAAATCACAAAACTTTGTTGATCATTCTCATTTGGGAAAATCAACAAAAGCCACAACACCTATTTGAATCCAACACCAAAAATCAAGAAAAAATTCAGATAAACTGATTAAAATGATGATTTTTAGCAACTAGGGGTTACACTTGAGTTGTTTGCACCAAATATCAACTCCAAATTAAGAAAGCTTGATCCACAACAGCTCCTCCAAATTATGTATTACTTGACCAAACTAAGCAAACATCAGCAACATACATATTCTTCTACAAATACACCTAAGAAAATAATAAAGTTTCAATTTTTCTTGATCATTCTCAGCAACCAGATACACACCAACTAAATTGAAGCGAAACCCATGATGAACATCATTAAAAATAACAAAACCCAAGAGAATCAAACACCAAATCAAGAAACTAACAAAACCCAAATTAATAAAAGGAGAAAACTTTATAATAGCCGAACTTGTATGTATATGATTTGGGTACTGATCATATTAAGATAAAGTTGAAACTTTATAACCTAAAAACACAAGAAAAAGATGAAATTTTGAACCTGTAAAATTAGGAGCACGATAGATGCTGCCGGAGAGAATATGCAAACAGAAAAGGAAGATGAGTGGGGCAGTTTAGAGGAAGTTGAAGTTGGGGGGAATTGAATATTAAAATAGCAAATTGATGATTCTAAGACAAAGTCTTTGATGGGTGAAGAATAAACCATTTTAGGGACAATATCTTGTTTTTGCTTTTGTTTGTGAACCTTTGAATATTCCAGAAAGTGATAGAAAAGTTTCCTATTAAACCTCAAGTATCTTTAGAAAATATTACTAGCCAAAAAGATACTCAGATATGTTATCATATTAAAGTATATTTTTTAGGTTTTAATAGAAATGTACTTAAAGTTCTTAAAAAAAATTGCAACATTGATCGGTTAATACGTAATATTTGGAAGATCATTAATGAAAGACAATGTCAAAAATATATTACATATGTGACTTACTCAACAGTATGCTATAGGGGCGGAATAATATAGAGATCAACGGTGAACCGTTCTACTAGTCAACTGAGTCAATGAATTATAAAAATATGTAATTTTAACAGCAATTTTGAACTAATTAAATTAACATAATTAACGAACAAATACAATGATGATCAAACCGTTTTTGACCGGAATTATGTTAGCAAAGAATATTTATACCGGGTTTCATTTTTCTCATTCTCCATTAGTATATTCCCGTTTGCTATCAATTCTCAAACTATTATCAACGGTACTTTTCTTTTTCTTATTAGGCACATTTAAAATAATTATATATTAATTATATCACTACTCATAACAATGCATCCCTACCTTAATTGGTAAACTCTCCATCCCTTTTTGCTATCTATCTTAGTTCGAAACTGAGGAAACTTCTTCTTTTTTTTTTTGGTAATTCTTATTCTTATTTTTATTTAACTAATCATTATTATTTTATCACTTTTTTTTTTGTAAAGTTTGGACGTTAACATTAGAGAAATTAGTTTGTAAGAATCGTATAATCAAATATTAATATTTGTTAATCTAATTTTGTATTTTTAAATAAATTTACCTAACATTGATGATCGGTATAACTAAAAGAATACCAAAACGTGTAGCAAGATGCGACAAAACAAGTAACAAAATCAAATACAACTTTAATCAAAATAACAAACTTACGCTTATAATCCTGACGGAACGCACGACGACAAAAATCTTCTTTAGCTATCATTTTGTGCTACCGGCAACAAAAGTTTTTGATTCCACCCGGGGTGCTAACGTAAGTGTGATATGATATGAAGAATCACTGATTAACCATATGAAGTCACCAACGCCCTATTTCTGGAAAGAATCCGAGTTATTGAATTATTGCTACATTGATACCAAGAGAATAATCTACTTGCAAGAGACTTTCGTTAAAACACAAACCCACATAGGTGCTATCACCAGCATTCCGTGGAACAAGACTGTAGATGAATTGGCTGAATTTGGGGCCATAATGTTACAATAATTAAGAGTTAAAACAACTTTAGATGTACATTTAATTTAATCTGACCATTTCGGCTAATCACTAAATACACCTGAGAAGAAATCCTATTCTTCACCAGGAAAACAATGAAAATAAGTTACAACCACAGCAATACACGAATATGCCTTTGAATTCTTTCAACAAGAACATTGAATTTGTCTAAACGTCCAACGGGAAATCACACGGACAATCATTTCTGACGTTTGAAGCATGAATGCATGATGGTGAAACCACTACGTCACTATTAACTATCACACGGAGGTTCTGCCATCAAAGATCCAGATTGCCAATGTGTTTAAGCCAGATTAAATACAATCTTTTGTAGCATGAGGCACAAAATTGGGCACCTGCTTAGAAAATATCATCACCGCAAATCATATCACCAATTGTAGCAATATAATATTAGGCAAATAAGAAAAAAAATTCTTTGAAGATGTGAAATACATAAATGTCCGTGGTTCTCTTGGGATATCCAAATTTTCATATGATTGAAGGGGGGATTACTAAATAAATGGTACAGCTATACTCAATCCGGTATTTTCAAACACTCTAAACATTTAAGTGGTTGATATTTTTGCAATTTTCAACTAAGAGGGTAAAAGATCATGACAACACGAACCAAAAAATCTTGAGAGAGCTTTCCACCATTACTTTGCATTAACAAATATATATACCAACTTCTTTACATGTTCAAAGAAAAAAGATGGAAACACAAAATTTGAAGCAAAAACTAAGTTTATCAAAGGGATTTCTCAATTAAATGCATCAAAGAACTAAAAATACTAACCTCTAAGCATACTCAACATTATGACTGTGTTCTTGGAAATCAACTTCTAAGCATCGGGAAGACTCTAAATCAGCGAAAGTTTTCCTTCGTTCTTTTTCGATCTTAATCACAACAAAAAATATGAAAGTTCAAAAATTGGATAGTGGAGTTATGAAATTTACTCTTTGTAATTTTATATCGATACCTGAGCCTCCAACTCAGTTATTCTTTGCAAAGCTCTGCGTTCAATAATTGCACGCCTTTTGTATTCTTCTTCCAGCAATCCAGTTAAATGATATCTCAACTCTGCCATTTCCTGAGCTAAATCTTCACCTTCTTCCTTCGCTTTCAATTTTTCATCTCTTAGTTGTTCCTGTCAACAATTCAAGATGATAATCAAATAACGGCGATTCTGACTAAAACCTAAAGAAATGGAATAGAGGTGATACCTTCAACTGATTCACAAGAAGTTCATATTCATGTATTTGAGATGATAATTTCTTCAGTTTGTTTTCTGAATCTGTGTTGCTTTCATATGCTTTAAACTTATCCCTCAATTCTTTATTTTCCTTGACTAAACGTGTAACATTTTGCGCATTTTGTATTTTAATCTTGTAGTTTTTGGTTAGTTCCTGCATCTTATGATGTTCTTGAGCCGCTTCTTCCTGGACTCTTTTAGCTTCAAGAAAAGTATCTTCTATGGCCATTAAATCAAGCTTCATGCTTTCTATGTCACATTGAAAATCTAGAGAATTATTTGAAATAGACTCCTCTAGTTTCTCTATACATAATCTTGAATTCTGCAACTCATATTCATTGTTCTCTAATTTCTCCATCAAAGCCAAATTCACTGAATTACATGCCTTCAAATCTTGCTCTAAACTTCTCACAATTCCATCCAAATCTTCTTTTGATCTAAGCTTCAACTCTAGATTGTGGATACAATCAGCCATATAGTTTATCTGTGTGTCCCTTGTGTTCACCTGATCCTGCAAGTAATCTGCGCGGTGAATTTCTATGAGTCAAGCTTACAGGACAACCATACATCTGAAATCAGCAGAGTGCACCTACTTAGAGTCGTGTGAAATAAAATATTCAACTAAAGTTGGCAAATGGTAAAATATTTTATATACTGATATATGCCCAATCATCCAATGTATGCTATAAACAAAAACGCAAAAAACATATCATGAACTGACATGCAGAACCACTACCTATTTCTTGGGAGCAATTACTGAGCTCTCTTTCTAAATCTTGGATACGCTTCTTGTCATTAGACCGCGTTCCTAATAATATTTTCGCATGAGATTCCAGACTCTGTAAGCAAATCATCAGCGCAAATTATTCCCATGTCACATCACGAAATTAATATACATGAAGAACACATGCATCGTTCACCATATTTAATGGCCTGTGAGAAGTCTGAAGAAAACGAGATATCTTACCCGGATGAGTTCAACACTCGATTCTTTCAACATGTCCTTTTCTATCCTCAACTACATTAAAAAAACATATTATTATTATTATTGTAAGTGTCAAGTTACTTGGATGTGAATTCTAAGGCTACAAGAACATGCTAAACACTAAAGAAGTGATATTTTATCAGCACCAACGGAGATGGACAACATGAAGCATGTCTAATATGGTTGAAAGTTTTTTTCAAATACGTAGTATGGAGGAAGTAAAGGGTAGTTACATAATAAAAAATGAATGTAATTTGCCATCTTTCCAAAGTATTATCCATTCACTTCAACAACATGTTTGTGGGTACAACTCGAATAACTAATTATGGTAGTCCCATAATCTAAAACAACTAAATAGAGTTAGCTCGGTCGTCATATTTCCAAGGTAACCGTTTGTGATCGATACAATGACGACTAGCTGTTCATCAAATACTAATTAAGTAAGTTATAAATGAAACGAAAACGGAACATAAATGATGCAACCCAACAGCAAACACACTTTCATCAATGTCTATAGAGGAATTAGGCTAGGAAAAAAAGGGAAACTTTAGAAAGCTTAATAAAATGATGTGTCGTAAGTGGACATTGCTATCTTTTACTCGATTACGTTCACGCATTCATGAACTTACTATATCACTTTCATAATAGTAAATGGAAACTGCTATTTTAACATACGAAGACAACAACTATCATTAACATGGGATTCGAAACTCAAATGTACCTCTTTACATCTTGCCTCAAACTGTAATAACTCCTCATCATCCACAAAGTAACTGCTGTCACTACTAGAACAAGTAGACATCTACAATACACAAAACATTAAAAATAAAGATAAGCAAAATAGTACCAATAATACATATAAAGTATGTATGTAAGTACATATGTATGCCAGTTCACCGCAAGACCCCTGTGTTGATTCAATATTATAAAATTGATGAAAAACAAAAACTTTATTTTATAATTGAACAATTAAATCCTTGTAAATACAGAACATAGATTGGAAACACACAATAAAAAGAGAAAGGGGGAAAACCGTTTGTTCTAGGGTTTTGAACAAGACCTATGGAATTGAGCCGAATTTGTGACGAATAATGGGAGATTGAATTGTGGTATTCAGGTATGAATTACAAGAGCCGGAATCTTTTGGATTAAATTGTGGATTTGGCGTAGGTTTGTGGTTACGTGTAGATTTTGGTCGACTGCAATCTGAAAAAAAGTTAAAAAGGTAAAATGATAACACAACATTTGAGATGCGTCAAAGTCAAAATATGCTTTCTTCTTCTTCCTGGATTTGGTTTGAAATCATCTATCCACGTCTCGTCTTTAAATTAAAAGTGTGTGTTTGTACAATGAAACACATGTATGCGTTTTTTCCTCCGTCTCAAATTCAATGGCCATTCTCAATTAACTCAATTTTTAAAAAGTAGAGATCACCATACTGAGAATCATAAAATCTTGAGATATTAGCAAATTTGTTTCAAAAATAAACTTTATAAAAAAATCTGCCCCAAATATTTGTAAATATATAAATTTACCCTACCCGTTCGCAAGAAACAGATACGCAAGAAACAGATAAAATGCCAGATTCTTTAGTAAAAACTACGGTAAAAATTAAGCAAAAAGTCAAACCGGGTTCAAAACCATTTAACTAGTAGAGAGAATGGCCCCAGCATATCTTGCAAGTCAAAAAGGGCCCAACATATCTTGGCATCACTTTCAGATCAACTTGTTGGGCTACCTTATTATTCCTTTATTTAAACATGTGATAAAATAAATATTCTAAGAAGGGGGCTTTTGGAAATCAAGTAACTTTAGTTAATAATGAAGCCTAATGACACAATCCACAATACACCTCTAATGTTAAAATCATATTGTTTGCAACAATATGACCAAATCAACTCATCATATTGTTTGCGAGTATAAGCTCTAATGGTTTTGGTTTTAAAACAAAATCAAATATTTCAAAAGTTCTAAAAGTAAAATTACATTTCCCTAAAGCAAATTTTCTTGCATGGCAGTGTTTCATCAACCAGAGAATCAGCCTTCAAACTTGTGGCTCACTTCATGCAGCATTGACTTGTTTTAGAGCCATTGTTGTATGCTCTTTGCTTGAAAGATGACAAAAATGCCAGTGCAAACCACATTGCACACATTACAAGCAATCATTGATACATCAGATCGTACCTCTTCTTCCATCATCCTCTGCTTCTTTGCATCTGTAACGTCTGTAATTTTACCTCATAATTTTTACATCATTTTACCTCATAATTTTTACCTCATAATTTCTACATAGGCATCTCTACAAACATACAATATCTATCTTTTGATATTTCTTCATTAATGTTACTCTTTCATTTATTTCTATTCGATTAAACCTGAGATATATACAATAAATGTATAAGCCTAATGACTTAGTGAACACATGCGTTTTCTATTGAAATACCACATACAATTATGTCATGACAATACTTTTTATATAAAAATACATATCGAGATCTCATCGTAAATGTGTAACCCAACCAAAACCTTTTCCTTTCTATCTTTGGATACAATCTTAAAGATATGGACCCCATTAACTGACAACGAGAAGCCTCGCGCTAACCTTGTTAAATTGTGAATAACGTATTTTACGCCCGTTACACATTAACCACATATAATACATATACATAAAATTGCATGCTTAAAACGTAATCATATATGCATGCATACCATTCTAACATTTCTAATGCAACATATAGCACATTAAACATATACGTAACATATATCTCAGTTTTTGTAAACAACACAAATACTTACATTGCTTTTAAAAATATAATGACGTTTGAATAAAAAATTAATCCATGTATCTTGTATTTCTATAATTAACTTCGTACGCTAAAAAGTGTGATTCATATGTAGGTTCCTGGGGTCTGGATCTACGAGATATTCAAGTATAAACAAGTGCGGAATCCTTGAATATACCTAACGATAATCAACAATTTATCACGAATATGTAAAGAACACTAATAAACACGTCTTTATTGAATATAACCACTCTTTACATTCAATCAAGACTAAACTCTCAATACAAACGTTTTCTTTCTCACACAAGACAACTGAAAATCTGCTCTCCAAACTTATTACTAAATTCGTACGAACATGGACATATATTGAGCTCAAGTTCGTATGGGCTGGGCCCTACGAACTTAGCCCATGTCCAGGCCCATACGAACTTACAAGTTCGTACCTACTTGTAAGTTCGTATGTCTAAGTTCGTATGTCCTAAGTTCGTACCTACTTTAAGTTCGTACGAACTTACATACCTACTTAGACAAACTTAAACATTTACAATTACAAAGATAAACAAAATGACTAATTACGAAACTAGAAGCTGTTGTCACACAAAGATGTACCAACAGACTCCCCCTTGACAATAGCTCTAGTTGTCTTCAGTCTTTAATCTTTGTAATCTTCAATGGCGACCAGCATACATACCCTTTTCAATACAAATCTTTCACAATCTTCTGATATCTTCAGCTTTCATGTTTTCAACTATCTCTGTAGTTTCATAAAGCTTTATCAGATGTTGACTAGACTCCCCCTTAACCTGTTCAAGCGTACCAAACCTTCCAATTGAAGAGTTAGGCAGCTCACATTCCATTTGTCACTGCTGTGTAGTAAGTCTTCATGTTGAAGCGTTAAACAGCTTACATTCCATTTCCTTTGAAGATCATTTTGATGACCATTATTTGGTATACTGGGATCATCGTCTCTGTCTAGTCTTCCAGTTTCTTTGCAGCTCCACCTCTTTACAACCAAACCAGTCTTCTCTCCTTAGGATCGGTCTTCTCCCCTTAGGATCAGTTTTCTCCCCCTGAGCTGCCGCGCGCTTCAACAAGGAATGTTTCTCCCCCTAAGCAACGGCGAGGTCATATGGTGAGATAGTTGCAATAGGTGCAGTTGAAACTGTTGTGGGTGTGGGTATGGCGGTGGGTGTGGGTTGGATAGCGTGCTCACTAATGATAACTCGACTAGATCGTCTTCGTGTGGACCTTCTAGGCAGTAATAAGGTATCATCAGCAGAATCATTAGCATTACCGACTTCAAATCTGTAAGACAAACAAGAACAAACCAAATACAGGTGCACATAAAGTGAAGTATACTAGTTAGTCAAGATAGAAACCTGCAATAAGGTAATACAATGACAAACTCGGTAGTTGTCTATCATCATAGGGGTATTAGTTAGATTTAAACCATAGTCGCGGAGCTGTTGTTGTATCCACAAAATCTGTGAACAACAACTATCGGCTGCGACATACTCAGCCTCGCAGGTTGAGATGGCGACTGAGGTTTGTTTCTTGCATTGCCAAGAGACAATGCGACCTCCTAAAAGTTGACATCCTCCACTGGTGGATTTCCTGTTCTGATTACACCCTCCATAATCGGAGTCAGTGTAAGCCACGAAGTCAAAATTGCCTCCGGAGGGATACCAAAGACCGAACTTCGGTTTTCCCTTTAGATATCGCAATATCCTCTTCGCAGCCTTCATGTGAGATTCCTTTGGGTTAGCCTGAAATCGAGCACACAAACAAACAGCAAATGTTATGTCAGGTCGTGAAGCAGTTAAATACATGAGCGATCCGATAATCGCCCGATACTGAGTTGGATCCACGTCTTCGGAACTCTCTGTATCTGGTCCAAGGTTGTGGTTTACGGGAATTGGAGTACTGAATGACGAACAGTCTTCCATAGCAAACCGTGCAAGCATTTCATGCACGTACTTGGTCTGATGAATGAAAAACCCGTCTTTCTTTTGATTCACTTGTAATCCTAAGAAGAAGTTCAGCTCCCCCATAGCACTCATCTCGAACTTCCGCTTCATTACCTGCTCAAACTCTCTGCACATGTTCTCGTCAGATGACCCAAAAATGATGTCATCGACGTAGACCTGTACAAGTAAGAAATCCGCCTTTTTCCATTGAATGAATAGTGTACTGTCTATCTTGCCTCTCTTGAACCCATTGTCCAAGAGATAGGTAGACAGTGTCTCATACCAGGCCCGAGGTGCTTGATGCAATCCATACAGAGCCTTGTCCAATTTATAGACCCGGTCTGGATGGTTTGGATCCGAGAACCCTGGCGGTTGTTCGACATACACTAATTCTTGTACTTTCCCATACAGGAAGGCGCTCTTGACGTCCAGCTGATAGACTTTCATCTTTTTGTACGCAGCATATGCCAGAAATAGTCGAATGGCTTCCAGCCTTGCTACCGGGGCAAAAACCTCTGTATAATCTATCCCTTCCTGCTGATTAAATCCCTTGACCACCAATCTGGCCTTGTTCCTTGTGACAATCCCGCGATCATCACGTTTGCACTTAAACACCCATTTGGTGCCTATCGCAAACTCTCCCTTAGGTAGATCAACAAGCTCCCATACCTTGAGCTTTTTGAACTGTGCAAGCTCCTCTTGCATTGCCTCTACCCATGAGTTGTCTTTTAGAGCCATCTGAACATTCTTCGGCTCCACTTGAGAGATAAAGCAACTATATAAACATTTATGTATTATCCCAGAGTCTTGGATGGATACATAAAGACTAGTGCTTTCAATAATACCTCTACGTGTCTTTACACTTGAACTAGGATCACCAATGATATTCTCGATTGGATGATCTTTGTTAACTCGTGTCGAGACAGTAGTATCAACAGGTATATCAGATTCAAGGTTTGACCCTATCTCCCCCTCAGTTGTTACATCTTCTTCGAAATGGACTTTGTCGAAACTTGTAGCTGCTGAAGTTGAAGGTTGTTCATTCGAACGCGGATCAACATCTTCTATCTGCTCTTGAATAATTGCTTTTCCGTTACCTGTTGAAGTTTCGGAACATGAAATACTGGATCTTGGTGCTGAACCTTCAGCATCATCATCCAGAATTGAATATTCCAATCCCGAAGTGCCACTATCACTTATGAGAGGAACATTGAATGACTTGAAGACAGCATCATAGTTAAATAACCACTCGGGTCCTATGTGATCTGCTGGTGTGTGTGTTGTGACTTCAATGTTAAAGACAATCTCAACACGACCAGTCGTCTTGTTGTAAACCCGTTTGTTAGGTGAACCAGCAACATAACCTAGAAAGAATCCTTCGTCAGCCCGTTCACCAAATTTCGGTTGATTCCTGGTTTTCAATAAGGTACATGGAACACCAAACGGTTCATAACCTAGTAGATTCGGTTTTCGACGGTGTAAAAGTTCATAACAGGTTTTGTTAAGTCTTTTAACAGTTAAAACCCTATTTAAGACGTGACGGGCTGTATTCACGGCTTCCCCCCAGAAAATGACGGGAAGTTTTGAATCAGCTAGCATTGTCCGTGCTGCTTCAATCAATGTCCGATTTTTTCTTTCTGCGACTCCATTCTGCTGTGGCTCATAGGGAGCACTGAACTGATGCTGAATTCCCTTGCTTAAGCAATAGACGTTCAACAGTGTGTTCTTGAACTCTGTGCCATTGTCGCTCCTTATCTTCTTTACTCCTCGATTATACTGGTGCTTTACCTGGGTGAAGAAGTTCATCAGCGTCGGTGCTGTCTCATCCTTGGTACCCAAGAAAAATACCCAAGAAAATCGTGAGTAGTCATCGGTCACAACTAAACAGTAATGTTTACCACCGATGCTCCTTGCAGTCACCGGTTCAAAAAGATCCATGTGAAGGAGCTCAAATGGTGTGGCAATGGAGTTATGAGTTTTAGACTTGTGAGACTTCTTATGCTGTTTCCCTTTCAGACACGGCACACACTTGTCTTCTAGCCCGAAACTCTGCAATGGAACACCCTGTACTAAACCATGTCGGACTAAGAAATTCATTTTTCGAAAATGCAGATGTGCCATTCTCCTATGCCATAATTGTGACTCAAGCTCCGAAGCTTTGGATAATAAACATTTTGACGCCGTAGAAGGTTCTGCGACACTCATGTCCATCACATAAGTATCGTTTTTTCTTGGTGCCCTCATGATAATCCACTCGTCAGGTATCACAAATCCGGGTTTCAGGATCAAGGCTTCTCTATCTGTGAAATGAACAGAATGTTCTTTGTCACAAATCTGAGAAACACTCATGAGATTATGCTTCAGCTCCTCAACATAGTTGACTTGCTCTAGCGTTATTTTCCCATTAGTGACAGATCCTGATCCCGTGATTTGTCCTCCTTTTGCGCCTGCAAAGTTTACATGGCCTCCCCTTTTAGGTGCAAAATCCACCAAAAGCTGCCTTTCCCCCGTCATGTGCCTGGAGCAACCGCTATCAACATACCACCAGTTCCTAGCGCGTCTTATTAGCTCCTGCACCAAAAATGAAAATCATTAGGTATTAAGGGGGACCCAAGCCACCACGGTCTTGGGTCGGCCATCCTTATCAACAAATGAGAATTCTTTTAGATATCCATCTCTCTTTTCAAGAGACTTGGACTCTCTAGAATTCTTACTAGTTGAGGAATGGGAGGAACTTCCACTAGGCGTTCGTTTCGGAGACTTTTGAAAAAGTCTCTGACTTACTTGCCTTGGGTTTGATGTAGATCTAACATTAGATTGATAGTTTGAATTCTGAGAATTCCTATTATTACTATTTTTGTTAGAAATACTTTTATTTAGTGTTTGAAAACGTTGTGGAGTTTTCGATCGAATGGTTTTTCCCGAATAACTTCCTTTAGAAGGAGTAGTGGTCCGAGGACTATCATTTATCGAAAACTTCACTGGAGTAAAACGTGGTTGAGATCTCTGAAAACTAGGAGTTCTTTGATAACCTATTCCAGTTTTACTCGATGTTTCAGCATTTTCCTTAATTTTAATTTTAATTTCATCCTGGAAAACACTTGCCATGTTCTTGTTTACGCTAGTCTTCTCAGGTGATGTATTTAACTTTGCTTGAGAAGTGCTAGCTTTAACAGGTGATTGGTCTTTCTTCACCTTTGTTAATGCTATGTCTTTACCTTTGTTTGGACATATACTTACTACATGTCCCTTTTGGTGACATAAAAAGCAAGAAAGTTTCTCCGAGGCCTTTTTAGGAGCCTTGAGACACTTTTGTTTGTCCAAATTAGGTAAAGTTGGAGATGAGTCGTGTTCTGTTTGTTTACCTTGGTCATGAACATTTTCAGATGTAGGTTTCACAAACTTAATACTGTGTTTAGGTTCTAGATTTACTTCCAACACACCCTTATTTTCGAAAGAAACTTTCTTTTTAAGAGTGGTTTTAGATGTCATGGAAGTTTCAGATTTTAAGATATCAGTAGCAGAACCAGACTCAGCTCTCTTTGTTCCAAACTTTTCAGAGACCGCTGATTGATTAATAGAGTCAGTTTCTTGTGACAGCTCAGGTGTATTAATGAAAGAATAATTATGATTGAATGGTGGGGGTTCTTCATGGTATCCCACTCCACTATGATCATATGGCGATTTTTGAACACTTAGCATATTGTCTAGAGTGTCAATTGAAAAAACGTCTCATCTCAAGTTTCTGATGAAGTTCAGCAATTTTCACTTTAGCATCTGCTAATTCCTTTTCTTTTTCAGAACACTGTTTGGTTAAATCTGATACATGTTCATGAGCCAAGTCAATTATTTGACGCTGCTCGTTAACTGTATCTTTTAAAAATTTTAAATCTTTTTCATCAGAATTTGATTTATTAACCAACTCAGTATTCCTATGTCTTAAGATTGAGTTTTCGTCTTTCAATAAGTTTAACTGAGCAGTCACAGAATTTGATGATTCCATTAACTTTTCAGCCTGCTCTGCAAAGTTAGTACATAATACACATGCATTTACAACAGAGTCTAAATTTAAAAATACCTTATGCTTCTCAGCATCCAAGTTTGCCATGTACGCTATGAAATCCCTCGTACTCATTGTATCAGTTATTTCTAGCTTGACAATCCTGGTCTCTGAAGTAGATACTTCATCCTCAGCCCTCTGCTCTTCAGCGTTCTCTGAATCATCCTTAACCGTGTTCTCAGACGTTTTCCCGTCCACTGATGCCATAAATGCCTGAGATTCTTTCACTTGAGTACTCCAATCATAAGAACCTTCTTGATTTTGAACCACCAAAGCTCTGGAGTTTGAAGTATTTCCAGAGTTTGAAGTTCCTCCAGATGTTCCTTGAAACGAGTATCCCGGTCTTCCCTGGTGCGAAGCCTGTTCTCTCATTGGTCTTTGACATTCCCGTGCAAAGTGCCCGAAACCATCACAGTTATAGCACTTGATTTTGGTCTTATCAAAACCAACTTTTCCTCCTACAAACTTCCGACCAGTGCGATTCATGAACCTTTGTGTTCTTCTTGCGATCATAGCCATTTGCCATTGTAAGTCCATCTCTTCCAAATCATTAGGATCAATCTGATCATAGTCCTCAGTAAGCATCGCAGGATCAGTGATCTTTCCCTGAATGAAGTTTTCGTGAGATGCCACAAATGATGCAAGCATCGCAAGATGATTCTCAGCTGACTTCATGCTCATAGACATTGATTTGAACCCTTGAGTGATTCCAGATGTTGGGTTCCTATCTTTGCCTGAATCTCCAGATGAAGCAATATAACAAACACTGCCGTCAGAATTTCTGATAACATTATTTGTTTCGGACTCTCCAGTAAAGAAAGCTGTTACTCCATTACTTGTAGATGAAGTAGAATCAGACTTGGTCCCATGATAAACACTGGGATCTTGAACCTGATCAGATCCCGTCTCTTTCTTCTTCATGTTCAAGTCATACACTCTCAGTTTCCCTACAACCTCTTCAAGCGTCAGTGTCTTGTAATCACTGCTCTCTTTAATCAATAAAGAGTAGATATCCCATTTAGCAGGTAACGCTTCTAGAAGTTTATTATTCTT
This sequence comes from Logfia minima, assembly GCA_963921325.1. Classification (NCBI taxonomy): domain Eukaryota; kingdom Viridiplantae; phylum Streptophyta; class Magnoliopsida; order Asterales; family Asteraceae; genus Logfia; species Logfia minima. The sequence goes on along the minus strand of OY992771.1, from coordinate 6,079,033 downwards.
GACAATGTCAGTGAATTTGAGTCCTATATTGTTCATCTCAGTCATTAAGTGATAATATCTAGTGATGATATCTTCTAATGACTCGCCGTTTAGATGCTTAAAAACATAAAACTGTTTTGTAAGCAAATCTGCTCTGTTCTCCTTAATCTGTTCATTTCCTTCAAATCGCTTCTCTAAAGCTAACCAAAGCTCCTGAGAAGTATTGTATTTAGGAAATGTATGCTTGATCTCTTGAGGCAAGCACATAGTAAGAGCAGATAGCGCTTTTTTCTCTGCCTCATACATACGTTTATCTTCATCTTTCATGGCTGAATAAGAATACACCTTTGGTTTTCCGTTAAAGTCATAGGTAGGTGCATCATATCCTTCACTTATGCAGATCCACATCTTAACATCATTGTATTTAGCAAATGATTCAAAGCGCTCTTTCCACCAAAAATAATCTTCAGCCTTTAGCAGTTTTGGTGGAGAAGTAGATTTCCCAACTTCATGGTCCATCTCTATAAGTTTGTTTAGATTCGACATCGTAATTTAAATAGTACCGAATTTCCCTCCAAAAAATTTCTCGAAAATTTTCTGTGTAAAATTGAAATTTTTCTGTGTAAAATTGAAATTTTTCTCAAACCAAAGTTAGACAAAGGTAAGCCTAAATTCAACTTTAGATGAAAGAAAATTTTAAGAAATTTCCCGCCAAATAACTTTTTTTTTTTTTTTTTTTTTTCGAATTCTATAAAAGTTACTGGTAGGTTCGAAGGTCAACAAAAGTGTACGAATTTAAGTAAGTTCGAAGGTCAAACGAAGTTAGGTAAGTTCGAATGGTCAACGAACTTGAGTAAGTTCGAATGGTCTAAGTTCGTAGGTGACTCTAGGTTCGTACGAATATAGTAGGTTCGTACGTATACAGTAGGTTCGTACGACGAACTGTCAAAACCCTAATTCGCAAATTTTCGAATCTGGGCTATCCAAATGCGCCGTTTTCGAATCTAAACACCTAATTAGTGAACTTTAACACTTTTGAACGTGAAAATAAGAGATTTTAACGTCAAAATCATTCGTGATCGATCGTTCTTTATCGTTTCAATATCCCTAACCTTAAAACGAATTGTTTAAAGGCTCTGATACCACTTGTAGGTTCCTGGGGTCTGGATCTACGAGATATTCAAGTATAAACAAGTGCGGAATCCTTGAATATACCTAACGATAATCAACAATTTATCACGAATATGTAAAGAACACTAATAAACACGTCTTTATTGAATATAACCACTCTTTACATTCAATCAAGACTAAACTCTCAATACAAACGTTTTCTTTCTCACACAAGACAACTGAAAATCTGCTCTCCAAACTTATTACTAAATTCGTACGAACATGGACATATATTGAGCTCAAGTTCGTATGGGCTGGGCCCTACGAACTTAGCCCATGTCCAGGCCCATACGAACTTACAAGTTCGTATGTCTAAGTTCGTATGTCCTAAGTTCGTATGTATCTAAGTTCGTACCTACTTTAAGTTCGTACGAACTTACATACCTACTTAGACAAACTTAAACATTTACAATTACAAAGATAAACAAAATGACTAACTACGAAATTAGAAGCTGTTGTCACACAAAGATGTACCAACATCATACTTTATAGACTTATACTACAAACCTTCTTATCTGTACTCTTTTGATAACCTTCTTCCTTTTAAACAATAACTAAAACTAAAGAGACTCTTTTTAATTGTTACACTTTCATATGTTACTTTTATATTTTCTAAAGTAGTAAAATGCAAGTACTAGCTTTATTTATTTATCTTAAAATAATGTGCTTAGTTGTAACTCTACATAATTACATGATGTACATGTGTTCGTACAAATCTCTTAGTCATAAGTCTACATTTTATTTAGACTTACTAATTCATCAATTAACTAGACAAGTGGCCATATTTAGAAATGACAAACTTAGTCATCAAACATAAACACATGTAAGCTTTAGATATTTGTACTTAAAAGACTAAGATTGTACATCAATATTTTATAATACATAATAAATATATACTTTCTTTTTCTCATGCATTTCTCAATTTGTACATTAGCCCAATTTATATAAAATAGAGACATACATATAATAACTTCACAAAACTTAATAATAGATAAACAAATATATCATCTATTATAACATAATTAATTAATTTTTCAAGACTCATATTTATTTAAAAGTATATTCATTTAAAAGGTGGGGTGTGACAGCATCCCCATTCTCTTCACTTGCCAATGAGCATTAGCCTTCCCTTTACTACTCTCCAAAATAACAACTTTTCTCTCTACGTTCCTCGAGTTATCGTACAACGATGTTTTATCCGCAGGGATTTGTTCAAACAGTTGTTCCATTCATCAATGAACAATAATCAACATGTGTGTATAGTACAACCTAAAACAAACCAATGATACAGTTAGATCAGTTGTTTTTGTGACAATTTCGAACCGTGAAGCTACTACACAAGGATCAAGAATCATTGGGTCCATCGACTTAAACCCAGCATTGCGATGTGGGTTTGGGTTCAAGAACTGATACGGGTCGGATCCTGGAGCATGGATTACGGGTTCAGGTATATTAAAGTTTTGTACTAGACAAGTAAGTTTGGGAATTGGGAAGAAATTGGAGTTGTGTGAAGGAGAAGTTTTCTTTTCTTTAACCATTGGGATTTGAACCATGAATTCTTTAGGCTTTTATGGGTTTTTTATAAAACCTGCAAGAAAATAGAGAAAGAAATCAAGAATGATGAAGACTGTTTGCAAAGAAGTTCTTATGGATTGGATTTTGTATAATTTTCTATGTAAAGAATAGGAAGTTTTAATCGGAAATTTAATGTGAAGATTCTTGTGATATATCGGTTTTTAAGCATGACTGTAATGGACCTTTATATGACATTGATCAAGAGATTAAATGTGATAATTATTACTAGAGGGATGTTTATGATTTCACCGAAATTTTAAAATTTGGTCAAATCGTAGTAATTTGTTTGGTTTGACGGGTATATTTTCATAATTGGTTTAGTGGTTTAAATTTGTCTAATATATGATTTGATTTGTTGTTTCAAGACTTCTTTGACCTTTTAAATCAAACCGGATCACATTATATATTATATATTCTTATATAAATATAAATCGTTTCATATATTATATTTAATTCAAATGATTATTTATTTATTTCATAAATAAATTTTATATTTACTTCTTCTATACTATTCAAAGTATTCATTTGAAATTTACCAACTTATACAACTTAACTAATTAAGTTCACAAACTTATACAACTTAACTAATTAAGTTCACACCAAAGATGGTAAAAGAAAACTTTTAATTATGTAAAAATGTTACAAAAGTTTATTACTTCATAATTGATATTGTTAGACATTCTTTTATCAAGATTATATTATGCATTTATAAACTTAAAAAACTTGTAAAATAACAAAAGTAACATTATTGCTCATATTATATAAAGCGAATGTTAATTTTATTTTAAATTAAATACAAAAGAGAATGGTTTAAATCATCAAACCGATCAAATTAAATTGGTTTCAATTCCTTCGGATGGTTTGGTTGAAACATTAAATTAGATGGTTCAGTTTGAGAAAATGTCAAATTGTGTTTACCGGTTTGATTTAAATTTTATGTTCAAACAGGTCAAATTAGACACATTCCTAATTAATACATAATTAAAATTATTTGCAGTATTTAGAAAAAAGTGTATTTGAAATAATTCATTTAGAAAAAAAAAGATTTCAAATGGTATGTTTCGTGAAGAGTTTTTAGAAGACTTTAACATTTATTTTAGTAAAAAATTATTAGTATAAAAAATTGATTTGGGATGTCAAAATTTTTAGCTTTTGATTTGTTTTAAAGCTCAAATTCAAACGCTACATACAAAAACACTTAAAAGTAAATGAAGCTTTTTGATAGCTATATTACTTACCTACCCTTGTAATAGGAAATTTGAATGGGTTCCTTAGAGCACACAGAATGGGGTGGAACGCGACCCCGTTCTCTATCCGAAACGTTGTCGGAATGGCGTTCCGCCACTCAGGAACAGTGTTCCCTAGCGGCGTTCACGGAGTAGCGTCTCCGGTGAGACGCTATATGACCCGTTTTTTTTGTTCTTGTTTTATTTTTTATTTGAAGAATATGTGTGTAGGAGTGTGTGTATGTTTGTGTGTGTGTGTGGGGGGGGGGGGGAGTGTGTAGAGCAGGAGGAATAAGAAGATGACGAATTAGGTTTTCAAATGAGGTCATTCTTTTAAAAATGAACTCATTTTCTAAAATGGGCTTGGACAATTATTTCAAATAATTTTAATTGGGTTAATTTTATTAAAATAAAAATAGGTTAAGTTATTTTAAGAACTTGTAATATTTATTTTTATTTTTAATGATTTTTTTATTTATTTAATCTATTTTGTTAGTTATAGTTATTTATTAAATTATTTAAATTTTCTAACAAAAAAATTTAAAAATACAATCATGAACACTGTTCATACTCTCCCATTTTTTAGCAACACTATTCCCGTTACATATTATTACTGAATATTGTAATACCCGAGTCACAACTTAGTATACATCTACTTCTTGTCAATTCACAATTGTTTTCTTTTATCCGGTGCTCTACCATGATACACACCCATTATTATGTTGAATATAATATTGGTGAATTCAATCACATCATAATAGACCGATCAGTAAATAAGTGTCTTAACTTTGAAAAAATAGATAAGACTAGTTGTAGTGGTTCGTCCTCGAGCCCACCACAGAGGGAGTGGTTCCATGGTGAACCGTCGTCGTCGAAAAAACAACCAAGCCAATATGATAAAATGTAGGGCCCACTGGATTATTTAAGACTCATTTTTCTCATAACTGCTCACTACCTGGGGAGTAGAGTGTAGTACCCAGTGGGTACTCTTGTTTTCCAGCATTGACAATTTCTGAAGTTGTAGCCCTCTGAAATCAACTCAATCGGAATTCGTAAGAAGGAGTTATGACTAAAACTGTGGAGCCTCGCCAAATCTACAACAATTCTTTTTTCTTGATCTTTTCATCCACTGTCTTTTAGCACTCGTTCGTAACAATAATAAACACATTCAAAGCATATTAAGTATTAAATGTTCACTAAACTCATGACAAATATGGATAAAACGAGAGATATTGCAAAGGATAAACATATATAAATCAAGCAATATCATAGCTATTGAAAAAATATATATACATCCACAAGCTTCATCTCCAGCTTCAACCACAAACTCCATTTAATTTGTTGCCAAACACACGCTTAATTTATATCAACATTTTTTGTAGGTTTCATCAAGTTCAATTGTCGCATTTTCAAGGAATCAAGTTTTTCAAGTTCAAGTTCAAATGTCACGTTTTCAAGGAATCCAGATCAAGTTTAAGGGGCTGTTACTTTCCACTTATTTTCCACTTATTAGACCTTTTGGGGAAGGCTTGTAACCCATAAAATATATATGATGTTTCTTTTCCACTTAATATAAAAGAAACCTCATAGAGGAGAGATAAAAATGGCACCCCTCCCAAACAGATGTTGCATTTGACATCTATACATCCTTACAAACTCATTTTCCTCTTTATGATGGAACTTTGGCCACGGGTGCTAAAGCTATGGGACCAGGTTCAACTGAGCCTATATGAGTTGTCGAGTCCCATGTGATTGAAGATGATGAAGAAATTGAGATCCCGATTACTCGGCCTTCAAAAGTTCCTTCTCTACCTTGTCCTAAAGTTATCAGCCTCAGCTGATAAGGTAAACCGACGTGATCTAGCTCCAAAACGCGAACCACCTACTCTTAATGATTGCCAAAACAAGTTGAAAAACTTTGGATGGATTGAAGATGACCCGTTGTATGAAGTTGCAGTTGCAATTTTTTGTGAGCCAAATGATCGTTATGGGGAAGGTTGGATGGAATTAAAACTGTATCCATTTTAAACAAAAATTCATTGCATACAACAAAATCACTAAGATGTTGACTTTCCATTTGTCATACACAATTCAAATAAGCCGTTTCAAATTTTCTATAATGCGATGATACAAGGAGTTCCAAGATCTAGCGTCAAAATAAATAGTTTAAATTTTACATGCAAGATGATATATTTATGTGCTCAATCCTTTTTATTTTATTCTTATTTGTTGCCTCTAACTTCACTGAAATTGTTAAGGGTGTTTATATAGTCTAATTAGATCATTATTCTATGAAACATTTTATGGAACATGTTATATTTTAAGACTATAAAAGTTGAAGCATTTATTTTAAAATTATCAAAAATATGATGTGTTATATTTAAAGTGTGAATGGTGTTTTCTTTGCGTAGTAGAAAAAAAGGAAAAGATAATAAGATAATAAAATATGAATATTAATTATTAATGAATTTGTTATGTTAAATGTGTGATTATACATAATGTAAAAGATAGTATGTATATATTTTATACTGTATGTAATAATATTAGTCACGATAAAATAATAGATAATGGATGAGTGATTATGTGTCAAGATTTAAAGTGCTTATGTGTTGTTAGTAAAACATTTACTCAAGCATTTTTAGTATTATTTAGTGAATAAAAATGAATTGAGAAAATATTAACAAAGTTAATGAAGTACCATTCAGGTTCTTCGTCTAAATTCAATTTATTCGAGTGGAACATCTCCTGACGTTTTGGAATATTCCGTCTTTCGTAATAACAGGATGGGGAGTTGATCACTTTTGTTAGTCTTTCAGAAAGTTCTATGCTTGAAAAGTATTGAAATTCTTTTTAGCGTTTCCGCCTTATATTGAGGCTCCACCCAAAATCAAAAGTCGGTAGCATCTTCCCCGCTTCTTTTTTGGCTTCAAGCCGCTTCCAAATGCCTACCCACTTTTAATATTCGGCATTGAGTTTTTTCCATTTTTATGTCAACATGTCTTTTGTCCGAATAAATGAAAGGTCGCGGGTATGGTACTCCTCCATGACAAAATACCAAAAAGAGTCGTTGTTTTGCTCATTTTTTTGTTGGAATCTTCGGAAATAGCAATCCAACATTGGGCCAATCGGAGTTCGTCCTCCGGTTATCAATGGTTGCGGTTCTTGTAAACCTTTTCTGGTTTAGCTTGTGATATTCCAACAGCGGGTTGTTTGCGTTTCTTTTTTGACAAATTTCTACGAGAGGTTGGTGTCGGTACCTCATCTTCGACTGATTGCATGTCAGGTTGGGAGAAAGGTTGTTGGGTGTTTTGTGACGCTTGCCACATTACGAAATCATTATATTGCTCGGGTGAGAAGTTGAGTATTGGATAGATTGACGTTTGCGGGATTTGGTACGGAGTCTCAAAACCGGGCATGTCGGTATTTGGGTTTGAAGATAGTAATTGTTGAAACAGGTTGTATGAGTTGTTCAACATTGTGAATTATTGTGAATTATAGAGTTTTTGAAATTTTAAAGTGTATTTGAAGATGTGAATAAATATTTTGATATGTTTAAAATCGTCTTTGAAGTGTGATATTTATAAATAGAAAATAAGATTAATATTTTTTAATTTAAAGAATGTCAAATACTCGACTGTTTTTAATTTTTTTTTTATTCTAACAATAATAAAGCCGTTTGAAAAAAAAACTTAAACTCAAACAACATCCTCTCACTGGAGATGTTGCGCTGGGACATCGTTTAGAATGTTGTTTCGAAGTGATGAAACGCCATCCTACGAAAACTCTTGTGCATTCTGCCACCACTCAAGTATGATCTTACGGTCTTCTAATATGAAAATATGAAAGAAAATTATCAAGTGCTGATATTTAATTTGTCAATAAAAAGCAAAAATTCTGCTAGCAATGGTAACAGTTTTTTATTCTCATTTTATGGACAGATCGACTTATTCAATTCTTTCGCATTAAATATAACGAAAAATCTCTCAAACGATTTGATTCTAACATTTAATTATATATTGAAATTGAATAATATTATGAAGAACTATTTAGTTTCTACATATGTATACATCCAACTCAAATTTTCATAAAAACAATATAAACGCCATTTAACACAGGTAACTTAAGTATTTTTCTTAGAAATAACATGCATAAAATGGTAATAAATTAAAACTTAAAATCTTTAATTGACAAATCGCCTTAAAGTGTAAAGATACGATAGTAAAAACCTACATTTTTTCCTAAAAATAACTGCACATTTATATGTCAAAGTATACTATATATATGATACGATACCTCATTTCCTCTTCATCAATCCACCAATTCTCTTGATTCTCTTATTATTATTGCTATTAATAATTAATAATTTTTTTTTTTTATCAAAATCATGTCTTCATCATCAGGAGCTTATAGTTTTTTGTCTTCAACTTCTTCTATGCTCAACATTGAGCTTTTTCTTTGTGTTATCAGTTTTGTATCAGTTTTTGCTTTCTTTCTTGCTCCTGGTGGTCTAGCATGGTTTCTATCAAAACCTCGATCAAAAACGGCCATTCCTGGGCCCACAGGATTCCCCATTTTGGGTCTTGTGTTTGCCTTTACGTCGTCTTTAACTCATAGAACATTGGCTAAGTTTTCAACTGCTTTTAATGCAAAACCTCTCATGGCATTCTCTGTTGGGTTCACTCGTTTTATTATATCAAGTCACCCTGAAACCGCAAAAGAAATACTTTCAAGCTCCGCTTTTGCTGATCGTCCAGTGAAAGAGTCAGCTTACGAGTTGTTGTTTCATCGTGCTATGGGGTTCGCTCCATACGGTGAATATTGGAGGAATTTGAGAAGAATCTCTGCTACCCATTTGTTTAGCCCGAAAAGGGTGTCTGGTTTTGGAAAATTTAGGGAACAAATTGGGTTAAAAATGGTGGAACAAGTTTTGGGTTCCATGGAACAAAATGGGGATGTGGAGTTGAAAAAGATTCTTCATTTTGCTTCGTTAAATAACGTTATGATGTCTGTGTTTGGGAAATGTTATGATGAGTTTGGTTTTGGTGAAGGGTATGAACTGGAGAAGCTAGTGAGTGAAGGGTATGAACTTCTTGGAATCTTTAATTGGAGTGACCATTTTCCTATTGCAAGTTGGTTTGATTTTCAAGGGGTGAGAAAAAGGTGTAGGAATTTGGTGTCGAAAGTTAATGTTTTTGTTGAAAAGATCATACAAGAACATAGGGAAAAAAGGTCTGAGAATGTAGGTAAAGTGGCAGAATCTGATGGTGATTTTGTTGATGTTCTGCTTGATCTAGAATCGGAAAATAAGTTCAGTGATGTAGACATGATTGCTGTTCTTTGGGTACGTACATAATTTTTCATATATATAAATAAATGTTCTTGTTTATTGTACTACACATACATATATATATATATAATTGCAATATATGTACTAAGTAATTTTTTTTATGTAAACAGGAAATGACATTTAGGGGAACGGACACAGTGGCGATATTGTTGGAGTGGATTCTTGCAAGAATGGTGTTACATCCTGATATTCAAGCCAAGGCACAAGCTGAAATCGACAATGTTGTTGGTCATCATCGATCAGTTTGCGATAATGATTTGCCAAGTCTGCCTTATCTCCAAGCAATTGTGAAGGAAACATTGCGTGTTCACCCTCCCGGTCCTCTTCTTTCATGGGCTCGTCTTGCAATACATGACACTCATGTTGGCCCACACATGGTTCCTGCTGGTACTACAGCCATGGTGAACATGTGGGCCATAACCCATGATGAAAAAGTGTGGACTGAACCTGAAATGTTTAAGCCAGAGAGGTTTATGGATGAGCATGTTGCGATAATGGGTTCAGATTTAAGGTTGGCCCCTTTTGGTGCTGGAAGAAGAGTTTGTCCTGGGAAAGCGATGGGTTTGGCTACCGTTGAGCTTTGGTTGGCTCAGTTGCTGCAGAAGTTCAAATGGGTTGCAAGTGATTCTGGCTCCGTTGATATGTCAGAATGTTTGAAGCTTTCTTTGGAGATGAAGAAGCCGTTGATGTGCAAGGCTGTCGCAAGGGTTTAATGCTGATTGAACAAGTTCTATCGTTTTTCTTGATATCATTACTATGATTTACGAAATGTCTAAGAATTTTGGCTTTGAGATTTTCCTGGATATGCTTTAATATGCATCCTCTGATCTAATATAATAAAAAATTTATTATTCTATTTTTGTAATCTTGTTAGTATCATGGATGTCATTTGGTGAAAGCATATACTTCAATTTCACAATATACTATTTAACTATACCAATACAATCGTAAGTCATGACTTACCACTGCCAAAATCACAGCTGATAATGAGATGAAATCCATAGCCAAAGAAAGACACTTAATATACGTTTCAAATATATATACATTCACCAATCACTATGTCATATTGTGATGGTTTACTTGGTGGATATACAGTCGTACAATAATATGGTCGCATATAATTAAGGTAAATCATAAGGGGCGCAAGACATGACAAGATGTAAACTACAAAATTCACGAGCTAATAATACGTCAAAATTATGTCATATAGTATGCTTATTAATTAGGCCCCATACTCAAGTAAAGCGAGAAGTGGCTTATGTTATAAAATTATAAACTTATAAACTTAACTTATACACTACAAATTCTTTTTATCTTAAAGTTTAGTGTAAACAATAATTAAGCATGTAATAACTGAAAATTACTAATTAGACCCTTGTATTTGTTATTTACTTATCTCAATTCGTGAGAACACAGAACCGTAAAAGTTATATATATCCTAAAAAATTACATGCTTTCAAAGTTTTTGATCGTATTTAATGAATCGATATTTTAATATAATAAAAATATCAAATTAATATAAACAATTAATCGTTACATTTATAAAATATATGGATTCGTGATTCATATATAACAAGTCAATTTAAGCCTCATAAAAACTTAACACGGATTGTGGTATAAGTGTAATTCTTAACACTTTATATTGTTCGAAAATTATTAAAAGAAATAATGAGTTGAAAAAAATTTCTAACAACGTACCTCAAAGCTAATTGTCGAAGCTATAAACTCTAAACTCAAAACTCAAATAGGAAAAATGTGTTGAGAACGTATTGTAAAAGTAAAGAACAATAAACAGTAGATAAATAAAATATAAATAAGAAAAAATAAAAATTTGTATTCTTCATCTCACTAAAGAAGTATATATATAGATACAAGATGGAGTAATCTACTAGTAGTTAGTTTCCTAAATAATATAAACTTTAAATAATATAGTAGATATGTATATTTATTTCATAGTTATATATAACAATAAGGTCTTTTTTAAGAAATTAAAATTCATTAATCAAATATTTTATATAGTAGTAAAATAAGATGAGAAACATGTTGGAAAGTGTCCTACTTATGTATAATTAAGACTCATCTATTCGTGTATAATTGTAAATTTAGGTGCACAGATGATTACAAAATCCTATAGATAATTCATTTTTTTGTAATTGTAATGTTTTCTAGCTTTTGCTAGTTTTATATAAAGCTGCCGTTTAAAAAAATAAAATTGTAAATTGATGTAATTGTTATTGAGATGAGTATTGCAATTATTATAATAATTTAATAATAAGAGATATATTTATGTTGGAAATTTATTTAATTTTAAATAATTAAAGAAAATAAAGGTGACAAAGGTATAAATAATTATAAAAATGTGTTATACATATCAATATAAGTATAGATAAAATAGTAAATTCAATCAGGACACTCTTAAAAAATTAACACTCAATGAATCAAATGTTTTAGATAAAGAGTTTATACATTTTCCTAAAAAATCAAGACTTGTGATATGAAATGAAGATGTGAATGAATAACAGGTATACACAAACAAAAAACTCTAAAGTCTAGTACTCTAACGGGAAAATGGTCGAAAAATAAATTATTTGATCAAAAATTGACAATAAATGAAATACGACTTTTATCGATACCTTAAAACGACTCATATATTGAAATCATGCTATAAAAGGATTTAAGTTGCCATAAAAGTTTAATTAAAGGTAAAATTACTGTTTCATTTTTTTATTTTTTGCATTTTTAGTTGGCTTTAGTTGATATATACTTTATACATCACATATTTATATAATACATGACCTTCTTTATCTGACAAACAACTGTATAAACACTTTTCTACTCAAAATAAAATTAATGGTTTAAACACTCAAAAATAAAATTAGTGTTTATATAATATGTTTGTTAGGTCAAAAAAGTCACGTATTAAATAAATATATGATGTATAAAGTCTACATCAGCTAAAACCGTCCAAAAGTGTAAAAAAAATGCCAACTTTACTTTTAATTGAACAGTTTTGACATCTTAAACCCTTTTATGACACAATTTCAAAATGTAGATCCTTTTCGAACCTCAACAAAAGTACTTTTATTGTTAAATTTTAACAATTGATTACCTTTTCAAATCATTTACTGATATATGCCTGAAGACATAAAGTTAAATATCTTTCATATTCTACGAATTCCTTCACATCTTAAGAAAGTGACTTTGGGTAATAGAGTCATTAATGCGAATATTTATTTTAAAATTGTGTATTTACAAGTATAAATTCTGATATTAAGTTGTATATCCGTATGTTAGTAATATTGTGTATCACGAATATAAGTTTAGTGTTTTTTTCTTTAATTAATTAAGTGTGTATTTATGCATAATTTTGTGTATTTTGCTACCGAGTTGTTCGGTGATATGCTAATAACTTTGTGTCTTACGTGTGTGTATCACAAAATATGTGTATCTGAGTTGTGCATTGATATATTAATAACTTTGTGTGTTAAGTGTGTGTATCACAAAAAGAAGTGTGTATATTAGTTGTGCATTAATATGTTAATAACTTTGTGTGTAAAGTGTGTGTATCACAAAAATAAGTTTGTGTGTTTGGGTTGTGCATTAATATGTTAATAACTTTGTGCATTACGTGTGGGTATTACAAAAATAAGTTTATGTTTTGTGTGTCTTTTTTGTGAGTTAATATGTTAATAACTTTGTGCATTACGTGTGGGTATTACAAAAATAAGTTTGTGTGTCTTATTTGTGAGTTAATATGTTAATAACTTTAGAACTATAGAGATGATCTTGCTGTTTTTTTTTTTTTCAGACATGATCTTGGCTTTTGGGATTGATTCGTATGTATATGTTCCAATCTAATTCGTATGTATGTTTATACAGTATATATGATTTGTGTTTTTAGATATAATATCTTTTTGTTCTCATTATGTTTATTGTATTGTTCTTAGAGTTTGATTTTTGTTAGAACTTAGCTTTTGATTTATTTAGTCTTGTGATACACTGTGGGTATTTGATTATTAGAGATAAACCTGCGAGATTTGGTGATTGGTGCAGGATACTATGTTTGACTCATGGAACTTTGTGCTACGTGGCTCGTTTTGATTGGATTTAAATTACCAAGGTCCAATAGTCCCATTTCTGCGGGTTCAATGTCTATCCAAAGAAAAGTTTTCTGACACGGAGCATGAGATATAAGCGGATTAGTTGACTATCCGTTTCAAGAAAGATATGTTAAAATAATCTTATAGGTAAATATAGAAAAAAGTTATATACAAAAGATATAATAAAATAAATTTAAATGAAAATATAATAAAAGTCATTTGAAATTGTTTAACAACTTTTGAAAATTTTGGATGAAATGGATGTTGTCGTGGTGAGGGAGCAGAGGCGTGTGGGGCGTTTAGGATCCATTTTCACGAATCATGGAGTACCCATTCAATTAACCTATATTATGAAATTGCCATTGCCATTTATTCCAGTTTTTTAGAAGCTGGGTTTTTTACTGACTCGGTTCGGGTCTCGGGTCCGGTCCAACCGGCTGGATTAACCGGTTCAACCGCATACCTAAATTTTCAGATTTAGTCCCCAAACTATTAAAAATGTGTAGATTTAGTCCCTAAATTAAAAAATAAAATTAGAAAATAAAATAAAAATTCGGTCTGACCGATCCGGTTCACCGGGTCAACCCCGGTCCGACCGAAAACCCGGTCGGGTTTGACCAAGTTTGACTTTGAAGTTGACCCGCTAGTAATTCACCCGGTCCAACCCCCAATCCCGATCCGACCGGTCTGAAAACACAGATTTATTCAGCTCATGCAACGAGAGGAAAGCTACCCCTAAGTTCTATTTAATTACAATCCTGTCACCGTGCTTTTTGGTTTAAATATATGAAATTGGACCGGTTAGATCTATTATCATCGTAACAAACACCTTAATGAACTTGACTAGGATAACCCTCATTTCAAAATATATATTTGATTATTATGGTATTTTGATTCTAATTAATGGATTTTTGCACGTATAAATTTATACGCTACAAGCTTATTGTTTTCTCTTGATCAACAATTTCAACTATAAAATTGACTAACTGGAATTCACTTATACGCAATTTATATCCTGGATTGTTTTTAAGGTGAAATGATGTATGTATTGTCTGAGGATTTGATGATTTATATGTCTTGCGAAATACTTTCAATATATAACAATGCAACTGAAATTGTTATAGCATATGATCGAATTTTACCACTGGCTGGGAGCAACAATGTTTATTTTGTGACAATGGTTACTTCATGTATTGTTTGAAGAAACAAACGATTTCAGCTTTGTTTTTGCTAAATTGTTCTATCTTTGTAACAACTTAAAAACCACTTCAATATCTTTAAGTCTTAAGATGTTAAACAGTTACTACCTCAATGAAAGCATGTTTACCTCAGACCTTTGATTAGGATTAAACTCACTTTGGTTCATGGATTGCTTATCATTTTTAGGAACTGATTCTTGAGAAAGCGTTCCTTACATACTAGATTGATTTTTAGGCTGAAATTCTTCTATTTTTTCAAAACATGATGGTCCGTTGAGACCACCCGTCGAGACCCATACCCGGTTGCCCAAACGACCCCTACTAGCCCCAACTAAGATCCACCCATGTCACTTGAATATCGAAAACTACTTTGGCAGAGAATTACAATCATCACACAAATTGAGATTTTCTCATGTTTGAACACAAACTACAAACCAGTGGTTGGAGTAACCATGAAATGAAGCAACAAAATACATACATAAATTACTTTTGTATGCAACTGTGAAATTAATAATACTTATAACACATAAACAACCCAGTGATCATATATTTGCACATTTCTGCATAAGTGATCCAATAAAAAGAGGGAGACAATGTTCCATACATCATGATATTTGTCAACATTTTCACAAAAGTGATCCAACAACCAAGCCCATTAATATTACAGATTTGTGTCTTGGAATACATTCAACTTGTGTTCATTGCCTATTGTGTGTATCCAACTCGCGTTCACTATTTTTAATACACGTAACCTATTAAAAGTCACATTTAATGCATCCATCCTACGTAGTTCCAGTTACCACTTTTTGTGTCTAGTCACATGTCACGTCAATACACATGTTATATGCCACGTAATATTGAATGCCATGTAGCATGCCACGTAAGTTTTTTTTTTCTCCGGATAAAAAAAAGATGTGATCTTTTCCCCAGATTTCTTTTGGACAAAAAGAAGACTTGAAAAGAAATCGTAACATAGAACATGACATTCAAATTTGAAAATGGTCAAGGGGTGAAAATGGTTAAGGGGTAACCGGTTAAGGGTTAAACCGGTAAACAAATGTGTTAAAACACACTTTTTACGGGTTAAGTGCATTAAAAACAGCAAATGGTAAGTTGAATACACACAATAAATATTGAGTACAAATTGAATGCATATTTCCATCGCTAATCCCTTAATATTAATATAGTTTAATAATTAGCCAACTTCAGTGGCTTCTCACAAATATGTTATTGTTTCATACAAAAGTCAACATAATTGATCACAAACAAATACATAGATTAAAGAACTTGAAAATAGAGGCCAGTTTGGTATATTCTATACATATGAATCATTATCGTTTGGGTAGTCAGGTACGACCTGAGCTTTTGTAGAAATTTCAACTAAATTAATAACTAATTTAGCCATCACCATTATATTATTTTTCATTACTGGCGTTATAAAACTTGATAAGTGATAACCATAGCTTAAAACGTTATTAACCAAATTTTATAATCACCATAACCTAAATAGAATATAGTCCACTAGAACAAGATGGTTATGAAAAATATAAAGAAACAAGTGAGACAAGTAGTTGTCAATATGTGTTGTGATGGTGGGTGACTATACAACCCACCTTCCTTCATATTATAGAATTCCACCCTTATACCTTCAATCTCTCTACACTTAGAACCCCCACTTCAATTTCCATTCTAACACATTTTCAAGAAAAGAAGTGGAATGAATAAGATAGAACACAAAATCCAAAAAAAAAAAAAAAAAAGTTGTATAGACGAATGAAACATTGAGTGTTACAACAATATAGATCGCTTCAATGGAGATCAAACAATAGGGTCTCAAAATTTCTGCATCAGGGGAAACCATTATCCCTTGATGAAAAGAATGAGCAAAAAATGAGCTAAAAAATGATACGATGTTGACATAGTGTGTTTTGGTGTTTGTGTTGTGTATGGCTGCTTATGTTGTTGGTTAAGCAGCAAATTACATCAATTATGCAAAGAATTAATCAAATCTGTACACTCTTGAAATGATCTTACTACTTTTTTCCCCCCTTAACTTGTTGAGAGCAAACCAAGTAATGTTGTTGATTCATGGTTCTTAGTATCTACCCAGTGCCATGGCGTGTACACTGTAGTACTGCTGTTCACGATCATATCTTCTTCCATTGTATCAGGCAGCATGTTAAGATCAAGAAAAGCTCGAATTTCACGAACTGGTTCGTTCACTTTTTCAATCAGATTCATGCTAGCTTCGTTCACCTTTTCAATCAGATTCATGCTGGTTTGTTGATTCAATTTAGCCTCAGCAACCATATGTGATCTCTTGTGACCTCCCAAAGCTTGCCCAGATGAGAAAATTTTGAAGCAAATTGGGCATTCATGTGTGCCTAAGACTACTGTTTTCTTCAATGAACCAGCACCAAGGTTGAAGCCTTTTGTTGTGTGATGATTATTAGATGAATTTGCTCCATACCCATTGATCATAAGCTCATGATTTAACATGGGTTTGTTTTCGTTTGTAATTTCAACTTCGGTTTGTAGATCTAGACTTCCCTTTAACTTCTTGTGACTTGCTTTATGACCACCAAGTGCTTGATAAGAGTGAAAGCTTTTGTCACAAGTAATACACTCAAATTTTCTCTTGCTTGAATCCTCAAATTTCCCAAAACCTAACTCAATTTCGTTATCCAATTTGTCGTTTTGGATGATAAACTTCTCCAATCCAGTAGAACCCACTTCAGATCTTCCTGGAATACCAATTTTCTTGTTCTTGGAATCATTTTCATTTAGCTTTTTACCCTCAACTTTAGTCAACTTCACAAAAGCAGAGGAATTGCAATGATCATACGATTCAATTTCATTACCCCATTTCCCCTCATCTCTAGAAAGCATCATCAAACACATAGCAATCTCAGATTCTTGATCTTGTTCAATTTCAGAAACAATACTTGTTGAAGCATGATTACTGCTAATTTGTTTGTTATTATTATTATTATTATTATTATCATTTACATTCATTGAAATTGAAGATGAAGCTGTTGTGATGGTGGTTGTAACAGTAGCAGTTGTAGTAGAAGTAACTATATACCTTTTAATTCTTTTGTTTCTTGATCTTGACTTCTTGATTCGACCTGCTTTCGTACCCGAATTCTCATTATCTGAATGACCAGTCAAAGAATCTTGCTTCATATTATTGTTGTTGGTATGATTGTTTAAGACTTTTTCAGAATGACATTTCATATGTCCAAATAAGGCCTTCCATGATTGAAAACCTTTACCACATTCCTTACACAGCTTATCAAGAACAAGCAAACTGTTTTCCAGTTCACTTGCATCTTTGACTTTTGGAGTCTTTTTTGGATCTTTCCGCAGCTCGTAACCCGAATCATTCGAATTCGATGATCCATCAATGACAAGAGTGCTGTTCTTCATTGATTTTTCACAATTGTTGACAGTTGACAGCTTCTTGATCATCTTTTTCTTCTTTTGCAGCTGATCCTCGTCATGATGATGATTATGATTATAATCAGTTGAATTGATCACGTGAGACCTCATGTGACCTCCCAAAGATCTACCAGAAGGAAAGCTTTTATCACACAGTTTACAAATATGTTTGATCAATTCTTGATCACTTTCTTGGATCAAACTCAACATATTCAGATCAGATTAAAGTCAAACTAATGCAAAAACAGAGTTTGATGATTCAAGAAACACAGAGTTCAAGATCAAGATTGAGAATTGATGAATACCCAAATCAAGAAAAAATATGAATAACCTTAAATCTTGAAACGTTAAATGAAAACTGAAGAACCCATTTCAGATTTCATTCAAGATCAAGATCAAGATTAAGATCAAGATCTAGTAAATGATAGTAGTAGTTTTGGTTAGTTGAGATTTGAAGTAAAAAAGAAAAGATTGATGATGAACAACAGAAGAAGCAAAGAAAAAGCTACTAACTTTCTATCTCTTTCTAAAATTTTGAGTGATTCTAACTTCTTTAAATATATATAGAGACTATATAAGTTTGGAGGTTATAAGATGAAGAAACCCATGCATGGAAGCAAGTAAAGCAAGGATATAGATGGCAGCACGTGTACTCAACTGAGAATCCTACGCCATTAGTACTAATCCAACGGTTGAGATTAATCCACATTGATCATCCCTATATGTGGGTCCTATAGAAACAAGATCCTTCTCAACTATTGATACCAACTGCGCCTTAACTATTCTTTACTTTGTCTTGCTGGCTAAGTGAAAAGCTTCTGCTCTCTGGCAGTTATTCTATATTTGTACTTTAGTTTCTCTTATTAAACCTCAATTATCTAAATGTAGATCAACGTACTATCATAATTGCATAACCTACAAGTTTCCAAAAAATTATTGTTTTGAATAAAGTATTTTCAACTCTAAGGGTGTCATCATATCTTATGTTAGTTATTTATGAAACTTAAAAGAATTGACAGAAAAAAAGTATTAATGATCAAGCTCACTTCTTTTAATCCTTCTTATATTTGACTTTATTTGAGCCAGTAACATATTTTGTGGCTTTGGAATTCTATTGAAAATGTCATGATTTCTTTATTTAAATAAGTTCCAACTATAAAAACAGATGTAACTAAGTTGTTAATAGCGTTGAAATAAAAATAAAAATAAAATAAAATAATATGGGTCCAAAGCACACCTAAAGTTTGCCGTCAGAATGGTCAGTTAACCAATAAGTGCATGACACGTTTACAGTTGTTTCTAAAGTAAATGTATTTATTGGGTGGCACAATAAGGGGCAAGTTGGTCACTCCTGGAAGGGGACCCACCTAGCTTGAAGCAAGTTTGTAAAGTGAAGTAGCCACAAGCCTGCATACTTTGAAAGCTTGAAGCTTTATGTGCTAAAACCAGCTGATATTAAGGGTAATTTTTTATTGACTGTTGTTCGGATATATGGTGTGTTTGAACATATATATATATATATATATATATATTTATTTATTTATAATAATTGATGTTTTAGTAAATGTTGCCTTTTTATTTTGAATAAACAGTCGTAATATTAAAAATGATTGTTTTAGCTTTATATCTGAAAGTATATTTGAGTAATATAAATGACATACACGTATAGATAGATGATAAAAACAAAATTATATGATTTTGTAAAGTATTTAAATAATAATCGTATTATATTGCAAGTGTAATTCGTGAAATATGATCAGTAATCTTAAATTCGAAGTACTTTATATAACAAATAATATAAAATTATAAAAAACCTATATAAAAATATTAATTTAATTAATTAATAGTATATAATCTAGATAATATTAGTAATATTATTTATTAATTATTTTGTTTATTATGTTTATCTTTAAAATAGTTATTTGTTTTCTTTTAAAATCATAATTTATAATCTTATCAAATTTCTAATTTTACTCAATTTAAAAAAAATTATTTTAATTAAATTATGACTTCTGATTAGTTAATTAGATTTCAAATTATGATGATGATGTCACAAATATGAAATTTATATATTATTTAAGATTCATACATGAAAAATAAACATAAACATTTCTTATTAAAAGGAATTTTATTAAAATGTCTTTCGGGGATGAAATTCATCAAAATCAAAATACCTTAATCACCTAATTTGTTATTTTCTTAACAAACGCACCCGTCAAAACATGAATCCGAGCATGAAACAAGAATTCTTACATAAAGAATGAAGAAAATAATTGGTGTTCAACAAAATTTCAGTTGGATTTCGTTTAATACAAAAATTAGAAGAATTTTGTGTATCCAAAATAGGTGTTTTGGCCGGCGTAAAAGATTGGTGGTGGTGATGGCGTGGTGGTGGCGGTGATGTGGTGACGGACTGGCGGTGGTGATGTTGAAGCTCACATTATGAAAGTCAGTGATTTTGAAGAATAGTGAATAGAAGATATGGAGGGTTATTTTGTCAAAAGTGATGTCCGGATAGGAAGGGCTTCCTTTTTGACCTTCTCACACAGAGAGTTTATTAATTAATACATTGAGTTAAAAGAAAACAGCTACATTGTCGGTTCACGTTTAGATCTGAAGTTCTGCAGATCATTAAGTGGTGCACTTGAAGTATGTATAAACCATTTATTAAACTGAAAACTGTAAAAAAAAAGTATTTTTTCTGTTTCATAATAAAAGTTAATATTTTCTTTTTAGTTTATTTTAAAATAAATTTTTACTTTCAAAAGTAGTAAATTAACTTTATCATTTTATTCTTTTTTAAAATTGATACATAAGAGTCTGTGTAAAAAGTAAGAGTAAAAAGGTCATCTTCACTATCAGATAAAATAATTTCTTAAACTGTATACAAATTAATAGTAAACTCTTATTATTATGAGAAAGGAAATAATAACATCATTAGCATGTAACCATCAAGTGTGGGGTTGTTTGGTGGTGCAATTACACTTTAGTTTGAAGCTATCACATTTAGGGAATTTTGAAAAGTAACATGTATATACCAATTATCATATAAACCGTTTCGCTATCAGATTAGTTGTTGTTACTTTCCGTTTTTAAATTGGTCCTCTCTTCATTCTCAAAACTTTGGTTTTCGTCATAGTTTATTTTCCGTTGGGATTTTATAGTTTCATTAATAGCGATGATGTACATACGTCGATGACAATATAGGCAGACGAGAAACTGGCGTGTATATCTTCAACTTAACTTATAATTGCACTTCCTTGTTGAAATTTGTTTCGATTATCATTTCTTGTATAAGCGAACGACTATTGAATGAATTGTAGGAAAAATCCCTCTTCAAAAAAGTGACATATGTTTAAGATAATTGGAAAATTGTATAGAGGATTTAGAACAACACTAACAAAGGCCTCACTCTACTAGTAGCCATCAATTTGATGTTTATATAGTGCACTTAATTTTTGATCAATTTAACACATACTACACGTAACCTTACTTTGAGAACAATATAGAGTGGATGGTGGTTGATAAAGTTCATCACTTTAAAATTAAAAAACATTATTGAAACATCAATAACAAAAAAGTATATACATAAAAATAAAATAAAAGAAGCAACATTTGTTTGTCTTCATAATAATATAAACTACAAAAAATAATGTTCATAAGTATGAAGAATGCATCAAAGTCAAACGTTACATTTTATGATAGAAGGAAGTGTTTTATCAATTAAATTAAAAGAATATTTTAGGTATGGTACATTGGTACCCAGAATAAACAACAAATACAAAACATTTCCCTTTAATATTTTAAAAGGCTCCCAATTGCATTCAAGAAAAAATATAATAATTCTGAACAAGGAAAATAATAATGAAAGAGTTAAGACACCATACTACTTAATGTGTGATACTTTTATCCCTTTCTTAATATCCATAATATTTTGATCACTTACAAGTTGTCTAGTTTTTTTTGGTATTTATACGAGTGTTAATGGGGTGAATCTTGATCTAGATTCGTCTCGCTCTACTATGTCTCATTTATGTGATCATAGATTGAAAAAAATGGATCTATGAACTCAATAAGTGACCCAATTGGTTGACTCATCTTGATAGGTCCCTACTTGAAGTGATTCAAGATCTGTCCGAGTCAACCCATTAAAAATATAACTAAGAACAATGACAATTTTTTATAAAAAATTTATTTAATTACGCACAACTATTTCTACAAATAATATGTTTTTACAATAGGTTACAATTCTTATATATGAAAATCAAGTTTATATTAAATTTCATGTTTTGTATATATGTATAATAAATGCAGTAAAACCAATAAATGGTATACATCCATAATAATAATGTTTTTTATTAACTCGAGACTATAACATTGATAATGCTAAAATTAAATTTATTTAACATCCTAACTGATGGAAATGATCAAAATGCCCGGGACATACTTATGTGGCAATGTTTTGATACTATCGGTCGAATATAAGTGAATAAATGAAATTTTTCTAAAGATGCACTAGGTTGTTTTGGGCTAATAAGCTCAAATCCCACAAGGTCAATTTTTCTTTCATGCATTTTGTCATATAGTTGGTATGCACTATCAATATTTACAATGGTTTTATGCATAACAAATAGCTAACTATAAAAAAACTAGTTTTTTTAAAACTCAAGTGAATAAAGTTTAAGCTTTGTAATGAAATAGCATTGCTTACTGAAACTGATATAATATGGGGAGAAAAATACAAATTTCAACTGAAGATATTTTTTATTTTTTGGCAAAGAGTCGAAAAAATTGTAAAATATTGCTTAAATAAATTTAGTTGATGAAACATCGTATAAAGTATTAAAGCATATAAATAGATTTTTTGTTTAGTTTTATTCATTTTAATTTTTATCTACACCGATTGTAAAAAATTATTATTAATTTTTTTTACATTAAATGGGTTGATTCAGATCCAGACCCGTTTACATAGATAAGTTGGGTCATAATCCATTAACTAATAGATCAGATTTAGATCTATTTAATTGTATCTTCTGACCCACCTGGTTGACAGGCCTAGGTCCTTAATTTCATTAGTCAAAGATGAAAAAGGACTACACACTAGAACATATGTCATCTGTAACATAAGGTACAGCCGGCCGGCCAACAGGAAGCTACAGCCGGCTTATTTCATTGCTCCGATCGAAACATTAGTGTCTTATTAGCAATTAACAAAATGCAGTTGACATGGAACTTTAGTCCGCCGGTTCAATTTTTTGACAAAATGCAGTTGACATGGAACTTTAGTCGGCCGGTTCAACTTTTTGGGCGGTTATATTTGACAGTTTGTAGTAAGCAACTTAATTCCAGCTTTTGTAGGAGTAGCAAATAGGACAAGCTAAAACACGTTAGTTAATAATTCTTCTAAAATTTGACTTATATTTAGTTTGCTTTTTCTCATTTTGTATTCACTGTATATATACATTTTCACATTTTACAATCATTTCTTTACAAACATATTTATAAATGATGTATCATTATTTTTGTATCAGTACAAGTGTACAAAGAATTTAAGCATGAAGTACACCCGATGACTATATATACTTATGAGTTATGTCATCGTGTTAAAGAATGAGTAACGATATATGTAAAACCCTTAAAGCAAAAGACTAGTATTGATGCACAAACAACTTACGTGTATTTTGTAACTTAAATTATCGTTGTGTTGAAGTAAAAATATGAAAAACTGATTAAAGAAGTTCAAGCATAATGGCAAATGAAAAAAAAAATTAAGAGTACAAGTGGTTGATGCATGAAGTACCACCCATGACTATTTTAAAATTAGGCCAACCACATTATGGTTGTTATTAAACTCTTGCTTTCGACTTCAGTGTGGCTTTTAATTAGGGTTCAAGAGTCTCATAGCTGTCCAACTTGTTTGGTGGATCGAAATGTATCACCATAATAGTCTGATGTAACCCACATGATCAAATTATCTATCAATCCTGACATACCTGACGGATTAATACTTGACTTAAAATTTACCCTTGACTAATTTTATTAACAGAAATGTTATGGTTACAAAATTATAGATATAGAATGATGTGGCACCATTTAGGTGGTATTTTGGCTATATTTTTAGTTTGATTATTGTAACTTGGAGCAATAATAATAGGGGAAATAATCAGTGTAGTGCAGCAAAGACAAAAGGATAAACCAATTTTGTAGATATTGGTAAATTCAAGGTTTGAAATTGTAACACTTTTTCTTTAAAAAAGCTTTCAAGATCATATAACTACGATACGATGTTATTCCATATTTAACTGTCTAAATCACAACAGGTATTTCATTTCTACTTTAAATTTGTGGGCAATTATAAATGTTTAAAAAAATAAAAATTGCATTTATAACCACCAGAAACTATGAAAATTAGATACAGTTTTCGCACTTAAAAATCTAAAAAAAAATGTTTGCACTCTGAAATGCATACAAATTTATGTTTATAGTATATATGCACTTTCAAGTGTAGAGATTATATTTCTGCACTTCATTTCTTCTTTCTTTCCGCACAAAGAATTGGGTACTTTGTGCACGAACAAGTGACCTAACTGTTTAGTCAACTTACAAGTAATGAACTTCCCATATATACGTATCTTCAGGGTCATGCCATCTTCCTAAAATATTAATTGGGTAGTTTTGACCACAAATGAGAGAAGTCTAACATTAAAAAATAGTTGTCTACCATATTTTAATGAGTTTGACATTGCTTCATAACAAACCATCTCTTTTTGTAACGCTGTCGCCTTTCATAGTACCCAATGATCAAATCAACCACAATCATTCTACAAATAGCTTGTAAAACTCGTATTCTAGACTGTATCTTACACTAATCATGTTCATTTTGAAACAAGAAAGACAATTTACTTGTAAGCTATGAATGGGGGATTCCAAAATGCATTCCATAACACTATATGATAGCAAGAAAAAGAACACATAATTAGTCAAACATCAATTCAATCTTCATTATATGCGTTTGCCTTCTACAACAACATTTCCACTCCCAATTTAACCTAATTGTGACTAGAAAAACAAAACAAAAACCAAAAAACTGAGAGCAAAGTTGGCTCTCTGGTTACATCAGAAACACATTCAATCACCAAAA
Organism: Logfia minima; assembly: GCA_963921325.1. Classification (NCBI taxonomy): domain Eukaryota; kingdom Viridiplantae; phylum Streptophyta; class Magnoliopsida; order Asterales; family Asteraceae; genus Logfia; species Logfia minima. Next base: position 6,053,855 of record OY992771.1, on the reverse strand, counting down.
CCCAATTCATTAGGAAACCATTTTCCTCGTATTTCTATTTTTTACTCACTATATACCAATTACTACAATTACATCCCAAAGATTTGTTAAGGGATGGGTGAACCTCTGAGACCTACAATCTTTAGCTCGTACAATAAATACCTTCTAATGCTAACCAGGGATAAATCCATAAATGTACAATGAATTATTGGACATGCTTACTGTTTTCCAAATAAGAATATGATGGTAACGAAGCTGATTAACCCATACTAGTTTGGGCTTTTGTTATTATCTGTCACTTCAAAATTCCAAGACTCAACTCCAAATACCTCTTCAATCATACTGCATGTAGGCAAGAAATCAGTTTTAGTTCTTAGACTGGAGAAATACCCGCCATCCCACACTCTTGAATCTAAGGGCTCAAAAATAAATTCATTGTTGCCCCATGACTTGTTACAGCCAACCATAACTTTACTCGTGCATGGTGCACCAGCTGTATCAGAGGATGTGCAGGAGTCATATTGATAATCAAGGTCACCATCAGTTTTTTCAGTAAGTTGAGACGTTGAGTCAAAACTACAACTGTCATGCAACTTTCTGGGATGTGAATCATTGTATGGATCCATAATAGGATTCTCACTACCATTCCCACTTTCATAAGAATCAGATATATGAATCCCATCATCTTCCTCTGATCTGTCACTCCCCTGCCACTCGTCATCATCACTGTCAACATTCACCGGATCACATCTGTTCTGCTCTGCCCTTCTGCGCAGCACAAAGATATTGAAGTAGTAGCTAACAATCTCTCGATACGTCCGTGAAGGAAATTCAGCTGCAAGATGGGTCCAGAAATTTTTACCAACGGACACAGGGTTTGAATAAACAACCTCATGAAACAACTCCTCATCCTCTTCGCTCCATTTATCAGCAACGACTTCCCCCATATTATCAAACCCCAACTCTGCAAACCTTTCAACTCCAATGCTTTCTTTTAGGATGTCCTTTGCTTCATTGATGTGTTGTTGAACACATCCAATAGACCCGGGATTTTCACAGTAACAATCAGTTTTATTTCTTATGGCATTGTCATGTACTGTTGGATCATCAGGCATTGGGATGATACAAGATCCCATGAGTTTAACCTCACCTAGATCATACCCACGCCATTCAGGAATGTCAGCTTGATATTCTGGTCCAATTGGGACTTCTTTTATAGGAAATTGTTCTAGAAGGTAAGAATAGTGATTAGAAGTCTGAAATGGTGCCTCTGATTTCAGATCTTCTTCACTTGTTGTACTGCTGGCCCATGATGAGGTGGAAAGGCGGCCAGGAATATCGCTAAACTTGCCACTTATACACCCATAGTCAACTTCATTTATCGGCTTACAGAAGTAGCCCCCATCGTTATCTATCATAGGATAGCACTAATTAAAACAAAGAAAGATAAAACCAATCTAAAAACACACCATTGCAATGAACTATCTCCAATATCACTCAAAGAGGCATCAGTCTTTTGCAATCAAGCAACAAAATCTATAACACATAGTGAATACTAACGTCTATAGCAATACATAACTATGCATAAACACCTATTTAATATATAACAAAAATATTTGAAATTTACAAATGCTTGCAAAACAAAAGCATTTAAACTTAACTCTGCCCTACCCACCTGAATGAAGGGGCACATGTTCCTTACTAAAATGCAAAGTAGGAACCAAATCGCAGCTATGTTCCAACTTCAAGTGCTTGGAAGAAACATGATATTCCTCTTCGGCCAGTTGTCGTTTCTGCACCATGATTTACTGCAAGATGATGTTCAAACATGTCAGTCTTGAAACATAAGGAACCATAAACTGCTAACATATAAGACACACAGACAACCATATTTCTTTCTCAGCTGGCCTATATAAGTAAGTAAATGTCTGTATGTATGTATGTATGTATACAAATATAGAAGTTATATTTAGATATTGAAATAGAAAAGGCTCATTCTAGGAGTGGGGCTCATAAGTATTTAAAGTGGTAAGATGTAAAGATGACTTGATGATCTGACAAAGACTAATATTAAACCGCACGTGGCAACTCAACCCAAAATAAATGAAATTAATATTACTTTCAAAATTAATTTTATACAAATATACATCAATATTTAATCCAAAATTTCGCGAAAATTTAATATATACCGCGTAATAAGGACTGGAAGATGATTTGTAATATCAAAATTTGGATCACTAATAACTGTAATTTAAAAAGGAAATAGCTTTATTTATACCTTTAAGTAAATTCGTACGTAGTTGAAACGCTAACGCTAGATCCCCAATTTGAGGAAACCCTAACCCTAGATCCCCAATTTAAAAAATTCACGAATTCGAACAGATCGTAAATACAAAACGCATATATTTATCTGAAATTCAGATATGTTAACAAAATGAAACGATTATACAACAAGAAATGATTCGATTCACAAACCCTATATAGATTGGGAAAAAAAAAAGAGAGTCAAGATCTGTTAAACGGAACAAAAAACTTCAGATCCACAGAAGAAAGCCGATTGATTTACCGAAACGAATGACAGATCTAACAGATCTGATGAAAAATCAACAAAAATATGAAACCCTAACCTAGAAACCGATTCCCTCAACGGCAGGCTTTAAAAAATAGCTTAATCGATAGACGAATATGAGAATCGAAAGAATTCGCTATCAATTTGGAGCGTGAAGAGTGAATCGGTATCGAATTTAAAAAATTAGGGTTAGAAAGAAAAAGATTTAAAGAATAGGGACACGAATTGCACGAAAAGGTAAAGCTGAAGTCGAAGATTTTTTGTAACCAATTGTCTGAAAATAAAATGGAAATTACGGAAAAGGATATGCGGCTCTGGTTTTATTGACTTGTTTTGATTATTCTTTTATGGGTGTTTTAGGTATTTTAGTCAAAAGCAGAAAAACACGTTGTGCAAGTGTGCAACTTGTCTTGACTCCTGAATAGTAAGTCGACAGTTTTTTCTTCTGCTACTTAAAATAACATAGAATTTCATTATTATTAATTAATTTTTTTTAAATGAACAACTAACTAATGCATTTCTCTTATGATACATGTCAAAAAAGAATTTGAATAGACACTAATCTCACATAAAATAAAGAGTGGGATCGCAGTAATTTAATAGCACTAATATTCTGTGGGTCGATTTAATTTTCACAGTTAATCAAAGATTCACATGGTTCATTAAATACGTCAAACAAAGATTTCTAGACTTTTAACTTTTTGTTTATCAAACTTTAATGTTCAATAATTTACTACATGAGTATCAGTTACAAATATTTATTTTGCAAATTCAAGATATGGTTGTTCTTGACTTTTTCATCTTTAATATGAATTTTTTTGAGTATCTTTATACAACCACCATCCATCATAATCGTCAATCACTATATACCACTGTTTAAAATATTAACCGAAGTCACACAATACTCCAAACATAAACACAAACTTATAACAAATCCTAATATACAAATTATCAAACCTAAAACCCAAATCTTTCACAAATTTAAAACTATTGAAATCATTTAAAATCTGAAACAAAAAGGAAACCTTTTCAGATCTGTACATAAAGCGACAAAAAAAAAATGCTCAAATGATGATGTTTTGCGGTGGACGCAACAGAAGTTTCAACGACATGTGGTGGTGGTAGAAACGAGATCTGAGAAACGTAAAACAAGATTCGAGTCAATGGCAACAACCGAATGTGGAATGGTGATGTGGTGGTGTTGAGTGAAAATCTTTGGGGAAGAGAAGGGAAGAGTGAGAGGAAATGGAAGAGAAGATATTTGTGAATGGTAAGTGGTGAGAGAGTTAGAGAGAGATGGAAGTATGGAGAAAAAATTCGAAAGTTTTGGAAAAATGAGGTAGAGAGGAGAAGAGGTTTTTAATGAGGTATTAACGTACTTAATGAACTGCAAGAATCTTTGTTTGACCGCGGGAATTAGGTTGACACCTGGGATATTGGTGCTATGTGGCTAGTTTTGATTAGATTTGAATTATCGCGGTCTTACTGTCCATTTGCAGGATCAATGTCTATTTCAAAGAAATATATACTGATACGGATCATGAGAATTAAATGCATTCATTGACTATCTATTTAAAAAAAAATTCTTGAAAAATTACTTAGAGATGGTAATAATACTATATCATTATATATAATATACAAGTAAATTCACAGATATATACAACAAGTATACAACATACATACTATTCATTGGACCTCTTTCAACGTCACAACGATAATAAAAATGTGTTATATGTTTTAATTTCGTTCTATTTTCAATATAATAATAAGTAAGTGATTTAAAAACGGGAAGCTAATATATAGTGCTACCATACCGAAAGTTTGCACAATGTTAAATATAATTGAGCAGTAGTAATGTGATACGTAAAAACTTAGAATGTTTGCAATTTGAAGTTTCGGCGAGTTTCGTCTGAAGTGTTATAATCTTTTAATGACTAAATGAACAATAAATTTACGATAATATAAAATGAATCGATCACAAATACGTTAACGTCTTAGACGATAGAATCCAATCAAATATTACGATTGATTGCATTAATAAATATAGATCAAACTAAGATTTACCTCTCTTCTCTTCCCCCACCCTTACCCTTTTATCTTTCTTTTGTCTATTCTACCCCACATTAACAAGGTATATTATAGATAGTTAACAATTGTCCCAATCTTAACTAACATGATACATTTAGGTAGCGATTGATTTGAATGTGAAACCAGAAATGGGTGTAGGTTCGTAAAAATAACAGGGAAAAAAGATGTATATGAGAACAAGGATTGAGTTTTGAGTGAGAACAAGTTAATATAATATTACATAAAAGTAAAGAAACTAAAAAGTGAAAAACATAAGACAGATGAATACAGATGTTGAGTGAGATGTTGAGTGAGACACAGAGAATGAAGCTCACTTTGTGGGTGTTAGGGGAAGCATGCATAAAAGCATCCCTCTCCTTCTTTTATGCATGTTTCCCCGTACACACATAAGGAGTGCAATCAGACAATCCCTTTGTAATTATTGAATAACAACGGATATCGTGTGTCAGTATCCCTCATAAGAACCCACCGAATTGATGGGGTCTAGAAAACCATGATTTTGTCCTTTCGAGTATAGATCTCAAATTCACAACCTACATCCTAATACCAAACAGATGATTTCATACCCAAACCTAAAACCCATACCCAAACCTTCTCAAACAAACACCCTTATTTCTAGCTTTCCTCTCGAATACAATATTTATAACAATGTCATTTAGTTGACATCATACAATGTAATGATGAAATTTGTTGTGAAAATGACATTCGTTTTCACACATTGTAGTTGACATCATACAATGTAATGATGAAATTTGTTGTGAAAATGACATTCGTTTTCACACATTAAATCCATTTATGTCTATATATGTCATATGTGATTATACTGATAAACTAAGATCCGAAAAGTAATAGCCAGTATTCTTGCTATTGTAGTTATAGAAGGTGATGTTCAAAACTGCCCAGTTTTCAAGCTGATGAAGGTTAATCCATACATTGGTGCATATTACTGAATTAACACATAACCTATTAATTACAGAGTTCTTGTTTGAATTTTATCATGGCAGAAAAGTACTGTTAAGGTCATAAGTTTTGCTAGGAGGTTGCTCCCACAGTATGGATGCATACTGCTGTATTAGTTTAACGCCATTTCATTTCATTGACATTATACAAAGATATAATGAAGATTTGTTGTGAAGATATAATATCTGTTCTCCCTCAAATTGAATCCTTGTATATGTTTTTGTAAATTTCGTCATGTTATTTACAACAAAAATTATTCATTTGTCAGAAGTCATTCATATTTTCTACAGCAATGAGGCAAGCTAGAAGAGGCCTAGAATGATCACGCTGAGCTCCAAACTTCTATAAACAACAGCAGCATTTATAAACTTAAACAAGACCAGACCATCATCTAATACCTGATATGGGTCCTGGGCACATGAACGATTCATAGATCAACACCCTCATCAAGGCCTTTAGAACTGATCATCACATTTGAATCTATTTGCTTGTCAAATTTCTTCTTCCTTCGATCTTCAAACTCTTGAAATCCCTCCATCTGAGAGTAAATGCCAATCCTTTTAGACCATTACAAATTTTTTTAACATTTTTGTTTTGTCATACATGGTGTGAAATTGAATGAAGATGTGGCTACGGTATAGTCTCTCTTCTTTCTTTCTCTCTTTTTTTTTTTTTTTTTTTTTTTTTTTAAGAGAATTTGAAATGGACCAATTTATGCCTTTCACTTTTGTGGCTGAAAATGAATATTTTAGAATCAGACAATTGAATGTTAAACTTTACCTGTTGGAACTGATCCATAGATATGGGATTGCCATGCAATGAAATATTCTGTAGAGTCTTGCATTCTTTCAATAAACTTGGAGGAATCTGTAGAAGAACAACACCTTATCATAATCATACGACTACAATGACATGAAGATATACAAGGATACAGGAAGACCACCAAATGACATGAAAAGGAAAGCTACCTGTTTCAGATTGTTATGGTCTAAGCACAGAGACTTCAGATGAATGAGACTGCAAACCGACGTAGGAAGTTCTTCAATGGAATTTTCTGAGCAGAAAAAATATAAAAAAAGAACCATGAGACTAAGAAAGTGAATTTGGAATACAGGAATAAGAATGAAGCAAAAGAAAAAATGAAGAATACGGTTTGCTTGTAGCTCTTCCAAAGAAAAACAGCTTCCTATAGATTCTGGAAGCGACTTTAGTGTATTATGCGATACATTTAGTAGCAACAACTGCATTTTCAGAAACTCAAATGAGCTTTACAACATTAACACACCATACAACTAATCAAGTGCATTGCATTGGTATTTGATAACAGAAAAAAGTGATCTGTCAATTAAGAAGACGAGAGAATTTGGGAATAATGATGCATAGATCAAATAGAACATCAGCTTGACAAAATTTCATGACTAGATTTCATTAACATTAATAGTCAAATAACGAATATGTTAGTGAGATGCTAGAGGCAGTCACTTACATTGCGCAAGCTTCCAATGGTTTCAGGCAGGCTGATTAACAAGTTGGCAGAAATGGATAACCGCTCGAGTCTCACCAATTGGCCCACTGAACAAAAAGCATCATTAAAAACAACAGAAAGATAAACTTAACAATATTAACAAGAAAACATTATATTATATACAATAATATACATATGTGTGTGTGTGTGTCTATACACAAGAGAGAGAGAGAGAGAGAGAGAGAGAAAGAGAGAGATGGAGAGATTGGAGGTGAAGGAAAATACCTTCATCTGGCAAAGTGGTAAGTCTATTCCCATCGAGTATGATAAATTTTAAGGACTGAAGTTTCCCGATATTCATAGGAAAACGCGCAATTACGTTATTTGCCAAAATCTGAAATCAAGGTACCACCATGTAAGATATCATTATCTGTAACACCCCAAAAATGTAACTTTTGTTTATCAAGAGTGTTAGTTTGTTTCGTTATTATGATTAGAAATTTTAAGATTTGATGGTTATCTAAACTTGATAGGTAGTGATTAAAATTTACAGATTGTGATTTAACAAATCCGTTTATAAATGTTAACCAAGATATGGTATATTAGTACAATAAGCATAAGGGTATTATGGACTTTTAACTAGTAATTTAGGGTGGAACCTCTATATTATAAATAGAAAGAGAAATAGAGCTGGTAAGAGGGCTTTGGCGGCTGGGATTGAAAAAACAGAAAACAGAGGCACGGTCAACCGCCACCATCACAGTTTTCCGGCGAAGACAGCGGCAGAAATGAACAACACCAACATGTCGAGTTCAAGTTCATTCTTTTCAAAAGAATTCCGAGTTTTGTTATCTCAACGGTTATGAGCAGAGAGGATGGATTTCGATCAATGTCTTAGCTAGATTTCTCCGACTAATATGTCTTGGGTCATGAGTGACCGTGAACCAAGTGGAAGCTGCGGGGAGCAGCTTAGTGGACGAATAAAATTAGAGAGCAAGTAGTGAGTGCCACTAGTGTTGATGACGATTTCAATGAGTAATAACAAGAAAATGGAGATTCAAGATGGCTTCTTTTTGTAGGTTTACCGGGCGGCGTTTTCAGGCGAACATATTGAATGTTTCATTTTCCGGCAAGATGAAGCAACATCCGAACACTTCAATTATCCACTTTTGGATATAGAGAGGGATAGGTGAGAAAGGGAAGCTTTAAAAGTGGCCGGAGACGGCGACGTACGAAACCGACCGAGCAATATCCGATGAATATATGTGTTGTACACATCCACGTGAGGTCCCCGGTCTACTATACATCAGCAACTCAAGAAGTCCATAGCGATGAAGAGTATGACATCATGCTTCGTTGTGATTGGTGGAAATACAACACATGTAGAAAGTATGATCTTGTAGGGACCACAGAAACTTCCCTTTTAACCGTTTGTTTGTTAGAGGGAAGCAAATCTCACAGCGACACGTGTCATTCTATTTCCTAGATAATAGGAGATATTTACAGGAAAATGTGTGTCTATAAATTACGTGACATATTGTAATGATTTGTTTACCGATTTGTAGCTATCATTTGATCTTGATCAGTGATAAGGATTGTCCAACTACGAATTAAGTCAGTGAGTAATAGAGGTTCTATTCTCACAGCGAGTAACGCTTTAACTTGTAATCATATTGAATTAGTTCTAGCATAGGCTTTAACTATTCCGCAATTCGATATGTCGATATAATTTGTTATCAATAAATTCATCATTCAAGTTAACTTGTGTTCAGATATCTGTTTACTAGCTTTCATACTTTGCAATTGCTCACTCTGTTTATTATACAAGTATTTTAAAATGACTAATAACTGTTAAGAATTTTAAAATACTGTAATTAACGAGTTAAATTGTATTCACCCCCTCTACAATTCAAGTTATTGTATTGAACTCGATATCAATTAAACCATAAATGGTATCAAGGACTTAGGGACTTACAGATAGTATACTTAATTATTATTGATAGTTTATCATGATTTCAGCATGGATCAAACTAGTTAGACTTCAAATCAAAAGCAAAGGTGAATTTCACGTATTTTTCCCAAAACGGGGACACACATCAAAATGTGTTTTACACAACTTTTTTAAAAATGGTCATTAAATAGATATTGTTTTGGTAGCATTAAGTGCAGTTAAGTACATAAAGTTTACGACTACTTTAGTTATTGTTGTTGTGAACTTTTTGGCACTTGAGTGCATTTGGTGTGATCCCGTATTAGTGTGCTAATTACTTTCAAGCATGACAAGTTGACGATCTCGTTGGGTTATTTGTTATTGTGAACTTGTTGTGTTTGTAGCGCTTAGTATAACTCAGCTATGTTGTTTAGATTGTATGGATCCATTACATATGTGTTAGCATGTTTATAGCATATGTGGGTCTCCCCCACCCAATTAGAATAGATGTATGAGCTTTCGTGCTCAATGGGCAAATGATTGGTAATAGAAATGTTATTTAAAGTTTTAGCTCTTTTTTAACTAAACATTTTTAGAGTACTAATGTTGAGATTTTAGCGATAAACCCGTGTACTCACAAAGCTTACTAGCTAACCCCGTGTGTATGATATGTGTCCTTAGGCAAGGATGCAGCTGGACCAAGTGGCAAAGGAAAGGAACTTGCTTAGAGTACGAGATTGACGAATTAGAGGATAGTTTTTATACATGTAACTAGCCATAGTTAGTATAGCATCTTTATTATAGTAGTGAGCGTTGGTTACACCTGATTTTGAGTAACTATTTATTTTAAATTCAGCTTCTTTAATATGTAAAACTTAATACACGTTGTTTGGTTATTATCTACGTTTGTAAAATTATTATACTTATAAAAAATGCAACTTAAAATCTGGGTGTAACATTATCTTAAAAGTCAGAAAGAACTATAGCAGTCACTTATTTTTCGCAAATCTCAAACTTTAACTTGCTATTTAGAAAATGCATATGATATGTTCTAAGAATTACAAAATGTAATAATGCAAATGTTTCAAGTCATACCAGTCTCTGTATATTTGTTAGTTTGCTGATCTCCTCTGGAACATCAACTGCAATAGTCACATGAGAGAAATGATGTGTACAGATTTAGACTCTAGAACATCTCTCAAACGCAATTGAAAATATAAGAACATCTCTCAAACGCAATTAAAAAGTAGAAAGTGGAGTAAACAAAAATACGAAAATGATTCGTTGTCAAATGAGACGCTGAATCTGTAATGGTCTTTCAACATATTTATACTAGAAGTCTAGAACAATTCTAAATTCTATGAAATGAAAAATTGGAAAGGATAATTATCCTTTAAAGTACACCTAAGAACATTTCATAGCCACAAATATCAACTACTGACTATAGCAAAAGGATCATGTGAAGCAAAATGTGTCAAATTAAACACGGTCCGTCAAGAAAATATATGATGTTAAAAAAGCATATATCATTACCTAATTTGTTTTGTGTCAAATCAAGCGTCCGTACGGATTTGCCCAGCTCTAGAACTTCATCTGGAAATGACTGTTTCACCAATCAAACCAAAATACCAAATCAGCGCATTAAATATCTACTCAAGATTTAACTATGTGAAGTTTTTTCGAAATCATAACCAGTAAAACAGCAATCAAGACAGACAAGCAAACTGCATATATAATAATAGATATACTAGATTAATTTGAAATCCCAAACAAATTAACAAGACACAAGAGGTGATTAACTGATCCATGCACCGAACCATCTGTACAGTTATGGATAATGAGATCATAACCTGGTTCTTGGTGAGGATAAACTGTTGGAATCAACATACTATTTGTATCTTGCGTTCGGCACTTCAAATATGTGACACCCCCATATTATTAAAGCTAATAATTTCACTCAACCTTTACAACTAAATGCAAACATGTATAAAGTTCCGTGTATGCCTATTTATGAAACTATTATTCTATTAAAATTCCAAACCAATTATACCAGTGCACATACATGCACACAATGCTATCATGCATTACCACACACAAGTGACTTTACTTATTTAAAATGGTGTAAGGTGTTACTTCAAGTGAACGAAAGTCAACCATCTTGCAAAGAGGGTAAAAGTCCATAACTTTAAATTCTGTAGCACAAAATACAAACCGCTAATTTAAATAGTAAATGAATTTAGAAAATAACTATTTGTTCAGATTCTTAACCACATATGATAATAAAATGCCTTACTTTTTCAAATCACATGACTAACTTTTTAAAATAAAATGCCTTACTTATTTGCAGAAAATGTTACCCCAGTGTAGTGCACAGACAAATTCATCCACCGCACCTCCACATCACTAACAGCTAAATCTCATGCACAGTGACTCCATCCTTACATATTACTAGTTTTTACTAGTACCTTTCTCGATACAAGTTTTTAGCTCCAAAATGATTCCACTAGTAGCGGAACTTTTAGAGTTAAATCTAGTGTTATCTATTTAACATCTGCTTCTCGGTTTCACCCCCTTTCTAATGTATTTTTTTACCATTTCTAAGCCTACACAACCAGTCTGTTATCTAAATTTCAACAATTTCATTTCAGATGCATATGTGGAATTTAGATGCAATGTATATATACGCATCGAAATTATAACTGCTCTTTTATAATGATTTAGTCCAGATTACCTCTTACCGTTCCTATTTATGTTTGAGTTCGTATTGTAAGTCTTTCGTGTATATTAGTTTCAACATTTACATTCTAAGTCAAACTTTCAACCAAACTTACCTGTTTACAATTGACTGTCTTGAAAACCCCCAATATTTCATAACATAAACCCTAATTTATATAAAATAGCTCATAAACTACACACCTTCACATAATTCTACTGTATTAAACACAAATACAATGATTTTTGTAAGCAAAACTCATAAATAATCAAAATCTGACCTTTAATTTAGCGTCGCGTAAGGCAACAATGCCAGTGGCGCGCCATCTAGAAAGACGACTAGATTTAGAATCGGCGTTCTTGCTCGCAAAACAACCCATTCTTCGCTAAAATTTGTTCTGATCGCCAACTACTGGGGTAGTTGACAGTTATGGCGATGATGACGAAGAAATTGGGCCAGAGACTTTTTGCGATCCGGGTTGGTTTTTTCATATGGCGCACACCTTATAAAACTTGGCGTGGAATATAACGCAATGTCGCTTGGTCGAATTAACTCCGTCTTACCATTTTTTAACCCATACACCACCGTAAAAAAATTAGATGCATGAATCGATTCACTTTTACAAGTACATTTATAAAAACTTTATATCTATACACATTATAAATTGTTTACACTTTTTCTTTGTGATGTTAAAAGATTTAAGATCTGAAATGACTAAATTACCCTTACCTAATTTAAGCAACAACTACAAAAGTGAAAATAAAATCCCACCACCATAAACTAAAATCGTTTTTTATACATAATGTACCGCTGCATTGCACGAGAAGTTTATTAATAAGTATTAATATATTTACGAATTTAAAAATCTCTACTAATTACTTTAATTAAGTAACTTTCCACTCACTAAAATTCCTCTTGTCTAAATAAACCCACACATATTTTGCTATAATTAAAAATAGAAAATATGAATTCTTATATCGGAGCGAATGTAGTATTTAAAATTTTATATATATTCTTATAAACATTCAAAATTACATTACTATCCTTATAAAATTTAATATTACGTCATTATCTTTTCAAATCTTGAAAATACACTATATTCGAATAAATAATTTCACTACAACAGAAGTGCAACTAAGAAACGTGTTTTAATCCCCTATTGAAGCCAGTTGGCCAATAGGTTTCAGCCACATAAAACTTTTGAAAACATGTCTCTAGAACTTGAATAGAGATCGGTTGCTTATTAACTAACATATCTCTATTCTCTTTTTCTGATTTTTTAGAAACACAAAGAGACTTATTGGTTAATAACCAATATGTTTCTATTCTTTTATTTCATTTTCTAAAAGAAAATTATAATATTTACAAAATCTTTAAAAAAATTTCAAAAAGCCTGTAATAATTTGTCAAATCTATCTGAAATATTTTTAACTAACGCAAAATATACCAAATCTCTTCGCAAACAAAATAAACTATATATACAAATCTAACGTATACAACATCTCCATTCGGCATGTATTTTACATACAACAAACGCATAGAACTTTCGGAATGAGAAATACGTCTAATAATATGTTCTCACATAATACGTGTTCCATAAACATTTTCGTCATAAAATTGTCCAAATTACTTCATATGAACAGCTTTCAACATCTCAAACCCACACAGATGTGTCATTTAAATTTTGGAAGATAAGATAACGTATAATTTTAGTATAGCAGTATAAATTATATTAGTTCTTTGATTAAAATTATAGTTATATAGATAAGTTCATAATATTAATATATAAAAAGTTATAAATAAAAGGATTCATGTTATAGCTAGCTATTATTAATGTTTCGTTTACTCTTTAATAACTACATTTCTTGCACTAACATCTCATAATAATAATAATAATAATAATTATTATTATTATTATTATTATTATTATTATTATTATTATTATTACTACTATATTATATTTTATAGTTTGATATTGTTACTATTTTTCTTTTGTTATTATGTTTTATAAACATCTCAAATTATAGTTTGATATCGTTACTATTTTTCTTTTGTTATTATGTTTTATAAACATCTCAAACGGGTACATCTATTACAAATAGGTGTCGAGCCAACCGACTAGGCTCAAGTCCCATTCCTCTAAATTCATAATGAACTAGAGCTGAATATAAAAAGCTCAGACTTATTCATTTATTACATAACATTAATTATTTTTTTTATTGTTTTTGTTTATATATAATATTTACTTTATTGTTTTTAAATTCTAAGAGTAAATAGGTAAACTGTTGAGTTTTTTTTATTCAAGTTACCTTAGGAGGATGAGTCAATTTTTTACTCATATATTTGGAACTTAATATTTTCGTGACCGTTTCTGACTTTTTTCTTGACTACCCCAATGATGTATATCTAGCGAATGTTCAAACTTTAGACCTATTGTGAATATATCAAGATAGTTTACCTTTGACCACATCGTAATGATTAACTATTGTATACAAGAGTCTTATAGTGTAATTATATAATATATTATATTATATATTAACGTATATAAATGATAAGATCGTTTAGGATCATGAGTCTGTTCGAACACAATATAAGAAGCTCGATCTCATTTAATAGACATTATCATGCATTTTCGTTTTAAGCATAACCAAGGCGGAGGATTATATTTGTAAGAAAGTATTCGCCAAATGTTTGTGGTGACTGTTCATGTTTTCAAACTGATTAATTTTGTATGAACTATGTCCGAAACTAATATTTATATCTCGTATTCAAGTTCGGTATTTTTTCTTCTTGATATGCCTTCATATAGGAGAATATATAGGTCGTGTGTCTTATTTTCTCATCATTTTTATGCCTCTCCTCGTGCCACCAGACATTTGTAAAATATATATAATGTTATAAGAAAATTTATATTTGTTCATTTCGACATCTTACTCACTTTCCTCTCAGCTTTTTAGCCCGCCCCTTCTTTCTCAAGTAGGCTAAACAAAATTTGAAAAAATATATGTATATAAAAAAATTACATATATAAAAGAACAAGAATTTAAGATTTATTTATATGTTATATAACAAGATGTAATGTATATGCCTTTAATTAAAGAAGATAATTGTTAAGTTATTGGATTTGTTGGCAATTTTAAACTAAAATTTAACTGTGGTGAAAGTTGTTATTGAGATAGTAAAGAAAAAGGAAAAACTAGAAGTATTGTGGTTGATGTGTACGTTTAGACAAATCGTTGAAAAATAGAGACTACTTTGGTTAAAAATTAATAAGTCTCCGTTATTTTATAAGTTTATATTCTATTATTTGTTAAATTTTAACTTTTTTTTATTATACGAGGTAAAGTTTCAAAACCTCTCTATTGTATTTGATATTTACTTTTTTAATCATTCCAGAAAAGAAAAGTTTTCTTTTTTATCAAGGTAAAAAAAAACAAGTCAACATATAATAAAGAGGTTTTAAAAGTTTATTTTATACAATAGAATTTTTAAAATTATACTCATACAATTGAAAAATATTTAAAATTTAACTCATAACAAAACAATTATCCTTTCTTTTAAATCCGAGGGTTGGTTAGCAATCACATAGAGACCTGTTGGTTTGGCGTGGCCCCAATTCTTACCAGCTAAGAGACCAATTGCTTTTTGTCAACTGGTTTCTACACTAAAAACAGGTCCCTTTTATTCTTTTCTGTAGTTGTGTTCAATTATAAATAAATAATCATATCATTTTAATTCAATGAAGTATCAATTAAGAAATATTATGAGAATTTTACTCTTGTTACCAAATCAAAATTCACCATCATCGGTCCCCCAATTAAAGCACAAGGAGTGAGCTAAAGTGGCATCTACGTTCAACATCGAAAATGTCAGGAGTTAGCATTTCGTCACTTTCGGTCGCTGAGAAATAAATTTGTACATCATAAATGTACTATAGTGATGCACTGAAAAAACTCTAAAACTCCGATGCATCACTTTAATATCAAGTGCATCATCGGTTTGCTCCCTTTCTTTGTAAGGAGCTCTTTGCTGTCATGATCCTTACCCTATGTATTATACAATTTAAGTATGTTGGTTTTAGAAAGTTTTAGAAAGTTACTATATAGTTGATTTTCGTAAGTCTTTATAGCCTAATAACAGCAAACATAAATAACACTCTTATGTGTCTGACATCAAAATCAACCTTCATTGTGATGTGCCGTTCAATTCGATAATTATATAACCTACAGCCAGTGTCTTTATATGTGATTATCCTAATCCTGAGTTACATACTATATTCAGGTCACTACTTTTGACCGACGATAATGATTAAATCAATTTTTTGTAGTAGAATCGGGTTCAAGTAAACAGGGTGCTAACGTATCCAGAATAAACAACATCCTTAGCCATCCATTTCATTTATTTGTTTTCCTTTCTTCAGTCAACACTCAATTAGAGATGGTAATGGATGTCCATTGGATATTAAAAAATTGTTAAAAATTATGATCATCGTAACATAGTTTGCGTTGAATAATTAAAAACACTTATCTTTTGTTCTTTGCGTTGCTAGACACGTTTTGATCGATGTTTATCTCCGATCGTTAACTTTCGTTGTATGGTGATTATAAAAATTTAGCAAAATGATGTTATATTATAAATAGGGATGTAAGCGTTTCAAGTTACTAATAATATATAATGAAAATGTTGAGAGAAAATCACTAAAGTTCACTAAAAATTTCAGAAGTTTATAGATTATTTATAAATGTATATGTATATTTGTACTCGTATGTATGTATTTTGGGTGATAAGAGATTAGTCCATGAATGACAATTTAACATCCACATCCAATCCACTAATAATCTACATATATATTCATATCCTCAATACATCCATTTAGATCGTTCATATCCACTACTGGTGAATGGATAGGGTGAATATCCACTAGATCGGATGATGATTGTCATCCCTACACCTAATACCCATCTTTTTTCATGTGGTTTACCACCCTATCATCACCCATTATATTCCGGCCACAATCCCTGATCTTTTGAAAATTTAAGTATGCAATGATGTTAAACGAATGCAATTAAGATAAAAGAAAATATAAAAATATAATTTTGGGAACATTACTTTGTATTAGAATTTCTCTCAATTACAACTCTCACTACATTTTTGTGTACAACGGATTGATGTTGTGATTTGAGGCTACCCAATTCTCTTTCACTTCTTTACTTATATAGCCAACAAATAAATAAATGGAAGGCGTGATTATGTAAACGTGGGATTGTTGGTTCACTTTCTCATGCATGGCCATAACTTTGAATCGGTAATCGATGTTGCACGTTTCCTTTTTTTTTTTTTGCTTGTTTTTGTTGGAGGATTTGGTCATGGTTGCAACTGCCAGAATCAAGTTCCACTTCTTTTGACTTAGAATGATTTTTCTTCTCGTACGTCTTTACTTCCATCTTAGATGCTGCAAAGATCATCACGGATCAATCTCACCACCAGCACCTTCGTCATATTTCGGCGACCTACCACCACATGCACCTGACAACTTTATTTCTATGGCGAATTCATCTTCAGTCTTAGGAGTTAATAAGTAGAGTTTTTTTAATTAAAATATATTCGATCTTAGAGTTGATCGGTAGGGTTTTAAAAATAATTTTGAATTAAAACATGTATACTAGAGTTTAGAGTTGATAAACTAAAAGTTTTTCTAGATTGTATTATCAAATAGTGTATTAAATACTTTAAAAAATATTTGAATTTTTTAATAAAATTAGTCTCATATTAAAGATCTTAAAAAATTGAGTAATTTGGTATAATTATTTTAAATTTTATAACCTAGTTATTTTAAATTTATAACCTAATAAACTGTAACTACAAATATATAGAAAATATATTAACTAATAATATGTAATTAATTAATTTGATCTAAACTATAAACACACACATTACTATTATGTTCGTAACATAACAGCAACCACCCTCACTCTTATAAATCTTACATGGAAGAAAGAACAAAACCACAATCAACTATAACCTAATTAAAGCTTTAAGATATATTTACATGTGTTCAACCCTGTGCCCCCAAGATGGTAGTTTGGTGGTGAAGGTCTAGAAATCACCAAAACTCTAGTTCAATCTCTACTAGTTGCAATAAAATCATATTCAACTAAACTATAGTCATGTTTTTTAATATAGGCTCTGATAAGTGTTAATTTGTATATATTTTTACGTATAAATTATAGTTGATTTATTTATAATTATGTATAACGAAAAGAAAGCTAATCGAGGGCTGAATGCAAAAGATAGAGAAATTCGGCATCAACTCGTCGAGCGATGTTAAGGAGGAGCCCGTCGAGCGAAGGGATAAAATAATTTAAGGAGTCCATAATATATTTCAAGACTTGGAGATAAAGATAAAAACCATTTAAACTTCGTTTTCAACCGACCTCAAGATAGGATATGAAGTCTACAGTTGTTTCTAAAGTTAGATGAAGATAAAATTTCATTAAAATGAATTAAAGATAAAAGATAAGAGTAAACTGAGATCTGATGCTCGCATGCTGCACAACTATATCGCACCACGAGCTTCAGTCGACACTCTTCATCTATAAATAGAGGCTTAGTTTTCATTTGTATAAAAAGATATGTTATATTAGAGAATTCATTATTCAATTTTAGATTAGGTTTATTTTTGTCGAGTACTCACAAACATTGTAGGAAGAATAACGAGCATTCAACTTCTTAATCAAAGAAGTAATAGTATGGTTTTCAAGTTTCTTGCATTTTTATTATGTTTATTTGATTATCTATTGTTTGTGCAATTAATTTGTCTATAAATTTGGTATAATATTTTATATAAATGAAATTACTTCATATGTGAAACAATGGATTATATATTGTTAAAAGCTTTTGTTAAGAAATCAATCAAGTTGCTTTTGAATTATTTTGAAATATGATGACGCATATTATGATTACTTTTGACTGGAAAACAGTCACATGAATCCCCTAAAGTAAACTGAATAAGAAACGGTTTTTGAGAAGGACATGCCGAGTGTTTGTCATATACTCACCGAGCGGAGTATTGAATTTATATTGATTTTAATTGTGCATTTGTTGTTAATTAAATACTAATAAACTTTATTTTATATCAGTTAATTAAAATGTATTTTACCTGCATATAAGTTAAAATATATAGTAATGATAGTTAATGTGTGCCCTCGACATACTTGGATCGTGTCATCTACTTGTTATGTCGTAACAATTTCCGTTTTTAATAAATTGTTTCGTTAGAAGTAATGAATTCTATATAAATATCTTATTTGAATTATCATTGTTATGTCGAATGTGCTTATCTATGTTATTTGCTTTGTTTTAATCATATTTGTAGTCTAAATCAGATCTAGTTATGGTTTTAATCCACTGTTATCAAAATAATTCTGGGACGATATAAGTTTACTTACTATACTATGCCATAATATGTGATAGATCCTCTTGCCTTACATACGTGTTACGTTCATATTATTTTACTTAACCAATCATGTTTATAAATTTAAAGTTTTGAAAACGGGAAAAAACATTAAAAAACAGAAAAAAAGAAAAATTCAGAAAAATGAAATAAAACATTTGAAAAATGAAAAAAAAATTTAAAAAACGAAAAAAAATTGTTTAAAAAGCTAAAAAAACAAAACAAAAGTTTTGAAAGCGAAAAAACCCTGAAAAAGTGGAAATATGACAAAAACGGAAAAAAGTCTCAAAATCGAAAAAAAGTCTAAAAACGAAAAAAAGTCTAGAAATGAAAAAAAAACCCGGAAAAACATTTAAATAACGAAAAAAAGCTAAAAATATAAAAAAAAAAAACCGAAAAAACGTCCAGAAACAAAAAGAAAAACATTTGAAAATCGAAAAAATGGAACAAAGGACAAAACCGGAAAAAACGTCTAAAAAAAAAACGAAAAAACCGTTTAAAAACAAAAAATGACAAAAACAAATAAAAACGGAAAAGCTTTTTAAAAACGATAAAAACTGAAAAACCAGAAACAACGTTTAGAAAATGAAAAACGACAAAAATGAAAAAAAT
This sequence comes from Logfia minima, assembly GCA_963921325.1. Lineage (NCBI taxonomy): Eukaryota > Viridiplantae > Streptophyta > Magnoliopsida > Asterales > Asteraceae > Logfia > Logfia minima. The sequence goes on along the minus strand of OY992771.1, from coordinate 6,034,086 downwards.
GGAAAAAAAATGTTCAAAACGAAAAAAAACGATTAAAAAACTGGAAAAATCGAAAAAAAAAACGGCGAAAATTATTATTATTTTTTTTTTGAAAGAACGAAATTATAAATTAAATATATATAAAAAAGATGGAGAAAATTAGTAACTTTCTTATATTAAATGGGTCGACCCTGATCCAGATCCCTTTATATGGATTAGTTGGATCTGGATCAGATCACGATTCATTAACAAATGGGTCGATCCATACCCTTTTAATAGGATCTTGATCCGGATCGGATCACGATTCATTAACAAATAGGTTAGATCCAGACCTTTTTAATAAGATCTTGTGATCCATTAAATCATGACAAGGTCAGACGACATTCCTAAGCGTAGTGACGTAGTAGGATCTTATTTATAGGTTGGCCAAAATAAGTTTAAACACGAATGAGTTTAAAAAATGCTTAATAATTTCAGATGGTAGCAAGTGCCGAAAATGTTTGGAACTTATATAATGTCAGGATACCACAATATATAAATTTGTCATTTAAAAATCCTGAAATGCAAATGACCCTTCTTTAAATAAATTAACATAAACCAAAACAAAAATTAACAGAAGTGTAATATTAATATTAAATATAATATAATGTAAAGTAGATTTATAAGAAAAGAAAAAAAGAAAAGCACTTCACCTATAATATGGCATGATGTCTCGTGCGTATAGTGTATCCTCTAATTACATATTTGTAAACGGTATTGAAATATTTGTGTTCTTACAAAAGATATCGAAATGGACCAATAGGGCAAAATTAACACAAACGCTTCAACACATGTATATTACAAACTTTTTTGGGGTAGCCATGGCCCACTATTGCCTCAAACATGGTTACGTCCCTGCCGGAGCATATGCTCAACAATGTTTCCAAATATTATCTTCAGAGTATCAGAGAATGAAGCGATGCTAATACTGATGTATTAGCTTTGTATTTATAGTGAATTATAGATACAAGATATCGTATAGTTTGTTAGAAGGAATAGATAGCTATTGACTCTAACTAACTAGCTAGAAGATAGAATACATTCTTATCATTTATCTTCAACATGCCCCTTCAATCAGAAAAACTATATGCCTCTAAACTTGATAAAGAAAACCAAGTGTAGAATTGAAACAAGAAAACTCAAACTCAAGAAGAGCTCCCAGAACCATCTTTAAACTATTATTGGACCTCGATATGTCTCCCAGATTCTCATGGTAATTGAAAACTAACGTTGGTCTTCCACACAAAAGTTCGAACAAAATGATACGAAGAGAATACAATCTGATTCTTTTGTTTAAATCCCCATCCTTTCGTATTGTGGGTCACAATAACCAGGTTTACCAGCAAGGTTAGTGACCACAAAGTGCACGGTTGATTTGCTAGATCAACCCTAGACAACCCAAAATATGAAACTTTTGTGTTCCAAGTCTCATCCAACAATATATTCGCGCTTCTAATATCACGATAGATAATTCTGTGTTTTCTGTCAGCATAATTATGAAGATAGTCCAATGCATATGTTGCACCAATACATATGTTAAGGAGTTGTGGCCATGACAATTGACCCATCATAGTTGAGGATGATTTCCTTGTTATCGCCACAAAACCCAATAAGGGTAATAATGTTCTCGTGCTGATATTGAGAAAGCGTTGTTATCTTTAAGTAGAACTCTTTTTTATCTTGGAACACAGTGACATCCAGTCGCTTTACTGCAACCGGCAGGTCTTTGTAATCTGCCCACGAGAGGATTACTTTGTAGACCCAGCCATATCCGCCTCTTCGAATGATGTTTTCTTCGTTGAAGTCGTGGGTAGAAATTTTTATGGCTTGGAATGGAATTTATAGATGGTTTAGCTGCACCATATGTGACATGAATTTAGACAAGATTTTAATCGGACTGAACTGGTCTTAAACAATAAAGTAATTAGTTATTCAGCAAAAGAGACTGGTTAATTGCTTGAGAATCTGAAATGAAAATAAAATGACTCTGTATGTTTCTTGATCTGACTTTTCGCTCCTAGTTACCTTTCTTAAATTTCATATGCTCAGTTACTATAAATTATAAAAGTATTTGGATATATGATTGACTTTTTATGATAATTTTCATCAATGTCAAGTTGTAGTATCATACTATCATATTATGGCCGGCATGCAAATTACAAAACGATATATACAATTGGCTAGCAGTATTTGGACCCTCAGTCTTATTATGTTTGGTTCTTTTGTGGTTAATTGGGTTTGGGAACGCTGTTAGTGGGGTAGCTGGTTAGTTGTAATTAATTCTGCTTTTCTGTTTAAAATTCTATAATCGTTGATATAATTATATCTGAAGTATATAAGTTTTGTTAGGTCCTGAATATAGTCATGTCAAAGTCCAGTGTGTTCTATTTGTTTTCTGGATTTAATTGCGCAGGAATAATGATATGTTGTTTTGTGCATGGTATGGCCATTTAGTGAATTTCCAAGGGGATTTAAGGTGTAATAGCTAGCTTGGATCATTAAAAAACCTAGTTTCTTTCACTTTTGTATTGTTTGAGCTAAGATTTCTGTTTTATGCTGAGATAACTAATATTGGATTGAAATTACTTGAGGACAGTTGTAGTAGAAGAACCTATTACATTATGTCTGCTTGCAGGAATTAAGGATGCCCAAAATTGAGTTAGGCTGCCTGTCACTATTTGATCACATATCTTGGTCATTGGATTGGTGTTTTTAATTTTGTTGTTTTTATTCAATGGTATAAGTCTGAATTGCATGACTGATAAAGTATACAATGGTGATAATCAAAATAGAGTTAGAAAAGCAGAGTCAATATGTAGAATTTGAAGAAATATGAAGGAATTTTGGCTGTTTTGAAGAAAAATGAAGGCAATGCAGTTTATGGATTTGGTTTTGGTTATGCTAGTGCTAGGTGTTGTAAGTCCTTAAATCAAGCAATCGTATGATGAATCGTTACAAATATGTATGAAAGTATGAACGAGAGTTGAGAGGGTTTGGTTTTCTATCAATCTTGGTTATCATATTACAATATAAAGTCTTCATAATAAACCCTAGACTAGCCTAGTTATACTCCTTTGACTAAACATATGCATTAAGCACTAGTAATGTTTATAATCCATAATATTGATCCTAACTGGTGTAATCCTATTTTGAGATGCCTCCAGTTTTATGATAGAATTAAAGTTAGAATACTCTGTTTTTTCATTGGAGTAGCCATAACAATTTTGATCATTTGGTTTGTATTTGTTTGGGACGTACATTAACATTCCCTTTGGGTATGCCCAAACGTTTTGTTTACTTAATACAATATTTTCTTGGGTTACCGTCCCTTTACCCAAAAGAAAAATTAAATAATAATTATGCACATAAAAAGACATGGTCTATGAAGTTCATTAAACTTTTATTGATAAAATAGTTAGAGGCTTAATACTCATAATACAACAGCGTTACATGTACTGTTCTGATAAGTCCTCTTTCTGAAGCAGTTCATCAAATGCCATTATCAGTTGATCTTTGTAAGATGGGGTTACAACTGGTAACCTTTCAGATCCCGTCATTTCAAGCTGTTTATCTGTAATACTTGTGCTATCCCCATACCGCCAGTAGTTGAATAATTTTACATGGATTTCATATTCATCAAACTTCTGATCTCCCGCAAAAAATATAACAAACTTTCTTAGTAGATGATCCATGCCAAAGACATCCATGGTTGTGGCCATGGTAAGGTATGTTTTGATCAGCTTTGAGTAATGTAGACGCCCATAAGACTCGTATAAATCAGGCAGATGTTCTGAGAGAAACATAATGTAGGGAAGGTCTTCTATACATCCGGTATTAAAAGAGTTAGCAATACGACGTTTTTCAAATAGCGGTAGGTCGGTGGAATATTTGATGAATGAACATCTAAGAGCATTCTCTAATATCTTTTTCCATAATGGCTCTCCTGCTAGTAGTAATACCTATTTACATAGGGATACACAAAACCATTAACATGTTTTAGGTTGTTACCCAACGTAATGTAAGCAATTCGCATTTACAAGTGCAACTACATAAAATGGTTAAATACCTCTGCCATAGCGTACTGTGCACTCAAATTTCCAGCTATAACTAGTCTACTGAGTAAGCAGTTGACATGAATGTGTTGCCCCAAACGATATAATTTCAGCTTAGGTTTATAGTTTAGTACTCTCAATATGTTTTTTTGCATAGCAACTTCATGCATTCTTCTGCATCTGCGTATAAGTAAGTAGGAAAAAATGTTATCATAGTGCTAGCCAATTTGTAAGTGAGGCTATTAGATGGAAAAGACGTGTCACAAAGAATACTTACACGATGGAAGCATGAGCCCAGTTTCTTGTATCAGGGCTCGACATCACCAAAAAGGTTATGATCATGCTTAAAACTTCCGTTGGTAACTCCAACATGTGTGCCATCTTCATTATCTCTGACAAGACTATTTTGCAACATGAAACAACATAGTGTTACTAGATCATAATACGATACAGGTCGGAGGTTGAAGAGAAAACTCCCTTGTGATTGCATATATTGATACTTTAATTTCATGAATCTTGAAATGAATCAAACAATTGTTTTGAATTTCATGACGCATATAAACCGTCGAGATATATATATATATGTAACTAGGACACCAAAACAAGAACTTACAGGTTGTTACTGTTTGGTGTACCTTTTAGAGGAAGATTTTTTCAATAATGGCGTTTGTAAATGCAGGAAATCAAATAGTAGTGTTTGGCAAACTATATAAAAAGAGAACATAATTTTTATATTATACAAATTAAATTCAATAAAACATGTTTTACTAAAATTTTGTATACGACGCAAAGTCGATTCTCTGATGGGATTCCTCATTCAATAAAACACCCCCAATTTTATAACTTTGCCACTTTTGATATGACTATTAAAGCTTACAATCATAACATCCCCAAATTCTGTATGTTGCGCAAATCATCTTAATAATGTGTAATTTTTTAAATTAATTTATAATCTTTCACATTAAGGAAAACTATGGATAGCCATTAATATAAAGTCTTGTTCCTTAGGACTATATTAGAACTAAGTCGGAACATCTGTACAGAAGAAAAGCTTTTTTGCTTGGCACATTATTATTTTTATAAAAATGACTTTTAAACAAAACTTTCGTCTTTAATAATAAAATGTTTTTCAAAGCTTTTCTTTTTAAAAATTATACAGGCACACTTTTAAAAAAGTGTCGGAATAGTAATCAATGGAAAGAATAAATTCGCTTGAGTAAGGAGAATCGATGAGGCTTTCTGGATCGGTCATAAATAAATGACACTAGTAGAGGGGTTTAAAGTTTTTTTAACGAGGAAGTGCAATGATGTGTGACACACTAATTCTTTTCACGCTTTTAATGGAAAAATAACTACACCGACAAAACACTCAACAAATTTAAGAAAATCAGGTTAAGATACTAGTTACATCATAGTAAAAAAGTAAGCATGAAAAATGACACTTTTGATTTGATTGATACGTAAATTTGGTCTATACACTTAAAAAGTCGAAAGAATGTAAATGGAAAACTAGCCAAAGTTGGAGTTTCGCTCGATTATGAGAATTGTTGAAGCTTTCTGATTGGAGAGGGTATAAATGACTCTAGTAGAGGATATAGTTCTTTTAACGAGGAAGAGCGATGATGTGTAAAATACCAACTATCATCATGCTTTTGAGGTTAAATTAACAGCACCGACAAAACACATCAGGCAAATTAAGAAGTTTAGCTTAAGAAATAAGAAAATGAAACTTTTAATTTGATCGACATACTAGCTCTAGACAATGCACTTAAAATGGAAAGAATTATAAGGAAAACTAACCAAAGTTGGAGGTTCGCTCGAGTAAGGAGAATTGTTGAAACTTTATGACTCAATCGATGAACAAATGACATTATTAGAGGGGTTTACATGTCTGTTAATATGGAAGAGTGATTTTTCAAGCTTTTGACGCAAAAATAACAGGACTGTCCAAACACGTCAACAAATTTATGAAGTTTGGTTTAAGAAACAAGTTATATTAAAGTAAATTTGAAAAGTGAACATTTTATTTTGATTGATATATAAGTTCTATCCTACACACTTAAAAATGGAAAAATTGTACATGGAATACTAACCAAAATACGCTCAAGTAAGTAGAATCGTTTAAACTATCGGACTTAATCGTAAAATAAATGAAATTAATTAGTTGAGAGCTTTACGGTTCTCTTAACGAGAAAGAGCGATGACGTGTGATCCACTAACTTTTTATTCTTTTAATGTAAAAATAACAGCGTCGATAAAAGACATAAACTTAAATTATAAAAGTTATGAGTCATTTCAAAAATTCTCGATACGTTACTCTCTTATGTCATTTTTATTGTTCATGTTATTATATTTATTTATTTAAAATTTTGTAAATCTTGTATAAAAAAGAACAATAATGAAGGAATCACTATCATATTCTATTCAAAATTTATTACTATTTTTATTAGAGACGTATATATGAACTTTATAGAAAAATAACGTACATAACACAATATAATTTTATCAGTTTACATGATACAACATCATATATGTAAATATATGTATATCTATATATATATATATATATGATTGTAGTACACGTCACTAAATAGTGTTTCCCCGTTTACACATTATTATTATATTACATGTTAAGGGTAGAAAAATATTTTGTTAATTAAAAGTTGCATGAATTGCATCCATTATAAATTTATTTTTTAAGGACATCATAAATTAAGATGGGTATGAGGTAAATTAGTGGAACAAGTTATTAATATTTAATAATATTCTATTAAAATTAATACAAATTGTGATGGGTGAGGGAAATTAGTGGAACAAGTTATTAATAGTATCCAATTAAAGTTATACTGTATTAACTAAATGATTGCAATTGTTTGAATTTAAAAAATGCGTGAATAGTTACCAGAATAATAATAGATCAGATTTTCCTAAAATATCATATCCACTTCAAATCACTTATGATGCTACAACTAATAATATGGTTTTGGTCTTGCTAGTTCATATTTTCTGAAAATGCATATTATATAGTTATTTAATTTAATATCTAAATATCTGTAAAGGTTTTACACATATTTATATATTTAGTTAAAATGAATAAATCACACCTTCTTATTTTATGGGAATGGGATCGGAAGGGTAGGTGCATTTTTTGAGATAGCAGGGAAAGACGATTTTAGTTGTTGGTTTTTGTGATTTATGTTCTAAATTTGATGTATTATAACAATATTGTGTTTTACATGCATCATAGGTACATTATATTTTATTTAAAATGTAATGTTTATTATGATACAACAAATTTAAAATGTAAATCACATATTTAACAACTAAGATCATTTGTTTCTCAAAATACAGCTACTCTTGTAATCAAACTCTATTTATATATCTTCTTCAATATACTATGATATAAGAAATATGATATAAGAAACATGTTTATGATGTGACCATGTGTTTAATTGGTCAAATGAAAACATCTACTATGTTCAATTTTATCTTTCATATTTATTAATTATATTTATTTGTACTTGGTATCTAGTATTTATGGGTATGTTTATTTATAGGTCTTATTTGACTATAACCCAAATCACACGTAGATATAAAAGCATTATAATTAATATATCAATAAATAGTAAACTCATTTTTTAATAATTTACTAGTGATAATTGTCCGTGTGATATATGAATTTTATTATTTTACACTATATTTGATATAATAAGTTAACTGATAAATGAAGCAATAAAAAGTATGATTTTGAGTTAATCATAATTTATGATAAATTACAATTACATTTAGATTAAAATTTGATTATTGTTGTAAGATAAATTAACGTGTAAATCATGTAAATGTAAATGCCAATAAGTATTTATACATTATAGAAAAACTGCATACACCAATTAAATAGCATAAGTTGAGTTTTCAAATATTTAAAAGTCAATATTATATTCATATATATATGTAGAAACAAAATCATTTGTAATGTTAGTATAACTTCAAACACATGTATTATATGTATATGTGGCTAACAATATTCTTCATATTCGATCATATTTGTAACTATTATTTGTTTGCGTTACTCATCATAAATAAAAGTTCATACTAATATAAATGTTGGATATACATTATTTAATTTAAATGCAGGTAAAAACATACAGTAATAAACATTTTAGAATTAAATTAATTTAAATAGATACATATATATGTGAAAATATAATAAATACTTATTTATTATATTGTCTAAATATTGTATTAATATTATCATTATTGAAAAATTAATTTATATAGATTATAATAATAATTATTATTATTATAATACTTTTACCTTTTTACTATATTTACCGTCATCTAATATAATTCATAATTTATAATTATTATACAAAGACTCCATCTTTTAAGATAAATTATTATTATTATGGTTATTATAGATTGTTTATGATAAGTATAAATAATAATAATAAAAACTAAATACTTATTTAATATACCATTAATTGTACCAAAAATTCAAAAATTATAGGATTGTAGATGTAGATCGTAGATTAAGATAAATTATTATTGTCATTATAGATTTTTTATAACATAAGTATAGATATAAGTATAAGTAATAATAATAATAAAGAATAAATACTTATTTATCACACTATTAATTGTATTAACAACTCAAAAATTATAGGATATATGTGATTATTTTAATCAGTTAAAATTGTGATAAAGTAGAAATAAATACTGTAATAAAGGGGTTATAATCTCATCACATATTTAATTTAATTAGTAAATCAATAATTTATTTTATTCGATTTTGTAAATAAAATTTTATATTTGTCATTTATTTTATATTTAGTCATTATCATCTATTTGTAATTATATTTGGAGGTCTTATTTAACTATAATTTAAATCAAATATATATATATATTTATATATAATCATTATCATATCTATCAGTAAATAATGAAATTTTTTAATGAATTCACTCATTTCAAACGGGTGACACTCAAATATAAAAAATAGTAATACAAAGTGTGTTGGTGAATTTATCACCTGTTTAAAATTTTTTTTATTTTATCCAATTTTCTAATATAAAATTTATATTTATTTAATATTATCTATTAGTAATTATCTTTATAGGTTATATTTAACTATAAATCAAATATATATATATATATAATCACTAGGTTTTTTAGTGAAACTTTTGATTGGATTGATATGTAGATTCCAATCCATACACCAAAATATTGAAAGAATGTATATAGAAAACTAACCAAATTCGGAGGTTCGATTGAGTGAGTAGAATCGCCGAAGATTTTTGACTGAAACGTAAAATAAATGCCTAGTTGAGTGGGTTTCGGTTCTCTTAAAAAGGATGGGCAACAATGCATGACACGCTACTTTTTCTTCGATGCTTTTAATGCAAAATTAACACCACCGGCAGAAAACGCCAACAAATTTATTAAGATTGTGATCTTTTTAAAAATAACTCAATATAATTACTCTTCATCACATTTTTATTGTCTATATTATTTTTTAAAAGTATTTAGAAATATAATTATAAAGGACTAATTTTAATTTTGTCCTCAATTAATTACCTTTTTTTTGTTTAGGTAAGAAAATACTTTCTTAATTTATTATATCTATTAAAAATATTTTTTGAAGATAATAAAACTATGACCGAAATTCATTACTTTTTTAGTGATTTCATTAAGGCATTTTCTGAATATTCATTAGTTTTTAAGTGACTAAAATTTTCTAAAAGTTTGAAAATTAATAATAAAATTACTTATATGTAATTATCCTAAACTTCTTTTTATCTTTCCTTCATTATAACCAAATGTAAATCTCTCTACCATTTTCTTCTTTTTCACTTTGGCCAATATGAGTTTACCTGGTACTAGCAGAATTCAAATGTTGACAAACAAAGTGGATAGGTTGATTCGTTGATACCTTGACCTTCTAGTGTGGATATTCATTTTCGAAACTTTCCAACGACATCTTTTTAGTGTACGGATGAATTAGTGAGCACATATTTCGTAATACATAGTGTATAGCCGGCTAAATTACTATATTACAAACCCAATCAAAATTATGGAGGGTCAAGAGGATTACATCCCCTTGTGAGATCCTATAGGACAACACCTCCAGCGGTATTTAAAGAGCAGAGCTTCTCAATAGTGATAACTTGAAGGGGCACAAAGATTTTAGTAACTTGGGTTATATATGTGTTAAGTAGAAATATATTAGCATCTTCTCGCATAGTCTAGAGGTCTGCCCTTTTCCTTATAAATAATAGGTCACTGGTTCAAATCTAGCGTCCAACTTCGTTCTACTTTCTTTATGGTATTTCTCCTTTCTCTATTTAGTATTTCTCTTCCATATACTTTAACTAGTTATAACTAAAATTTTATACCATTGCGGAAACAATTATTAAACTCTAATTTTTAAAGGTGATAATTTTTCTTAATTTCTTTTCCCCATGATACAAGTCCATGAAAATATCTATAAGCACAAATAAATGCAAAATAATGCTTAAAAGTCCGAGAGAGACAAACTTAAGTCAAAAAGTTACTTTGCATTGCTAAAATTATAAATCTCCGGTATGGTTTTTTCTCTTTTTCCTTTGTGAAATTTCTCATCATATTTCCCCTTCCTTCCCATTTAGTATTTCCCTTCCCATATACTTGAATTAGCTATAAAAAATATACTATTACAAGAACAGTTATTAAACTCTATTTTTTAAAGGTGATAATTTTTCTTATTTTTTTCCCCATAATACAAGTCCATAAAAATATCTATAAGGACAAATAAATGCAAGAAAAGTTTGAAACTCCGAGAGAGACAAACTTGTCAAAAAAAAAAATACTAGTAGTTACAAGGTTTGTTCCCATTGCGAAAATTATGAATCTTTAGTATAGTTTTTCGTGTTGAGGGTCGAATTAAACCAAATTGTTTTTTAGTTTTGTTGTATTCACGCTAACATATGCTTGGGTTGCAGATTAGTTTATTGTTTTACATGGAAAAAAATTTCAATTCGAAATTCAAAATCTAACGTAACGATCCTAAAATTTTCACCCGTTAAAAAAGTATTTTTGGTACCACCCCTGGAGTCTCTGGTGGCGTCCCGAAACAACAATGAGAAATGACCAAGTGTAGTGGAGTCTACACAAGTTGACCAATTTTTTTTATCTGAAGCTAACTAAGGTAGGTCAGAATGATAATCTCAGTCTGAGTCTGAGTAGTTATAACCGCATTGTAACCTCTAATGAAATCCTTATAAACGATTTTTTGACATCTCTAACCATCCTTAACTTCCAGATTCGTTCGTAACTATATATGCATAATGATAGACAAATTTTTCGTACTTAGAGACATACTTAAATTTGCTTTGTGCCCAACTCCAATTGACATATATGATTTTATTTTAAAATGAATTTCATGAAGCTAACATACTTAAATATCCTTTTTTAAAAGTGATATCTACATGACTCACATTTATCTATCTCGATTTAAATCATTTACTCGGTTCACAACTCAAATTCCCAACACAGGTGGGCTTAACTTGCTATTTAGTTTTTTCTTTTTCTTTTTTTTTTTGCTGTTTAATTTTCATATTACCTTTTCTAATAGTTTTGTTAAATTGGCTTTGCTCTTACCTTTTTAGTTAAATAAAAACAAACAATTTATTTTGTAGTGTAAACAATATCAATTCAAGTTGAATCAAAAGTAACTTGTTATATTTTTAGTCTTGTCATGACGTGCAGAATTCCCTGTTAAACTCAATTTTAGAGGTAATGGTCCACGCTGAAACTGAAAATCAGGACTCACCGTGTTTTAATTTTCAGTGTTTTCATTATAATTAGATTACATTAATTAAAAAAAGTATTTATTTTTTAGAAAATAGCTATTCAAAGTTCCTAAATGTATTAATCAAACAAATTACGCTATTATAATAATTATTTTTTTCTCTTTTATCGTACATCTCAATAATATAATTCCAAAAACACTTTTTCCCTCGTTTTCTAACATATATGAAATTCATAACCGATAGAGAACGTTGACCACACTAAAACAAAACAAGTGAAATGGAATAATCAAACTTGCAATTTTCTTATTCATTTTTTACACTTTCAACATATAATTTACGTTAACAAGAGAAAGCACACAACAATGAACAAACTCCAAACACACCGAGTTTCGCAAGGTAGAAACAAAAATGCATTATTTACAACCTGGCGCATCAAAGCTCGGAAACTGCACAAACTTGATGGATAAAGGCGCAATGGAAATAGGAGAATTCACTTTCACCATGGACGGTCTGAAACTTGGGACTTCTCCATTCTCTGTTAGTTCTAAAGGAACTCCATTCAAAAGCATTATTTTACTTTGAATATCTCTGTGTTGTGGAGTTAAGTGGTATTCTTCTCGTGAAAGGTTTTGATCTGTTGATTTTGATCCAACCCATGAGACGGTTGTCTTGAGACCAAGAACAAATGACTTCTTTTTCGAGGTCTCGTGTTTAGTAGTATGGAGGTTCATGTTCATGATGTTGTGAACACTTAATTTGAAATCAGTCTGGTTGCTTAGGTTGATCAGAAGCAAAGTTATACCCGTCTGAAACACACAAAAATATTAGATTTAGAGCAGTGTGTAAGGTGTTGCTGCAGAAAAAAGTAATACTTATTATCAAAAATAAATACAACAATAAACAACTAGTTATCTGATCTTGATTATGATTCTTAAAATCACAGTGCTTACTTATAAATCCATTGAAGGTTTGTTTTATGTTAACTTACCTTAAATTGCAAGTGATAGTTAACAGATCACATATTGTTTATCGTCATCATCAATAACTCTGCGAGATTCTCTTATTTTACTATTACTTACTGAAAAGTACTTTAAACATTTAATGGTTATACACTTTTCTAAAGCTATGTGCACAGTCAAAGGATGCAGTTTTCATGAGATAAACACAATAATAGTATCAGGAACATGAACTTACTTTCCCTTTTGAGCAATGGGCATAAGTGCGCAAATGTGGGGCAATGTTCATTCTATCAACAGCAAGAACTCCTGTACCCATAAGTCTATGCCAAAGAAGTGCACTGCATCAATGCATTCATTCAATGAAACAAGATGAGTCATGTTTAGCCAAGTTTAAAATACAAAATGTATTCAAAGTTTGGCAGAGTTCTCAATATCCTCACCTGTAGTAATCAGGGTTAGGCATGAAAGTTGTTTTGTTCAGGAGACCGTAATTTCCGCCAATTAACGTTTGTCTGCAGTATACTTTCGTATGATACTTGGCTGCCATTCCAAGCTGATCCAAGTACCTATGTATTGGAAACGTGTAGATGATTAAAGTAGAAGAAATTGTTTCACTTTGGAGGCCAAATAACTATAATTAGGATTAATACCAATTCTTTGTTTAACTTGATATCTATAGATCATATAAATGTTAGTTTCAAATTCACGTCTATAAGTTCATACTTCTTCCTCACAAGTCAACCTTGAAAGTCAAGGTTGACCTTGTGTTTACGCATCTGCACATATCTTGAAGGTGTGGAAAGAGATGATTACCAGAAGCTATCTACGAAGCTGTCTGAAACGTGAAGACCACCACTGTTGAACGCCCCACCAGATTCCCCTACCCAAGCAGATGTCCATGGACCATTCGTTTGAATCGTTTGTCGAAGATCATTAAACGTGACAGATGCCCGACTCAAGAGATGGGGATCTAAAATCTTTGTGACCAAATTGGGATCAACACCTGAACAGAGGAAAATCAGTCAAGATTTCCGAAACTGGACTTGCACTCCTGTCCAGTAAGAAATCACAATTGACCTGAAAGAGTCAAAGCTAGTTTTTTAATTATTATTCAAATTTAACATAGGACTTTTTTGGTACTTCTATCTCTAAGAAGTCAATATTCTACGATATTTTGTGTAGCAACATATAGTTATTGGTCTTTTTACATACATACTTGTCAATCTAGAAGAAATAAAAAATTCTTATTTGACACTCAAAAGTCAAATCTCAACTACCGACATATACATCTGACATGAGTAAATCAAAGAACACGAACCTGGTCCTAGATTGTACATATGATGTGTCATAACATTGACAATTTCAGAGCCTGAAACTTTAAGAAGCTTAGCAAACCATTGTTTATCAAAGAACCCTCCTGGTGCCACAAGTAAAGGTTTGGGCCTAAATTGCCTGTATAAATTGTCAATTACACTCCTGAGTTCAATTAAATCGTTCCCATACTGCTCAGCTTCGACCATTGCACCAATCCCCTTACCACTTAACTCGTTACCTGCAACAATCGGTGACAAATAAGACTGAAAATTCACATTCCTTTGTAATAAGGAAAAAAACAAGAAGGAGAAGAAGCACTCGTTGCACAAAATAATTGTGCAGCAACCACCTATACTGGCAGACTTTAGATCAAATTAAATCATTTGAGAGCTGAATAAAAAATTCAAGTTAATAAATGAATGTTTTATAAATATATACCGAACTCCCATGAGTCTATCTGATACCCTCTGGCAACAGTATACTTGATGAAATCACGAGCATTGCTAGAATTCCAATCTCCTCCCCAAACTCCCCTTTTAATCTGATGTCTCCCATGGAGTGCATTCAAGCCGAATGTCACAAGTGCTCTACAAACATTTCATTTTCAGAAAACAGTAATCAATGTACATATTCCACAGCAGTAATTACTATTCTCTACAAATTATCAATGGTGCAACAATCCTTGATCAGTTGATGTTTCTTTTATTCATGGACTGAAAGCCAAAAGTCAAACTCACTTTGTTTTGAAGAAGAATTCATTCAGTTCATCCCACCTACTCATATGTAGACAGCCTTTAGAGAATCCAAACAGCCCCCCTTTCATTTTTGTAAATGGGTGGCAAGGACCTGAGTAACTACCTACATTATATAATACTTGGTCTTGTAACGAACCCCCAACTCGGATTCTCATATGTTCGAAAGCTGCCAAAACCATCAAGAACAAATAATTTTAGTAAACACCAGGTACTTACATTACAAGACATCATAAGCAAATGTTGGCACTCAATAAACACAACAAAAACAAACCTTGAACCGCTTTGGCTAGAAAAGGATGAGATAAATCCTGAGAATATGAAGAACATGGTACATTAGGAAGATGTAAAGTATCAAGTATTACCATACAGAATTTTGTCAGCAGTCACTTAAATGGTGATCATGCATTTTAAACTGTTTGATGGATTTGGGTTATGATTTATCGGGTCAAAAGTCGCCTCAAGGGTATTTTTTTAATGCATTAAGCACCCCAAGTCATTTATTCAAAAACATAGATTACTACTGAAACTAATATAATTTTGTAATCATATTTGGTACACAAATTGTTTATATAATATCAGAAAGTCTGGACAAAAAATTTGTTTGTACCAAAAGCAACCTGTTTTGACCCATTACCCGACCCTCCCATTGGCCTGATTATACACTTATTTTCGCATATATCAATGTTCATCTAATTAAGATAACATATCACAAAGGTAATTCGTTTTACAGTATGATAATTGGTGCTTGCTGGAAAATAAATTAAAAATGACTACTTATCATATGTTTCTTACAAAAAAAAATAACACATCAAAACAACATTACCAGATTTAAAGCAGATGAAGATCCCCACGGACACTGATGATAGTCACACTTATTATTCGGCCACCAATCAATAGTAGCACAAATATAACTTGGATCCGTATGAGCCATTGGTATACTCCCATTGATAACAAGATATGACTCTTCAACATTTTGTGCCAAAATCACAGTAATTGATGATACAAATATAAATAATAAAGTGCAAAACCCCATTGATGGATCAAATAAAAGCTTTTACCTTTACCTCAACCTGTGAAATATAATAATTAGTACAATAGAATAATAGAATAAAGGTATTGAAAATAAAAATAAAAATCTTGATTAAAATGATAGAGAAAGTAATTATTTTCAAAAATGTAGGTGTGACTGAACAGTCTTTTCTATCAACAAACACAATTAATTTTTTTACCTTTTCCAACTAAAACCATTTAAAATAATAGTAATAATCAAAAAACAATTTTCACCTGAACAGTCTTTGCTATGGGTATGTTCATGTTTTTCATCCATGCTTTTTTAGGTACTACATAAACCCTAAAAAGTAGAAGCAAAGCTAGCGAAAGGGATCAATTCTTAACTTAGACGAAACATATACTACTTAAACCCACCAAACCAGGTCCCAGTTCATAAATTAAAAGGGTTTGAAACAACAAATTATAAAACTGAATAGTCCATAATATAATACATTTTAATGATCATAACACAGCATTAATAGGTTTCAAGGAAAACATAAGAACAACCTATCAATTCACTTATAGTAAACACAAAATTAGAAATGAAAAAGCTTCAACAAGATTCAACAAAATGAGAAACCCAGATAGAAAAACTAACCTGGAAGTGGTAAGCAGCTCAAATTTTACAGTTTTAGTAATTAAAAAATAGATCCCAAAAAAAAACACTGTTTTTTCGGTGTGTTTTATGGAAATGGGTTTTTTAATTGTGAGCTGGATGTATGTTTTGGGTGTTTAATGATTTACAAATTTATGAATGGCTGGAAGACGATATATACCTTCACTGTATGTATGTATTTGCAGAGTGTTATTTGTGTTGATTTGAGAGTTTAAAAGTGAGGCAATAGTTTTATTTGGTGGGAGATGAGATGAGATACCAATGACGGTAGATGAAGTGATTCCAAATTTTTTCTTAAGATTCTGTCTGCTCCCGCTAATTTTGCTATTATTAGAATCACATATCAAATCATGGATTCTTTTTATTAGTCAAAATATTTAATTGCAAATTATTGCCATATAAGAAGAAAGTACGATTAAGTTTTCACGAGGAAATATTCAGTATGATTAGCAACGCATTCGTTCTATTCGTCGATGAATAGGAAAATGTTTTTTTGATGACGGTGGAAATTAGGGTAATTAACAGACTGAACTAAGTCGAGTATCTGAAACTTATATTTCAAACTCAAGTTGTTTGAAAACTTAGCATCTGAAATTTTTTCAATGGATAGTAATTTTAGAGCTTATCAAACATTCGAGTTAAAATTAATAATCATAGAACTTGTTAATTTTTTAACTTATAATTTTTAAGTTTAAAAGTTTTAATGCTTCTTTGCAACTATTACTATTTCTAAGTTTATCCATGATAAATGAGGAGATTGTGGTTGGAGGTAGAACAAATGACATCTTTAACGTCCGCATCAAAATATCAAATTTAATATTTTGGTGTAAAAATTCATCTCTAACCAAGTCATCAAATTTAGTACAATTTTTAGTGTACATCAAATTTTTAAAGATTTTGTACCAAATTTGGTGCAACACCAAACCTTACACCAAATTTTCCAATTTAAATGTTAACCCTTTTGATTAAAATAATATTATATAAGTTCAAAACTTACAATAATAAATGTTATTACTTGTAACATTCATTTCAATACGTTATACTTTTTCTACAAAGAGACGTGTCTCAAATTCATGCTTCACATTTCACACGTGCATGAATACAACATATGAATATATACAACTGGCCCATAAACAATAAATTAAAAATGTAATATGTATTGTCCGTAAGTTTTTAATAACTTTATCATTGTAATGTATCAATTATTTATGTTTAATATTATTAATCAAATTTAATTTTTTATAAATAATAATTAATTGTAGGTATATATAGATATATTTATATATTTGAAGGGCATATGTAAATGTAATTATGAATCACACTAGGTACATAGATATTTTTTAAAAAAGTTTTTTTTTGCATCAAAATTGTGAAGATGTCCTAAGTTGGTAGATGAAAATTGAGAATATAATTGAACCCCCTCGTGAAATTATATAAGCTTTTAGAAGAAGCTTTTATTTCAAAATGTTTCTTTTTTCAACAATTCTCATTTATCTTTGTACGCCAAACATAATTTATTTATTCATAATAACTTGAGCTTATAAAAATAATTCTCAATAATTATTTGCGTCAAACACAGCTGAGGTATTATTGATATAGTTTTCTAATTTAATTATATTAAATGCTACTTTATTATTATCTTAAAGTTAGTTTAATATTTAATTATTAAAATAAAATAATGATTTTATTTAGTTAAAAGAAAGATAAATATGAGTCGCATTTAAGTCAAATTAAAAAGAAGTAATTATGATTATTAGAATTGAGGTATTCAAACTTTGACTAGTGAAAGTGAATGTAAATAGTAAAAATAGTGTAAAAATAGTAAGAATCTTTAAAAATCAATAAGCTGCATTTTTCGAGATTATGAGCTTATTGTTTTTTTGATACTATACTTCCTATTGATAAGCTCATAAGTCCGAAAAATAAAATTTACTGGCTTTTCACCCACTAATTCGGCCAGCAGCCCGATTTATGTTTCAAATTTATTTCAGTTACAATCAAAATGATTTTGATGTCAATTACGTTTTCTTTTTTAAAATTGTTTGTAAGTGTTATAATTTGATGATTTACGATTTTGAATCAAAATGGTTAATGTTGAACAAACTGATTAAATGACAATCATTAAGGTATCGATTTACTTAAAACTATGTAAAAGTCTGTCACATCCTCATCTGAAACACATCAAAAACCTTCACATAGCATTTAGTTGGAAACTGCTTAAACCGGCTGAACTGAAATGATTTGATCGATTTGATTTGGTAAATGTTTAAAAATTAGTCAAGTAGTTTTGGTTTTCCAAAACCATCGTAAATGGTTTAGTTTGTGGGTACAATACTCAAATTAACGACTTAAATCAAAGTGAACCGCATTATTTTTTCTTATATAAGTTGTTACGTACATATCTTTAACTGGTATGATTTAATATGTCAACATAAAACCAATTCCATTCCCGCTTCTTCTATGATTTTCAAATTCTTCATTTGCAAACTTAATGAAAGTTTTGCCAACGTTTGCAATTAGTTAATTTCAAATTGAAAACATCTTATGCAATAATGCTATATAAGTTTTTTAAAAAAAGTTAATTGATTTAATTAAGTAATTTTTAAAAGTATTATATTATGTATTCGTATTTTCAAAGAAACTTGTAAGACAATAAGAGTTGAACAATTACTCGTATTTTAAAAACTTGAATGTTTACATATTTTAAAAGTATTATAATATTTTTTGCATATGTAATAAGGTATACTCATTTTTGAGCCCAAATCAGTTCGGTTAAGGGAAAGGTGAGACAGAGCGGGAAGTTTCTTTTGGGAAACAAAATGTCGATTCGGTTATTGTTTCCTTCCTGTTCGCTGATTATAGGCATGGAGAAGCCATTAATTATGACAAATGAATTGACCAAATCATCTACTTTCATTCTACTTTGTATTATACCCTTTTGGGGTGTTTAATATATAAGGTATGTTTTCTACTTTGTATTTAATAAATAGGGTAAATGAGTGATACGTTAGCATTTTTTGTACATGTGTAGTCTGTTGGTTCAAAGTGACACCTAAATACTTCAAGTTTGCATGTAATAGGTGGTGATGCCAAGACTCTGACATATGTGAGTTAGCCCATCAGAGCAAGACACTAGTGATAACTCTCTAGACTTTGCGACTCGTGTAAGAGGTGTTGAGTTGAGTCAACCCAAGAAGCAAACAGACTCTAGTGAGCTTCAAAAGTTGAAGTCAGTGTTTGAAAAATTCAATTATGCATTTTCAATTTTTAGCTTCGGTATATTGACAAACTCTTTTGTATTATTTGTAGCTTGATAAAACAAAATAAAATTTGAGATCCAAAGACGAGGTGCTAAAGAAGTTATAAGAAAGTTATTAGAGCTTGAAAAAAGTAAAATGCAAGGATCAGATGCACAAAAATCAACATAAAGAAGTTTGATGATCTTCCGGGCCAACTTAATTTGAAACACATTTATGCAAGCAATTGAAGAAGAAGAGTTCACAACTTTATGATGAACTCAAGAAAAAGCAAGATATATGCTTGACTCTTCGTAAAAGGGTAAACTTGTTGATTCATTATCCTATTAGAAGTTTCAGATGTTTTGTAAAAATTAAACATTAAAAATTAAAAAAATTTTACTCATATTTTTTTTACTAAATTGCACATAACTCTCCAAAATCTCGTGGGTCGGCCCTGTTAATCGTTATCCTATGAAATGTGCGGTTATATCATAAAACCCTACAAACATCGAAACAGATTCATTAGTCAATTGATAATGCATAAATCATAAAATCAATCAATCGTAATGAATCATCAAAGCTACTTAGTATCTAAAATCCAAAAACATAAAAAATGATTTCAAATATCAATAATCCTAACAATCTCCTAATACTAAAATAATTGATTAATCAATGTCATCAACACAGTAAAATAAACACCAACATTTTCCAAAAAATAAAGCAAATCATTAAACAAACGTAATCAATCAGCGACGCAAATTAATTGCTGAATAAGTCTTAAACGTTTTACAACATGAACCGTATTACAAAATCAAGCATTAAAATGTTGGATCACCTACTGTTACAATTAAAATTATGAACAAGTAATTGAAAATTACCGATAATCAGTAAACAATATCAATTAAAATAAGTTTAGGGTTAAAATTACTTACGTCTTTAATCTAGGTTTCAAACAGTACCTGGGTTCCCAGTATTCTGAATGATTGAAGAACTAGTGGTAGATTTTTGGAAAAAGTGATTCAGCGGTGATGAAATTAAGTGGTGTGGCAGAGCAAGGAGAATTGAATAGACGTTGCACGAAAAGGATCTTATTTTGAGTAAACTACACAGATCACCCTTTACGTTTATCACTGTTAATATGATTTGCATCTAGTGAAAGTAATATGATTTAATATATATATATATAGGAAAAATTCATAGGGAAGCTCTAAATCTTGAGAAATGAGGGAAACAAATCTTAACCTTTTGTTTTTTCATAAAAAACGTTTTTAAAATTCATTTATGAAGAATGTTAAATTTTGATTAACATTCATCACATATGAATGTTACTAATATTCATTTATGATGAAATCAAGGGGTGAGATTTGCTTCCCTCCTTCTCTAACTTTTTTGCATCCCTCTTAATCCCCACCCTATATATATATATATATATGAGTGAGTTTAAGGGAGAAAGAAAAATTAGTGGAGAAAGGGAAGAAATGTTTCTTTAACCTTTTTATTTAACAAATTAACTATTTGATTCAACAAATTAACCATTTGATTCAAAAAGGTATTTATTAATAAAAATATTTTTTGAATCACATAAAACATTTTTGAAATCATATTTATTTTTTTGTTAAATCATACTTGTTTTTTATTTATAATTATATTTTCTCTCCTTCTCCCTCAAAATTTACTTCCTTTTAGATTTGGTTACTCTATATATATACACACAAAAAAGAGAAATATTAAAGTTATAATAAAATGATATACTTCCATTTAAGTATCATTAACGTAATTAAGTGTAAATTTAAAATATTAAAAGTGAACGTTTAAAAAGTGTATATCGGTCGTTTACAATTATTTAAAAGAGGTTAGTTAATTTTAACGATATAAAAGACTATCGGCATACAAAAAAAGAGATAGCCATTGAAAATTTTTAAAAAGAAAAGACAAAACGTAAAATTCTATGTAAATTATATGAATAGATTTCGACTTAATCCCCGTTTGTAAAACAGATTATGAGTGTATTCCGCCTGCATTTGTTAGTTTTGATGCATCCGAGTGACAAAGTAAAAGTGTTAGATTCTTTGCTCCATACTTTGCGATGGTCCTTCCCGAATAATCAATGTAATTACTCTTTATTTTAGAGATAAATTTTTGAAAGGAGCAAAGAGTCCAAAATTTTATTTTGGTGGGGGAACGAATATTTATTTAACAGTAAGAAATCATCAATGCAAATCAACCACTTAATAAGTGTTAAATTTTCAAAAATAAAATCGTAGAAAATAATTGCAAATATCTTGAATCCCAAAACTTTTAAATTACTTAAACGAATCATTAATCAATCCTATTCAATCATCAATGTGAATTAATGTACTAAATATCTTTCCTTTCAATTACGTAAACTTTTTATCCTTATATCTAATTTAAACTTGACTTCAAAATATTTAAGGAAAAAAATATTGAGAGTAATAAATTAAGACATATTTGGTAGTATAATTTTTAATTGTTATTTGTTACAAGTTAACACAATTTGTTAAAACCAAAAAATAGTAATAATGTGAACAAATAAAATGAAACGAATGTCAAATTATAAAACGAAACACGCATAAGTGTCATTCACCCTAACTAAACCCTAACAATTTTAAAAGTACTTGATAACCAATATAAGAATAATTACAATAAAAAAATGTAGATATAGAATTGTGCCAGATTAACACGCGATTTGATGAGAAATTGCTCGTAACATTTATTTTGTGCGATAGAAATATATTCGAGATGCTTAATTTTCTATAAGAAAATAGAAGAAAACTGGTGGCATGGATATTGCGTGGACTTAATATTGAATATTGCAGGTCCTTAATACTATTTTAAGTTGATTATTTTTTGTGATAAATTCTTCATTTACGTCTCAAAAATGAGAAGACGTTTTCTATTAGAAGCATATTGACTCTAATAATAAAGAACAGGGGATTTGTCTCCGTCTCAAAACAATTCTCGTTGGTTGCATGTTTCCTATTAGAGTGTGTTGATCTTATTTTCATTTGCATCGAAAATGAGATACAATAGAAACCTTAGACAATTTATTTTTGCTTAAAGTGCTACTAATACAATGGTTATATATTGGGAATTTGTCCGTTTTGTTCCTGTGATAGTGACGTTTTAACAGTTTTATTCCTTTTCGAGTTTGATCAATCTTTTTGTCCCTCATATTGTAATTTTCACCAAATATGTCCAATTTTAACAATTCCGTTAAATTTTTCATTAACTTTTTGTAAAATGACCAAAATACCCTTCTATTTACTTCCAAACCCTAACCCTAATTAGAACCACCTCCTGCACAAATACAAATCAAAATCAAAACAAAAATCTCACACTCCACTCACTGTATTTCAAATTCTTCTTCAAACTAAGACTTAACCCACCTAACTCTCATCATCAAATAATATCACTATCAAACCCTAATTTTAAATTCTCACACTCCACCTACTGTATCGTCACAACCAAAACCCTAAATCAAAAAAATCTCCAAATTCTTCCAATTATGTCAACCAAGATGGCTACCACCGATCCAGAAGGAATCGACGGAATTTGCATGACCTGAAACACGTGGCCTCGATCAAAAGTTGAATCAAACAAATGAGTTATCCCAATCGCCGCTTTATTTTCTCCGATCCGTCATCATCCTCATATTCTGACCAATCTGTACACTCCTCTAAGATGTAAAACGTGTTCGGCCATACTTAATCCGTTCTCTCGTGTTAATTTTCAAGCCCTAATTTGGATATGTCCTTTTTGCTTTCAACTCAACTGATCATCTTGTTCAACCGGATATGCTGCTACTAGTGGTGTTGTTGAAAGCCACAGGATTTGTTGGTGGTGGAGTTATTGACCTCCGGAACGCCGCTCTCCACCATCTCCGACAACGATTAATCCAAACCCAACCTTAGACCTTCCCATTGTTGTTGAAATTGGGGTTTTTTAAAAACGCGATCAGTTTATGTTTATGTTTGGCTGGAGATTTGGTGAGATTAGGTAAACATTGTCTGATCCCCAATTTGTAGATTGTGATTAGGTTAAACGATCTAGTTTATTGACAGATCTGATTGTGAACTTGTGGCTAAACGGCCGTGAACGTCACCATCTTCTCCACCGTGACGAATTTGTATGTACTATAACGTGTGTTTAAACTCCTTTTGATTTGTATAGTCTCTCATATTTTAGTATCATAGAAGCTAGCTACTGTGATTTATTTATATACTTTTCTGGAAATCTATATAAAACTAACCAAGTAATTTAGTATTTTGTGAGTAAAACCATGATGAAGAACTGCAATCTTTCCGAAGCTATCTTGCTTGTTCACGATGATATAAAGTTTAGATTTTGATGAATGTTTAGATTTTGGGATTTATTTCGTTTTGATTTCGATTTGTGTTTAAGATCTCGTTTTCACTACTGCGAATCGATGATTCCTTGGATTTGTGTTTTTGTTTTGATTTGGATTTGTGTTTTGATTGGGATTTGTGTTTAGGGTAGCAAGTGGTTGAAATTAGGGTTAGGGTTAAGGTTTGGAAGCAAATGAAAGAGGCAAAGAAGAGATAAAATGAAGGGTATTTTGGTCATTTTACAAAAAGTTAACTAAAAACTTAACAAAATTGTTAAAATTGGACAAATCTGGCGAAAATACCAACTTTAGGGACAAAAAGATTGATCAAACTCGAAAAAGGATAAAACTGTCAAAACGCGACTACCACAAAGACAAAAACGGACAATTTCCCTTATATATTTATATAAAATTGAAAGTAACAATCTAACTGCCTTAACCGCTAAACTTCTAAAAGGAACTTGCATGAAAAGTGTAAACTTGCATGATGTAGTGTATGGGATACTTGCTTATGAATTGTCTACAAATAAGAGATACGAAGACTAAAGAGTAAAATGAAAGTTAACTAAACGCTATGCAATTGATTACCAATTCCTCATCTTCCTTTGTTGGACACTCGGAGGCTTGTCCTCAAAACTCACATGGTTGTACCTCGGGTTACGCGGCTCCTAGGGTGGTTTCTTGTTCAGATTGGAGAAGAACAAACTTAGGTGGTTGACATTGGTACGTGACCTTGGTAATTAAGCTGTCTGAGTATATGTAAATACAATAAGCATATCTAGAACTTTGTATTTGATAGTTTGTAATAAATAACTCATTATTATTGTCTAATTAACTTACAAACATCCTAGAAACAAATTATAATGAATCCCTTCACAAAAATTTTACCAATAAATACAACATTATATTTATATTATACACAATATTCTAAAAACTTATATTACAATATTATAGTAAAAGGTAGAAAAACTTTAGGAAAGGGTTAGATCAAAATTTGATAACTTTGTAGGTAGTTTAGACATTTAAAAGTTAGAAATATACTTTGCCTCCTTTAATTCCCAATAGCACTTTCATTTCAATCATAACAAACAGACAACTTAATTTGATATCCACCATGTGACACTTTGCTTGCCTTCTTTCATTCTTCATAAACACCTACATGACTTCCTTTTTAGGGTTTCTTCATCATACAAAACCCCTTACTCCTTATCATCTTCTCTAATTAAAATTCACAATCATTGGTCTCGTGTTGATAAGAGCTCTTTTTCAACTGTACGTTAAGAATGGAAACTATGATCAAACCAAGGTAATGAAACTTTATATGGTTGGTTAAATTAATCTTCACTGTATAGCTTTTGTTATAGTTTAAAAAAAGATCGTTTCTTGTTTTAGAGTTTCATTTTCGAAGAGTGGACAACATGGCAACAACGAGTCCTTTAAAGGTTTGATTGTTTTGTAATTTCAGATTCAAGATATATTCTGGTTTTTGTGGTAAATGTTAGAGTTCGACGGCAAGAAAGTTAAATAATATAAGGTTGAAAAATGGGATAACAGAACATAAAAATATGTACTTTGTGATGAAATTGGTTCTGTTTGCAGATTATGGTTCCAACGATGGTGAATATGTGGCTGCAATAGCAGCAGCCACGTTCGCTGTACATTCATTCGAAGAAAAAACGAGCTCCCAACATCACAGAAATGAGAAAAATAGAGTAGAAGGTATTTCCATGAGTTACAAAACTTGTTTTCATTTTTCAGCTCTTAATGAAACCAGAGGAGTGTCATCTATCATTATTTAATTTTATTATTAAACAAATATAATATTTGTTTAAATTATCTAAAATGAAGGCTCTGATAGCATGAAAAGAAAAATAATACAAATGAAATGATAAAACGCTTTGTATCATTCATAATTGAAATTAGAGACAGAGTGAAAGAACATTTGGAGATGAGATTTCATTCAGGTTTAACAAACTCTAAGAAAATAACACATGTTGTGATTTCAATAAATAATAAAATTTAACCGTATTTTGTTATAAAATAAATACATATAGTGTTTTCAATGTCAAGTATAAGTTGGAACCAAATTCAGATTAGTAACAATTGCAAAACTTGTCAGATTTCAATCTTAGCCTAATTTTGTCTACCGGTTAAATTAGTTGAAGCATCCACAAGAACCAGAATGAGTCGGGTTGATAAAGTTCCATCATTTGCAAGACCAAGTAGGCCTAGAGAGCCTTATACCAATAGAAATTTAAGCATACATGGAAGTGCAAACACCAACCTTGATGCTTGGGAGAAGACCGAGTTGCTAAAGATTCAAAAACGGTATGGAAGTCCATTATAAACAAATTACAAATACAGTTGAACCTTTTTTCCAATTAATGTTCATAAAAATGACATAATTCTCAGCTATGAAAAGAGTAACCTAACAATCCTCGAATGGGAGAATGCAAAGAAATCAAGAGCTAAACGTCGAGTGGAAGAGAAAAAGGTTACTTGATTTGTTCTTACTTCTTTTCCCTAAAAACGTACTCTTCATGACTCATGTTATGATGTTACAGTCTATATACCGAGTCCTAATAATAGATATATTTTTTGTGATTTAAAACAGAAGGATTTAGATCGTAGAAGATCGGTGAGTTGGCAGCATTATCAGAACAAATTGGCAAGTATTGATCATGTAGCTGGAGGAGCTCGATCACAAATCGAAGAGAAGAAAAGGAAAGACGAAAAGAAGGTAAAAGAAAGAGCGAAGGAGATGAGATCACTTGGAGTTTCATCTCCAAAATATTGCTTCTTGTGCTGATTTGGTCTTAACTTGTATCGTCAAACTTCTAGTTATAAATTCTGTAAAGGGTGTTGGCTAGAATCCAAGTTTAAGTTCTTATAAGTTAACAACTTTGTAAAGTTTGTTTATTAATATAACATAACTTTATTAAAGAAGATGAAAAGATAATTTGTGTGGTCTAAATATCCCTCCCTCTTTTGGTTTCCTTTATGCCTAAAAGTTATTTAATTTCAATTCATTTCATTTTCAGATGAAAAGAAAATAACAATATCAACCTGATATCATAACGTTATCTTTATGTAATTTATTCGTTCAAAAAAACATATGATTTAGCCCATAATATCTCACGCTTTGGGCTGGCTACTGCTGCTCCCAATCAGGTCTCTGCTGCGGACAATTGGACCTGTTTCAAACTCGTATGTAGTGTTCAGAAAAATTATTTATAAAAATTAAAGAAATAAAAGGTAAAAGGAATAGCATAGGAGGAAAAGAATGTTGGTTAAAAATAAAGAAGGCATAGGCATATTTTGGAATCTAGGGATTTTGTTTAAATCTGTGTGCTGTCAAGAGTTGAAACATGCTATTTCTGTCTATGGTTGTCTCCATTTCTATACTCTTGTAATTTAGGGATGTTTATGTGCTCGGTTTCAGGTTTCTTGGTTCAGAAAACACGGCTTGATATTTATTACAACGTCGATATCAAACATCAAACTACAATTATTTTCTCACATCCAATTAAACTAAAAATTCATCACCCTTAGCTTACCGCGACATGTACATGTGTCACGACTTGTATGATTATTGAGAACGTAACTGTCTGAACCGAACATATTGAGACCTAGGCAGGTCCAGGCCTATTTTAAGCCGTCCAATTTGTAAACATATTTCTAGTTTAATGGGAACAGTGCCAACCAATTATGTTCATGGTTGTCACATCTTGTCTACTTCTTACAAACCTTTTTCAAAGACTTTGGTGTCACCCTGGACCTTTGCATTTATTCGTTCATTCGTTGTCCCAATCGATATCAATCTCCTTCGTGCATGTGTTAAGTATATCTGCGTGTTAATTTGCCGACACACGACGTGTATTGAGAACTATCATTGTGTTTAACAACGTGATAGATCATTTTACTACGTGTATTTATCTTAGCTTTTATTGATGTATAAAACATTGAAAATTACACAGATTGTCCTTTAAGTTTGCACTAAATTTCACTGATAATCTTTTATAAATTTTAATGGGTTAATACATTTATAGTGTATTAGACTTTGCGCAAATAACTACATGAACCATCATTATTTTGATTCGATTAGAGAACAAACTTTTAAAATGTTCAGTTACATGATCGGCGGGTTCATGTAAATGAATAAATATCATTAAGATAGTTTATCTTGATGCATAAATTTTATTAGAAGAGTTATCTTGTTGAATAATTTTAGAAGTCAAATCATCCAATCGAATCAAAATGAAGATGGTTCATGTAGGCGAACATTTGTGCAAAGTTTAATATACTATAAATGTATTAACCCAATTTTAATTACACCAATCATCTTTTATTTTGAAACTTATTACGCCGACATTATAAATGAAACCGGTTCTAACGGTTTAAAATTGAAACCGGTCCAAACCGGTTTGAAATCGAACTGGTTTGACTCAAACTGATTTACCGGTTTCAAATCGGTTTCGGTTCGAAAACCGATTTTTATGTGCAGGTCTAACTAGAGGCTACTAGTACTTGATTTTTGCATGAAAATATTTACATTTAACTTCATTTGCACGATTTCTTTAAACTAACTGAATCTTGAGTGTTGTATTTATAATCACTGTATTTAGAGAAACCGGTATGTTAAAAATCAACGATGCCCATCTGCTTTCTTGATCTTTTTGATTATGATACTCCCTATGGAATTCGATTATGTAATATATGTTAATGGTAATCCATCATATTACATCATACTCCATACTTAAAAGGAATTGTAGTGGGCTCGTGGTAGAGTTCGTCGTGGCATCACCACTACGGCTCTCAAGTGGTAGACGCATTCCGCCCGTTGTGGTTTTGGTAACGGAGAATCAAGCTCGTCGTGATTTATTTTTATGTTTTTTGTTTCTTTTTTTTTTTGTCTTTCACATAAACAATAATAGTAAATTCAGATTTTAATGTCATGACTACGGATATTTACGAGGCCAGTCAGTTATGGGTTAATTGTGCACAATGACGTGTCATGACTATAAGTAGCACAACAACATAACAACAATACCCAATCTCATGAAGACGCGAATAGAGAGGTAGGATATGGACATTTATACCTCTACTAAAAGTGAAGAAACTTCTTTAAAAAAACCTCCTGCATATGCATATGTATGTCACGACTACAAGTCTAATTGAAAATTGTGATAAACTAAGAACGAGAAGTTGACAATAAAAGAAAAAAAAAATTACAAATCAAGAAACATGTACATAAAATAAGCGTAAAAATGGTGATTTAAAAAAGAAGCAAAACACTTGAACACACGTACAATTATGCAATTATACAGATATCCACATCTCCATACATGACAGTTTAAATCAACCACTTATCTTGTTATAATCCATCACAACTCAAACATAGAAATCCCAAATGGGACCTACAAACCTTCCTAACCCCATCCAATTGGAAGTTGAGAATTACATCTTAAATCCCAACCATTATTTCTATATATATACTACTCTCAATCAAGTATCAAGTAGGGAATACTATATTTGGTATCTGATAACACCAAAAGAAAGCAAAGAAAAACAAGAAGAAAGATAAAGATCCTTTCACATGCATAAGCAGCAGCATACCCCTCCTCTTGTCCCCATGTACAAATAATTTCCTTTTACAGGTAAAGCCTTTTTCCAGAGGTGCTACACTTGACTTGTACCTTGGGCAATTAAGGTTGTACATTTCTACTCTGGAAAAAGGTCGAACCTTTTTTTTCCTTATGCTATAAAAACCTGTCTTGCAAGTGTCTATGTGTGTGCACACACTAGTACACTACGCAGCTTTCTTTCAGCTTCTTCCATTTTAACAGAAAAAAAATGACATTTTCAAGGTTAACAATAGTATAAAAAAAATATTGATATTAAACACCATAGAAATGATCTTTTAAAAATTTTTAGCAATGGGTATTTTAGTAATTTACTTACTTTTCATGTGTGTAAATTTTCAGGCTTAGTGACTATGGTGTTGCAGAAATAACATGGGAAAATGGTCAGCCAGCCATGCATGGGCTTGGAAGGACTAATGAAACATTAGAATCTATTGTTCATCAAGCTACAGTATGTTACAACAAAAGTCAAATTCAAGAAATTGGACTACAAGAAACACAAAACTGGCCAAGAATGCACAATATAGTAAGTTCGAATATTGCATCTTCAAGTGAGAAACTGGGCGATGGCACGAGCCAAAGTTACTTAAAGAAACGACCAAGATCATCTGTGATTGTTCATGATCAATGTGTAAACAATTTGGGCACTACAAGTTTGCAAGAAGATAATATTAGCAATAGTCCAACTACTAATTCTAAAGAAAATGACACCACAATGATGACATGGCCTTCGTTTGACTCACCTAATCAGAGCTTTAAAAGTCAAAAAACAGATGATGATTCTGCTTGTCAATATGGATCGGTATAAAGATTCGAAATTCTTATTAGAAATTGGATCTTTATAAAGTAATTTGATATTGAAGTTTTTAAAAAAAAAAAAATTGTTCAGGAAAATCAAGAAGAGGAAGGCAGGACTGAGGATGAAACAGTGCGATCTCATTCAAGTCGAAGAAGCAGGGCTGCTGCTATTCATAACCAGTCCGAACGGGTAATTTGCTAAATTTTCTTATTTTATAAAATGGTAAAGAAATTTAACAATTCAGATTGATTAATTATATGATTATGTCATTATTTTAGCGACGAAGAGAAAGGATCAACCAGAAGATGAAAGCTCTACAGAAGCTAGTACCTGATGCTAATAAGGTGTGACTTTATGTGTTTCTTGTATAGTTTGACTTTGGAAGTCAATCTAACCAATCTCCACATCCAAATCAGAACTCCAATTTGTACCTACATCTTTCCATGTATATTAAACAGTATAACCTAAAACAGGTTATTAAAAGAATTTGAAAGTTTCAAGCACTTTTGATCAGTTTCAGCCTTTGCAATTTAGCCATTTTTACCGCAGAAGTCAACATGTAGCACATTTACTTGGTCAATTCACTGTGAAAAGTATCTAAATTAGGGAATTGTTTATATAGACGGATAAAGCATCGATGCTGGATGAAGTGATCGATTACTTAAAGAACTTACAAGCACAAGTGCAGTTAATGAAGAACATGCCCTTTCAACCACAACAAGTGATGATGCCAATACCCCTACTATTGCAACACCAACAACAGCAGCAGCAACGCCAACAGCTTCAGATGTTGATGCTAGCCCGAACGGGAACGGGATTCGTTCAAATGGGTATGCCTGGAATCATGCCTCTACCAGCTCAGCATCCTTTCATGGTCCCACAAACCATGATCAACCCTGGCAATGTAGGCGCCACATCACAAACAATCCACAGTTGCCCGCCCAGCAACACCGCAGTTCCTTTCAGCGATCAACATAGCGCGTTTTTAGCACAAGTATGTCAACAATAGAAAAAAGGGGACAGCCCAAATTTTACTTTTTGTAGTCAAAGATCTAGTTTTTTAACTTCAATATCGTTGCTTATTCTAAGCTTTATGTATTGATGCAGCATATGAACATGGATATGTACAGCAACATGGCAGCATTCTATCGGCAACAGGCGAATCCTGGAAAGTCAATGGGTGTGGACTCATCTCAGCCAGACCATGTCCGGCACGAGTGATATGAACATAAGCAGCTTGTAGTTACTACTAGTGAATCTAATATTACAACAAAGTATGTACTAATATTTGAGCATGTACGCGTTTTTTGGTATATTTATTCATTGTATCAATTGTGTTCTTTGTTATGATCAAAGTACAACATAACAAAAAGTATGTCAAAACAAGATCAACTTAACCCACAATCTCATGATTGAAGGGTCACCTCGATACCGTTAGGCTAATGGCCCTTTGGTAACAATCAGCCTTAATTGTTAAGAAAAAAAACAATCTGTATTGGACATGGAAATAAAAAGTTGGAATTTCCTTTATTTAAGTTCCTTAAACACTTTTAAAAAAAAATATGTTTGAGCAATAGCAAAAGTATGCAAGACACAATATTGGTTTCTTCTTTACTTTTGAAAAGTAGCGTTTACCGACTGATATCAATATATGGTTCTGTTGCATTCGTTTTGAGTATGCACTAAAAAATTTATAAAGGATATGTTGATGTAAGTGACATCCTTTAACATTCTACATATTATTAAACACGAGACTTGAACTCACAATCTTTTGTTGATGGCACACCCACATACCGCTAGCCCACAGACCCGTTGGTTATTACAATTATTATTATTGCATATAAAGTTTTGTTGACTATTAATGTGACTCTCTGTTGAACGAGGTTTTTCTAAATCGAAATAACTCAAAGTCTAACTTACGTTCTACGTTGTCGTATGAAAGCCTTACTTAACTGATTGACAATCATATGTGTTGAGAAAGATACTTCAAATTGGCTGTGAACATTTGATTGAAGAATAACAAAATGTTAAAAGAGTGACTATTTTTATTTAACTAGTTATTCTCATTATATCATGTTTTTTCTTTTTTTCTTTTTTTTTAACGGCGAGTTAGTACACGACATTTTGATGCATGAAACATTTTTAATTAGCTTGAAAATTTTGTGCCTCATTACTGACAATTAGAAACTTCTTTGAACAGGGCCTTCGAAAACTCAGAAACGGCATAATCTTTTTTACTTATGATATTACCGGTTTGCTTCATGTGATATAGTACTCTTATCCAAAACTACAGTTTCCAGGAAAGGTATGATCTTTAATGCACATAGCACAACCCACAAAGCAAGAACAATGATTATAATACAGAGGTGGTGACAATGACCCAAAAGAAACTTACAAGCTAATTGAAGGCTTTATGCAACATGCAATCTATCAGGATTAAAGCCAAAGGTAGTGGTTAAATTTGACTTGAAGTGTGCCAGTCGGACCCTGTGATCCTAGACCACAGCCTTTCATGGTCCCACATAATTGGATCAATAGATTATCACCAAAAGATTTGATCTGAGATTTCAGAAGCAGGAGCACCTCAAGAAAGATGTCAAAATTAAATTAAATTAAATTAGTATATAGAAAAGCTTTATATGCATGGTAATGACATAATAGACATGAATAAGGGACTCTAACAATACTCAATACAGTTTTTGAACTCAACACTTTTATCTGCTAAACAAATCTGACTGATTCGGATAATGTTTTCGATAATAGCCGTGTATAACAGTCTCTAGCAATATGCAGTACGGTTTTTGAATTCAAGACTTTTAGATTAATATTTAAAAGAGTTACAATATTATGAACAGATGTAACCGAGTAAGATAATGTTAAATAATAGAGAAAGGGTTTCACTTTCTATGGAGTTATGAGCTTGTTCCCAGCATTTAATCAAACAGGCTGTATTCATGTGAAGTGATTGGATAAATATTGTACATTTGTGTTATGTTGTGTTGTAACATAGTAACGTTTACTCTATGGATGGACTCCACTTCTGTTTCAATCATTTCCACTATTTGTCTGTGTTACTTCCTACAAAAAGCATATCATCATTTTATTGCTTAAAATAATGGAGTATATAACAAAACTATAAATAAATAATAAAGTACAACTTTTAATGTTGAAAGTACAGAAAAGTATTGTTTGGAAACCACAGTTTGAGTATTAAATCTATACCAAATCACACTTTTAAAAATGAATTAATCACTTAATTAAGGAAAATAGTATAAAAATGAGTTGCAAACTACCTAGTCCGGATTTGTTTGATTTGGTACTAAAAATGTTAAATAGAACAAGATTTGTTTGGTTGAAATAAACCTCTCTTCACTAAAACCGAACTAGTAATTAAATACAAATTTTCTACTCAATTATATGTTTTGATAGTTCAACCTCACACCATTGACCATACTAGTTGACCTCAATTGGTCGTTTGGTCTATTATGTCTAAGATATTGACATTATGAGGGCATGAGAACGGAAATAATATGAGATGTTTGGCTTAAAGGTACGGTTAATAGATAAATTCGTTACTGTAATTTGTGAAAATGTTCATATAGGTTACTATACTCTGAAAATATTCATATAAATTACTGTAATTTAGGAAAATGTTCATATGAATTACTGTATTTTACGAACATGTTCATATGGGTTACTATACTTAAAAATGTTCATTTGGATTACCTTACTTTGTGAAAATGTTCATATGGGTTACTGTACATCTAATTACCTATCAAGGAAAAAATGTCTTGTTATACTATGTTTCCCTCTTAGTATTATTTGTTGGAGGGACATAAACTATATTTATAAAGTGAATTTATTTTCAAATTCTTAAACAATTGTATTAATTAGATGTACAGTGACTTATGTGAATATTTTCGCAAAGTACAATAATCAGTATGAACATTTTTAAGTGTAGTAACTCATATGAACATTTCTGTAAAGTACAGTAATCTATATGAACAGTTTCAAAGTATAGTAACCTAGATGAACATTTTTGCAAAATACAGTGACGAATTTGTCTATTAACCCTTAAAGGTATTATAGTTTTATACTTACAAATCATAACTTTGAAAAAGTATCATTACTTGAAGACTGTTTGTCTGGCTTATGCATCTGTTTTGGGCATTACTCCATTTATGCACACAAAATCTTCTAATAAATTTTGTTTTTACACGATTATAAGAAACTTCGAGAAAGATTGGGATAATGATAATCTATTGATCCAAATTATGGGACCATGAAATGGATATATGAACGTTGTTACTTTCAAAGACCAAAGTGTTAAAAAAAAAATATCTAATCTGGACCACCCAGGCCAAATCATAGCCCTTGTATTGGCTAACTCACGTGTAAGTGTCGTTCGCAGGGAGTTTCCTCTTCCGCCTTCAAAATTCTCATTTGAAAATTCAACATTGCTACCAAATCCATTTCAGAGAGCTTATCTAAAGGACTTTGGCTTTAAACGCCAAGTCCACCCATTTATTGACATGTAATAGTAATAATGTGATCTGATAGATTGGGATGCACACGCATTGTGGCATTCGTGGGTGAAACTTGTAAAATTTTGGCCTATTGATTTTTTAGATCTTTAGAGTCTAAAGCTAGAGGAGTCAGAAAAGTTACCGTCATTATCTGAAAGTTTGCACAATGTGCACGTTAGAGGAACCAAACTTGTACGTAGTTTGATCTAAATAATATATACTACTTAAAAATGTAACTATAGCTATCCACACGTTAATCGTAACAACTAACACATACACCTGATACCCATTGAATGGATCGGTGATACATTGATAGGGACCAAACCACTTCGGTTCATCAAGAAAAAAGTGAAAAACGTAAAACTCGGCCTCTTTAATATTCTACTTGTCATCTAACTTGTCCTACTTCCACAAACAATGTTTTCAAATCCATCCACCAAAACTTTCACCTTGCTTTTCCTAGCTCAAATAAGTTTGCTAGCAGTCTCTTCAATAACATTGTTGATTAAACCTGGATCAATCTTTTCTTTTGTTTCTTGGTGTTTAAGATCCACACTTATCGCCTGACTTCCTCAAACTCGTCTTTTCAGCTTCTTCGGTTTCTTAATCCAACTCTGTTCCTTTCTTGAACTCTAGTTTTCTTGGGCTGTTATTTTCGGAATGGGGAGTGAGGATTGTTCCTCTTCTGAATCTGAGATCACTAGGAGAACAATCACTAGTTTCCACCACTAACTTTCCAACACGTGGCGTATCATTTGTATCGTTGATTTCTGAATCTGAAATGTAGTCATTTTGCTGACCGTTTTCTTCAGTGGTATCATCTTCCGTTGATGGTGAGGATACCTGCAGCCCATTTTGATCATCTTACCGATCTTCTTTTGAAGGGTTATCATCTTCTATGGATGGTGATGATACCTGCAGCCCATTGTGATCATCTTGTTGACCATCTTTTGCAGGGTTATCATCTTCCTTTGATGGTGAATATTTCTGTAACCCGTTTTCAGGATGTGTAGAATCAGGCGAAGTTTGACTTTGACTTTTAGTAATTTTCACATCATCATTGGGCTCAATGACATGGAGAGTCTTTTCTTGCACAACTTCTTCAATGGGTTTCAAAGGTCTAGGCTTTCTAGAACCCCTAGCTTCCAGTTTCGGTAGACTTTTATATGTTCTCAAAGGTGGCACCTTCGCATTAATTTTCAGGGTTGAAACGGTAGTCTTTATGAAGTAGATTTCTTGTTTACTATAGGGAGTTTTGAATCTTTTCTTGATTCATTTTTGTTGACTCTCGAACCTCGAACGAATGACACATTAGAAACTGACGCAAGGTCTCTCTTTGGATGAATTACTTCACTGAGTCGTCTTTTGGGAAATCTTGAAGATGGGAGTGACGTATCTTTATTCGGTATAACAATATCACTATGTCTTACAGGAGTTCTTGATGGGCTCTAGAATTCTCAGACTTCAAGTCTCATTTCTTTGGTTCAATTGCGACTTCTTTCTTTAAAATTTCATCTTTAACAACATTATTGTTCTTGAGATTGCGTGTTGTGACTCTGGGAATTACTGAAGTTGATTTCCTGATTCTGTTTACCGAATTTGGTGCATCTACATAAGTTCTATCTGCACGCGGTTTTGTACTCTTTTGGGAAACGGGTTTATTGGTTTTGTTTCAGTGGTTTCTTTGACTGCACATTTGCAGTTATCATTGCATGAACCTGTTGGACTTCTGAAATATCGGCTTAGAACCTTTGGCCCTGAGGGCTCCATTTTTTGTACGTTCCAGAAATAGGGTATTTTTAGTCGAATAAAGAAAATCAAATGGAACAGCCCCAATTTAAATAAGTAAATATATAAAAAATGAATTGAAATACCTTTAGCATATGAATTATGAAGACCTTCCACCTTTTTGTCTTTTTTCTTTGCAGAATGGGCTATAGGATGATTTTAGCAACAAGGAGATATGGTTCCTGTTCTTGGAAAATTGTTGTGTGAAATTAGAATTTTTGGGACAATTTTTATGATCATGTGATGATAAAGTTAGTTAAAAATATAGTGGAAAAGAATTAATTTGGTTTTAGAGCACTAGATTCTTGTCTATGTCTGAAAATGGTTTGAGTTTTCTAAAAGGCTGCAATGTTTGTGGTTGGCATTTAACTATGGCAATCCTATATAGTTTCTGAATAACCTATATACTTGCAACAACAAAGAAATGCTACATTTTACAAATCACGACGAATGTAACTCTAAATATATAAAAAGAAGTTCAAGATCATCCTCCTTTCCTAATACAAATATTTATGAATTGCCATCAAAATTCCAACAAAATAAAGAATAACCCACATTAAGATCCCACCAAAAAAAGACTACTAAATTACCAATATACAAAATGCCATAAAGTAGAGACTACAGACTCCTTTTTACAAGAATTAAGGAAGCAACATGACACCTGATGCTTACCATTTGAAGAAGTTTCAAATGTTGCATATTACAAATTGAAGAAAAAAAAAACCAGAAGCAACCTCAAGTGATGATTTCTCTAACCAGCCAATCAAGACTCGGGTACGCGAAATAAAGAACAAGAAAAGATGGAACAGCAAATAGAATTGTGATGAGTATATATACAGCTAAAATGATTGCACTTGCAGGTATGGCATATAGAACAATGAGTAGAAATATGAAAACCAGAGGGAACTTAGCCGTCAAGTGAACAACAAAGATTAACGACTTACGGATAGATGAGTGCAGCCTCTCACCATTGACACGAGTAGCAAGAGAATCAACATGACGGTTAGCCTCTCTAACATGTGGGCCTACTGGATTATTAGTATGGTTAGCCTGATTAGTGATCAAACCTCGAGTCCAAGACCAAGTTGGTACAGGTAGATGGTCAACACAAGAAGACGAATGAGACTTGACTCTATCACCATTTAAGCTCTCAACCATCCAAAGGAGAAAGTAATTCTTTCTAGGAAACCTGAGATTTCCTTTGTAAACCAGCCGAAATGATAACAAGTTGCACCATGGGCATGATATGAAAAAAGGGAGCTGAATTGGGAGAGTGGGCAGTTTCACAACGGCCCACTGTAGCCCAAGGACACAGTTTTTACAGAGTGTGTGGCCACACCATAATACGTAGGGCACGTTTTCCACGATATTGAAGGACTCCCAGCAAATGGGGCACTCTAAACCTTCTTCTCTGGTGTTAGTTAAGGAGATCTCATCATCAGAGCAGTCTGAAGAAGTTTGGCCGGGTCTTCCAGCGTCGTTTTTTGGTCCAGATGTACCCGCAATGGTATTGGAACCAAAACCCCACATTTTCAATATTACAAGTAATATCTGTTCACCTTTTACAAAGTCAATAACAACAGACGTTCAGATCCATGCCTGCAATGTTTAGAATCTTCTGTTTTTAACAAAAGGATACAATTCAAAAGAACCTAAATTAAGGTGCACATAATAACAAGTTGGTTAGAGGGTCTAATCATGCTTTTAATAAAGGAAAACTTAATAGTAACAGAAATCCTTACGTAAAATAGCGCAGGGGGAGTATGAACTGGAACTAGACCAGGCCCATAGTTAAAACTTAATTTCCTAATGAGCAAACATGAACATGAAAATCTGTTCGTTTATCCATTTGTGTCCGTTGGATTCATCTACAGTCATATATTTATCCTTACAGCTACAGTCAGTAAACAAAGAGCTCTAATTATATACATATCTAAGGAATTAGAATATACTCAGCTAAACATATACATATCTAAGGAATTAGAATATATAAACATATAAACATATAGCACATGAGAATCTAAACACAGAGCCGCTTATTAATTATTTATCATTCAATCAATTAATCAATCACATCGGAACCTAAACACAAATTCACAAAACCTACATCCAACACTTTTTTCTTATATTTTCATAAATGAATAACATTCCACATACAAAATCTAATACGAAACGAATTAAGATTTGATAATTAAGATCGTAGATACCTAGTAATAATCAGAATATGATGATCACCGACGAGATCGCCGGAAACAGAAATCCGTTCGACATACGCAGCTACTGTATTAACAAAACGGTGAGATATACGTACGTGTATGTGTATACATACAACGTCGGCGAAGAGATCTGACAGCCACCATTTCGAATTCACAAGTGTGACGAATAAAATTGGATCTGGTACATCGCAGGCTTACTGTGCATATCATACACCCTCAGGCCTCACCTATGGTTTTGAACTTGGTATGTAGGCCCATTACTAGGCCTCCTTGATGTAGACCCATTTCATGGCCCAACTATAGAGAAGATAAAGGTCCAGTTTTTAACTGTAAGGCTAATTTAAAATATCTACGCATATAATTCTATAATATTTTGTTTTTAAAAAGACGAATATTCATAGATCTTTTACAACTTCATTACGAAGATATACATTAATTCAGAAATATATATATTTATTTATCTTAAAGTTTGAACTCTCCAATCTCATAGTTGAAAAAACTTTAATAACGTTCGAATAATTCATTTTAACAAATTCATTTTTTTTTATTAAGTTGTTTAGTATATTTTAAATTTATTCGTGATGATATTAGAATAGTAGTAAGAATCATTCTTCTTCAAAAACAGCTGTTTACAGATTGCAAATGTTTACACATATTTTTCACCACTGGTTTATAAAATCCATCTGTTACACGAGGTTGTTAAAAGTTTTTTAATATTTTAATCACTATAGTAAATTTTATAGTACAAGTATGAATGAACATATTTGAATAAATGAAGTGCTAACGTTTCCGTCAAAATTTTAAATCGAGAATTTTGTTGGGCGGCATTTCAATGGCTAAAAATTAATTTTTTTTAAAAGCTTTTTAAAAAACTTTATATATATACATACAATTCATGCAACTAATTCACAGCTCAATTTATACTTTCTCTTCAATCTCAATCAAAAACACATTTCATAAAAAAAAATGTCTTCTCATTCTTCTTCTGACGACGAAACAACGATGCAACTCCTCATTCAAGCTCGTAATTATCATAATTTAGTTTTAATTCATTGAGAAGAAGCTGAAAGTTCCAACCGGTCACAATTGACACGTTGGTACATATGTCGTGATCGGGTTTTAGCACACGCCGCTTCCGTATGAGAAAAAAAAATATTCGTCCGATTGAAGGTATCACTACTTACTATGTCGAACCTATACCCGATTAGTTTGTATATTTCCAACAACGACCAAATGCAAGTGGTGTTTCAGGTTCTAGCACTATTCTAAAAGTGACATCCGCCCTATATCAATTGGCATATGACACAACACCAGATCCATTTGATGAATATTTGCAAATGTTGGAAATAACGTCACTTGAAACTTTACAAAATTTTACAATGTGCATAATTGATTATATTCAAATGTGTACATAACAGAACCAACTGAGGAAGACATACATCAGTTGTATGCAAAACATAAAGAGATCCATGGTTTTTGAGAATGATTGGAAACATAGATTGTATGCACTGGGCTTGGGCAAAATGCCCAAATGCATGAAAAGGGCAATACACACGAGGCGATCACAAGTATCTAAGGATCATGCTTGAAGTCATTACCTCATACAATATGTGGCTTTGGCAAGCATACTTTGAGGTTGCGGGGTCGAACAACGACTTAAACGTTCTTAATTCATCTTCATTGTTCAACAACTTGCTAAATGACACTGCTTCGCAAATCCCGTATAAAAGTGTGTGATGTGGATTATGAAAGAGGGTACTATCTTGCTAACGGGATATACCCGACATGGGCAACGTTCATTAAGGGGTTTTCAAGTGTTGTTGATAGAAAGAGAGTGAAGTTTACTCGAGTACAAACGGCTGGCCGAAAGGATGTTGACCGACTATTTGGTGTCCTCCAAGAATGTTGGCATATACTACAATAACTGGCAAGAGCTTATAGCGTTTACCCTATAAGACGAATCATGCATACTTGTATTATTATCTTTATGTTACGTGTTTTTTAGGAGTTGTATATGTACTCTTGATTTTAATGAACATATTTATTTTATTTTATTTATTTTGGTATTTGTTTCAATTTATAAAAATTGATTGAATTTTCAAAAAAAAAAAAAAAAAAAAAAAAAAAAAAAAAACTATAGAACACTGAAAAAGCAGTGTGCTCTACTCTTCCCCAAAGAAAACAGTATCACAACTCCTCATGCGCTTATGCATATGTGGCCTGTGAAAAAACGTACAGTATGATTTTAGAAACTAAAGTTATAAAACCGTCTAAAAAATTATTGATACGGAGACAAGATTGAGGAGATGGATAAGAAATACATGTAGCAAAGACAACTTGGCTCAAAATGTAAAATGTTTCATAACGAAGGGAGTATCATCGTGCGTTGCAGCGGGACCATGAAACTTACATCTTTGGTTGAATTAAATTTAATCATTTATTGAACAAATATTTTTAATAAGGTCGAATATTTCTATAATGTAAATGTCTACGCTTACAAAATATTTCGTACACATTAAAAAACATATTCTCTCCAACGGAAAAAAAACCTTTCAAAATCTCTTATGTTCACAACATGCACTCACAAACTCATGAAAAAGCTTTTCGACAATAACTCAATTTTTGCAAATGTATTCAAAAAATCTTTCAAAGACTTTTTTTACATAAAAGATCGCTAATAATTGAATTAATATACCTAAATCATAAGAATAATAATAAGCAATATATAATGATAAACAATATGAAGAAATGTAAATAAAACTAATCACTTATTAACTATATATCATTTATCATAAGATATCTAGTAGGATCGTCAGAATATAATAATAATAAAACAAAATAGGTATAAGATGAAATAGCTATTGTTCACCAAATTTGTAAATGTATGTATGTGTATATATATAGGGACATGATCCAGAGGGAATTAGTCTTTTTTTGGGGAATGCGAGAAGTGTTAGTATTTATCACGAACCCTCTTACATTTACCAATCAAAAAGACAACAAAAAGTTATTTTTAGCAGGAAATATTAATCAAAATCGATGCTAGATAATTCATTTTTAAGTTATAATATTAGTTGATAAATATTAATTCAATAAATCTTTAAAATTCATAATCATCTAAATATTAGTTATCATGAAGAATGTTAAATCATAACATTAGTTGATAAATATTATTATTTTTTACATTGATCCTCATGAATGTTAACTGACATTCACCGTAATGAATATTAACGATTTTATAATCTAATATTCATGAACTGATGTTATAACCTATAGAAAGAATTCATCAAGGAGCGTTAACATTCATCGCTTCAATTTTGATTTGCATTTATTAAATTTCACTTTTTTTACATTTTTATTAGCAAAGGTTACATGTTTCATAATGAATATTAACGATTCTCACTTTCCTCCAAAAAAAAAAATGTTTCCTATGGATCACTTTCGTATATATATATGTATATATATAGTGTGTGTGTGTATGCGCACACTTCTCACATAAGGTTAAATCGAACATTTTTACGCTCCCGAAAATTAGGTATGTAATACATGGTATACGACATTGACCATATTATCCTGAAACCATATATTGTTGGTAATTTAGTGTAATTGAGTTTACATGAGATCGAATCAAGGATCTCATATAAAGTTGTGTAACGGTTTAGGAGGTTGATGTAAATACTCGTATGCACTTATATGATTACAAATCTAAAAATGGTGGGATTCAAGGATAGTTATGTGATTTTGTATCAACACTAAATGGATAAATTATCATTCAGTATTCCTTTCTTGGTGAGACAATCTTTTTGCAAAATTACATGCTAAAAACGAATGAAAACATATTTATGTGCTACCATTGCTGGAAAGGAAGAAAAAGTTATGCCTTTTAATGAACTAGTTTGACTTTTCACAAGTCATTGTGACTTTGCTTATATTTAATCACCACAAAACATCGAGTAACCACTAGAGATGAGTTAGATCTATATAAGTCATTTGAGAGTGTCATAAACACTTCTTAATCAATTTTAGTGATGTGAGATCTTATGAACATATCTTAATCATATATATGTATTTATTATCTTGTTTTTAGTTCCTAGAATCAAGAGAATGTTGAGAATTGTGAATAATTAATCAAAGGATATCGAGTTTGCTGGAAAAAAAGTCTGATTCTAGAGGAATGGGAAGCATAAGGGACCGATCAATCAAGGTTGGACAAAGGAGATGATTCCTGGGGTATCCAAACTATTATGGAGGAATCCCTCTGATCTTGATTATGATTTCGGGGGGATTTGAATGATTCTAGGGGAATTTCTAGGTCGACGAAATTTAATGTTTTTGCCTTTTTTTTTCTTTTTATTGTGTACACTATATATTTTAACTCCTTCACTTGTAAACCATGATTCACGAAAATAATAAAGAAAACTTTATGGTTTGTCACCGTGGAATAAACCGGTCTCCATGATCAAAGAACGGGTAGAACCACATATAGTTTGAGTGTCGTGTTGTTCATGTGTATTTTTCTTGTTGCGTTGTTTAAATGCTTAATTAGTAATTGTTGATCGGTATATTGTTGCTTTCTTTTAACAGCTGGATTTTATTGAAACAAACTAGCAAGTAGCTAGAATACAGAACAACTACAAATTGTAAATAAGAATAGGGTTTTGCAACCACATGGTCCAATTGATGCTAACCCTCTTGTTCCTACTAGAAACCCAATCAAGAGACGTGACAACTATCTTTTCGAAAATACTTCATTTCCTCATCGAAGTGGACTTAAAAATGTCATTATTCCTATAATTCCACAACATCCAAATGGTGGTCATTATAATAACCTCAAGTAGCTTTTTCTTCGTTGCATTCAAAGACACCGTATCCACCCATGACCTGATCT
Source organism: Logfia minima (assembly GCA_963921325.1). Classification (NCBI taxonomy): domain Eukaryota; kingdom Viridiplantae; phylum Streptophyta; class Magnoliopsida; order Asterales; family Asteraceae; genus Logfia; species Logfia minima. Next base: position 5,990,071 of record OY992771.1, on the reverse strand, counting down.
CGGCAATACCAATATGGTTAGGGAAAGGAAGATCTACCCACCTCGAAATCCTTAACCAAACTTATTATTGTGAGTATCTTTTATGATTACACACGTTGTTTGGGTGCTTTTAAATTCCTAAAAATTATTTTATTTAATTGACGATTCTTATAATCCGAAACACGATTTAATTAAAATATTTCAATTTAAAAATGTCCGATACAATTCAAAATTTACATTCATATCTTATACACATTTTATTTCCAACGCTACTTTCTAATAAAATAAGTTTGGGTTAGGAATGAGCAAAGAAGATTGTTAAGCCCAACAACAAAAATAACTTAAGAGCGGGACATTTTCAATGCCACACAAATTTATTTCTTGCATCACGAAATAATTAAGTTTTCGTTCCGTCTGTGTAATAAACTTTATGGTTCCAAGTGTATATATACATTCATTTGAAAACGTCATACCCAAATAAGTAACTGAGTTACGTGATAATAGGTGAAAATATAAGAAAACGTAATATTAACGATAACCCAACCGGCCAACCCTGTTCAATCATTCAAATATCTCCTTCTCCAAACGTCATCTTTATTATTCTCTATAGCTTTAAATTCAAATAAGAAACCTAAATATTATGAAAACATAAAAAATAATTTTTAAATAATTTTCAAATATTCAAAACACATTATCTTACAAAATTTTCTTCGTAATTCCTTATTCAAATAACTTTTAGAAGCTATTTTCAAATATATTTTTTTTTGACTTTTTTTTCCCTTTTTTAATTATCTCTATTAATTTTTTTATTCATAATAATCACATATTTTATTATTATCTCGAACACATAATAATCACATTATATTAGAGAATAATCACATGTGATTACCATGTTATATTTTTTGATTTATCTTGAATAATCATAACAGTAATGACTGTAAAAAAAGTTTGAAAAAAAGTTAATATTTTTTATTACAATTTTATCATAGCTTGCAAAAGTTATTTTAATAATAATCATTAAAAAAAGTTTTGAAGAAAAATGTATTTTGAATTTTAAAAAGTGATCTCAAATTCATTCCAACATTCTCACAATATTTATGTTTTTATTTGAACTATCTTTTTTGATTTACCCCTTTCATTCGATACCTTAAATATTTAAAGATTAAGAATACAAAATCACCCCTATCTACACTAAGAATAACGAAATTACCCGTACCTAATTTTAGAAAAGGCTACTAATATCTAAAATATATCTATATATTATATGAAATATAATGTAAAACATAAATAAACAATTGTATTTTTTAAAATAGCCATTATATCATATATTTTTCTTACTAAATCTTTGACACCTCATAAATTATTTGACTACTTTTTTTATAACCTTACAATAGTAGATATTGGAAAATACCCTAATACTCCTGCTTACATGGAAAAGATAATAATACCTGCTTATAATTTATAAACTTTGTGTTAATTCAAATTTTGAAATCAATCCCACATAACTTTTTATCACCATTTATTTTAGAAGGGAATAAAAAACTGTACTTTTATAGAATTTATTCGTAATTAATGTTTGATTTTGAAATATGGGATTAGTTCAGTTTATTAGTACCAAACAAACAAATATGACTGATGTTCTTGATAATTATTAGTTCAAATAGGTCGGTAGCAATATAAATTTATTCTTATTTTTTTCAAGATAAAGTCATCAATTAAAATTAAGAATAAGAGATAATATATGCATCAACTATACAACGGTAAATTATAATATTTCTTAGTCGATTTTAAAAATCTTATCTATCATATTAGCGCCGACCTTTACTAATATCACTTAAAGTATGTCAAAGAGGTCGATTATCGATTCAAAAAATGAGAAATGTCCATTTATTTTTCCTTAGGTTAAAGCAAAAGCCAAATTCAACCATAACCACAAGAAAAACTTTACTCAGAAGTTACAACTGGAATGATGGCCTGCAATCCAATGCTTCTTCTCTAATATTCATTATAATTTATTTATTTTCTATGGTTTAGTAACAACAAAAAGCTTCATAAAGGTTCCCATATTGAACCCATATTGTCTTTTTAAAGCATGGTTTAAGTGATTGTGTCACACCCAAAAGTTTAACGGAATAATGTGGCTGCAAAAAGAAAATAAAAAGTTGGTCGCGTGTAGAATTTATAGTGAAGAATATAGGGTTGGTCAAACACTGGTTCGAAAAGATGTAACAAAAAGATGGACCAAAATCAAACCGAATTGGCAAAACCTTTTGTATTCGGTTTTGTTTGAAATGGAAGCAAGTTAGAACATAGACGCAAACAGAGGATATGTGTGTTTGGTGGGTTTATGAACTAAATAAAATGAAAAATAATACGTAGGTCTTAAAAAATTGATCGGTTAATGCTATATATTTTAAATAAACTTTTTATGACATTTATCATAGAAATAGCAATTTTCATAAAATTAAATAAGCTTTTTATGACAATTATCATTTATCATAAATATTTTACGAACAGTAATATATATGTCTAACTAAATTGATTTAAATGTAAGACTAATTCAATTAACTATTGATATTTTTTTTTCTAGTTTTATATACTCAACTTGTCATATATGATGCTCATTTTATTCAAGTTAGTTTAAGTGAACCGAACCGAATTAATCAAAACGTACGTATAACCGATGATTCGGTTATCACTATTGGGATTAATCGGAATTATGGTTCGATTATGAAAATAAAGAGTACCCAGATCGATTTTAACTACCCCGGTCATAATTTATACTTTTAAAATATTATATTTATATTTGTATTATATTATTGTTTAGAAGAATATTTAGAAACTGCTTTGCAATTAAAAGAATATTTAGAAATTTAAGTAATTGACAGTTTAGTTTCTACAAATAATGGGTTAAAGGATACAATATGTTTTATTATTATTTGATTTTTCACAATAGTAGATGACAAGAGATGTAAGCGTGTGTGTATTGAGAGATTTATTGTATATAAGTATATTTTTCACCATTTAATATATGTATATATATAGGGTGGGGATCAATAGGGAAGCAAAAAAATTAGGGAAGGAGGGAAGCAAATCTCAACCCTTGATTTCATCATAAATGAATTTTAAAAATTACAAAAAATTTTAAAATTTAACATTCATCATCAATGAATGTTAAAAACGTTTATTTATAAAAAAATCAAGGGCTAGGATTTGCTTCCCTCCTTCCCCAAATTTTGAAGCTTCCCTATGGATCCTTCCCATATATATATTTCATATGTGCGTAATGTGAAACTATGAAAAACAAAGCGTGTTTTGATGTTTGTATGTTTATCTTTTTTGTTGATTCTGCTTGTGAAGAGGTTATTGTCTAGTCGTTGAAATCTCCTAGTAGTCTCTCTTTCTTTTATTATTTGTAAGAAGTTTCTTTAATATATGTAAATTTATATGTTTAAAATAAAGTTGTTGCTTGTACTTTGTTGACAATCTCAAAAATGGTATATGGCCATTCACAAAATAATTGTAGGCCATAAATGGTTAACCGAAGTAACCGTACTATATTCGGACGTTAACCAAATTAACCGAATTAACCAACCCATTTATTAACCAAAACGAATGGTTACAAAATGTCAATTAACCGAAATATCGATTAGGGGGCGGTTTCGGTCCATATTCGCCCCCACCCGCCCTATGCTCACCCCTACTTAAATCACATAAGTATTGAACATATCAGTTGAAAACTTCATCATCGTCTTCTTAAATGTTGATTAGGCTTGAGCTAACTCTGGGTATGAGTTTTTGGGGTTAACCTCTTCTGAGTTTGTGTTCGTCTCAGTCTGAGTCTGTGCTCTTGTCTTGGTCAGAGTCTGGATTTTTGTCTCGATCTGAAGTTGGTGTCAGTTTTAGGCTTGTGACGTTGTTTAGTCTAAGTCTCTCCTCGTGTCTTGGTTTGAGTCTATGTGAGACAGACTAAGACTAAATATTTGCAGCAACTTCAAATTATATATCTTTCCCTGATGAGACATCCAATCAAGCTTAAATTTATACATAAAGTATACCTATTCTTCTTGAAACATATATCCAAATATCAAGATGATCTAATAGTTAACGAACCCACAATACGTTAATGTTACAGCAAATGCGCAAATAATCCACAACTTTTTGCAACCAACTTCGAAATTTAATATCTCCATGTAGAAACCTCGAATCAGGATAAAAAGTTTACATGTTGACATACATGTCTTGAACCATATATTCAAAAATCATGAAGATCTAATGGTTAACGAAGACACTATAATGGTTTTACTATAGATGTACAAAAGAACCCTAAACTTTCTGTAGTAGATTTCGAAAGTAAATATCTCTCGGTCCAAAGCTCAAACTGAAAATTCCTATGGCCAGAATGTGAAACCATGTGTTACGAACCTACATTTCAAATTTCATGACGATCTGACGGCTAACGAATGAGATCTGATGGATTTTTCCACCGATGTGCAAAATATGACGAACATAAAAATGAGTTTTCTTTGAACTTCTTTAGTTTATTTAATACGGCTTCTTTTTCTTGGAATGGATTTTTAAAGATCTTGGATAGATCTAACACGCTCTGAACCACTTGTCGGACCCGTTTATCTTCCAAATAAAAGAGAATCAAAGTAATTGTAATACGAAGAACGCAAATAAGATCTTTTCTAATTCATTTGTTTATTAATTGATAATCACACAGATACAACATATCACTCATATACAAAACCCTAGAGGAGGTGTGTGATAGACAATCTCAAGTTATGAGATTGTGGTTTTACACGAAGTAAAAACACCTAATATTTTTTAAAAACTCTTTATTTAAAGAAGACTTGTAGTGAGACGGAGGTAATAATATAGATGCTTATTTATGGAACACACTTAAATATTAGTTGACTTATTGAATTATTTTAAAAATTCTAAATGTTTATTTATAGACCACGTTACATGTTATCTGATGTATAAATCTTGGTTTGAATATCATAGATTTTCCCCAAATTCAGCTATCGGTGATTTTTTCTTTTTCATCATAAGTAGGGGTTAACTTCATCATGTTTGATGTTTAAAAATGTAGGTCTCTACAAAAATATGCTAAACAATTTATGTGAGAGAATAATTATTATAATAATATGACTCTTTTAAACCCTCATTAACATCTATTTCTAAAAAGGAAAGGGTTCAGTAATAAAAATATATATATATTTTTTAAAAATATACTAAGATACTCTTCTATTATTTAAAGTGCGCAATATAATTTTAAATTTTGTTACAAAGAGCGTAACATACATTCTGTAAAACATAAGAGTACTAGCGCTTTGAATTTTTTATTAACGTGTAATATCATGCTTATACTTTATACTTTATTCGCTATATGCTATGCATATTGGAACAAATTTAAAAGTTTATCACACATGTTTTATCACATCAATAATTCGATATATTTTGACAAATACGTGTTTTTTCATGACAATAACCCTAAAGATAGATAGCACTCCACGTGTAATTGAAAAAAAGAAAAAAAAACATCGTGGGTCGTTAAATTTAAGAGAACGATCCAACAGAGATTGCCCCTACTTGAAGCCAAGGGAACAGACACAGTTGGACTCACCAACCCCCTTTTCGAAGGACATAAATTTATCTTCATCATTTCTGATAACAAATCACCAATTAAATATAAATGTGTATTTAAAATATTAATAATTAATAATTATAATTAAAAGTGGAGAATATACCAATACAATTTCCCTGCAATATATCATGTAGATTTTTATTTGACGTCTTTATTAAATTTGACTTTTAAAAAATAATATTTTCATCAACATTTCAACTCAAAAATATAAATAATTAAAATGAGGTCGTCACAACCTTATATGAATTGAAGACTTGTAAGACAAACTACATTGATGATCCTTGCCTCCTTGGTCCCCCTCAATTTGTAAAACTAATTTAAGATCAAGTTGTGTTGTTAATAAAATCTACTCATACATTATGATTACGCTCCCTACGTTCGTACACTAATAGCATATAATTGCATGCATTACTTAATAATTAGAAACGTAATTAAACAGATGTATCATATACTTAAAACAGCAAAAAAACTACAGTAATGATCACATAAATTACAACCAACTTTTAATTATATAGAAATAGAATATTAGAATAATCAGTTTCCTAACTTTGTATTCCTTTAAAAGCAATCTTTTTTCACATAACTTTATTATAAAAAACCTCCTAACCTTCACAGAATATGCACTCAACTCACTCACCTTACAAAGACACCCTAATTACAACAATGGTTTCAGTGAGAAATATACCGAGATATGTCTGTGTTATTGGTGCTGGCCCATCGGGGTTAGTGGCCGCCAGGGAGCTAAGGAAAGAAGGTCACAGAGTGGTGGTTTTGGAACAAAATCATGATGTTGGAGGACAATGGCTCTATGACCCTCAAGTTGAAAATCAAGTTCCTTTAGGAAAAGGCGTTTCAGCCACAAGTTTAAGTGTTCATAGCAGTATCTATGAATCGTTAAGGCTTACGTCTCCTAGAGAGATAATGGGGTTCACTGATTTCCCTTTCTTGATTAAGAAAGGTAGGGATACTAGGAGATTTCCAGGCCATAAAGAGCTTTTGTTGTACTTAAAAGATTTTTGTGAATGGTTTGATTTGAGGGACATGATTAGGTTCAATACCAAAGTAGAGTATGCTGGTATTTTGGATTATGGTGGATTTGGAAAAGATTTAAAATGGATTGTTAAAAGCGTAGTTAAAGATTCTGATAAAGTGATTTCAGAGGTGTTTGATGCTGTGGTTGTGGCCACGGGTCATTATTCTCATCCTAGATTGCCTTCTATCAAAGGTGTCCATTTCATCTCACTTGATCTATATGCATACATACATATATCATTTTTCTTCTTAACATATGTTTGTTTGTTTGTTTGTTTTCTATATTTTTTTAACTTAAAGGAATGGATGCATGGAGAAGAAAGCAAATGCACAGTCATCTTTACAGGGTTCCAGAACCATTTTCTAATCAGGTTACCAGTAATTTGTAGTAAAGGACCAATCTTGATGTAAAAATGGCAACTTTTTTACTGTCATGTGTGTGTATATTCATTCTAATGAACTAAAATTCTTGCAGGTGGTCGTTGTGGTTGGGAACTCACTTAGTGGGCAGGATATTTCAATGGAGCTAGTGAATGTAGCCAAAGAGATTCATCTTAGTTCCAAATCACTTAAAGTTTCAGAGGGCTTATCGAAAGTGATCGCCAAACATGATAATTTACATCTTCATCCAACTGTAAGATACTTTATATCGAATTCTTAAATATTTTGTAATCGGAATATGTTACACTGCACGTATGTACCAGTTTATCATTGTTATAACACGTTGCAGATAGAATGTTTACACGAAGATGGACGAGTTGTGTTTGTCGATGGTTCATGTCTCACAGCAGACACAATCATATATTGCACAGGGTAAAAGTTAAAGAAATCAATAATAATAACTTGAGTCTTATAACACAAGCTTCATGTATATAACTTATATCCACAAATGCAGGTATTCATATTCATTCCCATTTCTTGACACTAAAGGTGTAGTAGTTGTTGATGATGATAGAGTGGGACCATTATTTGAACATACTTTTCCTCCAAACCTTGCCCCATCTCTCTCCTTTATAGGCATTCCCAGAAAGGTATAGTAAAAGTGATTTATCTTTTCTTTACTTGCTACAAAATACAACTAAATAAACACTCATATTATATTGTTTCTTGATGTGTAATAATACTAATAAAAGCTTGTTACTTTAGCTTATTTTGGAAGGTTTTGATTGATGTAGCTTATAGGGTTCCCTTTCTTTGAATCACAAGCAAAATGGATAGCTCAATTGTTGTCTGGCAAAAGAAGTTTGCCATCAAGAGATGAAATGATGAAATCCATTCAAGAATTTTACCAATCCAGGGAAGATGCAAGTGTTCCAAAGCATAATACTCATGATATTGCCGAGTTTGAGGTAATCCAATTTATTTGTTAATTATTATTTCATCCATGTCTTTAAAACTTAAAATGAAATCAAGATACTGATATCACAAAAACGTTGATAATTGACAAAGCTGACTGGTCCACAAAATCAAGATACTGATTTCGTTTGTAATACTTATAGTACTGCGATAAGTATGGAGATTATGTCGGGTTCCCTCACTTAGAACAATGGAGGAAAGATCTCTGTATTTCAGCTCTGGTAAATTCAGATGTGAACTTGGAGACTTATCGGGATTCATACGATGATGAAGAACTGCTTCATGTGGCTCATCAAAGCCCTCATTTTACTCAACTTGAAGCTGGAGCTTTTTCTTCGATTTAATTTTTTGGATCGACATGATCGTATTCAACTATAATATATATGATATTATTAGCATTTCACAAAGGGGTTTTGTTGCTTCTGGAAGCAAATATCAAATGAGTGCTTGTGCTTTCAAAAGCAAGATAGTACTACCAAAACAAATGATTGTGAAATATTCATCTTTTACTTAAGACAACAACCCAACACTAGCAGAGTATGTGTATCTTTGTTGAATTTTCGATGTGTTGTTGATCTTTCTAATATTAATATAAGCATTTTGAGTCACATTTAGTATTTGGTTCTAACTTTGCATGGTTTTTCTTTTTACTTTTTAATACTTAAATGTTTATCTCACACTGATAGAATAACAGAAGGGCTGTTATCATTTATAAAAAGTAATCAAGATTTTGAACATCTTCACTCTTGTAACTTGAAACTTGTTTATGGAGTAGGCTTCAATGATATTTTTTCATATATACGACTATATAACTTAAAACTCGCCATAAACCTAGATTTATTTCATGAAGATAATATATATGGACAACCTTTAATTTCAAGATTTACATTTCGATAACTAATATCCCTTGGATTTAGCTGAAATATGAACCAAGATGTCTAGCACCTTTCATATCCGGCTGGGATTGAGTTGCATCTAACAGTGCACCTCACTCGCAATCGGAAAAACTCACTCATTTCCGCCGCCCCTTGAGCTAGACCCGAGACAGAGACTAGGAGTGACAAAGGAACCATGGACCGCCGTCCCCATTACCCTTCTCGACCACTCCACCAAATACTCTCCTCCACCTTCCACAGCCTGCCCGCCGGTTGCTAATTCCATCACCAATACACCATAGCTATAAACATTACCTTTGGTGATAGCTTTCCATGTTTGACCATACTCCAGTGCCACATACCCAATCATCCCAGCCACCATTATGTTGACATGGCTCCCGCCAACATCAACCACCTGAGCCGACCCAAAATCCGTCAGCCGAGTTTTCCGTTTTCTGTCCAATAACACATTGCTAGCTTTTACATCTCGGTGAATGATTGGTGGATGGCACTCGTGGTGTAAGAACACCAATGCATGAACTACATTGATAGCAACATTAATCCTTCACCTCCATGGGAACCTGGCCCGATCAGGAATCAAATCAAGTACCACCCTCCATGTACTCATAAACCAAAAGCTTTTCTGACCCATCTAAGCACCACCCATAAAGTGTAACGGGGTTCGGGTGGGACCACCCGAACCCATTTCCAGTTAGTACTTCCATTTCGGCTTTAAACTCTTTTTCCCCTTCTACACCCTCTCTTAACTTCTTTTTCACCACAACTACTCTTCTGTCTGGTAGTACTCCCGGATAAACCGTTCATAACCACCCCTTCTGATGATTCTCTCGTTTGAAAAGTTCCCTGTTTCACTTAAAATGTCGGTGTGCGTGAACGCTGTCTTGTCCAAACGGATAACCTTCACTGTGTCTGATAGCCACGGTGATGAGTCACCTAGCCCGCTTCCTGACTTGACTTCGGGCAACAGACGTTTTGGTTGACCCACAGTGGTCTTGGTTGCAAGGCAGGTTATGATGGTCATGATTCCATACACAAAAAATGTCAGCAATAGAAATACGAAAACAAAAAGCGGGCCTAATTTTTGTTGTGGTGATCTATCGCTACTTGTTGAAGAAAAACTGTTTGTTGAATTCTGTATGGAAGAAGGCAAATGTAACAATGGGTCACCCAGGAACGACCATATCTCAAAAGTGGCTAGTTGTCCTGTTTCTGGAATGTAGTCGGAGATGTACGGATTGTAGGAGACATTGAAGTTGCTCAATCTGTCAAATTGTTCAAGTTGGTCGGAAATGTACTCGAGAAATTGTTGTATGACAGATCAAGAATCTCAAACACTTGAGATTGCCAACCTACTTTGGAACTCGACCTGATAATTTGTTCTGAGAAACATTCAACACAAAGAGCACCATTGCTCCTATTTCTTCAAGAATTGACCATGCAGTGGCGGATCTAGGAAAAAGAAATTAACAGGCGTTCTGCCCGTAAGTATCACAAAAAATTAAATACCTACAAATTTAGCAACACACATAAACTCTGTTAATTTTATATGTAAAAATAAATATTTAACCACTCAATAATTTTTTTAAAGTCTCAGTAAAAATGTTCAAGTTCTGCCACTATATACCTGCAAACTCGTTTCCACCCAAGTGCAAAATCCCATATCCATCCATCTTCCCAATCTGCTGAATCTGCCCAGATAATCGATTTCCGTTGAGTTGAATATAGCCAGATGTCTGTAGTACCCTGAGAATTAGATTCCGGGAGACAAACCGGGTCATTCGGGTCCGACCGAAAACCTGGCCGGATTTGACTTGTACGTTTGCCCGTCCGGTTTGAGTTTCGAGTCGCACTCCAACTGGTTTGACCGGCTGGCCCGATCAGGGTTTTAAAACATTACTGCAGATGGTACTCTATAGTCGACTGCTTTTACTTAATTTAATTTGATGATAATAAAATACAAACATTACTCTGTGGGTGAAATATGTTAAATCAAAATGTATTTTAATATTCCGAACTTGGTTGATCAGCTTTTGTAGTATCCTAAACTATCAAAGGTATAATATAGTACTCCGACTTGACAAATAATAACATATCCCCAATATTTTTCCCATTATTCTCCTCTTTTCTAATTGAATTTTTTCTTGACTGAATCGGCTCCATAATTTCATTACAGTACCATTTTTCTTATCCCCATCGAAGCAAGCAATCCAAGAACGTAGTCATTTCATTTATCACCAACAACGTACAAAATTCCATTTCATGATAGTCATTTAAATTTAAAAAGGGAAAAAAATAAAGGTAAATAAAATAAGTGCACATTAGCTAATGTTTAGGTTGGTAATGGATTATAGAATGTGCATACAGCTTGTAATTAAAACAATCCTTGTACAAACTGTTGAGTTAAAGTCATCGTATGAACTATTTTCGTTTTGCCCTAACCCTAACACTGTCCTCAAATTGGTGGCAATGAATTATGAACAAAAGAACAATATCCATCCATCCATCCATCCATGGTCAATTATAAAAGAAAAAGATGAATGAGTAATGTGGATATACATTCAAATTTTTGGGTCAATCGATATTTGACAGAAAAAGAGACGAGGTGCAAAGAAAAGCTCCGTTAATAATTAACAGAAACAGGTCACGTGATAGGCATGTCAGTGAGTCGTGTGAGTCAACTGAGTTAAAGGTTTTACAATGACTAATTTGTCAAGTTCAGGATATTATACTATTTTTTTATAGTTCATGGTACTACGAGACCAAGTCAATCAAGTTCAAAGTATTAAAATACATTTTGATCGATCTTTCAAGGAAAATGCTAACAATAATTTTTAATGCTTTAATTAAATTTGTCTAAAACAATTTCAAAAATTTAATTCACAATAATTCAAAATGATTATATTCTATATTTATATTTACTTTTTATAAATACATATTTAAATATTTAATATTCATAAAAATAATTAGTTATAATTTTAGAAGGTTTATACATATGCTATGCTTAACTATAACCCTAAGAGTCATAGTTAGCATTATCCATCTTGTAATAGGGTTTGTCGGTCTTTTATGTTTGTTTATTTTGTGTTGATCTTCTAGTTGGTTACATTCTTGTTATTGGACTTCTAAATTGGGGAGATGTATTATTCACTCTAATAGTTTTCTTAATGGTTAAAATCAATGTTTTTAAATTCGGATCCTAGGTTGCTCTAGATATATGATCGAGTTCGATTGGATCGGGGGTCGAACTGGTCTTTGATTTTTTGATTTTCCCTTTTAACTTTTTTTCACTTTTTCGACTATTTTCACTTTTATCAAAATTGATTGAGTGTTAATGGGTATATAATGACTATGAACTTATTAAAAAATTGTCAAAATAATCATTAAAAAACTATTAGAAAACTCATTAAAATAATCATTTACAAACTAGTAAATATTTATAAATACAACATTATCAACAATTTATGGCTAGATCAATTGGCAATAAAACCATCTAACAAACAAAAGTTCAAAACATGGGGTAGACATTATTATTGTATTTTATTTTCTTTAATGTTAAAGTTGTCCCACATCGGTGGTAACACAAACCATAACCTACCATGGTCTCTTATATATTCCAAGCCAAACACACAAGTGATTCCAACCTGAAATGGTTGACCTACTAAGTTAGATTGTTGACCTACGCGGTTCCGATAAAAAAAAAAATGGGTCAACAACCGACCCGGTGAACCGGTCCAACTGGAAACTCGACCGGGTCTCTTCGAGTCGAAATACACTATCGAACCGGACGTAGTTGGCCCGGCCTAACCCCCGGACCGGATCTGACCAATCGAGTCGACTCGAGTTTCAAAACATTGATTTTAACCCATAAGAAAACTATTAGAGTGAATAATTCATCTTCCCAATTTATAAGTCCAATAACAACTATTACTTACTTTTCAAAACGTAATGATGTGTATGACGTATCATTTTAATCTTCAATGTGTACGAACTTTCAAATTTTGTACTTAACATATTTAAAATCCCTTATTAAGCATTTCTAACTTTTCATTAATAGTTTACAATGTGTTCGATTGAAATTTATTATTTTACCCTTTCACTTCAAAATTGAGTCACTAAGTCAACTATGAATTGATTTAAGGTAGGGGATTTGTTATTATAAATTTGGTATATATCTGTGCTATATTTGTAAATTAATTAATTAATAGTAACCCCCGAAATTAATATAAATTCAAAATTAATTTCGCAAAATCAATTTATGCAATATGCAATATGAAAATTATTATGTAAAATCAATTTTGCAACTGTCATCGACATTCTTTTAATTTTATATGATTTCTTTTCAAAGTTTATTTATCATATTACTTCATATTATTATTTGTTTGATTTAAAACATATATTTTGGATCAATTTTACAACGACTATTCACTATTTTTTTACTGCGTTTCAGTTGCATTGCGCGAGTTATCTGCTAGTAAATGATAAAGCACAAGTAAAATAAAATATGATCAAAGATTTAAAACATTTGTGCTCTATGGTTAGTGGTTGTATATGTTGCACATTGGGACCAAATTTAAAAGTATATTTCGTACTTTGGTACATTCTGAAAAGTAAAATTTGTTTCTATGATGTAAACATCTTTTTTATTGAATGAAAAAATTACATGTACTTACTAATTGTAGAGAAAATTACAGTCTCTACCCCTGTGGTACTTTATTTTTTCACGCTTCATCTTTCTCAACTGTTTATTACACTCCCTGACCCGTAGTTGCAATTTTTTCCCAAATGAATCTCTCCCTCGTTAAATCTAATGAATTAATTGTTAACTCATCAAATATGACTAAAATACCCTCATCTTCCACTCCCTATATCCATCAAATCTTCACTAACATACCACAAAATGCAATGAAGAAAATAATCAAATAATTCAAATATATAATGAAATTAACTCAAACTGAATTTCCCCAATTAGTTGTTAATCAAAATCTGAAACCATCCCATAACCATTTTTCCCACTCTTCTATTTCTCTTTGCATTACTCGTCCCCATCTCAACCACCATCATCACCATTTAAACTCAAATATGACACCAAATCTTACCGAATAATATATGTACACAATTAATTCATCAATTTTTTAGACTTCAAAAAGCTACTTTTTTATGTGATTTTAAAGCTATAACACCCCTCAATTTACCTCAGGGTTAAATCTGTCATTTGAATCGGAAGCGATGGATAAAAATAATATTACATATTATATTACAAAAAAAAAAGAACCATAAAATTTCGCGAGTTTATAACATTTAACTATTTTCGAAGCAAAACCCATATAATTGTTATATAAAATCCACATACATGTTAATTAACAAAACATCTATAAATATCTATCAGAGTTATGACACGTGTCAAACATTCCTTCAAAAGCCCATCTTCCTGCCCAAACCTACAAACTTATACATAACCTGCAGGAAGAGAAATGGTGGGATTAGCACGAAGCTAAGTGAATGAATGTACAACTAATAATTCAACTTAGCATAACAATCTGTTTACATTAAACACGAAAGCACATAATCTCAAGAGGATCGGTGGTTACTGAGGAACCCTACAGCCGCGGTGGCCCTCAAGTAACGCTTATCACAATCTGTATAGGCCCATACAAGATTTACCGATAACTTGGCACTACAACACAACAACACAGTTTCCAGCGACAACACATGTATCTGGAACCTGTGTTGGACACAGTAGTAACCAAGTCCAATCGCAATTGACCTCTGAATAACACAGATGCCCGAAGGCCACATATGCATAACAAGAAGGTATACACAATCATAACTCAGACTAAACAGTCTATCAAGGTTTACGTTACTTGTTGTAATCACACCATTACAACTAACTCAAATTATGAGTTGCAGATCCACTCACCTGACTTGTCTCAGCCCACACTCAGAGATCTTATATTACTGAGTCTTCTGCTGATCTGAGAATATAATAATTAAGAAGTTAGTAACTCTTTCCATAATCGTATAACATATTTCATTACTTAGTATCAAAATGGCAAACAATCACCAAGTTGCAATTATCGGATATAATCGCTCTACAACCATCAATTTATATCAAGTTATAACAATTCGTTTGTTTAATTATTTATTCAATTAACAAATTTCGAAACATTATTATAACCTATTAATCCAAGCGGGTGATCCTTGTAATCTAGAATTTGTTAATAAGAGTCCGATCCGCAGTTAATAAGAATCTGTTAAATTTTGGTCGCTAAAAGTATAACCTTTTACTTATGCACTTTCAGAATTTGCAAAAACTCAACTCGCAGGCCAACTCAACTCGCAGGCCACACTCAACTCGCAAGAACTCAACTCGCAGGTCAATCTCAACTCGCAAGGCAACTCAACTCGCAAGCCAATCTCAACTCGCAAGGCCAATCTCAACTCGCAAGGAAAACTCAACTCGCAGGATGAACTCAACTCGCAGGGCAACTCAACTCGCAAGGCAAAACTCAACTCGCAAGGAAAACTCAACTCGCAGGATGAACTCAACTCGCAGGATGAACTCAGAATTGCGAACTGAACCGCTGTTACCCAAAAAAACGAACCATTTCGACTCACAAACTCAAAAATCAGTTTCCTATCAACCTAACCAGCTTTCTAACCTTTCGAATACATCAAATAACATCTTTCAAACTCAATTTCACACATCATTTCAAGAATTAACGAAATTTCAAGTTTATAACCAAAAATAGCAAAAATACTTACAATGAAAATTAAGAACAAGATGATGATGATTCACAGCAGGTTATAACACACTCAATTGATGTTAAATTCGTGATTTAAGCAAGGTACTATGCAAGAGAAATGGAGAATGAAATTGGTGACAATGATATGAAAAGAAAGAGGTTAGGTGATTTATATCACCAACTAACATACTTGCTTTCTAATTATATTATCTTATTTGGCTGATTGTCTGGAACCCGAAAACTAATTTGCGAAACAAGTTATTTATTTTACCGACAACTAATTTAATTTAAAACTATTAATAGTTTACCTAACACAATTAACAATTTGACCTTCAACTAATTCTCCTATGTAAATAACATGTTAATATAACATAAAACTTATAATTAAATACAAGGTTATGGAAATTACCGAATTACCCCTAAGTCACAAGAGTGGGTGTTACAAAAGCACCAAAAAAACCTATAATAAAAACATAACCGACCAAAACCTGCAACTCCGGTAGCCATTCAATCCAACATCCAACTGAACTCGAATTCATTAACCTCCACCATTTTTGTCAGAACCCATAATAAATCGAAACCAACATATTAAACCCCTGTATTCTATCAAAACCTAACAATATATAACGTTATGGTAGGTGGATCTGGAATAGGTTATGAGAACAAAAATTGAATCAACGTGTCCAACACAAACAAAATCAAATGTCCAAAACAAAATCAAAATAAAAAAATCAACATAATCAAAATCAAAACCTAATCAACTAACCCGAAGTTCATATGCAAAACGTGGCTCGTATATTAATGGGCAGAAAAACGGTGCTTTCTTTCTGGTGATAGACTGTTTGTGGCGTTGACCAATTTACGATTTCAGTGAGCAATTGACGGCGGCAGTTACAGGTCTACCACCGCCGGTTGTTTCCATTCCTCGATCTTTTCCGTTGTGGTTTCGTAAACAAGAATCTACGGTTCCGTTGTGGTTTCGTTAAGTGGATCTGGCGACGAACATCGTTTTGTTGAAATATAAGTAATAATTGGGGTTAAGGTTTGATGTTTGAGGAGTAAATAGAGAAATTCTGATGATGAGTTTGTTGAGTGGTTTGATGATTAACATTTGACGATGATTTTCTAAAGTTGTGTTTAGATCGTAAGTAATATGATTGATGAAAATAAAAGGTAAGGGTTTCTTTTTCTTGTAGTGATTAATGAAGAAGATGCAAGGGCTTTTGAATATAAAAGTGTGAAGGAGAAAATAGAGTGGAAAATAAGGGTATTTTAGTTATTTTTTATGATTGAATGATCAATTCGTTAGATTTAACGAGAGAGATTCATTTGGGAAAAAAGCAATCACATAATGAGAGAGTATAATCACATGGGCAAAGACTGTATTTCTCCTAATTGAATGTATCTCTCACGGTTTATGAAAAAATATATTAAATACCGATTATATACCGTGAGTAGTTCAAAGTGTATTTGTTAGGTGTAAATGTAGTTGCACTTGCACACATATTAACCCGTCCATTGACGATTTAAATTCTCTCATGTTCAACTTAAACATAAGAGTAATGTTCTCTCACATATGAAAATACAAAATCACATGTTAACATAAAGGGAAATTTATGTACGAATACCAATTTAATAATTATATATGAGGGAACATTACTCTCATATTCAAGTTGAACATAAAAGAGTTAAATTCTTATTGTAAAAGCCTCTTAATTAAAGTGCTAGTGTTTGTTAGAATAGTTATGCATTGGTTTGATGATGTTTGATTACAAACTATTATTATGTAAGTGTTGTGTACGTAGTTCTAAGGAAACGGTTATATTTTTTATTAGAAACATAAAGCTCGACTTTCTAATGGATGTCAAGTTGTTACTTCTCAAGACCAAGTAGCTTATAATCATTCATTGTTTAAGTTTTCCAATTTAGAATTACCTAGAAACCAACTTCACATTAAATCTTCATGATAAAAATATTTTAAACTTTTATCCAACAACTTTATTTATCCGTAGTAGCTACGTGAAATTATACATGAATATTTTTAATAATGAAGTCACTTTTAGAAGGACATTTAAATTTTTTATTGATTATATGTAATTTATTGCAAGTATAAATATAAATAGTTATGTTTAAATTATTAGTAATGTAAGTATTAGTTAAGGACAATAATTTATTTAATAAAGTATAAATTGTCATGTCTATATATATCATAAATGATGTACTATAATAAAAATTAAAATGTACGATTAAGTGGATACAGAAGCGATAACCCTATGCGTACGTATCTATAAGTGTTCATGTCGAATTAGAACATTTGATTGTATGAATCTAAATAATAAGAAAAATAATCTAAAACTTATATCTCAGTTGGGTATGATTGGAAAAAACAAAGATTTTAAAGATGACATGTAAGCATACAAATGAATTTTAGAGATTCAATTTGTGATTGAATAAACAAAGTAAAGTCTTGAATAAAATTTATTTAAAAAGGAAAATATGAAATTACATTAACTTTGTCATTACTATTTTCTTTACTATTTGCTTTCATATATTATATTGATGAAATGTAAAAAATGTCAAATGAGAATACAACTTTAACAGAGGTTGTTTAACAAGATATTTCAATTTTACTTGATCAGAAACATCATCGGGGTTCCTTGTACATCTCAGGAGTGTAACTATCATCAATTATTAGTTGTTTTATCACATCGCAAACCCGAACTTATAAAAAGGGAAAGTGTTTATTGACAATTGGTTAAAACACATGATATGTATTAAGATACAAATAATAATTAAGTTTATATGATAACTTTGCACCTATTTAGTAAATGCTAGAAGGTGGCTTCTAAATCTACCAGCACAAACTAATAAGGAGTATTTAACAATTTTGCTAGTTCAACCAGCAAAGGATGAAGCTTCATTTCCAACTCTTTTACCCATCCAAAATCAAGTATAGATACATCTAATTTGTACAATTACAAAATCTATATGTGAGCCTTTCATTACTGAATGCAATTCTACTACAACCATTACATTCATTTCCGAATGCAATTCTACTACAACCATTACATTCATTACCGAATGCAATTATACTACAACCAATACATTCATTACCGAATGCAATTCTACTACATCCATTACATACATTACCAAATGCAATTCTACTACAACCATTACATTCATATACCGTGGGCAATTTAGTCATTTATAAACAAACTGTTACTCACCTTTGTATCGACAACCCATTAGCAAATTCATAATAAACATTACAATGTTGCAGCTATAACATGCAAATGACATACAACACACAAGCTTACATTTAATAACTATAGACTTTGGACTCATTTTAGCCATCTAATCAACAACAAAAACTAGTTTCAACATATACATTTAACTAGTTTTAATTCACCATAGAACTTTTCGTTAACTTTTTAAAGCTATACAACTGCACTTAAACCATTTATTCAACCAACTTAAAATATGATTTTGTCCTCATGACCTTTACCCCATGAAAGTAGACTCTCCACCCTTTCCAACGATAACAGCATCACCGAAAACGGAGCTACCATTGATGTTTTATGAACTTTCTAAAACATCATTTTTCTGCAGAATAGCTGCCCAAAAACGAATTGTAACGAACATAACCCTAAATCAACTCAACCTAAAATTTAACATCTTCATTAACAACTTACAACATCTTTGATATATTATAAACCATTTGAAACAACTAGACACCTTTAAACATCTCTTTAGTAATTATTATCATTAAGCTTAGTTTTGACATCAAAATCTTTCAAAGCACTACTGCTTCATTTCTTATTGACTCCATGGACTTCTTTAAAGCTTTTCAACAAAACTTGACTCTAAATCAAAATGCTAATTAACAAAAGTATGAATAAAAGCTCTATAACAACTCACTCATTTGAAGACTATAATTATACTTTTATCAATTTGGTACATATCTCATAAATCTAAACATCTTTAAAATCAATCAAGGAATTAGGAATACATACCTTTCTATATCTAAATAGTAGCTAATAACACCTTAAAACACTTGAATCTTAGTTTAGTTTGCATCAATTTGACATCCCTTGAATCTTTGCTTGAAAATCGATAGGCACATAATAAAGCTTTTAATTTTACATTTTCTTTCTTAACCTTGAATTAATATTTTTTGACAATTGCAGTCCCTTGACTTATTCGACACTTCCCTTTATCGCTATTACTTTCTACTACAATTAAATACATGAAACCAACACAATTTAACAATTTTTTTTTCAAAAATTATATAAGTTATTGTTAAACAAACTAACTATAATAGTATTTATTTGTACCTTTAAATTTGGGATGGTACATGACACTTAAGATGGTATATGACACTTAAGACTTGATCAATGTAAACGATGTTTAATATCATGTTTGAAATAATACTTGTGTGCTAAGTTCATTAGTTCATGTTAAATGTGCTGCTGATTATACAAAAAAATCACAAGTTCTTTTTCAAAAACAAATAAATTTATCAAAACCTAGAAAAAACGTAGTTTGTAAATCTTCGGGGATGTCTAACATCTAATAATCACATAATGTAACTTTAAGATCGGCTCTAAGGCAGTGTAATTCAATTACTTTCACATGGAAGAAATTTACTAAAATGAACACTATAATCATGAGCGGACTCTCATTGAACGTAACACTTGATCATTGTGAACATTGCACGTCACATAGTGTTCTTTTTGAGTATTGGTAATGGGGTGGTATAACAGTTGTATGTATATAAACCAGAACTTAAATTCGTGTACAATATGACCCCAATTGATTATTTTATTGATTCTTATTATTATACCATAAATCGAATAACTTGGCAACGTACACATCTCATCTATGCACCTTAAACAAACGAATAAGTGACACAGAATTAAAATTTAAAATTAATAAATTTTAAAACACTTAAATATACAACTAAATAAACATCCCCAACAAACGTGATGTGCTCTTTGATTTTAATTAATTATTATTATTACTATTTGATAACAATATAAATTATTGGTTTATTACTATGTTATGATCATTTATTTATTTTCTAAAAATATATCCAACCAAGATGCTCCTTGATGTTCTTTTTTCATAATGTGTAACTTAGTTACATATATATCTTTTGTTAGTGTTAATTATTATGTCTTTAATTTTAATTAATTTAATAAAAATAAAATTATTCTATTGAATAATTAAATTTTTGATGATAAATGATTCTATTATTATATTATATTTAAGGTTTTACTTGTGTACATTTATATATATACAACTATATCACTATGCAATATGATAAATAGTTCTATTTCATACAATATTGTAAAGACTAATTAATTCTATAGATTATGAAGATTGATATTTCTACCATTAATTTTGATAAATACACTACAAATATGCATTAATAAGTTATACGATACAAATAGATAATGCAATGTTTTGATGTATTTATCAAAATTAGTGGTAGAAATATCAACACCCATAGATTATATGTGGTGAAATTTTGTAGATTTATATGGATTTAAGATGTTGAAAGTTAAAACTGTATAGATTGACGAAATGATTACGTTACAATTCATACCACATTAAATTGTTGTATTGATTAGAATGGGAATATTTTGAACATTTTAAAACAGATGTTTACAATTGTTCTCGAGCATGACTTGAACTTAAAATCTTATATCCCTTCGATCATCTCAATGTTAACAATTCATGTATTATTTTGATATAAGCTCAATGTACTACTTATTTTTACTAATTTTACTAGTCAAACACTTATATAATCGCAATTTTCAAAGTAGTATTTTCTTATGAAACTATTATATTTAGTAGTATTTGAAACGAAACCTCTAAATTGAATACGTTTTATATATATTTTATAAATAAACTGGAATAAAATATGAAATACAAAGAAACAATATAAAAAAGGTCCAAGTAGTCCGATTTATACAACAATCCAAACGTGAACAAATTTCGTAACCCCTTTGACAACAACATACTCTTAACAATATCTAACAAAATAATCACAAGATTTTACATTTGATGATCCAAAATATTGTGAATTTTGGTCCAAAAGTTTGGAGTCTTGTTTCCTTTTTCAACACTTTTCTCTCCATGTGATTTCTAAATCATCAAAATGCGCAGAAAAACCACATGCCTTCTTCTGATCTCCATTTCCATATCTCTTTGACTATAACTATACATTCATTTATTTTTCAACTCAATTTACTTCAGCTGACCTAAATTACACACTTATTTAAATTTTACATAAATTAGGGATCCAATTCATCAGTTTAACTTTTATTATTCAAATTCAACAGTTGTTCGTCATCAAATTGGTAGGTGTAAATTAATTTCAAGTGATAATTCGATCTAGGTTATTATATATTTAGTCAACATTTGGTTGAAAGATATTGACTAGAGATCAAAATTTTGGATCCGGTTCAGGAGTGTAACAGCGCCATTAGATGGCGCTGTTCAAACGTTTCTTTTACCGGAAGCCGCCGGATCGGTTGCTTGAGATCTCCGAGAGGGTTTACGGTATGTAGCTATTGTTTTTATCTGTAGCACATAGTTTTGCTTATTTTTGAAGAAAATACATTATTATTTCCTGAATTTTAGTTAAATGGTTAGAAATTGTGACTTGTTATTTAGGATGTGTTATTTGACTGTCATTAGACTTTAGTTCAGTTACATGTTTAGCTGTTTCAGGAAATTGTTGACTACACTGGACTTGAATTTGGGGGAATTATGCTAAATAGAATTAGATTATTAAGAAACACGTTATGAGTATTTGATACATTTGGTAATAATGTGAAGTAGATTGGGGTGTTAGATATTAGGTTAGGGAGTTACACCATGGTGTTACTTGAACTTACTCGTATCTGTAGATTGTAGAAGCCAATCAGGAGAATTTTATCCCTAAGTAAGGAGTGCCATATTATTGACATTTGAAATTCCACATTAAAATTTAAAGAGTGTAATTTACGAGAATCTAGAACTTTGGTTTATTAGGTTTCTGAATTTGCTACCCCTTTATGCTAGATTAACTGTTACGATATGTGAAGTGCTTGAAATATTAAGGATTTATTAAACGGTGTTAGCTAATTCTGCTGATTATGTGTAACGTTGTGAGAAATTACCTATGCGTTTGATGTTACTTAGTCTGCTGATGCCCATTGCCTTGTTTTTTTGAACTTTTGTTTGCTATGCTGTAGACATAAAGTTACATCCAAATATCCAATAGAAGAAAATATGATGGGCTAGTGTTTAACATGAATTAGTTACATTTACATCTTTTAAGGGTAACATTAACAATCTTGTGAGTATAATTTGCAGTTTTTGATTGCTGCTTCTCAACTGAAGTACTTGAAGAAGATGAGTACAAGATTTATATGGGTGGCATTGTAGCTGAACTCCAGGACTACTATCCCGATTCTTCTTTCATGGTTTTTAACTTTAGAGATGGTGAAAAAAGGACCCAAATTTCCGACATATTATCTCAATTCGATATGACGGTTATGGAGTACCCTCGGCAATATGAAGGGTGTCCGATGTTACCACTAGAAATGATCCACCACTTTTTGAGATCTAGTGAAAGCTGGCTGTCACTAGCCGGTCAACAAAACGTGCTTTTAATGCATTGTGAAAGGGGAGGGTGGCCTGTGCTTGCATTTATGCTTGCAGCTCTTCTTTTGTTTAGAAAACAGTATAATGGTGAACAGAAGACTCTTGAAATGGTGTATAAGCAAGCTCCTAAAGAGCTTCTTCATCTTTTAACACCTCTAAATCCTCAGCCTTCTCAGTTAAGGTATCTTCAGTATATATCCAGAAGAAACTTAGGTTCTGACTGGCCACCCTCAGACACACCTTTAGCTTTGGATTGTATTATACTTAGATTCCTCCCATTATTTGGCGAAAGGGGTTGTCGACCTGTGTTTCGGGTCTATGGCCAGGATTCATCTTCATCAAGCGCCAGTAGGAGCTCTAAGCTTTTATTCTCATCCTCAAAAACCAAAAAACAAGCACCCTTCTATCAACCGGTAAATTTTCCACCTCACATTTATGAAACCTAACGGGAACTGCTTCCTCTCCAAGGGGATATATGTGTGTGCATTTCGAATGTGGTTATTTAGTTTTAAATAACAGCCATCTTTTATAGTACGAACTGTCGAATATAGTGTTTGGACAATTGGAAGTGCTTTTTATTGTTCAAAATTGTAGTAATTGGATAATCAGTCATTCATGTTTTCTTCCAGTTCTGATTATTCAAGTAATTAGTACATAAAATTACCAAAAGAAGTTTATTGTGGAAAATAGGACAGATACTGATTATACAAGTAATTAGTTTTGTAGTGGTAAAAATGACATTCTTGTGGAAGTAAAAAGATACATGTCTTGTGAGATGAGAGTAGAAGTGTCTCAAATAAAAGAATGGTTAATTAGGTAAAAAAAAATATCCTTTGGTGATCAGTTGCAGCTAGTACAAAACTAATCATCCAAATCTGGTTATTTGACCCCTAAATAATCAGAAGCAGAATTTGTTTATACATACATAAAACTGATTTTTGTTACTTGATTAGTTCCATGCTGTAAGTCCGGCCATCCCATATTAGAATATTAAGACTTTTTGCTGCAGGAAGAGTGTGAACTTGTGAAAATAGATATCCATCACCGCGTTCAAGGGGATGTCGTTCTTGAATGCGTACACTTGGATCATGTAAGGGAGGAAATGATGTTTAGAGTAATGTTTCACACAACATTTGTGCGAAGCAGTGTACTGATGTTGAGCCGTGATGAAGTTGACGTTATGTGGGATGCACGTGACCAGATGCCCAAGAACTTTAAGGCAGAGGTAGGCGTTGATTTTCCTGTTAAATCGGTATGTAATTATTTGTGAATTTCTAGAAGTTGAATGCGTACTCATATATGTATCAGGTACTTTTTTCGGATGCTGATGCTCTACCATCTATAATCACCACAGAAGGAGAATTTGAAGACGGGAATGAGACGGAAAGTCCTACACATGAAGAGTTCTTTGAGGTTGAAGAGATTTTTAGCAACGTGATTGATGGGCAAGATGCCAAAGGGGAACCAGAACCAGAAGCTGATGCATTTGAAGACTATCTGTCAGATGAACTTGAACCTAAGGTTTATCCCAATGACTTGAAGCATGTAAATGGTGGTTTGAAGTTAGCAGTGATGGTTGCCAATGAAGATGATGAGACTGGTAGGAAGGAAGTAAAATTGGAAGAGATAAACAGTAAACAAGAAAAAGAAGAAGCTCCTGGGAAGAAATTAGGGAAGGATGAGTCGCAGCAGAAGTTGAGTAGAAAAAATTCTTTTACTTCAAAAGTTGGTATGGATGGTGTTGGAAAACAAAAAGGTAAGCTGGAAATTGGGACAAATGTAAGAGTTGCAAAACCACATGTGGTGTCTAAGTGGATACCTCCTAATAAAGGGTCTTATACCAACTCATTGCATGTTCAATATCCCTATGCAAGACATAATAGTGCACCTCCTGTCCTAGCACAATCGAAGGATGAGAAGAAGTCGGTTGAAGGTACTGCAAATAAAGCAGAGAATGCATCAAGGAAACAAGTGTCTCAAGTGGCCGATTCTTCATCTTCGAAATCATCTCTGTCATCTGTTAAGTCTCTAGATTCTTTTGTTACTAATTTGGAAGAAAAACCAGCAAAAGTTAAGCCGCCTCTTCCTCCACTAGTTACACCTCCTTCTTCAATTGGTACGGATAATCTGGAAAAAACTACCAGCAAGGCCCCATTGACCCTGTCCCTGACCTCGCCACCATCACCACCCCCACCTCCAATGTATACTTCCCCATCTCCTCTGCCACCAACTCCACCCCCACCACCTCCAATATATGTTTCCCCATCTCCTCCTCCTCCTCCGCCACCTCCACCCCCACCTCCACCCCCACCACCTCCAGTGTATGCAACTCCATCTCCTCCGCCTCCACCTTCGGTGCATGCAGCCTTATACTCTCCACCTCCACCGCCACCACCACCGCCTCCTCCAATGTATGCTGCCCCATCTACTCCACCACCGCCTCTGCCACCACCACCACCACCACCAATGCATGCAACCTCATCTCTTCCTCCTCCTCCACCCCCTCCCCCGCTTCCACCTTCAAGGTATGGAGCCCCATCTCTCCCACCCCCACCCCCACCTCCACCTCAAAGGATTGGTGCTCCTTCTCTTCCACCTCCACCCCCACCTCCACCTCCACCTCCACCTCCTGTGCATGGAGCCCCACCTGCATCAATAGGTTCCTCACCTCCTTTAATATATCCTGCTCCATCTCCACTACCGCCACCTTCATCACAAGGTACTCTACTGCCACCACCACCAACACCTTTGGGTGGTGCTCCACCTCCACCTCCACCTCCAACACCCCCACCACCACCACTTCCAGGTGGTGCTCCACAACCACCACCTCCACCAATGCGAGGAAAACCACCTCCTCCTCCTCCTCCTCCTCCTGGAGGCCGAGCACCTGGACCACCGCCTCCACCACCACCTCTCGGTGGCCGAGCACCGCCACCTCCACCACCACCTCCCGGAGGCCGAGCATCGGGACCGCCGCCTCCACCACCACCTCCCGGAGGCCGAGCACCGGGACCGCCGCCTCCACCACCACCTCCACCGGGAGGCCGATCACCCGGACCACCACCTCCGCCGCCACCACCCGGAGGCAAAGCACCCGGACCACCACCTCCGCCACCACCACCCGGAGGCAGAGCACCCGGACCGCCGCCTCCGCCACCTCCACCCGGAGGCCTAGCTCTTGGACCACCCCCGCCAACTCCACCTGGAGGTCGTGCACCCGGACCACCGCCACCACCTCCACCCGGAGGTCGTGCACCCGGACCTCCACCACCACCTCCACCTGGAGGCCGTGCACCTGGACCACCTCCGCCACCTGGACCACCAAGACCTCCAGGTGTTGGCCCTCCGCCACCTCCGTTGGGACCTCGTGCACCTGGACCTCCAAGTTTTGGCCCTACTCCACCTAGGGGTCGAGGACTGGTACGTCCTGCTGCAGCTGCAGCACCTCGACGAGCTAATTTAAAGCCGCTTCATTGGAGCAAGGTGACGAGAGCATTGCAAGGAAGCTTGTGGGAAGAATTGCAAAGACCTGGAGAGCCCCAAAGGTATTGCACTTTCTGCACTATTGTGCATATTTTTAGATACAATATGTATGTAGTTGATGTTGTGCTGCATGATTATTTACGTTTTGTTTGCCTTTTCCTTATAGTCTATATTATTATTATTATTCTAAGAGCAGTGTACATTACTGAATTGTAGCGCACCAGATTTTGATGTGTCAGAACTTGAGACACTTTTCTCTGCCATAGTCCCAAAGAAAGATACTCTTAAAGCAGGAGGACGACGCAAGTCTACTGGTTCAAAAACTGAGAAAATCACCTTGGTAATGCAACGTAAATAATTAGCTAATTAAGAATATTATCCTTGAAATTTCTGTTACTTCTACTAGATAAATGGCGTACGTTTCCGAAGTTCCTTTCAGAATATTGATAAGATTTTTTTTCATGTGAACTCTTTGAGCTGAAGTATGTTAGTTTTGGATATTTGCCATTTAGCATCCAGTGGTTTTTTTTTTTCATATTGAGATTCCCTTTTTGCTATTGCAAATTTGTTTATTAGGTTGATCTAAGGAGGGCCAACAACACAGAAATCATGCTCACCAAGGTTAAGATGCCTCTTCCTGACATGATGGTAAGCATGGACTTTATAGTAACAGAACATCTTGACTGACTTTGAATTAATTTATCATTTTCTTGCAACATTATGCTGTTCCTATCTGTTTAATATTACTATGCTTATTTGTCATGCAATTAATTTGAATTAAAGCAATTATATTTGACATATACAGGCTGCAGCTTTAGCTATGGATGAATCGATCTTAGATGCCGATCAAGTGGAAAATCTTATCAAGTTCTGTCCTACTAAAGAAGAGATGGAGCTTCTCAAGGTAAAACTATACTTTGTACATCTGTATTTGTTTGATGCAATCAACAATTATAAATAATTTAGCTTTCTTTATAAAAAACTTATATTAATGCTCCGCATTGCAACTGTTCAGAATTATACAGGTGACAAGGAGATGCTGGGCAAGTGTGAACAGGTATGGATTATTATATCTTTTACATTGCGTTCCAGAGTTTGAGAGGAAAGAAAAGAAGATAAGAGAAAAAAATGTACTAGGAGAAAGAGAAAGGAAAATATTTTACTTTTCATGTTCCGGAGTTGTATGTCTGAAGAACTTTAGTAGCATGTTAAGTGTCTTATAAATTCATGGGACTTTTAGTATATCAATAACTTTTTACTTGCTATATCATTGGCTCAATGTAGTCTGTCACATTTTTCATGTGAGTTAAAATCAGCTACTGGTCAGTTCATTCTGTTTCCACCTTATGTGACATTTAGCTCATGTTTGTTCGATTTTATCTCCCAGTTTTTCCTGGAGCTCATGAAGGTGCCACGTGTAGAATCAAAGTTACGGGTTTTTCTCTTCAAAATTCAATTTAACTCTCAGGTAAGATTTAATATTAAGATTCAAGTTCTACTCACATATAAATGTCATTCTTTTCTTCTTTTTGTTTATAATTATTTATCTCATTTTGACACTCTTTTCAGCTTACAGAGTTTAAGAAGAGTTTAAATACCGTAAACTCGGCATGTGACGAGGTACTATAATTTACAACTCGATGCTGTTTCGACTTTTTAGTTAATTATTCCATTACCTTATCCCAGCTCTCTTGCTGGTAATAGGTCCGAACTTCTGTCAAGTTAAAGGAAATTATGAAGAGAATCTTGTATTTGGGGAATACTTTAAATCAAGGAACTGCTAGAGGTAGGAACATCATTTTTGAATATTTAATATATCTTAGATACCTGATTAAGGAAGATTCATAGTTCGTATTTCTCTCTTTTGTACACAAATTTGCATGCTTTTCTACAATACATCCTTTGTGGACTTCTCTCAACTCTAGTATGTCGCTTCTTGTTTACTTTTAGAATTATTAGGAAACTTTGATACTTTTGGAAAAGATTTTAAATGGTTAGTAAAAACCACTTCATTTATACATAATATGCAGGTTCTGCTGTGGGTTTTAAGTTGGACAGTCTTTTGAAACTCACTGACACACGGGCTTCAAACAGCAAAATGACTTTAATGCATTATCTCTGCAAGGTACAAGGCGCTTTTGTGTTACTATTTCTATTTATATAGCTTTGCTTTCTGAGAAATAATCAAGTAAACAATCACTGTTCTTACAGGTTCTTGCCTCCAAGTCGCCGGCCCTCTTAGATTTTCATGTGGATCTTGTTAGCCTAGAGTCTGCGACTAAGGTTCATATTCCTCTATTAAATCGGAAATCAAGTCACCATTATAGTTGGTACATAAAATGGTCGGATAAAAATGACAAATCCAACGGCCTTTCTTGCAGATACAATTGAAATCTTTAGCAGAAGAAATGCAAGCCATTATTAAAGGACTGGAAAAGGTTAAGCAGGAACTAACTGCATCTGAAAATGATGGCCCTGTATCTGAAGTTTTCCACAAGGTAAGTAAATATCTTACTCCGTTTTGTCATTTTTACATTCTTAAATATTCGATTCTGATGATTTATTATTATTTTTTCTTGTTAGACGTTGAATGAGTTCATCGGCTTTGCCGAGTCAGAAGTGACGTCTGTAACCAATTTATATTCTGTGGTGGTAAGAAACCTTTTTAATTGAAGTTCAATTGACATTCTCGTCCAAAGTTTGCTTTCTGGCTGTCTTTCAGTTTTTTTATATTCTACTTGTTTGTATTGCAGGGTAGAAATGCTGATGCATTGGCCCTATATTTTGGCGAAGACCCTGCTCGTTGCCCTTTCGAACAAGGTAAATATCAAGAACACACTTACTCTAACATCTTTTTTTTTCTTTTTCAAATCGATGTTTTGTGTAAATACAATTGTCTCTGTTTGCACATTTGAGCAATTATAATCCTTCCATTAAATGGGGCACATTTAAATTTGGCTATATGGTTATGCAGTCACTCAGACCCTTTTAAACTTTGTGAGGCTCTTTCGAAAAGCTCATGAAGAGAACTCTAAACAGGCTGAACTAGAAAAAAAGAAAGCTCAGAAAGAGATTGAAATGGAGAAGGCAAAGGGTGTAAACTTGACAAAGAAAGGTGAGAAATAGGCTGAATGGAATCCATTCTCATATGATCCGGTCTGATTGTGGGGTCAATGCAATCCCGATGCTAGCCACAGCCACAAGTTAAGTGAACCGAAAACCCCGAGGCTGCAGGCACAAACCCCAGAGCTCTAACAAATGGCTCTGATGTAAATACATACACAGGTGAAGATGCGGTTTCAGTGCTTAAAAGTTCATCCAGAGATGTGTTCTGGGGGGTGATATGAAACTGATTTGACCTTAAATCTTACTTCAGTTGATAAATCAGATTGGGGGTTCGGCCTTTGAAATTATGGCCCCAGAGCTGGCGTTATAGTACAATGTAGAGTATAGTCATTAACCGTGTATATATATCTCTAACCCTATAGTCTATACTATCATTGATATTTGATTATTCTCTTTGTAATATTAGAAGTTGGTCAACTTAGAGTTTTTGACTAGAAACTGACCGCAAAATTTGTTGTAAATAATAGTAGGTAGAGGTGTAGAGGATAGAAATTTGGGAGTAGGTGAACTCTTGCTGTATTGTTGTAACAAAAGTGAGATAGGTAGCAAATTTAGACATATTTTGTTGATTTTAGAATGAGAAAATTGTTGGCTCTATTCTGTTTGTGGTTGAACTTGTGTTTACTGGGATTCAATTATGTGTGACTAATATGTTTTAAGTGAATATCTGCCCGTATAAGTGTGTTGGTGGGCAACTGTTCTCAACTTTCATGGACTTAGTTGGTCAAATGTACTCTGTATTACTTAAAACCTGGACCCTGAGTCCCTGACCACGGTCAATACTAAAACGTAGGCGGTTCCAAACAACTTTAGAATTAGGAGGTGCTCTGGTGCCAATGAAGAATCAAGGGTAGTGTTGCAAATGACAATAGATGCTCAAATTCGATTATATAGCTTGCCGAGTTTTCAAGATGCAAACTCAAGTTTGGCTTAAAAAAGATCTGAATTGAATGAGAGTTCTAAAATAGTCAATAGAAGCTGTGCTTAGTTAAACAATCTCAATTCGGGAGCTTGATATGGTCAGATTTTGATGATGGATTTGATAAGAGAAATAAAATAAAAAAATATATTCTAAACTCAAGCTTGAATGCTTGATAAATCGCATATGTCCCTCTTAGCTCGTTTTACGTACTTGAACTTGAACGTGTTGAACTCTTAGGGAGTATAACATTAGAAAGCAAGAGCAAACTACCACCCTTCTTCCCCGTAATTATACTTAATTGGTACACCTCGGTAATAATTAGAAGATTAACTGTAATCACTTCGTCAATAGTCTTGTTCACGTGTGAACATCGATTACGTTCTATTGGAAAATAAAAAATTAATATAAATTTGAAAATTATGTTTAAAATCACAAAAATAAAATAAAATATTTGTTCACATGTGAACCGTCATATGAATAGATCGCTTAAAATATGTTTTAAGATGTAACCTATAAACTTTTTAATTTCTTTTTTAAAACTTTTATGTAAGTCTTATTTCAACCTTCTCCGTCATCTTAATACATCATTCTACTTATTCTCTTAACACCAAGATCATTGAAATTATCATAATCAGAACTTCAAGAGTATATATGGGGAAATAGATTGAGTAGGTTTCAAATATCATACTTTTCTAATTAGGATGGTGAATAAAAAGCAATAAATCATTTCTCATAAAAAATATATGTTATTAACACGTATGCAAAAAACAACTGACCATCACACAACATAATTATATTGAGTTTGATATTATTAAGCGAAATACCTTGTCGATCGATTTATTGACGTATTTGTTTTGGTAATAATGATGTTAGTTAATTTTTGGAATAACCCAAAACTTTCGTCTCTTAGCTATTTTCCGATATATCTAATCTATCTATCTTAATCATTATTAATACTAATAATGTGTAGCATTTAAAATCATCAACCAAAAACACCCCCTTAAATCATGATTGACATGTCTAGCAATTAAGTTGTTAAGTTCCAGATATTACGTAATATCATTTGCGTCTTGATCGGGATAAGTAAAATCTTAATATCCTACTCATAAATTATTTTGAAATATATATATTGTTTGAACTCTAAGAACAAGGATTTTAGGTACAAAGAATATATAGATTTTTGGTTGTTAAATTGTTAGAAGTTGACGAATCGATTAAAACTATCATTTAAACGGTCAGTGTCGTATTGACTTTTATATGATAAAATTAAAATATTTTTATTTTTATAGTTTATTAATTTAAGTCAAGTAAAACTGAATCAGATTTAGATAAGATAGTTATGATCGAGATCTTACACGGATCTCGTACTCTTAAAATCCTTTGCAATATCGAGATCCCTTTACTTAATAAAACCCTAAGATTGTAATATCATGATATAAATCATAATAACCAAGATGTCTAGCCTTCGGTTATAAACCTTGTAACATTGACAAATGACTTTAAAGAAGAACCACTATCTTTATCATTTGATACCTTTTGTGAAGTATATATGTCACCATGACACCGTGTATAGTGTTCTCACATAATCATATCATATAAATAATCATATCATCATATGAATACCTCATAAAGTATTTAAGCATCATGTAAACATACACGTTGTTTTTTCTATAAATATAAAAGGTATCACGAATGATAAGAACACGAGTAACGTAGAAAAACAAGCATATTCGATTGTTAGTCATTAGCACGCAATGGAAAAAGACTTAAAAACTATCAAATTACATTTTGTGGTCACCAATTTTGGGGTCCTTAACTACCTTCCTATTCTTTAAGACCATACTTTGCATGTCCTATAATTATTATGGGAAAATTTTATTAATAGTATTTTTCAGAAAATTATTAAACAAAATATTATTAGTTTTGACAAAAATACATTCATATTTCGCAAGAGAATATTGCAAAGTAACCATAAAATAGACAAGATACACTTAGAAACAAATTATATATGCAAAAGTTAATATCGCAAACATTTGAAAAAGGGAAGGAAAAACTCATAACAACATTTCGAAGAATAAAATTTATATTTTGCAAAATGAGCTTTCATAATTTAGGGGTGTATAACTTAGCTTATGAATTGAAACTTAAACTTAATAGCTTATGGAGTTTTGAGCTTAAAAAACATCGTTTTAAAGGCTCCATCCCTTTGACTTCTATAAAATTAGATTTTTACATTTAAAAAGAGATTAAGTCAAAAGTGTCTGACAAATAACTTGAGCTTTTCACCTCAAATAAGCTAAAAATATAAAAATTCTTTTCAAAATGTTGATCCAAACAATGTTGATGGCTCGTCGAACGATCGGTTTTATCACGACGTATCGTCGGGATTGATTGTTGCTGGACGGTGATCGAACGGTGCGATATCAGTGGTTTGTTTTATATTTTATATATTTTTCAGGGCCTAAACCTCCGGACTACCTACTAGTACGTGGTAAGGATGATCAGAGTCGTCTCTATGACTGTCGAATTTGAAATGGAGCTTGTTTGGACAATTCAATATTCAAGATAGGGTTTGTATAGTTGGATATGATTTTGGTTTTTATCTAATAAACTAATAAAACAATAAAATAAAATAAACTAGCTAGCATGCAAGGAACAATTAAAGATAGAGAATACGTGGTTTGCCATGATTTAGTATAGTGTCGGAATGATGTTTATTATGAGGACATTCCTTAGACTAATAGATAGATATACCTTGATGTAAACGCTAAAGCCCTACCAGTTTAGCATATGTTTTAAATTGGCATGTCACCAGGAACTAGGTTATTGTGATGCTGGCCGAATAAGATGCTCGACTCCCAACACGATTCTTATATAGAATCAAGTGACCTATTTAGGTTGTAACCCTAGGTAAATGAATAAAGTAGCAGGATGTAATTAATGATTCGACCTTTCTTAACACTGATATAAGTCTATTTCTAATTAACTTATTGACTTTGCTTATCTATCTAATGATATACATTTAGTACCGTTAGAAGTTAGACCTCTCATTTTCAATCAGTTATACATCCATGGATTATTCACAATGTTTTGCATTGCTTCATATGCAAGCCATGTATTTCAGTAAGTCGCAATGTATTATACTATGTGTTACTTCTTACATTAGTTCTTACATCAATCATATGTGAAAAATCCGCTAAGAGATACGCATCGATTCCATAGTTATTACTATGTACTAACGCGGTGCTCTTGTAGGTTCTTAATCCTATGATTCTTTACACAGATAACTACTTACCACAATCAAAATTCATGACTTCTTAATATCTAGGTTATAGCCACGTGGATAACTGGAAAGGGTAATTCGTGAATTAAATCTAACGTCTTTTGGATGATACGAAGTACAATAATAATCTTCATTTATAATCGTGTTCTGAATTGCGATATGTGTGATAGACATATTCAGAACATTGAGACAGTAATCCACAAAGTACTACACCGACGGCTTTTTTGTGGCTTCCACGGTTGTACTACACCTAGTGGTGTTTCCATCGCTATACCACATACTCAGACGTTTTACAGTATTTACGTTGCTTCATAACGGTCCGTTTAAAGACTAATGAAATATCATTCGTAACTATAATTATCTAAATCATGGCAAACATACAAGTAACTACTCACAAAGCATGGCAATAAACATTTTTCATATTAATATATCACAAACATCAAACAAGAACATTATGACGAATTAATAAAAGAAAATGATAAATATTACTCGTAAATGTTGCGAGCAGAATAACACTTGTATTTCTTTCGAATATCCAAAGTGTTACATTGCTAAGCTAACTACTACTATTAACTAATACATTCTCGTACTTTCCTCTCCCTAGATTAATTAAATTAATCTAGAGAGAGAAAGTAAAGAGAGAAACAACTAACTAGAAAAAAAGAAAGAAAATTGAAGTGAAATGAAGTGTGAGGTGTATGGAATGTTGGATGAGGAGGTTGATATATATATAAAGGGATCCCCGAACCGTATTTTGACCAAACGAATCGTATTTTGTTGGGTTTAAATCAGTTTGTACTGTTAGAAGTTAGTACTGCTATTCAAGGTTTATACTGATTGAAGATTTTGTACTGCTTCAGACTTTTCTACTGTGTGAAGAGTTACTACTGATTCAGAGTTAGTACTGCAATGAAGAGTTAATGCTGCTGAACTTCAGAGTTTGTACTGTTCTAGTATTAATACCGTCTTCATTAGTTAGTACAGTAGGTTATAATTTGTACTGTTACATTGTTTATACTGTTTACGTATATTGTAATTATGGTAACAGATAAAGTAGTTTGTTAGATAGTTTCCTAGTTTATAGTTAATCTTGTTAAGGACTCTATGCTCATATAAATAGAGATCCTATAGAATAGAAACGTATGTGTAGCTTCAAGGTGTAAACCCTAATAAAGCTTTGTGTATTCGTATTATTCTATATTAATAATATTGAAGCTTTTGGTTAATATTGTTCTGTGAATCATTCTTTGATTATCAAGTACTATTCCGCAAGTTTCTTGATAGTTATTCAAAACTATAGTAATAATATTAATATCAGATCGATCCTAACATATTAGACCAAGCCAAAAACGAACCGTATCAAGACACCATTTTTATACATATACTGTTCGTTTGAACCGTATACGGTTCACCTGAGTCGTATACGGCTCATTTGGTCCGTATACGGTTCATCCAAGCCGTATACGCTGGGTCTTAAGCTCGTGTGCGGGATCGTAATTCCTTCGTTGCTTATTTTTGCTATAACTTCTTCGTTCCTTGTCTGTTTTTAGCGATTCTTGAACCCACGCGATCGTAATCTCATGATCTATAACTTGAAGTTGATGAAGGATAATTTCAATAAAATTATCAAATAGATTATTAGAACGCGAGTGAATCGTCTCACGTTAACTTTGCTCCATTTTAATCGTATTTCGCCAGATTTTGGTGAATCTGCAGCATCGTCCTTGTAATCACCTAACTACATGATAAAGCAAATAAATGTAATTTTTGGATTAAAATTTTAATTATTTAATTGACATAGATAAGATAATGTGAGTAAAAATATGATTTTTTTACGCGTTATCAAATAACATCTAAACGCTTCTTAAAAAGTTATTAAGCAAAAGTGTGTTTAGGAAATAATTAGTGCTATTTTGTTAAGATAAGCAATTTGGAAGTTATTTCCTTAATTCTATTTTTAAATATGCTATTTAAGTAATTATATCAAGTATTAAATTAGAGACCGTGAAAGTTGTCGGGCTTAATTATCATATTGAATTTGTTGAGTTTATTTTATCCGTAAGTGGTTTTATGATTACATCGTCAATTTAATTCCTTATACTTTTCTATTAAGTATTGTTGAGTTTTAAATTGCATTGATCATGCATTAAATGTTAAGAAAAGGTTTAGAAGAGTCATGTCATATGAACCTTAAAACCAATAAATTCAAGTTTTAGTTTTTTTGTTCTATTACAAAATAATTTTTTTTAGAACGACTTGTTAGATGTTAGTGGTTTAGGTATAACAGTGACATTTAATTAGGCAGTATGCTAACCCTAAAATACTCCTGTTTCTTCTTTTTATCGCTTGAAGGGGTAAAAGTTTCGAGTGAAACTCGAACTTGAAACCTCTCATAATCAAACATCTCCTCCCCAAAAGTCATCTGTAACAAATATCAACACCATATTATAACTTGTGTTGCATGTTTATTTACAATAATATATATTTATAGTTCTAAAGTGATTATAATTTCAAAATAAACACATGTATTATATTATTTTAAAGAGAAAACTACTTAAATGAACGGTCAAAGTATATCTTCTTATATCATGATTTGTGTAGTGTTTTTTTAGCAAACTTGCTATTAAATTCACCGAATTCAAATGCAAACTCGGCGAACTTTAACTAACCACTTAAAAGAAGACACGTAGCACTCAAAATTAGATGGTCAATTTAAAATTAACCGGTCTTCTAAAATTTTGCCACACATATATCAAAAATCGCTGAAATACTTTAGCTATTTCGAATTTGTGTAAAGGTGAACTCGAATCTCATAAATTATTCGACCAAAAGTCAAAAAAAAATTCCCATAAAAATGGAAAAGAAAATCAGTTTAACATATATAGTTTTTGGATAGTGACCTAATTATTGGTGCTTGTTTGCTTAACTTACACCCAACTAAATTCCTTTACCTATTTTCGTTAGTCAACTGTTAAAATAGAGGTTGTTATCTCAATAATTCCTTCCTTTTAAAAAATAATAATAATAATATATAATATATAATATATAATATATAATATATAATTATAATTTCTTTAGCTTAAAACGGAAAACAATTTATTCACATTATGACTTGTAAAATCAAATATCATAGTTCAGTTTTGAATGATGTTTTGAACGGATAAAGTATTTTTGAACGGATAAAATATTTGAATTTAATCACGTTCTCTTTGAAATATATCGAAAATGAAATTTAGGACGTTTATTGCACTTATAGTCTTATAGCAACACTTTACTAAAAAACATTATTTTCAAACTTTAAACCCGTGTTGGCTCTCTTTTGGTCCCTCTAAAAGAAGTACATATAAAGTTAGCTCATAAATTACTTTAATTAATAGACAAATAACAAAGATATCATATTAAAACGGCAATAACTTGCACATTAAACCACTTTGTATTATATTATTTTATAATCTCTATCCTATCATACTAGCATATTATCCACACAATGCAATGATAATATAAAATTTTATTTGTAATAAATTTTATTCAATTACATGTTATTTTTCAGTAAAAATTAACAAATGATATAGTATCTCATTTTCTTTCTTTATAAGATATTTTATATTCTATTTATTATATATAATTAACGGTGAAAGTTCTCGACAAAATCAAAAATCGAACTTAAAAATGACACAAAGATAATTATGTTAACGTTGAATTTTCAACCTTGATAAGTCTACTAACAAAAAATCCAATTATTTTAATATTTTGTATTTGGTTTGTGTTAAAGTCCAGGTGAATGAGCTGACCGCCTTCCATAAGTAATTTCTTTTTTGCTAAAGATCCCACCGATCAACTCCTCACAAAACTGATTATGCGGATTGCGTCTGGGTTGAATACTTTTAATTCCGATGACCCGTCTATGAAATCAGCTTAAGTTTAGGTTTTGAAATTTTGACGCACAAATCTAAACTCGCTAACTTGACTCGACTCCAATAGCAACCCCTAAATATAATAATTTAAAGTTAAAATAAATGAGTTACGATATTTTAATCTACCATTTAATTTTGATAATTAAATATGTGATCTTTACAACAATAAATAAATTATTGTTTCAAATGTTTGTACTACTTGCATTCGATGTTGTACTAACTAAAATGGCCGAGTAGTAATTTCTATTATTATTATTTCAGACTACAAATGATCAAACTATTTGTATAGTAATAATAAATTAACTTTTATAATTACTCGAATGTAACTGAATTTAAGTAATGAAATTTCCAATATCTCATTTTTTAAGAGTTTTATACCCGGTCTATTTTTTCAACTTCTTATATATTAGATAAAGATAGAGATGGTTATAATTTATACAAGATAACAAACTTCTCATATATATACATACATATATATATATATATATAGATGATCCAACGGGAAGCCCTTGATCATAGGGAAGGGGGAAGTTAATCTATCACTTTGATATCCTTCTTTTTTTTTTTTTCTTCCTATTTTCTGTTTTGTCTATTTATAGGGACGATGTTGTGATGTGTTCAATCTAGTTATATAAATTTATTAGAACTACCGAAATTAGACTATCACACAACCGGTCAGTAGACCCTGTCAGTGTAATAATATAGCTAAGGTAAGTCCGAGTCGATCCAAAAGGACTGTATAACAAAGAGTATGTAGTGAATGTAAATTAATCTAACAAGTAATTAAATGGTGGGGGGGGGGGGGTTTGCAACCAAATTGTTGCTTTGCAAATTGTAACTATTTAATCTAAAAGTTGGCAAGTGGATTCTTTAGAATCAGATATTGAAACGGACATTCATCTAGACTAGCTAACTAATGATTTCTGGGTGTTTGCTAAAACCAGTTTATATGATATTGTTTATCAAACTAAATTGAGTATGGAATTCGTGTTCACTCTTTCCAATAGACTAAATAGAATTAACCTTTCGTGTTCACTATAGGTTTCTAATTAAACTAATCTCCATTCAATCTAGTAACCAATGACTTAATCTTGTAAAGCTACATTCGCAGGAATATTAAACTTAAGTTTAGTTCTCTACTTAAATTCAATACAACCATAATTGAGTTCAATTAATTAATCTATTTAAATCTTGTGCGTGTCAATTCAATAATCATTCATAGACAAATGATTATAACCAATCAAAAACATGTAATAGTGTTCACTAGAACATCCAATTATTCATCAATAGATTAATGAAATAGATAAAACTTAATCACAATTGGATCTTTAATCAAACATGTATAAACATGTATAAATCGAGCAATATCAAGGTGTAATAGTCATTTTACATTATATTTTTTTAATTTAATTAAATATTATTATTAATGGAACGTTTGAACCAGTATTTGTATATGATAGTTCGTAAACCAGTTGTGATTTCAATTCCTGTTACTCGCGTTCGCGATTAATCAACTCGTTCCTCTAATTTCAATTTCGTTCTCAATTTGTTACACAGTAAGTTGCTAATTGTGGTTTCAGTTGTTACTAATTGATATTTTTCTTTTATTGCATTCGGTTTTGAGTATGCATACGTTTTCTTTTTCTTTTCTTATCGATTTGTATTGTTCGTATTTAGTTTTTAATCAACTTATATGTTCATTTTTATTTAAATTTTGATTGTACATTCATTTATTATTTTGTTTAATTGATTCATATTGTTCATCTTTAGATTTTATTCAGTTATATGTTCATTGTTCTGTTTTTTAGGTTTTAACTTTGTAATTGTGTTTTTGCAGCTGTTGAATGTTTCGTTAGAGTCGAATTCAAATGTTCCTCATTCTACCTGTAAGCTATTTTCAAAGTAAATGTTTAATGTTGTAACTTATTTGTTCATGAAGTTGTTCTCAAATAATGATAATATTACATGTGATAAATGTTATTTGCTTTTTTTTTTTTTAATTTTTTTTTTAATCTATGTGTATTTAATTAGTTTGTGGATGTTTATAATGTTGTTTTTGTAGCATATAGAATGTCTTCTAGTTTTAATGTTCCTTTAGAATCAAATTTATACGGTCCTTCTTCTACGGGTAAGTTATTTTTATTGAAATATTTAATGTTGCAAGTTTTTTTTATGATGTTTATAAGAAATAGTGATAACATTACTTGTGACGAATGTTATCTACTTCTAATATCTTTGTACATTTAGTTAATGTTGGTTCTTTCTACTGATTTTTTTGTAGCTTCTATGATATATTATAGTTCCAATGTTCCTTCTTCTACTGGTAATTTGTTATTAGAACAATAAGTTTTTTTCCAGGTTATTTGTTGATAACTTTGAGCTGTAATAGTGATAATATTATTCGTGATAAATGTTATCTATTTAAAGGGTGTTACTTACAGAAAATGTGACTCGACAACTAATGGATCATCAACAAGAATCGGAGGTCAAAGTCTTGCGAGTGAATATTCACATGTTCGACTCAGAATTCAGTTTTCTTACATATTTTAAACCCGCAATAATTCTACCACGAAGGATCAATCTAGAGTGTGTTTGCTCATATTAAATGTTAAGAACAATTTTTAAAATTTTATTTTATTTCATGTTAAGGACTATTTTATTTTATCTAAACACTATGACAATGCAATCGTAGCCGACATCTTAATATATATTAATATGTTACCTCAGTTATATATGTTATAAAACAATCAATTATTTTTAAGATTATATTTTTTAAACTAAAATTATTTATGATACCTTAAATTTAATAATAATTAATGGTATTAATTTTAGTGTTAAATATTGCATTTTGATTAAGACTTTGTCTTCAATGTATTATTAAATAGTATAGGTATTTATATACATATTTTGTTTTAACTTTTAAGGGAAACTTGTATGCACATGTTTTTATTAAATGATTTTTTTCACTCACTCTAAAACACCTTTTATACACTACTCAGTATTATGTTATTAAAATCTTCTGTTTTAATTGAAATTTAAATGTACAATTTCTAATGAAATATTTTTTGACGTACAATTAGAACACACTACTACGTACTAAATATAAGAGTTCAAACAATCATGTTATGATGACTTGTATTTCATGCAAACAAAGTTGTACATTGTCTTATATTCAATTTTGTAACTATATACTACATGAATTTAATCCACAGGAGAGTTTCTGAACTCATTTTCAGCCCGTGATTTCAATTCAAGCAAAAAAAAAAAAAAGAAGAAGAAAAACATAAGAATTCCCAATCACAAAAAGCAAAAATAGAAAAAATAAAAAAAAATCAAGAAAAATCATTTTTTAAACATTTTACCAATGCAAAACCATTAATTTCTTCTTGTACTTCTTCTTTAGTCCTACCTGCTTCTTGATCATCAATATACTGATCATAAGCAATTTTGCAGCTATTGAAGAACACACACCCAATAATCACATCAATTGTGATTAAAATTGAGTACATATAAGCAATAAACAATCCTTCTAATACCATTGTTGTAGTTATTTCGCTCAACCCGGATTCAGAATAAGCCTTAACAACCCGGAATTGGAATAGGAATTCGATTCCGGCCAACACGATATTTACGGGCAGTGATAATGAAAGTGCTATTGAAGTCCTTCCTCTAATCATTACACAAGATTTGAGAATGGAAATGAATCCACCGTTTAATTCCATTCCTGAGAGAATTAATGCCATATTGCATATAATCAAGGTGTTTGCTATAACAATGGAATACGCGATTCCACCGACGAAAGTGATGAGTAATGACGGAATGTTTAGATTTTGTAAACAGTTGAAAGCAATAAAAAGAACCCAAAAACAAGTGGCATTTGCTGAAATGATTAGTAATGTGTTCCAAATTTGTGTTTCGAAAATGGAACTGAAGATTCCGGTTAACGAAGGTGGAGGTTTGATGAGTGTGTTAAATGATTGAATTATGAATGATTTTGTTAGTAAAAGGAATGAAAGTGTAAAAGGTAGGATTAGAATTGAAGAAGTGATGGTTTGGGAGAGTTTGAGGTTGAGAATGGTAAAGAATTCTGATTCCGGAGGGAATCCGGCTGCGACGAAAAGGGATTGGAGATGAGAATGGAGGGAAAGAGAATGATTTGGAAGGAAAGAAGAGGAAAGGAGAATTGAGAGGGAGAATGGGAGGGATAAAAAGGAAGTAGTTGTGAAGAAAGTGTAGTGTTGGAGGAAAGTGTGGATTGATTTTCTGATGATTTTGATGGTGGATTCCATTTTTGGAATTGGAGAGAAATGAGGGGAGATGGTGAGAAAAGAATGGGGGTGCTGGTGTTCTTGATATGGGGGGAATTGGAAGGGAATGTATGGTGCATTAGATAAAATACATGGAAAGATGGACAGGCTACCAACTATAACCTAACTAACCCTATACATATGGAGTCGTTTCTGTTTATTTTTTCTTGTGGATTCTTTTTTTAATATTAAAAAAGAGAAGAAAAAAGGAGTTGGATAGTATTATATGAAATCAAATGTTATCTTAGTGCTAATATATGAAAATGATAATGATCATTTATATTAATCAAACTAATCAAACTAATCAGAATTATAAACTTTGTAAAAAGTCTGAATTTTTATAGGGTCTATAATTTGAGAGTGTATAAATTTTATATTTTTTACTATTGTATGTATTTGATTTCGAGATTTTCTATTGTATGTAGGTATTCAATTTTTAAAACTGTCTCTCGTATGTATTTAACTTACTGTTGTATGTACGAAATCTACAAAGAAAGTGTCGATTTATATAGCCAAAAGACATACAAGAGAGATTTTTAAAAGTTAAATACATACAATAAATTGTTTCGAACTTAAATGCATTTACACATATATGTTATTTTATTTTAGCTTTTATATTATAAAAAAACTTTAGTGGTTGAGTTTTTCGAACTCGTCGTCTTACGATCTTGATGCAATACTTACTATGATAGTGATACATGATATGATTCTTCAAGGAAAAGAAGAAAGGGGTTTATTTGAAAAAATTAAAAATCTGTTTTTAATTTTTTTTCTCTTGAGTTATCGTATTTGTTTATACCTTTTAGAGTCATTAAAACTTGGTTTTGTTATTCGGGGCCATTATTTGCAACATCCATCGGAAATTTGGTAAACAATTGATGAAGTTTATGGATTTGATTTTGTGACCTGAAATCGTAATTTATAAACGTTAAAAAATAAAGAAAAATACATATGAAATGACATCGTTTAATGTAAGGAAAATACATTTTCGATTCGAACGAGAGTTTTAAACCATGATGTCATTCAATGTGTATTTTTTTTATAAATTTTTTATGTTTTTAAATTATAATTTTATATCACAAAATCAAATATATAAACTTGATTACATCATCAGTTGTTTATTAGATCTCCAAATA
This sequence comes from Logfia minima, assembly GCA_963921325.1. Lineage (NCBI taxonomy): Eukaryota > Viridiplantae > Streptophyta > Magnoliopsida > Asterales > Asteraceae > Logfia > Logfia minima. The sequence continues at coordinate 5,946,585 of OY992771.1, read as the reverse complement.
CTTGATGCAAATAATGGCCGCGAAGGACAGGAAAACAAAGTTTTAATGGTCTTGAAAAATAAAAAAAATTATAATGATTGAAAAAAATAAAAATAAAAAATAAATTGTTATTTTAGAAAAAGTTGTTTAACACAAAAACAAAGAAAAACATAATGTTATAGCGTCTTAAATGATACATGTTTTCTTACTTTTATTCTCTGTTCCTTATCCTTTTAGTTTAATTTTAAAGAAGTTTAATTTTCATAACAAAAAACTTTAAATTTTTAAAAGTTACGTGCCAAATAGGTTCATAATGATTAATTTTCCTCTAATAAGGTAGGCCATTCTTCTCTATCCGTTTACAATTTAAGATTCTATTGGAGCTGTACTTGTGTAATAAAAAAAAAGAGCTTTAAACTAATTTAATTTAATTAAATTATTTAATAAATAACTTTTTAAAAAAATTTACAGCTATGAATAAAATCTGTACAAAAGTCATAGAAGCCCTTTCAGATTAAATTATGGAAAGGAGCTTCCAACCGTATTTTTGTGTACGTAACAAAGACTTTCACCATTTAATTTAATCATTAATTAAATAAATATAGAAACAGAAAGCTATGAGTATTCTTAATATTCATTCATTAATAAGGAAAGAAGTGTTGAAACATTTTAAATTTCAGTAACTTGGAATATACAAAAACAATATAAATCAAAATAATTATTAATCAGAATGAGACACGTTTTACAAAGTTAATTAGCGATTAATTTGAAAAGACGTTGCAAGACATTAGTAGAAGTTTCATAGCGCTTAAACACGCTCGCGAAAAAGATACTTTAGATAGAAAAACGTCATGTAAATATCCAGTGATATTACATATCCTTATCTATTTATAATAAAATAATAATTTAAAGTTGTCAGTGTTTGGTGTTAGAGAATCATAAAAGAAAGTCTTATGAGTCGTGGCTTTCTCAATTTATACTAATTTTATTAATTTATGATACTTTTTTAGTTAGACTAAAATAGTTACTATTTACCTTAGGTAAATAATTGTTGGGTACTCGTTCACTGAATATAATGCTTGCTAAAGAGGTGAGAAACAATCGAAATAACCTAATCTTAATTGAATTAAGTGTGAAAACCGATTTAATCATAAAAGTTGGTTAACCAGCTGATTAATTGAAATAAACGGTTCACGGATTGTTTTATGATGAATGCTACATCCATTCAAAGTTTACAAAGAAATATAAGTGTTGGACCAATCAAAATATATCAAACTTTCTCTCTCTTAATTTAATTGGTCCACATCATTTTGTGAATTATATTTTGTAAAATTTGTGTGACTCTATCATTTCTCATGTTTTATTTGTTAATCATCACCAAATTAACCGCACCGAAATTAGGGTTATTAATAAGTTATTTTAGTCGAGTTAATTGGGTTTTCAAGTTTATTATTTAACTCATAACCTGATTCAAATATGGTTAGGTTATTTGGGTTCGAGTTATTTAGGTTCGGTTGGGTTCACATAATGTATTTTAACCCGAATAAGATGATATTTTAAATTTTCGCATCCGAACAAAACTTAAACTTTCAAAATAACACTATTAGTTTATATAAATCATCCTAAGTAATTTATATGTATATTATATATAGATGTATTCATATGAATCATAAATAACTTATATATACATATATAGTTATATTTGTATGTTAAATAACTTTTATGGTTATTCGGGTTACCTAAATTTTAAAATATCTATCCGTAACCCGATTCAAATAAGACTCAGGTTATTTGAATTCGGATTATTAGGGTTTGAGTGTGCGAATAAGTTTCGAATTCGAATTTGGATTCAGAACAGTTATTCGGATTCAATTATTTATACTACCCCAAACTGAAATCATTTATAAAATATCTAAAATATCTTCCATTTCATGTCTATTATTACTATTATTATTATTATTATTATTATTATTATTATTATTATTATTATTATTATTTTGGGTTGTTATCTACAAACACAGTATAGTAACCCGAAAGTTTAAGATTGAGCTAACAAAAGGTTAAAAACGATTGATGGTTCACAAAAATTTAAGATTGTTCTGTACACTTCCTAAAGGGTTAACTGGATTAATCGTCCACCTATTAACTAAATGGTTAAATAATGTTGATTAACCGAAATTCTAACTGTGGCACATATCCACTTCTAACCGTCAATGCTCACATCAAACTCATATCATAGGTCTATAGTAAAACTAGTAATTAATTAGTTAGAAAGTCGTAATGGTGGTAAACAAAAAGACTATTATACAGGGAGTATAACCATGAATTTAATAAACAAAAAGACTATTATATATGGAGTACTCGCATATGATACGATAAAAATAAAATAAAAATGTGGGTTGCTTGGTGGTGCAAAGAGGTTGAAGTGGGGTCTCTATCGTATATAGGTTTGGGTGGCGTAGAATGGACTCAAAATAAGACTCCTTTCTTTCCATCATGACAATGATTATATATATAATAAAATTATAAAACTCATTAACAACTAATTAACAATAATTAACAGTATAATTTTATCTAATTACGGGTTTTTATCACCTGATGTTCTTCTTTTCATATTTAGAAAATAATATAATAATGTTCAATGTTTTATTTCCCATTCTCAAGTAATTACCTATTGTTTGTAATTTTTCTTTTTCTAACACTTCTACCTACTTTATAAATTAGATTTTGTGGGTGATACTAATTGTAACGCGAGTCTTCCAATCTCATTTTTCCGGCCAATTTTCCATTAATCACAATATTCTTTTTACTAACATCCTTTAATCAAATGGGGATATGAGACGGAGATGAAGAGAACCGCTCAGTATTCGAAATGTTCTTCGGGATTATCTCTGTTATTGTGTAGATGATGACTAATCTGTCTTCGTTTGATTTGACAATTGGGACCCAATTTTCCCACTATCATCTTTTTTTACTAACCGTGTAATTACTAGGGAGTTTCAACTTACAAATACGGTTGCAGATGTGGTTCTTGATAATTCTTGGAGATGGCCGATTGGGTGGTATAATCGATACCCATTACTTAGCCAGTTGGCTGACCCATCATTGTCTAATCGTCCTGATAGACTTTGTTGGAGGGATTTATCAGGTAACTTGGTGGATTTCAAAGTAAGTTATGTGTGGGAAATCATTCGGCCAAGAGCTGAAATTGTTGATTGGTTTTAAATTGTTCGGTTTTCTATGTGTATTCCTCGACATTCGATAACTGTATGGCTAATTTTGGGTGAAAAGTTGAAGACTCAAGACCGGTTGAAGCAATGGGATGTCAGTTCTCCTACTGACTTAAACGTGCTTTGGTGTCTTTCGTGTGGTACATAACCAGATTCACATACTTACCTATTTCTTTAGTGCTCTTTTTCCTCGCAGGTATGGTCAAGGGTAACGCAATTTTTTGGTTGGCAACTTGCATCAAATTGCTTGGTGGATTCAGTTTCTTGGCTAAAACCGATTGCTCCTCGGAAGATAGTCTCTAGTGTTGTTTATAAGCTTGTCCTTGAACGAATAGAGTATCTCATTTAGCAAGAATGCAATTCTCCTCTTTTCAAGAAGAGTAGAAGATCAATTGATAAGGTGGTGGATGATATTATTGACGTGATCCGTCTCCATCTTTACTCCTTTCGGTACAAGTTAAAGGATTGTGCTTCTCGTATGATTGAGAAATGGAAGTTACCGAAGTCCTTGATGATGGAGAATTGCTAATTTTTATGTTAGTCATGCACTTCATATGGATTGTATAGCTTGGTGTTTATTGAATGTGGTTTCTTAGATGTTCTACTTTGTCCCTGGGTACATCACGAATGTGAAAAGGGCCCAACACTGGACGTATAGTTCTTAATTTTCATCACAGACTTATAGCTGTGAAGGGCTTATGCTGGCATATTTTAGTTTCGTCCCTATGCTCATCACTCTTGTCAATAGGTTGTAACAACGGAGATGTAATTTTATTTTTATTTTGTGATGGAATCTTGAAAATTTTAATGGTGAATCCTTCTTTCGTGGTGGAACTGTGGTTGTATTTGGTGTCTTGGTTTTTGGTTGTTGTCTTTTTTTTTTCTTTCATGTCTTAGTGTTAGATAAAGGGACATGTGGTATCCTACAATCTATGTACATGAACGTTGTATCTTTGATTTATAAAATTTACCGAGGTAATCCCCTTTACCCAAAAAACATCCCTTAACCTATAACTTAACTTATATACTTTTTTCTTCATATCATATAGATTGTTTAACATTTAAATTTATTTTTCAGTTTAAAACATGAACCTACAAGCTAGTTTATTGGTCCATTTATTCTGCATTAACTCAACTATTAACAATAAATGTAACTATAAAAGGGAGGGTTGAATACAATTTTTCTAAAATTTACAAGTTTTATTTAATCAATGAAAGAATAATTTTACAATTGTTCACTGCGGAGTTGAGACAAATAACTAATCTAAGTAAACCATACTTGATGACAAATTTAACTTCGATAAGTCACTCAACTTAGGGACGATGATGACTATAAGTGATTTAACATTTACAAAAAGTGTTGTCATAATGCTCCCTGACTAACAAAAGTGAATGCTCCAATCAAAGATCGAAATTCATGCAATTTCTGAATATTCAATACGGTTGTTCATGTGAGTATTTATAGTTTGATAAATACTTGAACAGATGCTTCAAACTCTAACACGTGTCTTAACCGTATTGATGAATGTTGATTGTAACTTTTAATGTTTTGGATGTGACAATATCCTAAGAATAATATTATTGCTGACTTTATTCTTAGAATCAGAAAAAGTAATTTACTTTATCTGTAAAGAAAATATAAATGGTTGTACATATCTTTACACAAGATATATACAACCATTACATGCCTTTACGTGTTAACCTTCTCGAGTACATTAAGTATTTGTCAAACCCTTGTACTTGCTAAATAATAACCTATATTTACTTAAATTTAACTTTTCTATATATAAATTACATAAGAATGATCACAAATCCGACATAATTTTATAATGCTAAACAGTTGGTGGCTCGATGCGATGATAAAAAGAGAGCCCTTTAAACACGAAATGTTATATATATGTTATGTAATAAAAGGTTTATCAAACTACTACAAAAGTGTTATAAACATACAAATACCAAAATAAGTGTAATAAAGTTTCATCTCATATTTAAATACATCAAAATTTATTATTTATAAAGTCCAAAATTAACATCATACAAATTTATATTATATAACGTCAAATAATTAAAACTCTAATATATAAATTGAATGATTAAACTAGCAAGATGAAAAGAAATAACTTAATAATTAAAGATATCAAGAATAAGTACATGTTTGGTTGTAAAGGTCAATGTAATATTGATGGCGAAGAAAACCTATGGCACTTTGGACGAGTTGAAACAAGAAGGCTGTTTTTTTGGGAAGATAATACTCCGTAATATTTTTAGAATCTGATTTGAACATTATATAAAATAAATGGACTGAAATCTCGAAATCTCAAATGTATTAATAAATGAACTGGGCTCACGTTAATATTGAAATAGATAAAATGGGCCCATTAGTAGACATGAGCCATGTTCAGTGGCTCACTTTGATCACTCTTAAGATCGGGCCTGATGTTAAGGATGGGTATTATTTGTTGAGTTGTTAAGTTGGTAACGAGTGGTGGTATATTTATCACAAATAATAAAAGATTTTGAGTTTATCTGATATTTTTTATAATTATAATTATTGAGTGAGTCAAGTATATTTGTACATTATAGATAAATAATCAATTATAAGTCGGTTTATATTGTAGTTATCGATCTTTTACTGCAAATTATATTTTGAGTAGGGAGAAACATGATTAAACCATTAACTTAAAAATGTAATTAATTCAATTATTATTTCATATGTGGTTGAGGTAATTTATCTAGTATTTATCAATATTTTGTCGAGTATCAATCACATTATTAATTTAAGTATTTAGTCTACCAAGTAGAACTAGGGACATTTTTCGTTTTTCCTTTCTCTTTCTTTTTTCTTAAGTTTTCTAGTTATGCGCCAAATCAAAGTTTATATATATTCAGAGTGATTGAGTACAACTCTTGGCATAAAAAAAGTGTAGCTAGCTACATGTCATTTTGATGTATGAGATTGGTAAGTGTTTCTTTTCTATTGAAGTATGATCTGTATTCTTTTTTTATTGAGAATTTTTAATAAAATTATAAAACTATCATGAAAGCTATCGGTTGTTTAGACGCTATCGGTTATTTAGACATTTTTTATAGTGCAGGTTAGAATTGAAAAATTGATTGTCACCTTAGCGACACATCAGCACAAGAACTGAAGAAGAACTGAACCCTGCCTATAATAATTGAATAACTGAACTTTTCAGCACCACATCATTTCTTAACTATTAATATAAATATATTTATATTTTTTAATAATAATAATAATAAAAAAGTACGTACATTAATAATAATAAGAAAGTGTTTGTAAGTGATCATTTACAATTTGATACAAAAAAAGTATTTTAATTATATAAGTTGTATGTACATATAGATCTTGTAGTAATAAAAAAAAGTAGAAATTGTATGTGAAAATAATTGGTAATTGTATGTATATATATGGCCCGTTTGAAATTGAAAAATGTGTTAAAAAAATTATAAAAATAAGTCTAATATTCATTTGGGCTCACACACTATCTGTTTTCTTTCAAATTCGTAGAGGACGGTACCATCAAGGACAGTTCCTAGAACGAGATTTTAGAATCTTAAATGAAAATTAAACGAATAGTTAGTAAATTTGAGAACGAAGTCACGTAGATTGAGAATGGAGAACAAATACCCGAGATGTCTTAGAATCTTAAATGGATGTTCTGATGTTAATGACTTATTGTACTTGAAGGACATCAACGATTGTACTTTCTACTTTGTATTTATTTATCTCTCACATAGCATTCTAAAGAATTTAACTTTAACATATTGATACACACCTTTTTTTATTAAGCGTTCTTTAATAAATGTTGTTGGGGATTTTAATACGTAGATAACACTGGGCTAAAGCCGTGACCCGCGGGTATATGGTCAGTCAAATTTTATATGGGTTAAAAAGTGTACTCGTTGACGTATTACGGGTATGTACTATTCGTTCAACTCGTCAACTCGTGAAACCCATTTGACTTACACGTTTGGATATATTCTTTAATTGTTAAATACTACGTATATATTAGTTATTACGTATAATAGGATAATCTTTCATAAAACTATACCGGTAATAAAAAAAATAATATTTGTGTATTTAATGTAAATAATTGTACAATGATATTGAAAAAAGGAAAAATCACTAATTACATCATTTGACCAAAGCTATTTAACAAATTAATCTTTTGACTTAGGTTTTTAACCAAATAATCCTACCTTTCTCGCCATACTAGTCACCTTAAGTGATCATGAATTAATATTTGAAATGTAACCGTTTAAGTAAGAAGTCAAATACTAAATTAATTGTATCCATTAATTATGGATCAAGGGTTAAAGAAATAAAAAAGAGTCGATCGATGTAAATGGAATGATGCCGACTATGTTGTTTGGTTGCTAGTTTAAGATTAACAAATGAAAATTAAATTCATAAATTGATTCCTATCTTAAGAAGTGGGTTTTATTATTCATTTCTATTCCCATACCAACATTCTATCAATATTTTTTCCACAGTAACTTTTACTTTTAAACTAAATGCACTCTCAATGGCATTAAGTATATGCCACAAAAGCATTTCCATTTATTGTGGCTTTAAAAATGTGTCACTAAAGCCTTTTAATGCCGCGGCACAACTGAAAAATGCCACTAAAATGCATTTCAAGTGGCACTTTTTTTATGTGTCAGGGATTCCCGTGCAGGCCTGCAGTGGCACTTATAATTTTTTTGTGGCACGTTTTGTGTGCCACTTATGTCGTTTTATTTGTAGTGATTGTTAGAAACAGAAATACGTCTTTACTTGGTATTTAGTGTTTCTTTTATTGCTCTTATATGTTTCTTTTTATTGTGGCACGTTTTGTGTGCCATATTATGTTTTTTTTATGTGCCAGTGATCTCGTTTTTATTGTTAGAAATATACGTGTAGTACATCTTTTATTTCTTATAAATTATAATTACGTCATCTACACATATTTTAGGATTTTTTCATGACTTATTATTCTCACATGGATATGATAATTATTATCATTAGGATTTTTTGTTATAAGTAAACTTATACATTTATACTCCCTTTATCGTAGATATTATCGTCATGTACTACCATCATCAAGTTTCGTCATATTTATTATTACGATATAAATATGTTTTATTAATTCAGGGGGAGTTACACTTAAAAGCTTAGCCCGTTAGTTTTTTACTATACAAAGTTACATTATTTGCAACTTTTTAGTTGTTAATGTAAGATAAACAAACTTGAATTTGATCGATATCCTACAATCATAAAATTAGGATCGGGATTTTACGAAAATCTTCGGTTTCGAAGATTCATACAAAATCGATCGAAAATGGTATGTATCACGATCTTAATAAGTATGGTTCATTACTTTTTCACTAGTATATTAAGATTTTATGTGCCTAAATCAAAATTTGCAATGTGCCCGAAACCAGTGTAAATAAAGAGCTGTGGGTCTTTTAAGTTTTAACAGGCCCATTTTGAAGAAATAATAACGGGAAAATAATCAATATATTTAAAAAAAAAAAAATTAATCATATGCACTTAATTTTAATTTTTTATTATTGACTATTCCTAACTTTAAAAACTTCTATTGTAGGAAATATACCTTCTAAATAACTTTATTAATATTTCATGTTTTGGCCATTTTAGAAAATGAAAGTTTCAGTTTTTGAGGCCAAAAAAGAAAAATCAATATATAATAGAGATGTTTTGAAAGTTTACCTCATACAATATAGGTTTTTAAAATTGGAAGGATATAATAGTAAACAAAGTTAAAGTTAACTATATAACGAAACAACTAACCCTAAAAAAACACATAATTAATTTTATAACCAAAAAATTTTAAATTGCAAAAAACTACCTTTTCCACGCAATCCGCAATTTTCCACTTGCATGGCTAGCTTTGCGAATAGCGTGTTCGGGCTCGGGGCCAGGATACTAGATCGCTTCCGGAGTCGTGGCCGCACAACCCACAAATATGCAGGTTGCCGGTTGTGTGTTCCGGTGGATAAGGCTTTAGATAGAATGTCTTATCTCAAAATGACAGTCTGGATAAGATTTTATTAGATTTTATGGATTTTTTCGGATAGAATTATTTCCTTTAAAACCATTCCAAACATTAGTTGTCGAAGATTTTAAAGGTACGAAAGTTCTAAAATTTTGCTGTAATATTTATTTTGATTTCTTAAGCAAAATGAGTCAAGTAAATGATAAGTTTTAAGGTTTATGTTTGTTATGGAGGTCATTTTGAATATATTAACGGCATGCCAATGAATATGCCAATAGATTGAAAAAGAGTTATTTTAAAGCCAATTTCATACATAGGTTTGTTTAAAACAGTTTTTAAAAAATCAAGATTAGCACTTGATGGTGATATTCGTATTAAATATAAGGTTGGTTAGTTTGTGCTCAGCATAATTGTGATTGGCAATTAGTTGCACGCAAAATCCAGCATACCTAGAACTTGCAAGTTAGGAAGTTTGTTAACGTTCACACGTTTTCTCGTTCTCAGCTCCAAGCAAATAATCTTCATGAAAATAAGAGAGTGATTGGTCACATATTAAAAGAGTTGATGGCCAAGAAAGGATGTGTATACTGAGGCAACGACATCAAACTTGATATGACTTCGCATTTCGAAATCAACATTAGAGACAACCAACCTTGGGCGCAAAAGTGTTATGCCATAGAGTTGTTGAAAGGTACTCTCCAACAAATCATTTCAACTACTTCCCCTTTATTTTCACAATCTGAAGCTAACAAACCCCGTAAGCATTAAAATGTGTTAATAGATAAGGAAGATAGATTTGTAATGTGTTACATGCTTATTGGTGCAACGTTAAGTAACTATTTTTTGTTTCCATGTTAACACATATAAATATTCTTCTACAATTGATATATTGTCATACACGCCTAGTGATTATCATAGATGAGGTACAATTGAATGAGGCTTACTTAGGGACTAACTTAACTGTCATGGCTATCGATGGAAACAATGGCATCTTGCTCCTAGCCTACAGAGTCGGGGCATGAGAGACAACTGATCATTGGAGGTAGTTCTTGGGAAACTTGTGTGACGCCATTGAATCAAATTGTGGGATTAGAATCTGACCTATCGTATTCGATAGGGCTGCTTCAATTGCAGCTGACATTTCAACGGTATTTCCTGACGCATATCATGCTCTATGTTGTCGAACTTGAGAAGCTAATATTGTAGGGTCAAGTTCTACGAATGACATTACTGGAAGATGTATAAGGCATACCGAAGTTCAGATTTTGATCACCACTACGTGTGATTTCACAGAACTTGCAAATCTCTTATAATACTATTAGAGATTTTGGGAGAGAAAGATGGTAAAATGTCATGCTACAAGGACGAGATATGCTTACATGAAATCAAATAGAGCCGACTCCATTAACGCGTTATGCAAGCATGCACGAAAACTCTCTGTCACAATGTTTTAGGAGTTTTTTCGAGCTTCAGTTCAATATTGGTATTTCAAACATCGTGCCACTAGAGTGGGACTTACAATATCTCTCACGCCGTATACCGACCAAAAGATTGATAAAAGAGTAAAAAAGTCGTTATGATGACATGCAAATCTACTCACAAATAGGATTTTTGAGGTGCTAGATGGCAACAAGAATGAGACTGTCAACCTCGAAACACGAACATGCAATTGCAGACAATGACAATTGTTCGGTTTACCTTGCAGACACGTTATAGTAGTGGCACGAAAGTACAACCAAGATGACTAAAGATGCTATACGGAGAGATATTTTATGGCAGGACGTATTCTACGTAGAGGCCATACTCCAGATGGGTCATCCTTCAGAATGGATCGATCCTTGTGATCTGCAAATTGTGTTGCCGTCGGTCCTTGTGAAGAGGCAAGTTGGTCGTCCACCTGGGCGTGCTCGTATTCCTTCCAAAGGAGAGGAGAAAAAAAAACCAGAAACAATGTAGTCGTTGTAAGAAATACAATCATAATCAAATTACTTGCATGGCTCCTGAGGATAGAAACGACGAGCATAACCAATCAAGATCCATATCAATAAGTTGCTGATCTTTAGACATTAATAAACTAAAATATTCGTATGTCTAATATCATCTTTGAATGTCACTTGCAGAAAGCCTCCGAAAAATCAAAGGTAACGCCAAATCAGAAGTATCTCAATCAATTCAATGTTTTCCAAGTTTACATTTTGAGTCGCCCTTGAATGTATTGTAATGAATACACATATGTTCAGTACTACTTAACAATGTTCCTTATGTTTTATTACTTGTGTTTTTTATTTTTCGGCCAAGAAAAATGAGAGTTTTTTTAAAGAGTTTGTGAAATAAGCTGATGATTATATTATCTTAGAGTCATAGTATTTGTACAAATTTTAAAAATCCTAAAAATTTCAAAAAAACTTACGTAAAACGGATAAAAATAAGATAATTTACACAAAAATAACCACCGTCAACTATTTGATGCCGGCTAAATTCACAGCCACGAACTTGGTCACGAGCCAGGACACACAATTCGCAAAGATCCACAAGTAGCTCGCAAATTGCGGTTTGCGTGTGAAGGGTAGTCTTATACAATTTGATTTTTTTTTGGTATAAAACTAAATATGTATTGTTTTAATATTTTTATTAATTTGTCAATAATTATAGGCGTATTAATTAATTAATCTATTATTCTGTTGAACTTTTACCCGGTATGTTCAAGGAGCTATATAGTGAAACCGGATAGATACGGTTGAGGAAATGCCAAGATAATTACACTCCGTAATTTTGTACGTTTTCTTTTTTAACAAACACACTTCATGTTGTGTAATCTGAAACGGTCATTAGATAATTTGATTAGGCCATGTACATCTGAGTATAAATGTTCTCCTCCAAAAATAATCTAAAAATTAAGAACCTTTTTCGTTTACCCCATTTTATTTCATCGTTGCTTAAAAGTGTTAGAAAAAGGTAAACATAAGATAAGAAAGTTCCAAATAGGGAATAAAAATGAATGTTTTGTTTTATTACATAGAAGTAACATGCAGTTGTCAAAATTTTGTATTAATAAGGTAACTGTTTCCTTTTATTTAACAAAGTTGAACATCAAGTTGTTTATCGCCATCTATGTTTTCCTATTTTGAGCATTTTTGAATTTTATCTTACACTTTTTTTTCTTTAATTTAATTTGCCCATAATTTATGTATTTATCTATTTTATATATATACTTTTTGATCATAATCATTGATCACTGCACGTTTTGAGAGTGTTCATTAGAAATGAAATGTTTGATGCAAGACTTATAGGCAAAACTGGATTCAATTTCAATTCCCTTATGTGTATGATATAATGTCACCAGCTGTATAGTTTGAGAATTTTATCTTTGATTCTCTTCATGTTATATACAAATGATCAAATCCTAAACTTGAAGATCTAGAAAACAGGTTTCAGTGATCAGCATACATATATATGATCACGAACTCGTGTGTTTCGCGACTTCGCTTATAACATATCTGTTGAATTGCACGAAGATGAATGAGTGATACATAGATTCATACCAATGTTCAGAAATCTTGTTATGACATTAAAATGCATTAACATATTAGAAAAGAAACTCAGAGTTAATCAAACAATTAAAATTACATCAACCCAAATCTACAATCGAACACAATAAAGATTGAATCTTTATTTCATCTTCCTTCAAAATCTTCGATCTTGGAGAACAAAGGAGACCCCATAACCACACCTGAATCATCACTTATTAGAATACTAACATCACTGTCATTATTCTTATTATCTTCTTTCTTGATTTTTTCAGTTGTAATAGTCTTTGTTTTCGCCTTACAAGTATCATCTTCTTCTATAGGATCGAGTTGGGTCGATGCATCTTGAAGTTGTAAAGCAAATTCCAAGTTCCATAAAACATCTCCCATCGAAGGTCTATCAACACCATACTCTGCTAAACACTTCTCTGCTGCTTCAACATATTTAATCAATGATTCTGGGCTTATAGTTTTCGCAATATTGGGATCAACAATCATTCCAATAACGCCTTTTCTTTGTTTCGACATGGCCCATTCGGCTAAATTCACTTGCTCTCTCGGTAAAGTAGGATCGAGAGCTGGTCTAGCACATAAGATTTCAAAAAGGACAACACCGAAAGAGTAGACATCAGATTTTTCAGTTAGTTGTTGCCTCCTGAAGTATTCTGGGTCAAGATACCCGAAACTACCCTTCACGGCTGTGCTGACGTGTGTTTGGTCCACTTCGGGACCAGTTTTTGACAACCCAAAATCGGAAACTTTGGCAACAAAATTCTCGTCCAAGAGAATGTTTGTGGTTTTGACATCCCGGTGGATAATACACTGTGATGTTCCACCTGTATGGAGGTAGTGCAGCCCACGGGCTGCACCAATGCTGATCTCGAGACGTTGTCTCCACGTCAAAGAAGGGAGGGTTGACCCGTAGATATGGTCACGGAGGGGCCCGTTAGACATGTACTCGTAAACTAGAATCATTTCATTGTTTTCGTCACAATATCCTATTAATGACACAAGGTGTCGATGTCTAAGCTTCGATAATAACTCAATTTCAGTTTGGAATTCATTGATGCCTTGTGAAGATTTCGGGTTTCCTCGTTTTATAGCAAGCTTCATTCCTGTGTCAACCTCGCCTATATACACTTTCCCGAACCCTCCAACACCTATCACCGCACTCTCATCAAAGTTATTCGTTGCATCTCTTAGTTCATTAAAAGTGAAGGATCGACCTAGACCAACCTTGGAAAATAAAACACTCGAGAACCCGTTTTTGGTCTTGCTCTTACTCGACATCAAACTACTACAATAGCTCGCATTTAGTGGACGGAACCACGACGTGAAGCTATTTCCATCTTTTTCCCAACCCTTAGCCTTGTTCTTCCTGCGTACAAGGCTAAAGATGAGCACAACAAGAGCAATTATTCCAATGGCAACACCAATTGCCTCAAGAACACTGGTTGTGTAGGGCCCACCACGACTGTTGCTGCTAGATGAGAACAACCCATCTAAACTCCCTGCAGAGTTTTTCATCTTCATAACCTCCAACCCATTCAGTATGGCATTAGGAACCGTGGTTTCAAGATCCGACGGTCCAACCTGGACCCGGATCATCCCATCTGAAATATCTGACGCGTTGACCACAAAATCTTTGTAGTAAGCGGTGGCTAGGTCGGACGTGAGCGCCGATAAGTCAAGGCTCGAAACCCCTGTCAACCCGTTGATATACACATTAAAGTAGAGACTATTCAAACTAGTACTTACAACATCACAAAAATGAAGCCGGATCAAGTAATTGAACCCCGGATTGACATTCATCTCCCAAGTGAGATTGAAATTAGCAATCGATACATTAGAATCCGCCATTGAAGCCGCCGATGAGTAGACTTGATCTGGTGCAATCAAAGGGGTGGCTCCTCCTTCCGGATAACTGATTGCAGCCGGATCAACTGACACAACTTTGTCCCCTTTTGGAAACTTCATGTATCCATTACTATCACTGACCCAAGTCCTCGACAACGTGTCATTTTTTGGACTAATCGTAGTTCCTCCAACATTAACTCTATGCACAACTTGAAGGTCATAGCCCGAAACTCCATTGAATACCCCGAGAGGAGAGACCGCGGTTGCAGAGTCTGGAACGAGCTCATTAGGAGCCGAAACAAACTCAATGCCATTCACAAAAGCAAAAGATTTCTTCAATGGCGAAAAAACTAGCGAAAATTCAGATGAAGTCACATTAATAAGATACTCTTTGAAATGAGAATCAGAATTAGAACTCTGATCAGTTGCTGAAAATTCATGCAAAAGTACTAAACCATTGTCGGTTTTCACAGAGAAAACTGCGGTTGTGAGATTATAGTGAGGGTTAGGAAGAGGATAGAAGTAAAGACGAAGAAAATGGCGGCCCGGTTGAAAGACTAGAAACTTATAAACCGACTCGCTATCAAAGATTCTTGCAGTTTTGTATAGAGGTAAATAAGTGTTTTGTGGGAGGGAATTTGAGGTAGCGAATATGTTTTCGTCTGTGGACAAAAAGGAAACGGATTGTGGGTCCGATTTAAACGTTCGCCCGTCATCAAGGATTGTGTTTTGAGGTGAACCGCAGTCGATTAGGTAGTTATCAGTACTAGCATTGATGGAAAAAGAGTAAAATGTGATGAATAAGAAGGTGATAAGTATGGAGGTTGATGGTGATAAGTACTTGTGTTGTTGTGGTCCTCCCATCGTGGTGGTGACGGTACGTGATGGTGGACGGCGGCAACTGTGGTGATGCTGAGAGGAAAAAAAGTTGAAGTGTTAAATGATCATAGTTGAAGAAATAGTGGTGTTGAGAGCATGTTTTAGGATGAAGGTGAATAACAAACAACGTGCAGTCTTGTAGTGTGTTTAATGTTTATTGTTCTGTCATGATAGGAAGACTTTTGTCTTAATAATTGATTTAGAATTATATTTGTTTTCAAGTGTTTGTTTATAGACTAATTAAGTGTAATTTATCCTATCATTGTTTTGGTGAAATATATGCAAAATGTATTTAGTTAAATATTTAAGCAAAACTTGTATCCGTAGAATTTAAATTTAAATTTAAACTTATACTAATAATTAATAAACTAGTTAATATATATGTAATTTAAGCGAGTTATAATGAAAAATGATACATATGCTTAAAAATGTGATTGGTAGATAAGAAAATGATTGGATGAGATTATGAGAGAGAATGAGTGGAATCCATTTGTCAAAAACTATATGGATTATGCTGTGAGTTAGACCTAGCATTACCCAGTTATAATAGTTTCTTAGCAAGTTTAGTTGGTCAAATTATCATATAATGACAAACTTATCAGAAATTGATTTTATTTTCTTGGGGATAAAGCATCTCGTTGCTACAAACGGTAATCAGTAAATGTTGTTCATGTGGCACCTATATAGTTAGAAGTTTTACATTTTGTGACAAATAATATGAAGAAGTGACTTGTTAGATGACAAGCAATGAACTTTTGTAGTAATGATTTCATGGTAGGATTGTAAGACTTTTAAGCTTTTAATAGACATGTGTTATAAGTATCATGGAATGTTCTAAAAAGATTATAAGTAAATTATGTAATGAAGAAAGTCCTATGTTTCCACCTTATTTGAGTGCCCCCAAGCTGGCTTTATGGTCCCTAGTAAGAGTATTAGATTAAAAGTTTAAGTATGTTTGAAGATATAGGAAATTGCCTTTTCAAAAAAGAAAAGAAATTAAGTTGCATAAATGGTGGCTTATTTAAAGGAAGTTATGTTTTATGAAGTCTATCTAATCTAATATCTAATATAATAACTAAGTATTGAGTTACTAGAGAAAGTTCAAACCGCGTCTCCAGCTATCACCATTCCCTCTAATATTCTTTATAAATCCTTTCATCTTATTTTATATCTTTTGTGTATTATATATTTTTAAAAGAAATAATGATGATGAGCCAATTATAAGTGGAATCAAATGGTACATGGATCTTAGACTTGGTTTGTTTGACAATTGATCTTTTATGTAGTCCAAACATATATGTATGAGTATATTCACATGTATTTATATTCACATATAGCTACTTAAATCTTGGTTTTAGTATATTTAAAAGTCTAGATGGGCTCCACATTCTAAATCTTTTGCAATTTTCATATAATACACTTGAATTAAATGATAGAAGAGAAGATTAAGATATTTTCATTTCATTTCATTTCATAATGATATGAAAAGACAAGCAAAATCCCATTGTCCCTATTTTATATTGGAGTGGGTTATGTATTTTGTCAAATTCTCCACCGAAAAGTTGGAACGTAATTGTAGCGGGAGGATTAAGATTTGTTTATTCGTTTAATAATATATTCGGGATATAATCAAGTTGACTTATCTAAATTTTTCTTAATCAAGGGATGACTTTTTTTAATAATTGTTATTTTTCTCATTAAATTGGAGTACAAACATTATATTTTTTAACATTCGCGAAAGCATACTCACCTTTCCATAAAGTACAAGCAGGAACGGTTTAAGTTCATTGAAAGTTTAAAACGAACTTTTAAAATAGAGTTTTTTAACTATAAATTTGAACTTACTTTATTTTATATAAAATTTATTTTTCTCATTTTCTTATGCAAAACCTTAAATCACGTCATTAATATTAAATTCGTTTACTAACTCATTTTCGATTGATAAAGTAGCTAATTCATTAAACCTTTCTTGTGACATTGTCGATCTTAAATAGTTTTTCACAATTTTAGCTTTGAAAAACTTCAATCTACTGAAGCAACTGTTACGGGAATGGTTAACATAATTTTATATGCAATATAAGCACTTGAAAAAGAACCAAGTTTTTTAATATAATTAAGTATATCAATTGGTTTGTCATTTTATACATCTATTATTTCTCTTAGAACCATTAATTCTAAAAATAAATATGTACCATTAATATCTAAACAATCATTGTATTTAATTTTTTTTCAAGGTTAAGACAATTAGCTTTTAAATCTATTTCTTTAAGAGACTTTAATTTTGATATGCTAAATAGAAAATCAAAAACAGTTTCATATAATTAAAATTGATCAAATCTACTTTCAAGAGATGAAATAGCTTTATCTATATATAGGAAATAATTAATTTTGAAATATTCTTGAGGTATCTTTATGGTTTCATTGTCAACATTATCATCAAATCGTCTATTTTTATGGATAAGACGTCTCTCATGGAATTTAGGTTCTACATTCATTTCGTTAGCAATTTCTTTAGTGGTAATCATAGCATTTTCAAATCCATTAACTCTATATTTTATAAATAACTCAAAAAGATCTTATAATTGTTTTGTTGCATCTATAATACGTATATCTTTTATTTGCAAATTTTTACTAAGGGAATTAACTTCAAATATTTCTCCAATCTTTGCTACCTTCACTAGCTAATTTACTATTACTTGAATTGATGTTAAACAGAACGCTCTATCTAAATCTATCAAATGAAGCAATCATATTCTTTTATACTTTTCACCATTTGACGTTTTATGAACATATAGTGAAGAGCTAAAGTGCCTGGAGGATTCATCCTTTGAAAAATCCACCTCATTAAATTTAATTGGTCCATTTTCAACTAAGAATTCCCTTAACTTATTATAAATATTTGTCCATTGACTTGGATCAAAAGTATTTTTATGACATATGTTAAATTCATTAACTTCATTATCATCTATATTAGTTTGATTTTTAGGATCAAAATCATTATTTTGATTATTTAATTCTTCTTCCACATTCACTTCAATATCATCTATATTAGTTTGATCATTTGAAAGACATTCATTAGTATTATTTGATTTTTTTTTTCTTTTTTGTGACTGTTACAAGTTTATCTAAGACCCCCATTTGATATTCTACGTAAGCTTCTTGTTTTCGTTTCCTTTTGCAATTTCGAGTAACCAGATTCATATTTACGAGTTGCCATTGATAAATCTAAATATCTATTAGACACTAATCACAATAAAGAACTTTAAAAAAGTAGCGATATAACCTGAAAGAGATTGCGGAGAACACAAGTGGCAGTAGAATGCAATAGGTGCTATTTGTTATTCACAGTCGTTTGGAATTGTGGAAAAAAAGAAGGTGATTTTTTTATTTACCTAATAGGTTGTAATGGGTATTAATCAAATGGGGACTTAATTAAATGGGTATTAATCAAATTAGGCCTTAATCTAATGAGGCTTTAATCAAATGTGCACATGTTGTTTTTTATTTATCTAATTTAGTATCTTAAGAAAAAAAAAGTCCAACCATTATATATAATTATAAAGAAATATATAAACAATAATAATTTTTTATATATGTAAACTCATATATAGATACATATGGGGCCTTAACGGTTGTTTTACTGACTTTACCGTTGAGCCACCCCTGAGTACAAACATTTTAACTATAAATAAATTATTTTATATTAAATCAAACATTATACTTTTCAGAAATAAATTATTATATGTTAAATCAAACATTATACTTTTAGAATGAGTTTGTGCAGCAAGCTTAAAATTAACATCAACAAAGCCTAAAATGAGAATGCAATGTTATAGCATAGTCAATAGTTCAACAAGTCTAGACTTGGCCTACAACCACCACATCAACACTCTTTTACCCCAACTAACAGAACCAGGAAGATGTCAGCTCATATTTCCCATGGTTTCTTTCATTTCTAAGCTCATCATCACTCATTCCCAAACCATAAAATGGCTAAACTTATTTGTGTCAATATTAAAGCCACCAAGAAACATTCTCTCTTCTCTTTTATTTTTTATAACCCACAAATTTGGCATTTGTGACCATTGACCAACAAGGTGTTTTAGTTGGATCGAGTAACATGCAATTTACATGTTGAATAGTTGAGGCCGGATTCTAACATCAAGTGACAAATTGTATCGAGGAAACAAATGTAAGCTTACTATTGGTATGACTATAGATAGATTCAACCTTCTTTCTGAAACAGAAAATCAAAGAAAACGCAAAACCACTTGTTTAGATGTAATTAAGAAGTACAATGTTGCATTTCATCATTTTAGTTGGATTAATTGCAGGATATACTTAAAAACAATAATGTTTGTAAGGTTGTGAATTTATGGTGTAGTACGCCTTCTCTGGAAACTGAAGGATTAGGGATTGTTTATTGAGGGCATAAAACCGTCGGATTTTGCTAGTTCTGTGAGTCTCATTTGATATGCAAGATAATAAATTTGTATGGGAATATGTCATCTAAGACAGGATGCATATTCAAATAATACAATTCCAGTTGGAAGATCAGTTCTAAAGTGATATCCGTTTCTATCAACATCTTAAATCCTTTTACCTCCTTGTGTCACTTCTTGTGCTAACTATGATTGAACATATGCTGCCTGTTTGTTAGTCATTTACTGCAACTACGAAGAATCAAAATTTTTAGAAGATATGAAAGCTTTCATGCTACTGTCCTATTATACTGTGAACATTATGTTGACTGGTATGTTACGGATCAACATAACTACTTATAGATAAAAAGAGAACATTATTAAGTTAGTATATAAATCAAGATTAATTCAGATATAATTACATCAGATTACTCTTCCATTCCTTCTAGGGGAGCATTCTGCACCCATTCAACCTCGGCAACACGTTACCAAAACCTTCATAGATAATAAAGGAATACGACCAAGTTAGATAATCGTCTATGTATATCAATGTATTATAATGTTGATTGTTTTAAAGGGTCTACAAAAATGTGTCTTAATTCGCCTCAAGGAAAAAACACCCATATGGAAGTGGCTTACAACTGCAAGAAAGGAAAACAAAACAGATGATTACATACAACATGTTGGGGTGACTTAGGCATGTATATGTAACATATAACTCATAAGCATTGTAGAAACATATCCTGTAATTTCTACATTGCAGGCATAATCAACTACACATTCTGTCGTGGAATCAAGTAAACCTACATTATTTATTTCGATGACTTCCTTCCGTGATCCTTCTTACCATGAGTTTGTAACGGGATTCAAATGTGTTTAAGTGAAGCTTTTGGCACGGTAGAACAACATCCATGACAAAAAGAGGGATCAAATAATTCTATTAAATATCTTTGTTAATATGATTGGCTTCATTAATAAATAATACCACCAAAGGGTCTTTGTTCTAGCGGTATCCAGGAACCCATCAACCAAGAGTTAAAGGTTCAAGTTGTCAGCTTAATAGTTTTATTGCCCTCCTTTTTGTTTGTGCCCTATGTTTAAGTCCATTAGCTAGTTTAATCTAATTAGCTTATATATATATTGGTCGGTCTTTCCTTGTCTTTCCTTTCCTGTAACAAGAACATACAGTCATTATAATGTAATTCTTAACTCTCTTTTGATTTGATCTTTGTAAGTTCACTTGGTATCAGAGCTCTATTCGATCCTTCTATTATGATTGTTGGGGACGACTTGTACGTGAGACAGTGGCATTGCGCGGGGGGTAGGGGCAGCGCGCCTGGTTAGATTTGTTTGGTTCTGTCAATTTTGAAGGTTTCGAAGTTTGGTTTGATTTGCTTGGTCTGTTAATTTCGAGGATTTCGGATTTGTTTGAGGCTGACCTGTAGTAGACCAGATATCTGGTTGTTACCTCAATCTGTTGTGGTTTTAGTTTGTAAGTGTTTGGCGATCTCACTCTGTAGTCTGGTATCTAGAATTTTGAGTCTGTTATCTCAGTCTGTATATGTTCGAACTTGCCTCAGTCTGTATTGTTGGAACTTACCTCAGTCTGTATTCATCTGAGTTGGCCTTAGTCTGAGTCTGAACTTCACATCTTAGTTTGTCTTCAGTCTGAGTCTGGTGGTATCTGAGTCTGATCTGCACATCTGAATCTAGTATGTTCGTCTGAGTCTGTAAATATCTCCGTCTGTACTCAGTCTTAGTCCGTCTTGTGTTTTGTCAGCTGCAGTTTAAATTTCGTTTTCCTTGCATCTGTTGGTCTGGATAATTTTTTGTATTTCTACTATTGACAATATGGCTTCAAGAGATGACTCTCTCCAATCCATTAGTACTAAACTCGATGGCAAGAACTATGTCTATTGGAGTTATGTTATGAAGAATTTTTTGCGAGGGAAGAATATGTGGGGGATTATTACAGGTGAAATGGCCAAACCCACAGACGAGAAGGCTAAAAATTATGTAACCTTATTGAATTCGTGTGAGATTGAAAATTCCAAGATTATCACTTGGATTAATAATTTCGTAATTCAGTCAATTGGCACCTAGTTGGCAAAGTATGACACTGCAAAGGAAGCTTGGGATCACTTGGGTAGATTTTATACTCACTCTAACTTTGCAAAATAGTACCAGTTAGAGTCTAATATCCAACCCCTTCAACAGAACAATCTAAATATTCCTGAGCTTTATGCTGTTATGTCAAATTTGTGGGATTAGTTAGCACTAACTGAATCTGCTGAACTAAAGGCCTCGAAGGCTTACATTTCCCAAAGAGATGAGTAGCGGTTAGTTCAGTTCTTGGTGGCCTTGCGTTATGATTTTGAAGGTTTACGTGGATCTATTTTGCATCGCACCCCTCTTCCCACTGTTGATTATGTTGTTGTGACACCCGACACTTTATGGTAATGATTTCCTTAAACTAGAACTCTAATTTCGTGTATTTAGTTCGTTATTAGGCTAAGTACTTGTGATTACTTGCAACTATTTGTATATATGTGTATATACACTTATGTAATTGTTTGAATTACACCTTCGTAATTATTCGTAATTTCGCGAAACAACCGGACGTGGTCCGACTATTTATACGACGTTGGTGAAAACTTTTCATAGATAACGTAATCATATTTTATAGTTAAAATAGTGGTTATATACCTTATATTATTATTTCAAATAATAATACACGAAAAACTTTGACGTTTTGTTTAAAACGTAACAAACGCGGCGAAAACGCGCAAACCGAGCCCGACACCCGAGCAACACCCGAAATATACTTTTGTGACTCAATTTAGTATTTTAAGAATACTTACTTATCCCGAATATTATTCACAAATTAAAAATATAAACAAAAGCTCAACGTAAATTATCAA
Organism: Logfia minima; assembly: GCA_963921325.1. Taxonomy (NCBI): domain Eukaryota; kingdom Viridiplantae; phylum Streptophyta; class Magnoliopsida; order Asterales; family Asteraceae; genus Logfia; species Logfia minima. The sequence goes on along the minus strand of OY992771.1, from coordinate 5,923,751 downwards.
CTTTTTAAATCACAAATTAACGTTTAAACGAACGGGGAACGAAACACGAAGTTGAGAAAACGAGTCACGAGCCCGAAACACCTTTGGGCCATGCCCAACTCGGCCTAGGCTGGTCCAAGAGGCCACCCCAATTAGGCCCACCCAAATAAGCCCAAGCCCACCCCACAAAAACACCTCCCTACATCCCATTTTGCACACACACAACCCACACATTTCCCTCCTCCTTCTCTCTACTCTCCCTCTCTCTCTAAAATCTGCCATCAACTACCACCTTCCCACCACCATCAACCACCTCATCACCACCATCAACCACCACTCCACCACCACGAGCCGCCATCACATTTTCAAGAAAAAGTCTAGAATCAAGCTCTTTCCTCACTTTCCTCTCCATTTCGATCGGTTCTTCAAGCTTGTAAGAACATCTAATTCATCTATAATACTTTTAATACATATATATACATGTTAAAAGGCTCACTTAACAAGGATATGTCCAAAAGATTGCACAAAAATCGTTTTCATAGCTTAAAACATTCAAGAAATTTACATGAATTCCGGCCAGAAACTTTGTCCAACTTTGGGAGGTGATATCTCCCTCAAAACTTAACCAAAATGAACGATTAAAAACGCTAAAACTAAGTTTAAGAAGTTATCTTTCATTTTCCACTAGTCTCATAATTTTTGGAGCTCGTTTGATACTCGAAATAATTTTTACAAAATCACGTAAACGGGCTGGGAAAAAGGCAGAAAACTTGTCCCTTATTGTTTTTGTCATAACTCGAGATTTACATGTCCAAACGACTTGAAACAAACGCCAAAACTTCATAAATTTTGTTAAGAATAATAGTGGTAGAGATGACTTTGTCCCAAATGTGCACGCATTTTGCCCAGAAACTCAATCTCCTTGCATGTCTCCTGATTAACCACTTTTTGTCCTCTGTGGAAACTTACAATTTTAATAAATACTTAAACTTTTCTAAAAATTCTGTAAAAATTATTATAAGTACCTAACATACTAAGGAACAACATATATGTTTCTTGGATTTTTTCTCGAACATTTGAATTACGAAACAAAATCTACAAAACTGATATGTTTCTGACCCTGTGTCGCAGAAGCCTAGTAGTCATTAGCGACACTAGTATTGTGTCGCTATAGCATTGAACCGTCACATTTTGCGACACAACCCTTGTGTCGCTATAGCATTGAACCGTCACATTTTGCGACACAACCCTTGTGTCGCTATAATAATTGAACCGTCACATTTGCGACACAACCCTTGTGTCACTCTATCATTCGAACTGTCACCTCTGCGACACTAAAATTGTGTCGCCAACACCACATTAGCGACACAAGCCTTATGTCGCTGATGACCAAAAATCAAAACATTTTTACTAAAGAAATATAAGTTGAAATAAAAATTGTTCGCGCTGACCCCAGCCAGGGGCCTTGCCCCTTGGACCCTGCCACCAGGGGCGCTGCCCCCGGACGCCCGTCATTCGTGGGCTTCACCCACTTCCCACACTAAGCAACATTATGTTTTCACAAACTTTCACCAACGGGTCGTACACGTTTTCGAATAAAGCAAACAAGAATGGACATACTAGTTAAGTGAACTACTAGCGTATAGGTGGACATTAACCCTCCACCTACACGATTGGCTTAAGTGGACATTAACCCTCCACTTATACAATCACTATAGATGGTCTTTTGAGACATCTACTTACACAATCTTATACGTCTAGGGCGTTAGAAGATTACTCTTGGGAACACAAATTGCTTGCTGTTATTTGTTAAATAACATACTAATCTCAGGTGAGTTTCATAGCCCCTTTTTCTACTATTTCCACTCAGGGGTGAGAATACACACAACTGCTTTTAACAACTGCTATTTTATGTGAACGCAAGTACAAAACACGATATATTGGTTGCATGAGTTATTTAACTAATCCTGAAAGTCCCCCACACATAGTTTGTTAATATCGATATAGCGTGAATGTTAATGAATAGTACTATTTGGGATTGACTCCCCCCGTCCGGGTTAGTCGCACTAACTGGTCAAACGGACGCATTATCATTTGTTCTTACGAGTGATGGATTAGGCACTCGCTGGGAGGCACCACGATCGTGGCACTTGATTGTGACCCGACACCACAGTTAAGCTCGAACTATGGGCTCATGGCAACAATATACACTTCTTTTACATTTTTGTAATACATTACTATCATTGTTGGATGATACAAACAGGAAATCTTGTGTTCCACACGATGTGATATCAACTGTTTTCAAACCTATGAACTCACCAACTTTATGTTGACTCTTTTAGTATGTATTCTCAGGTGACCAGCCGCCGTAAGATGCTTTGGAAGCAATAGCTCGAGTCGCATATTTTGAAACAATCAAAGAATTAGATTGCATTGTACTATACTTTGTAATATCAGTTATGTAATTCTACTATCCGGATGCGAACTCCAAGTTTTATGTTAACACTTTTAAATTGTAATGTAATGATTTTTGAAAACGTCTCATATAGAGGTCGTTTGTTGTAACTCTTGTGTTGTGATATTTGATTTGGTCGGCGCCCCCATGACACCCCATACCTTCCGCTGCCACGCGTCTTGGGGGTGCGACAGTTGTTCATGAATTAATTGCCGAGGAAACACGTCTCAAGTCTCAAGCTGTGGGAGAATCGCGATTTGAGATTCGTTAATGGATGGATAATGTTTCGTTTTGTTTTGGTTAGTTTTATCTGTTTTTGCTTGAAGAAGTTTTCATATGGGTTGATTTTATTTATTTGTTTACGAGAATTTCGATTGCAAGTTATCGTTTTGAGCTTGTTTGCTTCTACATAGTTGGGTTCACTTTGGTTCAAATCTTAGATTTATTTGGTTCTGCAATGTTCAGCTTCCGCTCTGTTCTGGTTTGGTTCTGCATCTGCTTATGTACATAATTGGTTCAGTTTGTTTGGTTTCTACATTGATACTTGGTATGCGTAATAGTTGATTTTTTGGTCTGTCTGTTTCAGACCTGATTGATTATGTCGTATATTTTGGTTTTGGTTTCGTATTAGATTGATTTTGGCTTCACATTGGTCTGGTTTCAATACCACATTGGTTTGGATTCGGTTTCGCTTTGCTTTGGTTTGGTTTCGGTATCACTTTGGTTTGGTTTAGTTTTGTTTCGGTATCACTTTGGTTTGGTTTGGTTTCGGTATCATTTTTGTTTGTTTTTGGTATTACACCGCATTGAACACGGTTTGGTTGGTTTGGAATGGCTTCAGTTTTTGCATTGCATTGGTTTTGGTTGAGCATTTGTTTGGTTTTGGTCTCGTATTAGATTGGCTTTGTTTTCGCATTAGATTAGTTTTGGTTTAGCTCTTGATGGGTTTTGGAATTAGCACTTGGTTTGGTGGCCTTAGAATTCGCATTTGGTTTCTTGCAGTGGTTATTGGTATTGGGTTTCATTTTGATATTGGTGGTTAGCGTTGGTACTGCTACTGGTTTTAAGTCTCGGCATCAACATTCAAGGCTTCGCTCCGTTTTGTTTTCTTTCATATTTTGTTTTGAAGTTTGTTTGACAAACTCTCAATACATTTTGCTTTAGCACTGTGAGTTTGAGGGGGGATGTTAGCTTAATAGTTTTATTGGGCTCCTTTTGGTTTGAGCCCTATGTTTAAACCCATTAGCTAGTTTAAACTAATTAGCTTATATATATATTGGTCCGTCTTTCCTTTCCTATAACAAGAACATACAGTCAATTATAATGTAATTCTTAGGTCTCTTTTGTGTTGATCTTTGTAAGTTCACTCAAGTATCATTGAAGACATAATGTAATATGTGTATTATATTGTGTTAAGTATTTTCCCTTATGAATAAGAAAAAAAAAAGTAACACAGAGATAGTAGCGTTGAAGTATAAAGACAAACATTGTCTCCGTGAGATCAATTCAATTCGAAACAAATCAAATATGAAATGATAATGAATTTTTGTCACAAAACATGGCCGTGATGGAACTTCGAGCCCGGTCATATTAACTTTGAACCCTATTAAAACTCTCATAATGAACTTTCTCTACAACCATCTGCAAAACAAAAAACAAAAATACTTTTGTGTCCCCAAAATTGAGTTACGCTAATGGAGAGTTAAAAGATTATCTGTTTGTTATATCAAAACGTTTTATATTCCGCTAGCTCGTTTTAAAAGCACATATACTTGAAAAGTTTATGTAATATTCAAATGTTTGAAAAGAAAACGGCAAAGACATTCATCTAACTTTCAAAATTATGGATCAAAAGCACTTTCACTTTTAATATAAGAGCATCCACAATGGTTTAAGTTGTTCAAAAGCTTTTTTTGATGCCACATCATTTTGTACTTGTTTGGATAAAGTATTGAGCTTTACACTCCAATGGAAAAAGCTTTTAAAAGCTTTTTTCTACCTAAATTTACATTTATAGTTATGTTTTTTAAGAAGTTAACAAATTTATCTCTTTCCATATCAATTGTTTTATAAAACTTCATTTACGTTATTGTAGTATATTATTTTGAAATATTATGAAAAGTTCTTTTTTGGAAATACTAAAGTAGATTACAAATAAAACAAAAAGTTATATGAGATCGTTAAGCAATTATGAAAAAACTAATACAAGAAAACCAAAAAGGTCACCAAGGCAACTTCAAAGAAACTAAAAAACACAACACAAACCAAACTAAAACAATAACAATTAACTAGCCATGCCACCACATTTAATGACAAGAATAAACTCATATTCCATATTTTACTTTAATTTCACCACACAACATGTTATGGTATGCTAGTTGTTCTTCATTTAGGCCTTGCGTGCTTTGCCTTAGGATGCTTATTTCTTCTATTCTCTTTGAAGACTTGAATGATTCCTTCATCTCTTTGATGTTTTCATTCACTTCATCTATCCGGGACATCCGCAAAGAGTTGGTTTCCCTAATCAACTATCTTAAACTATCAATCACTCCCTCATCTAAACTACTTGCTTTTTCTCTACTTTTTCGTTTTGCTTGTTTCGTTCCCATGGGACAAGTTTCAACTTCATCATCTTCAACATTAATGCTTGTTTGTACATCCGAGGATGATGTGTAACTACACGATGGTGTCGTTTTTGTTCTTTTTGTACGACTCTTATCTACGCTTCCCCCACTTCATTTTGTAACGTGGATAGGAGGATCCCCTTCATCGTGTGACCAAACATTTATCGCATTTCCTGTAACATCCTCTCTGCAGTCTGGTAATTTATAGTATTTTAATTTGATTATTTAATTGTTTAGGAATTAATTGATGTTGTGAGTTTCATTTGAAACTTAGATGAATAGGTCATTGGACTTATTGTGATTAGTGAAATTTTAATCGTTTTAAATTATTAAGGTTATCGGTAAACTAAAATAATATTTCTCGCAAACGGTTTTCAGGTTCCAGACAAAAGATTTGGGACGGGTATAAAATTATACCATTTATTCATAAGCCGACCTTGTTATCTCATATATATCTCATATCTTCTCCTTCTTTCCATATTTAGAAGCTTTTCAAATTCAAAACCATAACTTGCAAATCAAAGAAACCCAAAACCAAAATTGAATTCATACTTGTGTTCCTGTGATTCGAAATCAAAACAACAGAGCTATCATCATCCATAACTAAATCAGCAACTCTTTCAATTACCATTTAAGAAGAAAAGAAAGTAAGTTTGGGTTTTGAGTGAATAAATCAAATTGGAGCTTGATATGTTGTTATTAGATGTTATTTGATGTATATTATCTGTTAGGAAGCTTATTAGGTTGATTAGAAACCATAAAATTAAGTTTTGGTGAGTTTTGGTTCGAAAAACGCATTTCAGCAGCGAAGTTCGCAGACTTGTGTTCGTCCTGCGAACCGAGTTTCCTGCGGTGCGAACCGAAACTTGCGAACCGAGATTTTAGACCTGCGAACTGAAATGTGCGGTGCGAGTTGAAACCTGCGAACCGAAACCCTGCGAACCGAGATTGTTGACCTGCGAACTGAGATGTTGACTTTTTGTCTTTTTGTGCAAATTTTGAAAATGCACAAGTGTTACTAACTTTTGTGAAAATCTTAGGCAAAATTAGATTTTGATGAAATTCGCATGGTCACTTGGAAACGACCTAATACACAAGACTATTTATGTAATAGCCCCCCCCAGTTTTGGCCATTCGGGGTCATTTAGGGCCCGAAAACGGCGTTTTTCAGTTTTAAACGTTATGACGGAATTTTCTGATTTCATTTCTGATTGAACTATTATTTGCCTAGACTTCAGGGATTACCTGATTTGATAAATAGGCTATAATGATATTTATGGAACGAACTTCTGACTTGTATTTGATTTCCTGTTTCAGATCAACGTAAGACTCAGTGATATAAGAATCCTGAGTGTGGAGACGTCAGAGGTATCGGTGAGTGGATTCAGAACTCATCATTTGATTTAGTTGTAACTATTTGGTTACAACAAGTAAACGTAGATGTTTATTAGACTGTTTAGTCTTGATTATTGATTATTGATCTACGTGATGTGCGAACCAATGTGCTGTATGTGATTGAGGTCAACGTGTAGTTGGACTTCTGGTTATTATGTGTATTACACAGGTTTTGATTCATTTGTTGTGTTTGAGACCTGTGTATGGGTTTAATAACCATTAGTTATCGGTCTATTCTGTATCGGCCATACAGATTGTTGGTAAGTGTTCTTGGGGGAATCCCCGGGTATTATGATATCCCCAGAGCCACCGATCCTCATTGAATTATGTGTGTTTACGATTATTTGGTGTAAACAACTGGTTATGCTAAGTTGAATGTTGTGTGATGAACCTATTCACTTAGCTTCGTGCTAACCCCTCATTTTACTTCCTGCAGGATATGTTTTGTTTAATTGCGGGTGCAGGAGGTGATTAGTTGATCAAGGAATGTTTGACTGCGCTCTTGAACTCTGATATGGTTTTTGTGATAAACCTTGTTTTGTAATTTTATAATACCCCGCCTTTTGTAATTTAAAAAGTTTGAAATTTGGTGTACTTTTGGGAATTAATATTCTTATATAGAAAGAGGGGTGTTATATTTCCTTCATTCTCAACGATCATATTATGCATTATGATGCATGCGTATATGATGTCTTTCATTGTTCTCTTATGCCAAAATCTTGCTGTTCCACGTATAATTGCCTAACGAGATTGAAGCACTCCGAATGCCCGCTCCACGTCTTTCCTTGCTGCCTCTTGCTTTACCTTAAACTTGTTCCTTTTCGAATCTAGCTGACTAGTAAAACTTTTAACAATCGTTGCCCATTCTGGATATATCCCGTCAGCAAGATAATAGCCTTTCGTGTAATGGTGTCGATTGACCGTAAAGTTAACTTCGAGAGAATATCCATGTAAAAGATCATTGAACACCCAGGATTTGTTAAGTATGTTAATGTCATTGTTTAACCCGACAACACCAAAAAACGGATGCCATATCCAAAGGTCTTAAGAAGCAACCGCTTCCAACATAATTGTTGGTATACCGTGATCACCTCGAGTATATTGACCTTTCCACCCGACAAGTCAGTTTTTCCAAGCCCAATGCATACAGTCAATTCTACCTAGCATACCTGGAAACCCGTGGTGCACTTCATGCAAACAAGTTAAACGCGCAACGTCTTCGGCATTTGGCCTTCTCAAATACACAGGGCCAAATATTTCAACGATACCACGACAAAAATTCTTTAGTGATTCGATAGCTGTACTTTCACCTATTCTTACATATTCATCGGTGTAATCAGTTGGAGTTCCATATGCTAGTTGACGGATAGCAGCAGTGCATTTCTGCAATGGGGATAACCCTTTTTTTCCACAGGCATCTACCTTCAGTTTGAAGTAGTCTGAATGGTTTGACAATCCGTTTACGATTCTAATAAACAGTTCTTTATTCATGCGAAACCTTCGTCTAAAAATATTTGGTGGAAAAACCGGGTGATCTGAAAAATAATCTGCAACAAGACAATCATTTCCTTCTTCACGCCCACGATCAATATAAATCTTTTTCGTTCTTTTTCGACTTGAACTTTCCGCTTCGTCTTGGTTTTCTTTCTCTGTGAGCATCAACAATAACTGTTCGTGTGTATCATATGCTAATTCATCAACAACGAGTTCTGATACTTGTGCCAAGAGTTGTTCAATGGCGTCGTTAGACATTTTGAGAGGTGAAAATATGAGATACTAATTATAGAAGGAAAAATGATGGAGATGGACCAATGCAAAGAAAACAAAATAAATTGTATAGTATTTAAGCTTGAAAACTTTTTGTTTGTATTTGAGATTTAATTGAATAAAAATATGTATATGCATCACGTGAACCAAGCTACTCTTTAAAATGAGTATTTAATGTTTTAAACAGAAAGTTCCCTTTCCATTGTTTCAAGTCTAGCATTGTTTCAAGTCTTACAGGTGTTCATTTTAATTTAATTAGTTAATTTGAATTAAAGGGGTAAAGTGAAAATACAATTAAAGAGAGATCAAATGAAAATTAACTAGCAAAAAAAGTCATTGAGCAAAAGCTCTGTTTTGGCAAACTTTTTGTCAAAAAAAGCTTTTAGCTCCAATGGTATTAAACTTTTCAAAAGCTTTTTTTGTCAAAAAAAACCTCCCATTGGAGATGCTCTAAGTTGTGTTGCTTTTAATAACACGACACAATATTCGTTTTCCCTGTACAAACTAACATAGTATATGGCTGCATTGTCTTGTAAAAATGTGTTATTTCAACTTTGAAGTTTGTGAAACTTAAAATAACACATAATATTAACGGTGAAAAATTCAAAATTAGGATAGGATCTGATCCGGATCTGGTTACTTAGATCATGATTCAAATCTAATTCTTACATCATTAGCAAAACCACATGCAGGGGTACGGACTATGGTCAACCCTAGCTGCGCATGAAGATCATCAACCCTTTATGGGCTGCAGTGGTTACTGTTAGGATCATAACTTAGCCCACCAAAGTGCCCAACATATAAATTCAGATGATGTTCTACTCTAAAATCAATTGGTTATAGAAGAACTAGCCATGAGCTTATATGGAGGCAATTATTTCTGTCATTTATCAATGTGAGATTGAGTTTGAACCCACCCATCGATTCACTTTTAGCCAACACGATTGGAAAAGGATTCAATACTTTCGTGACCATGTAGAATATGAGTTTAATATGAGTTTGATCATACTCAGTAAGGGCATACTAGAATGAAATCTTAAAGATTCTAGATATTAAAAGCCATATGCTTGAAAGAATACCTTATGGTCCTGGTATAATTAACAATAAGTAGTGTTAATACAGTTCAATGGTTTCTATGTCTTAGTTGTAATACAGTTGAGTTAATAACCCTTTATGACCTAGTACAGTTATCAATTTAATAAGTCTTCTATAATGGTTGCCAACATAAAAAGATCATAAAAATTCAACAAGCATTCTCTTCTAGGAGACCCACTGATGTTTAACATCCAAAAATAATTAGTATAAGATTAAAACATCCAAAAATCATTAATTAACCTTAAAACATTCAAAAACGAAAGATGTACCAACAAAATTGCATATGATTAAAAGTTCATGGATGGATTTGATTGGATTACTCCAACAATCGAAAATTTCATAGTAACTTTCAACAAAAGAATTCTACATTGCTTTGAACCAAATCAAATACAGTGGTAATAAAAATAAATTAAAACTATAACTTGTTCAAAACTCAAACCCCATATAAAAGAACAGTAAAGATCATCATCATCACCTGTTGATGGTTCAGTTGGTAGTAGTCACTTGAGCCGAATGCCGAATATCAAACTGATCTACAAACTCCAATGGAGTCACAGTCTCATTTCTGATCCTCTTGATTTTAGGGCTTAAAAGTCCCCTATGTCTAAACCCATATAACTTCAACACTTGATTGTCAGCAAAATTGAACGCTCTTTCCATGCTACTCAAACACCTTTGCACAGGGTAATCCCCATAACTTCCACAAGGCTTACAACCCACAAAATGAGTCACAAAAGGCCATCTTTCATCACCCAAACCAGGATGATATTTCTCCATCATTTCTTCATATCTATCAACCAAACCAACCCAATACCCATGAAGAAAATACTGATTCTCAACAAAAACCTTATCCATCCACTCGCTTTTCGTAATTAACAAATATATCAATGCCGATTGATCATCAGCTTCGAATGCAGGCCGCCCCTTTAAATTAGCTGTCAAAATCTTCCCTGCTTCTTCACGAACTGGCCCTTTTGGCCCCATTGGTGCCCAAACATCGAGCAAATCCAACGACCATTGACAATTCCTAAACAAGAAGCTACCGGTATTCAAAGCAATCCAAGATTTCTCATTGAACAACAAATCAGGGTACCCATGAATAACCATATTATGATTCTTGTATTTCGATAATGGCAGCTCAAATACCATATCAGTAAACAATGCATCACTATCCATCCACCAAATCCATTCGACTTCTGGATGCGATAACATTAACCTGCGAATCAAAGGCAATTTTGCCCAATAACCGGCTAACTCTTTATCCAAATGAGCCATATTATACACAATTTCAATCCCATGAATTCTACAATAATCAATCTTATTCTTAATTGACTTCAATAAATAATGATCACCAATAGCATTATCACAAGGATTTGGTGGCGAGCCAGTAACAAGCAAGATTCTAGCTTTACCATTAACAATATTTGGGAAATCTTGATTTCTACTAAGCCACAAACTTCTTTCTTCATCCCAATTTGAGATCTTTGTACCAAGTGAGTAAGTATCATTAAGACTAATTGTGGTTTGACTTTGACCATCTTCTGGATCATCCGGATCCTTATCGGATCGGATCTCAGCTAAGATCCGATTCGTTTCTTCGATCATAGCTTGGGTTTCTAGATCATTTTCAGAAGAAAGTGAACCAAAACCAATAGTGCCACGTAGGACAAGAATTGTAACTAACCCACAGAGAATGGTGATCTTGATATTGTTGAGTGTTTTATGGATCTGACGGTTGCCTCCGCCGCCGCGGAGGAGTGACCGGCTGCTCCGGGCACCACCGTTGGCGGCGGTGGAAGTAGGTAGTGTTGAAGTACCTCTCTTTTGAGCTCCTTCTAGACCCATAATTTGAACTAAAAAACCAAAAGTTTAGATTTTTGTGTGGTTTCTGCAAACCCCAATAAGTAATGGAATGAAATCAAGAAAATAGTGATTGGGTCATGGCAAAGATTTAATCTTTTTTAATGGGTATAATCAAGAATTTATAGATTGTAATAAATCAGAACGTGGGTGAGAGTAAGATGATTTTAGATGCAAGAAGTAGCACCACCGACTGTTATATGTGTGTGTTTGTGGTGTGTCAGTGCGTGTAGATTGGGTTTATAGTTTTATACTGGACAGTAATTAAAAAGGTGACTTGTATGTTTGGGTGTGATTTTGTTTTGGAGAACTTTTGGTAAAATTGAATCCAAAATTGATAATTGATAAATTGATTAAAAAGAGTGGATTTTTGAGTGGAAAAAAGGTGTGTTATTGGGTGGATTTGGTTTGTTACGATAACGCGTAAATCTTTCATGTAGTTGTGCAGCTTCTTGTTAACCTAACTTAACTCAGCTGGTGTTTTGACTTTTGACCATGTGGGTTTTGGACAGTTGGCAAATGCAGCATCAATGGATATATAGACAGATGAAGCCCAATTACAAAAGTACAAAAGGTCAAGGCAATAGTTAAAGTTTTCATAAATTATCTAAACATCCATATTAATAGTCACGTTCCACTTATAATATGGATTGTTAATTAATATAGAAATGTTAATGTTTATCTAATGTTCAATTTATTGTTCGGTAACCTTAATTTATTGTTTTAAGCACAATAATAATCAAAATTTTATTCGTCTTAAATTTATAAATTTATAGTTCATGTATTACTTTTTATTTGTCACAATTTAATTATTCACTCTCAAAAATAAAATGATATAATTAAATATATTTACTTGATTACCCTTAATAAAAATATAATATAAAAAAGTGTGTAAAATGTAATTGTAAAATTGTCATCTTATCAAAATAGTATATTATAATAACTGTTGTCTTAAACTGCATGTTTTTTTTTCTATAAACAATAAATTTGAGACGGAAGAGTTTCAAAATACAATAATAAATGTTACATAATGCATTTCAATACGAAAGATATATATTCTTTGACAAGCACTTTGCGCTTCGAAAACACAAGTATTTCCTTCCTTTCAAAGAATATAAAAAGAGCACCAGACTGACAGCTTTGGAAAGATGCTTAAACTTACTTGGCAACCCTTCATGATCGAGTGAGAGAAGAAAATTAGCAAGGTAGGATAGCCTCAAACCTTAAGTTCCATTATGTAACATACCGAAATTTTAGATGATATTTTAATATGCGTAAATGTTTTATTCTATTTAATTAGTACAAATTACATGTATTATTATTATTTGCAAAGTATTTGAGTTATTCAAGTATTGAGTTGGAGGTGGTGTAATGTTGAGTAAATGCGACTAGAAGGTTAGAAGTGTAAATACCCAAATTAAATTCCCTTAACTAATATTATCATCACACACATACTTACACGTACAACCTTCCACACATAGGTTCATGTGACTCTAAAACACGAGTAATAAAGGAGAAAAAGAAGGAATCGACCTTCAATCATCAAATTGAAGCTAAAAAGTTTAATCAAAGCTCTAATCATCATCTCTAACCAAAGGTAAGTTTAGTGTTCTTACTTCCTTAAAAATTGAATAGTTGGTGATTATGAGTAGAATTGATAGTAGTTGATGAAGTAAACCATGAATTATGTTCAATTGATGCTAGTAGTTGTTTATAGTAGTATTTGTTGATTTCAAACCATAAAATGGTTAGATTTTGGTTAGAAGCTTATGAAATCCAACTTAGAAAAATTGAATTCGGGTTTAATAAGTTAACCCACTAAATTGTTAACTTAAAGGAGTTATTGTGATGCTATTAGTTGTAATTAAAGTGGGGTTAAAAGTAATTGAACAATAGATTGAATTAAAAGCTAGGTTGATGAAAGTTTGACTTTAATTTAGTTAATTGCTAATTGATGGTAAGAAGAGTTATATAAATATGAATACATGTTTATTGTATTGTTAAATTGGTTATGTGATGTTGACAGGTATTAAAGAAGTAGAGAATCCAAGTAGCAAGTTATCTTCCTTAAATCACCAAGGTGAGTTATAGTAATTATATAAGTTATGTTGTTTAAAATGAATCCGGAAGAAGGTTCATATGATAGTGGAGTAGGTGGTTTCATGTTGTATATGAACCACATGGTTGAGTTGTAGAATGGATCTGGATTACATCCGTGTAAGAGGTTTCAATTGATAGTGGAGTAGGTGATTTCATGTTGTAAATGAACCATACGATAGTTGCTCTACATTGTAAAGATTTCCTAGCCTTGTGCTAGTTCAGTTGTGATGAGAAAGTGGAGTTGATTACGGATCCGTACAGTTGTGCATATTATATATATGCTAGTTGTTAGTCAACTCAAGTTGACCTCAGTTGTTATTTGAATCAAGTTGTTAGTCAAACTCAAGTTGTGAGTTGACTCCAGTTGTTAATTGATTTAATTGTCAGTTGAACTATTTGTTTGTTAATCCAGACGTTAGTTGAACTAACTGTTGACTGATTTAGTTATTAAAAGAATATAAGTGTTAGTTGAAGTAAAGGTGTTGAATTGATCCAATGTTTATAGTTGCAGTGAAGTTGTTGACTTGGCTTCAAATGGTAGTTGACTTCAAGCTATACAATTGACCACTTTGAGTTCAATTGAGATATTAGTTGTTCAAATTGATTGATAGTTGTTTAGTTGATCTTTATATAATTTCTTATGAGTTTACTAAGTGTTTTGCTTACCTCTTTTAGTTGAATTTATCTTGTAGGTCCAAGTGGCACGGGTAAGAAGGTTGATCACGGGAAGGGAAAGACGTAGCATTGGAATGTTTGTATGCTTGCTGTAGGTTATGCAGGAACTTCTCTTTCGAATCAAAGTTGTGATTTCTAAACTTGTTGGTTTGAACCCAGGTTTTGTTTATGTGTCAAAATTGGTCAAGTGTTGTTTTGATATAAACTTTTGGTATAAACAATCGTTACACACTATGCCACCAGTTGGTTTTCAAGCTCCCAACTACTAGTATATGTTGGCTCCAACTGTGATACAAAGTGTGGCACCGCCACCAGATCCAAGAAGAAGATTGTTAGCTAGTTTGATCATGCAAGCGGCGCTACCCGCTTTCGCACAGTCTTTGGCTCATAATACAGTGGTGGAAACCATGATGGATAACCTGTTCGCAGAAATGACATGTATAAAAGTGAAGAAGTTGCTGGAACTGTCAGCAACCTCATAGCGATTTGTGTCTCATATTTCCAACCATTCGCTTCCTACGGTCATGACCTCGCCACTTTCTTTGGGGACCACTAATCCAGATGACATTCTGCAAAGGTTGGATGACACCATTAAAACGTATCATTAGGAGGATGCCATTGAATGTCACATGTCCCCGACCGTGCTACAAGGGGTTACCTGTAAGTTGTTCGTTGAGTTGTCACCAGAGTGCATCACCAGCTTTGCCCGATCTGAGACCCAAGGTTTTAGTTTAGTACAATGATCTGAAGAGGTATGTAATGTCTCATCTCGATGCGCATGACATTAGGCGATACACCAAGGAGTCATTTGATGAATTCATCACTCGGTACACTACCGAGTGCCATAAGATTCCAGATTTTCCGCAAAGCCAACAAGTGTTGGGTTTCACATACGACATTGATTCTAACCAGCATGATTCATTGGTGCAGCGTTTGAGGAGAAAATTGCCTTAAATGTTTACCGAAGCATTCGCAATTGCTCGATCATATTTGAGGTCTGGAGAACACCGAGAGCTAACACGCATTAACAGAAGAGATAATGACCGAGATGGAAACGGAATATGAGATACGGATCACCATTCAGGAGTTAATCGGATTCATGACGAGGGTTCAGGTTCTAGCAAGCGTGATAACTTTCATAGGGATAATCGCTGTAACAACCATCAAAGCTCTAGGTGGCAACCATATGACAAAGGCTCTATGTCGATTTCTTTAACAAAAAAGGCCAAGGGAAATTTTAGGGTCGGAACCCTTAAAGTTCACTTCAATCCACCCTCGCGAATGGAGCACAAAGATAAGCCAAAGAACAGGAAGTACTATGATTTCCATGAAGAGCAAGGTCATGATACTAACGACTGTCCCTAGTAAGAAAAGGAAATTAAAGCTGCAATTCAGGTCGGAAAGCTTGATCATTTGTTGCCACACAAGAAGTTCAAGAAGGTTGATACGGGAAAGACGTATGGCTAGCAAAAGAAGAAGGAAGACAAAGCTAAGACACTAGATGCAATCATTATGTTAGATCAATAAGATCCCAAAACTTGATTAACGAATTAAATTAAAGAATTTTATTTATAATATCAATATCGTTAATCAATCAAATCTTGAAAACTCTTCTCGGCAAAAACAAGAACAATTGATAATAACACATATTATGAATCAAATGAATATCTTTTATTCAATAATTCAAAGTATGTATCACAAAGATTACAAGTACGATGCCAATTGATTTTCACTAAGCCAATACAGAACTTATCGAAATTCACAGAGAATATTTTTAAGAATTAGTAAAATCAAAATCATATCTCAATTGAACAATTGAACACGTATTCATACATGTAAAAAGTTAATTTTTCATAACTGCGATATCGTCATCTAAGGAGGACCAAATCAAATACTCAGTTTGAATTATCCTAATTGATTTTAACATATTCAAATCTCCTTTGTGTAGCCGCCTAATTAAAACTTAATCTGTAACAATCTTGACTCTGTCAAACATTCTTGACTCTATAGAACTTCAATCTGTATTCTTCACTGTCACATAGTTTGTAGATCCAGACTCTGTGTGCACTCCAGCTGCCACATTGTCTTCTTCATCACTACCCTCAACATCAATGCTTTCACTACTACTATGATTATCACCTTCAATATGAGAAGTTGCATCACATGGATGACCAATCCATTGCTACATAGCAGGTGTAATAGGAAACTCATGGGATGCAATCTCATGATTAAACACATTGGATGAAAGCATGGGCACTGACATATCTGCAATGCTTATTGAAAATGTTAAATAATTTTCTTGTCCAATTACATGATCAAAACAGAGGGAGAGAAGCCTTATAAAAGGTACATTGGAAAATCTCTTTGGTTTATTGACTAGCTTTAATAATTCTTTGAAATATAACTCTGCATAGTTAATATTCAAGCTAGTGGTAAATAAAGTTAAGATTTGGGTTTCAAATTCATTTAACTCTCTTGTACTTCCTGATTTACCACATAAACTTCTAATAATGCCTACAAATAATAAATTTCCACCTAATTTGTAAAGTAGTGTATAAAATTGTGTCTTATTTTTTTTTCATATCCAATTACAAAAAGAGAACCCTTTGCTGTCTCTTTTGTAGGAATAGGTGAAAAGTTTTGTCCCTTGGGTAAATCTAAGACTTTCCTTATTAGTTCTTGATCTATGGTAATTTTCCTCCTACCAAGATCAAAAGTGCTAGTGATAGTAGTATTGGCATTATTTGCATTGCAAGTGTACCAGCATTCACATAGTAATGAGGGATAAAGTTGTGGTAAAGTATTAAAATAGGCACCATTCAAGGGATAGACATTCATAAACGTAACGAATTCCTCAAAACTAGCGTTGAATTTTGAGTTTTGAATGGAAGTGTTAGCAACTTGATTATTATTACACAATTTTACATGTTTACCTTGTTTAAATGTTTTAGAAGGCACAAGGTTGGCAGGAGCAAGATAAACCCATTGATCAGCCACTAATGACAGATAAATATTGGATTGAAAATGTCAATCAAAAGATGAGAACTTTTTGCAATTAGTTTTTATGATATTTGCTCTGTAGGTTCTGATCGCGTAATTTGGAATTGAAGGAAGCATAAGAGTTTTAAAGGTTAATATATTCAAATTTCGTTAGTTAAGTGGAACCCACAAATAGTATTAAATGAAAGATTCTGTTAAAACTTGACTCTGTTTTAACTATTCACTCTCTTTATAAAAAATTAAAAGAAAACTAAAATATAAAACTAAAGCTTTAACGTTTTTGATGTTTTCTGAAAATAAAATAAATAATGGAAAAAAATAGAAAGAAAAAAGTTACACAGATCTTAGTCTGTGAGAGATGTAAATGAGTGATAGATCCTAAATTGTAAGCCCGAGTACGCCGTAAGCCTGCCACCATAAGGGAATGCTTTCTAGCTTCCCGAAGACAGAGGTCCTCCTCAACCAATTTAGGTTGTCAGGACGTAACCAGAAACATATTGGTCATGCACAGGCTACACCATGACCGTTCCCAACGACCGGAACAGTGACACATGCACAGTTTCTTGGGCGCCAAGTTATGTCGCCCCTATAGACAACTATAGGCAACTCTCTATTACTACCGATCTTCTCCACAAATGGGATCACGAACTACTTCAAGGCATTGTTGGCCCTTTTGGCCCTCCAGTGACAATCAAGGTTGATCTTGGCAGTAATTGGCTCGGGCAGCGGGCCTGACAGGTTTGGCACTTGAGCACTGATTCCACAACCTCGAGGAATTCTACCTCATAAACCGCCCTTAGTAGATCCAGAAATGGCTCGGTCACAGCCTGTGACCCCATTGCGGTTTTCACAATATCAGGATTACCGGTCTAGAGACGTGCAAGCTCACCCTTGAGTTCCTTGTTATCTAACTCAAGGACCTTGTAATCCTTGTTGAGCTCGTCCAAGGCGATAACCTAATCAGAACTATCTTTCAATGCATCGACTAGATCATATTGTAATTCCTTGAATCGATCATGTAGGCGCTAATCTTTCTAAACTAGTGAGGCCTTGCGAGCTTCCAAAACGACCACCTGTTGTTTAGCACGCTCCCATGTAGGCTGCATCTCATTCATACAGCCCCAACTTTCATTCGTGATTTATTGGCAAAATGCAGCTCCCTTTCAAGCTTTTGCGCCACACTTTCATCTATGTCTCATTATCACTGGTGGCATGGGAAATAGTCTTCAATAGACCCTTATTCACCACGTCGCACTCAAGCTCGTCACGTGAAAGCGCAAAGTTTAAAGAGACATATGAGCCCGAATGCGTTTTTCTTAGCGACTTCTTAACTTTTTAACCTCGTTGCAGATGGATGGATGGATAACGTTATGCATGAATTCCTACAGTGACTAGCAATTAGTAGCCGGATTATCTTCTTTGAAATCCCACTATGGGACGAAGACCTCATATCCATATAGCCCGAGATAGGCACCTTCAAAAAATGATCTAGGCAAGCAAGCTCAGCAAAAACCTAGTTGGTTGGGCTCGGAGTTCGCATCTGAGAAGGTGGGACATTACCTCCTTCAACATTTATTAAGTCTATATGGACTTGGTCATCCCACACTTCTGTAGTCGATTCAGAGGTGGGCTCCGCAGCCTTCTCCACCTCCATGGCAGAGCTGTTCTAAGCCGCCCTCCACTCTTTACGAGAAAGAGTTAATACGTTCTCTTCCTCCTCTACCACCGTATCCAGTTCGGATGAAAACGAACGAAAAATACTTAGTAAAATAACCAAGTACTTAAAAAACCACAGTTGAGGCGCGAACTAACGCACCAATAGTAGGAATTATATATTGCCGACTTGTGTTGGGTAAGGTCTCGAAGGACCACAGGTTTCATCTCCGTCAACTGCTTTGGCGTTAGCTTCTTCTTTTTGGCGGCCACCGGTTCCACAAGGTAGCCATTCTTCTGCTTAGCCGAAGCAGGTGTGGCAACGACGCCAGACTTTGTCATTCTCGATGTCATATAGGGAACCGCCACCGTCAGCGAGGCACCATAGGTGGCGCTAGACATCTCTCGTTCTGCATCCACGATGCGGATATGCGCATACTTCACACCGGCAAGGCTGGATCTCTTCAAAATTGAGTTCAAGTCCATCACTGTGAACCAAACATATTTCTTAGAAAATATCCATAACATATGAATGGAAAAATAAGCTAAGACATAAATCCGCATTCCCCATACCGTGGCCCCTAAACTGAACAGTTGGAAGTCTATCCATGTGCGGCCAAAACGCACTCACACACCCGAGAATGAGTACGTAGTCATGATAGACCCGCGTTGGCAGCTTTGCTTCCTTGCATAATTCATGCAAGTGTTCCTCCTCGGTTGACAGCTTTGGAGTCCTACCGAGTCCCGGAGGCCAGGAGTACTACTATACGAGCGTTTCCACGTATTTATTGGGCACCACAGTTTGGTCAACAAAAGAGAAAAGTATTTCATAGTCGTGCAACAATGAGTCTTTCTTGCCGGTAAAATCTTTCTTCTTATCAAATGTATAGCAACATTCTCGGATGAAGATATCCGGAAGTTGGCTCGGAACACGTTAACGGAAGGAATCAACTTTAAAGAAGGGAAGAAGAGTTCAAAAATTGTGATAATCTATATCGCGAAGGGATTAAGTTGGCTAAAACCAAGGCGGTAGAAGGAGATAACATCCAGGAAAAAGGGAGTAATGCTGGCAACATCCGAGCTCAGATGCCATCATTCATGAGCTCGACTAACACATACTTTACATGATCTCCCAACAAGATCTAACAATAGTACAAAAGAGAATATTCACGCAGGTTGTTATTTGCATGTCTACCCAACTAACTTGGTTGACCCATCCTATTGGTTCACGTGTCTCTGGATCTCAAAGAATGTCTACATGCTCACACCCTATTTGACATCCTTCTAGATCCTTCTAGAAGGTAGAGTTTTACTATATAAACTATTGTTTGCCCTCATTCTATCAAGCACCCATACACTCGACTTCTTCTTCTTATATTCAGACGATCATTTTCATCTATTTTGTTTAATTATTTATTATGTTCTTAAAATTTAATTTGATTTGAAATTCGATTAGATATTGCATTAAAGATCTTATAAATCATCTTCATCATCAATCAAATATTTACGATATCTTCATGTTTTTAAGACCGCTAAAATCAGTTGAACCAATGACCCGCTAAGAAAGTTCGTAGGTAGTATTCAGTTGAGCCGCATGCCGAATATCAAACTGATCTACATACTCCAACGGAGTTGTAGTCTCATATATGAACCTCTTGATATTAGGGCTTAATAGTCCTTTGTGCCTCAATCCATATAACTTCAACACTTGATTATCCGCAAAATTAAACGCTCTTTCCATGCTACCCACACACTTATGCACCGGGTAATGCGCATAACTTGCACAAGGTTTGCAACCCACAAAATGAGTCACAAAAGGCCATCTATCATCACCGAAACCAGGATGATACTTCTCCATCATTTCTTCATACCTATCAACTAAACCCTCCCAATACCCGTGGAGAAGATACTTATCCTCAAGAAAAACCTTTTCCATCCACTCAGTTTGCGTAATCAACATATATACCAAAGCCGATTGATCATCAGCTTCAAATGCTGGCGGCCCCTTTAAATTAGTTGTCAAAATCTTCCCTGCTTCTTCACGAACCGGCCATTGTAACCCCATTAGTGCCCAAGCATCAAGCAAATCCAACGACCATTGACAATTCCTAAGCAAAAAGTCACCAGTATTTACATTAAGCCAAGGTTTCTCTTTCAATAACATATCAAGGTACCCTTGAATAACCATATTATGATCTTTGTATTTCCATAATGGAAGCTCAAATACCATATCAGTAATCAACGCATCACTATCCATCCACCAAATCCATTCGACTTCAGGATGCGACAACATTAACATGCGAATCAGAGGCAATTTCGCCCAATAACCCGACAATTCCACTTGCAAAGGAGCCATATTATACACAATTTCGATCCCGTGAATCCTACAATAATCAATCTTATTCTTAAGTGATTTCAACAAATAATGATCACCAACAGGATTATCACAAGGCTTTGGTGATGAGCCAGTAACAAGCAAGATTCTAGCTTTACCATTAACAACATTTGGGAAACCTTGATTTTTACTAAGCCACAAACTTCTTTGTTCATCCCAATTTGAGATCTTTGCACCAAGTGAATAATTATAATTAAGAATAATTGTGATTTCACCATCTTCTGGAATTGAAGGAAATTCCCCAAAACCAATAGTGCCACGTAGGACAAGATATGTAATTAACCCACAAAAAACTGTCATCTTGATATTGTGGACTCTTTTATTGATTTGACGGCATGACCGGCTGTTCCGGGCATTGACGGCGGTGGAGGTTGGCAGTGTTGAAGTACCTCTCTTTTGAGCTCCTTCTTGACCCATAATTTTCGGTAAAAAACGAAAAAGTTTTGATTTTCGTATGGTTTCGGTAAAACCCAATAAATAGTGGAATGAAATCAAGAAATTAGATTGGGTCATGGGAAAGATTGAATCTTTTTTGGTGGGTTTAATCAAGAATTTATAGATTATAATAAATTATTACATGGGTCAGATGTTTTTACATGCAAGAAGTAGTACTACCGATTTTTATGTGTGTGTTAGTGGGTCTAAATCAGTTATACTGGCTGTAAAGTGTTTTTATTTGATCATTCCTCTATGTATGTATATGTGTATATAAATATGAGCATTCGTAAATATATGCATTGAATTCACAGTCAAACTTACAACAACTTTCATGCTCATTCCCTAAATGTATTAGTTTAATTATACGGGTCGGAGGTTAGTTATAAGTATATCTGTGCTACATGGTATGTTAGCTTTTTCATCAATGGATGCATCTGAGTCCGCTGTTTGGTCAGAAACATGAGTTACATTTATAACGTACGTGAATACTTGCAATGAATTATGGGATGTTACTTCTTGTGACTGAATGACCATATTTTTGAGGTTTTGATCATGTTTGTATTATGATAAACAGCTACGTATTTTGTTGATAAACAACTCTAAAAGATGTAGGAGATGAAGGTTACAAAAGTGTGTTGGGGAGATGTAAGAAATCATTGTTATTTGGGTTATAAAACATTATCCCAAATCCGATTTAAAACCAATTACCCGAACCTAATTAGCTTGAATTTTGTTCGGTTAGAATGCAAAATTCAAATAATTCGACCTGGATAACCTAAAACCCGATTAACCTAACCGAATAAGACCACTAGTTATGTGGTGGATTTGGCTAGTCACGGCAAACTCGTAAATCTGTGCAGCATCTTGTTAACCTAACTCAATTCAATAGGTGTTCTGACTTTTGACTATGTGAGTTTTGGACAGCTGGCAGTTCGAGCATCAATGGACATAGATGAAGCTCAAAATGTTATTTCGGGACAATCCTTGTAATTGAATTTTACCACTTTAATATTTCACATAAAGGATAACGTAATATCATAATTACATAGGGGTGTTGATTAATTGGTTTGAACCGAAACTACCCAATTTAAATAGGTTTTGTTTAATAGTTTTGGGTTATTTAGGTTTGGTTCGGGTATTTGGTTTTTTGAAAACTTTATGTTGGGTCCACCAAAAACCCGATACAGTATTAGTATTAGTAGACTAATTTTCGGTATAGATTAACAAATTGATAGCGTTAATTGGATTTTGAAATTAACAGCCCTTTACCTTATTCCTTTCCTTTTATGAACTAAATTGGTGGTAGATTTAAAAATCTTCTACATAATTACTATCATAAAATCTATCGGTTGATCATTTCGTAAATCTAATTCAAGTTCTTTTTCTTTTCTTTTACAATTATAACGGTCATGTGGCATTTTCAGAAAATGTTTTTTATTTCCTTGTGTTCATTTTATTAGTAAAAGGTTTTCATTTATTTATTTATTCATTCAATGTTAAAGTCCGTTTAAAATTTTTATTATATTTGTAATTTCAATCAAAGTCAATAATCATCAATTTAATAAAACGAATATTAAATAATTGAATTGAAAGTTTGTGATATATAATAGTTTAATATATATATTATGAGTATGAGTATATTATACTTCCATTTCATAAAGAAATTTAAGTTATTTTATTGATTTTTTTAACTTTTATTATAAGTTTGGAGTTATGGACCCCAAACCGATTAACTCAATTGTTATTTGATTGATTTGGATTGAGTTTATGTGTTTTTGATTTGGATATTGGGTGATTTTTATTTTTTCTAAAAGTTGAACATATCAAAAGGAATAACTCCATTAAACTGAAATCTGACCGTTTGAATACTTTTAAAATTATCCCATAGGTTTTGGCTCCACCAAAACCGTGCAACAAAAAGTTATTTCGAGACAAACATTGTAATTCAATTCTTCTTGGGAAAAATAATGACGGCTTTAAGTGGTGTGGGTAACAAAATTGTACATAATGAATAGAAGATGTGAGATTTTGATGATTGGTGGTTAACGTATGGTCATTTTAGTAAGTAAATTGTGCTTAAAAACAGTCCTTACGGATGACGTTAACAAAATCATTTTTCAATAGCAAATGAAAATAATAATAATAATAATTTAGTCTTAAATGATCATTTAAGTACGAAAAAGAAAATACTACAATCGTCTTTGATAAACCTAAACCGTGAGCATTACTCATTATAGTGTTTAGGCCTCAGGACACTTGACAAGTGACTGAACCAAATCTTGTAATAAAGAAACAGGCCATGTATAAACAGGCTGAGTTTGACATTTGACCTAACTGCAAATGTGTGTGAGAATATTACTAACAAATCATTAAATTGAATCCTATTTTCAGTTGGCTTTACAAGTTGTGGTCCTCTTCCTTTATTCTGTGTCTATTGATATATAGCAACCATAAAGAAAACTATGATTCATACTTGGGAACTATTAGCAGATTTGGAGTTTGAATTACCACCCATATGGCCATATAAAATACCTAATGAAATAACTTATTTCCTTTTCTCTTTGAAAAATGCTCAGTAGATATAGAGGCCTAAATTTAAGCCTAAAAATGTGATTCATTGAAATGAAAAAATGCTCGGTGAATAAAAAGATAGAGAATTAGTGAATGACATTCATCATTTATTGTATGGTTTAGGTTTATATTTTAGGCATATTTAGCATAACTCTTTTTCTTTTTCCTTTCTTGGAATAACCACCCATTTCATACTTAACTTGAAAAACACGTTAGTATCAAGTCTTCATGCAATCCTTGGGATCCTAGCAATTTAACTACTCATTTGCTCATTTGTAAGGCGCAGGTGAACATTTGACCCACAAGTCAAGAAAGGTTTGATGTATCAATGCATTGTCAAAAAGCATGATCATGAACAAATAATGTTAACTCATACATATTTATGCAGCCAAAAGTACATAACAAAATAAAAAGAGACCATAAATATATGGACGTATACACTTACAAATCAAGAGGAAGCTCCTTTCTTTTTGACGATGAATAACTTCTTACCCTTCTTCACATTTATACTTGGCTTAAATTTTTCTACATTTTTTCGTTTGGGGATGTCCAATATGCTAACCTATTTACCATTTTTCTCATTGGCTTGAAAACCTTGGTGATCAAAGGATTCAACACATCACTTAAGCATTCAAGGGTGAGTCCCATGGCTGTTGCCTCATCCCAAAGCTCTCTGCCCTTTTCAAACTCACCATTTACACAGAATTTTGGTATCAGCAAATCATAAACCGTCTCATACCCACCTAACGAGCTCTTCTTCATTAAATCAAACAACTCAAGAGCATAATTTACCCTCTTGACCCCACAAAGAATACCAATCAAATCATAGTAATACTTCCGTTCAGGGATTAAACTGTCTTCAACCATCTTGTCAACCATTTGCTTACCTTTACCAAATCGTCCTGTCAGATACAAAACTCGCGCCACAAGATAATAACTCACCCAATCAGGAGAACACCCTGTTTTCCACATCATGTTTAGAATCTGAAGAGATTCTTTAACTCTTCTAGTTCTACCCAAACATGATAGGAGTATATTGTAACTTATAGTAGTTGGTGAAATTGCATACGTTCTCATTTCAATCATCACATTCAATGCTTCAGGAACAAGCCCAGAAGGATTAGACTTCAAGTTTTTCTTGCAAAGACATTTGAGAAACGTGTTATAGCAGAAAAGATCAAGAGTGATTCCTGCACCTTTCATGTCCTTTTAGATTCGTCTTGATTCTTTGATGCCCTCCTGCATAGACCACCCGTGAAGTAGATTTCTGTAAATTAGAAGTTTTACACTTGAGATTTTATCTTTATGGTGATAAACGACTCCCTCAGCTCTTTTGACATGCCCTTTTGAGCACAAAGCAGAAACTATGGCAGTACCCGCTGTACAATCTTCTGGACACCTTAACTTATCCAAGTTCTTGAATATCCCCAACGCTTCATCTACTCTTCCAAGTTTAACTGAAGTCTCAACTACAACACTAAAAGTCGAGCTCTCTATTGCTCTATTTAATCTACCAAGATTTGCGATCAACATGTTTAATGCTAAAAAATCCTCCTTCTCAGAAAACACTCTGATAGCATGATTATAATCTTTGTCATCCAGTCGAACATCAGCATGTTTTTCTGACCATAAAAAGAATCTAAGCAAGCATCTCGTAGGTGCTTCTTTCTTATTTGATTCAAGCACTTGAGTAATGACTGACGAGCAGCAAGAAACCTCGAGCTCATTAAGACTTACTTCTCAGTCATCTAAACTGGCAATCCCATGAGAAACAACATCGCATAACTTTTCAACATCACTTATTGGCAGAGATATCGAGTAGTAAGATAATAGAAAACGCTTTTCGTTCAAGGTACCAACATTTGGCCACTTGGTTCGCAGTAAGGAATTCATATCCTTTAAGAAAACGCACGCAAATAAGCATAGTCAGATATTCATTATTCGTTGAGGCATTTCATCGAGCACATGGTGTGCAACAATTAAGTTTAAAATCGTTAACTTTAATACGTACATCCTGCAAAATATTATACTCTCGAACTATAAATATTAATCAGTGAAAACCTGCAAAATTAAAGTCCAGATTTTAGGAAATGATTACGTTAGGGACAAGGAGAATCGAACACAAGAAGTGGACGACTTAAATATATTTTTTTAGCACTGCTGATTAATTTTAGCGGAGTATAGGGGTAATTTTGGAAATTAATTTCAGTGGCAATAATGTAAATTACGAGCTTCTAGTATACACTTATTAGTTATTACATTTGTTCAAAAAAATATAAACAATATACACGATACTCAATTATTATATACATTTTTGGCGCTTCACGAAAATATTGAATTACGGTAATACTCTCCGTTCATTTTCAAGCAATCTCCGATCAATAATTTCATTTAAGGTGATCAATGATCCGCCATAATATTAGTTTAACTAAGTAGATTATGTATTATGTGACGGTGATTAGTTTGTTAATTGTTTTATTATATGATGATCGAAATTTAGTTTTAGGTTTTTGGTCAAAAACATTGCGAACTGACGTATGATTTTCGTTGATTCAGTTGAAGGTGATTCAGATTCTGATGGTAACTAAGAGAGACAATGAGTCAGGGTTTTGAAGAATATGAGCGCCAATTTTGCGAGCTTTTAGCAAATCTAATGAAGAAGTGTATTTCTGCTAGGGTTCTACTTGAAGGTGAATTATGAACTTTGTTGATCTTCATTGTTGCAATTTCTCTTCATTGCATTACATTTATAAATCTATTACTGTACTATTTTATATTACATATTATAGGGCAATGATCCGTAGCAGCCGTTATACGGTCAATCACGCAGTGTTCAACATGTAACAATAAACAAGATGTGTACATTTCCTTCAAAAGAATAGGGTTTTAACCAATAATCAACTCATCTGGAAAATAAACACAACCGAAATCTGTATGCTGAACTCTATTTGACCAAAACTGACTCAAAAACATCCTCATTTGACCATCTTTGAGATGAATAATGTTGAAATGATTATATACTTTATACTATTTAGAGTAGTTTTAGGATGTGTCTAGTGATAAATGATCAAGATTTTATTTCAATGCATTTCAGAGCAGAAGAAACAGAAAGTTACTGAAGTTGCAGGAGAAATTAAAGAGGCCGAGGCTCTGGTAATGTACAAATCCTGGTTCTTGCATGATTTTTCCTTTCATATTTATTGGTTATATGGTTCTTCTAATAGACTGTTGCTTGCTACCGTAGATGCATAAGATGGATCTTGAGGGTAGGAGTGTGGGATCTTCTGTAAAAGCTACACTGCTTGTAAAGATACGCGAGTATAGAAATGACCTTAACAATCTGAAAACTGAACTGAAAAGACTTAGCTCGAGTATTGTTTATCAGGCCACTCGAGCCGAGTTGATGGGATCAGTATGCTCAAACACGGTGCAGGTACCTCTCAAAGTTTAAGATTATTATGGTCCTTGTTTTTCACAACAACATATTAGCTGCAAATTGTAATAGTTAGTATTTTAGTGTTTTTATATGACAATCATTTTGTACAAGTTTGTTAAAATAGTACAGTAGTTCTTTCTCCAAGATTATATCATATACAGCAAAAATAGAAAAAAGTTTCTTTAGCTTTTTGATTCACAAAGCATTACATTCGGAACCAAGAAACCTATTTGCTTAGTAATCTATGGTACTTTATAAGTTTGCTTTTTACAATATGAATGCTTTCTAACTGTATGATGATGCAACAGGGATCTGCTGTTCTAAGAGGAAACACAACAACTTCAATCTGGAAGTTGAGAAAGTCCAGTGACAGAATTAACGAGAATAAAAGAATTATGCATGAAACAAAAGAAATTGGCTCTTCAATCCTGCAAGAGTTGCATCAGCAACGTGATGCTCTGCAGCAGGCAAGCACCACGGTATGTTTCTTCTTTTCCAACTCAGTTTTTGGGATGATGACACAAAAAGTTTACCCAATTTCTCATTTTGGGTACATAAGATAAGGTAATTAAATTTTTTTACTCCAAAAAAAGGGGACCTTCATATCAACTAGAATACACAAGTTAGTTTTTATGTCGTAATGCTTCAAATTCAAATGGTAAAACCTCTTTTTTCAATTCTAAGAAATAGAAATGTGTAGTCTCGCATTTGTTCAAAAAGTAACTTTTTGGTGTCACGGTATTTCAAAGGTTAAAAATCCATTTTTGGTGATAAAAATATTTGGATACCTTAAAAGCTGATACAAGTTGAGTACTCTAAATGAAATTTTTGGTAAGGTTTCAGTACCTTTTTTGCCATTTACCCTTACTTCACATCTACCTTTCCTAATGGGGTTTGGTGGTACAAGTTTTCTTGAATTTTTCAAAGCTAATGTTATACTTTTTGCCAGGTTTTCTTATTTGTAATCTTGTTTACTCTTTTGCGTTTTTATGCATTATATCCCTTGAACAAAGGTAATAAACAAATCAACATATGTTTTGCAGCTCCGTGGAGTCAAAGATAATGCTGATAGCAGTAAGAAGGTTTTAAGGGGTATCTTGAACAGGATGAACTGATCATTGGTTCAATCATCAAGACCATATTTTGTTGATCAACCATATCAAATACAAAGATGTTAGGGGTAGATAAGGATCAAATGTAAATCATGTTCATATTTCTAGGATCTTTAACCAAATGCTGAAATAGATAATCTGTTTTTCTTAAATACATAGTAAAAAATTTGAACTACAATCAGTTCTTCATATCAATTAGTAAAATCCTAAGAGCAATACAAGAATGCTCAAAAGGATAGCAAGATTGCTTATTAGTTATGTCCCTGACCAAGAAATGATGCATAAAGCTTGCAAATCTAACCATTATCCAAAAATATCATTTAAATCTTCGTGGCAAAAGAATATACTTCATCAACAGCCGCATTTGACTTCACTGAATAAACTTCTTCCTGCATTTCACAAATCAGATATCGTTTACATGTTAACAACTATGAAATAGACTCACAAATAGAGGAGATGCTTAACTCATGAAAATTTTAAACAATAATAAGTAGAGGTTAGACAGTATATTAAGTTTTGTTACAAAAACAAAAGTTTAATTTTACTGATTCAGACAGCTATACTTAACGGTCATGAAGTACCGAGATAAAGAAAAGAAAACAGAAGAATACTGTTATCATGTTGTACGATATCCTTCTAATAGCAAGATAACAAAGAACGAGAAAATCTAAGAAAAGAAACGATGAAGAGAAACAATACTTTGATTGTCAAAGTGTCATCGTCTTGTAATAAATAGGCTAGGCAAGAGGATGGGTTACAAATAATTAAAAAGTTCTTTTTAGAAAAAGAAATTCTAGCATTTTATGTAGTAAAGAAAGGTCTAAATGATATAGATGCTTCTCTTATTTTTTATTTTATTTTTGTTCTTATCATTGTTCTGTTCATTCTAGTAATAACTACCAACACACTCTCCTTCCATATAAAGAATATTATCAGTTCCTATTAAGAAAGCATGCATGACCTTGTTTCTATTTGATCCTTTTAATAAGTGAATAGTAAAATAGATCTATTCAAGTTATGTTTCATCTCTAACATGCCTATCGGATAGAAAAAAGAGTAACTTAAAGGGAACTTGTCAAACAGATCAAAAGTCATGGATAAAATTATTTCTATCTAAACGTAGCTATTAAAAATAGTAAACAAGAGTTTCGGGTCAACCTGACCCGACCAGTTTCTACCCATTACCAAAATGACCTGATAGTTTTTCAGGACTATAGTTTTGACCTTTACAAAATTCTCCTTATCATCCAAACCCATATGTATAACAGACCCACCCATTTTCCACCTCTTACTAGTAATCACCTCGAGTTCTGAAAAATGTGGAAGGACAAGTATCATCAGGGTTAACAGAGGTGCATAAATAGTTCGTTTGAACAGGCACACCGCAAAACGAGTCTTACTGGTGACAGCCTCATTTCTTGAATCCGAGTATTCTGATTTGACTCCACAACAGCTTAAGGATTAGCAACACACTCTCAAGATTTGTCTCACAAGTAAGCAATTTCTTAGCCACCATTCACTTTATATATATGAGACACAAGTTCCATTTCTCCAGCGTTCGTTAGATACTCAACTACACTCTTTACATAAGGAGCTTTAAGTAAGATGCTATTCTGAACCATCAACTTAGCAAGCATCAAAGCTTCCAACAAGTGGCTTTTAGCACAAAGCCCGTCCATCATAATAGAACAAATTTCCGAATCAATAGAAGTTGCAAACCCTGAATTCTCAATTTCATTAAATAACACAAAAGCATCTATTACTCGTTGTTCCTTCAAGCACAGCCTCTTCAACAACTCGCTACAAGCCACCCCATCCGGCTTCAAACCACTAACCAACATCTTCCTAAATACTTTCTCAGCCTCTTCAAACTTATCAACCCTCAATAACGTCGCCACAAGAGAGCTATAACACTCACTTTGAGAAACACTCCCTTTGGTAAATAATCGATCAATCAACTTATTAGCTTCATCAACTTTATCCTCCTTACAAAGACCATTAATTAAAGTACTAATCGTAACCCTATTCGGTGCACAACCACACGCTTCCATCCGATCCAAAACAGTCAATGCCTCTATCGACCTACCTTTTTCACAAAAATTACGAATCATAGTTGTATACGTAACAACAGTCGGTGCACAAACACCACCTTCGTTTTCCATCTCTTCCAATAACTCCAACCCTTTTTCTAAATTCCCAACCCGACAAACCCCATCAAGAAGAGCCGAATACGCAACAACGTTTACTAAACATCCTTGTCGATTTTCAACCTTAAACAACCTAGTAGCATCTTCTATCCTACCCAAATCACAAAAACCTTTAACCATTGAAACAAATGTCACCATATCAGGATAAACATCAACTGAACCCATCTCCTTCATTAACTTCAACGCCTCATTCATTCGACCCTTTTCGCAAAACAACCGAATCACGACATTATACGCTGTAGTATCGGGTCTACAACCAAAATCATTCATTTTCTTCAACACCCATAACCCCTCATTTTCTAACCTAGCTTCCTTACATAAATTCAAAACAATTTTAAAACTTTTAACATCTGCAACACAATTATCATCCCCATACGCCTCAATAACTTCCTTAATCACATTAGGGTTTTGATTAATTCTAAATAGCTTACAAGCAATGTTATACATATATGAGCTATGTCTATACTCACGTTGAATCCCAGCCCATATAAAGAATCTAAGACCTAATATAGACCGTTGATTAATAGAATTAGAACTAGAACTGCATCTTTTTATTACCTCCTTTACAGATGATGTATCTAATTTAGCCCCAATTCTTGTTAGGGTTTTTTCGATGTTTGGATCGTTATTCTGTATATGCATCCAATATCTTTCTACTGGGTTTGTAACTGCAATCGTTGTGAATGAAAAAGTAGGGTTCTTGGTTCGGATTAAAGGTGAAATCAATCGAGATGCAAAAGAAATTGACATTGACTTAACTGAAGATATTAAAAGTGGGATTTTTAAATACCTACGAAGAATCGACGGCCGGCAACAGGGAACCCTTGATTCACAGGGAATAGGAACGTTGATGAGTTACGGGTTGTGATTTGTAGTAGAGACTAGAAGGACCCTCAAATTTGGAAATGTTTCAACTTATTCCCCTGTGGGTTAACTGAGTGGTTAATGCAATAAGAATGGATCATGGATTATCTGTAATTCTTGATTTCCACCTAGATGTTTTGTTCTTTTTTATGTATATTTAGATCAGCAAGCTGTTTTTGTGCGAATTGAAAAAATAATTTATATCTACTCTGTAACATATTTTGCAAAATAATTGTTTTATACAACCTAATTGTAGAATAAAGAAAGTTTAAAGGGTATGGCATATTTGTATGCATGATGATTTGTACGATATCAGAAATTGACGTGTTTATTAAATGGTGTTGTGATGTATACATCATTATTCGTGGTGTGCATATAATTTTTGGTGCTGCACAAATCACATTCGTTTGTATTTTTCATTTACTTATTTGAAAATGAATATTTTTTATTAAATTGGGATCATCTTAAATTGACTTTTCACATAACCAGTCATAGTGTACGTTGTGTGCCTGTGTGGTAGAGGGAAAGAAAAACGACCTATCTCCTTGAAAACCAACTTAAAGAGGTTTAAATCGTTTCTTATTAAAAAAACATGTTTTAATTAATTATAAAATGAAAAAGTCTTATGCTTAATCTATAGACGGAAGAACAAATGTTATAAAATTAGGTGTTTGGTCTGGTTGAGTGATACGTCAAGTTAAGCTTAGATATGTGGGAGACGAATATAAATTGTGTTAACCCTTTTCCCTTATTAAACCATGTAAATTGTGATGACTCATTTTCCTAAACACTATATTATAATTAACCACATCACGAATCGATAAAACCTATCATTTTTGATTTTGCAACTTACACTAGAGAAAGAGTTTGGGATTTCAAACTCTCACAACTTGGTTTGTATATCCATACGATCAGGGTCGGCAAATGAAATTGAAAGGCCTATGCGATAACACATTTAGACCTCACAAGAAAAAAAGGTCAATGATATATGTAATTTAAACAAATACAAAAATATATAAATTTAAACAATGATATTATGGAATATCCATAAGAAAATGTTTAAAGTGCAGTGACACAAAGGGAGTAAACCGTTGTGACGATTCCCTAATGGTCAAATATGTTCTCACCAAGGTCACAAGAAATTTTATAAAAGCTTATGCTTGACAATCTTTGCCTCTATAAGTAGCATATGATTCACATTGACAAATCTTGCCACATGTACAGATAAGCATATTCATCAGAATCACATGGTCTGATATTTATGTGTAATTCACATGGCAGATTTATGCATGCTTCATTATTCCAACAAAGAATTTGGTTCACCAACTTTATGGCCTTGCCTAATTGTTAGTTCATTTTTCGTCTTCAAAAGATATATGTTCTATATGAGTTCCAATATCGCTTATGATTATGTGTACATACGTATATGTTTCCCATATGTACCCTTGTAAACAGCTCCTCCCTGCAAATTTCTTCAGAGTCATGGTACGTCTCTATTGATTTTTTATTTTTTTTTTATGAGGGGTAATGCTGACAATTCATGTTAGGTATCACCCATCTGAAGAAAATTGTTGATATTTAGGTATTTATTCTATTCATCAAATTGGATCCTTATTGTGAGTCGTGTTTGCATAACAATTCATCCTTATTTAACTGAAATGGGTAACCGAGTACAACTCACTGCTAAATATGCTGCAAACTCATGATGCAGGATAATTCAACCAAAAGCAGCCACAAGTATGAAATGCAGCCTCACACAAGCTAAGTAAACATCAAGAACTTGACCGAAATGCCTTCCAAAATTTGGTGAATTACTCTAGTTTCATATTTCTGACAAATTTTTAATGAATACAGTGAATGTGGATGGGTTTCTTGAATCTTTATAATAGTGGAAAGTATCATTTATTGATCGATCAGATCATGTTAAAACTAGAAATCATGATGGTACATCAGCTTCTTGCTAAAATGTGAGTTCACAAATTGAGAAGTTCATCAGCACTTACTAGGCTCATAAGGTAGTCAGCTGCTCCTAGTCCCAGGCCATTCAAAGTAAGTGACACTTGATCCTCTGTTAAAATCACTAAAATAAATAAAATAATTAATAAACATAAACAAATGGTAGATAGAAACTGTAGCACACCAACCAAAGGTTACCTACTGATCACAGGGATGTGTTGCAGCATTGTATTTGCTGTGATGGCTTTCAACAACTCTCCGTTATTATGTAGCAAAAGATTGACCTCACACAGTATTATATCGGTGTAAGAGACAAGCCCCCTCCAAGACGAATGCATCATTCATCTCAGCTAATGTTATCGCCTGTGTTACTGCACATAAGATCAAAATTAATCAAAAAGAATGTAAAAAAACCTTCTAAAGAAGTACAAAAAAGATGAAAAAATGTAAAAATAGAAAATACCCTGATAAGAACATCGTCGAAGAAGGGTGAAAACTTCATGACAACTTTCCACATGGTATCACAAAGCAGAATCCTTAAATTGCAGCGACTTTTAGTATTATCATTTGCAGTTACATTACCAGAAATGGTAGCATTTTTGCTGTTCTTTCCTCTTTTACTGTTATCTTTAAGCATCGCGTAAGTAATTGCAAAGTAAATAACTATACCAAATAGCATATACTGAAGCTAGTTTATGTAACAGAGTAAAAAATATATGGTCACCCAACCACATGGAAGCAAACAAAATTCTCGTACAAGACCACATGGGCTGTGCATTGTATGTAAATATCACAAGCTAATAGTAAACTTATGCTTTATGACAACGAAGATTGTAGACGGAACTTCATATAAACCAGAAATACAAATTAATAAGTCGGTTAACAAATAGTAAGCACATTATGCCTTGTAAATGTCAGCTAACAATCATCTATGAACGATTAACTTCTTGGCGACTAAACGGATTCCAGCATTTTGTTGATAACTGTAAGGATCCAAAGAGAAGTACGCATCCACAAAAGAACCTGGACCAATCAACAATTCGAGTTCCGCGACATCATACCTACTAGAAACAAATGATTTAATTGATGACGATGATGATTCCTTGAGGTATATCTCAGTGATCCATCTGGTAGTATCTTCTGCCACAGTAGGTAAGCTGTAGATAGTACATATGACAAAGTAAGTATTAGGTATTTGATCAGAAATAGTCAAAATTAGCTTGTTTGACCCAAACTTACTGCAATCTAATGGTGGGTGAGTTGTAAAACCCAGGCTTTCTGCACACCACGGGTCTCCACTCTGGATTACTATCACAATCCATGAATCTTTTAGCGATATTATCACAGGCATCAAGTATGCCACATAAATTTGAATCGTTTGCATCAACAACAAAACTAAGCCGTGGTCTTCCGGCATGGTCAACAAATTGGGTACTTAATCCAAACCGTATTCTCATACCATCACAGTGAATCTGCAATGGGATATCGAGGTGAGGTATCTGTATTCTGTGGGACCCATGAAAAAAGGGAGCAATGGTGACAGTAATTGAAGCCATGGAAACTCCATCAGGTGATATGAATTCACTGAGGTTGGTGAAAGCGATAAAGTGGTGGTTGAAGATACTTCCAGCATGGCTTCATTTGATTGTGGGGGCTCGCTCTCCATTTTGTCTACAAATGGGCCCGCGTGAAACGGGTTGAGTTGAGCACTACTAGGTTCAACTGTATTTGGATGTTTATTCTCTTCTGCAACAGGAGATGGAGGAAATGCATGGTTTTCGATGTTTCTGTTGGTCGAAAATGGGCTGGTGTTCGAACATGTTCCCTCCAGACTGGTTTTCCCGTTACAGCCAAATCCAATTGTAGCGTTCAGAGAAGCCCCAGTGAATATATCATGTTGGCTTGATTCCTGCAAGAGAAGTATAAGATAGTAAGGTTTGCAGAACCGTAATTTTCAGAAATGAAATTTCATGAGCAGATGAAATAAATTTTGTTATGTTATCATAGAGGTGATAAACTCAACCCTTATGGGTTAATTGGTTGATTCTTATACAATGTTAAATGGATAAAATTAAAAAAATTAGTTACAGTGGTAGCTGGTTGGACAGGGCAATTGGTCAAACGGGTCAAAAGCAACCCACAATGTATGCAATTGTGATTGTGGGGGTCTTGAGTTCCACTCTTAACGAAAGCAATTTTTTATGTTAGTGTTTATCTCAAGGTGTGAAACTGTTAATCATTTTAGGTACAATTTCCAGCTAAGTAGCATATATAGCACCATTGCACCCTTATCCTATTTTCGTGGTGGGAAATGATAGTTTTGATAAAATGAGAAGTCTATGTAGGGATGTATATCAGGTTGCTTTCATAGCTCAGTTGGTTAGAGCACCCGTTTAGTAAGCGGGAGGTCTTGAGTTCGACTCTCAATGAAAGCAAAAAATTTATGTTCTTTTTTATCTTAGGGACTGAAACTGTTGATACTCAATTCTACTGTGGTATTAGCTTCACATGGTTTTGAACATACAGCTAAAGCCTTTCAAAAGTTTATCTAGATGAAACTGCTTGTCACATTAACACTTTAAAAGCATCGAGCTCGTAAGTTCATGTACACATGCTGTGTAGGATACCTTAGTTAGGACTGTAATCGTCTTGTAGGGCTATTTCAGGTACAATATGCAGCTAAATAGCATGAGCAACATGCATCCTTATCCTTATTTTGTGGTTGGAAATGGTAGTTTGATAAAATGAAAAGGAAGTGTAGGGATGTATATCAGCTTGCTTTCATAGCTCAGTTGGTTAGAGCACCCGTTTAGTAAGCGGGATGTCTTGAGTTCTACTCTCAACGAAAGCAGATGCTTACGTATTTTTTATTTTAAAAAAAGGGAGTGTCTGTTAATTTTCATTCTACTGTCCTTTTCGCGACTAATTCTTACATTAACATCGTCACAGTTACCTAAGTTTACGAAAGCCACCCTTGAGTTTTGAACTTCCTAAATTATATACTCTTATATGGAAGCGTCAGCATGTCTTTGGACTGGCGGTACCAAGGTAGCTCACAAAGCAGGAGGTTGTGGGTTCAAACCCCCAAAGTAACTAGTCTAAGAAATGCAGACATTCTAAATTAGTTCATTTTAAATTCATTTGCTATTAGTTTACTGATTGGGTCAGTATATGTCTGTTACTTAAGCTTTTATTTAGGATCTGATTAGCATTAGAATTAGTTGTTCCAATATATTTGATCCTCTTATCTATCTTTTTCTCTTGCAAGTATCAGTTCCTTTTTAAACTTTCCTTAAATTCTCAAACTTATGAGACATGAAAATGTCACTAAAAGGGGCTCTACCACCAAGCACCAAAATGAAAGAAGTTTGAAAGAAAAGTTCAGTCAACCACAATTGGAAGGTTATGTAAACAATCAGAATCAACATTGATCAGAAGCATGGAGAAGCTCATAAAGCCAATCAAGATGAAGCAGACCACATGTGTAACAACATAAAACTCTATAAAGAGTGGAAGCCCTCAAAGTCCAAGAAAGTCAAAGTGGGTAATGGGTATTATAGGGAATGATAGTTTGATAAAATGAAAAGAGAGTGAAGAGATGTAAATCAGGTTGCTTTCATAGCTCAGTTGGTTAGAGCACCCGTTTAGTAAGCGGGAGGTCTTGAGTTCAACTCTCAATGAAAGCAAAAAAAAAAACTTTGTATTTTTTTGTGTCGGGGACTGAGTCTATTAAAATTCATTATGGTGTGCTTTTTCCGGCTCTTCATACTTGAACATTATCCTAGTTACCGACATTGCCAAAGCTACCGTTGAGTTTTGGAACCTCCTAAATTGTTTTATCTCAAATGGAAAAGGTCAAAAGGACATTGGAATAGCGGTACCAAGGTGGCACACCAACCAGGACCAGGAGGATTTGGTTTCAAACCCGAAAAGGACACAATTGTAGAGTCATTTGCCACTTCAGAAAAAACTTTACAGCTCATTATTGTAATAATATAGTCTTACAGTTGATACTTAAAACGTCAATTACCCGTAAAAGTCAAAACACATAAAGACAAAAAGTGTTCCTGATTGTTAGAACTTGACCCGACCATTTTAAAGTCACATGTTTTGACCCGTTTCCCAACCCATTTAACCACCACTACTTTATTTTCTCAAACTCTTCCTCCGCTACAGAAAACATTCCTCAGATAGGAGATACAAGCTCAAAACAAGTCTATGCATACGATTGCGATGTAATAAAGCACACAACTTAAAAGAAACAAAACAGAAAGCTTCAATGATAAATTACCAAGAAAAGAACCGCTGCACAGTACTTGACAACTTCTAAGTTCATTCGAACATCGCCTAAACTCCTGAAAGAAAACATTGAAGCGAGAGAAGTCAGATTGATATAGCAACACATGATGAAGTCAGCAAGATTCATTTCATTCCAAACGGGATACATCATGCATTCATTTTTTATATAAAAGCAGAGAAATAATGTTCAACTTTTCAATTTTCAAACGTCAATAAATGCAGCAAATTACCTGTGACTTTGCTGTCCAAGCCCGAAATAAGCAGCAAGACTCTCCATCTAATAATATAAATGCAATTTATTAGTAAGAAAGGTTAACAACTGATATATGTCACAAGACCAAGATAATAGCTTTAGAGTCCAGGTTTTTTTTAACTGATTAGTGGCAATCAAATCTATAATTTACAAGTTTTAGTAACTGATCATATACCTTCATGTTACCAGCTCTCTTTCCAAACCTTTGTGTCAACAAAACCAGTGTATCAATGGCTCCTTTGGGTTCCGGTGGTGGCTTGTTTATCTGCGCATACGCCTCCCTCAACCTCACACAATCAAACCGCAATATGTTGTGACCTGCCCATACTCTTCCTATATATTCAACAATCCATCTTAACTCAAAAGTTAACTTCTGAATTCTGTGAATACTAATCAAGACATTTACATACACAAGATTACTCTCCCGGTTCATGTTATCCAGAGAGGGTGAGTATTTTTTCACTCATGTGTATGCGAGCTAACACGGAACCTCTTGTGAGGTCATTAGGGCGCCTTACCACTAGGCTACCTTAGTGATGGTTTGTAAGAGCACACGGAATGATGACCTGGGGGTCCAGTGTTCAAAAAAAGGGGGGAGTGAACCTATTGCTGAAAAAGGGGGAGTGGAAAAAGTGTTCAGAAATTTATTTTTAATTTTTTATTTGTCATAAAATTCAAATAATTTATTACACAGAATTAAATAACAAAATAAATTAAATAAAAGGAAAAAAAAAAAAAAGGTTAGAAGTCATACAAATAAAAATTCATAAAAATAAAAATAAAGATTACAAATCCGAAAAATAAAAATCAATCGTCTCTCGAATCCAAATCCAACTTCTCGCGAATTTTCTCTTTATGTCTTTCTATTATTAATATGTCTCGTCCCGTCAAGTGGTCCGTCGTTATTCCGATAGTAGTTTTAACAAGTGGTTTAACATGTCGTTTAACAAGTGTTTCATAGCTATCTAGCTCATTAAGCTTCTCGGGACAAACTAATATCGACCCAAATTCCAGTATTGCATAACACTGATCGTTTCGGATTGGAATAGTTGTTTCAAGGTCAAAGAAAACGATTTCCGACCGGTCAACACCGGAGCCCATATCGGAATTGTGAGAACTGTTACAGAAAGATGAACGAAATGAACATTTAAAGGCGGGATCATACGGCAGTTAAATGAATCAGTAGAGACGTGGCCGGGTAGTGAATTTTCGATTTACAGAGGGAAAATGGTAACTGAAACTTACGTTTTTACCTTTATACCCCTT
The DNA here is from genome assembly GCA_963921325.1 of Logfia minima. NCBI lineage: Eukaryota > Viridiplantae > Streptophyta > Magnoliopsida > Asterales > Asteraceae > Logfia > Logfia minima. The sequence continues at coordinate 5,884,351 of OY992771.1, read as the reverse complement.
GGCTAAATTTTTTGAAAATTTTGATATCTTCTTAAACATGTAAATGATTTTTTTAACTTCGTCTATTAGTTAGCTTCCATATTAATAAGGGCTTTTATAATCTTATGATTATTATGTAAAGCTAATTGACAGCATTTATGTTAATTCTCATTTTTTAAATAATTTATTAATGTAACATCACCTTTCAAAAAAATTGAATAACATATTTCTTTTAAGAAAAATGATAATGATAATAATGGAAAAAGATCCATAGGGAAGCATCAAATCTTGAGGAAGGAGTGAAGCAAATCTTAGCCCTTGATTTTTCATAAATAGATGTTTTTAACATTCATTTGTTATAAATATTAAATTTTGAAATTATTTGTGATTTTTAAAACTCATTTATGATGAAATCAAGAATTGAGATTTGTTTACCTCATTCCCTAATTTTTTTGCTTCCCTATTGATCCTCATTTTGATAATGATAATAACATAATGTTATTGACGACATCTATCAAAATTTGTACTCGAACAGTAACAAATTTAATTTTCTTTAATTAAAATACAATAATTTCTACATACAAACTTATTTATTACACTTGTTAAAAAAAAAGCCTTTTGTCAATTGTAGTAATACCTTTTTACCTTTAAATATTATTATAAACATCACAAGTTTATAAGTCTAGCATTTGATATTTGATGTATCAAAAATCAAAATGCATAAACATTTAAGCATATGGTATAATTATACTACAACGTAATTGTAATGTGTTCATTGATTTATTTGGTGAAAATATGTCGCATTTTTCTTTACCATCTAGCAGGAAATTAAAATCTAAACAATGCCAATATATAAATGTTTGATGCTTTTTTTTTCGAAAAGTAAATACTTACACACTCCCTGCAACAAGTATCAAAATTAATTCACGAATATATACATTTATTCGCCTTAGGAGTTGAACCTACAACTTAATGGTTTGTGGAACACCTCGATACTGTTAGGTCAATATTTCTCGATAAAATGTTGACAATTATAGCTTGCTCTTTATGCTTTTAAGGTATGTTTTTTCTAATTTAACTTGATAAGAATGTTAGATTTTATTAAGTTAGATAATCATATACTCCACGTGACAATAACAAAGAAAATAAGAACGCAAGGAAAGAGTAGAAGAATCTGATAATGAGGAAGGGGAACTTGTGAAGTTAAGTAAGAAGGAAGTAAGGTGTAACGTACAAAAGAAAAGCAATTGATGTGCATAGACTCTTTACCTTACTTTCTTCACACGATATTATTCATGGTAACAGTCCGTATCACATTATTTGTATACACAATTGAGGAGTTGGGGATCTTTTAAGTTATTTTATTTGAACTTTTGTTATAAATAGAGTTATCCTTTCTGCGCATGATATGTGAGGTTTAAACTAATTTAATGTTGGTTAAAGTTAAGATTTGAGGAGAGCAATGTGACGTTCGTTCTAGTAAGATGTAATTTTACCTATGGGTCCTAATATTCTTTTGCCAACTATAGCTCTTTAGAGTTAAAAGAGTATGGTTATCAACTATGTAACTATTAAGGTAGTGGTTTATGTACGATAGTTAAAAAGTCAATTTAGGTAGTTCATTATCATTATTTAACTATAATTTCTCTTAGAGTACTTGGCGGTTTTACGACGGTTTTGATTTATCATTTAAAATATCATATGATAAATTGGAGTTTTACTTCATCAATTGACTATAAGGAGTAGTACTTGTAAGGTCCAAAAATTATTTACTCTACTCATGGCTTAACACGTACATGTATCTTTGTTATGTTTTTAGGCACGTGTTTTAGATTTATCAACCATCCTTTTAAAGAATGTTAAAGATCAACCTGACATAACGTCTAACTACTGAACTGGCATAAGCTTATTAGATAATAAAGTTGCAATTGAGGTCCAATTGTTATTTGATGATGTGATAAACTATGAACATATATTGAGTCTGAATATAAGTGTTTTATAGGAGTCGTCCCTATGGAACAGTGGTGGAAACCCATAACGCATGTCACCATAGACACGCATACGTTGTGGGTATATAGAAAAAAATAACCATAAGAATACTTTTTGCATCTATTTGTTACAAAATCATATCTGAATATTTCAGCTATATAAACGACTACAAATATAAAGCGATCAGTTTCGATTGAAGCAATTAATAGACTCTTTATATTGAGTTTTTGTATACATGTTTAAAAGAATGGGATAAACTAATAAAGGAAAGGGTAAAATGGGAAAAAATAAAAAATTAAACACTAATTAACTTAGAGTGGTATATGAGATTGAAATGTTAGATCATTTAATGGTATTTTTTGTATGCCATGGTAGCAATTCCCGTCTTGAAAGTATAAACTCACATTTTATTTCACCTCCTTTCTAGTGTGTTCTCAATAAAAAGTAACACATATAAAACTAAATATTAATTAAACATCAATATTTTTATATAAAAATTACATTATAAATATCACCATTCATATATAATTTATCATTTAATTATTTTTATAAAAGCTTAAATATTTAATTAATGTAATTTTTTGTATATAAAATCTTAAATTATTGTGCTTAAAACAATCTCAAATTCCTATCCAAATGTAATATAACCAAATTTTTTATTTTTATCTAATTTTATGTTGATAAAATTAAACTCAGTTATTTTCACCAATAAAATTGAATTTCTAACTCATTTTACGATCTAAGATACTGTATATAAATATAATTGTCTATTTATTTACACTTGCATTCACATTTAACTTTTACACCCTTAGATGTTTAAATATGGAAATTACTATATCACCTCGTCCAAGTTAACTAAGTAAATTTATCAATTACTGATATAATATCATATAATATTTACTTACTTCTTTTATATCCGCTGACTTTATGATAATATCATTCAATTGTTTAGACAAATTTATTTTTATTTTTAATAGGTACAGAGTAAAAGTTAATGCATTCAAAATAATATAAAAATCTCTTTACATACATTTTTATAACTGTTAAAATTAGCATATAATAACAAAACTATTAAACGAAATGATTCGTACTTTTCCATCTTAATTCTAAACCTTCACATGTTCCTTTTAGAGGGCATGTTTTCGAACAACTACAACTCCTTAAGATAAAGTTTCATTCTATCCTCCCACCTAAGTTTTGGTCTACCCCTCCTTCTATGATCATCAACAATGATGGTTTCTACTCTCCTAATTAGTATTGTCTACAGTATCCTTCTGACATGTTCAAACCATCTCAATCGTCATTCTCTCATCTTGCTGGTAATAGTCGTTGCTTCCAACGGGAAGTCGTTAGTCTATGGTTTCTCCTAAACCCTCTATGCTAAGCTAGCAGAACGTGACCTCAAGTAAACATTGATTTGAGAGTCTATCGTAACCTAAAACATGTAGTCTTACAAGAAGGCGAGAAAAATGCGAACAAAATCTACAAATAAGTAAGCAACAAACAAACGAACAATACCAATAAAATAGAAAGGTGTAACGTATCTACTAATGCTAGAAATTAATAAATTGTAATAGTGTGTGTAAATGTAAAAAAATGATAATAATAATGAGTGTAGAATATAAATGAAAATATATATACATAGCTAGTAAATAAATATTACTAGTAGTAATACTAATTTAGATATTCATAATGTTATGTTTTGTATATATATGTAATTGTATATGTTTGAGAAAGGAGTTAGAAAGCAAACAAAAAATCGGTGACGATTGCGGGTTCGCGGGTTTGAGTCAGATCTGACTCAACAACTCTGTTCTGAAGCCGAAATATTCGGCTGTGACCCCACACTCTTGGAAAAAAGGGAACTCGAGCTGAAAATTGCCAGAAATCTTTAAAACTCACTGGCTACTTTGGGTGGCGAATAAGAGGTCGTTCACCGGTATAATCAGTTGATACAGATTAGAAAAATGATTACGAGTTTAATGGCGATGGCGACAGCTTCTAATTTGCAGGGAGTAAGGAGTAATTTGGAGCAAAGATTTTGATGGGTTTTGAGTTTTTTGACAAGGAGGCACGCTAGAGGGGGGGGGGGGGGGGTAGAGAATCACACATACACACATCTAAAATGCAAATTGACAAATTGGAGCAAATCATGTTTTGAATAAGATATATGTAATTTATTGTTATTTGTTTTATACGTTAAAAGGCTAATTAATTAAAAAAATAAACAACTCTAAATAATTTAATTAAATAAAACATTTTCAATATCCAACCATTAAGGGTAACCTCTTTCATTCATTATGTTATCAACCATTAAGTCAAAAACAAGGGGTAACCTCTTTCATTCATTTATTACCGCGGCTAATTTACTAGGATAAACTTTGTAACTTCAGTTGAAGTTTGGTAAATTTATTTCAGAATATCGGTGTTTAAGATGTTTCTATTTTCCATTTCTGTTTCGTGACGACCCCTAATTATAGCCATCGAAGTTGAGTATCATCATGTATCTTTCTTTTTTTTCCACGCCTCTTAATTTCTTGTTTCTTCTTATCTTTTGATATTTCTCAATCTCAAAAGAGTACCACCTACTTGACTTTCAATCATTCTTCTTCTTTCTTTTCTACTATATTTAATCAAATTGAAACCAAATGGAACAAAGTGTCTGTGGTGAAACCAGGGTTTTATATTATTTAATTCCCAAATTAGTTTCAACTGCTCTCTCCGGTGCCCTTACTGGACTCTTTGCAATAGGTAATTTTTCTTACTTCATTTCTCCCAATTTAAATTCTAATGAATTATGCAATTCATATATATAAAATGATGATTGTTATGCAAGTTGGTTATTAGTTAATTCTAAGTAAGTAATTTATGTGTAGTCATTTTTTCTTTTTGGGTGTTTTCTAAATTTATGTAAAGCAGAGAACATGTTAATTTAATTTAAGAGGTGTTAATAAAATTAACTAACTTTTGTGGCATGTAGTGGTATTAACTTCCGTATTGAGTTAGACTTTACGCCCTGTTCAGTTTGCAACATTCATATCTACATTTAGTGATATACAGTACTATTTTGATTTGTTGTTGATTTGCAGCTGGTGCTTTTACGGGCAGCATTACGGGTGCATTAGCTGGTCGAGCTTCTGATAGCGGTGTTCTTCGTGGAGCTGGACTCGGTGCTCTTGCTGGTGCGGTTCTATCGGTGGAAGTATTGGAGGCTTCTCGTGCATATTGGTCTGAAGAGCTTTCTGGCACAAGAAACTCATCGATGGTCAGTACAATTGTGATAGTTCATCGGAGATATAATGGTATATAAATGTCATGAGATTAAATTGCACAATTAGATTTAAATGTTGTTGGTGATTTTAGTGTCATCAATCATTTTGGACAATTGACTTTTACACGAGATGTAAGGGATTTCACATCAAGTTCTATTACAGATTAGAAGGTGCCGAGTACACACTCGTATAAGCTGATGTGGTGGGGGGGGGGGGGGGGTGTATTCAAAGGGTTATCACCCCCTTGTGGTACACATTGTGACTATATACACTCCAACCGACTTAATGGTATTCCAGCCAAAAAACAACAGCTTTTCCCACCAAAGCGAAAGGGTGGCACTGTTTTGTTTTTAAGACTTTCTGTTATAGAACAGACATTTAACAATGGACCATTCCAAGACACAAATTGGCAACATTAATAACAATTAAGTAGTCACTCATATAGGAAATGTAATACAAGTGCTTAATATTGTGGCTATAGGCAGATTTTATGGAGGAGCTTCTTCGTGGAAGGTTTGCACAGGAACGTTTTCCGCCTGAACTCTTAACGGCCTATCACTGGCAGGTACATATTTGTAACGAAAAGCTAATTTTTAATGTATGCCAAATAAGAAATACTGTAAAAAAAATCATGTAATTTCTTAATTATGGACATATTTTCAGGTGACAGTTTCTGCCCTGCGTCCTGTTGAGGTACTTGTTTTGAATGATGAAGTAACATACAAAGGGTTGTCAAAGGATTCACTGAGACGCTTGCCATGCTATGAAATTTCACATGATACTAAACTGACTCAAACTATTTGTTGCACAATATGTTTGCAGGTTTGTCTCTTGAAAACTACACATAGTACATGAACTTTTGTCATACATTTGTTTTGGTTCACTAACATAAAGTATTTTTTATATGGCAGGATGTCGAAGTAGGTGAGGTTGCTCGGTGCTTACCTCATTGTCAACACACATTTCACCAGATTTGTGTGGATAAGTGGCTAACTCGTCATCGTTCTTGCCCCATCTGTAGACAACAAGTATGAGATTTTGTTTGTGGTGCCAAAAATGTTACATATAGTTTTCCTGTGGATATATACATATACATATGTGTGTATGTAAGTGAGTTACTTTTAGAGTATACATCAAGATGTTGATTGTTGTGACATGGTAGTGTAGAAATGTACATAGTTTGCTCTGTAACATAGTTTTTGTTATTACAACTCTGCATTTTGAAATAGAATTTGTAGTGTAAGAGTTGTGAACTTGGGTATATTCATTTGTGGCACTAGCTATGATTTTGTTTTCATATTCATTTATGGATCACGATAATTCCAGCAACATGAGTATGAAAAAAAAAAATAATAACAAACGGTAAATGTGTCAGGGCCTCAGAGGGTAGCCTAGCAGTTCGGGTTTGGAAATTTCAGAGACCCAAGTTTAATAGCTGTAAACAGCAACTTTAGGGCTAAGCTAAGTTACCATTCATTTTTGCATAAACGAAGTTTGATGTGATGACATAAGATGCATGATTTATGAAAATGCATATAACTTCCATGATTTAAAACTTAAAAAGGGTTTAAACGATAATAACTAGTTATAATCGTGCAACGACGAAACCATCTCCAATGATCAAACACTTGTCAATTAAAAGTGTACAACGGTTGTAAGATACTTTATTATTATATTGTTTAAACTTAAAAATTATCAGTTTGATTATTATCAGCAACAGTGCAATATAGTTGTGATATTTTGCAAAAGATTAACTGATGTCGTCAATTATCAAATAATATTTAGCTAGTGGTATGAGAGGAACCCGTCAACAATAATACTTGTTTTAGATTGTAGAGTTGCTTTTTTATATATAAAAAACAAATGATGTTGTCAATTCAAATATTTTTTGATAGTTTATGTGGTAATTTATACATGTGTGTATTAGTATGTTGACTAAATATATTGATTCAAATCAAGTTAATATTTTTAAACAATTAATTATATATTGATTTGTGTCATTGATTTAGACGTTGTGGAAAAAAATTGTTTCAGATTACATATTGTATTAATCGCGCCATGCAGCCAAATAAAACAACAAATTGATGATGGTAATAACCATTCTTGTTCATGCTCATGTGTAGAGTTGAGAAATTGACTATAATGGATTAATGGTAAAGATAACGAAAAAAAGTTGATAAATGAGTTAAATTGAAAATTTTATGAATAATAAAAATTACAAAAGCTAAATATAGAAATGTTGAAATTAATATTACTAAAAATATAAGAGCTAAATGTTTTATAGTATAGTATAGATATTGTGTAAACTTAAAAATAATCAATTTTAGACTTAAGTTGGGTTTGACAAAAATAGCCGGTAGCAGAAGCTGGAAGATTTTAACTAGAGCTGATGTTTTAGAATTGGAAGCTAGAGCATATATATACGTATATATATAGGGTACTGATTAAATAGAATAATACTCAATGTAGAATAACTAGAAAACACACGGAGTATTTTGGACATTTTGTTGAAACCGTTAATAATTAATTACTTATTCATTTCTCAAATAAAACTCATGTTCCCTACTCTTTTTTCTTCCCATATGTGTTCTTTCCATTCAAAAAGCCTAACCCTAAGCACCTCTTCTCCCTCAAAATTTAACTATTCGAGCAAAACGATACCGCCGCTAGCCGATATAATTGTGATCAAATCCTCACTGACTCCAAGACGCCAATTGTCCTCGCCGCTGCCTTCATCTCTTTCATTTCTAGAGCAGCGTCCGACCACCAATGTGCATTCATCTTCTTCATCTAGTTTGTTTGTGGTTTCGGTGAATGTCCATTGTGAAGCAGTTATATACATATATATTTGTGTACATCGTCGTGTAATGTGTTTGATTTATGAAGTCACCGAGATTAGAGGATCTATTCATCATGAAGGTCCATTTGAAGACCCGTGATCTGTATTCTGTGTATCATTGCTACCTTTTCTTGCTATTATTTTTTCATGATTTTATATCATCTTTTTTTTAATCCATATTTATTATTGTTATTTCTTGGTTTATTGTCTTGTTTAGTTTTAAAGGTTAATAGAGAGTTGTATATATTTTGTTTATCATGTTTATTAGTTTTAAATTAATTTTAGTTTGTAGATTTGTGAATTATTGTTTATTTTGTAGATTGGTGAATCAAGTTGTAAATCATAAATTTGAATTTGTGAATTAGTTCTAATTGACATGGAAAATCAGTTATCATTAATGTATATATAAATATTTTTTGTGCATAAAAAATTTACAAGAATAACAATTAGGAGAGATGAGTGAGGAAAAAATTGCGAGTAAAATGTAAGATGCATAATGTCCGTTTTACCCCTACATATATTCTTTTATTTAAACATGATAATTAATTATTAATTAATTAAATATAGGATTCAATGGTCCAGATTATATTCTATTTATTCTACGATAAACTTTTATATATACATTTAACTATCTGTCAAACTAGCTAGTACTGAAGCTTAATAATGTAAAATGACATAAAAGAACACAAAAAAATTAAAATTTTTAAATGAAAAAGCATTTGATTTTTCCTCTAAAATTTTTATAAGCTACTTCAACTAACTTATTATTTTAAAATTTTTATTTAAATAAGATTCTAATAAACTTCTATATTTTTATCTACCGAAAAAAACTTCTAACTTGTGATAAAAAAAACACAAGCTTAAGCTAGCTCCTATAAAAAGTCTACTATCACAGTGGGGTGTCGGTTTGGCAACCGACGCGCGTCAGCCGACCAATGCCATTGTCACGGCCGCGTTGGTTGGATTGAGTAAGTTTTCCGACGTAGTAAAGGACGCGGAGGTGGGGCCGGTGGGACTAAAATATATATATATATATATATATTTAGGAATTATATATTTGGAGGCCACCCAAATATATCATTTTGTTTTTGTAGGCCACCCATATTTGAAAACGATTTTGTAGGTCATCCAAATTTGTATATTGTTTCATGTATACCAAATTCGACTAAAACTCATCAAAAAAATGTGAAGGGACACAAATACCCCTATATTCGTTAATTAACATTATTTATATTATTTTAGTTTTATTCAAATACACGGGTATTTGTGTCCTTTTAGACTTTTCCATTGAGTTTTTAGTCGAATTTTTGTTATACATGAAACAATATACAAATTTGGATGGCCTACAAAATCATTTCAAATATGAGTGGCCTACAAAAATGAAATAATATATTTGGATGGCCTCCAAATATTTAATCACTATTTTTTATGACCGTTTGGGTAAAAAAAAAATTATCCGTTATATAACTGATAAATATATATATTTTGTAAAAAGAAAATAATTTTTTGTGTTTTTAATTCATTTATCCTACTCCTAACACACTATAAATATACATATATAAGCTACAACTGAGACACACTTTTCATTATCTTTTTATACATTTAAATACATTATTCCATCAAACTATTTTATGTTAGTTCATACTCTTTGATTCGGACACACTTTTCATCATCTCTTTATGAATGTAATGTACTTTTTATATTATTAATGAATGTATTTCTTTTTACATGTGACTTTTTTTATTAATGTTTTGATTGAAAAAAGTATAAATAAAATAAAATATGATGTACAGAAATTGAAGTAACACAATTACTTTTTGTAATATTAGTATCAATTTTATATTAGTTTGGAAAGTATTGAGATGATGTTATAACCGACGAAAAAACAAACTGGTAAGGTTGTCACCCGATCACAACCTTAATATGGGGTCCTTCTCTGTATTTCTTGAATGAGATCGTGAGTTTATACACTCTTAACCTAAAATTTATATCTCTTGTTAATTATATTCACATACATAAAAATCGCATTCATATTATTTCAATGATTACATCCACCCACACCTCACAAGAGTCGCTTCAAAGTCAAAGTCTACAAACCAAATGACCCTTCTTGAATAAACATTTTGTTTTTGGGCATGATTCAAATCCTAAACTAGGATGAATCAAACACATAGCCGACACTACAGTAGCTGAATCTGTGATCAAGATTTACAACGTGCAATTGAACACTACATTATCAACCCATAATTCTTAAATTCACAGAACAAACACCAATTGAATCGTCAAAAACACACGCACTTACACCTTCTACACACACTTGATCAAATTCAACTATTAACAATCCAAAAACAAAACCCAGTAATCAATTGATTAGTCAACAATTTTGACTTCATTTCACGCCTTTCTTTCTATGTTAGATATGATAAGATTGCGCAAGAATTCAAATGATGCACCCAAGATTTTGGATCTTGAAAATGACGGCGTATTACGTGATCAATATACCAAATTTGGGTTGAATCCGTTGAAGTTAACTGGGGGTTTTGTAATTTGTTTCATGGGTCTTTGTGCTTTATTTTCAATTTCTGTCATCATTAAGGATTATGCAGTTAATACCGTATTGACTGTTGCTGATGCTAGGGTTCTTGATGTGGCCCCTCCCAGAGGTATATATATGCGCATACATATATATCTATATTTACAGATACATTCTGTTTTAATTATATTTTTTAGTTTATAAATTCGAAAGCATATAACTTGTAAAGAGTTAAGTACAAGTGAGTTTATTAATAATGTTAGAATGTTAGGTTCATGGTGCACGAATGATTCTGTTTATGTGTTGCAAAAAAGGTATTTTGTGACTTTAATGTTAGTGTTAGGTTTGATGATCGCACACACATGCATTGTTGACCGACAGCTGCAACGGCTAGATCAGGCCCCAAATTTGACGATTATTAATTATCTCAACATGATCATATCGAATAGTATCGATATGTCCTTTGTCATAATTATGATGATGTGAGTTTATGGATTATAATATTTTTATGAAACATTATGGGTGGTTATTTCCTAAACGTCTCCCTATGTCCTAAATAGTACTAGTAGTTAATTTGGTAAAATAGTTATGGTCACATTACTTATATATTTCAATCAACAGTCACTTAACCGTTTACTCAAATGCTTTCCCAAAATGTAAAATGTATAGCTGTTTGGCGAAATGTTTATGCAGTGTAACATTGAAGTCGATTTTGTTTGGTTAATATTCGTATTTACAATACTTTTTATTTTTACACTAGATTTAGGTCAAGAAGAGGATTCATTGGCATCAGTTGTGAAGCACAAAAAGAAGCTACATTCTTCAGGTATTAAGCATGATGACAAGCTACTTAATGGTCTGCTTTCTAGTCAGTTTGACGAAGATTCTTGCCTCAGTAGGCACCAAGTAGCATCATACCGTAAAGAATCACCATATAAACCTTCTTCATACCTTATTTCTAAGTTAAGAAGATATGAAGCTCTTCACAAACGTTGTGGACCCTACACAGAGTCCTACAACCGAACCGTAGCAAAACTAAGATCTGGTGAGAAGACCGAGGAGGATTGTAACTATCTGGTCTGGGTATCGTTCAGTGGGCTCGGGAACCGAATTTTGACTTTGGGGTCCTCTTTTCTCTACGCTCTTTTAACAGATCGTGTCCTACTTGTTGACCGTGGAGTTGACTTGGATGATCTCTTCTGCGAACCTTTTCCGAAAGCTTCCTGGTTACTTCCTCTTGACTTCCCGATAATTGATCAGTTCAAAAGCTTGAATCAGAAATCCCCTGAATGTTTTGGTAATATGTTGAAGAAGTCAAATAACTCATCATCATCATCATCATCAACATCACCGTATGTTTATCTTCATCTTGTTCATGATTATGATGATCATGATAAACTCTTCTTTTGTGATCAAGATCAAAGATTTCTTCAAAACGTCTCGTGGGTCATCATGAGATCTGATAATTACTTCATCCCATCTCTTTTCTTGATTCCGACATACGAACAAGAACTACATTCCCTCTTTCCCGAAAAAGAAACAGTTTTTCACTTTTTAGGCAGGTATCTATTTTTCCCCACGAATCCCATTTGGGGACTTATAACAAGATACTATAATTCATATTTAGCACAAGCAGATGAAAGAATCGGGATCCAGGTTAGAGTTTTTGACACTCGGGTTGGCCCGTTCCAGTACGTTCTAGATCAAATACTCGATTGCTCTTTAAACAATAACCTGCTTCCAGAAATCAACGCTAATGAATCATTTATCACTTCACCTGGTAATCAGAAGTCAAAAGCTGTTCTTTTGACTTCTTTAAGTTCAGGTTACTTTGAGAAAATAAGAGACATGTACTGGGAACATGCAACAGTGACTGGTGAAGTGGTTGAAGTTTTTCAACCGAGCCACGAAGGGTACCAACAAACCGAAAAGAAGATGCATCACAGGAAAGCATGGGCAGAAATGTACTTACTGAGTTTGACTGATAAGTTAATCACAAGCTCATGGTCAACTTTCGGCTACGTGGCTCAAAGTCTTGGTGGGTTGAACCCGTGGATCTTGTACAAACCCGAGAATGAAACAACCCCAAATCCGGCTTGCACCCGTGCAATGTCAATTGAGCCATGTTTTCATGCTCCACCATTTTTTGATTGCAAGAAGAGAACCGGGATTGATACTGGTACAGTAGTCCCTCATGTTCGACACTGTGAGGACATGAGCTGGGGTCTGAAATTAGTTAATCCAACTGTTGAAAGCATGGCTTACTGCCACTTTTTTTTTTTTTTTGTGCAAATGTTTCTTGATGTATGTTCTAGTAGGTACAAAATACATTTTGGTTTTGCCACTATTGAGAAATAATGTTATTTAGAATGATAGCTAGATAGTTGTAATATCTTGTAGGGTTGTTTCCGGATAGAATGAAATAGCAGTACATCATTGTATCCTATTCCAGTTTTTGGTAAGGAATGATAGTTTGATAAAATGAAAACAAATTACCGAGATCTACATTAGGTTGCTTTCATAGCTCAGTTGGTTAGAGCACCCGTTTAGTAAGCGGGAGGTCTTGAGTTCGACTCTCAATGAAAGCAATTTTTCCTTGTATTTATTTATATCAGGGACTGAATTCGTTAAAATTCATTCAAGTGTCCTTTTTGTGGTCTATTCATATTATCCGGTTACCTGAAATTTTTATTCCATTTTAATTGGAACCGGACAATGGGCATTTGGACTATTGGTACCAAGTTGGCTCACTATCATAATAATATAGTCTTACAGTTAATCTTTAGAGCAGTCCCTCTCTTCAGGTCCTCCCTTCGAGAACGGTCCGTTGCCATAGGCACGGTTCCGTTCTCCCTCCATCTTTCTCGGTCCAATCCTTCCATGGTTGGACATTCTTAATAATTGATATTGTTATTGCTTGAATCATTATGTATAGAAGATGCCAATATATAGATTATGAAAACCCTAATCTGATAATGGGCCGAACCCAGTGATGGGCTAATAATACCCACTAACAGTTCTTGCCTTTTTTTCTGGGTATAAAACAAAGGTATTAATAAGATCCGGTGTGTCCCAATTGGTAAGTTCTGGGTATATGTCGATGGGCAGTGAAATTTGGTTTCAAGTTCTGGGTAAGTCTTGGTGACGTGGTGCTGAGGTGGCACCCAGAACTCAAGTTCTTAGTGTCTTGATAGCAAGTGCTCTTAAAAGATCAATCATTCGTAAAAGTCACAACGCTGAAAGACAAAAAGTGTTCCAGGTTGTCAGAACCTGAACTGACCCGTTCTAAAGTCACATGTTTTGACCCGTTTCCCTACCTACCTAACCAACTCGTGTAGTCAACTTCAATTGGAAGATTATGTAAGCAATCAGAATTAAAGCCAAGATCATACTACAGAAAAAGCTACCTACCTTGTAAACACTGTGAGATTGGGTCATCCCCCATTCACATGTTGGAAGAGACCAAAATTAAAGTGTAGCAGATGTATCAGGTCAGTCACGAAGCCATAATATGCTTAAACAACACTCAGAAGCATGGAGAAGCTCATAAAGCCAATCGAGATGAACTAGACCAATCACTGGATGGTTGTTACATCATATCAATGTTGGATCTATATGCTCAATGAATCATTAAAAGAATGATATTGCTAATAACATATGATCCTATAGAGTTACACCAGTAACAATACACACTAATTGATTAATTGTAAGAATTTGATTCTTGATAATTATCAATAACTCTTGTATTAATTGGAAATTAATATTTTGTTGAAATAAGAATGTTCCAAGGCCTATAACACATTAGAAGTCATATAGTATGATTATAAATGTTATATACAACTTATTGGACCTAAAGAGTTTGGGCATTATAACTTGTATGCAACATGAAAGTGTGAAAAGTTCAAAAAAGGGGCCTCCCCCCCCCCTCCTTGCTTCTTTGAGGGCAGCCATCAAAGGGGTCCTTCCCTTTGATGAGTTGAAACTTGCTAATTTGTCTTTGTGTCATGCTTTTGGTCTATACTTGCATGATCTTCAAGTATGGGACTTGAAGTGCTTAGGTAAGTATGCATGCATAAGACTACAAGCATTATTCATTACTTCTACTTGTGCTCTCTACATTCTTCTTCATCTCTTGCAAAAGTTAGTGTAAGAAGTGTGTGCAACATTGACACTCTCTTATACAAATTGGATTTGTTCTTAAGAGCTTAAGAGCTTGTTCATACAAGGTAATATAGACTAGCATCTAGTGTTGATTCAAAAGCTACTTGGTGAACTTGCTATATAGTAACTTTTGCTTGAGTTCTAGTCATCTTCATCTTCATCAACACCCTACTTCCAAAAGGGTTCAAAAACTAAAAAGGTTGTTATTCTTTAAACCCCCTATGGTTGTTTATCTTAATATACATGTAAATGGATCTTGGTGGGTTTTATAAAAAGATTTTATAATATGATCAACTTATGTTATAGCTTCCATTGCAATAATCTTTGTTTTAAGGGTTTATTGTTCCGTTATGCGTTAAACTTTAACTTTTTTCTATTGGATGGGTCTAACTTTAAAAACTTCTATTGTAGGAGGTAAACTTTCAAAACCTTTCTATTGTATGTTAACGTGTCTTTCTATTGTATGGGCCTAACTTTAAAAACCTCTCTATTGTATGTAATATTTCCTTTTTTAGCCATTCCAAAGAAGGAAAGTTTCCTCATACAATAGAAAGTTTACCTCATATAATAGAAGTTTTTAAAGTTAGGCCCATACAATAGAAAAAAGTTAAACTTTAGCACATTACGGAACAATTATCCCTTGTTTTAAACCTTGATTAATGATCTACAAACCCAACAGTCATTCCACTACAGTTTCTTCAAAAGGTTTGGCTGGTCACACGAACCACATGTGTAACCACACAAATCTCTTTACAGAATTGAAGCCCTAAAACTCAAAGAATATCAAAGTGGGCAATGGGGAATGATAGTTTGATAAAATGAGAAGGGTGTCCAGGGATGTGTATTAGCTCGCTTTCATAGCTCAGTTGGTTAGAGCACCCGTTTAGTAAGCGAGAGGTCTTGAGTTGACTCTCAGTGTAAGCGATCTTCAAAGTAGTTTTCTATGAAATATTTCAGGAACTGAATCTGTTAATTAGTATTCATTCTAGTAATTTTCTTGCACCCCATTCTTAGTTTAACATAATCCATGTTAACCGAGATTACAAAAGCTACCCTAGCGTTTTGGAAGTTACAACAAAACCTCCATTGTGGTTGTTGGAGCCATTAGTATTTGCATAATATTGCAGGTGTTAAAATGAGCGGGCAGGGCCGGTTCTGAGGGTGGGCGGGATGGGCGACCGCCCTGGGCCTCACTTCAAAAAGGGCCCCAAATTTCGTATGTATAGTATATTAGACTAGGCTCTTTTGCACAGAGGTGCCGCTCTCTTCTACAATCTCGCCCCGAGCCTCAAATTGGTTTGGACCGGCCCTATGAGCGAGCTAAACCACGTTGGGTTAATAACTGATGATAATGAGACGAAGAGTTATTAGAATGGATCCGTGTCAAATAGCAATGATTTGAAGCATTTCTTTTTACAGTATTTGAGACATGTGTCATTAAGAGTTTTTGTATGACAAATGGTGTATTACGATAAGTTGTCACCAATTATGTGAGTGTTTCATCAGAAAACTATCACTTGTTCTTGGTAAGTTTGGTTATTATATATATATATATATGGTATATTATTGCAGTTATATCGATAAAAGTTGATTCAACATGTAATGGGGCAAAGTTGTCTTTAAGATGCAACTCGTAGTCTTTAAAGGAAATGTCTTTATTATATTTAGTTGGGTATATCATATGTATATATATATATATGAGTATTTCATCGACTAAAAAGTTGCGAGTTCAAACATTATGTATGTTGCAAGTTCAAACATTATGCGTATAATGTCAGATTTTTTACGTATCATGTGAGATATGCTATATGTTAACTTTCTCCAAGAAAAAAAAATAGTAGGGCATAATCTTATGTTGCATACTCAGTCAATAATTTCAAAATATAAAGACTGGGGCATAATATTGGGTTTGTAAGTATTATTTAAAAGTTAACAACATTTGTTCTTTTGACATTTCCACCATATTAACAAATTGGATGTCTTTACCAAACTAAGGATAATTCAAGAAAAGAAAAGTATACGTGATTTCAAAAACCCAAAAGGTTGCTATATAAACCATAATGTGATCTTCTTTAGTTTGGTGGGTTGCTATAACTGTACCAAGCAAATTGGTGAGGGTATTAATCCATTTTTATATAATTACAAGAATATATGTACTAAAGTTTAAAACTAATCTAGCAAATGTCCAACCTTAATTTATATATTCCTATATTTTTCTACGAGTGTGCAATTTTAACTATGTTTTAAGTGTTTTTAATACCATATAACAATTTTAACAAAGCCACTAAGTGCCACTTTGATTAATAATATATTGGAATGAAATTACCAATTACTTTATAAACCCATTTTAACTCACTAAAAGCCTTATTTATTGATCCATCTATTTTTTTTTTAAAAGAAGACAAGTATTTAAACACTTCTATTCACATTGACAATTTATATATTCTTTTATGAATATTTATAATAGTCTGACGTTAAGACTTAAACTCATAACTTCAAAATTGTTAGTTTACCTCGATACTACTACGTCGAGTACATAACATACGAATCATAAGTCAGGAAAAAATATTCATTTTGTAAAACGGCACAAATTATTTTATTTTGATGTGAAAGAGGACTTTCAACGTATAGATCGAATATTTGATGGTCAAAAAACATTTTAAAGGCATTTTGTGGTTTATTTCGTATAGAATTTGTTTTTTCTATTTATGATAATTTCATGTGAGCAAGTTTGAAAGGTTAATTCGTCACAAAACGTAAAGTATTGTTATATTATTGAATGTGTACGATTAAGTTGCTTTCTATTGTAACGATTTTTTGACGCGTTTGTTTATATTTGTCCATTGCTACCATTGCAAATTAATGTTTGATTTATGTATTATCATTTTTCTTCCTATCGATGACATGTAATTTAATTTAATTATCTACTAAACTGTTACCGACTAATTTAAACTTTATCAAATAAATTGCAAAATACTTTTTGTAGGAGTGATTTCAACATTCTTTATTAAACGCATGTAATTATGCGTATCAAAAGTGAAAATGAAATGTACACGAGTAATATACTTTTAACTATTATTTGTATAAAAACAATGATTTAAGCTTTAATGTATTTATATTAGGAGATATTTGTAGTTAATGAAAAGAAGTGTATAATTCAATTTTTGATGAAAATGAGTGAGTATAGCCGTATTTATAATTTATAATTCTTATAAAGTATTTATATTTAACTTTAGAATATAATTTTAAATTCAAAATTACAATATTATCCTTTTTATTAAATTAAAATAAATTAAATTATATGGAAATCCATCCATAAACTTATATAATTAGGAATTATTTCATTCGAAGTTATAATACGAAAGTTATGGTAAATTGGTAATAACATATGTTTAAAGCAATCAATTAATTATAATTTAGGATAGGTCAAAGAGCCTTCCTCTATATTTTCTTTAATTTTTTCTTTAACATTATGAGTCATTGTACATATAAAAATAGATAAATATATTTATGTTTAAAAAGAATAGTTTGGCCTATTTATTATCATCATCTTTAACTTATATCATCTCTTAGTCATAGAAATATTATACGTATTAGCTTTATAAGGGCAAATCAAATCTTTTTCCTATTATCATTTTCTAGATTTTCTTTGCATGACACGTGTTATTTACTAGTAACTTTTAACATACATACGAGCCAAAGATTAATTTGCATGACGCGTGTTATTTCCTATTAATTTTCAAGGTTAATTCATTAAAAGTATAACGTATTATGACATCGTATTTTATGTATATAAGTTATATATTTTATTTTTTGAGTATGCAACAAACTAGACAATTATGTATCGATTTATGCAATATGATAATCGGTTATTTGGGCAACATGTAATAACGTATTTGTAAGCATTTTTCAATTTGTTTTAAAAGTGACGTGGATAAAAGTTACCCATTTTATTGTCTGGGTATGCAACAAACTGGAATATTTTGTATCGATGTATGTAACATGGTATTCGGTTACCGGGACAACAAACTATAAAAACGATTTCTTCCGGTTAGTTGTATACCCAGAATATAAATTGGGTAGCTTATATATGTGGAATACAATATGACAGTACTTTACATTTTTAATAAATTAACCATAACTTTTAACATATATATATATATATATATATGAGTGAAAGATTAATTTTTAATAGGTAATAAATCATGAAAGTTTTAACTTTTTATGTTGTCTATATGTTTTAATATTGAAAATATTTCTTCTTCTTTTTGACAAATATTAAATGTTACACATATTTTTCTTAAAAACAAATAGGGATAACATTTAAATTAATAAAAGAAAAAATATTTATAATTTAAACACTAAGATTTTTACATTGACATAAATGATTCCTTCTTTACATTGATATGATGCAAGTTTCTCTAATGTTAACATTATATTGCTTTTCTAATGAGATAAAATCAGTAAAACTAATTAGCGAAGAAAAATGAGTAAAATGATATAAACGTTGCTAAATTTAAAGTTTAATGTAAAGCCATTCATATTCATATAAAGTCAATAAAATAAAATATGGAGTAGATCGAATGAGAGAGTAACTAAGATATTTTAAATTACTTAGAACACTTCCAACTCACCATGTCAGTTTGAAACAATGTGCGTCGACTGACTGATGATGTTGGCACTGTCACGTCAGTTGAAGTGAATCGGTATATTGACAGGAGAGAGACAATGTCGGTTTTTTTTATTTAGTGTATATAAATAAAGGTATAATGGTAAACTAGCGTCGAATTCCTCGCACATCAGCGTGTGAAGATTTCATATGTTGATATTGAGAGACAAATGTTTAATGGTACCTTAATGCAATAATATTTGATACTTCTTTAATGAAAGTGATTTTTTTATAAAAGTTTAAATTATTGTAATTGTAAATTCGATATTGTGATATAAAAGAAAAAAAAAGATATTTAAATGTATTATAGGAAATATAATAATAATTGAATGATTTATATAATTAATAAGTGAAAGGATAAGTGGAAGAATAAAATAGTAATTTTCGATATTCCTTTTTTAAAGATCAAGAAAGAGAGTGTTAAATGTTTAATAAGGGTTATAGATGTGAGACCCAATAATTAAAGTGATACACTCAGGGTTGGCATGTATGTGTCCGTTTTGTGTCGATTTAAAAAGTGTTGAGGTGGCACAACTAACACAAAAATAACACATTCAAAATCGAGAGCGATCTTGTATAAATAGTTTTTAAAAATTAGTTTTAATGACACTTAACATGGACCTACGTAGCTAGTTGTATGTATAGATTAAGTATAAATAAATATAAAAATATAAGTCTAGAACTAGACATAATTCGTTTATCATTTATATATCACTTATACATTTTATATATCTTAATTCTCATATATCATTTTATTATATTAATCAATCAATATTTTAAATCTATATTTAAACATTCAAGTGTAAATTTATATGTCATTTTTCGTATACATATTAACCTCGTTTTGTTAATAACAAATCATACTATACGTACTATTAGTATTATAAAATAAGATCACTAAATGTCAACAAAATAATAACATATGATTACTAACTAATTGGATACCTCGGCACATAACACGAGAATAATTTTAATTATATAAGAATAAGAAAACCATATAATATAACTAATTATCTTATAATCTTTTACAAAAATAACTTCAAATCTTCATCATTTTCAAATGTTTGTCTCAACTCAAAACTTGTTCTGTTTCAAGATTTCACCATCAACTACACAAACCAGCATCATCTATTCTATCAATAAATAACTTCTTGTTCCTAATTATTGATTTCAATAATTCCATAAGCAATCCAAATCAATTGGTCCATTTGAAGTTGATGGGTGTTCTTGATCTTTAATTCCCCTTTTACCCTTTTCAAGATTCGACGAAATTTCAATGTTTTTCTCCGAGCTCGCCCCTGACTTTAGTGATCCTGTAACCATCTCTGTTTCAGTTTTCAATTCGTAGCCGTAGGTCCCGATTGAACCCCTCAATATTGACTGATCATGAACCGGAAATGGTGAGCTAGTTGGGAATTGATGCATAATTTGATCGGATTGGCTTTCGAGCAACAAATTAGAATTCGAATCGAATGGGAGAATTGGATTGTTAATGAAATTATTGATCATGCTTTTGTGCGTTGGTTGAATATCTATTGGATTGGAGAAGCAGGGTACGCGGATGGAATCAAGTATATTTGGATTGATGATCCTGCCGCCAAAAGCTGACGGAGAGTCCATTAATGGTTGCAAAGAAGTAGCAACACCACCGGAATCCATCCTCATCAGGCCTGAAATGTGAACTTTCTTTCCATCTGAAGTCTTGTGAAACACACGACAAATCACCCATTCATTCTATGAATTCAAATTACAGAGAATTAGAAACAAAAAAACAGGGAAAAAACAGAGCAAAAGACAGCGGAAGAATTAGGAATCTAGAATCTATACCTTGGCTGATTTTGGAAAGTTTTGTAGAGAAAGTTTACCCTCTAATCTGTATTCATGAATTACCCAATTTGTTTTTTCCCCTTTTGGAGCTCTGCCCATGTAAAAAACCAACGTCTTCTTCATTCCTACAAGCAACCGCCCTCTAAAAATTTCTTTATCTTTTCCGGTAGCTTTCCAATAACCCGCGGTAGTTGCTCTGTTTGTCCTTAATCCAGTTGGGTACTTTTTATCTCTAAGACAGAAGAAATACCACTCTTTTTCTCCCATTTTTGCCATCCCTTTGAAATTAAAAGAATCACAAAAGTAAAAACTTTTAATGAGTATTGCATGAAAACATAAAAAGAAAAGAAGTACAAGAATTTAAAATAAACTCACTAGGAAAATCCCATGGCTCAATTCTGTTCATGTCCACCTCTCCAATTGCTTTAGCGAAAAAACTGTCATTCACAACTTTTTTAGAAAGATAATAAGTGATTAATTCTTCATCGGTAGGATGAAATCGAAATCCCGGAGGCATATCCATTTGATCGTCCTCTTGAACAGGCAATGAGAGCTTCTCCATCATCTAAAACACTTGAATATTTTTCCTTCTTGAGTCTCAAAAAGATGAAAACTTTATAAAAAAGATAAATTTTCAGGCCAAGATTTCATATGGGTTCTTCATAATAGCTTTCTCTATTGCCTTTCAAATAAGAATGAATATATATAGGGGTTGATTGGTCTTGAAAGCTATGGGAAATCATTTAAAAAATAGACAACAGGAGCCATGAAAAAAAGTAAAACCAAAAGATAGTGTAAGCAGAAAGATTGAGGTGTTTTAAAGGAAAAAAAGAAACAGAATGAACAACTCAAGGCCCTAAATACTTTTTAATGGTGTGGGGGAGGGTAGATGTGGCATTTTTGCCATATTCTTTAACTTTATTACATTGAATGTAATTTATTTACATGAATGTATACTTTAATATTGGACCAATTACTTGAACCAAATTACCTGTATTATGCATGTGAATTAATGAAGGTGAATGAACCTATATCATGATGTCCGTGTATGCATAGAAAACTTGTAGATCATCAATGTAAATAATCTGATTTAAATGTATTAGATTTGTTTAATTTATAGTCTTCAATAAATGATGAAGTAAGTAAGAACGGCTTGATTTGGTGGTCCTTGAACTTAAGTACAAATTTATTGAAATTTACAATAGCTAGAGTTCTTTTGACATATATTCGCAGAAAGTATAATCTATTATGTTTATTGACAAATTTTGGCGTGACACAAATGTGGCTTCCATGAATATTTCCATGGGTTATTTGAAGGGAATAAAGAATTTTGGATGATTAAATTATAGAAATGTCATTTTCATTATCAATCATGAAAATACAATTGGCTATTTTTATAATTGGATTATGTTTAAGCTACCGATACTAACCCTGCCTCCTTGACTATATAACTATAAAAATATGAGTGTCGTTATATATGTTTAAATATGTAAGACTAAAAATTAGATATAATTATACGATTAGTGACACTTGAATTTTATTTATTATCTTTTTATATATTTACCAATTAAGTTTTTATATATACCAATCATCTTTTTATGTAGAGGTGAGCAAAAACCGAATCAAAAACTAAAAAATCAAAAAAATCAAACTGAAAAAATCGAACCAATTCAAAAATCGACAGTTTTGATTTGCGACTTTCTAAAAACCGAACCGATAGGTTCTCTTATGGTTTTCGCTCTAAAAACTAATAGAAAAACGAACTGAACTGAACTACTTAAAAATCATATATATACATATATGTATATATATACAACATCTATATGTATGTAAACAACATGTATATATATGTATGTATATTTAACTCTTTAAAGTAAAATTTTGAACTCATTTCTAATATTAGCCTTCTACAGGCGCAAAACAGCAACGCCGAATGATTTGGTTAGGCATCATATTTATTAGTTTCTAATGAGTGTGTTTTTATGGTGTTTATTAGATGTTTTTATGTTCAGATATCAGGTATGTAAGGACGACAAATAAAGATATTGTGTGACATTTTGGGTAAAAAAATGTCTATTTGTTAGGTGTGTTATTATACATGTAGGTTAAATTAAAATATAAGATAGAGATTAAAAGTGAGATAAATTTAATGATGAAAACTTATTTTACTCGGTCTTTAAAAGTGAGAGAGTGATGAATGATGTAAATGTTTTCTATATTAGTATAGATTTAACGAATATGTGTGGATAATATATAAAAATATATGTATATATAATGTATGTTTATAAAAGTATTTGACAAATAAGTTTAATTGGAAAAACCGAATATAAAAACCGAAAAATCGAACCGAAAAACTAAAACCGAACAAAAATGATGGTAATGATTTAAAAAATATCCAAAAATCGAACTTTCAACTCAACTTTCGGTTTTAATCAAAAATCGAATCAAACCGAACTATGCTCACTCCTATTTTTATGCATATTTTTAGACTTATGAAATTAGATTTACTTAACGATTTTCAAAAGATATAAAGACGAAGCTTTCATAAGCATGCATTTTAAAATAATAATTTTAGTTCTACAAATTGTGAAGTCAAATTACTCAAATTGACCTCATTCGTTGCACTTAATGGACAACACTTTTAAATTTACGTCTAAGCACCGTTGACATTGAGCGGTCATAAACTCAAAATCACCCTATTAACAGTAAATGTTGGATTTTATTACAATTGTTCAAATCTCCAATCTTGAGTTAAAATAACGCTTATCATCTTTTATGTAAGTTACATTTTGGGAACTAAGGTTTTATTTTTCGAGCGCTTTTAAAAATATATATTAAATTAATATTAATGTTTTATTTATTTATGAAAAAGTTCTCATGTCTTTTCAAAAAAAAAAATTTTAAAAATGACAAAGTTAGAAATTGTGTTCAAGTTTGAGTTTTTCGAAGAAAATTTCTAAGAAAATACAAATTTATGATTTATGATTTTCTAAATTTTCATATTTTTGAAAAATAAAAACTCAGTCCGATACATTTAAACATCTTTTCTGAAATTTTCACTAACTTTTAAGCAATAAAAAACTCAAAAAAAAGGGAAAAAAAAATAAAGATATTTTTGTATAGCTAAAGGCATCCAAAGTATTCTAGCATGTTAAAATTTTGTAGTTTCTACATTCTAATTCAGGGACCAAATTCAATATAATAACTTTACATACAGCTAACGAGCTAAGTACCAATGGTTGACTTACTTTACCACCTTTTGTGATTTGGTTGTAGTTCCGTTTCACCAAAAACATGTAGCATGAAAAGTGACATGGGTTGCATGTCAAACCCTTAGTGGTCTACAACCCGTAAGTTAAGGAGGCGAATATAAAATGATTAACAATTGACGTGGCAAACGTGTTTTGTAAACAACTTAACGAAAATAACTTTATCATAATACAATCGAACACTCAACAATGGAAAATAATGGTGCAAAGCTCGAAGACAAAATTAGTACACAAATCAAATCATGCATGGTGTTGGATTATTAGATAACCAATATCGAATCAAATGGTTAAATCAAATGAATTGAATATTTGGGTTAAATAGTATGTCCTTTTGTAACGATCAATGTATGATATTTCATATATCATCTATTAAATTTGTTTAAGTTTTGGTTCGTAGTCACGCGATATATGTAGGTGATGATATCACCAATGACTTGAACCCGGATATGTTGTTAAATATAGCTAGGCATCAAGTATCGAATTTGTTAAACATCGTCATGTCACAATTGCTTATATATTGTTAAGGGTTTAACTTCTTTTCTTTTAACCCAAATTTACACTCAGCTTATAACAAAAGAAACACATATGATTAGTTGACAATTATAGAAGAGTAGCATTTCGATCATCTTATTATGAAATTACTTCCTTCATTCCATATGTATTTGTTTACATTATCATAAAAGGATTGAATATATGCAACTTGAAATTTGTATATCTACTGGAAGTATGGTGAAAAGTTCAACTCATGAAAAAGAAATACATTAATGCACAATAGTTGTCCATCCTCACGTATCTATGTTAAACAAAATAAGATGAGCATATATTAGTACATAGAAAATGGATGATATATATGTGCATCTCTTACAGTAATCCATCACCTTATGCAGTTACGTTATGCTATACCAAAATTCCGATTTTGTTCTTCGCTGGAATTATAATTAAATGACACAGAAGCATAAACTAAAAATTTCGCTAGCAATTTAAAACCCGGTCACTAGAACTCGTAAAAGATTCTATACGGTACTTCACCCTAGAGAAAACGAAACTGGACCATCGTAAGTGGCAAATCCCCGCCGCCATCGCAGCCGCTTACCGCCTCGTTAAATTGGTGATGTAGGTGGTTGAAAATCTCTTCCCATTTAATGATGTTCTTTGCTTGTTGTAGTGGTGGTGCACAGAATGGTCGTTATGGTTTATGGCTACACAATTAATCATGGCAGCTGCAGCATTTCATGGCTAGATATTTTAATTAGGTGAGTGGCGTTAACAGATAGATAGGAGAAAGGGTTGAAAACGTAACTAGGAGAAAGAGAATGAGGTGCTTCTTGAGTTTCCAATTTTACCCTTTAACCATGTTCTAATTATAATTGATAGGAAAGGAATAGGAATGAGAATAGGAATAGGAATAGTAATTATAACGGTATCGATCTATATAATTGATGGTTTGAATCCAAACTTTGCATCTGTTGTTACTTTTTTAGTGTTTTTATCTTCTACTTTTTTTTTTCTTTTTTTTAACAGTAAAAGATCAATAAGGAGAAATTTCGGCATTACCATCACCTCAACTTTGAGGTCAAAAATGTATTAATATGACCAAAACATTTACAATATACATCACCTATTACGTCACGTTGAGTTGTACTATATACAATTTACAATAAGTATTAGAAAGGACTATAACACCAATCGGCCCATTTTAGTGCACCACGGCTCCCTCTAAGCTTAACCCGTATGAACGCCAAGGAGACTAAGTTATTGATAATGATAGCCAGGTGGGGATTTTATTGTTGAACGTCAAATTATTTCGAGCCTTCCAAATGAGCCATATTAACCCGTAGCATAATGCTAGTAGAATCGATCTTTTTTGGGGGCAATTCCCCCAAGAAGTCGCAAACTCTATGATTTCTTGAACTTTTACGAATGGTATTGAAGATATGTTGCACCAGTTAAGAAGCCCAACCCAACACTTCCTTGAGAAAGGACATTCCACGAGCAAATGATCACACGACTCCTCCTCCATCCAACATAGTTTACACAATATCGAATCAAGAGGAATACCACGATATCTTAATACATTGCAAGTAGGAATTCTCCCGATTTTTGCTCTCCACACGAAGCATTGTATTTTTTATATTTTTTTTGGTGATATCCATGCCATTGGATTTGCGCTTTCTTGAACAATTTTTTTGTCAATTGCCGCCCTCAATAGATCGACAGTGAAGATCCCATCAAAAATCAAAGAGAATCTCACTTTATCCTTTCCCGACTGTCAGAAGATACCACGAAAAATGTTTAAGAGCTCCTAGAATTCTGATAATTCTCAAAGTTTTGAATATCACTTTAGTGTTTTTATCTTATTCAAACTTTGCACCTATATCTTACAATTAAAATTTTGTTGACTAACAATTAAAGTGGAATAAAATGAGTAATCTTTCCCGAGAATTAATTGTTATTAGAAATAAGATCACCTTTTATAGGTATACGTTTATAGCGATGAGTCCAACATAAAATTATAAAAAGTGAAGAATGAAATAGCTAGTAACTTACTTCAATCATTCAAAACTTTATTTCTATTTGAACTTTTTAAATTAAATATTTTATAATTTTATAATTAAATATTATCAAAATTATATTTTCGGAATCAATAGTCTTTTTTATCTTCGATTAGAGATCTCACAAGCTATAGTTTTGATAAAAATTCTTTTTGTCGGTTTTTAAAAAAACACACTGTATATAATCACATATGATTTATGATCAAAGTTTAAAAATTGGTAAAGGATTGTAAATTAATGTTATATGTTACTTAAGATATTATTACAATTAAATATATATTCAAATGAGTAACTATATATAAGATTTGAAAGATGACATTTATTTTCACACATTATACCATATGATTAGTGGAATTGATATTTAATCACATGTGATTTTATAATTTTTGTATTTAATCACAAGTGATTATAATTGAATTAAATTTTATATGTGATGAGTTATTACCGATAGATGATAATTCACACGCAATTCAACTTGATATTTATTTTACATATACAATTACTCTTTAATGACAAGTGATTACTACTTTGATATTTAATAATATATGAATACCATTGTGATCATGTGTGACTACAATTTCATTTGTCAAATAAATTTTCATGTAATTTTTAAACTTATAGTCGGTAATGCAATTATTTACGTGTGACTATAGTTAGTTATTGTAATTTAGAATTTGATTTTCAATCAATATTAAATCACATAAGATTTAATATTAAGAATTTCAAACACTAATTAAAAATAAGAAAAAAAGTTTGTCAAAAATTATACAATATGTGATCTCTAATTAAAGAGAAAAAGACGTTTATTCCAACACTGTAACTTTTATAATTTATAAACATACAGTTTGTGTTATATTTAACTTTTTTTTTAAAGTGAAAATGAATATTTAAAAGTTCACCGGGAAGGAGGGTGTCCTCACTAATACGATGTTTAAAATAAAGCAATTATATTATTTTCTTTATTTTTTAAATATTTAATATCATAAATTAAACTTTTCTTGTTTATAACAAGGGTCAATTTTAATTCAGCATGCATGGTTAAAATTAATTCAGCATAACGACCTCGACATTTTGAAATACCAAGTCTAATTTGGCAATTGATTTTTTTAAAACAAAAAATCATCACACGGATGTATTTAAGCTAGAAAAAGCTAACTTTTATGCATTTTTACAAATGATGATGAAATTTGGACATATAAATTTATTATACTTAACTACAACTAAAACCGCGCGTTTTAAATATTCAACGACGAATATCAGGATTTATAACGATAGTATCAACTTGATAGTTGATTTGTTAAACAAATGGTGTATTTAGTTTGCCTATGAGGTGCTATGTGGAAATTACTTAACGCTTGACCAACGAACATATATAGAAGTTGTAATTGTGCTCCCGTATCAATTTAATCTATCGTTTTATAGTTCTATCTTTAAACAACCGTGTATATAATATAGAACCTTCTTATAGTCCTACTTTTTATTTTATGGAAATTGTTATTTTAAAATACAAGGTGTGTTTGGTTAGAGGATATAAAAATAAATAGTGAGAGTGATACAGATGCTGTTTGTTTGTTTAAGAGGTTAAGCAATCAAAATTGAAAGTTTAAACCCATAAATCCAAACCCACCTACGGGAGTAGGTTTCAATCTTATTCCCAATAAATGCTAAAATCTTCTTTAAATATACAAATTTAGTTTCAGATCCTTCAAATCAAACAATAATATTGATAATTATTTCATAGTTGATACTTATCCCCATTCCAAATCATACCATAGTACCATAGAAATTCGAAACAACAAACCAAACTCATCCATATATAATAATGGCTTTAAAAGTTAAAACGTACTTTATCATTCAAAAGTAAAAATTTAATATTGTATAGAAAAGATATCAGTTATCGGTCAAAAAAGTGTGTAAATGTGTATGCTATCTGCCGTGCTTGAGCTCATTCTTCTCTTCTCTAATAAAAGAGTCCACCGCCTATCTTAGTAGTCTCAAATAAGACGTGCAGATCTGCCCTCTACCCCGGTTACATCATTCTTTTCTATTGCGCCTAAAATATCTATTCTGCTAATATTTCACGTCTTTCTATTTATAGCTCTTATGGAGCTACATTGCAACAAATCTTCTTTTTCTGTAGCATTGCTTCTATGATCTTAGAAGTGCTGGCCGCCATGGCCCAAACGAAAGTAAAAAGACTTCTAGCTCTCATTAAATATAGCATGTAAAATGATATGTGATTGCATATAATATGTGAAATATATGTGAAATATATTGTAAATTAATAGAATACTCGCACAATATAGTGGTACTTTATTTCTAAAAGATGGTGTTACTTAATTTATGGACATGGATAATAAACATTGTTTTACACTTATGTATGGAAGTCAACATATCATATTCATATTGAAAACAATGACTTGGAAAGTGTTATACATGTTGTACGTAATGAAAGTGTGCCATTAGGCCTGCAATCGAAGCCGATAAACGAACGGATTTTGTTGTTTATATTCGTTCATTAGAAAATAAGCAAATGGTAACGAACAAAATATATAAATTAATCCACTTGTTTGTTAATATTTTAAACGAACATAAACAAACTTAAACAAACATATATATACATAAATTGAAGTATTGAGATGCATATTCAACATTGCAGAACGACTAATTTTTAATTCTGACATATGAACAAGATATATATGATATTAAATTATCTTAAGGTTTTATATTAATTTATTTACATTTAGATTAGATAAGAATGAGATATACAAATATGCATAAATTTAATTAAATTATAATAAACAAACATAAACGAACATATCAAACGTTCATGAACGTAAATGAACGAACTAAACATATGTTCATGTTCGTTCGTATAATTGAACGAACAACTTTTGTTCTCATATTCGTTCATATAATAAACGAACGGACGTAAATAAACATCCTGCCGAACAGTTCGTAAATTGTTCATTGAATGTTTGATTCGCTTACAGACCTATTAACCATTAGTAATTATACTTAACACTATATTTGAGTCAATCATATGAGTTTGGATTTGATTTATATAATTATTGGTCTATATGATTTGAAGTTAGAATGGTGAGTCTTGATATTGATATTTTATTTTTTAGAGTTAATTTTGTATATAGTAAAATTTGATACCAATTAATTAATATTTATTCTATTGATTTTATTAGTGTTAAGAATATGATAATTGATTAATTGACTTATTATTATTTATAAAGATGTGTAGTTATAACTTCCAATTTTATAATATATTTTTAGGAAAATGAAAACAAAGTACCATTAAATAGACCTTACAGGATGCTAGAAATTACATCGACGCTAACATGACCATTCATCCCGAGCCTAAATCGGATCTACAATTACAATAATGACGATTAACCTTAATACAACGATTCTAGACCCAAAATAAGGGTGAAAATTCAACAAATTAAAATACCACAATCGACATCCAAATAACCAAACGCAATATCACAAAGGGACCCTTGAAACAAGTTCAAAATGATTGCAACCCGACTATGACCCTTGAAATCTAAAAAGTAACATGCCGGAACCTTAAACCAAACAGTTGCGCTCATAAAATCCGACCGAATGGTGACAATGCGGAAAGCAGATATGGATGACCGAAATAGAACCCTCAAATAATTTAAACACCACTACCTAAATTGCTCCTCGATAAAACAAATGATCCCAACGGCCTATCATTTCACCTTCCAAGTGACGTCAAAACCAACCTCTATGCTAGACCTTCAAGACAACCTTCAAAAACTACCATATGCCCACAACCACCTCCAAAAACGACCTCACTGGACCTCAAACTGACAAGAAACAATCTCCAGCCACCTACTTTCCACAACCAACAAAGACCGAAAACCATCTCAAGTAAACACAAACATCAAGATACCGGAAACCACCTCCAACTCTTACTGCCCCTTGACCCTTACCGACCCACTAATATGAATCACAACCTAAACCCACCGATTCAATAAACAACCCAACACTTTGGAAGTAAGCCTGAAATACGACCACTGAAAAGTTTCACAAAAATTTGCC
This sequence comes from Logfia minima, assembly GCA_963921325.1. Classification (NCBI taxonomy): domain Eukaryota; kingdom Viridiplantae; phylum Streptophyta; class Magnoliopsida; order Asterales; family Asteraceae; genus Logfia; species Logfia minima. The sequence continues at coordinate 5,853,184 of OY992771.1, read as the reverse complement.
ACTAGAAAAACCATCGAATAATGACAACCTAAAAAACTTGTAGGAAAAATGACCCTTGAAAACTTACCAAAAAAACAAACCTTAATCTCAGCTGACCCTTGACCCTCCTTGAAACAACCTAACTACATCCGAACCACCACTACCAATCTTAACAATCAACCACTGATTTGAAAAATGACCACCAATTTGAACAAAAGATCATGACCTGACCATTGCTAAATGATATCGCCTAAATTAGACATATATATAGGGGCGATATCGATCCAATTTGTATATTATTTTAGTCATTTTACAATCTTTTAGTACTTAATTAGTCTAGTTTACTTTCAGGTTAATAATCGAGAAAAGATCGAAAAGATATGAAGAAAAGATCAAGAGTTGATGGATTTTTGCAGCTTTTGCGAGGCTCCACGGTTTTGGCCATAACTCCTTCGTACGGACTCCGATTGAGGTGATTTAAGTGCCCAAATCTCCGGAACTCAGAGGGCTATAACTTTCAAAAAGGGACAAATGAAAAGTACCGGCGGGGTAGGCCTAGTACCCGCCGGGTACTCATGAAAAATACCAGTTTCGGCCTAGCCGGGTACGGAACACTCATCCAGGTGGGAAGGCCATAGTAGCCATCGGGTACTTGCATTTCCAGCCGGGTAGAAGGGTCGGTTACAGCTTTTTGGCTTAAATTATACCCTAAACCCTAATGATCAAAAACCAATTGATTAGCTACGGATTAAGGACGAATTTGGGAGCATTTGGAGAGCTTTTGGGGACACCCTAAGTGATCTATTCTCTTGTAATCATCATAGAAGTTAGTATTTTTTTCTTTTCATTCGAATCTCCATTGTTTTATGTTTAATTCACTTTTGTAACCACATTATGAGTTATTCTTGGATTATGGGTATTTGTTTGATTGAACCCATGATTAAGTGCTAAATATTTTATGTTCATCTAGACTAATAACTCTAGATGTTGGACTTTTGATAATTATAATTGTTTATGCGTATGATTTGATGTTTAATTGTAGAACGATTTGTATTTAATTATTTAATCTATTTAATTGATGTGATATTTGTTTCAATGAGTGAAAACTCTTGCATTTAATATGACATTTACATGATTATGAATCTTGTGCTTTTGATTGGACACAATAAATGAATTGAATTAGGTTAATAGAATTATAGTATGAGTGGATCATATTTAGAGACATCTTATATGATTAGTAATCTCTAGGACACTAGGATTATAAAGATTAAATCATCAAGTTAATAGATTTGTTTGATCATAATTGGAATTAATTACTTGTCAAGGACACTTGCATTTTAGGATTTCAGTTAAACGATTGCATTGTGAAAACAAGTAATTTAGATTAATAATTCTTATACATTTAATACATTTCTAGTTATTGTCCAACTCTAGTGGTGAAATGTCTAGATGAACATACTTCTATCATTTGGTTGATCAATTGATTTACTGCTTTTCTTAGTTAATTAAATACCTTTGACTGTCTGTCGTTAAAAGGTAAATCCACTTTTAAACTATATATTATACAAATAACTCTCAAAATACATATAAACTGTTCTTGTGAGAGACTACCCGGTAGACTTATCACTGTTATACTACTATCCGATTAGGTACACTTGCATAGTTGTGTAATAGTTAGCTTTGACTTGTTTACTAATTTTATAACTAGATTAATACACATCACTAAACTGCCCAAAAACGGAAATACCTTGAAAGCCAACATCGAAAAATACCTTCCGGTAAAATGACCATGGAGACGACCACCGGCCGGAAAATAACAACCCTAACCTAACAACTAACTATTGTATTACGACGGATCACTGATAAACAAACCATAATACCCTTTTCTGAAAAAGGAAGCAGAATATCCTTGCCCGGAAAAATGAACTTTACAATCATTGTCAGAAAATTTACATAGATTACGATGCCGGAAAAGCAAATCTTGATACCCTTTGTCGGAAAACGAACCTTGAAACCATTGACAGAAAAAGCGGTCACTGGAATGAGATGGGAAAAGTATATACATGAGAATGAGAGAGATGAAGAGGCCCTCCAAACCGCCGGTCAAAGCCAACAGCCGAAGAGGGATAAATATGGAGCTGACAACGGTTTTAGGGTTTGAGTTTTATTAGAGTGAACTAGAGGAAAGTGTGTGGAGTAGACTAATTTCCAAATTTGTAATGTCAAACATTAATATGAATAAATAAGGCAAAGTAGTTTTCGATCTTTAAATAGTAAGTGAGTAAGGAAGAAAATGAAATTCTTTTATAAGGGTTATAGATTTTTCGTTTGAAAAAGAACATTCATTTCTTATGTGAAGATTAAACGGCCTGGTTACATTAATTGTATGAATACAATGAGACTAGAAGATTTAACATTACTTTCTATAATTAAGTGTTTAAATAATTAATGTCTAAATATTATTAAAAATGATTTTTTTTTTATAAATGGAAGTTTAAATGAGTATGAGTTTTTTTTGTGAGAATGAGAGAACCAATAGGAAAGCTCCATTTGGCAAAACCACACTTTACCCCTACGTTTTTTAAAACTAAATATCTCAAAAGTGGCAAGTCAAAAAATTATAAAAATTACACCATAAAAACTAGCGTTGTTTTCTCTTCCATTAGACATCTCACAAGGTTTATCTTTGATGATTTTTTTTTCTAGTTTTTTAGTGGATTTTGAAAACTGGTAAATCATATGCTACCAACAACTATCACATATTGTGTTACAACAACTATCACATGTGTTACAAGCGATAGTCGTTGTTAACACATGTGATAATCGCCAGTAACACATATGTTAGTCGTCGGTTACGTACGTGTTACCAGTTTCAAAACCCACCAAAAAAACTAGCGTTGTTTTCTCTTCTATTAGACATCTCACAAAGTGTATCTTCGATGTTTTTTTTTCTATTTTTTGGTGGATTTTGAAAACTGGTAAATTATATTTTACTAGCGACTATCACATGTGGTATTACCAGCTTAACCACTTTACTTTGAAAATCAAGCAGTTATGAGTTTAAGATTTTCTTGATATCATACCAAATACAATATGGAAATCGAGTTATTGCAAGTTTATGATCCTGCACATGTTCTCATCGAGTATTTAGAACATGAATTCAAGGAAAAAACCGATCAGGTTGATGATGACATGCTGTAGAGGTGCACAAAGCCCAGGCCGGGCCGGGCTTAGACCGCGCCTAAAAAAGCCTGGGCTTAGACTGGGCCTAAAAAGTCTGGGCTTTTTTGGTTTTAAAAAGCCCGGGCCTAAAAAAGCCCGAGTCGGGCTAAGCCCGGACTTTAACAAAATAACTAGGCCTATTAGGGCCTGAATGGGCTGAATGGGCTAAACGGGCTTAGCCCCGTCTTTTAAAAGCCCAGACCGGGCTTTTTCGGGCCCTTTTATTTTTTTCGATTAATTATCGTGTACAATAGTTTTAATATAATACTTTTAATTTGGAATAAACATAATAAATCAATTAAAATGTACTTTTATAATCAATCAAGTAATAATAGACTAAAGGCTTCTAATAATTACTTAAATCAACAGAAAGTATATATATGTTAAAATATCAAGGTCTTCAATCACTTGTCACTAATGTGCATGTAAAACAAATATATATAGATATGCATAACAAATATATATGGATATGCATAACATTTAATTTAGAAAAACATGGTGCTTAAATGAAAAAACCCATGCTTTTTTTAGTATAAAGCTCGGGCTTTCGGGCTTTTTGAAAAAAGCCTCAGCTTTTTTCAGTAAAAAGCCCGGGCTTTTCGGGCTTTTTCGAGCTTTGGGCTTAGCCTGGCTCGGCCCAGGCCCGGGCCGGACCGGGCTTTTGTGACTAATACATTTATATCTTTTTACATTTTTTCAATGAGTTTTTGGCCGAATTTGATATATATGAAACAATATACAAATTTGGGTGACCTACAAAATCGTTTTCAAATATGAGTGATCTACAAAAACAAAATATTACATTTAGGTGGCCTCCAAATATATAATCCCTTTATAAACAGTCATATAAGTTTCGTTTATTCAAATTTTGTCCCATTTTAAATATATTGAGTTTCTGAAATTTATACATTTGACCTTAAAGTTCATATAGCATAATTTGGTCTCTTTTCGGTTATATTAAGTTCTGGAAATCATCAAAATACCCTGGAGACTTGGAGTTAGGCTATATGCTATATTGTGGACAGATATAATGTGTAATTAACGGCATTTAATATTATGTGTTGTTAACTAAAAAACGATTAAAAAAATATAAATATTAAAATTTTAAAGAACCCAAAGTGTAAATATTAATAAAAGATTTAAAACTATAGCACCTTAACATGTGCGACTAACAACACATGTTATTCTCTTATTTTGTTTATCAACTATAAAAGCAAAGGTTTTGAAACTCGTACGCATATGAAAAGGCGACCTCAAAGATTATAAAAATAATATGACCCATGTATGTCTCGAACATGCGACCTCCGCTTTACTAGCACGACTTTCTAACAAACGGAACTAACATGACACATCGTTTAATTTTTCACAGCTACATATATTTTCATTGTTAAAATTGTATACGAAAGTATTTTTGTGTCGCAAAACTGTAGATCGGTAGTTATGAGCTGCAATGATTCATGGAAGACGAACAGCAATATCCCTCAGCAAAACCCTAATCCAATTTCGAACCAAAACCACAATCGCCCAACCGAATACTTCAAACCCAAAATTGGGTTCTTTCCTTGTAATAGCATCAATAGCCAAATCACTCTCCGAACCCGGAGGTACTCGTAACCTTAATCATGAATCAACTTCAATATCATTATCTGAATCACTTATTATTGAAATTCTTAAGCGAGACTCGCTCGATGTATTGAAAAAAATTGATTTTTTCAAGTGGTGTTCTGTCAGACATTTATACAAACACTCGGCGTGCACTTCTGCCCAGATGCTTAAAACCTTATGTATAAACCCTATAATTTATAAAAATGAGATTTTTGAGATTCTTGTTAACATGAATCGAGAAGGGGTGGTTCTTGATTCATCAACTTTTAAATTTATACTTGATTCTTTTATGAAGTTTCGTAATTTTGATTCTGTTCTAGAAGTATTGGATCATGTGGAGAATATATTAGATAGATTAAATGTTGATGTTTATAATTCCGTTGTTGTCGCACTTCTTCGTAGCGATCGTTTAAGTATGTCGTTATTTACATTTTTTAAATTGTTGGATTCGAGTACCGATGAAAAAGATACTTTTGTTGATGTTGGTGTTTGTAATGAGTTACTTCTGGCATTACGGAAAAAGGGTATGCGAGCGGAATTTAGAAATGTTTTTGATAAGTTGAGAGAAAAGAAGCGTTTTCCGGTGGATGTGTGGGGGTATAATGTATGTATTCATGGGTTTGGTAATTGGGGAGATATGGAAACTGCATTGATTCTTTTTAAGGAGATGAAAGAGACGAGTACAATTAGTCCTGATTTGTGTACTTATAATAGTTTGATTCAAGGTCTTTGTTTTAATGGGAAAGTGAACGATGCACTTATAGTCTGGGAGGAGTTGAAAAGTTCGGGTCACGAGCCCGATAGTTTTACATATCGGATAATTATACAAGGATGCTGTAAATGTTACATAATGCATGATGCTGTTAAAATATTTAGTGAAATGCAACATATTGGTTTTCGTCCGGATACTGTTGTGTATAATTCTGTGATGGATGGTTTTTTGAAATCACGTAAAGTTATTGAAGCTTGTGAATTGTTTGAGAAAATGGTTGATGATGGTGTGAGGGCTTCTTGTTGGACGTACAATATATTGATTGATGGGCTGTTTAGAAATAGAAGAAGTCAAGCCGCGTATGAGTTGTTCAAGGAGTTAAAGAAGAAAGGTCAGTTTGTGGATGGGATTACGTATTCGATTGTTGTGTTTCATATTTGTAGAGAGGGAATGGTTCAAGAGGGTTTGGAATTGGTGGAAGAAATGGAAGGTAGAGGTTTTGTTGTTGATTTAGTTACGATAACTCATCTTTTGGTAGCTATTAATAAAGAAAGCCGAAGGGATTTGACGGATAGACTTTTGAGACGTATAAAAAATAGTAATTTGATGCCAATGGTTTTTGAATGGAAAGCTAATATGGAAGCGTTAATGAGAAAGCCACAGAGTAGAGAAAAAGATTTCACTCCTATGTTTCCTGCGAAAGGTGATTTTGAAGATATCGTGAGTTTAATTACTTCACCTGAATCGAGTTCTAAAAGTCAAGAAACAGTTGACCCGTGGTCATCTTCACCGTACATGGATCACTTGGCTAAAGAATCAAAATCAGAAAATCCGCTCCTGCATTCATTAAGGGGGAAACGAGTTCAAGAAAAAGGTGCAGATTCATTTGATATTGATATGATGAATACCTATTTGTCTGTATATCTAACCAAAGGAAAGCTAAGCTTAGCCTGCAAATTGTTCGAGATTTTTACCGATTTGGGTGTTGATCCTGTGAATTACACTTATAATTCGTTAATGAGTTCGTTGGTGAAGAAGGGATATTTCAATGAGGCTTATGGAGTTCTTTCTGAAATTGGCGATAAGGTTGGTACAGCTGATGTGGCAACTTACAATGTGATATTTCAAGCATTGGGCAAGATGGGTCGGGCGGATCTTGCTGGTGCTGTTTTGAGAAAACTCACAGAGGGTGGGTTTCTTGATCTAGTGATGTATAATACTTTGATTAATGTATTGGGTAAGGGTGGAAGATTTGAGGAGGTAAATAAGATTTTTGAGCAGATGAAGAAGAGTGGAATAAACCCTGATGTTGTGACGTATAATACGCTTATTGAAGTTAATAGCAAAGCGGGTAGACTGAAGGAAGCTCATTGGTTCCTGAAGATGATGTTGGATGCAGGTTGTGCTCCAAATCATGTTACGGATACAACTCTAGAGTTCTTGGAGAAAGAGACTGCAAGACAAAAACAGAAACAGAAACAAAGGTGAGCTCTTTTGAGTATTGAAGTTTGAGATATGTAGCTTATTCAGGATATTGCAAGTTGAGGTTTTGGCTTCGGTTGTTCGTATGCCTAATAATTGGCACAAGGAGATATGATGGGGAAGTAATAAATTTTCAGAGTTTAAAGACTTTTAGAGTTTACAAAGGTTCTGACTTCTGAGGGCAACTGTAAGATTTTTGATAAAAGTTTAATCGTTTTTGATTGAAAGTAACCAACGAAAGATAAATTTGTGAAAACCATTTCAAAGTCTTGAAGGAATTGAAAGAATGGATGTTTATACTGTTATTGAAGAACCTAAGTCTGGAGTTGTTTATCAAAATGAAAAGAAAAAGAAAAAGTTTCTTCGATTTCGTGAACTTGCAAAATATTCTGATGGAACACTCAAATTGATTAAAGTTCATTTGGAGGATAAGTTAATAAGAGATAAAGATGCAAGACATAGAGGGATTGAGAAAGACAAGAAGTTAATTAATGAAGAAAGAGATATGATTGCCAATGCGATTTTAATTTGATAAATGATCGAATATACTTCAGAAACAGTATTCATCGATTCGAGAAACTGTTCTGTATTAGATCAAGACGAATGTTTGTGCGTCGTTGAGAAAAACCAAAGTTGATTCGGTGATTCTTTAGGAAATCTTATTTTGTGTGTAGTAATCAATGTATAGGTTTACTGTTTTCTGGATAAAACGTTTGATGCTTAAATGTAATATCATTAGATTGGAGTCTTGGTAATGTATTCCTAAGCATGTGGCTAGAGTATAGCAGACTTGGTGACGTGCTTATATGTTAAAACACTTTTAGACAAATATTCCAGTTTTACATTGAATTTCATTCAATTCATTACAATTTCATTAAAATCGATCCTAACAAAACATTGTTCTGATTTTGAGGTATTTGAGTGAGATTATTTGTTTATTTTGTTTATTAACTTCTCTAAACCCGTGTACACGAATGGTATGAATAAATATGTAGTTATTCATTTTAGAATAAATATACAAATTTTTATTTTTGTATATCGAGTTATGTATATTTCAAATCCCAATAAATATGTTTATTTAATTATGTTAAGTTTGGTAAAGTAACTCTACAAAATATAAAAATATCAACTCTTAAAAAAACCCGGTTATATAGGAAAACTTTACATCAAGATACATTTTTTAACTTTTTTCATCATATCTTACAAGTATACCAAAGCATTTTTATTTTATTTTTTATCCAATTACGACATATAACTAACATTGTTATATAGAAGTTCTGATTGCCTTGTAGTGGTGGTGGATGTAGGATTTATAGTGACGGTTGTCCTTATTTCTTTGAACCAATAACACCGCAAGTCGTATATAAGTAGCTATGTTGTTTTCTCATTCGAACAAAGTCGTGTTCTGTAACAAACGTACAACCTTTAATTCACTATGTAGCTCACGTACAGTCGTCACTTCACAATAAAAAGATAACTGTTTACAAAAGTTACATATAAATAACAGATAGATAGTCACAAGACCATATAACAATAAAAATAAATATTAAATATAAGTATGTAATATAATTGTTAAATATATAAGGATAAAAATAGATAATAAATTTAAATTATAATAAAAAATAAAAGATTTTGATTAAAACCTGCAACAATAATAATAGAGCTAAACATTCATGATAAGTCGAACAAATTGTAAAATTATCACAACAACGTAAATTAGGGTAAAAACAATGATATATACCTTTAAATAAATTAGAAGTAGGTTTTTTTTAAAAAAAAAAAGATGTTATATACTTGCTGGATGATTTTTCATTTTTCACGACCAACAGCGAGAAGTAGAACTAAATAATGAGCCTGATTTGAAGAAATTGGAAAAGATAGATGGATTGCAGGTGGATTATAGCAACGATGTTTTTTGTTTTTTCCTTTAATTTGATTTTAATTAAATATAATGATGTAAATAGATCTTTTAATAGTTTAAAGTATAAGGTTTATTTTTAAAATGAAGTGAAATAAAAGGACACTCAAGCTTGATGTCACGCATTCCATCACTTTAACTCTGAAGGTTGCTGACGCAGTATTGATTAGGGACCTCACACTAGCAAGTTGTAGCTTGTCGAGGCTTTATTCTTTTATTTCTTAATTCGCTTGAGGATCATTAAGCTTCCTCATTCAATGCGAGCTAACATGCTCTTGTAGAGTGACTTGACTTGTTATCTTCTAGTGATCTCCCTTTATTCTTCAGTAGTGACTGAGGTGTTTATTGTTTGAGTGAGTAAATGTCTTCTAAATTACCAATGAGCAGAATATACATAGTTGAGATTTATTCACTCAGTGAACTTCTTCTTCTGTAATAAGAGTTTTACTTTATCTTCATAGCAGTGACTAGGTTGACCATCGACCAGTGACCCAACTTATAATTTAGGAGTTTCAACTTCATCATTTTCTCTAGTGACTAAGTTGGTCAGTGACTAGTGACCCAACAGATAGCCCCCATTTTAATGCTATTAACATATTTGTGTGGTGTTTTAATCAATTACTAAGTTGATACCACATTACGAGCTTGGAGAAGAAGATCAAGCCTAAAGAGATGAGATGAAGAGCTTATTGCTGGACATATGAGCTGGAGACCTCATTGATGATAAGTTGATCTGAAGAGCTGAGCTAAAGAGCTCAATACTTGTTAAAAGCCTAATTATTGAAAAGTTGAGCTGAAGAGCTCATTTTCTGAAGAGCTCGATGACGAGCTGAGTTGAAGAGCTCATAGCTCATTGCGACAATATTTAACACTTGCAAACCTGCACACAAGTAATGAAAGTAATCCAAAATTTCCCTTGTTCTTAAGCCAACCAATCCCCTTTTTATTTATTTATTAATCTATGAACTCTTCTCGGTTCAAATCCAATAGTTCTCTTTGAGCGTGCTTCATCCCTTTGATTTTTTACAAAACATTGGAGCTCGGAATTTTGGAATTCGGAATGTTATATCGGAGCTCCAAATTCCTTAATTCAGAATGAAGCTTGGAGCTCATTCCTATTGACAAAAAGAGACAATTTCAACAATAAGATGTTGTACAACATGTAATAATGGTTGTATAATTGGTTGAGCCATTCTATCAAGCACTTGGTGTGCGTAACAGTTTTCGTCAAGTATGAGCAATGTTTTTAGATGAAATTTTCATTTTTAAGCATCTCACAACGAAACCGTCATTCAGTTCTTCACGTGTATGCGTTATGCTGAACAAGTTATGGACCTCAGGCCCTAAATGAGGTGTGGAGCGCTGCCAAACAAGCAATGGAGCACCGCCTGAACATAGCTCATAACGAGCTCGGAGCTCTGAGATCATAACGAGCTTAGAGGTTAATCGAGTTAAGGCAACAGAGGTTATAACGAGCTTGGAGGTCATAATGAGCTCAGAGGTTAGTCGAGTTGAGGCAACAAAGGTCATAATGAGCTCAGAGCTCGATGTGGCGCGAGTGTTCGGAGATTGGAGATCAGCCAACTGTGGCACGAGGATAAGCTCAATCGAATGTACTTGGAGTGCAAAAATAGCAAGGAGCTCGGAGTGAGTTTAAATTAAAAGAGGTGTCATCAATCGAATGTGCTCGGAGTTCGGATATCAGCCGAACATGGCACTGATCCGGAGCTCTGCTAGACAAGCACGGAGTTCTGAGATCTGCCGAACGTGGCTCGGGCATGAAAAACCCATGTACAAATCAATCCTTAGCATCTCGCTTCCAAATCATGTTTTATATGGCCAAAGCTATTTAGACCAAAAAAATAATTACTTGGACCAAATATAAAAAAAACAAAACAAAAGTCGGATGTTGATGTAATGTTTTTTTCAAATGTTGAAATTAACAATCTTGAGGTGGGGATACTATTATCACTTATTATTAACTAGTACAGTGTCTGTGCATTACAACGGGTAAATATATTGTTTCGTTTTCAAATATAAAACAATTATTTAGATGAAATATGTAGATATCTATTGTTTAAAGTTATAACTGTTTGATTATATATAGTTTATTTACTCGTAATAACGCGGGATTACACATATAATTTTTAGTAATTGAGTCATTCATGTAAAGACACCTAAATTTTTATATCAAAAAATGAAATAAAAAAATTCGTCAAAAATATATCATGTGAGATGTCTAATCGAAGAGAAAAAAACGTTGATTTTTATGATGTAATTTTTTGACTAACCAATTTTAAGATATTTAATTTTAAAGAATGTGGGAAAAAATTGTGTATGTGGTATAAAATTTGAAGATTTAACATATACAATGTTAGAATTGATATAAGGGTGTGTAAGTCAAATATGATAATGTATAATAAAGTATAAATTATTAAGGACAAATTTTAGTTCTTAAATTTTTTAAGTAATTTACAAAGACAAATTTTAATACATAAAATTTTTAGCCTAATAATTTTAAAGGCAAAATATAATCCATTGATCAAATACAATTAACATTTTAGTCCTTTGACCAAGTGTATTACGAATCTAATCCACCAATGATCGAAACTCCTACGGTCACTTCGATCAGGAATTTGTTTTCAAAATGCAACCGTTAATTACATTAGTCAAATACTAATTAATTCAATTAATTATTAACTAATCACAAAGTCAATATTATTAAACATTTTAAAGGAAAAACAATAATGATTAGATCGAAGTGAGAAGGGTTCGATCAACAATGGAATTATGACACGTCGACATGCATGATCGAAATTTTATAAATAATAAATAAATGCAGATCGAACTTGTTGCTGCCATTTATATTATAAAAAGGAAAATAAATTATTTTAGAGGCCCAATTTTTCATACTTGGATCGAAGTTTCGATCTCCATTCTTTGCCACTCATTCATGCTAACTATTTATATTTTAGAAAGGAACATAAATATTTTTAGATACTTGGATCGAAGTTTCGAATTCCATTCTCAACTGCCATCATCCATGCTTTTAGTGATTAGCCTTCCAAGAATTTTAGATATTTGGATGATTTGTACATCATACACTCGATCTGCATTTTTTTTTTAAAATTCCGATTATGCACGATCGAAGGTTCGATCATGCATGTCGACGTGTCAAAATTCCATTGCTGATCGAACCCTTCTCACTTCAATCTAATCATTATTTTTTTCCTTTCAATGTATAATAATATTGACTTTGTGATTAATTAATTGAATTAGTTAGTATTTGACTAATGTAATTAACGGTTGCATTTTGAAAACAAATCCCTGATCGAAGGAGTTTCGATCATTGGTAGATTAGTTTCGTAATACACTTGGTTAAAGGATTAAAATGTTAATTGTATTTGGTCAAAATATAATGATTAGCCCTAATTTAATACGAGAGTATCTTAATTTAAATAGCAATTATTTAATTTAATAGAGAAGTCAAAATATCATTATTATAATAAGTGATGGCGGCGGCTGTCGGTGCAAATAGCATCATCCGTTTTATATTCATCTGACGTTGTTGAGATTTTCGGATTTAGCGTACACAAAGAAACCAAATTATTTCAGTAAAATGAAATGTGAAAACGAGTGTTGTACTCATGCTTTGGGTACTTGTACCCTTTCTCTTTGTTTTCTTTATAGAAATAACCTTTTGGTTGAAAGAGAGAACATCTTTTCTTTTGAAGAGAGTTTAATTAAAAATCAAATTGTACTAAAAGATCTTATCCACTGTTTGTTTTTTACAAAACAATAAACAAGTGTCGCTTTTGATTCTTCAAATGCAAAATCCCCAGATGAGTCAACATGTCAATTAAACTAACGTAGAGATTACTTTACTTAAACTTGAAGTAATCATTAATTAACCCGAGACAAAACCTTTTCCATCGGACTAAACACTCGCTATGAATGTTCAAATTTTTTAACAAATTAGTTTATCACTCTACTGCTTAACTTTGGATAAATTTTAAACTTTAATTTAATAATTTTAAAGTCTTTTTCAACTGTAACTCAATTTTTATCTTTAAATATAAAAAGAGTAAAATATTTTTTAATATATTTTTCTCTATAACAAAATTCTTTTATTCATCAACTTTAAAAATATAGCTCTATTCATTATTATTTTACTTAATTTATTTTTAGATAATATTTTTTTTAAAAATGTTGAGTTTATATTCTTTTTAATTTTGTTCATAGTTATTATAATATAGAGAAGTGTCATTATAGTTTTGTTTGGTATGATAATAATAGTAAAAATTGTTATTTTTAATTTTAATATATCTATATTATTTTACAAAAAAATAATATCAAAATAATTATAGTTTTATTTTTTATAATATGAGAATTAATTTAATGTATATATATATATATATGATGTATGACTTAAGTTTGTTATAACAAATTTTATAACTTTATGATTGTGATATACAAGTTTATAACTTTTGACTGTGATACACAATAAAAGTTTATAGTGTGTATTACATATTAAAAAAAAAACATTTTATCACATATTAAAGAACATAAAATTCTAATAGTTTTAATATAATTTTTGTATCAAAAAACTTAGTTAATTTTAAAATTAAAATTAAAAATAAAAATATTCAATTTCATCGTTATTACCGTAACAAACTAAACTATTTGAACCTTATCCTCATAGTATAATATGATAGATATTTATTTTTTAATATATTTATTTTATTATTATTTTGTTTTATTTTATTTGTTAATATTATTATATGATAGTATATTTATTTGTTAATATATTTATTTTATTATTATTTTGTTTATTTTATTTATTAATATTTAATTTTAAATAATATATTTTATTATTAAAAAATTAACAATATTAAAGTTTGATTAATATCGGTTATAATACCAAAAAATATTAATTAAAATTTGTAGAGGCTGAATATTAATTTTTTATATAGAGCAAACTTGATTTCTCCCTGTTTTAGCACTGGAGCCTTCAAAGTACCATTGGATATTAGTTTCTTGACTAAACAATTTGCTTTCGGGCAATCAAACATCTCACCGACATCCTTTTGAGTTCTCTGATCAATATGTACAGCGTGCTATCAGGGGTGAATCCAATTGGGGGTTTTGTTGTTTGTTTGATGGGTGTTTCTGTTTTGTTTTCAATTTCTGTAATTTATAAAGATTTTACAGTAAATAGCAGCATCTCGATTGATGTTGCTGATGCTAGGTTTCTTGATGTGTCCCCACCTAGAGGTATACATACATACATACATACATATATCTATTTTATATATACATTTTCTTTCTTTTTTTCTTTTTGGGTTTATAAATTTGAAAGTATACAATTGTGAAATTTCTGTAATTTTTAAAGATTTTGCAGTAAATAGCAGCATCTCGATTGATGTTGCTGATGCTAGGTTTCTTGATGTGTCCCCACCTAGAGGTATACATACATACATACATACATACATAAGTATTTCTATTTTATATATACATTTTCTTTCTTTTTTTCTTTTTGGGTTTATAAATTTGAAAGTATACAATTGTGAAGAGTTAAGTACAAGTGACTGTAGTAATTAGAGCTTATGAGTGTTAATTTTTAGTATAGTTTAGAGGATCTAATGTTTGACTTTGACCATGAACTATTAGAGATTGTTAGGTTCACGGTGTACTAATGATTCAGTTTGCGTGTAGCAAAAAGGTTTTTCGTGACTTTAATGTTAGTCTTAGGTTTGATAATCACACAAACAGTTAAGTGTAGAGTTGACCGACAGCTGGGACGATTAGATCAGGCTCCATATTCGACGATTATTAGTGATTTTAACATGACCATACTGAACGGTATCAGTATCTTATGTATCGTGTAAATTTATGGAATAGAGTATCTTTATAAAACATTAACGGTGGTTATTTCCTAAACGTCTTGTTGTGTCACAAATTAGTGGTTAATTTGGTAAAATAGTCAAGTTCAAATTACTGATAGATTTTAAGCAGCAGTCATTTAATTTAAGCATTTGATCAAATGCTTTCCCAAAATGTATAATGAATAGCAGTTTGTCGAAATCTTTGTGCAGTGTAACTTTAAAGTCGAACTATTTTGTTAATATTCTTTATTTACAATAGTTTTTTATTTGTAAACTAGATTTGGGTCCAGAAGGAGATTCGTTGGCATCATTTGTGAAGCACAAAAAGAGGCTACATTCTTCAGGTTTTGAGCATGATGACAATAAGCTACTTAATGGCCTCCTTTCTAGTCAGTTTGATGAAGATTCTTGCCTTAGTAGACAACAAATAGCATCATATCGTAAAGTATTGCCATACAAGCCTTCTTCTTATCTTATTTCTAAGTTAAGAAGGTATGAAGCCCTTCACAAACGTTGTGGACCCTACACAAAGTCCTACAATCGAACCGTAGCGAAATTAAGGTCTGGTAGGAGGGCCAAAGAAAGCGCGAATTGTAAATATCTGATCTTGGAATCGTTCAGTGGGCTCGGGAACCGAATTATGAGTTTGGTGTCCGCTTTTCTGTACGCTCTATTGACAGATCGTGTTCTACTTGTTGGTCGTGGAGTTGACTTGGATGATCTCTTTTGTGAACCATTTCCAGAATCTTCATGGTTTCTTCCTCTCGACTTCCCAATATTTGATCAAATCAGGAGATTGAATCAGCAATCCCCTGAATGTTTTGGTAATTTGTTGAAGATGTCAAATAAGTCATCAACATCACTGTATGTTTATCTTCATCTGACTCATTCTTATAATGATTATGATAAGCTCTTCTTTTGTGATCAAGAACAAAGCTTTCTTCAAAACGTTTCGTGGGTAATCATGAAATCTAATCAATACTTCATCCCGTCCTTTTTCTTGATGCCATCCTTTGAACAAGAATTACATTTACTCTTTCCAGATAAAGAAACAGTTTTTCACTTTTTAGGCACGTATCTACTCTTCCCCACGAATCCCGTTTGGGGACTTATAACAAGTTACTATAATTCTTATTTAGCACAAGCAGATGAAAGAATTGGGATCCAGGTCAGAGTTCTTCACAACTCAGATGGTTACTTCCAGTATTTTCTAGATCTGATACTTTCTTGCTCTTTAAACAATAACCTGCTTCCGAAAATCAACCCGAATGAATCCTTTATCACTTCACCTGGTAATCAAAAGTCAAAAGTGGTTCTTTTAACTTCTTTAAGCTCGCGTTACTTTGTGAAAATAAGAGACATGTACCTGGGACATTCAACATTGAGTGGTGAAGTTATTAAAGTTTTTCAACCGAGCCACGAAGAACAGCAACAAACCGGCAATAAGATACATGACAGGAAAGCGTGGGCAGAAATGTACTTACTGAGTTTGAGTGATAAGTTAATCACGAGCTCAGGATCAACTTTCGGCTATGTGGCTCAAAGTATTGGAGGGCTGAAGCCTTGGATCTTGTACAAACCCAAGAAAGGAAAAACCCGAAATCCAGCTTGCACGCATGCTATTTCGAATGAGCCGTGCTTCCATTATCCTCCATATTTTGATTGCAAAAAGAGAATCAGGACTGATACTGGTGCAGTAGTCCCTCATGTTCGACACTGTGAGGATCGGAGCCATGGTCTGAAATTAGTTAATCCAAATGTTAAAACATAGTTTCTTTTTTTTTCTTCCCAAATATTTCCGGATGTATGTTCTAGTGGCTATGCAAATTTCTACTACGTACAAACGTTTCCGGATGTAAGTTGTACCTGAGTGGAGTAAGCCCTGTTTATGTTTAATATATGATTATAAGCAGATTGTTGTGATTTGTGTTAGGTATTAGAAGATTGGTGCAGTGATCTATACATTTGATGTTTTTGTTTTCATATCCAGTTGTGGATCATGTCATCATGATAAAACCTACAACATGAATATGAAAAATGAAATGAAGATGCAAATAGTGGAAAATGTGCAACGGTTTGCAACTTCACGGGTAACCAAGTTCCCATTTATTTTGTACTACTTTTACTTGAAAGAATCAATTTTAACTCGGGACGAAGCCATCTCCAATGGACCAAACACTCATGAATTAGAAGTGTGCAAAACATTTAAGATTTAGTTAATTACTGTACTGCTAGGCAATTTTAATTAATTTCGGACTTAATTTTGGGCCCATTGAGTTTTCATATATATATATATATATTAAACAGTTAAACGGATGAGGTTTTTTCTGTTCAGATTATCTAGGAAGACGATTATTTTTTCTCAGATGTACATGGGGTATCCCGCGACAGTTTCCGAACCCTTTTCTTATCCACCCCAGGATGTGCAGTCAATGAGGTTTTAACCTGAGACTTTTTGCAAAGATATCAGGACGCCAACGACTAGATCATCTTAGTAATGATTTATATATATATATATATATATTAGTAGTAGTTTATTACTATACTACCTAAACTTAAACTAATCAGTTTTAACTTGAGACGAGCTCATCTCTAGTATTAATTAAAAACGTACGAAACTTTTAAGAAATTAATTTATTAGTGTACTACCCAGACTTTTAATTAAATTTAGACTTAGTTTTGGCCCTTTATTTCTTGAATAAAGATTTTCCTTTCGGGCTAGATTAAAATATAATCTAACATGAATCAAACGTTCAAACATATCACTGACACCCTATGAAATTATGATCAAGACGTACAACGTGCTACCTATTTAAACAATGCATCATCAAGCCATATCTCTTAAGTTCACAAAACACCAATTTAATCATCAAAATAATTCAACTATTCGCGATGCAAAAACAATGCCCGATGATAATTGATATCAGTAAACAATTTTGACGTCATTTCACGTCGTTCTGTCTATGGTAGATATGAGAAGATTGCACAAGAATTCAAGTGATCGACCCAACATTTCGGATGAGAACCACGGTGTATCACGTGATCAGCATCTCAAATTCGGGTCGAATCAGTTGACACTAATTGGGGCTTTTATTGTTTCTATTTTGGGTCTTTCTGTTTTGTTTTCGGTGTATGTCATTTTTAATAATTTTGCAACAAATATCGTTTGGTCATGTGCTGATGCTAAGGTTCTTGATGCAGCCCCTCCCAGGGCCAGAGGTATACATATCGTGAAAGATTCAAACGATAACCATAAAAAGTCATAAGAACTTTTAAAATACGTGATTTTTCTCATGTAATTTTAGTTCGTGCACAAATGTTTTATGTAGATTAATTTAGAAAAAAAGCTACAGATTTGAAAAAACACAAAATACCTTTTTAATTTAAGATACTTTATATGTCACGTGCATATGAACATTTTGACCCATTTGCATTGGAGTATTTCATCGAACGTATAATTTACATCATATTTTGTGATTTTGAACTATTATTTTTCACCTATAATATGAACATAAAATTATTTAAATGTAATTTTTACACATCTCATTATCTCATCATATCATGAATTTTTTTATCCTTTCTATTAAAATGAAAAACTTATAACCCGAACCAAATATACGAGACATGCAATCACAACCTACTAATTGATGGGTTCCTCTAATATCATTAGCTAGAGCAAATTTCATCTGGTCATTATGCGATAAATTACGTTAGTTTGGTAATTTACGGTTGTACTGAGTCATTAATGAATTACCCTACACTTACACTTAGAGGTTAACACACGTACACGGTAAATACTTAAGAATCTGAACGAAAACTCCACTAATTTACACTTTTCTCGTGTACTAGAGTTAGGTCAAGAAGACAATTCGTTGGCATCAGTTATGAAGCACAAAAAGAAGCTACATTCTTCTGGTATCAAGCATGATGACAAGCTACTTAATTATAGCCTGTTTTCTAGTCAATTTGATGAAGATTCTTGCATCAGTAGGCAACAAGTATCATCATATCGTAAAGAATCGCCATACAAACCATCCTCCTACCTTATTTCTAAGTTAAGAAGATATGAAGCTCTTCACAAACGTTGTGGACCCTACACAGAATCCTACAACCGAACCGTAGCAAAACTAAGGGTTGGTAAGAGGACCAAAGAAGGCTCGGATTGTAAATATTTGGTCTGGGTACCATTCAGTGGGCTCGGCAACCGAATTTTGAGTTTGGTGTCCACTTTTCTGTATGCTCTATTAACAGATCGTGTTCTACTTGTTGATCGTGGAGATAACTTGGATGATCTCTTCTGCGAACCATTTCCAGAAACTTCATGGCTACTTCCTCTCGACTTCCCACTAATTGGTCGACTCCAGACATTTGATCAGAAATCACCTGAATGTTTTGGTAATATGTTGAAGATGAAAAAGACCTCATCATCATCACCGTTTGTTTATCTTCATCTAATTCATGATTATAATGAGCATGATAAGCTCTTCTTTTGTGATCAAGAACACAACTTTATTGAAAACGTTTCGTGGGTAATCATGAAATCTAACTTTTACTCCGCCCCGTCTCTTTTCTTGATGCCGACATACAAACAAGAACTACATTCCCTTTTTCCTGAAAAAGAAACAGTTTTTCACTTTATAGGCAGGTATATACTCTTACCCACGAATCCCGTTTGGGGACTTATAACGAGGTACTATAATTCTTATTTAGCACAAGCAGATGAAAGAATCGGAATCCAGGTCAGAGTTTTCGACCCCTGGGTTGGCCACTTTAAGTATGTTCTAGATCTAGTACTTACTTGCTCTTTGAACAATAACCTGCTTCCAAAAATCAACGCGAATGGATCTTTTATCACTTCACCTGGAAATCAAAAGTCAAAAGCCGTTCTTTTAACTTCTCTGAGCTCGAGTTACTCTGACAAAATACGAGACATGTATTGGGAACATTCAACATTGACCGGTGAAGTTATTCAAGTATTTCAACCTAGCCATGAAGAAAGCCAACAAACCGAAAATAAGATGCATGAAAGGAAAGCATTAGCGGAAATGTACTTACTGAGTTTGACTGATAAGTTAATCACGAGCTCTTTTTCAACTTTCGGCTACGTGGCTCAGAGTCTTGGTGGGTTGAACCCATGGATCTTGTACAACCCCAAGAACGGAACAACCCAGAATCCAGCTTGCACCCGTGCTATGTCAAGTGAGCCGTGTTTCCATTTTCCTACGGATTTGGATTGCAAAACGAGAACCTGGACTGATACTGGTGCTGTAGTCCCTCATGTTCGACGTTGTGAAGACGTGGGCTGGGGTCTGAAATTAGTCAATCCAACTGTTAAATAGTGTCACGTACTAATAAGATTTCATTATTATTATTATTACTTATAGTTTCTTTCTGCAAATGTTTCATGTTGTATCTTCTTACTAGCTATAAAAATACATGTTCGGTTTGCGCTACTTCTTCTTCTTCTTTTTTTGTGGGTAAAAGACCACGGAGAACCTTGTAAATATTGATGAGTCCCACATTTTCAGCTTGAACGGCAAAACTGCAAAACAAGCAAATAAGTTATCTATACTTGACTCCTACATTAAAATTCAAACTCAAGACGACATCATCTTCTCGGTTTGCGTCTACTGAGATTACATATATATGTTATTTAGAATAATCGTGCTAGAGAATTGTAATCTTCTTGTAGGCCGACTGCCGGTGACCGAATTTCATTATTAAACAATCAAATTTTGTTGGTTACTTAAAATAACATTACCAACGTACCATGGTCGTGAGATATACGCCCGGTTAAATAAATAATACCACAACTATATATATATATTATAAGAGAATGAAAGATTGAACCTTCTTTTCGGAAAACAGAGTGAAATTGTTATTTTACGACCATCCCACATTTGAAGAAAGATTTATTTTTTTCCACTAAATTTCTGGGTAATTGCGACACGAGAACTCTGTGGTAAAAGTTAAGCATGTACGGACATGCGTGGGAGCCGTACTACGCAAACAAGAAGGGAAATGGCTACCATTTCTACTTTGTTAGATTCATGATGCTAAACTGGTAACCAGTAAAGCAAATGTTAGAAAAGACATACATACTTTATTACTTTTGTCAATTTAACCAATTAAAAACTTGTGTTATTGAAAAAGTCACTCAGGTTTATATAATTATATTTACATGTTGAAGTCATCGAAACTTGATAAACCAGTTGATTTCAATGAACTAATGTTTGTGAGCAAGAATGTTGCAACAATTCATTGTGGAAACACTCCCCTCAATATGAAATAGTTAACATTTGGATTACGGTTGAAATGCAGATGATTTTGGTGGTTCTATCTGAAATTGCTGAAGAGAGTAAGAGAGAATTTTTGAGTTTATTCAAATATCGATAAAATTTTAACATCATATTTAATGGTTTGTTGCTTACATTATTAATAAAACTGGTGAGATGGCCCGTGCGATGCACAAATTTTATTAAAATTCGATGTTTTCATATACATATTTTGATCATTGTCGCTACTATTAATCCTATATGCTTACTAATGCCAGCAACATAATGTATTTCAATTTTTATGCCCATCATTTTAGTTTTGCTAAAACAACTTTATATTATAGATTACGAATATTAATCATATTTTTTTCTTTGAATATTTAAATCAAATACGGGTATTGTTTTCAAATGAGTGTTAACCTACATAATGTACATTTTGTAACTTACACATTGTCAATTTTTAATTCAATAACAGTTTATAAAATTAATAATGAATAAAATAAAGAGTTAAATTATCACAGACTGTATGTATGAAAACTGGTGTTGTTTGATGATGATTAAAGATGATGTTTTTAAAATATGATACTAAATTTGGTATTTAGACATGTAAGAATTATAAATAACATTGTATTGGGAAGCATCTCTGATGTATATAGATTGTCATTTTTGATTTAGTTATATTAATCTTATGTTCTAGTTTAGATTTAGTATCTAATATTTAAATAAAAAATAAAAGAATAAAAGATATAATCGTGAATCATACATAACTGTAGTTTGAAGATATTTCTTATTAATAAAACTTCATTTGTTATAATCATTTCATAATATATTGAAAAGTAGTTTGAAACATTTACATGTGTAAGCAATACTTACATTAACTTTCATGTCGTTTAATTAATTTTGAGGAGGGTTTTGTTGCAATAGAAAAAAGTTAGACCCGTACAATAGAAAAAAGTTAAAGTTTAGCGCATTATGAAACAATTATCCCTTTATTGTTTAATCATCTAACAATTTAATTCTAATAAAGTTAATTTAACCTTAAAACTTTTAAGGTAAAAAAAATTAGATCAATTTAGTATTTTAGGTATTTAAGTTTCTATGTGTATCAATATTATCACTTTATTTTATGTTAGGACGTTGTATTACAGAGTAATAATAATAACGTTGATACTTTAAAAGTTAATAAAAATGTATTATTTAATTTTTTTATTTGTTGTCCACATATGAATTTAGTATCAACATTTATTATTTATTACAAAATGTGTATGACGCATAAAACTTGCTTTTCTTGTTATTTTTTGTAATGATGAATGTAATATTAGAAATTAAAGATTATGTAAGCACTCATAACTTTTCAAAGCCTATTTTTTTAAAATTTAATATTAAAATGAGAAACACAATATATCAACATCCATAACTCACAATATTAAATAAACAAATAAATATGATGCACTAAAGAATTACATAACTTGTGATTTTCACACATTAATAATAAAATTCAAATATTGATTACTATTATTAATAATGTGAAGACTAAAAAATTATAGAATTATCATTATAGATAGATTAGGATAAATTATTATTATTGTTTTATATTGTTTATGATATAAGTATAAGTATAAGTATAATAATAATAATAAAGACTAAACACTTATTTATTACACATTAATTGTTTTAAGAACTCAAAAATTATAAGATAGATGATAAGTAAGTTACATATCTCAGGATAGAACAAAAGTAAGTTACTGGTTTATAACATTTAACCTAAAATCAGTTAGAAAAGCAGGATAAGTTAAAAACATTGAAACAAAGCCCAGTATATATCTAAGTTTGTAACTTGAAGCCCATACTTAGGCCGTGGGGTAAATGAGTCATTTGACCATAAAATTCAAAACCCATTTATTGAAATGGATGATTCATTATCTACAACGACCCTAATCTTAATTCATAATTCCAACGACCCTGACCCTCATCTTAATTTAAGCCATCCTTAAAAAGTTCTCCGTAGAAGATTCTATTTATGATACAAAGTGAACTTGAACTTTCTTATCAAAAGTAGAAGATTTTATTTTAAGTGATATTGTTTAAATTTTAGTTATGCGTTGTTAATTGTAGTTCTTGCATCTTGATGAAACTTAAACACATTAGTCTCGACTCTCAACATCAGTGTTGTGACGTGAGGACCAATTTAGCAAATAGGTCATATGTTCACCAAAAGGGTTAAGAGTTAAGACCTATATATTGAAATGAAATTGTTAGTCCTTGTAATCTCAAACATTGTATTTATTCTTTTATTATTAAAATAATAATAATAAATAAATAAATAAATAAGTAACGAAACAAATTAACAATCAAATTGAAATGCATTACTTCAAGATGTTGCAAGCAACATACCTACTTTGATGTAAACAAGATTATTATTAGAGATATTCTAAATGAACATTATAATATTTTTGAGATGTATGCAATGTGTGTCAGTCTCATTATTTTTTATATGTGTATATATATTAGTTACATCACGTCGTATGAAGTGTTCAACAGTATACGCTTATTATTATTACATGTCTTTAGTGGCGAAAGATCAAAAGTCAACGATGAAACAAGGAAGGAACATTCAAATAAATACAACCATATCTCATTACAAATAATTAATTATATAAATTACTGAAAATAAAAAGCACAATCACTCACAATATATATACCTACGTTTTTTAAAGTTCGTATAATATCAACATCACAAATCAGCAACGATTTCTAATGCATTTTTTTGTGTGGGTATAGGTATGTGTAAATAACGAAGAGTATTCGTTAATCTCGTTTTCTTTAGATATAAATAAGTGTCAGTGAAATTTTTTTACATTTAGTTATAATTATAATTATAATTATAATATAATTAAACTTAAAAGAAATGCTACTTCTTAGTCCATTAAACTTTGATCCTTCAAAAACACAAAGCAATCATTTACAATATATGAAATTGTTTTAGATTTTAGAACTTACTATATGTTAAATACATGCAGGATTGCAAGGAATTTTCCTATAGCTAGACTAGATGATAAGCATACATACATACTAATTAATATAAAATATATTTATATTATAATAATAATAATAATAATATAGTAGAATTTAAATACAAATATTTATGTATCATGTGACACCATCTAATTCAATCTCGTGATTTGATTCCTCTAAATGGATATCGTGAAAGTCAAAAGAATTAAATAATTCAATTGTATCGTGAAAGTTATTGCATAAACCTAAATTTATTACGCTCTCTTGGTGTTATAGAAATCCGTAAGTAACAAGTGCTAATTTTATATTATTTTATTTTCGATAGGTTCATAATTTCCTAACAACGACCGGTGGAAGATAAAAATAGTAAATCAATGAATAGATCTAAAGGAGAACGTGAGTGCATATATCTTATTAGTATCAATACATATGAGTCGTTTAAATAATTAAAATAAATATTAAATTAAAAAGTTATACTTTTTTATACAGTACTTTAAATGTCATAACTTAATTATATTAATCAATGATTATATTTTTTATAAGAATTATATATGACACAATTAGATTCTTTTATCCATGCAATTGTCTCAAAACTCAAATCAACATTTATTGAGTAGTGATTTTAGTAATCATCTTAAGACATTGATTAATTAAGAATTTAAGATGATAAATGATAACTTTTATTTATCCTTATTACTAATTGAAAGATTTAAGAATATATATATATATATATTCGTTGAAATGTTGGAGATTTTTTGACACCGCAAATCTTATCGTAAACTTATAACTTGTTAATTGAAAAGGTTGAATAAAATTACACATGGGATTCGAAATGTAAGTGGAAGTATTTGAAGTTATTTTATTTATCTAAATTTATTTTAAATAATGTTAGTATAATAAAAGTATGTTATATTATTTAACTGAATTGAATGAACGTAGATATATTTTTCTTTAATATGTATGTATTATATAATGCGTATATAGTTTCTCTAATGATACTTTTATGTAATATTGTGATAGTAGTGGAACAAATAGGTAACATTAATAAAACCTTTAATTTCATAATTAATTACGGGATTTAAAATTCATTTTACAGGGTTTAAAATTTTAAATTAATGAAAATAAGGGATCTGATTGCTTAATTTAAATCTTTAAAAATTGATGATGTCATTTTTTTCTTAATTAGTCATTTTGAAAAAATTAAATAAGCTTAGTGATTAATTGAATATTTGATAAAATAAAATTTTTGTTGATGTATATGTTAATTTAATAAAAGTTAATTTAAATTAAAGAAAAGTTACATGAATTTCTATGTACATAAAAAAAAAGAACTAATGTGAACAACCAAAAATTTATAAACATAAACGTAACACAAAGAGATAATATAAATATATATATATATATATATACTTATTGGTGATTTGAATAAAGTTACGTAAAAGTCTGAAAGAACTGCTCGAATAAGAGTAGATATACATTGATGGTCTAAGAGATAACAATAGATAGTTAAATAGATACATAAATATAATTATAATAAAATGTAGGTTATTCTTTTGATTGAAATTGAGTTGAAATTGCAATTTTAAATTGAATATACATGATGTCATAAACGTGATTCGTATATTATTTTTTTATGCATAAAATGTTTAACGTAACTTTTATTGATATAAGTACTCATTTATCTTTTGTGGACAATACAAATGTATGAAATAGATATTTTAATTTTTTATTAAGATATGATATTTCCGTTAACGGTTGTATAATTTAAAAGTTTGGGACTGTAATTTTGAATAGAGCGAAATAAAATGACTTAATTGACAAAAAAAAAATTAAATTAAATGATGATGTCATCAAATCCTATATTTACTCAATTTAACAAAATTAAAAAAATTTATTGACCAATTGAATATTTAACGATGTAATAATTTGTTTTTTATATTATATTTATAATATAAGATTAAGATTAATCAATCTATAATTTGATAATAATTCTGAAACCAAAATTAAATTAATAGATTCCAAAACTTTTGTTGATTTGAAAATAGCCACGTGTTTTGTCATTTCTTATTCTCATGCATTTTTTTTATATCAACTGTATTTATTAAGTTTGGAATTATTAAAAAAATGATAATAAACCTCGATGTATACGTTGGGGGCTCCAACCCGATCCAACATATTCTAACATAATCAATTTATTAGATTGACTAACTCTAATTCAAGATAATTGTATTATAATGGAATATAATTAAGCTGAAAGGAATATACAAAGAAAATACATTATGGTATTTTATGCGACTGGTACGAGTAACGGTTTCGCGAGTACTAGAGACTTTGATTTCCACCACTAAAAATGAGTTATTTAAAAAACATAAAATATATATATATATATATATACTAGATTTAAATCTTTGTGATGCAGTACGATCTAAATAATATAATATTTATAATATAATATTTATTCATTATAAATAAATAATAGATGATCATAATTTGAAATTATAAAATTGATAAAAAAAAATTTAATAGCTACTTTTAAAAAATTAAATAATATTAATATTTTTAAATTTAATATAATTAATTATTTCAAAAAATTTTAAATTCTTAGATTGCTATTTTAAAGGAATTAAATAATAATATTAATATTATTAATTTAGACTTAGTTTTGGCACTTTACTTGACTAAACATTTTGCTTTCGGGCTAGATTAAAATATAATATAATCTAACATGAATCAAACGTTCAAACATATCATTGACACCCTATGAAATTATGATCAAGACGTAAAACGTGCTACCTATTTAAACAATGCATCATCAAGCCATATCTCTTAAGTTCACAGAACACCAATTTAATCATCAAAATAAAGTCAACTATTCACGATGGAAAAACAATGCACAAGAATTTTGACGTCATTTCACGTCGTTCTGTCTATGGTAGATATAAGAAGATTGCACAAGAATTCAAGTGATCGACTCAACATTTCTGATGAAAATCACGGTGTATTACGTGATCAGCATCTCAAATTCGGTTGGAGTCAGTTGACACTAATTGGGGCTTTTATTGTTTCTGTTTTGGGTCTTTCTGTTTTGTTTTCAGTGTATGGCAATTTCGATGGTTTTGCAGCAAATACCGTTTGGTATGGTGCTGATGCTAAAGTTCTTGATGCAGCCCCTCCCAAAGGTATATATAAGTACACATATCATGAAAGATTCAAATGATAATCATAAAAAGGTTATGAAATATAAAAACTTTTAAGATACGTGACATGTAAATTTTACACATCTCATTATCTCATCATATCATGATGAACTTTATTTATCCTTTTTATCAAAACGAAAAACTTATAACCCGAACCAAATTTAATGTACATACAGTTTCAAATGAGACTTAAAATCAACTTATTAGTTGATGGGCTCCTCTAATACCATTAGCCAGAGCAAATTTCATCGGGTCATTATGCCATAAATTATGTTAGTTTGGTAAATTACGGCTGTACTGAGTCATTAATGTAAGTTACCCTACATTTACGAATCTTAACAGAAAACTCGACTAATTTACACTATTCTTGTGTACTAGAGTTAGGTCAAGAAGACGATTCGTTAGCATCAGTTATGAAGCACAAAAAGAAGCTACATTCTTCTGGTATCGAGCATGATGACAAGCTACTTAATGATGGCCTGTTTTCTAGTCAATTTGATAAAGATTCTTGTATCAGTAGACAACAAGTATCATCATATCGTAAAGAATCGCCATACAAACCATCCTCTTACCTTATTTCTAAGTTAAGAAGATATGAAGCTCTTCACAAACGTTGTGGACCCTACACAGAATCCTACAACCAAACCGTAGCAACACTAAGGGTTGGTAAGAGGACCAAAGAAGGCTCGGATTGTAAATATCTGGTCTGGGTACCATTCAGTGGGCTCGGGAACCGAATGTTGAGTTTGGTGTCCACTTTTCTGTACGCTTTATTAACAGATCGGGTTCTACTTGTTGATCGTGGAATTAACTTGGATGATCTCTTCTGCGAACCATTTCCGGAAACTTCATGGCTACTTCCTCTCGACTTCCCACTAATTGGTCGACTCCAGACCTTTGATCAGAAATCCCCTGAATGTTTTGGTAATATGTTGAAGATGAAAAAAAACTCATCATCATCACCATTTGTTTATCTTCATCTAATTCATGATTATAATGATCATGATAAGCTCTTCTTTTGTGATCATGAACAGAACTTTATTGAAAACGTTTCGTGGGTAATCATGAAATCTAACTTTTACTGCGCACCCTCTCTTTTCTTAATGCCGACATACAAACAAGAACTACATTCCCTTTTTCCCCAAAAAGAAACAGTTTTTCACTTTATAGGCAGGTATTTACTCTTACCCACGAATCCCGTTTGGGGACTTATAACGAGGTACTATAATTCTTATTTAGCACAAGCAGATGAAAGAATCGGAATCCAGGTCAGAGTTTTCGACCCCCGGATTGGCCACTTTAAGTATTTTCTAGATCTAGTACTTACTTGCTCTTTTAACAATAACCTGCTTCCACAAATCAACGTGAATGGATCTTTTATCACTTCACCTGGAAATCAAAAGTCAAAAGCCGTTCTTTTAACTTCTCTGAGCTCGAATTACTCTGACAAAATACGAGACATGTATTTGGAACATTCAACATTGACCGGTGAAGTTATTCAAGTATTTCAACCTAGCCATGAAGAAAGCCAACAAACCTCAAATAAGATGCATGAAAGGAAAGCACTGGCAGAAATGTACTTACTGAGTTTGACTGATAAGTTAATCACGAGCTCTTTTTCAACTTTCGGCTACGTGGCTCAGAGTCTTGGTGGGTTGAACCCATGGATCTTGTACAAACCCAAGAACGGAACAACCCAGAATCCAGCTTGCACCCGTGCTATGTCAAGTGAGCCGTGTTTCCATTTTCCTATGGATTTAGATTGCAAAACGAGAAACTGGACTGATACTGGTGCTGTAGTCCCTCATGTTCGACGTTGTGAAGATGTGGGCTGGGGTCTGAAATTAGTCAATCCAACTGTTAAATAGTGTCAGGTACTAATAAGATTTCATTATTATTATAACTTATAGTTTATTTCTGCAAATGTTTCATGTTGCATCTTCTTACTAGCTATAAAAATACATGCGCTACTTCTTCTTCTCTTTTTGGGTAAAAGACCACGGAGAACCTTGTAAATATTGATGAGTCCCACATTTTCATTGAACGGCAAAACTACAAAACAAGCAAATAAGTTATCTATACTTGACTCCTACATTAAAATTCAAACTCAAGACGATATCATCTTCTCGGTTTGCGTCTACTGAGATTAAATATATATGTTATTTAGAATAATCGTGCTAGAGAATTGTAATCTTCTTGTAGGCCGATTGCCGGTGACCGAATTTAATTATCAAACAATCCAATTTTGTAGGTAACTTAAAATAACATTACCAACGTACCAAGGTCGTGAGAAATACGCCCGGTTACATAAATAATACCACAATTATATATATTATAAGAGAATGAAAGATTGAACCTTCTTTTAGGAAAATAGAGTGAAAATATTATTTTACAACCATCCCACATTTGAAGAAAGATTTGGAAGGAAATTAAAAACCTCCCGTAGTTTCCCTTCCCATTTAATTATTAAAAAGGCTCGAGTCTATGATATATCGACCATTAATATGAATGATTCATTTTTTCCACTAAATTTCTGGGTAATTGCGACACGAAAGCTCTGTGGTAAAAGTTAAGTGTGACAACCCTTAAAATACGGTTAATTCCGTAAATCATTGTCACGTGCATTTAGGCTAATTCCCTATTAAATTAAAGTGAATTCGTTTTATCAAATAAAGTCTAGCACAAAGCCCGCGTTTGCATACAAGATGCATTGGTGATTATTGAAAATTTTATGAAACAATCGGTAGAGACCGAAATACACGAACGTTGGTGATCTATTTTCGAAAATATCATAAATCTATTCAATAATATAGTAGTTATTATTATTGTGATAATTATGCTACTAAATAAGCATATCAACCTATGAAACTCAATAAACGTTCACCTGAACTAAGAAACGTGCAACGACGAAATAAATTGTGAATTTAATCGAACGAGGTATCGATAAATACTTGAACATTAGTATAATTAATAATAGTTAATTACTGTTGTCATTCTAAGTTATTTCATAACGTTACAAATAATCGAATCAAAGAATATACGAATTCGATAAACGCGAAAACGTAGAGATTTCGCGTATAACAACAAACGAAGTATCGGCAAATCAATCGAATACTATTTCAATTAATTAACAACATTATAATATCCTAATAACCTTAATCTATTCTAATTAACCCTGATCTACATTAATTAATCCTAATTAACCTTAATCTCGCGATTAAAAACCTAACTAATTGAGATTAGCACCTAATGACTAAAATATCTAGACTTAATGTGATTTGGAAAATCACAAGTGGGCCTCCCCTTGACCAAAAATATGCCCAAAATCCCCCATAATCACCCCCCTAAAACAAGGAAACAAGAGCCCATGCTTCCATGTCCCTTACACCCTTTAACATTGACTTATGCATATCATTCTCCACATTTCCAAGCAAGAAACACACACTTCTCTCCCTCTAAATCTCTGCTGGAAATCAGCAGCCCTCCCCTCTCCTTTTTCTTGTTCAAAACACCTCCATACAACCACCACTCACCCACCATTCCTCCACCACTCAACCACCTTGAACCACCATGAACCACCACCCCTAAAACACTCATTTTACACTCTTTTAACTCACAAATACATACAAAACTCAACACCATCTAAATTCCATGTTAAAATAAACTAAACATATGGGTTTGAAGCTAGGAAGTCATCCACAAAGAAACCGAAACCTTCATCTTGCTCAAAATCGCCTTTTTAGGCTTTGTAAGGAAACTCTAACTATAAACTCTTTAATTCTTTCATTTAAATGTTTACATGATAGTCAAAATATGTTAGATGTTCACTCAAACTAAAAACAAGCTTATAAACATGTATTTGTATGGATTATAACAAGAATGTGTTAAAAAGAAACAAAACAAACTTCAAAACAAGAGTTATAAAATCGGACAGAAACTTTGGTCCACTTTGGAGTTAAATAACTCGGTCAAAACTTAACCAAATCTAGTTTTTCTTGAGTCTAAAATCAATTTTAAAGAGTTACCTTTCCAACCCAACCGGTTTCATAATTTTTAGACAAGTATTGGTACCTCAAAACGAATTTCTAAGAAAATGTGTACAATCTGTTCCTTTGTGACAGAAAATGACCTAACTTTGGAAGGTCATAACTCTCAAACCATAGATCTAAATGAAGTGATTCTTTTTCCTACAAGTCACATATTGTGTTACCTTTCAAAGTAGTATGATTACACTCTGTGAAAGTAAGTATAACTTCGTGTACAAACAGATCTTTGACCAACTGTCCAGAAAGGGGTACTGTTGGACCTTTGTGTAGTATTAAATAGGTTTGAACCCCTTAAACGTGACCAAAAATTATGAATCTTATATTTCTGTAAATCTAAGACATAGAGGAACATGGGGTAAAAATTTCATAATAATCTAAGCTCGTTTGACTAGTCAAAGTCGTAGCAAAAGAAGGACTAAAAAGTGGACAGATTTGAGTAAAAAGTGACAAAGAAAAACTAAAAATGACTAAAATGAAAATATCCATAAATATAGGGACTGAGATGTGTAAATAAGTAAATAAAATAATATTATGATTTAATATGAAGTTTAGAGTATAAAAATCGAGAGTTGTATGATTAGATATCGAAAAACCGAAACGTTGAGCTTAAAACGGAAAAATCTAAACTATGGGGATTAAAAGGATAAGATTTGTAAGTAGTGGACTAAGATAGTGAAATTTGTAAATTAAAATATACTAAAGTGAAATCTCTAGCTTAAAGAATTGAAAACCTAACTTATACGGTCAAAATCGGAGAAACCGTGCGGTTTAACCCAAACCGACAAAATATGAAATACAAAGATTAAAACTATAATTTTGAGAACTTTAGGGACTATTATGAACCCTCTAGAAATCATGGAACTAAATTATAAGAAATATAAATTGAATAACTATTAGTGTATAAACCGAGAAATCGCGAAAACGGAATTATAACGAGTTAAATAGTATTATAACGATAAAGGTTATAAAAATGAATTATAAAAGTTATAACGATATTTATATATATACATGTATAAGTGTATATATATATATATATCGGCTAAGTATCACGACGATATTATTAACATACGATTCCCGATTTAAAAGCCGATTTAACGAAATCCTAAACCTTGAATCAAACACTACCGACACAATTATATATATATAGCTTATGAGAGTTATAACGCTATTAAAAAATATATATGTATATATATATATATATATAGAAATATGTAGATATATATATGGTCTAAGTATCATTATTACGTTATAGTAACGTACAACTAACGACTTAAAAGCCAACATAACGAAGTCGAGAACTTGAGACAATATACGATGAAGACAACGTATAAATAACGAATCAAAATCAATAATCTATATATTATGACTTATAATATGTTAAAAGGTTGATGTAAATGATTTTACTATTTTGAAAACTAAAAAGATCACAATGTGTCGTTTTTGCCATAATGGCCTTACATGATATTCAAGCCCGTCGATTGCATATTTAAACCTAGTTGAGTGAACAACTGGCATAGACCGACTATTGAGTCGTCTACATTTATTGATTTAAACTCTTGCGTTTATGGCGCTAAGAGACTTTGATTGGGCATTTTATATAAATTGTTTTGCTAGCACGCTCGGACTCAGGTGAGCTCACAGCCCCATTTTTTTTACTATTTTTATTGTTTCCAACTTGGGGTGAAAAACATATAACTGAATGTATGCGATTATTAAAACCTGACATTGTATCCTTATGAGCGACTAAGTTGGATAAGTTGTAGTGCCGAAGGCCTAGCATGCAATACTATAACCATTAGTTAGATGACTCTAACCACTGAGTATACAGATAGTACTATCGGGTTTGACAAGCCTATCTCAGTTTGTTTAAAGTTAGTCGCACTAACCTGCGACTTCGTTCGCGTGTTCTTGCGGATTAGTATACTTAACCGGTCCAGGCAAATGTTTCATCCATTGTTGTGTTGTGGTTTGGTTATAGGCTTAGTTCGGCATATTAACTCGTCGGTTTAGCTAACCCTCGGGGGATCGTAGTCAGAGGTTTTGATTGATTTAAATTGAAAATAATCGCACAATAGGCCTTTGTTGCCATTTTGATCTGTTGATAAAATGTTTATAAATAATGGTTTATGATGGAGTCATTAAACCTGTGAATTCACTCAACAATTATGTTGACCTTTTAAAATATGTTTTTCAGGGGAATTAGCTATGCCGTAAGACACATGCATATTTGGGACCGTACCTGCCACGATAAATTAGGATGCCATGTTTTAAATTTGAACAATGGGATTAATTGACTTGTAGTCTTATTTATGAAATCTCGAAACTTGTAATTTGTTGAAAACAATGTATTTATAACATTGCTATTTTGACGGCTTAATAAGCCGTAACATTTGTAAAATAATTATTGGCATCCTAATAATATAGATGTTCTGCGATAATCATATGCTCGAGGTAATGTTATTCGATCGCCGTCACGCCCCAAAAGCTTCCGCATGATTAACTATAAATGTCAAATTTGAGAGTGTGACATTAAGCATGTATGGACATGCGTGGGAGCCGTACTACGCAAACAAGAAGGGAAATGGCTACCCATTTCTACTTTGTTAGATTCATGATGCTAAACTAGTAACCAGTAAAGCAAATGTTAGAAAAGACATACATAATTTATTACTTTTGTCAATTTAACCATTTAAAAACTGTTGTTATTGAAAAAGTCACTCAAGTTTAGTCATTGAAACTTCATAAACCAGTTGATATCAAATAAGTGTAATTAAGACAAAATTAAGTACACTGTGCAAGTAAGCAATGACTTAGATTTAACAATATATATATATTGAGTTGGATATGTTAGAGCACACAGAGTGGCACAGAACGCGCATATTTCCCATCGAAAACGCCGTTTCCCCACTCCCGGGCAGCATTCCGGACGCCGTTTCAGGCAGCGTTCCAGACACAGCGTCCCCCCCCAGACGTTGTGTTCTGGATTTTGGTTTTTTTCTTTTTTTTTAATCCAACGGTTATCTGTAAAATTAAAAAAGAATTCATAAATAACGGATATATAGCCCTTTTTTTAAAACCCTATTTTCTATCTATCAATACAACACATCAAAACACTCTTTCTCATCTACAATACACTCAAATACTCAAAATATTCTACCATTCTATATAATTCAACTCTTTCTCATCTACGACACTCTCAAATATTCAAAAACTCCGCCATTCTATATAATTCATCACCATGTCGAACAACCAAAACAATCCATCTAACCTACAATCTCAATGGAACCCTTTTCAACAATATTCATCACCAAACCTGCAATCCAACATACCTACTTTCGGCACTCCATATACACCCACTTTTGGCACTCCGTATCAATCATCATCCTCTCAAACACCTCAATTTTCATCCTAACAATTTCAAGCCTTTCTAATGTGGCAACAACAACAACAACAACAAACACCCATCACCCAACAATCGGTTGAAGACGAGGTCCCGACACCCACATCCCGTAGAAGTAGAACCAAAAAATGAAAACAAGTGGTGGCGGAATCATCACAACCGAGATCAAAAAAGGTTTTCACCAACGTGTCCGGTTGGGAACCCGCGGACGAGCTTCGGTTGGCCCAAGTTGGGTTGGCATTTCCGAAGATTCAAACCGAGGAAACGCGCAAACGGGGGACTCTTTGTGGTATCATGTTATGAACGAGTACCAAGGCCGCAACCCTCCCTTTACCCACACCAAAGACGCGTTGACATCAAAATGGAAGAAACTCAACGCCGATTGTCAAAAGTGGGGAGGCATATGGAACCGGCTCAACTCACAACGAAGAAGCGGCGAAGATGACAACGACTTTCGGATCCCGTGAACTTCTTAAAGGTCCGCCAAAACTGGTTTACTCCCGATCCCGTTGTAGTCGGACGACGAAACATTCCAAAACGCCGCGAGATGGTTCACTTGGACTACTTGGACTTGGACGAGGAATCGGAGGACAACCTGAATGCCGCGTTATTCGGTAGTGATGCATTCCAACGTCTACGGGGAAAAACTAGGAAAGAAAAATCCCAGAAGACGACATCCAGTTCCAACTCTTCTACTCGCGCTTCATTTGACGAGTCTCTCGCCGGTACCTTTGAAGGCATCCGTTCCGACAAACAAGCCTACTATCGGAATAAAGATTTGGAAACACAACTTCGGATCTTGGCTACGTCGACGGACCACTTGTCGGGACGAGACAAACAAATCGTAGAAAAACAAAAGGCGAAGATTTGGGCAAAGTTGGAATTCGACGAACCGGCGGACGAGGCACCGGAGGACACTAGTTCGGGAGAAGATTGATTTTTATTTCTAGTATTTGTTCTTTATTTTAATTTTTAGGACTTGTAATCTTTATTTATATTTTTAGGACTTGTAATAGTTATTTATATTTTTAGGACTTGTAATCGTTATTTTTATTTTTTATGAACTTTTAATTTTTAGGACTTGTAATTTTTTATTTTTATTTTTAATGAAGTTATTTATTTTATTTAAATTAATTTGTTATTTATATGTATTTATTACATTATTCGAATTTTCTGACAAATAAAAAAATCAAAAAGAAATTCCTGAACATTATTCTCACTTCCCTTTTTTTCAGCAACAGTGTTTCCGGGGAACAATGTGACGAGGAAGTCACCACCTCTTGTGCTCTTAAGAAGAGATTTTGTCAAGAGAAGAAGAAGAAGAAATGATCTTGACTTTAAATTTTATGATCCAACGATTCAAAATATTTGATGGTAAAATTGTAATATTTTGCAATTTGAAGTCCTTAGTATTAGAGAATACAGGAATAGATACGTAAACTTACGACAAAAATTAATTGAAACAGTTCAAATAAATTATATTCAAAATAATAGGAAGATTTTTCTCCGAAACAAGTTCGGGGCTATTTTTAAAACCGTTCACATTCTATTACTTAGTTATTTTATTTATTAATTTATAATTAACTACATTTATTCTATTACGTATTTTATTCACGTGAATCAAATATTCATTAGTGAATTCTAAATGAAAATATTGTATTATAGCACGATTGAATCGTAGTTTAAAAAAACTGAATTGCAATATCGAAACAAATGAATCACAAATTTTAATTATATTGAATCATAGTTGTAAACTATTGATTCGTAGAAGAATTATATTGAACTATAGATGCCTTCTACCTAAAATATAATCTATTACATATTTTTTGTCCTTCTACCCAAAATATAATCTATTACATGTTTCTTGTCGATAGTTATCAAACTAACAAATTTTGTTGATGGATTTATGAGTGATATAATGTCATTATAGTATTCCTGAGAAACTTTTTCCATCTTTTCTTAATTATTTGTTGATTTTCAAGTATTGTATCCACCTGTACATGCATTATTTTGTACGGTTGGAATTAAAATATTTGTAAACCATCGAAAATAAAGTACCAACATTCAAAGCTTAGAATCGATCAACTGATACTGATTTTAACACACGTACAACTATCAAATCATACATGCAAATTAGAATCCTTTGTATTGATTTCAACATCGTAAATCTTTGAAAAAAGTTCGGATCCTTTGACTTGACGTGATCATATATGTATAGCTGTAAGGTGATAATCTAAAGGGATAGACTCTTTATACAAATAAAAATTTCTTGATTTACTACCTCAAATTTAAAGCAATAATTTTATGATGATTAGATTGATATGTTGATTGGTTTTTGATGATGTGACTTATTATAATAAATGAGTACAAATAATAATTTGTAATGAGTATTATAAAAGACAAAAATAAAATTCTTAAACTTTTTTAACTTTATTACTTCTTTTCATCTTTTTTAAACTTAACTAGTTTTAACAAAAATATGTAATTTTAAATTTCTTCACAACATGTAATTGATTATTTTTTTTTTATATTTTCATATTCTTCAAATTTTAGATGTTATTTAATAATTTAAAAATAGTTCAAGATACACGAAAAGCGATACAGTGAAAACTCTGTAAATTAATACTCATGTGACCACTTAAATTTATCAATTAAAAAGTGATTAATTAATCAAGTATTATTTAACACCCTATTCTCAAATTGAGACCTAAAAAAAAATATTTTAGAGAGTTTACTTGTAACACCCACTCTTGTGGCCTAGGGGTAATTTGGTAATTCTTTAATTTTATATTTAATTATAAGTTTATGTTACATTAAAATGTCTATTAGATTGGAAAGTTAGATTAAGGCCGAATTGTTAATTGTGTCACGTAAAATATTAAAAGTTTTAAATTAAAATAGTTGTCGGTAAAATAAAATAACTTGTCTTGCAAACGGTTTTTTGGTTCCAGACAATAAGCCAAACAAGGGATTAAAATTCACCAACATTTGAGTTGGTAGGTGATATAAATCACCAACCTTTTTCCTATTATCTCATTTTCACCAACTTGTTTCTTCAAATTCTCTTTCAAGGTTTCTTTCAAAAAATCACCAAATTAATATTTAATTGAGAGAATTTCGAGCTTCTGTGATTCCTTGTTGTACTTGTCTTCCTCATCATCTTGTTCTTAAACCCAATTGTAAGCATTTTTCTATTTTAGGGTATAAACTTGAAATTTGGTCAAATCCTTGATTAGGTGTATAATTGAAGCTTGAAAGATGTTATAAGATGTTATTTGATGTATATATGGTGTGGGAAAGCTTGATAGATGGTTAGGAAACCGAAATTTTGAGTTGGATGAAAAATAGTTCGTTTTTTTGGGTAACAGCGGTTCAGTTCGCAATTATGAGTTCCTGCCCAGCGAACTGAGTTCTGCGAACTGAGTTCTTGTAAATTTTAAAAGTGCATAAGTAAAAGGTTATACTTTTAGCGACCAAATTTAACAGATTCTTATTAACTGCGGATCGGACTCTTATTAACATATTCTAGATTTCAAGGGTCACCTGCTTGAATTAATATGTTATAATAATGTTTCGAAATTTGTTAATTGAATAAATAATTAAACAAACGAATTGTTATAACTTAATATAAATTGATAGATGTAAAGCGGTTATAACTGATAAATTGCAACTTGGT
Organism: Logfia minima; assembly: GCA_963921325.1. NCBI lineage: Eukaryota > Viridiplantae > Streptophyta > Magnoliopsida > Asterales > Asteraceae > Logfia > Logfia minima. Next base: position 5,814,772 of record OY992771.1, on the reverse strand, counting down.
GATTGTTTGCCATTTGATACTGAGTAGTGAAATATGTTATACGATTATGGAAAGAGTTACTAACTTCTTAATTATTATATTCTCATATCAGCAGAAGACTCAGTAATATAAGATCTCTGACTGTGGGATGAGACAAGTCAGGTGAGTGGATCTGCAACTCATGATTTGATTTAGTTGTAATGGTGTGATTACAACAAGTAACGTAGATATTGATAGACTGTCTAGTCAGATTTATGATTGTGTATTTGCTTGTTATGCATATGTGGCCTTCGGGCATTTGTGTTATTCAGAGGTCAATTGTTATTGGACTTGGTATCTATTGTGTTCAACACAGGTTCCAGACACATGTGTTGTTGCTGGAAACTGTGTTGTTGTGTTGTAGTGCCAAGTTATCGGTAAATCTTGTATGGACCTATACAGATTGCGATAAGCGTTACTTGAGGGCCACCGCGGCTGTAGGGTTCCTCAGTAACCACCGATCCTCTTGAGTTTATGTGTTTTCGTGCTTAATGTAAACAGATTGTTATGCTAAGTTGAGTTATTAGTTGTATATTCATTCACTTAGCTTCGTGCTAATCCCACCACTTCTCTTCCTGCAGGTTATGTTTAAGTTGTGGGTTGGGCAGGAAGATGGTCTATTGGAAGGAATGTTTGACATGCGCTTTAACTGTGATAATTATATAGATGTTTTATTAGTTATCATGTATGTAGATTTCGAGAACGATAATATATGTTTTGTTTCAGGGATATTTAAATGTTGTAAAACTCGCGAAAAGTTGTGGTCCTTTTTGTAATATAATATATAATATTATTTAATCCATCGCTTCCGAGTCAAATGACAAATTTAACCCTGAAGTAAATTGAGGGGTGTTATATTACTAATTAATTGAGTATTAATTTATCGAGTTTCTACTGTATATTGTAAATAAATGCATACATCAAGTTTATTTGAAAAAGCTAAATTTACTGGAAAAAATTACCGAGTTTACCGAGTCATTTTGGGTTTTGGTTCGAACCAAACAATACTTGATTTTTTGAACATATATACATAAGACGCTAAGTTATTTCAGATCGATTAAGTTTATAATTTAATAGTTTTAATTTCATACAATAACCTTATTTTAAATTCATACACCACAACTACATATCATTTAAATAAATACTATGTTACACGGTTTCATAATGCGGAGTATATAACATATTAAAATATGCACGAGTTTTTAATAAAAATAAATAATAAGATAGTACTTCAAAATTAGGTAAAAATGAAAAATGAAATTGAAGTTAATACTCCCTAGTAGATATTGTTTAATATTGTTCCACATTCTATTTATCAATGAAATCATTATCATAAAAAAATCAATGAAGTTAAAAATTAATCAATGCACAATATGCTAAAACAGTATCATAAATGGGATATTATGAAATGTTTAACATTACAAATGAAAAAAAGATATACTCCCTCCGTCCCTAATCTATAGTTCATGTTTCTATTTTTGGATGTCCCAATTTGATTGTCCACTTTTAAAAGTAAATTGGAAATTAATTAATTTTCCTTTATTGCTCCCTAAGTATAAAATATGTAACATAAAAAGGCGGGTAAAAATATGTAGCAAAAAGTAAAGTATAATGATTATGATTTATTAAAATGTGTGTTTCTTGTCTGGAGACAATAAAATTGAGACCGAGAGAGTACTAAATACATTTATTATTGTAAGAGATCGATTAATATATATGTTTATATATACAAAATCATATTTTATTGAAAATCAAATTAAATGTAACGGAGTATGTGACTAGATCATTTAAGTTAAAAGTTAAAAAAAGCTATTTCAAATGTCTAATAATTTTATTCTAGGTTTTTGATGTTTAAAATTTAATAAAACAATTTTATTTACTTTTTATTAATTAAGACAAATAGAGAAGTGCGTGGAGGTGCGTGTAAAATGAAGGGGGAGCAGATAGGTTGAAGCCTATAGTGTCAACTGCATTTTGACTTTGTGCCACTAAAGTATTGAGTAATTACAAAAATGCCACCGAGTTTATTTACATATAACTGTTACAAAGTTCGAAAAATAAGAAGGTACGTCAGATATTGTTTTTTCTCAGTAAGTTTAGTACATCCCAATCTAAACAAAACTCATCTGATATCATCAGTGATACGAAAGTTACATTGTGTAATGGAATCTGTAAGTGATTAATTATGACAACAATTTGAAAAAAGAGACGTAAAGTTTTGTCGTACATTCGAGTAAAGAGACAGAGATAATAATAATCAATCCCAAAAATATGGCTCCTTATTTCATGCAGTAATATAAAATTGTTATTTAGTTTTAACGAAAAGTTTAAAACGTAAAATTACAGCCTATAGCTACTTCATCAAATATACCATATATGCCATGTCATGAAATGTAACAGTTTTGATCTGTTGCAAGTCTCGAATTTACATGTTTAAACATTTTTTAACACGACAAAAATAATTCGATAATTTAATCGATTCAAAATATTGTTGAGCGGCTAAATCAACATGTAACATTATAAATTAGATAGGACTTTTCTAACATTTACCTTGATCAGTATTAGCAAAGTTTTGACAAGCACAGAACCTGAATAGAGAAAGATATGGGAAATGAAATTAAATCCAACTGGAAGAATCATTTGGGTAAAAGTTGAGGGAATAACAGCCTCAACATGGTAGTAACAACATAGCTCGCAAGTGAGGTTGGCAGGACACTTAGTCATGTTTTCTCAATGATTCATAGCCCAACAAAACTCATGTGTGACAGTTGAATGCACAAAATACTTTAGAGGGTCCCAGACTAACAATTTTGTTTTATACTTTTGTCAAGCTGGTGTTGGTGGCAAAGAGACGAACATGGAGCGAACCAAAATGAGATCAATGGTAGGTGGTTTGGGGCTTTTGGCCGCTTCCAGATTTAAATACCTTTTCAGGTCTTGAGGATTCGGCTCGAATAAACAAATAAGGATTTATATTGGCTTCTCAAATAATTAAAAAACAAACTTGTAATTGGTTGATCAAATATAACATTGACAAGAGTATTTGTTTCATTTTCATGCTATTTAACAAAAACAATACAACTTTAGAGAAAAATTATTGTAAAATCATTTTTTTGGTAGTAATATTAGGAATAGACATTTTTATGTTCAACGTATATGTATACTTTCTTGCGGAAAAAGAAAAAGTTATACCAAAATTGTTAGAGTTTTATTCTCTTTAATTTTATATTGATTTTTATAAAAAAATATATATATACAATACACACTAAAAACTTTATAGTGTGTATCACAAAAATTAGTTGTATATCACCTTTAAAATAGAAATAAAATTAGCTCATATTAAAGGGCATAAAATTCTAATAATTTTGATATAGTTTCTTTATAAAAAATTAATTAATTTTAAATTTAAAAATAAAATGTTCGTTCTACCGTTAATTTTTTTTTAAAAATAATTACCATTGAAAAATGGCTCTAATATATATATATATATATTTATAAAAAAAAACTCAATTCTCCTTCTATAAATACACAACAACAATTTGTACAATGCGCTACATACATACAAAATCACAAAGCGACCGGTTAACGAAACAAGGAGTTAAGCAAGGGAACGAGGATGATTTGACCAGCGAATGAAGTGGGTCAACTTTTTGTCTTCGGCCAGGTTAAAAGGATGTCAACCAGATGTCTTAACAACTTTTGTAAGTATATATTTTATCTGTATTTGGAGGAGTACTTGAGAAAGCCGACGACTAGTGATATTGCCCAACTATAAAAAGCACACGAAAAGCAACATGGTTTCATTGGAATACTCGACAACATTGACTGTATGTATTAGCCATGGAAGAACGGTCTGAATGCATGGAAATGACAGTATACAAGGGTGATCATGGACACCCAACAATCATGCTTGAAGCAATGGCTTCATACAATATGTGGATATGGGGTGCATTTTTTGGGGCAACGTGTTCAAACAACGACATCAATGTTTTAAACAATTCCTCGTTGTTCAATGACATAAAAACGCCACCTATCAACTGCATCGTTTGATGTGAATGAGATTCATTACACAAAATGGTATTTATCCAGATACGGTTACGCTAATAATGGCGCACTCATGTCCTACTAACGACGGTATTTAAGAGAGCACAAGAAAGTGCACGAAAGGATGTCAATCTGACATTCAGTGTGTTTCAAGGTAAGTGGGGAATAATAAATAGTCACGCAAGAACGATGAGCGTGAACAAGCTTAGGTGAACAATGTACAAGTGTGTGATATTGCACAACATGATTCAAGAAGATAACGGATTCGCAATAAATACGTCTGAAAAGAGTTTCTCGTCGATCAAGCTAATATAGTCCCTCGCGGATTTAGGATAAGAGTAGCGGCGCGTGAAACAAGAGTATAAGAACCATGAGATAAAGCGTTGCACGACCGACTTCGAAGTGATCCCACCTTAACATATTTAGACACTTTCGAGTAACTTTTAGAATTAGTTTATGTGAATTATTGAATTTTATGTAATGTGTGCTATTTAAAAAAATAATTGTAGATTTTTTAGTTACTGTAATATTTTTTATTGGTGAAAATTTATTTTTATTTATTTATTAGTTTTATTTGATTAGATTAATTGTTTTTAGAAAAAAAAAATTAGAAATCAAAGAATATGTTGGGACAGTGTTAGTTGTATTGACATAACTTGCAGTTCTTCACGACTACCTATTACAAACTCAAATAGTTTTAAATCAGAAAATCTACAATCCTAGTCTGATCCAAAAAACACACACTTGAGTAGCTCCGTTTAATCCGCCAAGATATAACCCATGTATATAAATCACTCCTTTTAACACGACTTTTACCTACTTCGAATTTAGCATGATAATCCCACTTCAAATTCTAGTCCACTCTTATCATCTTCTTTTTTAATGCATCACTGGCTGTTTTCAAAGATCAACCTCAAGAAAAACAGAGCATATAACTTTTTACAAACAATTGCTAAAAACAGTTGTAGCAAAATTTAGTGATTAAAGCATCAGAGAGATTCCCACAGGCAAATCATCATACTCTAAAAGGAATTCAGATGTCCCTCTCTGATTCATCATCATTAATTTGCAGTACATTTTAAATCTGATTTTAAAATTTAAATAAGAATAATAATAATAATAATACAAAGTCAAGTTTTAATAAGACAAGATATATAATAGAGAGCCTCAGTTGCGATGATTCATTTTCGTTGATATATAATCATCTTGAAATATCATCAACAATTGGATGCATCATCGGCACTTCTCAAGCAATACAGCAAAAAAATACCTTGTTTTTTATATATAATATTATTATATTATTACAAAAAACCAGGAACAATATTAAAAAGAGTGATGGTAAATTAAGCATCAGATAGGTTCCCGAAGACAAATCATCAAACTCCAATTCAATGGAGTGCAGAGTCCCTGTCTAGTTATCATCATTTGTAATCAATTGCAATTAAATCGAATCTAAACTGGATTATTATGATTTATGAAAACGAGAGGTAGTTGTTGTGGGAAAGATAAAGATTTAGTTGTACAAGCTAGGGTTTTTGTAGTAAAATGGTTGGGCCTTGATTTATGGGTTAAGCTTTGAAGCCCAAATGTAGACAATTCTGTAATAATACGAGTTACAACTTGGCATTTGTTTTGCTAATCCATTATACGATCGTACCTACATAAGGAAGTCGTGACATTTTCCGTAAACTCTAATCGCTTCTAGTGGCCTCTAGATAGAAGTTAAGAAACACCAACAGACTTTTAAAAGTACCATAATGATATACTAGTGTTAAATTCACGACATTATAAACATCATCACATATTTATATAGTGAATATTAAAAAATAACACAAATAATCTATTTCATGATGGGTAATATTGGATTGCGTAATTATTGCATCATAAGTATATAAAAGTTTAATACACACCATTGATGATGAAGAAAGAAAAAAAAAATCATTGCAAACGTAAAAGTAATAATATTAACACGACACTATAGTAATATGAATTTTGACATCGCAGAATAAGAGTATCCATATATCATCAATTAGCCGGTTTTAAAGCAATTCAACATAGAAGAATGTAAAAAAGAAGGAAGAAGAAAAAGAGGAAACCGTAGAAGTATTTATTGTTGGTTTCATGTGAAAGAATTTTAATGACAAAATTAATGGTTTAAATAATAATATAATAAATCTTTTGAAAAATCTAATATTTTTACATGACACAGCTAACCTTTAAGAATTCAGTAAATAATGCCGCATCATATCGTATCTTATAAAATACATCCTCATAGATTAGAGGATAGCCATTGTTTAAGCTAGGTTACATATATCACATAGTAATCTATACATGTAATGATGTAAAATACATCTCTGAGGGCATGGTTTACCTTTTTTTTTTAATTGTTGAATGAATGGTCTGAATGACAGTAAATGACCATCTTAACCTTGTAACTCTGAATAAGTAAAAGAACTTATTAATTGTAAATGTATTGATCTTTTTCTGATTTTCTATTGTATGTATTCATCTTTTAAAGTTCCTATTGTATGTATTTATCTTTCAAAACTTCCTAACGTATGTGTTAAGTGCATAAAATAGTGTAATTTGGGTACATACAATAGAAAATTTTAGGGCATTTTAATACATAGAATAGAAAATTTTGAAAGATAGATACATATAATAGAAACTTTAAAAGATGGACACATATGATATAAAATCGAAGAAAGATCAATACATTTAAAATAAAAAGCCACAAGTAAGATATTGATTTTAATTAACATTTTGTTGTCAACTTCTGTTCTTCGTGAACAAGATAATAACTTGTATAAATACAAAATCAAACTCACAAACACGATATTACTCAATCTGTTCACTGTTTACATTATAAAAGAACTTAAGCATGGAGACAGAATGCCCAACGAACTTGGAGTCTGACTACATGATCCCATATGTTCTCCTTTTCTTCTCGTTCCTTCTTACACTTCCAATCAGTAAGCACAATTTCACATTGAAAGTTTTATTTTCCTAAACTACCAACAATTATCTAGGTGACTGCAATCTGAAATACATGTAATACCACCTACAAGTATAAAAACAAGTATGTCCATACTTCACCTACAAGTTAATTGAAGAACATGTTAATATCAAATTTTGTGTTTAGAACACACCTTTATGTATCACCAACAAAACAAGCCATAATAACAATTTTGTTGTGCTTGCAACAACCCATTATATGTGATGAAGAAAACATAATCATAACTGTTATAATTTAGTCACATAAAGGTCTACTCTATTTGGAATAACAACAGAAATAAAATCATGTAAAAAGTATACAGCAAAAAAATTACTTAAAAAGAATGCACGTATTATAAATACCACAAAAAGAATATGAGATTATGAGATAAAAAATCAAAAGAAAATATATATTTTGGGCCTAAAGAATCTCTAAAATAACTCAGAGATAGGCATACGATGAGGATGAAGTTTCAAACATTATAATTGAATCAAACTACAATTTAATAGCTAATTTTGTTCCAACAACCCCCCCCCCCCCCCATATTTGAAAATCTAAAAATGATCTGATATGTAAAATAAGGTAAGTCGGAGATGCTGAGTGTGGTGGTGGTTAACTGTGAATCACATGAAAACAAACAGAGGAAGGAGGTGATGTCGACTGATCGGTTGCAGGGAATGGTCGAATTCTTGGCGTAGCCATTTGAGGAAGGAAGGGTAACCGTGGAAATAATTGGGCTAAATGGGGACAACGTTGCTTTGTTGTATGACCGAATAAGTGCTGGGGGTAAGATGGGCTGAATGATGAAGTCCTAAGTAAACAAGCTTTATAACTGATAGAATAATTCCTCCAGACCATTCAGCCCATTAATACCGAAGTAAACAGGCCATAAGTCTTTTAAAGAAAGAGTCCATATCAAGTTTATGATGGTAAGATTTATAAAGAGAAAGGAACCACTTTTTCAATATTGATACCGAAGTAAACGGGCCTTTTTATCAAAATCAGTACCTCTCTTTCCATTTTCTATAATTCAAGCAGCATAGCATCCATAAAGGTTATACGTTTTATAACTACTAGGTTATTTCCTATGTGTTAATATCTACCAAACCTTTGATTATGAATTAAAAACCCAGAAAAGAATTTAACATGTTGAGTCCCCCAAAACATTTACAACATTTCAAACTGTTTTATCAAATATCCGATTATTATAGTAAGATAACTTCTTTAAAGCTTAAGTACTTCAGAATGTATCGAGTTAATATATGATATTCATATTGTGTATTAAAAGTTTTCATTATATGTAATTAATCTTTAATTTATTTTTATTATATGTAATTACAATGACGTAACAATTTGTCAAGATGTCACGTAATATCTTATTTATATGACACATTATCAAAAATACAAGAAATTACTTACAGTATAAATAAATAATAAGTTTATTAAAAAAATAAAAATTTAAATAATTCGATAGATAATATAAATGTTTAGTTCGATACGATGTACTTAACTATTTCTTTAATCATACTAGTCAGTCATACCCGTGCGTTGCACACGTATTATATAATTTTTTTTGAAATTTGATATTTAGCGTAAAGAGTTAAAAGTATGGATAAAAAGGTTGTTCAAGTTATTAAGTATAACTTGTTAATTGATAACGATCGGGTCAGGTTGAGTCGCACCAAATCGGAATTTATTAATAGCTTGTGGTACAATTTTCTTTTCAATACTACGTACCTCCTGGTAAGTTTTTATCTTATTTAATAAAAATACATTTACAATAGATGGACAACAACATCCAAAAACAGTTTCAACATAACTCAAGATTATTAATAGAACACAAAATCAAAAATGATTCTTAGTATCTACCAATGTAAAAAAATAAACAAAAATTGAGCTAGCTTTACCTCAATCTACCCCCAAACACGGTTATAATCGCTAGCTAAAGGTTTAAAAGTCTATTAAAAGTTATATTATCTTTGAGAACTTAGACAAAATGAAGAATTTAACCATTTTGAAAACGTATTTTGGCATTGTTGATAAATAAGTTTAACATCGTAATAAAAATGCTAAGACATTAAAAAATTCCACCTACAAAAACAATTAAACTACTATAAACTTTTTATATATAAAGAAATAAAATATTAAAAAAATTGTTGATTTTTGTTTTTGGTCATCCATACTCTTTTTAGAGTCATTAAGACTTCAATTTATATATTTAATATTTATTAAGATTACATTAATAACATGAAACTTAAACTTTTAAAATACAAGTTGTATAGGCCCGTGCGATGTACGGGTTTTGTTAATTGTCAAAAAATTTCACTTATTGTATATATGATCCAATGTTTAGATATATATGTTTCGATATTGGCGGATCAACATTTTTAATTACCTATATCAATTTGAACACGTTCTGAAAATTAAACAGGTTAAAAGTTTTGAGTTAACAACTTGACTTATCCAACCATAACTTGTTTAGTTTCGTGTCAATTTAGCAATTTCGTCAGCTTTTTGTTTTTAGTACATTTTTTTCTAGTTTAGATATACCAATATTTAATTATAAATATTATATATTGTAATATTTAAATAACCAATATCAAGGTTCAACGCTATTTATGGAACATGTATATTATTCTAAGTTTAAAGGACATATTAACTAATAATATCATTTAATTATAATTAAATATTACAGGGAAAAAAGAATTAAAAATTCTAAATCACGTTTAAGAAACGTATGCGATATAACCATTGCATTCTTTAATTATTTTTTTGGTGAAAATTAAGGTAAGATAAAATTGTCTCATTATTAAAGAAAAATTCCGGTAGTTACATATTATTAATTAATATAATAATTGTAATATATTTACAACATTTACTTCCCCTAAACGAATTGTGGTTCAATTCTATACTTATGAACACTTGAGTTTTAATGACTTGACATGAGTAATTTTATTAAGCGGGTAAAACATAATGGGTTAAAATAGATCATGTCAAGTTGATCTATCGGTCTTTAATCACTTTAACAATAAAGATATAAACTATTTGATTATTTAATTACTTTAATTGTAGCTGTGTTCATAGCCTTATTAGTATAACCCGTTATGACTCGATTAAAGTAATGTCATGTTTTCATCTAAGCCCATTTGACGTTTTGCAACTCGATCTTCAACATATCTGATCTACCTTGAGTTTTGCAATAATTTTACTTCAAAACAAATAAAGCTACAAAAGTTAACTATTGTAGATTCTAGATATTATAAAATTATAAATGAATAATGTTAAGTTAATTTAACATATGAATACTTTATTAAGTTGATCTCTTTATTGTAAGATGAGTGAATCAACTAATAGGTAAAACATCTTTATTTAAAACTCATTTTATTAAGTCTAGTTAAAATAGGTCGAGAGAAGTTAAGCTGTTAATTTTATTATGTGGGTCGCTAATTAACTTGAAACTTTTAGATACTTTATTATGTCATTTATCATTTATGGAAGACTCAACTTTAAACATTTACTACGTACAACTAATATTATTTAAGTATAAGTATATTACATTGTTTAAATAACGTATATAATACTATTACTTATTCATAAACTCGAATTTTATTAGTTAATAATAGTTATTATATATATACAATGATTACAAAATACATAGAAAATATATATTTCTTGAAAAATATACTTAAAATTATCAATTTTACAACTATATAAAATATAAACATAAAATAGGTAATTAGTATTAAATTGTTTTAATAATTTATTTAATACTATATCATTTATCATAAAAAGAATTAATTTTATTTATATAATAAGTTATTTAATACTATTATTTATTATAAAAAGGACTCAATTTTTATAATATTATTATAGATATAAATAGATAGATACAATACACTAGCTAAAAAGGCAGAGCGGAAATCTTTAATTATGTCAATCTAACTCGACACAGTCCATATGGATGTGCATTAACTTTTGCCTTTTAAATTTCGTACGAAGTCATTTTATGAAGTTACAATATTTTTGAGTTTTAGGAAGATCCCATAAAGGTAAACTTATACTAGTAACATATTTATTGGGGTAACAGTAAATGTTAAATTGTTATAAAACATTTAGGTTATAATGTGTAATGTTTAAAAGTTGAAAGACTAAAATATTTACTTATGTCTTTTTTAATAATATAAAAATATAAAAATTAAAAAATTAAATCAATATATACTTAATTATTTTATTTAGTTCATTAGTTTATACACCTCGTAACTATTTTTTATTTAAAATATAAAATAAATAATAATTAAAATATAATTATTATGATAACATATAATATATAAATGAAATTGAAACAAAAATATAAAATTATTACTATTAAAATGATTATTATTATCGATCATTATCAATTTTTTTTTTTCAGAACCACCGCACTATGAAATACTCTGGTTAATTATTTATAATACGTTACATCTTATTTCAATCACGACACTTTATTATAAAGGTAAAATATGGAATCAATTAAAGATTAGGATATGATTCGGTGCTGGAGACGGTTTGTTCGGTTTTACTTCCACGTACATCATAACGAACATTGCCAGAAAATGGCGTCGAAACTTGAAATTAAGTCAAACTCTATGTTGACCGTCATTGTGAAAGAGCAATCAAAATATTTACAATTACTCCTTACCTCGAAAAGTTAATAAAACTGAAACAAGTAACCCATAGAATAAAATAGAGTAATTTCCAAGGCAACCATGTCCTGCCCATTACTTTTAAAACCAACATTTCTTTCCCAATAAAGCAGTTGTTGATTATATTAGTTATTTACCAGTTACAGTTTAATTATATTAACCAAAAAAAAAATCAGTATAAATTGTTATCTTAAGAAAAGAAGTTAGTTAATAGTTTGGTAGTCTACATGTATGGGGCACATTTTTTTGTACAAGCTAAACATCTATCATGTCTTTAATTAGAGGGGTGTCAATGAGTAAATCGATTAATGAGTTACTCGAATTTGAGTTCGATAATATTTGAGCTCGATTTAAGCTCGAACATATTTTGCGACTTGATTAGTTTCATTAACTGAATTCAAAAGCTCAATGTTCAACTCGACTATTTAGAAAGCTTATTTAATTATCCCGAAAACCAGACGATGATCGAATTCGAGTTTGGATAATAACATATTATTCATCCTCGAGGTCAAACACGTACAATTTCTAAAAATTTATTCAAGCTCGAGTTCCAGTAGGACGCAAAATTTGTTGATACTCGATTTGACTTAGAATTGTTAACTACCTTGGCTCTTATACAACTTTTTTAGTTGTTCCAAATATATATATATATATATAGTTCATCATTATTTTTTCTAATTTTCTTTGGAGTGGTGAATAATAGACCTAATTAATGAATCAACTTACAGATAAACATAATTGATTTATCAAGGAAATATATCAATAGTTTCTCGTTTCTTTACTGTAAAAGTTAATGAAAATTTTAGTGTTAATCTTTTATTCGTTTCAGTATGGAACTATAGGTTTGGTTCTGTTCAAGGGGTCCTTTGAACAGTCCTAGCCCATATAACAAAACTACAAAAGAGTGATGGCAATATGGTACGCATATATAAGGTTAATTAGTGATCACAAGCAGGAAAAAAATAAAAAACAAAGAAGCAAACAAAGTAGTCTTGCTGAAAGATTTAACCAAGAAAGACGACAATTATCTCCAGATAATCGTGGATAAAGTCCATGGTCTCGTTTTGAGAAATAAAGTAGAATAATAAAATCTCATCTTTCGAAATAGTTAAGACTTAGACCCATGTGAATTTGAAATTTGAAATTGACTTTTTAGAGTCAAATAACTTATACTTTCTTGGTTTTCCCTAGGAAACTTGCTTACACATTACCCTATCTTTCGACTGTTGCTTCCAATGTTGTCAAAACCATCTTCAACCTTAAATTGCATTACCCCGTTGTTTTGTTCAAGATCAAAGAAATCAGTCTATCAGTAAACAAGTAATATCAAGTTTTACGATTCGTTGTGAACCGGCTTTTTGGCTAGATTCTAAATTCGAGAAAACTGCCCAGTTCACCGGTCAGACCGTCAATCAAAATTGGGATTGAACAAGCTTTCTTGTTTTATTTCATTCTTTTTTAAAGAAAAAATCGGATTAATGTGTTTGAACTTTGATTTTAAGACTTGTATTCATGTGAAACTATTTAATGTTTAGATTTGTAACCGCGTTTACTCGTTTTGAATTTTGTATTACATTGGATTGTATGATTTTGGTAATTTTATTGAATCGTCGAGTTGTTTTATATGTCTTTGTATCTGTGTTTTAAGCAACGTTTAAGTCTAGCGAATTTAAAACATGTTTCTTGTGTTATATACTTTCTGTTAAGGGTTTGTACCAAAACCGGTTGAACCGGCCAGTCCAACTATTTTGATTTGAATCGGCACTCTATCTAGTTCAACTAAAAAATGGATTTTTAAAATATTGGTATTATGAAATATGTCACCACATCATTTTTTTCGAAAAATAGATTAATCTTTTTTTATCTTCGAAAAATGGGTTTCAGCGTCTCAAAACACTTAAACAAAATGTCATATCGACAAATTCCTACTTGCTACTGTTATTCAAAGAGATTAAATAATTTGTACCCATTAACAGACTCAAACGAATATTTATAGCATAAGTCTCAGACAAGTGTGAAAGACTGGAGAGTATTTCAGTTGGGGAGTAGATAACGTTGAATGACCATTGTCTCGAACTCTAGTTAGAATGCAATGAATGCATATGATGAGTCAAAAATCATCCTCCATCTTCATGTACCAAAATTTATGATGCAAAATGTGACTTCAGGGCCATATGCAACACACAAAGGTAGAAGCAACCAAACTTTTGTGCTAAACTACTAACCAAGAATAAGAGATATTTGAAATTAAGATTTGTAAGTGTTACCTTTACTAAGATTAAAATTCAAGAATTATATAGGTTCAACTTGCATTTCTTGTAACAAAAGTTGTACACTACCTGTGAAATTTGTCTTGATGCAATGTTGCTTATTTTCACATATGAGCACAGACCCCACTAGTACCTGGCGAATTCATGTTGCTACACCTACACAGCAGAAAGTGTCATTTTTTATAACGTGTTTAGCTTCACATAACCAAAAATAAAATAAAAACAAAAAAACCTTTAACATGATTTTACTTAATTGCCCCTCTCAACCATCTATTTATTCCCACCATAACTTCCTTTACATTCCACCCAGTTCATCAAAACCATCATAACTTCCTTCCACTGCTCTTTCTCTTCCATGTATTTCTCAAAGGGTATAACCTTTATTCATTTCTTTCATCAATTTTCACAAATCTAGAAGTTTAAAGGTTTATAATTTCACAACATATGTTCAACTTGTGCAGGTAAAATGGCTCCAAGTGTGCTTTTAGCAGTGGGTATTCTCTCAATGGTGTCCATGGTTAAAGGTAACAATGGAGGTTGGGTTGATGCTCATGCTACCTTCTATGGAGGTGGAGATGCTTCTGGCACTATGGGTAAAAAATTAAAACACAAAAACTATATTTACATTTTCTCCATCCTATAATCATATTTTATATCTTTATTAAATTGTAATAAAAATGAAACTGTTTGGTTGTGGATTTTAATATGCAGGTGGTGCATGTGGGTATGGGAACTTATACAGTCAAGGGTATGGTACAAACACAGCAGCGCTAAGTACAGCACTATTTAACAATGGAATGAGTTGTGGAGCTTGCTTTGAAATAAAATGTGCAGGTGAACCAAAATGGTGTCATCCTGGTTCTATAGTTGTCACTGCCACTAATTTCTGCCCTCCAAACAATGCTTTACCTAACAATGCAGGAGGATGGTGTAATCCTCCCCAACAACACTTTGACCTTTCTCAGCCTATTTTTGAGCAAATAGCTCAATATAGAGCTGGAATTGTTCCTGTTCAATACAAAAGGTATTATAATAATATTAAATAAATTTACACATGCATATTTCATGAAATTCAAATGACAAAGAAATCTTGTCAATTACTTGTCATCGTCTGCTCAAATTTTCTATAAAAAGATAAAGTCCCTAAAAGCAATATTGTGGATGTTACTTCTTGAATTGGTAACATGAGTCCTGACTTTTCAACAAAATGGTAAAAATCTTTAAAGCAAACTTGTGGGTGCTTTTCTCAGTGTATTACTAAAAAAAGGCACAAGCTTCAAGCCGTCAAAAGCCATGTTCTCAAATACCATATTTTATATACCCAATAAATAGTGAAATTCTTTATTTTATTTAAGCACAAATTTTTCTCTATTGAATAATATAAAGACTTTAATTTACATTGTTGAAATGTTTATATCTTAAATTTATATAGATACATATAGGGCTATATGCATATAAGTTGGAAAACATTATATTTCCACATTCTACATACATGGAACTGGGAATAGAGGCAGAAACAAAAAGTTATGATTTTGTAGAATTTAAAGATTCAAAATGTTACTCAACACTTAATAGTGATGTAAAAGTATCAACTACATCATATTTGTTCACTTATATAGTTGAAATTAGACAAATATAAGCGTTCCTACACTTCTTGTTTCAGAAGTAGTTTTATAAGACAATTCTGTTAAAGGCTCTTCTTCAATTGGTCACATAAATCTTAAACTTTTAAGTCAAATGCTAAGTCTGTTTATTTTTATGATAACAGGGTACCTTGTGTAAAGAAGGGAGGTATTAGATTCACAGTGAATGGACATTCATACTTCAACTTAGTCCTAATAACAAACGTAGGAGGTGCAGGGGATGTAACAGCTGTAGCAATCAAAGGTTCAAAAACCAAATGGGTACCCATGTCAAGAAACTGGGGTCAAAACTGGCAAAGCAACTCAAATCTTGACGGTCAACCATTATCTTTTAAAGTAACAACAAGTGATGGCCGCACAGTCATCTGCCACAACGCAGTCCCAGCTGGTTGGTCCTTTGGTCAGACATTTACCGGTGGACAGTTCACTTAGCCATTTCATCGAACACTTAGCTAGCACCCACAAAAAAGCTCGTATTTGAGAGGCTTTTTTGTCAACTTAGGTGCTTTTAATCTTTTACGTGTATCTAGTTTATGTGTGTAGGGTAGAAAGAGTTTTCTTGATCTATTTCCTCTGTTTTTTGAGTGGGGGAAACAGACAGAGAACTGTAGGGTTTTAGGGTTTCGATTGTGAAACTGAAAACTGTGGGTTGATTTCACATCGTAGTTGGTTTTTAAAAATAACAGCTTTTTAGTCAGTGATGTAATGACACCACCGATTGTAAGTCTGCAACTGTTTTTTTTTTCTTTCTAATTAAGGGTTTGATGTTGTTTCTGTCTGTTTCATAATCAATGATGTTTCAGTGTTTGCATGCAACTGTTTTTGCGTTGAACAAACTGGCCACGTGTCCTGACTTATTGTCTATTTATTGCATGTTATTAATAGCATCTTGCAATGCTTTGAGCTTTTTCTACAAAGTTTAAGTGCACTCTCATATCATTATACTTTATATAATTGTAATTATTTTTATTCAAATATTAAAAATACTAATATATTCAACATTCAAATATTTTTTAAATGAAACAGGCATATATACAATAAGTTATAAGTTCTTAAATTTATTTTGTATATATATGAAAAAGTAATTCACTAAAATAAAGCAAATTAGTACCTAATACCTTGCCTAATTTTGAAAGTTTAAATAAATATAATATAAATAACGGATTTATAACGTCATTAAAATTTAATTAATTAATAAAATAGCTTGATCTTTATATTATAAATTCTGATTTAGAAAAAGCAAGTATATTTATGTAATTATCTTAGAAGTTCAATTTAAATAATCTCTAAAAAGATTTCATGACCATGAGTATTTCTCCAAACACAATCAATTAAAAGATTTCATCAATATTTATTAATAGTACTACTCTGCATTTTCTATTTTCATAACCATCCGAGTTCTCCATAATTTAAAATTCATATGTAATTTCAACAATTAATTAATATTATATTAGTATTATTAGAAATACGAATTCTTCATAGCTAAAATTATGATAATTGTAATTTTTTTAATATACAAATAAGAAGATAATTCATTTGTAGCTATAATTATGATAATATTTACGAGTTTTGTATTAAGAAATATAATTTTTTAATTTTATACCTTGAAAGTTTAAGTTTAAATGATCTGTGTGTATATGATATTTTAAGAGCTAGAAATTCATATACTACATTCCAATAATAATTACTTTTATTTTATAACAATTTAGATTTATGTAAGGACCGATCTTTTTGAAAGGCAGGAGGGTTCTGCCCCTCCGTAAATATGAGAGAAGTTAATAGCAATTCTTCAATAGAGTCAAATGAAGTGTTTATACTTTATATCCTTATGCTAGAAAATGGCCAGTAAATTGTTGTCTCCGTTATAATACAAGCTTAATATAGTTTTGTTTTCATTACTTCTTTTGTTCCATTCAGTTTCGATTTGGGTAAAGAAGCTTTTATTAATTATGTTAGGTTCATTCATTTTTTTCAATAGATCCTCTAAACTTTTAACATGCCTGCAAGTACGATGAAAGTATTTATAAATCTTATAGTTATATTAGAATTATTTTGATACTAATTTTTTATTTTAAAGATCGTTGGCTATATTTTAGTTATAGATATCCTCGTTTATCGTTGTCTTTATTTTATATAAGTAGGTGTGGCTTAATAGGTTAAAAAGGCCAATTTATTCATTTTATTGTGATATAATATGTCGACTTTAATAGTTTGTTACCAATTTAGTATGTGTCGATAAAAAAAATCTATCAAAGCAAGTGACATTTCAAAGATCGATTATCTTCAGTCTTTTACTTATATAAATAGTTTCGAATAGAAGATTATCAAAGCAAGTGACATTTCAATAAATTTGTTGTAATATTTATTTTGATTTCTTAAACAAAATGAGTCAACTAAATGATAAGTTTAAGGTTTATGTTCGTTCTAGAGGCTGTTTTGAATATATTAACAACATTTCAATACAAGGGTGGATCAGTTTGTTATAAATATAACCGACGAAGTTGATAATCTTGTGAGATTTTTGACTCATGCAATTAATAATGCTCCGATTGAGTTACACATTGATGATAGTCTAAGAAATGTTGCAAATATGGGTAGCAATCAACTTAGAAGTAGTGGTAGTGGTTTTCAACAACTACAAACACATGAATACAACTAACCACCTCAAAATCAACAATATCAAATGAATCCTCAATATCAATTTCCATTTCCTTATCCACCACCATATTATCTATTATTTCCACAATATCATTACCATGCCGCTCAACAATACCCACCATCTACCGCTCAACAATACCCACAATTTACCGCACATCAAAACAACCAAAACACAACTTAGGGTAGATGATATAACCTAGGATGTTGCTTGCGACTTATCATTTCCAGGGGATACACATGATGATCACGATTATGTGACTTATCATGAGGATTCACATGTTGAACATTATGAGGGAAGAAAATATCAATCCACAAAAGGCATTTTACTATCCGTTTGAAAATTCTATTGTTTCTAATGACGAGGAGGAGACAAATTAGAGGTGCATGAATATGACAACCCACTACCACTACAAAAAAAATGAGAAGATAAATTCTGGAATATGTAACCACTGTTATCAGAAGATGATCAACAAAGTACAAAACGACCAGTTATCATGTATGAACCTTCTTACCGGGTAAAACTTAGACAAGTTTTTAAAAGTAAAAAGGAGTTGAGGGTTCAGTTAGAAACCAAGTGTCCCAAAGAGGAATTTACGACTAGGTTAAAACATTCAGACAAGGTTTGGTATGTTGTAATATGTGCCTTGGATAATTGTAATTGGAAATTAAGTGCACGCAAAATTCAGCATACCAAGAACTTCCAAGTTAGGAAGTTTATTGATGTTCACACATTTTCTCGTTCTCAGCTCTAACTTAACATGTTAAAAGAGTTGATGACCAAAGAAGGACGTGTACATATAGGCAACACATCAAACTTAACATGATTGCGCGTTTCGGAATCATCCTTACATATAACCAAGCTTAGAGGGAAAAGTGTTATGCTATAGATTTGTTGAGAGGTACTCTCCAACAATGAATTCAACTGATTCCCCTTTATTTTCACAACCTGAAGCTGAAAAACCATGGGAGCACTACAAACGTGCGTAGATATGAGAAAGATAGATTTGTAATGTGTTACATGTTAATTGGTGAGGGGTAAGTAACTATATATTTTTTTTATGTTCACATATATAAAATTCTACTATAATTAATATATTTTTAAATTTACTGTCCTTGTAGATATGTACCTTTGTTAACCATATGGGCCTAGTGATTATCATAGATGGGTCATATTTAAAGGTTGCTTATTTGGATACTAACTTAATTGTCGTAGCTATGGACAGAAACAATGGCAACTTTCCACTAGCCTATGGAGTCGGGGTAGGAGAGACGATCGATCATTGGACATGGTTCTCGTGAAACTTGTGTGACGCCATTGAATCAAATTGTGGGATTGAGATTCCGACTATTGAATCCGAGAGGGCTGCTTCAATTGCAGCCGACATTTCAACGGTCTTTCCTGACGCATATCATACGTTATGTTGTCGTCATTTGTGATGAAATTGAAAAGCCAATTTAGTAAGGTCAAGTTCTACGTGTGGCATTACTGGAAGATATGTAAAGCATATCGGGGTTCAGATTTTGATCACCATTGGAGTGTGATTTCACTAAACATACAATCCTCTTTTAAGACTCTTACAGATGTTACAAAAGAAAGATGGTCAAAATGTCATACTATAAGGACGAGATATGCTTACATGACATCAAACAGTGCCGAGTCTATTAAAGCACGCAGGAAAACTCCCTATCACAATGTTCTTACAGTTTTTTCAAGCTTCAGTGCATCAGTGCTATTGCAAACATCGTGTCACTGAAGCGGGACTTACAAAATCTCTCACACCGTATGCCGACCGAAATATTGGGAAAAGAGTTAACAAATCGTTACGCCAACAGGTAAATCCAGTCACAAATAGGATTTTCAGGTGTTAGATGGGGACAAGGATATGACTGTTAACCTTGACACACGATCATGCAAACAATGACAGTTGTTCGGTTTACATTGCAGACAAACATGATAACGTAACGAGGGATATTTCATGGCAGAGACGTATCGAGCGTCCTACACAGAGGTCATACTCCCGGTGGGTCATCCTTTAGAATGGATCGATCCAGGTGATCTATAAAATGTTTTTCCGTCGATTTTTGTGAAGAGGCAAGTTGGTCGCCCATCTAAGCGTGCTCGTATTCTTTCCAAAGGAGAGGAGAAACAAGTAAACAATAAACAATGTATTCGTTGTAAGGAATATGATCATAGATGAACTATTTGCATAGCTACTAAGGATCAATGTTTTGAAAACCGGTTTTTAAGTCGGACTGGTCGGTCGGACCGGTATTTGACTTTTTCTTGACTTTTTGAGTTTTTACGATTTTTTATGACTTTTTACGATTTTTTGTATATTTTTTATTTACTTTTCTTGACTTTTTATAACTTTATTAGGACAAACCCCTTTTGAAGGTTTGTCAACAAATAGATCTAGAAAAAAATACACAAATTAAAAGAAAAAACGATGACCTAATCCAAATTACGAGTGAAAATATTTGACATTTCAAAATTCATATCTCAAACTTTTAAAACTACAATTATAAATTATAATATTTGAAATGAAACATATAATGGCTATGAACTTATTATAGAATTATCAAAATAATCATCAAAAAAACTATTTAAAAAATTATTAAAATAACCATTAAGAAACTACTAATAAAATATTAATAAATACAACTCTAACATAAAGTTATTGCTAGATGAGTTGGCAATCAAATCAATTAACAACCATAAGGTTAGGAGTTCAAAACATGGGGTAGACATTTTTATTGAGTTTATTTTCCTTTAGTGTTAAAGTTGTCCCACATTGGTGGTAAGACAAACCAAAGCCAACCATAGCCTCCTATATATTCTAAGCCATACACACAAATACTTCAACTTGATTATGGTTGACTTACCAATTTGGAACGTTGACCTACGTTGTTTCGGTTTTAAAAAAACAAAAAAATATATATATATATTAAAAAGCGATTCGAACCAGTTCCCAGTTCCGGTCTGACCGGCCGAATCCAGCTCCGACCGCCGGTCATTGACAAGTCAACATAGGCAAAAAACCGGTTTAAAACGGGCCGCTTTGTCTTCAAAATTCGGTTCGACCGGTCGGACTGATTTTCAAAACATTGTTAAGGATATAACAGATGAGCCGAGCCGATCAATATCCAAATCGAAACTTGCCTCAACATCAAAATGAAGATCCAAATAAGTAAGTTTCTAACCTTTAGACATCTATAAACAAAAATATTCGTATGTCTAATATCGTCTTTGAATGTCACTTGCAGAAAACTTCCAAAAATCAAGGGTGAAGGTCGAATTAGAAACGTCTCAACCGACTGAGTGTTTTCCAAATGTACATATGAATGACCTTTGAAATTATTATAATGACAACACTTATATTCTGTAATACTTAACAATGTTTTTATATGTTTTATTATTTATATTTTTGATTTTTCAGCCAACAAAATGAGAGCATTTTTATAAGAATTTGTGAAATAAACTAATGATCATCTTATCTTACGATTATAGTCTTAATAAAAATATTAAAAATACCAAAATTCTCAAAACTTTTTACCGAAAACGGATAAAAAATAAGTCAATTTATAGAAAATAAACCACCACCCGTAACCTGCAAATTTGCGGGTTGCAGGTTCCCTTTTACGACCTGACTGCTTTCCGGCCATGAGCCTGCGTCCTCGGATAAGCAAGTTACAGCCGAGCACCGTTAAGTTTACTAGTTGCGGATGATGGATCCTTTTTTTAAATACATTTTTTTAGAGAAAACGTTATATGTTTCTTTTAATACCTTTTAGTAAATTTCCCTTTGTATGGTGCCACATCATTCAAGTTTAAAGCTCTAAACTTTGCCACCTATTAGTAATTTAGTATCATAGATGCTCTTAAGCCAAACATCGATTCAAACTGGATTTGGAGTTTCGACCCGATTAAATCAAATTAACAAGTTTGTTTTGTTTATGTGAATGGACTAAACCGGAATTATAGATAACATTATGCCCAACTGAAGCTACAAATCAGGCCCACAACTACTTCCTCTTCTTTTAGTTTTTCTTTTTCTTAGGAAAAATGGGGCAATAGCTTTATCGTAGGTAATTTCTTGAAATGGGCCAATAATTATACTGGATTGGCACTTACGGTTCGAGAAATTTCAAACAAATCGGAGTGTTTGAAGTGTTTGGCTGGAGCAGACCAAACCACAAAAACCGGTCAAATTCGACCGATTTTGCATACTGTCTTTAATATAAAAAAAATATTATTCAATATCCACATAGGCGCGGAACATATTCGAGGCTATAACAATAATCATAACAAATCCTCCAAAATATCAGAAACTACCAGTGTACATGGTTATACTATTTATTCCTAATCCATTAGAAGATTTTGTTAAATGATCATTACATTTAATCTCAGTTTCATTACATTTAATTTTAGTTTCGTTTTAGTCTCGTTGTGATGCTCAATATTTTGGATACATTTAAGGGTTATATTTAATTGTTAATGACTTACAGTTGGATGCACCTTTTTATTTTTACTCCATATTCTTCGATGTGAAAAAACTTCTATGTATATACTTGGTTTGTATCATATATATATATATATATGTATGAACGTGTTTTTTTTTACCCGCACGTTACAACGGAGTTCTAAAAATATAAACGTTTAGATATTCGAGAGCAAGTTTGTCAAAGATTGCGATCTTGAGGATCCTACGATTCTACCAATCGAAGACGTGCATGATTGCTTAAAAGGTAAGATCGCACTAGGATTGTAAGATCGGTGTACGATCCGATCCTACTCGTACATGATAAGTTGTAATTTTTTTAAATGCTTACAAATGGGTTATGTGTGTGTGTATGGCCCATAGTCCCATAGTCCCATAGCCGAATGTCTACTGAAAAATTACCACACATAAGTTTAACTAAAAGTTTAAAACCCTAGAATTCTAAATCATTCCATTTGAAATTCCTATTGATATCATAAATTAGTAACTTTCATTTGTAGGCTCGTATGCTCTAAAACTTATTATGACATGCAATTGTAGTATACTACTATGTTTTGTTTTAGTATATTTATCCTAGTAAAGAGTATGATATTTTGACAAATTACATATTTTTTATATTTTAAAAGTTTGAATGTTACATTAATTTCTCTAATAGTTAGTTTTCTACACAAATTTGGATATCTCTTAAATAAATAATGATGTTTTGGTAGGATCTTACGATCCCAATCTTGCAAAGGAGAAAACAATCCTACGTAGGATCCCAATCTTGACAACTTTGCTCGAGAGTAATACTTCTTTAGGTCGATCGATCTTAATTATACTTATAAATGTATAAATATTATATAATTTTTTCAATTAGGCAACCTGACTATTCGCTAAAACTGACTAATCGAATTCTAATCATCTAGGTTTATATATAACAAATATATTTTACTCATGTAATTGATTTAACTTTGGGTTAGATTGTTTTTCTCGAATCTTAAGTGAAACTCAAATTTAACTTTGTTAAAATACATAACAATAATATAATAAACTATCAATATAATTGATTTGCAATTGTTTTGGATTCTATGAGTGGGTTATGTGCTATGTATTTATTGGAGTAACAATTTGAAAAAGCTTGTAACACCAATTCACCATTCATCACTTTCTTTGTCCATATCTTATTTTGCATAATCTGTATCTTTTATTAATTTTCGTACCTTATATGCATTCAATTGTTTTTCTTTCATTCATAACATCATTTAAATAATCTTTGTTACTTATATTAGTTAACATTTTATTAATCTTTGTCATATATGGATGAGATCCAATGAAAAACAATTTTAAAATAAAAAGAGCAAGAACACATCCTGACTGTCCATTTTAATCATAAAACAAGATTTTAGCGGTGACATTTTATAAATAAAGTGAACTTTAGACACAAGCCTTCACTGCAGTTTGTAAATGGTGAAGTTTTACTTTTTTTTGGTTCACAAAAGTTCTTACATGATGAAACTTTATTTAGTTTTGGTTAACAATAGGTTTGAAGTGGTGAATTTTTATTTTTTATTTATTCATACAAGTTATCCAAAACTGTGAATCTTAAAAATATAGATTCACCATTTGAAAAGGTGATGTGAACATAAAAAAATAAAGTTAACCATTGTGAACATAAAAAAAACCTTCATTCCTTCAAAACTTTTTGTGAACAAAACAATAATATTGATTCATAGTAAAAGTGAACGATGAAATTTAACCAAAGTTCCAAGTGTTTATGAAAATGCCACCCCTTTTTTCCTGTCGTTCCTAATAATTACAAAAATGCCACCTTCATTTTGGACCCTTGATTTTAAATGGATGGATTAGATTTGTTCTTCCCTATATATATATATATATATTATATAAGGCTTTCGGTAGACTTCTTTCATTTCTGAATTTTCTTGCCACAACTCCTAGCATTAGTATGAGTTTGTTAACCGCATTAGGGTGATCCATCTTGAAGACGAATTCCACGATAACAAGAAATAGAAATTAATCGTTTGATGTATGCTTGTTCTCCCCTCTTCAATTCCCAATGAACAACATGATCTTGACCTATCATTTGTTCAATACGGTAGATCTGATACTTAGTTAATTCTTTTATCTTTATATTCCCAACGATACCTAATCGATAACGAACTAGAATGACATTTTCAGGCCCGATTCCATACATACACACACCAAGTACTTATGCTTTTGATAAAAAATTTCAAATAAAACTGTAACATATATTTAAACTTTTAATTATTTGTTTAGAACGTATATGATTAATAAACATATTTAGCAAATTAATTAAAAAATTATGAAATATAATTATGGTTACAATAATTATTTATTTAATAAGATAAGAATTTGATTACTATTAATTAAAGCATAATTTTTTGTTTTGTTTTCTGTTTTCTAAAAAAGCTATCATAAAATAAAAGGTAAAGATTATTAAAAAAGCTAGACCCCAACTTAGTATGTGAAAATCTAATATATAATATTGTTATTGAGTTGGTATGCTTACTTTTGAGTTTGAATAAGTTACGAATAGGGAATAATCACCCGCGCATTGAGGTAGGCTATGAAAAAATATTATCTTCTAAGAATAAATTATATACGCATTTGGAATATAAAGGTCACATATCGTTATACACTATACTCACATGAAAGCGTAAAATCTTTAATTTCTTTTCAACGACATGTCTATGTTGAAGAAAAGTTTATTTAAATGGTATATAAAGAGGTGCTTTAAAAAGTTGAGTAATACTTTAAATATAGTGTGGTTAAAATGGTATTGTTTTAGTATGGGTAAAATACTAAAAAGTAGTCGAGACAGTCATTTTTATGAGCATAATAAATGTATAAATAATTTAAAAAGTTAAAAGAATTATTACCTAATGATTAATAAACATATGTAATATACATTGAGAATTTTGAAATATTATTAGATAAAAATATGTTTTTTCGTTATTTTTATGTTCATAAAAGGTTTTAAGAGATTAACCTTTGCTTTTTCTATTCATATAACTTTCTGAAACGATGAAGATTTATTTATAACATTCACAGTGTATGGCAACTTGTGTAAATCAATAAAAAATAAATATTTACCACTTCAAATTTACTTTTAACCATAAATAAATAAATCTTTACCCTGTAAAAACTTGTATGAAAAAATAAGAAGAAAAACTAACAATAAAAGTAAACTCTAAATGGTAATCAAAATTGACATTAATTACAAAAATATCATTGTATCAGAAGTTACTGTTAAGTTTTAATTCAAATAAAATCAAGAGTTTAAGATGTATTCTTACTATTTCTTTTTTTAATATTATGTCTCAGTATAACCTAACCCTACATATCATGCCGAAACCCTGAATTTCACTTTAGAAAAAAATGTACACGTTTATTGTTAACATGGAAGGTGGTGATATGTAATACAGTAAGTTCATGCCGTAACCGTAACCGTAACCGTAACCAGTGGCGGACTTATGTTCAAATTGGAAAAATATTGTTTTATATTTTATAGTTGAGTGTTAACGTTAAAGCGCATACCTAGTAAAAAAAATGAGTGCATACTTTTTTGATCTCTCAAATATACATCACACCCATCAAAACAATAACAAAATAAAAACATGTGTAATTTAAATTTAAAAACACTACTGATAAAAAATAAAATAAAAATTAGCCAGTGATCTTCTAAATTAAATAAATAAGTAAAAACATATTGTTTTAGTGTAAAGATGGGTTATGCATTTTAGAATATTAATTAAATTTTGAGCCTTTTTGTTTTCATTTAAAGTTAATTAAATATGCTATTAGAGTCACAGAGGAGAACTATTATGGTAGTGAAGTAGTATGTGTTACTCGTTAAAATTTTGACATAGTGTACAAAATATAATATTTTGCTATTTTATTAGAAGTGTAACTAGTAAAATTTGTTAAATGTAACTAGTTATTTAAAAAGCTAGTAACTAAAATATATTTACTTTTATTATAAATTAGATTTGTCCAATATAATGAGTTAAAAGTTTTTCAGTTAAAATAACATTTTTCAATGTTATATATTTATTGAAATGATACGTTTATAATTTTTTATATTTATTTAAATGTTATAAAATAAATTGTACTACCTTTAAAATATCATCCTAGTTCTGTCCCTTTATGTTATATATATAATTTGGTAAGTGATATCTTTTATAATGCAATTTAAAGAGTTTAAGTATTTACCTTTCAATATGTCTATTTTTGGTTAAAGTTGTGGATGTATTTTATATAAGATGAATTTTTTTTTAACTCATTCATGAATTGAATGTGGGGAAAAAGATCTTGGTACGAATTCAGTGCGGAAGAATCTACAAGAAAACCAAAGTTTAGGTCCGTATATGAGGTAATCAAGTGAGCGAACACCAAAACTACAAGATAGCTTTATGCAAAACCACTTCGTTTGTGTAGTGGACTGATCCCGTCATGCTTATTTGAAATCATATGTGTGTTGGATACTAGCATGAATATAATTAGCTTTGTACACAGTTTCATGCAACTAAAATGCACCCAACCAATAAAAAACTCGACCCGAAAGTTCAAATTGAAAAACTGAACATACCCGACTAATTAATAGTTGTCTAGGTTGTGCATGCTCAATGACTAATTTCTAAATCCTCCACTGATCGTAACTATAACAGTAACTCTACAATTGTATTCTTGAATTTAAAAGTAAATGAAAAGGTACAAAATAGAAAAAGTTTAAAAAGAAAAAGAAAAAAAAAAGAACCACTATGATAATCTTTTTAAAAGATTTATGAAACTATCACATTATGCACATGTTATTAACTCAGGGATGTTTTCATAATATAATTATATAAACATGTTAATTTCCATTAAGATAGATTAAGGTTTATAATACCATTGATCAATTAAGGTTTAGGCAGTTGGCCCGGCCTATGCACTCCACTCATTTAACAATGCAAAAATAACTCAAGGTGTATACTCTATGTAGCTAACAACAGCTCCGAAGGGACCCTTCAACACACTTGTATCCAACAAGAAGAAAGTATTAGATTTGTAGATATCGCACACAAGATAAGGATAAGGGCCGTCTCTTTTCATTGGTCAATCTCCAAATAAACAGATAATCACAACCATCCGATCCCCAAAAATATACCAAACCAAATTCAACCTAACCACAACCACAAGTATACTAGTGAAAAAACTCCTACAAAATGAACACAAACATCACATTTCTTCAACTCACCTCAACAATAACTAAAACATCCACCCTTAAAACAAACTTACCACCATAAAACATGGCCACCGTCACACAAGCATCCGTTGCTGCTATCCGGCCATGCGCCTCACGGTCCACCTTCCTTTCGGGTTCATCCGGAAAGTTAGCCCGAACATTGGCCGTTAGACCAACTACTTCTTCATCTGTCTCATTCAAGATTGAAGCTAAGAAAGGTGAATGGCTACCTGGGCTAGCCTCTCCTGGTTACCTTAATGGAAGGTAAAACCAAAAATTAATTATTGATCTACACATTTAAATGCAATGTGGCCTGTTAAACTGGTCACCGACTTTCAGTTTAACGGGCCACCTTATTTTGAATTTTATTTATAATACATTCACAAACAATTCATACTTACTATTGTCATTTTTTTGTCTTTATAAAATGCATCTTACAATACAAAATATATTGTCCTAGTTCATTTACTGCATATTAACTGACAATTAACATACTTTTGTATACAGTCTTGCAGGTGACAATGGATTTGACCCATTGGGGTTAGCTGAGGATCCCGAGAGCTTAAAGTGGTTCGTGCAAGCCGAGCTTGTGAACGGGCGGTGGGCTATGTTGGGTGTAGCCGGAATGTTGTTGCCAGAGGTTTTGACAAGCATTGGCATACTCAATGTCCCTAAGTGGTACGATGCAGGAAAGTCTGAATACTTTGCATCATCGTCCACTTTGTTAGTTATCGAGTTCATCCTATTCCACTACGTTGAAATTAGAAGGTGGCAAGATATCAAGAATCCAGGGAGTGTTAATCAAGATCCAATTTTTAAAAGTTATAGCTTACCTCCTAACGAAGTTGGGTACCCAGGTGGTATCTTTAATCCCCTCAATTTCGCACCCACTGCTGAGGCTAAAGAAAAAGAAATTGCTAATGGTATAAAATGTTATATTACAACAAATTATTGATAATTGTGATGTTGAAACATTAATATTGAATTAAACTTTGCGTTACTAATTGCAGGGAGATTGGCTATGTTGGCGTTCTTGGGGTTCGTGATTCAGCACAATGTGACTGGAAAGGGGCCATTCGATAACCTATTGCAACATTTATCGGACCCATGGCACAACACCATTGTCCAAACGCTTTCTGGGAATTAAAGAAGTCGTGGCCCGTTTGGCCAAACAGACGAAAAGGAAGAATCTTGTTGTGTTTGTAAACTATGAGTGGTGAATGGGCTGTGAAAGTTTAGATTGTGAGCTTTTATGTGTAAACAAGAAGCTAGCTTTTGAATGTACAGGGGAATTGAGATGGATATTCATCATTTGTTTTAACTTACTGTTACCATTTTGTCGATAACAATTCGAATTTCTGAGCCTCATTATAAAGAAATCGCAACTCGCTATATTAAATTTATGCTATGTTATGTTCTTTTTTAATCTAAATAAGTTACAATAGACGTGGTACACTGATTCACGTTTGCAGACGACTTAAAAGTTTGTACTTTTCACATGAATAATTGTACTCTCTAAGTCAAGGTTTGTGCCCTCCACAAAAAAATTGATTTCCAGGAACATGATTGATGATATTAATCATAAATCAAACTCATCCGGATGGCCCTCTGCATCAAGTGTTGACCCTTTCTTGTGTTGGGCCGAGAAGAATTGAATGAGCCCAACTGCCCAACCGATGGGCCTTTAGTACTTTGGATGATAAGAGTGGACTTTCCAGATTTGGGCTTTTACTAGTCATTGGCCGGGGCGGATCCAGCCAATTAGAAGGGGGTTCTCAAGCCCCATGGCTTGGGCCAGTAACAAATAAATTTACAAGTTTTCTAGTAGACACTTAAAATAAACACTATGGGGCCCATGTTTTTTAGTGAGTTCTGAATGTGAATATTACCATACCCAATGTTACTATGTTAGCTATTATTAGTATAAAAAAATATGGGCTCGTACAATCCAATATCGAGGTGCTCATAAAAACCGGATCATGAATCGAAATTGGTTTTCAAATTAAAAATTGGTTTGAAACCGATATGACCGGTTTGGACCGGTCTGAGATCTCACTGTTTGAAACCGGTTTGGATCGGTTTTAAAATCGGTTTGGACTAGTCTGAACCGGTTTTAAACCGGTTTGAACTTTTCTCGGACCAAACCGGTTTCAATCCGAATGATTTGAGTCAAAATCAGTTTTGACCAGAGTTGACCCAAACCGGTTGGGTTTCAAAACCAGTTCAGTTTGAGCTGAATTCGATTTTGCCCACCTCTAATCCAATACTCGATACAAACCTTTGACTTTTATGGAATTATAAGAACATGCTTGTTTTATTTGCTTTATGAAAAATCCCGTCGTAAATTTAAGTTTAAAAACTTTACTATGAAAAATCAGTTTTAGTGATTGTTTCTTGTTAAAGATAGAGATTCTTATGTAAATAATTTTTGATCTATTTATTTGTTTATTTGATGTTTATTGTTGCTGGCTATTTTCGGTAAATTATTTTTGAGGTACTTTGTGTGACTTAATGATGTATTATGACATTTAACGTTGGGTTTAATTGTTGTTACGTTGTTCGGTTACTATTTATATGTTATTTTAGGTTGTTTTGACGTTGTTTGAACCGTTTTTGGATATTTTGATAATTTTTATGTAATTTTTGTAATCTTATACTTGTAAGGTAATTATTTTATGCCTCATTCACCTTGATTTTCTAGATTCACCACTACCCATTATTCATGAGCCTTTAATACTAGATTTTGAAATTTGAAAATGAGAATAAAACAACAGATGCTGTGTGTAAGAGATATTTAGTGAGGATTAATTTATATTTATATAACTAATAAACATGTCAAATACAAACCTTTACATTATGAAGTAAAAGAACAGTATTAACGAAAATTAATTTTGCAAACGAAGAAAATACACTTCATCCTTCTCTTCAGATGGTACCAACTAACAACTAATTACACTACATCATATCTTGATACTATTCTTTATCTTTATATATAAATAACTGAATAACTGAGGGTATCTATAAATGTTTCTTTTGTTTCCGTTTCTTCATATCTATCATCATGTAATAATCGTTTTAGAACAGTTCAGTATATATTATCTATAGCACACAGTTTACAAGTGGTATAAATATTCTAGAAGATTCGTCAACTACTTTAGGAATACATGCTTACATGGTGCATATTTGTCTTACTCGTTATTAGGTAGTTGGCAATGATGGATGAAGGGCCAACTTCTACATGTTTAGCACTCTTAATCATAGCAAGTCATATGGTTCATTATTTATCTTTACAAAATAAATTCTACAGTATTCTGTATCACATAACTAGTTTTCACAACATACATCCATAGAATCACCTAACCATAACATCAGGGTACATGAGTCCAGTACACCATGTCAATACAAATTTGATGTAGTTGAAGTACTATATTTGTCGTCTCATTAACTATAAGACCATCTACCATTGCAGATCCATAATGATAGAGACCGATATCCGAATAGCTTTAAACCAGTCAGCCAGCGGCCCTTACAAAGGACGTAATTATTTAAAAAGTTTATTAATTACACTATACAAATGGACATCTACAAGCTTCAAACTTGAAATTCCAGATAAAGTTGAAGACGATAAACTTGTTAAATCCGAAAAATCTTAGGTCATAACTTATTATCGGATACATATATTCACAAATCACAACCCTTATAGTTGTGAAAAAACCATAATTAAGCATCACAACAAACTATCGAAGTAGAGTTTGAGCGGCCCTAATTCAAGAAATCTTAGCTTTGTAACAGAAACTACATCATGACGATCAGCATCGTTTTTTCGTAGTAAAAAGATCAAACGCATCAATATACAAACGACCATACTATGATACAATAGTCATTTCAACATACATACATATTGGACAAACGGAAAAAAGGATCAAGGACACAAGATTTCAAATTTAACAAAAGCCATCCTCAACGACTTTCAAAAACTCTCGAAAACTAAGCTTACCATCTTTGTCAGTATCATAGCCAACAATCATCCGTCCACAATCGCTTTCAGATGTTTGTAAAAATCCCATACCAGAAAGCACATTTTGTAGCTCTTTCGCATCTATGTATCCATCATTATCCTTATCAAACACACAAAACGCTTCTTTCACTTCATCTAAACTTGGCTCGTCGTCAACAAACATATCAACCATATCCTCCAATTCAATACTCTCCCTTTGATCATCGGGATCCCAAAATGTTCCCAATTTTTCCATCATAATCTTTGGATTCACTCCTAACGCCTTCTTTTTACCTGCTCCATTCTCAACACGACCAAGCTCAGCATCATGAGCTTGGTCTTGTGATGGGCCCATGCAACGGGCTCGTGGTGTAGCAACGATAAATTGATAAATAGGGCGTGCAAAAAACCTATACAAGTCATGCAATAAAACGAACCATTCTATACACATGCAACATATGAATAAATACATGAAGAACATTATTGTGTTAGTTCTAGAAACTAGCTAGATTAGTTAGTTTGTGTCAATGCCAGAAGTGGATGATGGTTTGCTATTTCTAGAATTAAATAGAAAATTTAGGTGAAAATACATACAAGTGGACCACGAAGTTGATAGAAAGTGAGACTTGGTCTGGTTTTAAAACCCACGCCATTTCAAGTGAGCTTCCTAGCAATATCGTGAGCATTAATTTACGTATAGAAGTTCAAGGATGTTGATGGGATATAATGGTCTATAATAAATGAATTTTTGAATAGTTATTGACAATTGGTGGCCGGTTATAATAGATATATATATATATATATAAATATATATATTATATGTTATGTTATGTAAATAAGCGAAGATAATATAAAATGATTTATTTTTCATTTTTCTATGGTAAAGATTTTGGATATTAAGAGTTGGTAATTAGTAGCAACTACACTTGATGTCTCCCTTATTCATAAACTGAAAACTGAAACGTGGTGTGGTCATTATCAAATTAAGGAGTCATGTTAGAAAAGAGGCCTACTATGCTAAGAGAATATGCATGAAATTTTTTAGTATAAAAAATTAATGTGGATAAGATGTTAGGATTTATAAGTAACACTTATTTATATATAGTTATATAATTTAGAATTACTATTTTGAATAATAAAAAGACATACAGAAAATAATTTTTTAATGAATTGATATTTTAAATGAGATATGAACTTACAACTTTATCGAGTTATTTTGATATTATTAAGCCAAAAGCATACTATGATTTATATTAGTACGACTTTGTATACATTTAAAACTTGAATAGGTTGTCGTTCTACTCTCAAGTTAAAATTACCAACTATATTTGTTAAACTTAATTGAACGTATTAATATATACGAATGGGGATATGTTCGCTGGATGTTTGATCATAGATCTCAAGGAGAACTTTCACAATCCTTTCAATCATGCATGACGAATCTTCTTTTCGATTTCTTGTAAACGAAGCGATATAATCTTGTACGTTGAAACGCATAAAAAGTTACGTATGTCACTAGGTAAAATAGTCCAATCTACTTGCGAATATTTATAGTGTGCAAGGAATAAACGTTTATTTAAAAAATAAAACAAAAGACGATACATAACAAAATAGTTTAACTAAACATCCTTTAACAAAAATTATGAAAGTTTAGACTTACATATTATTTTTTATCAGAAATATAAGTGTTTATGTATTTATATATTTTAAGAAAAACCTCATAAATAAATTTAGCTAAACTATGTTTTCATGGTGGATAGTAAAATAAACATAACCAACTTAATTTGTTAAAGTTCACAATCATACATATGGTTGGCTGTCTTTTGAAAGTTGATCGTATTTGTTAAGTTTGAGGTTTTTTTATGTCCATTACACGTTTAAAGCAAATCGTATATTTTTAAATAAAACTTTTACATGTAAATCATTTCATTTGAAAACAACGCCACGTAATTACACTCTACAACCCCACATAACTAGTTTTTTACTCGAGCCTTATCTAATTAACATCACTGCTATATAAATTATATACATAGTAGTTGAATGTCTATAATCATACATTTATTTGTTCTCATTTCATATATGATCGATTGAAAACAGATAACGAATAAAGTTAATGTATATATATTCGAGCAGGTACATCTATATTTATCTACACTATTTACTAAAGGAAAATACTACTGACATTATAAAATTGACGTGTCATCTTTAAAGTAGCTTCCTTAGGGTTTTGTTGGATTTATGTTGTGATTTTAACCTACTTATATTTTTATACTTCGGTTTTTGTTGGATTTATGCTTGTTTTGAGGTATTTATCTTCTTTCTTCCACTCTAAAGATCACTAAAGTAAGTTAATATTTGAAAAGGTAAAACTGCATAAGGTTGGGGTTGTTTGACCGGTGAATTAATTAATAGGCTACTGAGAATCTATTTATATACAATTATGGTTTATGCACCATTTGACATCCATGATGCTGATGGTGTACGTAATGCATCTTTGAAGAATGAAGATGATTTCACCATCAATATTTAGGGAACCATTATGTCATTTTCCACTATTTTATCATTTTCTTTTTACTTTTTTCTGCTTTTTTTCTAAGATGAAGAAAAGGCAGCAACTCTACTTTTGTTCTAAAAATTATTCAGAATTCCTTTCTGATGGGTTATCTATCTCTTTAATTTTTTTCTTTTTTTCAATTCTCTATTTGGCGTATTATGCATTCTTTAATAAGCACTAGAATTGCTTAGTATTTGGTTGGCTTTGTTGCGGTTGACCCGTACAAATCATTTGATCTTCAACATTTTTTAGGTTGATTTGGTTAAAAGTTTAAAGCATATCTGAAAACCAGAAAGGCTTAAGATTACTGTTAGTAGGCCTTATACCTATGGACCTTGAAGTAGATAATTGGGCTCATTGTTAATTAAAATCACCAATAACAAAGTGTTTAAAAATACATTCAACTTATATATAATATTTATTTTGTGTACTGTGACGTGTAATGCCACGTGTACACATTATTTGAAAAAAGTCAACTAGTGACCGGCTAAAGGTCGAGTCGGTCAAAAAGTACACAAAATAACGATTTTTGAAAGTTAAGTGCATTAAAAACACTACCCGTAAATTAAGTACACACTATAAATATTCGACCAAAGTTTAATGCATTCGTACGCACTAATCCTTTTATTTTTTCCATCTTGCTAGTGAGAAATGAATTACAGCTACCCTTCAATGGGTACTCTATTGCAACAATAGTGATTCAGATACAGCGTTAGCATTGGGTCATACAGCAAGTACACGATCAGACAACACTGTGTTATGAGGTTCACATTTAGAGTTGATTAGTCAAAGAATAATAAACTTTACCTGCATTTTGACATGTCTTTTACTACACCCTTATTCTTTTTCACATGTCTTGTTTTTTCAAGATAAAACCTGGTCAGCATACCCTTTTATTTGACTTTTAACCCACACCCCCAAATTCTCCTAAATCTTTTTAGTTTTTTACCCTTTGACCAATGCCAATAGTATAAATTTCCTTTACCCTTTATCCTTCAACCATCCTATATACAAAAGTCATTACATTAACAATAATTTCAAAGAAATCAAATAAAATAAAAAGATCAAATTGTTGTTGGTGAAATCTTCTAACAAAAAGAAAAAAACCCCAAAGTATAACTAATCCAGTACACATCTAAGGTCTACACAACCAATTTCTTCCTTCAAACTCTTTTTTTACTTTTTTTGTAAATAGATTCATCTTCACATATACATATACACAAAGGGCATACCCATATCTAATACAAGCCATGGGAGATCACACTTGTAATTACAGTAGTATTTTTCACCCGCACGTTACAACGGGATCTAATGAGATGTATTTTAGATGAACAACTTACCACACAAATGGAGAACATAAAACTCAACATGTTATGCAACATAGATCTTGATCAAAAACTACATTATTTACCGTAAGATATGCTGCTTTTGCACTTGTTTAATTTAAATATTGCAACATAAAAATTCAGAAGTGTAATAGTATATACATGAACCAAAGGGAAATACAAACTAAATATTTACCCTTAGACATATAAGAGCACCAGATAGAGAAGGGAGAACGGAAAAAGATGAACTCGAAGTACGCCCCAACCTACATCGTTTCAAACAGCAAACCTAAACCGTTGTGAATCGAACGAAGCTGCATAACGTAGACGAAATCCTGACCCATAAAACAACCTCCAAAAGTAGAATCGGACTCTAGTAAATTTTTACATGCCCTACTTATCTTTTATCGTGAGACGTACGGAGTACAATCTTCTCGGTTAATCCGTTCCTAAATTGACTTGTATAGTACAAACCTTCGGTGCAGTTCAAGTCAAAGTTAACTTCGGCACCAACAGCCATAGACTAGGGCACGAAATTGCCCAGCAAAAGAAGATGAATAAAAAAACCAAAAGTAAACGACGAAGTCACTCATCGTCTCCGACGAGGAACCACCGCACAACCACCTCCACCGCTGCCGCACCTCCGTCCGCCGCACTCGTCGACACACAATTCGTCACTGAAAACGACGAACTTACTTACTTCCGTGACCTAACTATATCGTCTGAGAAATTTTCAAACCCTAGAAGCTTTCCGTACAATGTGAAGCAGCAATGTTGGGAGAAAGCTGAGAAAATTAAAGGACGGGATCCAGATCGATGGCGGAAAGATTCACTCGGTAACACAATTTTTCGTAAGCTTGTTGGTTGTCCTGGTTGCTTATGTCATGATTACGATCACATTATTCCCTACTCTAAGGTAAATTATAAATTTATATGTTGCATAACACTGTATGTGTAGTTTTGTTTTGTTTTATTAAATTTTTTATTATGATTTATAATATTCTTTCTGCTAAGTTGTTGAAAGAATAAAGTTTTTGGTTGACTATAAGAATATTCTGTAGAATAAATGTGTACATAAGTGTGGTCATATGTGTGATCAATGTAAATGAGTGAATTGGTTGCTGTAATTTTTTTATTATTTGACAAAGAGTTATCTGATTTGGTTACCTTTCCGGTTGAAGAGATTTGATGTCATCATCTGATAATGATAACAAATTAATTCAATGACTTTAAGTTAGCCAGTCAAACTAAACATTGAACTTCATTGTGAAATGAACCAAAAAGGATTTTGTATATTGGTTTGTTTGTGTAAAAGGGTTACAATAGGAACTTATATATAGAGTTGGAGTTTACACATAGGTGCCCTATAGAACTATGCTATTTACAATTGAGTACTGTTACTCTAATACGTCTCCACAGGCTAAGGGTGGGGAACGACTTGTAGCTTGAATCTTAAGAGAAATCTAGGAGCTGGTAATTATGCTAACAATCTAATATTTGTAGATATAAACCGTACACAAAAATCTTAAGGAGCAACTTTTCTCTAACAAAAGTAGATTCAACTTTCACGAGCTTCATACGAGCATGTAAAATGGGATTAGTCGAGAGAGAGGTTGCACCTAGATTATCACACTATGGGATAGGAGAACACTAACACATTGTTGACTGAGAAGAGAATTAGATTCACGAGATAAAGGTGAGGATCGAGATGGTATAAAGGATGAAAAATCTGTAAGAATGAGATGACTGTACAATAGGACTGTGTGGGTTGGACATCAATACATTATTGGGGATGGGATGACAAGTGAGGTTGTTTAGTTGACCACATGAGATGATGCAGAGGAGTTTAGGGGTATACTGTGGTGTTGCAGCCTTGCAGGGGATGATTTTCTAATGACAAAGGGAAAGGTTATTATTATTATTTTTATTTTTAAAAGAATCGAACATGACGAGCAATGTAAAGATGGGTGGTAGTGATACTACGGCTTGTTCAGAATTAGATCTAAGATAACATCACATTGTCATGTAAGTTGAAGCATGCAAACTAAATTTCAACATCTGTGGGAACAAATTATTCATCAAAATTTTATGTGCAAATTGTTATATAAAGACAAAGAAATGGCGGACTCGTCCTCTGCTTATCTCTGCGGTTTGCATGTTATATCTTCATTCCAAGTTGTGCTTGCCTAATACTCTTATGTGCCTCATCTTGTTGATCTTGCAGGGAGGCCAAAGCACATTGGAAAATTGTCAGGTTCTACAGGTAACACGTCCTCTTAATCGTTTATAAATGTTTTCAAAATTATCGCTTTCAATTATGGCTGGTTTTATGGTGTGTGTGCTTTGCATGTTTTGTATTATTGTTTTTGTAAAAACAACTATGTATGTTGTTTTTCCTGTAAGGATTATGGGCACATGACGGTTTCTTTTCAGGCAACAGTCAATCGATCCAAAGGGAATCGTATGGAGATATCTAGAGCTGATCTTATGCAGAAGAGCTCTTACTGCAGGGTTTCAGGTACATTAATAACAGCTACTGTTTGCATAACCATTTCCATATATTAGGGTAAAACACAATTATTTTTAACTGGGATCTTGGTTTGAAAAAGCGCGCCTAAGGCGCTAGGCGCTACGAGGCAGTGAGAAGAGGCGCTTTATTTTAGTCTAGGCGATAGGAGAACAGAAGGCGGTGCAAGGTGGGCGCCTATGCCCCAGGCGCTATGAGCTGTGCCTTGGCACTTTAGGTATCTGATGGGAATAAGTGGGGTTCATATGGATTTAATGAGTGGCCTTTTAATGGGTTTAACTGGGCTAACATTCTTGTTTTACCCCATTATTAATACTGCTAGCTCCTAACGTCTAACCAGTTTCTTCTTATCCTAATTTCATGAAGACTACTAACGGCTCCAAGAACGAAAAAAAATGCTCATCGGTTTTCATTAGATCAAATTGAAGGAACAAAAGCTAAATTGAAGTAGAATATAATCTAATTGAAGTAGAATATAAGCTATTTGAAGCAAATTAAAAGTTAATTGAAAATTTTGACCTCGTATAGTAACTTTGGTCCAAGTCAGAAGTTAAACAGACATTTGTTGACTACTTATTTGCTTGATTGCTTTTGAAATTTCTGTAAATAGCTTACTATGATACCTAAAGCAGTTTTTTTTTTACTATTTCTAGTATGTAGGTGAAGTATTTTTTACTTTTAAACATATATAAAGTATAACATTTTACGTAGAAGTGTTTTATGTATGAAGAGCGCCTCATCTACGTGAGGTGGCCGCCTTGGCTTCCGGACCGCTAGTGCCTCGGATCGCCTAGCGCTTTTTAAAACCAAGACAGGAAATGCAAGAAATTGACCCTTTTTATGAAAAACTGCAGGGCGTGACATGGATCTTCTAGAATTGTCAGCCTATGGTAACGTTCGTAGAGGGCAAGATTCTGGAGGATGTATCATGCAATGATCACACATCAAAGTATGTTCCAAATGTATTCACTATTTATAATACTGATATTTGTATATAATAATAGAAATAAATTTGGTTTTGTTCTAATTTTTACCCTTTAAGCCCCAACTTCCCCCAACTTGAGTTCACGACGGTCTTATTCATGGTTTATTTAATGGCAGCATCTTCAATTTATTTCTTTTATCTTGTTTCCCATTGGTGAGAAATGTAATATACTAAAAATGGGCGGCTTGGTAGATTTTTTGCAACTGTGAGGTAGATGTAGGTGAACCGATTTCTTTTCACAAAGGACAATATGGGTAATGGTGTTCATCCTCATATCAAGGAAAAAGTGGAAAACTAAAGGCACTAGGCTGTAAATGAACCGAAGAAATACATATAAAGTTTGTTCATCTAAGTTTAATTGAACAAATAAATGAATACAAATACATAAGTGAACATATATTTGTTCCTTATCTTCGCTTGTTTAGAGAATAAGGTTGGTCTTGTTGGTTTATTTTTGTTTGGTAAGAAGGTAAATGGACACAAATGAACATACACTTCCGTGAACAGCATTCAGGCGCATGTTTGCAAACAGATAAATGAACACATTGGAGCAATTTCAGACTTTGCTACAAACTAATTAGATCATTCGAGAATAAATAGCATCCATCACTTAAGAACTTAGGTAAGATCTGCATCACTAACCACAAAGGTGATTAGGCCTTGATGAAAGGTTGTGACTTGTGAGATTTGAGGATTTAGAATCAATAAATTCTACGAAATGGAGCTGCCTTTTTGAGATTATGGCTAGGATATCAATTCAATGTGGAAGGGGTATTTGTGCACCAACGGCCCATCATATATACAACTAACATATGTGAACCAGTGAACCTTAAGGAAAAGATTACCGAATGTTTACGAATGTTAAGGAATGAGTGTGGCCTCTGTTGCCGTTCATGTTTGTTCTCTTACTAAATAAACGAACATAAATGAACTTTCCGCTAAATGGTTCTTTGAATGTTCAATATGTTGACTGCCCTAGGGATTAACTTCTTATAGCAATAACTTTATTGGATACTTTAACTGATTTGGATATTCTTATATGGGTTTCTTTTCTAAAGGACTAAACTACGGTGATTATCATGGAGCACTGAATTTACAAGGTATACTAGAAATAAATGTAAACATCGATAGAAATTGCTAAGCTAAATAATTTTAGAGTACGTGATTCCTTGGGTTTTTTACTATGGTTGGCAATCTTAAGGTCGCACATCGATAATTTTATCTTAAAAACTATGCTTGTTATCCAAATGGTGGTTCAATATGAATGACAACAAAGCGAATATGGAAGGCGTACCATCCCAACATCAACTGCGTGTCTCACTTAAGTGTAATATTCCCCTAACAAATTTGTGGCAGTCAAACTTATATGATCCAAGTGTCTTAACTCTTAAATTGTTAATGATAAAATAGTTGAGTCATATCCAAAATAAAAATACAATTAGAATCACAAGGTAGGATAGGTGTGTTTTGACTCTTGAGATTTAGTTTGGGTTTAAAAAGGTTGAAAGAAAATACGAGTTCCTGGCATTTCTTTTCTTGTTCACGAAGCATGATACTAATGAAAGTTATGCCGAAATTTGTTCGATCCATGATTTACTTCCTTGACATCTTTTATGAACACTCCCACTTTGATGGAAATACGTAAGAGAAGCGTTACATATACCGTAGTAGAAATTAGTGACAAGTGGGTGCGTGACTTTTCCAGTTCTACTGATTCGACCAACTGACCAGTTAGTGTGGTACAAATATTAGTATATATACCACATCGTTCCACTAATTTGTACCATACAACTTCTGGATATATAAATTCATTTCTATTTTTTAGACGTTGTTTCTTATTTTATTTGTACCAGGCTATGCAAGGTATCATTCTTCTTTTGTATCGGGTTATATAAGATTGTAATGTAAGGTATCAAAGATATGGTACATACAGATCTAATACGATAGTATTATTAAAATTTGTAGTGATAATTGTTTTTTATGAGATGTTCAAAAAAGATAGCATTTTTATTTTTCATTGATAATACTTGATATGTACCTCCAGAAGAAGCCATGGACTTGCTTTTCCATGTTGTCATATGTATCCACATGGTTAATAAATGTAGTCGGATATTAGCTGAGCTTGTGAGATGATTTACCAATGAATGGCCTGGATTGATTCTTCAAAATTTCAGCTTGAAGAAAACTCCAAAGTGAATTAAAAGTTTTATTTTTATGTAATTCGACAAGAACGACCTAAGGTTTGTGAGCTGTTGATTCGGTTTTATAGATCATCCAAAACTGCTATATTATAGACCTCATCCATGTAGACAAATCTGGGCCACTGTAGTTCTACCACTCCTTTATGGAAAAGAAGAAAGCAAAATGCCCATTTAAAGATATAGATATATGGCATTTTGGGTCCACAAAACAACGCATGTTATACAGAATGTGGCCTCAATTTGATTAGGGCCTGAAAATATCTTGATCTTTTTCATGGCCAGTTCTCCTGGTACACATATTTTTCTTCTGATTTTGATGTGCCCACCCAGAATAATCAAGATTTACACTTCTGAGTATTAACAAAGATATAGTGATAGGTACCCAAAAGTAATGGTCATGCATTAGTGGGTTGTACCGTACTAGCCAGTAATGCTCTCTATATCATTAATGGTACCTAATTTTAAGTTTTATATGTCCCGTCCCTACTGCATTAGTGGATTATATTTTAAGCACAGGTCGGAATGGGTCGGTTTAACCAGCAAATACTTTTTGTCTATTTTTTTAGTAATTGTATTAATCATTAATGCGTTAGTTATGATCACAAAAGCAATATATTAGATTACTTAGTCTATATCTTTGAACAAAATGATTTAGGACGTTGGACGTATCAAAAAGTAGACTTTAGGGAACATTCAACCCATTTGATCGTTCGACTGTTCTCCATTTAGCCTAAATTTTAATCGACCCTATTTGATCCAACTGAGACAAAACACAACCCAAATTTCCTATTTAAAAGTACACTAGAACTTGTTGATATGCAAGTCAGATGCACATATAATATATTAGCCTTGCAAATTCAAGCTCTTGGCAAGTATTCAATTTCTTATATTTAATTGGATTTTTTTCTGAAAGATGAGAACCGATTTCATAACTTTTATTCTTGTTACCTTAAAAAACTGGATTATCAAAACCATTTTGCAGGAAAAAGTTGCAAAAAACTTACAAAAATCTTGAAATCTAAAGCTATACAAAAGAAATCCTATTTACTTCTTTTGTTACTATTTTCTTACATCGTATTCACACCGAATCACAGTGCCATCTAATGTTGTTAGGCATGTTAGGCCCTTTCTTGAAAACAAAGCGACCTAGAGAAAGCAGCTGGATTCGCTTGTAGTACAGTAGACGGTTCCACGGCTGTATGTTTCTTTTTTTCAT
The DNA here is from genome assembly GCA_963921325.1 of Logfia minima. NCBI lineage: Eukaryota > Viridiplantae > Streptophyta > Magnoliopsida > Asterales > Asteraceae > Logfia > Logfia minima. The sequence continues at coordinate 5,771,913 of OY992771.1, read as the reverse complement.
CTCCTTTTGCTTGAAAAGCCTTAAACGGATGTCCTCTGCCACTGTTTTCATTCTTAATTCCGAGTGTTGCCCATATAGAACTCTTTGCAGCTTCATCTGGATCATCTATTCTAAGAGTCTTTGGAATCAGAATTGAATTTCTTTGTTTCTTCGCCTCCTCATGGGACCCGTTTGGTTTTATTGGTTCTCCATCTAGTGAATGTTTTCCTAAGATTGATCCGTTTGGAGGTAACCAAGAAACCGAGCTCCAATAAGATGAAGGGTAAATTGGCATAGGAGGGTATCCTGGAGGGAACATGGCTGGAATCGGCATTGGAATCCCTGTGTTCCATGGATTATATGGAATCCAATGAACTTGAGAATTGAAACCATTGTTATCCTGCGTTTTAGCAACTATTGGATTGGAAGAACGATGATCGCCTTTTTCTCTACCACTTAAATTGGCTCCAACATGTAGTGTATTTGAACCGAATGAAAGGACTTTTGGTGAATCAGCAGTAAATTCAATATGATTTTCTGCTGCTACTGCTGCTGATTCAAACGCTTCATGGGAGATTATGAAACGGCAATGTGATGGCGTGCTCTTCTTTTTCCGTCGACCTGCACCAACTGGCATGCTTCTCATGGTCCCTCCGGCCGTCCAGTATCTCTGGCAGCTCTTGCAAAAATGGCGAGGCTGGTTGATATTCGAATTGTTGTAGTAACAAAACTTCGTATTCATACTTTCACAACGAGGACAAGGCAGAATCTTATCAGGTTTTTTCAGAGTTTTAGGTTGCAAATCCATCGAATCGCCATCGATTGCAGTACTCTGCAGGTTTTCCGATATACCCTCTTCATCGATAGGTGGAGTTCTCGGATTATCGTCCGATTCATCTTTTCCTTGATCCTGAAGAATTGAGAACATATTAGATTAGCAAAGTAGAAAGAAAAACTTAAAACTTTTCATAGGTAGAAAGACCCAAATTTTGAAACTTTCTAACTTTAGAAAGAAACAAAGTCATGATCTTTAAACATCAAAAGTTAAATAAAATGGAAATCTAAACTCGACCCATTAATTCCCAGCGATTTCTATCAAATGGGTTGTAATCAGAATTGCAAAATAATTACACATACATGTGGTGTAAACAGTGTATGTCTGTCTATTGATGAACAAACTGTTGCATCATCTCTGTTCTGTTTGTCTTCCGAATAAGAAATCTTGGGTGTTTCCGGCAACCCAATCTTCTTGCCGAACAATATGATACCGGGATCCGTCGTCATCTCCGGTGACAGGTGGCGGCGGCTAAGAAAAGTTGCAGTACTAGTATTGTAGCGTAAAAATCTAAGTCTGTATAATAAAAATAAAAATAAAAATATGAGATATAATAAGGGGGTGTGAAGGAAAGGTGGATTCCACATAAGCAAAGGAGAAGGATTGTGAGCCACAAAATTTGTTGTGGCCTTGATACGTTGGCAGTGTTGATTCTTTTGGGTGCATACAAAAATTGGACTAAATTGGTTAAAATAAGTCTGGCACATGGTTATTGGTTGTTACACGGATAATATCGTACTTTACGGTTTTGTATTACCTTTTTCTCCTACCTGCCCTTTTTCAACTTCAATTATTTAAAATCCAATTATCGTTATCTTGTATTTGTTAGGAAATTTTATTTTATTAATAAGTTTTGAAATTTGGTATTTATACTAAAGTGTCAAAGGATGTGGATCCAAAGCTAACAATGTACTCAAGTGTTTATAATATTCTAAGTTGTACCTTGTTTGTTTTAGTAATAAAGTTGAAGTTGATATTTATGATAGTAAATTGTTGATTCAAATCTCTATCTAATAACATTTTTGTCGATTTGTCGATTATAGATGGAGAACCATTTTTTATGGCAAATTGCACAAGATAAAAATGTATTACTGTATGATTATTGATTATGAAGATTAACTATGAAAACTATCGGTCATAGAAACTAAACTATTAATTTATTTGTAATTTCTGTACTATGTTACGTCGAAATTAAGATAGAGTATGACGTGTTAGATAAAATATTACTAGAAATATGAAAAAATTGAGAGTGAGTTTCTATTAGAAATAATTTTGATAGTTAATATATTATTTATTATTTATTATCTATTACTATGTATAATGCATGTTCATGTGTTAAATTTTAATTTGTAAAAACTAATCAAAATTATTAATTTACCTATTTATGTCATAATCAAGTAATCAATGACATAAATTTCAAATGATCTATTTCTAAAATTAAGATTGGATTATTCTTATATGTTTATTGATTTTTAACTTATATTATTCAAATATGTTTATGGATGTTTTTTTAAAGTGGTTATATATTTATTTATATACATAATCTATCAATGTAATTTGTGAATGTTCACTCTTAAAAGCGATTAAGATATATAAATGATTTGTGATTACAACTATGATATCCAATCTATTCTACTTATATAACGAGACTAAACGCAACAAGTATACTGTTGCTTTATGCAGGTACTTTACTATTTCTAAAATCGATAATCAGTATATAATTCGTTACTGTTTTGAGAATTTAACCAAAATATTCTAGTTATATCGGCCAAAATGATATAGAACGGGCTTATATTAGATGGTTGTTGGGACATATTTTATTTTATATTTTGCTCTTTTATTTCAATTATTTTGAAATATGCGTTAAGTTGTACACTTTAATAAAGAAGGAAAAGAAAACAATTGTAACACACTTTAATAAAAGCTATAGTAAAGAAGAGTTTGTGTACGTGTCGTGATAACACGTCACTATGAAGCATTTTTCGGTGTTAATGAGTCTCCTAATCCATTTTTTAACATTAAGATTTTGTTAATGATAGGATTAGTGAATAAATAATCATGGATATATTTCCTAGTCACTTTCTAATTTATATCTGTTTTCTAATATGGACGGCTGTGAGAAATTGTTTATATAATTGGACCCAAAAAGTCATGAAATTTAACACCCCACTTACCCTAACAAAAAGTTGCCTTTTTCTCACTTTATATCGTACTTATCAGGCTAATTTTCAAAGGACTTTTAGAGTTCGGTTTATGAGATATAACTTGTGAAATAGTTTAAGATGTTAAATGTTTTACCGACTTTTGTCAATTGGTACATATTTTGAGGTACAAAGAAACACGTTGTTTGATATCAAGTTGTATACTGGCACTTCAACTTGAAGCCCATTACCATATACTGGGTTATTTAGGCCCAATGTACTTTACTGTTAAGAGTAAACGGCGTGACCCTTTTTCCCCGCCGTTCAAGACTCAGAAAGCCGGGAATTCATCGTTCGCTACTTCTCGTCGGCATCCACTTCGTCGTTCAAGTCGGCGTTTTTCATCGACGTCCAGCTTGAGACACTGAGCTTTTTTTTCTTTAAGCTTAAAAAAGATGAAAAGAGGGATGCTGCTGATTCTTAAAATCTGATGGCTGGCTGCTGCTCCGATTGAGAAGAATAAAAAAGGGATGAAACCCTAAATTGTTAAATGTATGTCAAAATATGGGCTTGGTCTTGGGTTTTACTGTAGGCCCAAATGTTAAATGTATATCACATAATATTAATATATCTAGACGACTCCCTGTTGATGTTTTATTCTCTGTCTTAGCATTCGCCTGGTTCCCGTCCTTCGCCTATATCATAGGTACGGTCTCATTTTGAGGACTGTATTAGGTCCATCGTGCTAGCCCAAAAGAAAGGAAAACGAGGTGATAGTGGGACCAGGGTAATGGATACATGCACAACAACGACTCCAAATGAGGTGATATTCGACCGAGTACTTAAGAAAACCTACACTACAAGATGTCCCACGTTTATATGCTAAACATGCATAGTTGCATGGTTTTTCGGGGATGCTCAGAAGCATCGATTGTATGCATTGGCCTTGGAAAAATTGTCCAGTAGCATGGAAAGGTCAATACACACGAGGTAATCACGGACATCCAAAAATCATGCTCGAAGATGTGCCCTCCTACGATATGCGGATTTGGCACGCTTACTTTGATCTTGCAGATTCAAACAACGACATCAATGTTCTTAATGAATCGGATTTGTTCAGCGGTTTACTCCAAGATCTAGCTCTCGGGGTAAGGTTTATTATGAACGGGGTTGAATACAAGAAATGATATTAGCTCGCTAACGGAATTTATCCAGAATGAGCGACTCTTGTTAAATCATTTAAATGTCCGAGTGAGGAAAAAATATGAAATACAAGAGTTTTCAAGAAGCTGCAAGAAATGACGTGGAACGAGCATTCGGTGCCTCAACGTCCTTGGGGCAATACTTAAAACTCTACAAGACCATATAACATCAACAATATAAGAAGAATCATATACACTTGTGTGATTTTACACAACATGATAACCGAAGACAATGGACACAATATATGTCAACTTAAGGAAGACTACCTCCGAAACCCGAATAATCTTCCGGGACATTCTTGGTTGTAGAGGGTGGCAATTCATGATCATATGGACAAAGAATTACGCGATAGGCGAACACCCAGTCACTTCGAAATAATCTTATCAAACATATTTGGAGCATCCGGTCAAATTTCTGTATTCGTAATAATAATTGATTTCGTAGTTTTATTTTTTTTAGTAATGTAGTGTACTTTTTTTTAATAATTGTAATTTTTTTTAATTAATGTAAGTTAGTTTTTAATTATTTTAGTTTTTATTATTAATATAAATGCATTTGTATTAATATTTAAGAAATGACGTGACGCTAATGTGGTACCGAAAAGTTTAGTTTTGGCATCATGATAGGCATGGTTCAGTTCTAGGTCAGTTTTTCAGTCCTTGTGCTGATGTGGCATTGATATGGAGTCCAGTTCTAAGTTTAGAGCGTCATGATAGGGAGTCGTCTTACCTTTAAGTAAATAAAAATTTTTATCTATTAATTGAATGTTGGCAAGGGTTGTTATACAAATGGAATTTGGGCTAACATAGTTGGTTCGTCCAACTATCTTCATTCACGTAACTATCTTCCTAAAGACGTGTTAAAATGTCACTTTGGATGTGGTTCTTCTATTTGTTTTTGGAAAGATTTATGGCTTGGCGATAAACCACTTTGCTCTCGTTTCAACAGACTTTATCGTCTAGACACGAACGAAAACTATATGGTCAGTGATAGATTTATTGGAGGTCAGTGGACATGGCAATGGAAGAGATCCATTACTTCTGGACGCATTGAGGCTACGATGCTTTTTCTTCAGTCTGAACTTCAGCATGTCACGTTAACTTCTAAACCGGACATCTGGAAATGGTACATTGGGTCAGACGGTTTGTTTGCTGTGAGTACTACTCGCTCTCATATTGATCACCTTTTACCATCTTCGTTGAATTCCCCAACAATTTGGAATCGTTGTCTTCCACGTAAGGTAAATATTTTTCTATGGAGATTTCGTTTGGATCAGCTCCCACACCGTTTAAACCTCTATAAGCATGGAATGGAAATCGAATCTATTTTATGTCCAATCCGCAACAACAATGTAGAGTCCATTGATCACTTATTTTTCTCATGTGAAGTGGCTTCTACTGTTTGGAGAATGATTTGGGTTTGGTGTTAGATTATGGACGTAGCATTACCATCTCATGTGAATTGGTCTTCATGGATAGATAACTTGCCTAGATCAATCAACAAGAAGAACCGGCTTTATGTTATTGTTGCAACTTTCTTTTGAGTAATTTGGAAGTATCAAAATAATATCACATTTAACTCTCATCAAATGAGAAAATGTGATATATTTGATTCCATTTGATTATCTTCTTTTTCTTAGTTAAAAAATAGAGGTAGATTAGTTTCTAATTAGAATGATTGGCTTTATAATCCTTGTAATTTTCTAGCATCTTGCTAGTTTATTAATATATATTTGATGTTAAAAAAATAAAATTAAATGCATTTTGTTTAAATTAATCTTTCATGTTATTTGTTTAAATTTGTTAATATGTTTTATTTTAATTAATTTATTGCGTTATTTATTTGATTTATATTTATTAAATTACTTGAATTTATAAAAATAAAAAAATAAAAATAGAATTGAAAAATACTGAAAATTTAATATCTTTTTATATTTTAATTCACAACTTTAATGTTCTTTTTAGAATATTAAGAAACCAATTTTACTGCTCTCGTGTTCTAAAAGGAAAAAAGTTCTAAATAATATAATTAATCATGATAACACATTATTAGAGTCTAACGTAAGAGCATTTCAAGGAAAGAAATTTTTGTACAATTCTTTTCTATAAAAATTTATTTTATTTTATTGGACTTGAAATTCTTTTTTAACAATAACTTAATGAATCTCAAGTTTTATACAATAGAAGTTTTAAAATGTTTACATCATACAATAGAACAATTAAAAGTTTACCCCATACAATAGAAAAAAGTAAAAATTTAGCGCATCACGAATCAATTATCCTTTTATTATAAAAGTATCTTTAATTAAAAAAGTTTGATGCGCTTAAAAAAATTTATAATATTATGTTTAATCATACATAACATATAAGGTACGATATGTATTTGCTAAGTAGTATTTGAAGCATATATAAATCAAATCTCTACTCTAATAAATGCATATTTTGTCACATAGGTAAAATAACACGTGACGGCTTTTCATAATTTAAAAATAAATAATTATTTAAATTTAAAAGATAAACTAAAAAATAAAATTAAATAGAGTTAGATAATATTTGAATATAATTATAATTAATTAAAAAATCTATGAATTATATTCAAACACTAATTAAAAAATAATATTAAACTATTAAACTTATAAATTGTGAATATAAAACTTGATTAACTTAAATTGTCGTGCATTGCATAATTTAAATCTATTTAGTATATATATATATATAACGATACATACCACTGCAAAACAAAGCAATACTGGTACGATATCTGAGAAATGTTACACATACGAAGAGTTTATAAAAATCTATTTAACAAAAGATGTACCGTAAACAAGAAGATGAAGTAATTAAGTTTTTTTTTTCTTTTACAAATAAAATTTACAAATAAGTCATCGCCAAAAGCTACGTGGACACTCGCAACACACAATCATTGCCCCACCTACGTCCTTAGAACCCCTTTTCATCCTCCCTCGCCGTCAGCTTCACATGAATACATCTCTCCTATTTATCTCTCCATTTTCAATTCAGGTATTTCCACTATTGCAGCTTGCAGTATTATTTTTCTATCACATCTTATATTTTACTAGTGTTTGAATTTTCATTTGACGTGTGATCACCACTTTTTACTTTAATAATTTGCCATAAAAGTTCCCCAATTTTCAAAGCTGTATTTATTCCGTGAACTGAAGTTGTGATTTGTGAATCAAATTAAACATAATCGTTAATCTGCACCATTTGAATTACAACTTTTGATTTGCAAAAGTCCTGTATATGTAATATTTTGTCACGATTACCTGTTAATAGTACATTTGTAATACTTGTATTTCAATCAGTGCATACCTTCCTGAACGTATAACAGTACACCGCTGGTTTCAGTTTTTATGCCTCAATAGAACAATTTTTGGCTATGGTTAAACTGCATCGAATCGAGGACGTATCAGATACTACTTATATAACATGATCATACGTTTGTATAACAGCAACAGTAGTTAGTACAGTACGTTTTAAACATATCTCGGTTGTATTCTTCAGGTTTTAAGATGGCAGCAACATCAGCAAGTACCGTTTCTATTGGATCGGTATCATATGGTTCCAAACCTAGCTCACTCACACAATCAAAGACACAAGGAATTAACTTCAATTCACGCAACTATTTGAAGAATTTCAACGACCTCAAGGCAGTTGGGTCCATAAACAATGAATCTGGGTCCTCCTTCTTGGGCAAGGAAAGCACTGCAGCTCTTCAAAAATCTTTTGCTCAAAGATCCGAAAGTCAGATCAAGACATCACCAAACGCCTTTCAAGTTCAGGCGTCGTTCAAAGTGGCTATTCTTGGAGCTGCTGGTGGTATTGGTCAACCACTAGCTCTTTTAGTGAAGATGTCACCGTTGGTTTCAGACCTACACCTTTACGATATAGCCAATGTTAACGGAGTGGCAGCTGATTTAAGTCACTGCAACACTCCCTCTAGAGTTCGGGATTTCACTGGAAATGATGAGTTAGCCAACTGTTTGAAAGATGTAGATGTCGTTGTTATTCCTGCTGGTGTTCCAAGAAAGCCTGGTATGACCCGTGATGATCTTTTCAACATCAATGCTGGTATTGTTAAGACGTTAGTCGAAGCTGTGGCTGATAACTGCCCTGATGCTTTCATTCATATTATTAGCAACCCTGTTAACTCAACAATACCAATTGCTGCTGAGGTGTTGAAGCAAAAAGGTGTATACAATCCTAAGAAGCTTTTCGGTGTTACCACTCTTGATGTTGTGAGAGCGAATACGTTTGTTGCTCAGAAAAAGAATCTGAAGCTCATTGATGTTGATGTCCCTGTTATCGGAGGTCATGCGGGAATTACCATTTTACCCTTGCTGTCAAAGACTAAACCTTCAGTCACCTTTACGAATGAAGAAGTGCATGATCTAACAGTTAGAATCCAAAACGCTGGAACGGAGGTCGTTGAGGCCAAAGCTGGTGCTGGATCAGCAACACTGTCGATGGCATATGCAGCTGCACGCTTCGTGGAGTCATGTCTTCGTGCACTTGATGGTGACAGTGACGTCTACGAGTGTTCGTTTGTTCAGTCAGAACTCACGGAACTCCCGTTTTTTGCATCAAGGATTAAGATTGGAAAGCAAGGCGTTGAGGCTGTGATCTCTTCTGATCTTCAGGGATTAACAGAATATGAGGAGAAAGGTTTGGAAGCTCTTAAGCCTGAGCTTAAGGGAAGCATAGAGAAAGGTGTAGCCTTTGCAAATAAACAAACGGTGTCTGCTTGAGGTTCAATGTAACACAGAAGTCATCTAGCGAGATAATAATACAGAGGGTTCGTCACCAGCGTGCCTATAACCATCTTCAGTTTGCATTAAGTTTTAGACTTCGAAAATTTGTGGTTACTTTTCTAGTTGGCGGCTGATGAGTTGGACATATCATCATTATTGTTGTACGATTTTGTTTTCAGAGCAATGTACAACTTAATAACTTTGCTTCTGTTTCTCAAACACAACATATAGAATTGAATTTGACAAAATAAATTCAAGGCGATTTTATATTTTGACCTTTTTGTTAATTACGAATTTACTACGAACAATCAATAACATAGACTGCTAAATAATTCTACCAGAAATCATCACAAGAGCATCGACCTTCCCTAAAATGATGAAAGCGAGTACGATCTCTTATAACCACCTCTCTATTATAAACCCCCGAGAGCATCTTTGCAAAATTGTGGCAATCGATGCATATTCGCAAATCCTTTGCCACTCTTATTTTCGTCCCAGGTGGAGTTGCTAGAACTCCAAAAGCCATGGCCAGTTTCTCACTATGACAAGATAGTCTCGCTTCTTTTTCAGAGGTTATTTTAGCAACATAACCGCCAATCTTCAATTGATTCTCTATCTCCTCCAACATCTCATAAACTTCAATAATTCGGGAATGTGAAGTATCATCAACTCTAAACTCTTGTATTTCACCCTTAAATTCAATCGTACTAGCACTTGGAGTTGTATGAATTCCTTTATCTTTCATCATTTTCCTCAATTCTATTACTTTCTCCCAATTGCCAGCAGACGAGTAAATATTCAAAAGCAATATATAGTCACCGGCTTCATGAGCTTTAAGTTCGATCAAATGTTCAATTACTCGTTCTCCAAGTGTCGTATGACCATTTACTTTGCACGCGCCTAATAAAGTTCTCCATATCGTTGCGTCTGGTTTACATTTCATGGAAATTATAAGCTCGTATGCATCTTCAACCAAACCAACACGACCCATGAGATCAACCACACACCCGTAGTGGTGGATATTAGGCATTACACCGAACTCTCTCTGCATACGATCAAAAATCAATCTTCCTTCATCAAGCAGCCCAGAGTGACTACATCCCGAAAGCAACGCTGTAAATGTTTGGTCATCTGGTGTAACACCCACCCTCTCCATCTCTCTGAAAGCTTCAATCGCTTCCCTTCCACATCCATTACTTGCAAAACCTGATATCATTGCAGTCCAAGAAACAACATCTTTATTAGGGATCTCCTGAAATACTTCATAAGCTTTATCCAGTTGTCCACACTTGGAATACATTGCTACAAGAGAATTACAAAGATTAAGCGCACGTTGGTAACCGTGATCTTTAATATATTCATGAACACGCTCACCGAACCCCAATGCACATAGGTTTGAACATGCCTGAAGTACTAACAAACAAGTAACATCATCCGGATAACACCTATTTTCGTCACTCTGCATCGTATCAAACACACCTAAAACATCACGCCTCCTATCATTACGAATATAACACGAAACCAACCACATTCCAAGCAACAGTATCTCTTACAGACATTTCATCAAACACCTTACACGCATCATCAAACTCCCCATTACACGTATAAAAGTCCATCAAAGTAGTGAGCAAAAGTGTATCAGAACAATGCCCATCTCTCAAAATCCTAGCATGAACCTGTACCCCCCAAATACTAAATAACCCTTTATACAACATTTCACAACGAAAGACGACGATTGAGGATTTCGACGTATACATTCCCGTATCATATCGCGGTACACGTAAAACCCTCTCACAGGATAATTGCTCAACGAAGACGCTCTGATCACAGTGTTGTAGTGTGTGAGATTGGGTCTTAAAATTTGAGAGAATATTTGGAGGGAATAGTTTGAATTTTGGATTGGAGGTAGTGATATACGTTGTAGAAATGGGATAGAGATAGTGGATTGTTGAAGGAGTGCTGTGCGAATGAGGTATGCATGGATTTGATGTAATTGGGTTGTTTTTGTTGTTGATTTAATTAGTGAAATCAATGATTCGAAGTGGGTTTGATTTGATTGTGAGGAGAAACGAGAAAGAGATGGAAAATGGGAAGAAATTTGCTGCATAATCAATCAGTGAAATTTGTCTATCTTTTAGTCGTTGTTTGGTCAAATAACATTCTAGTCGAGCTTTTGCTTCTAGTCAGACCGGTTGCAACGCAACTGTGGTGCCACCACTACGGTCGCAACGCGGACCACGGCTCAACACGCAGGACTCACTATCTTTTTAGATTTTAAATAAAAAAGAAAAGAAAAAGGATAACGGTAACAAGGATCAAGGGAAAAAGAAAAAATTTACCGTTTGAGGTGCCCAATGGTTAGAAACTCTTTTATTTTTTTTTTAATTAAAATCTATTTTAAAAACTTTATAAATACCAACAAACTACACTATTTTTTTAACACACAAATACATTCACCAAATACACAACAAACACTACAAAAAATTCTCTAATCATGTCTAACCCAAATGAGAATTTCTCATACACTAATCTTCTTAATTTCGGCACTCCGAATACCCCGGGTTCGTCACCAACAAACCCGAATCAATAACAACAACAACAATTCCTCCAATATCAACAATTCCAATAATCCTTTGGAGGTCAACAATCGTTTCAACCGCAACAATCACATGAACAATTCCAACAATTTCTACGACAACAACAACAACAATCACAACCACCACAAACACAACCACCACAACAATCACAACAACCACAAACAAGTAAAAAAAGAGTTCTCAAAAGTAGATTTAAAGGTGTGCCGATCTCGTGTCCTAAAAAGATTTGGAGCCCCGAGGAAGAAGCGTGGTTAGCAATTTGTTGGATTTATACGTCGGAAGACCCAAAAGATGGCAAACCTCAAAAACGCTCCAACTTTTGGGAAAAAGTAGTAAAACAAATTCAACAACAATGAAGCGGGATATAATCGAGGTGCTAATCAAATTACCAGCAAGTGGCGACTCATCAACCAAATCTGCGGTCAATTTAACGCGATTTACAATGAACAACACCGCACTTGGGCAAGCGGACAAGACGATCGGATTATCTATGAGCGAGCACTTGCCGAATTTACATTAGTGTATGAAAAGACTTTTAATATGAGGGAGGCTTGGGAAGTCTTAAAAGATAAACCAAAGTGGTTTATGCAACCGGGAGTAGGTGGTCCAACGAAGTGATTATTTGCCGAAGACGAAAACGAGGCGGTTAATCTTGAAGAAGATACTACAAACGAGCTTTTTGGTGATGATGCGATTCCACGACCCCCCGGCCGGTTGAGTGCACGCTCAACAAAAGCCGCAAAAAGTCAAAGCTCCTCCGACGCGGCGACTTCTTCTCGTACTAGCGGTTCAAGACTCGAAGTTGCGGTAGAACACATAGCGGCCTATAAAGATAGGATGGAAGCTCAACGTTTAGAAGCTATGCGCGAGTTCAGGGAATCCGAAAAAATGTGTGCGGCAATTGAGTCTTTGAAATTTCTAAAAGAACCAACCGATGGGTACAAGCCAAAGGACAAAAGGCGCATTAAGAATATGAAAAAGTTTATTCGCAAAAAATATGCGGAATTTGTAGACCTCGACGAAGACGAAGACGAAGCCGAACCCGAAGATGAAGACGAAAGCGAAGACGAAGAATAGTTTTAGGATTGTCGTTTTATTATCTATTGTATCGTTTTAGTTTTATTTTAATGTAACGTTTTATTTTCTATTGTATCGTTTTATTTTAATGAAATTTTATTTTTAATTAAATTATATTTTTAGTATTTTTTATTTTTATTTTTATGAGATTAATTGTAGTGTTTTTATTAGTTAAATGTAATTGTATTTTTAAGAAAAATGAAAATTAATTAAAAAGTGAGTCCCAGTTTGTAGTGGTGTGCGTTGGAGGGGGTTACCACTGCGAGTACTATAACGATAACATGCAGTGGAGGATGACGTGGCTCGCAGTGGAGCCTCCACAACACGTGACCATTGCAAGTGGTCTTAGACTATCTGTGACAGACCGTCGTGGTCCATTGTAGGTGTTACGTGACTACGACACTCAATCATCTCATGATAGGTCACGGATGAATTTATTACGACGGATTACGACAAATTTTTTAGATTCACTATTTTACTTGTTTTTTATTTTTCTTAAAAATACGATTACATTTTAAATTATATAAATCAATATAATTAATTTTAAAAACTACTAAATTGATAAAAATAAAATTGTTACAATACTAAAAAAAATAATTAAATAATAAAAATAAAAACGTTACAGTATTAAAAAAAGATACATTAATTACAAATAAAACGTTATAATACTAAAAAAAAATTAATCACAAACTAAAAATACCATTATAAAACTATCATAAAACTGTAACGTTCAATTTTTTATTATTATTATTATTATTATTATTATTATTATTACTATTATTTTAAATTTAAATGATATAGTCGTTGGGTATAATCATGAAAAAAGTTTAATAGTACTAATCATGAAAAATACTTGAGTAAAGAAATGGAATTGTAAATGCAGTCTTGAGCAATAAGAATATCAAAAAATTGTCTTAATTTAAGGTTGTGTGATATATACATGAATAACGTTAGCAAAATCTATCGTAACTGAATAACTTTTAGAAAACACGATATTCAGGAGACGCAACTGCTGGAAGAGAATGCATACTTGAAACAGCAGTTGATGGTAAGACTTTCTAATTTTCCTGATTACATATCTTTGTAGGTCCCTTTCCGTTGCAGAATTGCTAATGCGCGTGTAATGTTGTGAATATGATGAAGGACATATCTAATGGACAAAAGCGTATTCATGGTAAATGTGGTCATCGAGTTAATAATTAGCGGTTTGAGCTCAATCGATCCTCCTCACAACTACAACAGCAGTAGCTCAGACACCTGCCTCAAACTTGGGTAAGACAACCAAATTCCCAGTTCTTATGCTGTACTCCCTCCGTACGCCCAAAATTTATTGTCCACCAACAAAAAAGTGCAATCATTATACTGTGACACCAATAAATTTTAACTTTATCTTATAAACATTCTCGCTTGGTTGAAATTTAAAAGGGGCAATTGTTTTGGTATGCATAAAATAAATTTGAGATGGAGGGAGTACTAAACTTTTCAGAAAAACAAAACCATGAACGGGGTCAGTTTATCTTTACCTTCTTAAGCTGTGAGATTCTATATCCATTGCAGGCTACCCTTTTCTAAGTGATATCAAGTGGTGAAATTAGACTTCAAAGGCAAAGAACCTTTCTGTAACACAAGTTATTGGCTGACTTATATTTCTTCTTAAATAATGTTCCATATATAACTTAATTGCACTTCAATGAAAATTCAGCCAAGTTAGTTTCATGATAATAGTTATGATTTTTCCTTGAAATATATATACCATTTTGAGTTTATTTAGAGTATATAAACATGCATGAGACTAAAAAAGGTTGTGACCCATCTTTACGAGATAGGTTGTATGTATTGAAGAAATAGGAAAAGCGCAGCTAAAATGGTGATCATGCAGAACAAAAGTAGCTTATCATGACTGTTTATACATAAGCTAAAGACAATCTGCTTATATTTGTGAATAAGCTCCAATTTGCAACATAAAACCTTACGATAATATTCATCTTCTGTTTCGAGTCTTAAATTCACGTATTCAAAAAAGGTACTGTACTTCTTAAGTTCTTAATATATAGGGTCGCTTGAAGCAAGGCAGTCTGAAAACAACATGGATTTCATCTCTTCTTGTTCATCATCACCATAATCATCATATATGACCTCAAAGCCGACAGGACTAATGCTGCAAGTACTGGAACATGAAGACAACGACGATTTCTGTGGACCGTTTTTTGATGTCGAAGAAGCCGGTGATGCCCCAAGTCCCATAGTTCTTCTCTTCTTATAGTTGGCCTTAAAACAAGCTTGTCTCAATCTCTTTGTATTCTGTTCAAGTTGCAAATCAGGAATCTCTTCCATCTTTTTCTTCTCTTTTTCCAGTAACATTAATGCTTCCTTCAACTTCACTTCTGCCCTCTCACCAGAATCTTTACCCAATTCCTGCTGCACATCATGTAATGTTAATAAGACGCTTCAAATTAAAACGTTAAAAAAATATAGGAACGAAATATGACCTGGACATTGTTGATAAGGGCTTGAAGACTCATAAGTTTGCGATGAGGCCAGCGACGAATGCCTAATTCACGACAACGTTTCTTCAATAGCGTCAATCCAACATTAAGCTCTTTTGCAGCTTGTGTAATTGGCATATAAAAATATTGTGAAATTATTTCCCTACTTAACACCATTTTAGAGGTATAACTAGAACCATCACCACTACCATTATTTCCATTTTCAGCTCTTTCTTTCTCCAATATTCTTCCATTTTTTAAAACTTCAACATCTCTCTCTATCTCTATCTTCTCCACTTTCATCTCTTCGTGATCATTCACCGCATTCGCTTTGTTAATCTTTTCATCTTTGGTATGATCATTCATTGCACATATCTGCTCTACTTGGGGCTGGTTTGGATAATCAGTAAGGCCATATAAGTTAACCATAGACATATCTTGATTCTGAAAACTGACCTCATTGTTGATTCCATACACATTCATGAAATCATCTGGTACAGTTATAGGATCTACAATTAACATGTATAAGATCAAACAATAAGAAAGTAACATGTGTACTATATGAAAAATGCAATTTAACAACCTGGGAGAAAACATTGATTCTGGCTTGATACAATGTCTAATGATGAATAAAGCGGATCCTTTGAGATTACATCCATCAAAGTATAAGCATCAAATCCATCATAATGTTGGTCAAATGGTATAGGCTGCAACTCATAAGTGTTGCATCCTACATCCGGAAACCTACTTTAAATAAACAAATGATTAACAAAATACAAGACCAAAACAAGAACAACAAACAAAAGGTTTTTGACATTTTGATAATTTTTTAATTAAATACTACCCAAACTCAAGTGGAGGCAATTTATTTGGAATGGAGAACACATCCTCTTTTGTAGAAATGACATCATAGATTGACCAATTACTCAAAGAACTTTGACTTCCCATGCTTGCTTAATTAGTTATTTAGTTTCTTGCTTATTTTTTGTTGTATAAATTTGCATGGACAGTGAAAATTGAGAGGCTGGAAGGGGAAGAGAGAGAGTTTAAAAAAAAGAATATATAGGAATTGGTAAAGACTAAACTAGCTAGGTGGAAATAGCAATAATGATTAACTTAATGCTAGGTTCCCTCATGTTAAACTAGTTTTAACGCTAATTAATTTGTAAATAATAATGTGAAAGTATTTAATAACTAATCACTGCTGTGAAGATCATGCGCCGTCCCAATGATTCAACCGCGTAACCATGATCATGCATGCATATATATCTATGCATACCATCTTAATATGCGATCACATATGTTATATATCCACACAAAATGTTTATTTTGTTATTGTTATTATTATTATACCCTATAAAGAATTTATATCTAGTAGAAATATAGTGGTTATATATATGGAAATAAATCAGATGTTCGTATCTGGTGGTGGGTTTATCCCGTACGTAGAATAGCGATCCACCAAATGTAACGTTCAAATCGTGGTTAATAAAATATCAAAAAAATCATATGTCCTAATTATGAAATGTGAATGAGAACAAGTATAATTGTAATGTACATATAATATATATATATATATAGATATACACACACTATAGCAATGTGCTTTATATATCATCATTATGTTCATACTTTACTATACCCTCGTGTGAGACTAATGCATGATTTTTCGTGAAGATATATATGGCTGCACCGGGACTCGGTGTTAATTTTAATATTTTCGGTAAATAGATATTTGTATTTTGCAACACTTGTGCATGTGGAGCAAAGTTTGAAATAAGTTCAAGACTTAAGGGGGTCAAATTGCACAATTAATTAGTAGCTAGCATACAAAAGATAACGTACGTACTAGTTATTATTATTTATTATTATTATTATTATTATTATTATTATTATTATAATAAAATGAAGTATAAATGTTTGAGGGAGTTAAATTCATTTGTAGGAATATGAAAAATATCTTATGCATAATTATTATTTGTCCATTTATTGCAAGTAATGGGGATAAATCATTAATTATTAGTAAGGATAAGTTACATTTTCCTATTTTATCTTTCCAAATCTCCAGTCGAATATATTTATATATATATATATATATATACATGAGGTTAACATATGTATATACACACATGAGGTTGTGTTCGATCTTTGTCTTGACTACTGTTTGATAAAATCAACTGGTAACTAGAACTGGAATAAATGATGTATTTTACTTTTTAAACTAATTAACTACTCCTTTTATCAAACTGTTTATGCAAATGAACGTAATGCCTTCACTATGTTGTAAATTCTCGTCTTGCTAGCTATTATATTCTTTTAATAAGCGCGGTGTCTAACCTTTTGATATGCTGATTATTTCTTTTCAAAATTCCGTTTGCAATTTGCAGAAAATAAAAAGATAAAATCTAAATATATAAGTACGAAGTTGATTTTTTTTTCTTTATTACTAATAGGAGTACAGGACCCAACACACACAAGCAAAATTTAAAGTCTTGTAGTAACCATGATTTTGGTTTAGCCCAATAGTAGTCCACTCGCCAGTGCTCAGCAAGTCAGCAGCTTCTGGTTTTGACCAAATTAGCACTTTATAGTAACTCCTAAAATCTATCCTACAGAATGACTAAATTTAAGTTTCATTTTATACACATGTAATTAAATTTCATACATCATCAGTTTGGTTTTGTTAGTTATCACATCATGTTACACCTCAACCATGATGGTAAATCTTTAGTCTAAGGTATCAACAGTTTTACTTATTTCAGATACTATATATTACAATGCTTCTTTGCTTCACATGTCATATTAGTGATTGCAGAACTAAATCGTCTTGAACGCCAACATTAAAGCGAAAACTTGTCTTGAACCGCACAACACATAATCACAACCTATATCTAACATTCACCCAAATAAAAAAAATATATTCACTTGTGCAAGTAGTAAGAAGTAATCTAGGTATGCTGACAAGAAGTGCTGTTCTAAGTTTGAATCTTTGAATGGCAAGTATTTTGGGGGCAAACACTTGCAAATTCTAAAGATTTTGGGGCAAACGAGAAAAGCATAAAGAAGACACATTATGCTATACAAAACGAGTACTATGCTTTTGCTTTATTTGGCTTTCTTGCATCTGTAGCAATCTCTAAACCTTTAGCTGCCCTTATCTCACATTCTCATAAATAAAACGGGTTAACGGATGAGGTTTTCCCTGTTCAGGTTACTTGGAGAGGGCGAGTGTTTTTACTCAGATGTACGTGGCCTAACCGGGGTATCCCCGTGACCGTTTCCGACCCTTTCCCTGGCCACCCCAAGATGTGCAGCTAGTGAGGTTTGAACCTAAGACCTCTTGTGAGAATATCAGGACGTCAACCACTAGGCTAGCTTGGTGATGGTTACATTCTCTCAGATTACTTTATATTACTTTAGTCTTCTAAACCTCTCAGATTCTTCCAAAACAACTTGTATATGTGGCTTCTAAACCCTTTATTTCATCCAAAATCCACAAAAACATCAATCACATTCCATAAGAAACGGAGTATTCTCTCTATTATCATCTTCAACAACATGGTCGTTGCTAGTCACAAGATCACGATCCTCATGTGTATCGTGTTCGTATCAATTCATTCAGAGAGAATTTGTGCACTTCAAAGCATCAGCCTTGCTTTGAAATGGAGTGAAGAAAGACTATTTTCAAGAAACTCACGTCTTCTCAGAAGCGAATACGTTCAACAACTGAACACACGAGTTAGTGTAGCACCAACACCTTCACTCATGTTTGATCCAAATCGATCAAACAAACGAAGAGTTCGAAGAGGATCAGATCCTATACATAATAGATGCTGATACAAATGAAATTTCTCTGGATACTTTTTAGTTTTTTTCAACGATTTGCTTCTAATGCATGTAAAAACAGGATCTTTCTTTCAGATGAGCAACGTAAATGATTCAAATTACTCGATTTCATATGGTTTAAACTATATGTTACATTACTGTGATCTATATTTCCCTCTCAGAAGCTAAAAAAAATACTGCTCTTCTATAGGGACAAGAAACGTACTACTTAATGAGAATTCAAAAATTGTTGTGACATATTGTATCTATTTTTCCTATGAGCTTTATAATGTAAAGTCGATACCTTTCTAGAAACCGCCTTCCAAATCATGTCCACGGCATCACCAGGCCTCGAAGGATACTGATACTCAAAATGTGGTGCGATTTGCTTCAATCTTTCCCACATTTCGGTCCATTTCTCTTTCTTGATCCCTCTGAGAAGATTTGTAAGGTACCCATTTTTGCAAGCATCTGATGCACGGACAAATATGGAAAACTTGGAGTAGTCAAGAACATCTTCATATGGGAGCTCGATTTCATCACTGATAATAACGGGAACACAATGACTGACAATTGCATCAAATAGGCGATTAGATGAAGGTGTGTCTCCTGCGATATTGAGGCAGAACTTGGAGGCTGCCATTCCTGTGGATGCCTTGTGGATCCCACCTCCAACAGCACTTCCAAATGTGAAGTGCACGTCTTTTTCGTCTTTCATTAAGTAGTATAATTCTTGACGAATCACTCCACCCTGATCACAAAAAGAATATTTTGGAACTTGGATATGAGTGATCATTAACAAAGAGAGAACGAATGGATTATCTCAGAATAAAGATGCATATAACAACATAATCTCAACCTATCGTCCTATCCAGTATGTACTATCCATTAAATGCGGCAAGTTCGACCCATTCACATATGAATGGGTTGATTCCGGTTATCGTTTGACTCTAACGGATCAAACAGTTAAATAAAGAAATAAAGCTAACTGATACGGATTAAATACAAAGTTGACAAAAATGTCTATTTAATGCATCATTGTATTCAAATTATTTCGAAAATAATTAAATAGTTATAATCATCATATTTGACATAATAACTATTCATTAAAAAAGAAGTGAAAACTTCGGCCAGAAATGTTTTGGGTCAAGCTGACCTGTTCTGAACCGTATAAAGGGTAGTTGTTTTGACCCGTTACCCAACATGTGAACTCTCACTCCTACTATCCATATTGAATCATGTATTTTTAGTTCGTTGAAGGATCATTAGCACCAAAAAGAGAGTTATAGAGCGCTCTTTCGATATTTGGAAGAATTAGTTTCCTCCCTTATAGCATGTATGTTCATTATGACTGCCAGATCTTTAACAATCATATAATAAACTCTATCTATATACTCTGTGCATGTGATTTTAAGTATCTAAAAAGACATAATTCAATCTAGAGCAAGCAATCTCCAATATTTAGTTCAATATAATATACCAAATGTATGCTAAATTATATGAAGTCTGCAAAGAACATTAAAACACAGAAAAAACTCACATCTTTTCGATATATTGCTCCTTGAAAGTACACCAATGTGGGCCGTTCTTCAAATGAAGGCGAGTTGTTAGCATCAATAGTCCTAACAACGTGTTTGTAAGGAGCAATCACATCTTTATCAACATTTGCAATCTGATTCGAGTATCTTCCAAAATCTGCAAGCACCAACATAGCTGAACCCAGTTTCCATCGAGCAATTAGCATACTATTTGGATGGTGAGCCATGATTAAATGATCCTTCCCTCCAAATCTTTTCCATTCATCTCGACCCTTCAAATATTCCACCAACCTTTCTTGCAAAATATCATTAGTACTCTTGTTCCCCATGCCCTCAATCTTAGAAAACCTATTGTAACTCAAAGACGAAAAAAATGGAACAAAAACAATATCCGCTTGGCTCGAATTATGAACAAGAATTGCAGTGCAAGATCTTGGCACATGTCGTGTAATTGATGATAAAAGATCAAGTGTCAGCCAATACTCTATACTGTGCTGTAAGTTTAACCCTCCTGGGTATCTAGGGATTTCACTAAAATTACCAACATTAGGCCATATATGGTTCGGATCTCCTTTCCACCCGAGTAACCCAAAGTGAAATTCACAAGGTAAATCATACATAAAGACTTTCAGTATAGCTTGATTTGGATCACACGAAGCAACGGGCTGGGATTGAGAACACAATTCTTTACACGAACTCACTTTGGGTTCCACTGATCCATGGTCAACCACAATCAGGTTATAAATCGAACTGGGTACTAATGAATTATCACCAATTCGAAATAGAAGCAAACACGAAAGGATTAAAAAGAACATTGAGATGGCAATCAAGCATGAGAGCAATCTAGACGAAAACACACGTTTTTCGGGCATTGAAGTCATTGAGAAAAGGGGGCAACTTGCAAACTAATTGAAATTTTTTTATGCAAGATTGATTAGAAAGGGTAAGAACAATTGCCCATTGACAAGAAGAACTTAATTTTAAGAGAAATAGCAAACCCTAATTACTTACTTGAAGCCCCAATAAGTTGATGATTCTTGAAATTAATTGGGGATAATATCATATTTCAAGAAAACCCAAAAGTAAGTAAATTCAAAGGTGTTAATGAAAGAACTTTGTACAAGTTTTTGTTTTGTTTTTGAATGAGAGTGTAAAGATTCAATAGCACAGAAGAGACCTGCAAAACAGAGTTTAAAAATGAAACAAATGTAAAAATACTGAATCAAGAATCGATAAAAGTGAAAATGAGAATGCAAGTAAAGTGTTACCAGAAAATGAGATCTGTCGCCATGAAAACAGAAAAACATAGATTAGACACAACTGGGTATGTTAATATTCAGGGAAAATCTAATCTTGAGGTGTTTGTGGTAGTATTAAAATTTGTAGGTTGGCTCTTAGATTTATGAAAGATGTACTTGATTTGGTATGGTATGTTAAATAGTATGTTAAATAGTATGTTATATTATATTAAATATATATTATATTATTATTATATATTAATAAAATTAAAATTTTAATATACAGAGTTAAAATTGAGTTCCTTGTGTCTGTGAACGTGATGAGCTTCCGTGTTCCGACTTCTGACCAGAGTTCTAAACTACCATCCATCTTTTGAATCTTACAATTATTTGTTCGCTAGCTATAGTTTGCTATGCAATAATAAAAGAATTTTGCCAAAATAGGGGCATATATATAAAAGGGTTATTGATTTAACGGTATCAAAGGGATCCTTTAAATCATGAGAACGAGGGTTCTAAATATTAAGATGGAACAATTGTATAAATTTGTATATTAATACATATATTCATATATTTGTTATAGTGGATTGTTTGGATACTTGCCTGTAAATTATATAATCAGTAACACATGTAATTCATTAATTATTTCTTTTTTTATTCACTAGTCATTTGTTTAACTTTAATCGATTATATATTTAGATATAAATTAGAGTCTTTATTGTTAAGTCTACCGAGTGTCTTTTATAATAAAAAAAAAAAAGTAAAAATATTTTAGATTGTATATCTTAAAATATTTATCTTGTCAAATGTATATAAATATAAGAAAAGTTATATAAAATAACTTAAAGTATGTTTAAAAAATACTTTTTAATTACTTGTATTGTTAAACGTATTTTTTATAAATATCCCCTTTCTCTTTAAGTCAAAATACCCTAATTTATTGTCTTTTTTTTTTCTTTCTATATTCGTAGGTTTAATATTTGTAGGAATTCGTGTACAATAATCAATATGATTTCATGTTGCCGGGAAGAGTATTGAGTATATCCGAACCTTTATAAATGTAGTAACGTGGGTGTGTGTTTTTTTTTAAATGGTAAAATATATTGGATCTGAAAATGATGCTTAGTAGCATGTTTTGGTGACGTTTCTTTAATGTAACATTTTGTTAGAATTATTGAAGGCGCATTGGAAACTTATTTTTTGAAATAAAATATTTGTGTAACATATAAAATGATGTTATTTATGGAATTTTTTAAAGTTTAATGTTAATTTGACAATAACAAATCTTGCAAGCAGTAATTATAGATGAATTTTTGCCCTTCGTACGCAGCAATACATTGAAGGATGATCTGGCAATACAAATATTGATTACTCGTATTTATTAATTTATAATGATGATGTTATCATGACATTGTTATCAAACTATTGATATGCATTTGATAAAGAAAAATGATATCTAGCATTTAACACTTATTTTCAAAGCTACATTTATACAAGGAAATTCGTAACATGTGTTGTACATGTCGAGAATTAAATATTGCCTTACAAGTTTCGATTACCATATGTAATGTTGTTTTTATTCTGTGAATACCACTCTCATACTCCCTATTTTAAGGATCGTTAACAAAGTACCCGTACAAATTAACGAACAATTATATAGATTGCAACAATCTTATGAAATTAGATGCTGATCTATCAATCTGATTAAAGTAATATAATTGGTGCAGTTGACAGCACATTAACTATATGACGTTAATCAATCAACAATTATTGATTTTACGTTATTGGTTCATCAAATTTTAGATAGATACAAATTCAGTCTCCTTATTTTGCCTAATAGCACGTAAATTAAGTATTTTTATCGACACATTAGATTTTCTCTTTAATTATATATTATTTGGATTTTCTTGTTATGACTACCCTAATAAATTGAATTCATTTGTATGTAACAAGTATTAAACATTTTAGATATTGTAATTTGAATCGAACTTAACTAATCTTTCTTTATTAATTTAATTATGAAATGGTTAGTTATTAGGAGAGTAAAATAGTAATTTTAAATATTTTCAATTTTAATATTTTTAGTATAAGACTTAAATGTTTCTTAAAGATATTTACAGATATAAAATTAAAAGTACTACTTTATTCGTCCTAATTTTATTATACCCATTACTATTTCTATCCTAATAAGTTTGTTCACTTGCAAAAATATAATTATTAAAGATTATCAAATCTTCATATATACCCTCATTTATTACTTACAACAACTTTCCTTTTAAATATTTCATGTCAAATTACTTTGAATATAAATATTAAATTGACATTTATTTGTTTTATTCTAAATGATTTTATACTTATTAAAATATAATATAATTGAAACGGAGAAAGTATACTACATTTTATTGACTTATTTTAAGTGTATTTTGAACTCACACCCCTTATTAATGTATTATTTCCGTATCAACCTGCCTAAAACCATTTAGCATACATGATCTGAGTAATTTTTTCAATTTTTCAATCGGTACTATCCGTAATTTACAATTGATCCATCTGATTGTCTATAACATTTCTCTGAAGAGGAGGATCAAATTAATAGAAACTAGAAAGTAGAAAATCCGGGCCCCGAGGCCAGCTTACCTTGAGAAGGTACGATTTCATCTAATTAATGTGATGCATGCAGTGGGCCAGAATCAGAGATCAGACCAAGCCCAGTACTAGAAACCCACCAATTATGTTTGAATTTGGTTAACTTTTAAGTTCATTTCTCGAATATTGAAATGCATCGAATATCAAAATGGACACAACATTCACTAGGAACGGCAACTTGCGAGAAAAAATTCGTGATCTATGGGTATTTGCTTGTCATGGTGGATAAGCCCGTCAAATCTTAGCTCCGGGCACGGGAATAGCTTAATAAGTGTAACCGCCGATGAGTCACGAGCAAGTCGCAGGTATATATGCACTATCTCTCACAAGTAAAACTTGATTCGCAAACTTGTGAAACCAATTTCATTTACCCGTAGGTGTATATTACAATTGTTAAAATATATATTAGTTATTACATGTAATAAGATAATCAACTATTAAATTATACATACAGGTAACAAAAAAGTATTATTCATGTCCTCAATGTAATAATTATACAACAATACTAAAAATGTATCAACTAGAATACTGATCATTTTGTTATTTGTTCACAAATTTCAAGTTTGAATTGTTAATCCAATGTCTAGAATGAGATTTATAGTTTTGAAAATGTTTATTCAACACTTGTTTGAATATTATTTTAGTTAATAATTTATTTGAATGTTATAATGATAAAAACTCGTATTAATTCATAAAATTATTTTTGATTATATAAGATTTGCGGGTAAACCTATGACTCGCAAATATCAGCGGATCGCGAGTATAAGTTTAAAAGTAAACCTGGCAATGCATACCTGCGGTACAGGTTGAAATTTTTTTTAGCAAGTATTTCAAAGGTTCACTTTACTAATGTTTCAACTCTAACTGCAATGGGTTGTTAGATTGTTTTTGGCCTAGCAATTTAACGCAAATGGGTGTATATGGGTTCGTTAAACAAGAAACCCACACGCAAATTTCTTAAATCATGACACCAAACATTCGCTTGTTCTAGCTCAAACAACAATTCATCTGTCAAAAGAATCTTTGTTGAATATTCGATTGGTTCCATGGCTTGCACACCCTCATATGATAGACACATGTTTAGTACCATTTTCCGGATTACCTACAAGTAATGACTTGCAATGGTTACATTGTGCCTTTACTTGTCCATTCGAATTCACAATAGTCTTTTCCAAGTATTGCCAAATAAAACTTTTTTGTCTCTTCGTGAGGTTCATGAGAATATTGAGGAATCGATGCACTTGCTATAGCTGCCCCTTGATTGTGGGTACTTGACTCGCATTCTCTTTCAAAGCCATCCAAAATAAATTTTATACAATAACTTATCGCCAAATGGGATAACCTAGTGACAAGAGTAAGCAATACAAATCTTTTAATAATACTATCAAGATTGATGTTGTAGCTAAATTTTAGAACAGTCACGTATCATGCATATTTACTAAGTACGCTTAGTTAACACAAAGCACGTATGCATTGACTAAAAGAAGCTAGGTACCTGCTGTACGTACTACAGTAACCAAAATCTAATAAAATTTAGCAACATAAAGGACCACATAAACAAAAAGGAACCAAAATAAATCTAATAGATGAATCGTTTGATCATAGTTAATCAACTAGAAAAATAAGAAAAGAAATGAACTAAATAGGTAGTAAAAGATTCTTACTTGGTGTGTGATGATATGTCAAATGGCAAAGAAATTCACTATAAGAATGATAGTAACATGAAAGAGAAGGGTTATAGGGTTTTTAAATTGTTGATGGTCGAAGGAATTAAATTCGGAAGGTTGGGAGTTGTAATGGAAATTGTGAATTTGAAACATCGTAAGTGAAAAAGATTTTTTGAATAAAGCTGTTATTATTATTATAATTATTATATTATTAATATTTGTGTATGGGTTTGGGGACTCGAAGGATATCCCTATCCTTGTCTCATCCCCGATTTTTTATAATCGAGGATTCCTCGATCCCGTCCCCATTCCCGATTAATTTGAGAATTTCTCAGTCAAACTGAGTTCAAATACTGGACTCCCATCGAATTTGGGTAATTTGCCATCTCTATATGAAAATGTGAATTAGTGTTTTTGGAGAAGAAAAGCAAAAAGAGGTGTTGCAGATTTATTTGTAACAAGGATCGTGGTCGCTAAACAAAAGGGTTTAAATTAGTGTTTAATTAATAAAGAATTATAAATTTAATTAGTCTTTAATTACTTTGTAAAAACTTGTTAATTACTTTTATATACCCTAAACGTAATTAAACTCTAAACTCTAAACAACCCAACTAAGATTTACTTTTATACTTACACTTAATGACTTTCTAATATATACTCAAATACATATTCGAGGTCGCCTTCATTGGAATGTTCGAAGACGGTTGACGTCTTCTATAGTGTAAACGCCTTAGGGTTCGGTGAACAACTATGGTTGATAAACCGCTTGAAGTGTTTCATGAACCTGAATTGTTTTTAAGGTTGATTTCATTGGTGTTGAATTGCAATCACTTAATTATTACGTTGTTATAACGATAACGAGGCTGACTTCATTGGTGATGAAACGTCTTATAGTATTCAGTTCGTATCACGAACTTTATATATATATATATATAATGTAGCTTGTATCATCGCATACTAAATATAAACAATATTTAACCATTATAGTTAAATTTGAAATCCACTTACATATATAATCGCACATAAACTAGTTCAAGTTTATTTAGTAACATAAGTATTAATATTATTAATATCTACATTAAATAAAATTATAGTTAAAGTAGTTTATATTTTAAATATATAATTTTATATTAATTAAACACTAATTATATTTTTAATTAGCTTATATTTTAAAATGTATAATTTGGTATTAATTAAACACTAAATGTATTTTTAATTATTTTTTCTTTTAAATTTATAATTTTGTAATAATTAAACACTAATTAAAATATATTAACATTTTATGTCGTTGTAATAGATATTTAGAAACGACGCGGAGTCGCTAAAGGCCACCTGAAAATGTTTTTACTTTTTAGAGCCAACTGAAAAAATTAAAAAATGATATTTATGTTTAATGTCGT
This sequence comes from Logfia minima, assembly GCA_963921325.1. Taxonomy (NCBI): domain Eukaryota; kingdom Viridiplantae; phylum Streptophyta; class Magnoliopsida; order Asterales; family Asteraceae; genus Logfia; species Logfia minima. The sequence goes on along the minus strand of OY992771.1, from coordinate 5,744,510 downwards.
TGGAATAAGTCTTAAGAGACGACGCAACGTCATTAAAGGCCACCCGGGAAATTGTTTACTTTCTAAAGCCAAATGAAATTTTTATAAAAATGTTATTACTATTTGTCGTCGCAACATATCTTTGGAGACGACATCAACGTCGCAAAAAGACACCATGGAAATATTTTACTTTCTAGAGCCAAACGAAAAAAAATAATAAAAGTACCTTTTGCGATGATGGTGTAGTCGCAAAAGGACACAAAGTGAAAAAATTTTCATTTTGAAATCAAAGAAAAAAGTGAAAAGGAAAAAGGAAATGCTTTTTATGATGAAATTTGTAGTCGAGAAGAAAAAGTTAAAGTTAAAAGCAAAAAAACTAATTTTTTTGTCGTTTTGTGACTTTTTACGACGACATATCATCGTCACAAAAAGCCTCGTCTTAGCCCATAATACAGTTGACGAATAGAAAAATAGAATAAAAGCATTTGACTTTGTGTTGCTTGTCATGCAGATGAAATGAAATGAAAAGAAGCATAGACTTATAAAATACACATTTGGCAGACCAGAACAGTTTGAAATGTCAAATGGGGGACAAGATCCATCCATGAAAGTCATGAAGATTGATGCTGTAAAGCTGGAGGATTGTTTGCTGTATCCATGTGACATCCAAACTCAATCTCTTAATTAATTTTTATTCTTCAAAATAATGCATGCATAGGTATTTATTTTATTATCCTCCCACCTATCATCTATCTATTTATTTAATTAAAGGAACTAATTACTAATATGAATATGGGCCAAGTATATATAACAAGGTCTTCAATCTTATTTGGTTCCTTCAAACCCTGCTTCACATGCATATAAAGATTCTTCATAACTTAAGTTTTTAATCTCAGATACTACAGATTGGCCTAACCTATGACACATATTGATTTTACATATATGCTCCTAGCATCACTTAACTTAACTTAAGAGCTTTCAAAAATAATTTAAAATTAATAAATATTGTCAATAAATTTCAGTCTGATCCTTAAACTTTCTAGCACATAAATAATCATCATCTGTGTTGTGAATGGCTGCTCCCATTACTTTCCCTTCTATAAAAAGCTAGTTAATTACCAGGAATGTGTTAATTAATTAATAAATGGATAATAAACTTTATCTGCAGTGATAAAAAAATAAAATGAAACCAAAATAAATAGCGAGTACAAGCTAATTCTGAAGTCTAAATGTATAACTTAATTTAGAAGCAATTAAATAGTTTTGTACTATAGAAATAGAGTACTAATTAATACAATCAATACAAACATTTAATTGAATTTCTATAGAAAGATATATAAGATATATTCATACATGTGTAAGACTTTAAAGTGTGTTCATATCAATGATCAGGCCTTCTTATTTGACCCTTTAACTACATGCACCTTAGGCATCAGATGTTGATGAACTCTCACACACTGATTCATCGGCCACTTCTCTCCGGTGAAAATTCCGATGACACCCACAGGCGGCACACAAAATAGCTGCCGTTGTACCTTCTTCTCCACTTGCCATAAACTCTCTGCAGCCATCTACAGCATACCCTCCGATATTAGCCGCATGATTCTTCTGGCACTCCCCATAACGAACCCTTTGAATCATCGATGCGCTTGAAGTTCTATTCGAATTACTTTTTTTAATCACCACTTGACGTTTCTTCATTTCGATTTCCACTTGTATATATCCTCCCTCTTTCTCTCTCTAAAAGTTTATAAACAAAAAGAGAGAGTAAGAGAGATTTGTAGCTATAAAACAAACCCTAAAGCTAGTATTCATGGCATTATATACTTGGAATATTTTAGGTAAAATGAATTTGAATTCCCACTTGTGGAAAAAAGAAATATGCCATGAAGGGGCATTATTGAAGCACTAGGTGATGTCTTGTGATTTCTTTTGGTTTCATTGGTTATTTAATTAGGGCAAAGAGTGATCTCGAGGCATCTAGGGTACTTTAATTTCTTGAGTAGCCAATAATGGTTTGACGCGATATCCAATTAATATCAAAGAATCCAGTAGTCGTTATTGTGTCAATAAGTCCACTACGTACAAATTATTATATGTGTTTGGTCGATGTTTTGAATTTTGATGCCCAAAATATGGTTTCAAAGGTGATTAGACATGGCAATATAATTGCACTAATAAAGTCATATGTTATCCCTTTATTAATCATCAAATCAAATATTCAAAACGTGGATTAAACAGTTAGTACCCATTCTAGTGGAATTTTAGTTTCAAAGAAAAAATTATACACACATCTTTTTTTTATGGCAGAATTATATTAAAAAACTAATAGTAAGAAACTAGAGCAGGAGACTGCAAAACAATCGATAAAGAGCTGTGCAGCTAGCTACGTATATAAGTCCAATCTATCCATTTAACAATATCTAACATTTTTGCATCTATTTGAATCTCGTAAGATATAAAATAACTTGATGTCGTCGGGAGTATTACTTCGAGCCATTTTGGAACTAAATGTTGCATCGTTCTGATACCTTAAGCCAAAGGGTGGCGTACCATAACCTTTTGATTGTTGCAGTAACTTTAGATATATACAAATAGAATGAAGATAACACACTCCATTTATAATCATAATGTGAATATGATATCATTAATGGGTTATTTGGTATAAAAATTCTTTCATATTGAAATTAATATGAATGTCATTCTCTCTTATGAAATAGAGCTAGAAAATCTGGAGGTTCTTTTTGATCTTAATTAAGTTATGAGATCCATTTATTAACTTTGTGAAAAAATTGACATCTCATATTAGATCCAACTATATATGTCCCTTTTTTAGTTTTTACCCTCTTTTTTACCCTTAATAGTTAAAAAAAAACTCCATCTACCTTAGCTTTTACAGCCAATGAACAAATTGAGTTCACATAATTCGTTATGCTGGTTGTTTGTTTCAATCATACACATTTTGGACAATACAGATTTTTAGTTGGTCAACGTGTCATAATTGAGAAGTTAATTAAGCGGAAACAGTTGGTACATTATCGACTTTTATTTGTACACCACCAAATATATGTTGTACAATATAATATTGTAAAATATATTAGTGATATACGAAAAAAAATTGATAGTCCATGGACCCACCTTATATTTCAAAAAGTGTGAGAAGTATATGTATATTGTATAAAAGTGTGAGAAGTATATGTATATTGTATAGTCGGACACCCCTTGAAATCATAACTATAAAAAGTAAAGAAAGAGTCGATGAGTTTTGGATTTCTTCTTCCAATTACAAAATAGTTGCAGAGAGATTTGAGGTTCAGGGAAAGATAAATGAGAGAAAGAGATACTGAGAATGATAAGATAAATGAAAGAATTTGTAGAGAGAGAAATGATGTGAATTTGTAGGTTAATATTTAATGTGCAATTTTCACTTGAACAATACAAGTACTTGTAAAAAGAGTGTTTTAGGTGAAAACGGAGAGGGAAGATAGGTAATGTCCCATGGGTGTTTGTAAAATTAAGATTTCTCAAATCTTTCCTTTGTTCTTTTTCTAAGTTATCAGTTCAAATGATTTTTCCCTTCAACTATTTATAAATTGGGTAGGAAAACAATAATTAATATCTTATGATTGTAATTTTTTTATCAAACTAGCACTCAAATCATATATTTTTAATTATTATAGTTATAATCTAATAACTTATTCTAAGATATTTAATATTTTAATATAAACTTTATTCATCATTGAAAAAAGTCATTATACTTTTCTAATAAAATCATTTAAGTTTAAACAATTCAGAAAAGGTTAGAGAGTATTTGAAAAACTTTAACATTTCAAAGATTACTTCATTCTTGTATCGAACGTATCAAGTAATTATAGTCATAAAATTAGGATAGAAAAATACGAAATTTTAAAAATATTTATCATCAGTACATATTTAAAAATAGGAGTTAAAGTTAAAATTCATTTATCCAATTCAGTCCATTACCTAACTTATTCGACCCGACTAATACATTACTTCAATTAAATTAAACCCATCTTATTTTTAATAATTCGCCACCGGATAAGAATTGATTTTAGTGGTCAACGTTTTATAAGAGGTGATCACATTCTTTTCTTTTTGCCAACAAATCTAAGTGGCTCTTACGGTAATAACACCTCCGATACTTTTTTAATAAACATATTAAATAAAAATGTGTATTGTAATAATACAATTACCACAAATTATTTAAAATTGAAATCCTCTACTCATCAAATAGTATATGTTAGTAACATCGGATAAATCAACATCATCTTTCATATTAATACATGCATTTAAAAACATAAAAATACAGCATAGTTATTATACGTTAATTATAATAATTGCACCTCTTTTTTTTACATAAATTGAAAAGTCCAAGTTCATTTCAAGTTTCTTAACGGGTGTCTTACATAAGATATTAGGAATCCCTTCATAAACTTTTATTTTTATTTTTGTTTATCCTTGTTATTGTCTTAAATTATTGATACCTCAACACCTCTACGCACATGCTTATGAAGTTATGATGCTTATTAACAAATGAAATTATACAAGATCTTAAGATTTTGACACCTCAAAACTTCAATGTTTGACACTTTTCATTTTTATTATTCTTTTTTCTTTTCTTATGAAGGTTTATTTAACTTCTTATTTCTTTTGGTAACTTTTTTAAAGTGCTTATTTCTTAATAATAATATGTACATGTTAATGATACTAAACCATATTTGGTGCTTAATTATTGAAACCATGTATGGGAACATGACACAAGGTCATAGCTATTTGGAAAACTTTAAAATACGATGATATATTTGGGAGTATGTTATTAGTCGCATAGTAACTTGTACACTACAAATACATTATTTTAATGCATATTGTGCGGTAACTCATATACATATTTGTGGTGTGCATATTATTTCTTGTGAAATACAACTTGCCACCCTAATTAAAAACGTAGATGAATGATTTGATTTGAGGACATATGACGAAATTGTGTTGCATAAGGTGTCTCGTAAGTTTCCACGTAATACATTCATGTATAGGTGGAAAAGAATGAATTTTTGTTTAATTACTTTTAATTTTGTTACTAGGATCTTTATGTAAAAACATTGTATTTGTCTTTCTTTAAACCCATTTCCTCCTCTCTATTTCTATGTTCACATATTATTTCATTTGCTAATGTTTTACTGCATAAAATACTGCTTTTAAGTTTATTTTAACTATGTGAGCTATGTGTATGCACGGCCAAAATAACTCCTAGTATCACTATAAAAATGTACGGTACGTCACAAGAAGTTATTTAAGTGACCTACACATACTTACATAAATATCTAATGCAAATTGTATAACCATTCAAAAAATACTTTGTTATCTTTTTGTAACTTCGGGTGACTACCTACACACCCGAAAATCCAACATCGCCAATAATATACACCCGAACACCCAACATCACCAATAATATTTTGCGGCGATTCATTTACTTATGTCACTGTAGCTTCATATCGTCACTGCAAATCTGTGGTGGCGGAGAGGGTGGTCGATATTGTCCGAGAGCAATAAGAATAGACATAGATGGCAGTGGGCCGGAGTGGTTTGGTTGGGTCAGATTTTTGCCGAGAAAATCATCTAAATACCTTTTATGGAGAAAAAAGTAAGAAATATATCCCAATATTTTTTTTTAAATGCCTCCAATAAAAAAGAAATTGGGATAGATTTTATAATAAAAAAAAAAGAAAAAAAAAACGAAAAGCTAAAATGGTATTTGGTGATTTTCTCATATTACCGGAATAAATGGAGATAGTCATATGAATTTATTATGTGTATGTATTCTTGCTAAAGAGAGAGAAAGTGGGGTTAGTGGGGGAAAAGAAGATGTTCGTAAAATAAAATACTGAGAGGACTCCTATGGTGTGAGTTCTGCTCCTTTCTCAAAGTCCAGAATGTGTGTCACGATAGGCGATCCCGTTCTAAGCAAGTTCTGGTTGGATTCGTCTTGGTTGGAAAACACAGACGTTGTAAGCTTTATATGACTATTATTATTTTATTTTTATTATTATTTGTCTAAAATGAAGGTATAGTATAATATGGAGTGAAATTGACTTTTAAATTCTGAGAAGATTTTGGTGATGTGGCGACGATGTAACAGTATTACCATAGTAAGCAATACAAATGGAGGTAAAAAGGCATTTGTACCGACAATTGCATTTCATGTGACGTGATTTCACATAACCTTTTAACGTCGTTTGTATATATGAGGGACTATAGGTGGGCAAATTTTGGAGAATAGAAACAATCGATGTAATTTCAGAAGCGAAATAATGATTGGTGTCATTTTTATAAACCACGTACAGGGGAGAATTGGTGTAAATATTTTTTGTTTAAAAGCTGGGATATACTAGAGAATAACTCACTTCAAACTAGTAGGAGAGGAGAACATCGAGAACAGTACAACTAGCAGGATCTACAAGCATGAGAAAAATAAAAACACCGACCAAGAAAGAATAGAAAACTCCCAACTAGAGCTCTTACATCAAGGAGTTTTGAACCCCTTTTGGGTTAGAAACGAACCCAATTAACACCCATTTGTGATATCCAAAACAAAGACATACGTTGAATAGCATGGAATAAGTCTTCGAATTTTTTTTATTTTTTATTTTTTAATAAAAGATAAGAAAACTCAATAAGAAAATAAGAAAGATAAGCTCTAATTATTTCAAAATTGTTTAGACCATCTAAAAAGAAAAAATTCGGGACTTCATTTTATAATTAACCAATAATTTTAATTTTTTACACGGTTTATGCACGGATACTCCGAAAGCTCGAAAACGACCCGGTTCTACTACCTATCTAGTGTCTATTTTACATTCGTACACTACATATAATAAAGTTTTTCTTTTTGGGCGTCCTATTCTCCATCCGACATATTTATTGCTGACCAAATCTAAAAGCAGTGTATACGTGTGGGAGATTCGACGAGACATGGAAAGAGATGGGAGTTGCTTTTTTCCATATTTTTCAACATCTATTTAAAGTATCAGTTTTTTGTATAGGGATGCGTGTTATATTTTATGTTGAATAACCACACATTTCTACCTTTTCTCCCGATATATAAGTATTAAATTTCCTATATTTCATTAGATTATCTACGTAGAAACTCAATTCAACTTATATTTTCTATTAAAAAATTAATTTTTCTATTTTCGACTTAGACAACCCAATCTGATTTAAATTTTCACACACATTAGCAACCCAATTCAATCCAATATTTTATTAAATAAATATACTTTATTATTAATTTTTATTCTATTAAAATTAATAAAAAGCAATAAAATATTACTCATAGCATAAATAAATATAAAAAATCAACGTGACCTTGTTTGTGATCTGGTTGGCAGTATGGCCTAGGTTGCCACCCTTTTTATTTCTTTAATATATTTACTAACGATCTGGCTCGCCAAATAGTACCGATGAGAGTAGTCTTAACTGGGAGCTAGTATTAGATTCGTTTGCTCATCATTTTGTGATTTTGAATAAGTGTAAATAGAGTCAATCTCTTAACCATACTAAAAAAAGTGTCACATTAACACCTGAAAATTTCACTGAAATTTATTTTTACTGATTATCATTACGTTAAAAATTGAGATCATTACAAATATCTTTTTATAAATCATTTAATTATTATTTTATTAAAAATGAAAAAGATAAAAAATAATAAAGAAAATGTGAGGTGATCACCATCTTGATTTGACCACGCCGGTCACCATCTTCGCACCGACATCAATGCGGTAGGCATTCTATACTAAACACACACCACCCCTGCATGCTCTTAGGATACGATGAAATAGAGTGGTGGATTAGGATTATGCATGAACATATAAAAGATAACATGCATATGTATGTTATGCTTATACGTACATGTTAACAGTACAAAAGTTACAATAAAATGGTTTTAATTCGACTAAAGTATACATGTAACACAAACTGATGGAAAAGACATTCGTAATATAATGACAAGAACTTAAGTTTAACTCCATGTTCATATGGGCCTTAAGAAATGCAACTTACACCATATTTTTCAGGACTCGTGTCTAGATGCACATGGTAGATAAAATTATCAAATTGACAAGATTTTCATATGTAGCTTCTAGAGACAAAACTTTAGGACCTCTTCATTTATAGTGTGTTTGTTGTTTTTTTATGTTTATCAGTATCTATTTAATACTTTCAAATTAAAAATAGTTTTGTCATAATAATTTTAATTGGAGCAAATTAAAATTGTCTATATTTTCATTTTGCTTTATATAATCTTTCAATTTTAAGAAAAATATTTGTCAAAAAGTATATCTTTTTATATAGATTTGAATGTACGTACATGTAAGATATATATTAATTTTTACTTATCAAACGAACTGAAAATTTTAATTTATTTTATTTTATCAAAAGTAATAGTGAAAATACGTGATTTTGCTAAATATACGTGTGAAAACTTACTAACGAATATATGAATAAAAATTCAACTTTTGATTAATTATGTGAAAATTACTCAAAGATTATTAGAAAACAAGATGAAACACCAATAGATATCAAATTTCAGTCGAATGATTAATGAGAAAGTATGAATAACTTTTACAAACTAAAATTCACTACAACAACCAAATGATACTGTACAACAGAAATCATTCATCATTCATCAATTTGATAAATGATATAAAATGTAACCACAATCGCAAACTCTAATAGTTTGGAGAGAGATAAACCTTTGAACAAAAAGAAATTTTTTAGGATAACTTCCCTTTTACGACTTTTTTATAGGGTTAATTGTTTCGTTATGTAGTTAACTTTACATTTTTTATTATTGTATGTAACCATCTTTTGAAAGTGCTATTGTATGTATTGAACTTTACAATTTCGTATATTTTATGTAACGACGGACCGAGTGAGCGGGTACCTGATTTTTCCTCTTGAAAAAATGTCTATTGTATGTATCGAACTTTGTAAAAATGTCTATTGTATGTATCGAACTTTATAAAAAATGTCTATTGTATGTAACGAACTTTGTAAAAATGTCTATTATGGGCCTGTTTGGCACGTAGCTTTTAGGAGCTTAAAGCTTTTTATTTTGAAAATTAAGCTCTTTTAAAAAATAAAGTTTTGTTTGGATATACAAGCTTAAAGCTTTTAATTTGAAGATTAAGCTCCTAATTTAAAAGCTACTCCAACTAGCTTTTAGGAGCTTTTTGATCATTTTACACATTGATATTACAGCTACAACTACTTTACTAAACACAGTTTACAAATAAAGCTTCAGCTTACAGCTACAGCTACCAGCTTCTGTTTACAGCTAACAGCTACAGCTACTAACTACAGCTATCAGCTACAGCTAACATCTAATTTTGCCAAACATACCCTATATGTATTGAAATCGGCAGTTTTCGGTCATCTGGTCACCCGTAACATACAATATACGAAATTGTAAAGTTCGATACATACAATAGCAAGTTTTAGAGGTGGTTACATTCAATAGTAAAAAATGTAAAGTTATATACATAACGAAACAATTAACCCTTTTATATATACAAGAATTGAGAATGATCATATTTGGCCCCCCGACTTCATAAATGTTTAGATATGCCCTTGAACTTGTATCTTCTATACTTAAGCCTTCACACTTCTTCAGAATTGCTTCTCAGTCCCTCAAGTTCCAAGAATATAACTTAAAGCACCAAAGTTCTAGAAAACATCATTAATTAACCAGATTTATAATACTTGACTTATTCCTAAGCTTGAATATACATATTATTCTAACATTCCCTCTCAAGTTTAGCATGCAATAAGTCAAACAATCCTAACTATTAACTTATGTTGAGAGACACCCAACACCTTTATCAATATACCTACAAAGTGTATTTTAGAAATAGCCTTAACAGTTTTAATCATTCCAGTATCAATTTTCTCTCTTATGAAATGTAAGCCTATTTCAAAATGATTTGTTCATTAATGAAATACAGGATTTGCAACAATTTGAATTGTTGAATTATTATCACAAATACATTTCAACCAAAAGAGATATTTTTACATTAAAATCATTCAATAACGCAATTAACCAAACTGTCTCACAAGTCACATCAGTCATCGCTCCGTATTCAGCATCAGTTGAGGACGTGGAAACAATGGTTTGCTTCTTGCTTTTTCAAAAAAACCAATGATTACTCAAATAAACACAAAAACCAGTAACAGACCTTTTGGATAATGAGCATTTTCCCTAGTCAGCATCAACAATATGAATACTCTTACCTGGTGACCTTTTTAACTACCTTAGCACTCTAAATGCAAGCTTTAGATGAGACTGAAAGGGTGAATGCATGTATCTACTGAAAATGATTTGTGATGTAACCAATTCATCATTGGAATTAGAGATTGATGCATCTAAGTTCAACTATGTATATACTGACCATTGACAACAAGTGCAGACTCAGATTGTGTTAAAGATATTGATTGGGTAGATGTATATGTGAGACTCATTTAAACTTGGGATGGGTTCTCAATATCCAATTCCTGAGAGTTGGTATTTAATGATGTGATTTCCCATGATAAGATGTCAATATTTCGGGATATTGACAAATATTCAGGTTGAGTGGGTTGACTCACTGACCCAGTATAAGGTGAGATCTCCCTCTTTGTTTCAATGGAGTTTACCTTTCGTGAGGTTAATCAAGATAACAACTTATCTCTTTTCAATAGTGTATCTTTTCTGAAAGATAAACTTGAGTTGGTTATAAGGTTATTAAGCACTTAGGTTGACTCCTCACGAATAAGAGTCAAACCAATCTTGAACGTTTTAAATATTGCCTTTTTGAAATATGGTATACATTAAATTATTCAGAAAAAATTACAAATCATGTCCTCTAATTGAAGATGATTGACAAGTTCATCATTTGAGCAATGTTGGCGCCCAACTAGAAGAGTACGACGTTAATGGACAGATTCTGAACAAGCCCAAATGTCACTCATATATCGCTACATCATTACCTTTTAACCACCACACCTAATCTCTTAAACTCATTAATTGACCAAGAACCTCATCCAATGAAAATAACTTGTTTTTATTTCATTAGCCCCAACAAAATGAGAGGACATGTCAACCATCTATTGACTCGTTTCTCATCCAATAAAAATTAAAGTTGGTATTATTGCATTAGCACCTTGAATGTAGCTGATGAGAGGACATGGTAGTCGCCTGTATAAGCATTTGGATTTATTATTTATAAGTATGGATGAGTACATGTCGTTTTTAATGTCGTTGGACTTTAAAGTATGATGACATGTAACCTATTAGCATCGTCCTCTCCTAATCGGGCGCTAATGGGTAGATTATTTTATTAAAATAGTTAATCAAATGATGGAGTTTCTTAAAAGTCTTCGGTCATAGGAAAATTACAATTCACAATAGCTTAGAGAATTGTGATGTGGACACCAATCTTCTTGTTGTTTCAAAGCTTGATATATTATTGCTAAAACATAATGCACAATAGGCAAGAGAGGAAAAATTGAAGTGGTGAAAGAGGTCGTTAGTTGTTCATAATGGAGTAAAAGTGATCGAAAAGTAATTTGTAGGAGAGAAAATGATACAGCGGTAATGTGAAAACAGTACGTAAATGGTGCATGTAGTGGTAATGGTTAACACAGTGGATGCTTTTAGTTCAACAAAGAGTTGATGCATACATAAAGTACAAAATATGTTTGAGGTCAAAAGATAAATCAAAGTGGGACAACGTGCACGTATATTATAATAATATAAATGGATAAAAGATAGAAAATTAAAAGGGATTAGAGACATGAATGGGTATTAGAATTAGATAAGACATATTGTTCCTCACCAACCATGCATACCACTTTATGTGTTCATTGTTATCAAACGTACGAAAGATTGAATATATTTCAATCAACTTAAACGTGTAATTTTCTGTACAGGAAAAGGATAAAATGAAATAAAATACTCTAAAACGTTGAAACTTTATAAAGTACAACAGAGACGTAATTGTGCATTAACCATCCATGCAATTTTGGACCTGAACAAATCTAAAAACCCAATGTTAATTATTGGTAGTAGCCAATGACATAGAGCACAATACTTGATGATGAGCACGAGCTTGGGAGAGTGAGTCGAGTCGTGCAAGACTTCCTTAGGGGATGCTCGATCGCATTGATACTTAGTAGCGAAGGAGCTTGCCGTGCCGAACATGATATCGTTTGAGATACTTGATGAGTTATGATAGTAAATAAAAGTAAATTATAATATGAATTAGGGAAAATTATAATAATGATGGCCGACTTATTTGTTCATTTTACAGTTGAGGTAGCGTTTTATATATTTGTCAATTGAGGTAACTTATTACTATTATGTCATTGAAACATATTTTTATTCTTTTGTTCTCCCTTGTTCAGGTTCCAAGGTAGTGGTCTTTTGAGCAAACCATTTATTACATTGTAAAAACTTTAAAAGTTAGGATAAATAATATTCAAATATTTATTTATTATGACTCATTTCAGAAAAAGACCGAAGCCAAAGAAATTTATTAGATTATATTACTCTCTACAATTGAGGTAATTTGTGCTGGAAAGTTACATCCCAAAAGAAAGAATTATGAGAATCAAAAGATATTTTTGCAGATATGTGAGCTGCAAAATTACAATTATGGTTGACCCGTGAGAATAATAGATCTAGTTGGGATGCCCAAACTCTAATATCGGAAATAATAGCACCTAAATGTCATGGAGGAACGGTTTCTGTTGAAGCAAGTGTGATTGCCATTTAGAATCAGACTCAATTATACCATTTCTCATCCGTAAATTGTAGCTAGATAGTATCCATTCTGAATATATGAAAACTTGGCCATAAGAGGATTGGTAGCACTAACGATTTCACTGTTCAAATATAACAGAACCTGGGGAATCTCGAGAAATCATACGTGAAGCTGCATAGAAGTTAAATATTATACTTGGTGGTTTTCTTTTTAAAGTGAAAGGCCAACTATCAGATTTATTGGGCTCAATATTGGGCTTTAAGCAAAAGGCCAACTATCAGATTTACTTGGGCTCATTATCGGGCTTTAAATACATGTTAGAGAACTTAACGCATAGTTATACAGTTAATCCTATTATTAAATACATTTAGATACTTAACCCTATTATTAAATACATGTTCAATTTAATAAAGTAAAAACTAGTGGTTTTTTTATAGAATTATAGTAGACATACGGGTTTTCTTAGAGCCCAATATTGAACCCAACTAAAGTAGATAATTGCTCTTCATTGAAAGTTACCACCAAATGATCTTTGGCTCATTGGCAACGTTCAATAATTCTCGATTATTTCAGTCATCACCTTTGGTGGATTATCATTCAACGTAGATTAAAATTATTACTATAAAAATTTACCGTAGGGAAAGCTCTTTCTAAAAAGATTGACGTGGTCATTGAAAATGTTTGCACTAATTCTCAATTTGTTAATTGGTTCCAAGTTTTTATGGGCGAAATAAAAAGACTTTTCTCATGAAACAAAATAAAAAAAATCCCGAGTATCTTAAAATACTACAATATTTACAAGTTAAAGTAAATTTCATTTATTAATTTGTGTCCAAGATTGGTCAATTCACAATACGAAACTATTAAAACAATCGACAAGTTTTGTGTCGTCACCAAAGCACTTGTTTAATTTGACATACATGTGAATTGTCTTTAATAGATTAAAAACTCAAACTTAATTACTAACAATAGAAGTTTACTGTGTAATGTCTAACTAATTTATATATAAATAAATCAAATCTATATGTCAAATAAAAAAACAAATAAACTACCTGGCTAATAAAATATATGTTTGAAGTCAAAATTACAGTTTTGTGAAGCTATTATAGGGAGAACTTCATTCTAGATTTCTAGACGAACCTCTATCAGCACATCACTACAATTGAACGTGTTATTTAGCTATTTCCAAAAAATAATACTAGCAATTCAATGTCTAAACATATATATATATATATATATGAATGTTTAAAGCTCGATCTATACGATATTAATATCATTATATCAAGACATACAATTGTTTGACGTATCTATAACAATAAGTGATCAATTCTGGCTTATTTACATTCAAATGACTCATCCTATGTCGGTTTTAATACACTCTAGCTCAATTACTGTTTAAAATGTTTGTATGCAATTCGTAGCAAAGTAAGTAGCAACCTTTCTTTATATTTAAAAGTTAACGTAGAGAAGAAGAAAAAGATATGACATAATTAGAAGAAAAAATAAGACAAATACTATACTTCTCTCTAAGTACGGTCCGTGGGACCTACAAAATATATTGTAGCAAGGACCAAGTCGTTACGGTCTATTAATTCTTGTTGTCATTTTTCTAGTATTCGTCACACATGACCGATATCTAGAATGCGTACTCGTATCCATTAAATTAAATCACTTCAATTTTGACCTCTACATGAGGTTATGTCTCCATTCCACATGATTTTGTCGACTCGCTTTGCCATAAAACTCATATACATACGGAGTATATTGGTATAGAAATAGGAATTTGTCTTTTAAATCTAAGATTGACATGCCTTAAATAATGTGTGTGTATATATATAAACGTGGAGTATGGATCAAATAAGAACATTTCAATAATAAGAACGGTAAGAACGCTTCAAATTCGCACTTATACTCGACAAAATCATTGGATTCACATTTATATATCTCAAATATACAAAGAAAAATGAATACACATTTCTAAAAATGTATACAATTTGAGAAAAACATTTTACATCTAAAATCGTAGATCGGTCATTTTTTCGATTTTTATGCATTTATAAGAATGCGCATCTATTTTTCTCTACATATTTGAGATGTATGAATGTGAATCTATTGATTTATGTACATTTGCGGATATTAAGTGTTTTTACCCATTCTTATTTTTAAAGTGTTCTTATTATAACTTTACCGTATATGCGTGTATTTATTGAAAATATATATATATATATATATAAAGATTTAGTTGTAATTACATTACAATCAATTTTATAAAGGTGACACTTAAAATATCTTATTCATATATTTTCAATACATTTTTTATGACTTTTAATTAACGTGTTTCTATTCTAGTGTGCTATGTTAGTGATCATGATTACTCGGTGTAATTAGTTTTTTTGAGATAACTTGAAACTCATTAAACTTATTGCCTCAAATCGATCTGCATTCATTCATGTAATCCTTGGATTTATTTTGATCGAGTATGTGAAACTAATTAATTAATTAACCCTCAAATTACTTTATGCATTCAGTTAAGATGCATGCCCAAAGTAGAAAAATAAAGCAAATAATGAAGTACGTATTTTCTTGTGTTGATAATAAATACGAAATTAAGAACATGGCGGGGTACCTCATAGAGCCCATGCATGCCAGCTAAAAGCCATCACATTCACATACGTATTCTTTCATTGATTCAATTCCTTGTGGAAGCTTCCTTTTCATGCAAGGAATCGTCATTTGTCCCTCTGGACTGACACTTTTTACATGCAAGGAAGCCTGTAAAGACGTTCAAAAGTCTTATAACATTAACAGCTAACTAGCCAATCTAGGATGCATCTTTCTAATAAATTCTTTAAATGCCCTAAAATTCAATTCAGAGGGATACATATAGAGTCATGATTGACAGGCATATATATCCGCATATATATGGGTGGGCTGGCTAGCTCCAACGAGTTACTTGAACAGTAGTGAAAATGGTCCAATTAATTGTGGTTTGAATATTTATACTTCTATATGACACGTTAAAGGTTTTCATCGATCGTATTTGGTGTTAACCTAAGTGTTTGAAAATTGAAAATGTATTCAATTTTATCTAAAATTCTAGGTTTTTTATTCAACCAGCCTTTAAAAAGTTCCATACCCATAAAACTTTCAAATATATATATATATAATATAATATGTATAGTATATGTATATATGAGTTAATACACAAGTTAGTTACTCTACTTTATAAAAAAATTCAATTTGTTATTGAACTTTCATTTTATTCAGTTGAATTACTGAACATTTAAGTAGTTTACTAAATGTTATTTAAATTTCTAATCATATTCATGTCACCAGTTTGTCCACCTCATTCATTCACGTCATGTCACGTCATTTAATGAATTCCACATCAATACACAAATTAGTTATTGTACTTTACGAAAATGTTCAATTTCATTATCGAACTTTCTTTTTGTTCAATCATCACTTTGTTGTAGAATGATATTTTATTTCTTTTGTTCCGACTTATCTTCTCTTGAGCATTTCTCAAATTTGAATGGAGCTAATACATCATTTCTTGATATCATCGATTTGGTAATTCATCATCCACCCACCTAAAAAAATTGCATTTTCTCATTAGACCCTATATAATAAACAAACAATTACAGAAAAATATGAGGTTTATCAAACTTATTTATCCACATTACCATTCAATTGTAAATCTAACGATGAAATTTGGGCATCAAAGAAATTGTATGTCGTCTGAGTTGTTATATGTCTAAGAAGTATGACAACTAGATAATTAACCACACATACAAGCAATTCAGAATTTTCCAACCGTGGAATTTCATTTGTTTCTGCTCGATGTTGAATTACCAAATCGATGGTATCAAGAAAATATGTATTAGCTATATTTGAATTTGAGAATGTTTAAAAGAAGATAAGACATTTGATGAAATAAAACAAAATGATATCATTGTATAACAAAGTGATGATTAAACAAAAAGAAAGTTCGACAACGAAATTGAACATTTGTGTAAAGTACAATGACTAATTTGAGTATTGACATTCATTAAATTACGTGGCATGATGTGGGCGAGTGAGGTGGACAAGCTGGTGACGTGGATATGATTAGAAACTTAAGTAACATTTTAATCAACTATTTAAATGTACAGTAATTCAGTTGAACAAAATGAAAGTTGGGTAATGAAATTAAATTTTTTCATAAAATATAGTAATAGTTTGTAATAGCTTGTAAACATGTGTGACGACGTATGTGTGTGCGTGTTGTATAAAACTTGTAAACATGTGTGACAACACCATGTCTGATAACATGTTAGATGTCTAGACAAGTTATATAATTGTCATGTCAACAAAAATACCAATTATCTTGATAAATAAGTTATTTTATAAATATAACAATAACCGATAATTTTAGATGTACAATTGAAATAGCAAACGTTAGAACAAATATGTCATTTGTTCCACATTTTTTTCTTCACACTTTTAAAAAGTGTGTAAAATTATGTTAAATTGTCCACACTTATAATTGTGTACAAAATTATAAAATTAATAAGTGTGAAGATATATAAAGAATCATCACAATTTTTATGTTTATAAGTGTATAGTAAAGAAAAAAGTTTACACTTATAAGGGTGAAAAATCTAACATTAATACATTTTTAAAAATATACTCTTCAATTTGTATTGCCCAATTTCTCTAGGAAAATTGAGTTTTATAAATTGATTTCACACTTTTAAGTGTTAATAAATTGTAAACTTCTTTATACTTGCTGAACTTTTTTTTATATAAATATAAATGTAAAAAATCTTATATTTTTTAAATTTTGTCTACCTTTATTAATGTAATCGATTTATACACATTTGAAAATGTAAATATATAAACTCAAAAAAATAATAATAAAATAAAATTACACACTTTTTAAAGGTACGGCAAAAAAAGAAAAAAGTGTGGTAAAATAACATTTTGTTTTAAGTAAAAGTTTAATGCACAAAATATAATTTCTGATAAAATATGATATATTGTCACATTTGACCTTTTATTGTAGATGATATATACGTATGTTTCACTAGAACCATGGGATGGGATATTAATTGGGAAAACAAGTCAACGCCTGTAGCCACATGCAATTTTATGCATTTAATTAAGATATATACAAATTATGCATTTTCCCAAGCAATTAAGGTCTGATATCTTTGAAGCTAGCAACTTGATTGACTTTTTTATTTTTACCCAATTGGGTAGAAGGTTGAAGATCATGAAGGGCACACTGTACATCCTGTGAGTTCAAGTACTTTATCATCAAAAAGTTAATGTATATAGGTCAACATTTGTTGATTCCCATTTTTCTCATCTCCTTAAAAAAAGTTAATATTCATTGGATCCTTTCCACATATATGAAATGTTGTTTGTGGTTTCGTTTGAAGTTTTGTATTAACAAATGAAATCGATCGATTATACAATTGGGTATATTGTGAATCAGATCTATAAGAAACACATGTATCAATTTGTACTTTTGAATTAAAAATCATATTGATTTAAATTTAATTGTTTCGGATCAACCAAATACGAAGGTTTAACGCCATCATAGAAGTTGGTAGGTAAGACGTAAGATCTAGCTAGTCGAATGTGTAGTCCTTCATCACGTTACTTTCATGGAATTATTATCACATTTAATAACAATAGCCTTTTTACTCTAAAACCTTCACATTATTAGTTATGAGGTAGTATAAAGTATTTCAAAGTATCAACTATTTGTCGGTCTTAATAAATATTGTTTACTTAGTCTCAAAAATAAAGTTCACCAGCAAGTTTTTTGCAATTTAAGATAGATTAAATGAATGACATTTTTGCCCTTATATTTGAAGTATATTTGATTTGAAATATTTAATATTTAAGTTATTTGAAGTAATAAATAAGTTTAAGATGAGAAGTTTGATTTCGTAGATTCGATCTACTGCATATATAAGAGAAGAATTATAATCTGTTTATTACTGTTTTGATGAT
Organism: Logfia minima; assembly: GCA_963921325.1. Taxonomy (NCBI): domain Eukaryota; kingdom Viridiplantae; phylum Streptophyta; class Magnoliopsida; order Asterales; family Asteraceae; genus Logfia; species Logfia minima. Next base: position 5,725,710 of record OY992771.1, on the reverse strand, counting down.
CGTTCTTACCTCGATCATCATATATGTATATTTTTATTTACGTTGTCACTTGACAGGTGAATGAGCTAGATGATGGAGCAAAAATCAGGTAAAGTTTGAGAAAATATGAAATTTATGAAAAGTTATGATATAATTTAATTTAATTAACTAGGAATTAAACTCGTGTAAAATTAAAGGTAAATAAATTATAAGGTAGATACGATGGCTAAATAATTAGTTAATATAATATTCATTGCCTCGATATTTTGTCCATAGATTAAAAAGACCAGCTGAAAACACTTGAATTAAAACATATAGAATGCAACACTTAATGAAGAATAACATGCATTTTCAACAAATTTCTAAACAAACTCTAATTTTCATTTATACCCACCTTTGTACAGGAGCTACACATTGTTTCCTCCAAGAAAGGTGATTGTCACTAGCATTATTATTACTCTGTATGCACACTTATGGATATATAGGTTTTATTACTATCCTAATTACTACTTTAATTTACATTTCTTGTCAACTAACTCCAGAAAGCAAAAAAGCCCATAAAAACATGAAAAAAAGAACGCCCAAAACATTTACTAAACCCCTCAAAAACATAAAAGTAATTAAGAAAAGAAGTTAAAAGAAGTCATCACTTTCTTCTAAAGACATATTCATAAGGTCACCTTGAGTTGCAGCCTCATCAAATAGCCATTTCTCTAAAAAACTAAGAGGAGCCATTTGATCTTCCGTTTTTGGTTTACTCTCATGATCTAGGAACATATTTCTTTCTGGAGAAACCGACTGCGAAACATCCGAATTGCTATAATTCGAGTAGTAATTATTGTTCTTTTGATTGTTGTGGATTAAGTTACTACCGTTGTAGCCAAATTGAAGTGAATTATCATAACCTTCACTTGGAGGACTTGGGATCACTTGTTGGTTAATCAAAGAACTCCGAGTTTGTGTTGTTTCAACACTTTCTGAGCTCGTTTGTGACGATTTCTTGGAACTATTCATCCATTTTGGAAGCAACCTTGCGATGTTTTCGGCACTTGAAGCATAAGATGATGTAGTTTGATTCGATGGTGGTAATTCGGGTAGATTGATTGATTTGTTATCAAGAGATAAGGCATCGAAAAGGGCTTGTTTGGCCATATGGATATCGGTTTGAAGCCTTCTTTCCCATTGACCTTTGGAAATGGATGTTTCACATGATGATGATGATGAGTGACAACCCTTTGAATTACCATGACGACGATTGTGATGATGATGGTGATGGTGATGGTTTTCGTCATCCGAGTTTTCATTAAGCTTTTCAAGTTTCTTCTTTAGATGAGTATTCCAGTAATTCTTGATATCGTTATCCGTTCTTTGTGGAAGATATGAAGCTATTGCTGCCCATCTGACATATAAAAAAAGGAATCAAATTAATCACTTGTGAGTTAAAATTGTGTGTCATTTGTACCGTGGACATTTATTTTGGGACAGATAATCATTTTTAATTTCTACGAGTTTTTGTTTTTACCTGTTGCCAAGAAGGGCTTGAAGATGGATAATCATCTTCTCTTCTTGCTCGGTGAAGTTGCCACGTTTGATACCGGGCCGAAGATAATTAGTCCAACGCAGTCTGCAACTCTTACTGCATCTAAGCAAACCTGAATTCACAAAAATATGTAAATTAAATAATATCACAGCAATAAATAACCTTTAGAAAAAGTTAAAACTTTTGAATGAAGAAGAATGATATATGCAGGAAACAATAAATACCCTAATTTAATGATCTAACCAACCCACCTCCAAAAGCAATTTTTTTTTTCTTAAAACGAATTAAACCAAAATAAAATCAAATAAATGAAGAAAACCGAAAGATTTATCGATTGTATTGGTAATAAATAGTTATATATATAGATACCAGTATTGGTAGGAACTGATCTCCAATTGCCAGGACCATTTTGTTGAATATAAGAGACTAAAATGATATCTTCTTCTGGTGTCCATGGCCCTTTTTTCACACCTATCTTATCACAACAAGGTGGTCTTCCCATTAATTCGGCCAGTTGATGATAATTCAAGATTATGATTCAAGATCAAACCTTTTTTCAGTTTTCACACTCACTATGTGTATCACTGTGTGTTTAAAGGTGAGTAGTATTGTTGTTTCTGGTATATATGTGTTTCAACTTCAGAGAAAAGTGGCAAGACAAGAGTCTTTGGGTTAAGATTACCCCTCAACTTGTAGACTATATATAGATATGAATAAAGAGATAAGAAAGAGATGTGAAATAAAGCTGCAGGAATTAAGTTGAAAAAAGGCAAAAAGAAATGGTATTTCTCTCTCTCTCATGAAAACCTCAACAAAGAGTCAAAAGAAGACAGCAAGATGCATTTACTTCGGTTTGCAAAAAGTCAGCTGTATGCTTCATGCAGATTAAGAGAGAAAGATAACGACAGATTAAAGCATTAAACCGTAGAGAATGTTAATCAACAGTAGTGGTATTATTAATCCAAAATTATACTTATTACACTAGTTATGTTAAGCAATTAATTCGGTTATGATTATGTTTTGGTAATAGTAACTAGTTTCCTGTCAGATAACACGGTTCTAGCAATGATAAATATACATTCGGTTTTGAGTTAAACCGAATATATAATATATTATTAGAATGGTGTTATCACACAATAAATGAACTACGAGTCAATATATGATGAATCAAGGAAGTGTTTAAATATATGCGTGTGTCTTTTTACGTAAACCCTGTGATGGATCGAGTTGAATAATCAGAATCTTTATCATATAATTGGAAACTCAGCTCATTGAATAAAGTTGGATTAATGAGCTATAAGTAATTTTTCATTTATCTTGATGATCGATTTTTGTTATAGCTAATAGTCATAATAAACTTACTTCGCTTCTTTCTCTTTTAAGGTACAGTTGTATAGTTAGACTCGATAAAAATTAGGACATGATAATCATAATCACAATCAATTAATTTAAAGATGTATCCAACTATGTGGTGTGCACCAAGTTAAAATTCTAAATTTTCGAATGTAAACCCCACGCACTTCATAACATCTTTTTATAGCATTATATCGATCGATATCCTTTAAATTTACATACGTAAGTGATGAGAAAAAGACGCCGAAGTCATACGATATGACAGAAATAGTCAATGAACGTAGACATAATATATACATGAAGACTATTTTTAGAAAAAAGAAGTGCCAAGAGTGATGCTATATGGTCCGCAATGCAATCAACGTAGCAGTCAATGGAAAATTCAACGCGACAAATACACTAGGAGCATATTTTGCCGAAATTGATTTCGGTAGTGGATTGGGCCGAAATTCGCATAGCCACTGGAAAACTGCCCAACCAGCAAAGCTCTTCACTTCACCATGAGCCCTAGAAGTTTTCGGCCTTTCGAGGTAACTTAGGGGTCAAAACGGCATTTTACTATTTTTGGCATTTATTTTGAAACTTTAGATTTTGTTTCCTTTTATTTCGTAATTGTCTTTGCATGAAACGTTTTTAGGGTTTATTTGTTCATTACGTTTATGTTCAGACTTGATATCGATTTAATAAGAGAATTTCTCACTTTGAGAATTTCAGTTTAGTTATTGATTGTTCTTGTTATTGGTTTTCCATTGTTTATCGATCATCGTCATTTGGTATCAGAGCTCTTTGAGTGCTAAGGGAAAGAGTACTACTGGCCGTTTCAGCCCTTGAGACTTGATGTGTGTTGTTTGGCATTAAAGGTCGAAAAACCTAAGGGAAAAAGTATTACTAGCCGTTCCATTTCCACTAGAAGAACCACCCCCACCACAGCTCTAAAACCCACTCCTTCAACAACCACTACAACAAGCGGCAATAATACGTGCGTTACAAGTGCACCTAGGTGTTACAAGTGCCAAGGGTTAGATCATTATGTGCGAGACTACCCGAATGAGAAAACGTTGACCTTCATACAAGATGAAGAATAACCCAAATTAGCAAAACTGGGCGATGAGTACGTCTATCCTGATGATGGAGAGGCTTTGGTGATTCAACGAGTGTTAAGTGTTGTTGCTTCAAAATCTATTAATGATGATTCTTATCTACGCAACATCTTTTGAACCAAGTGCACTTCCAATGGCAAGCTTTGTGATATGATCATAGACGGGAGTAGTTGTAAGAACGTAGTTTTTGCCCATATGGTGGAAAAATTGGGGCAAAAGACAGAATACCATTATGAACTATACCAGTTAACTTAGCTAAAGAAATGGAACGTTGTCAAGGTTATTAAATGTTGCTTGGTACAGTTTTGTATTAGTAAGAAGTATAAGGAGGAAATGCGGTGTGACTTTATACCAATGGATACGGCTCACATTTAAGGTGTCCATGGCAATTTTACCCAAAAACCAAGCATGATGGGTTTCGAAATACTTATAGTTCCAAAAAGGATGGTATCAACATCACATTAGTTCCTTTTGATTCTCAACAAGCTCTAGAAGAAGGATCCACTTTGTTTCTGAAACGGGTTGATTTCGAGGGACTTGATAAAATTAGTTCATTCGTGTCTACTCTTGTGGTTGTAGAAGAGAACGAGGTCATGAGTGTAGCTCCCATCCAGGTCTAACCTTTACTTAAGTAATTTGCTTATGTGATACCCAATGACAATCCTCCCCGCTTACCTGTAATGAGAGACATTTAACATTGCATATATTTCATTCATGGGTCTTCCATACCAAAGAGGCATGACTATCGAATGAACTCGTAAGAGTTTGAAGAGCTCCAAAGACAGGTGACAGAGTTACTCGAGAAGGGGTTGATAAGTGAGAGTATGAGTCCGTGTTCGGTACCTACCTTATTGGTACCTAAACATGGTGGGACATTTTGGATGTGTATTGACAGTAGAGCGGTGAATAAAATAACCAATCAAGTATCACCAGATACGGATGCAACCTGGGGATGAATGGAAGGCTTTCAAAACACGAGATGGATTGTACGAGTGGATAGTTATGCCATTTGGGTCGTCTAACTCGCCGAGTACCTTCATGCGCCTTATGAACTAGGTTTTCGAACCTATTATTGGTCTCTTTGTTGTCATTTACTTCTGTGATATTTTGATATTTAGTAGCAGTTTCGAGCAACATTTGTCCTATCTTTGAGAAATATTTACTGTTTTGCATGAGCAGAGATTATATGCTCATGGGAGAAAATGTCAATTTCTTGTAACTAAAGTGACATTCTTTGGTTATATTATCACGGGTAACCGCATAATATTAGATCCAGCAAAAGTCGAAGAAATTACTAGATGGCTAACACCGGCAACTATTCATGACGTTCGAAGTTTTCATGTGTTAGCTTCCTTTTATCGACGCTTTATTTGGAACTCTAGCTCAATAATATCACATGTAATCGAGTGTATGAAAGGTGGTTGATGTACATGGCCTGATGAGGCTTCCAAAGTCTTTGATATTCTGAAGGTGAAAGTAACTGAGGCTCCTATTTTAGCCTTGCCTAATTTTAATGAGGTTTTTCAAGTTGAGTGTGATCCATCTAGCATGGGTATTGGTGATGTTTTGAGCCAAAATTAGTGACCCATTGCCTTCTTTTGTGAAAAACTAAATGAGGCTAGGCGCAAGTATTCTACGTATCATAAAGTGTTTAATGCAACTGTTTGTAGTTTCGATATTTGGCGGCATTATTTACTTCCTAACGAGTTTGTTTTCTTTTCTGGTCGTGAGGCGTTAAAGTACATTTATGGGCAACACAAATTGAATTCGAGACATGTTGAGTTGGGTAGATTTTATTTAGGCCTTTTATTTTGTTATTAAGCATAAGGCGGCTTCCCAAAATCAGGTTACGGTTGCACTCAGTCGTTGTCATTCTTTAATTACAACCATGTCGATTTGAGAGCACGATTTTGGTTTGTTTTGTGAGGTTTATCGTGATGACCTAGACTTTAAAGGATATGAGGTAAGGTGTAATAATGGACCTTTTCAACAGTTTCCAAAACTTGATGGCAATTTATTTAAGGGTGTGTGGTTATGTAATCTTTTTAGTTCTTTATGTGAAATAATCATTTTAGAGGGTCATGCGGGCGGATTTGCACGTCGTTTTGGTAGTGATAAGACCTTGGACCTTCTTCATGACCAGTTTTATTGGCCAAGGATGAAACGTGATGTCAATTAGATCCTTGAGATGTGTCGTACGTGCCACATTGCTAAGACTTATGGGAGTAATCTATGTTTGTATAATCTTTTATCCGTACCTACAACTCTGTGGAAAGATATTAGTCTAATTTTGTTTTGGGATTATCTTGTACACAATGCCATTACAATTCGGTTATGATTGTAGTTGATCGTTTTTTGAAAATGGCACACGTTGTGTTGCACGTTCGAAAACCTTTGATGCTAGTTAAGTGGCTAGGTTGTAATTATGCAGAAATTGTGAAGTTACATGGTGTTCCTAAAACTTGCTTCTGATCAGGATATCAAGTTCATGAGTCACTTCTGGCGTACCTTGTGGACTTGTATGGGATTTAAGTTACAGTTAAGTAGTTACCATCATCCACAAACCGACTGACAGACTGAAGTTGCTAATAGGAGTTTGGGATATCTGTTACGTAGCTTAATTGGAGACAACGCGAAACAGTGGGATCTTATACTTCCACAAGTTGAATTTGCTTATAACTAGTCAATTAATCATATAACGGGTAAAAGTCCTTTTGAAATTATGTTTAGGCGAAATCCGACTACACCTCTTGAATTGGTACCGTTCTGGTAGTTGGGCAGTTTGGTGCCGAAGGGATTGATAAATCTGATCAAATTAGTGAATTACATCGGATGGTCTCTGATCAAATTATTCGTCATAATGAGCGGTACAAGGAACGCGCGGACAAGCATCACAAGCAGGTTTTGTATCGGGAAGGTGATCTTGTTAGGATTCATCTCTATAAGGAGCATTTTCTTGCAGTTTACTTTGGGAATTTAAAGCCGTATGCGGATGGTCCATTCTGGGTATTAAAGTAGATTAATGACAACGTGTACAAGATTGAACTTTCAGGTCATTATAATGTTTCTGCCACTTTCAATGTTGTTGATTTGTCCCGGTATAAAGGTGATAGTGAAGACGAAGTAGACTCGAGGTCGAGTCTTTTTCAAGACAGAGATGATGGTACAGATATGGTTAATAATGTGGTCAACGCGGCACTTGGAGCATATTTTGTCGATATTGATTGGTGGTGGATTGGGCAGTACATGGAAGACATTTTAGTATTTTTGAGGGTTTATTTTGAACTTTTAGAGTTTCTTTCCTTTTATTTTGTAGCTATCTTTGCGTGAGGATTCCTTAAAGTCTTTAAAAACGTTTTTAGGGTTTATTTGTTCATTACGTTTATGTTCAGACTTGATATCGATTTAATAAGACAATTTCTCAACTTTAGAATTTCAGTTTAGTTCTTGATTGTTCTTGTTATTGTTTCGCTATCCTCATCAAAGAGAGAGCCAAAGTATTAGATTTGATTGATGGGTCATTTGCAAAAATTAATTAAAAGTTGCATTTTTATTAGCCAATAAGTTGGTATTTTAAGTCAATTTGAAATCAATTAGTTCACCTTCAATAAGAAAAATTTGTCGAAGAAGGTATGGGAAGAAGAACAACTAATTAGTAATATAAGATCGATCAACGAACACAATTTCACCTGCAACCACTGGAATTCAAATGTACAATAACTGGTTGGGTCAAAATTAATTAATAACCTTATAAAACCCTATTATATATTTAAAATTTTAAGGAGGTGTTTGTTTGAAAGATGTTTAAAACTTTACGGGGTGGTTTGTTTGAAAGATTTGGGCATGGGTTTGAGTTTAACTATCATAACAAGTGTTTGTTATGGGTATAGCTTTTAGATTCGGGATTAAAACCAAAAACTGATTACTTCTAGAAAATCGACGGGTTTTTTCATGAGGTTAGTGACAACTTTTCACATTGATCTCTATCTCACTCGTATGCCTCCTTCCTTCTTTAACTTTTGAAATTTTTTTATTTCTTTGTGGCTTTTATCTTAATAATATTATAATCTTTAAATAATAATTAAATCCAAATTTTATTATCAAAACAAAAAATTCTATCAATCAATCATGTTCATTATCTTTTTACATATCTTTTAAACCAATACTCATATTACCGATTCTTTATTCAAACCAAACACATTCTAATATTTATGCGAAGTGTACCTTCAATATCACATCGAATAAATCAGAGTTTAATCTATATTAGTTGAATACTTTCACCTAAAAATGTACCAGAATTTGATTAATTAGTTTCTCAACTAAATCACTCATAACTTTTACCACAAAGTCATAATGATCGATCATATTAATACTTGAGATGGAATTATTATTTGATCCTTAAGATTTTAAAAGAAAAAATGAAAATACATTGTCAATTTTATTAAAGAGAAATGTACATAAATTTCGTTGCATTTATTAACAAAATAAGTGTCAAACAGAAAGAAAAATAAATGATATTTCGTATTATAATCGGGTTTGCCTAATACACATGTTAAGTTTAATTCCGATCGAGTTGATCATATATTCATGTATCTTGGATATGATTATTCTGTTTTTATCTGTGAAATCTCCATCTCGTATTTATTTGGGCCCTACCTTATGCTCAATGAGTTGTTAACTTATTTTCTAACTAGAAATGATTAGATTTGTACCATGACATTTGAAATATGTATTTTAACCTTCTCAATGTAACATTGACTCAAAAGTACGCTTTAACTGTAGAGTTTGCATCGAAGCTGTTAATGCTTCTACCCAAAAACATGTTCTGCTTGATAAGGCCAAATTAAAAGCTCGAAACTTAAAGTTGTATTGCCTTTAGTGTTTTGAACCCCTCAATGTCGATCAACGATTACATCATATTAAGATTTCGGCCTTTGAATAGGATGCAAATATTAGTGACTGATTTTAGTTGTTTGTTCTGCAAAACAACAAAGAGACGAGCAAAATCTGGCAAAGGAACAGGGTAATGGGAGTGACAACATTCCCTGTAAACATGTTCAACATAGTCAAACATCACACATTAATCACGGACAAGTTTTCCCTTGCAAATTTGGTCAAAATATTCAAACTGTAAAAATAAGAACATTAACTTCCCTTATTTCATGTTTTCAAAGTAAAATACCGAAAACATATGTCGTATTCGATTATTAATGTGTATATTTATGTTTATTTTAAGAAGTATGCACGTATGTCAATGCTTTTATTATTAGTCCAATATCATTTTCCTTTCTATATATCACCCATCCATTATGGCAAATCTTAATGAAATGGAGATAATTTATAACAAGCTTCAAGTACGTACGTAGTATTATTCCAAGTCTCCAACAAGGCATTTGGTTCGAAAGAGGAGGATTGCTTCACTTGCAACGCTTGCCATTTGTTGCACGTAAGCACATACGCCCGCATATGAAACATTAAATTCTAGAGCGTTTGTTTATCACTGATGTCGTAGAGTGTTGAAACCGTCAAAACACACTGCGTGTCGATCTTCAAACATTCTGTAATTCTATAAGTTATATCCTATATCAACGCGAAAATCAATAAAAGTACGTTTAATTATCACATACTTCTATACTTTATAGGGCTTATGGCAGGGGAATGCACCCAACTTTTGGTCAATGTCTATTGTATGCACCCAACTTTACGGGCATACATTTAATGTACTCAACCGGGTAAAATGTTCGATCCATGTAATGTACCGGCTACTCATCCGGTAAACCCATTTTTTTGACACATCAGATGCCACCTGTTGCCACGTATTCTCCGGTCATCTTCTCCGGTCATCTTTTCCGGTCATCCGGCCAAATTCCGATTAAAACACAAATTCCGTTTGGTTCGGTTTCGTTGACATTTGGGCGTGTTTCTTCGTCTTCTTCTTGCTCGCTCGGAGCAGGTGCCGGAAGTTCAGCAGGCGGAGCTTCAACTGGAGCAGCAGTAGGTTCTTCTTCCATTAAAAATGGAACCAATTTCTTCGAGCCCTAATTTCTTCTTCCATTAAAAATGGAACCAATTCCGTACTCAAGTTCATATGGAACTTCCCTAATTTCTTAGAAAACACGCATTCAAGTTCATATGGAAATTCGAGCCCTAATTTCTTCTTCCATTAAAACCTCTGTTACTTGAAATTGATTTAGGGTTTCTTAATATCATATAATAAATTATATTAATTCGGTGATCAAGCTCTGGATCTTGTTTGTTTGATGTTCCAGCTGGTTTTTGTGAAGAAAGTAAAAAGGTTTGTTGTATGGTTGGTTTTAGTTACATATATAGAGGTTTACTAATTTGATATTTAGGAGTAAAAATCGAGAATCTAGGGTTTTAATCGGAATTTGGCCGGATGACCGGAAAAGATGACCTGAGAAGATGACCGGAGAATACGTGGCAACAGGTGGCATCTGATGTGTCAAAAAAATGGGTTTACCGGATGAGTAGCCGGTACATTACATGGATCGAACATTTTACCCGGTTGAGTACATTAAATGTATACCCGTAAAGTTGGGTGCATACAATAGACATCCGCCAAAAGTTGAGTGCATTCCCCTGCCATAAGCCCTACTTTATATTTGTAAGTCCTAAAATGGCAACTATGAGTAAAATATATGAACGTTAGAGTTTTAGCTGATTAATTTATTCAAACGTGTGGATAGTTAGAAAAAAATTGTTTCAAGTGACTTCTTTAGATGCATTGAGTTATATCATATCATAAAAAATACTCTCCCCGTTTTAGTTTTATTGTTCACAGATAAAAAACACGCAGTTTAATAAAGCACAATTATTACACCTTATTTTTTGTGAGATGATAATTTTACCCTTAACTTTTTATCCTTCTTTTTATGTTACATATTTTATACTTGAAGGTCAAAAAGAAACTTTAATTAATTATTTTATCTATTTTTAGAAGTCAACAATTAAATTGAGACATCTAAAAATAGAAATATAGATTATAAATTCGGAAGGGAGGGAGGACGGAGAGAGTATACACGTAGCTTAATTAAGTTATGTCATAATCAATTAAAACTTATAAGGTCACTCTAGGTGCTTTGACTATATAGCATGATTTGTCTTGTTTGATACAAGGCATGCATGACCGGGTCTTGTTTCCAGAAATAACAAGTCTAATTTGGTTATCTTTTAAACAAACAAGTCAAACAGGCCTTAATTTTTTTAATTGTTTAACACGTTAATCCTTTTATGATGTAATACAATAGGTGAGTTTAATTGGATACACATTTTTAAAAAAATATGAAAAAATTAATAAGGGAATTTTTTGAAAAAGTATAAAAGTCATTTTAATAAGACTTCACTCTCCTTCTTCATTTTCTTTTAAAATTGAATATATCAAAAACAGTTAGTTAAAAAATTATAAAAATTGTATGATAAAAATCAACTTTTTTTCCTCTTCGATTATACATTTCATATGATATATTTTCACTTAACTTTTTTTTCTTCAATTTTCATTGGGTTTTGAAAACTATAACACGTGTGTTATCATATAACACATGTGTTATGTTGTATTTTTAGCATATACTTTCTTAACACATGTGTTGTGTTGTTAACATATAATACATGTGTAATTTTATAATACATATAACACAAGTGTTAACATATAATGGATGTGTTATCACATAACGCATGTGTTATCTTTTAACAACGTATGTATTATCATATAACGTATATGTTATCATTAGTTGAAAAATTCATCATCGGCTTCATAAATGTTGATTAGGCATGAGCTAACTTCTGGGTATGAGTTTTTTAAACATATGTTATGTCAATAGCACATGTATTGTGTCATGAACACATGTGTTGTGTTATTAACACGTTTGTTGTCAATACATGAGTTCTAAACAAATGTGATCCTAATGCAGGTATTGTGTATTTAACACAACATGTGTATTATATTGCAACACATGTTTTCTTATTTTTCATTTTTAGTTTTTCTGATTGCATCACGTGTGTTATTTTTTATTTTTAATTCTTTTGATATTTTGTGCATAGTTTGTTGAAATTTTAATTTTAAATCAATTTCTTTCTCACTATTAATCTGTAAAAATTACATGAATATGTTCAACGCTACAACGTAAACTAGTACCCTCAAAAGCAAAGGAAGGGAATATAGGTCCATCAATTGAATTTAGCAAAAATTACTATTGTAGTCCTGATGAATAGTGTCAAATGACACTGAAGGTTTCAAAACGACAACATGACCTCCAGGTAATAGTATATGTGGTAATTTCCCCATCAGACCATACAAGAATTGACATCAATAGTTAATGTGGGTCACCAGATCAATCAGAATTCACCACGTGTCAGGTAGACACTGTGCGGCAAAGAAAGATTGCAAGATCCTAACGTATTCCATAATAGTTATTGGGCCTTCTATGTAGGCATGTAGCGCATTATACATGGACCCACGTTACCATTGCTAAAGCTATTTTTTATTTTATTAGGCTGGATATTGCCGGGCCTGGTCCACCTAAATTAAATTGGGCTTTTAATACAGTCATTGATTGGATGTAAAATTGACACCTGCCAGAAACGTGTATAGCCGACACGTATTGCGCCCACTTGTGATCCATAACATCATCAATGATTCAAATTTATTGTTGACTTTTATGTGAGGGGCTACTTAATTATTAGGGCCAATTAAATTGATTAAAGTCAAACCAAGTGAGGATGGTACTCACATCTCACATATGTTACTTTTTACTATGATTGCGTTTAGCTTTTTCTTGTTCATACCATTTTTATCCGTATTTAGATAAATTTGAACATAAGAGTTTGTTTTCACATGTATGTACAAAGAGGCGACAATCTCGTGTAACTTGACAATATACAAGTCGGTTAGTTGATAAAGTTTGAATTGATTGATAAGACACGTTAAACAAATGTATATAACTAATTGAATTAACTTGATTATTCTTAATATATATATATATATACATAGTAATAGTAATAAGGGTGTACTTTTACACATTCTTAAATTTTCAAAAAGTGGTCTACTGTTTGGACACCCTCTAAGGTGTAACTTGACTAACACATACACACACATATAGGGGGTGATGAGACTGACACGTTTCCCTGTACACTCACACAGGGTATGCATCAAAGAACTCAAGGGTGTCCATTTAGAATATCCCTTCCAAAAAACCTCAAGCAACCGTACCCGTTAGTCAAATCAGTCAATTACACTTTCAACTAACCATCTTTTTGTTTTTTTCTTACTTCTTTTTTAGATAATTACTTATACAAACCGTCTATTTTTCTCAAAAAAATCTCAAATGACACTGTTTTAATCAAATCAATCAATTCATGTTTTCCATTAACTTTTTTTTTTTTTTTTATCTTTTTCTTATATTTTATATAATTACCTTCACAAATTTCATTTTTTATTATAGTTTTATTTCTATATATATCAATATTTATTATTATTATATATTAATATTAAACAAAAAAGAATAAAAAACACGAAAAGACAAAATTGATGATGAGGGGGTTTTTTAGAAAATTTTGGAGGTTTGTATAGAAAAACCCTAGTAATAAAAGGTATGTAAGAAGTAAGGGAAATTGTCATCTTACAAAAAATAAGTTATACGATAATATGCTTTTTAAAACTGCAACGATAATTTAGGATGGAGGAGTATACATTTTCATGTATAAAATATGAAATAAATTACACTAATGTAAAGTGAAAAGGTGTATTGTTTTTTGTTATATACGTAGTACTATACATATATACGTATAGGCTTCATGTCGATTTCTAATCCATACATGTTAATAATACATAAATATGTATGGTGTTTGGTAGAATTTTAAACTATATAAGTTCGGATAAAAGAGGATAAATAGTACGTGCATTATAGACGGTATGTGAATCAAATAATATAATTTGAAATTGTATATCAACGAGAATCACAAATCTGGAAATTGTATTGTTATCTTATGTACTCTTTAATAATAATTTATGATCCTTGATTTATTTTATTAGTTCACCGTTTAACATTGAAGATTCTTTTCTATTTATTCTATTTTAAAACTTATTTTACAATAATCAACTATATATTATATTAGCTAACTAGACTATTAAATTTAGGGGATAAATACTCGCAGTCAAAATCAACTATACTAGGTCTAGCAAAGGCTAAAAAGCTATTAAAAGTCGTATACATTCACCCCTTTTAACTTCTCTAAGTAACCTAATCACTTCTCGTCATCTTTGCTTTTATAACTTAATGAACCTAAGCTTGTGTAGAACTAACAATAAAAAAACATTTACCTCAAATTTATCATTTAATTATATAGTTTGATAAGTGACATGATATGGGTTACAAATTCTAGTTTTTGTTTAACCACCACAATACTCATTCCCGTTGTTGTGTAGTAAGTTTAGTGATGCATGTAATGGACTCATACATAAACATACGCACGTTTTATGCAATTATTTATATATTAACTAAAAGTACTCAATTTGATATTGTTATGTAAGAACGTGATACCTAAACATATTTTATTTCACTTGAAAATTGATTGTGAGAACATTTAGAGTATAAAGTGTAGATATATTATTGTTATGTTGGGCAAAATCAAGCCAAGCAAGGACATTACATATTGTTACATCTATGATCTATCACTACCATAACACATTAATACAAGCTAGGTCTCCTAGTTCACTTTATAATGTACGAACAACATATGTATCATAGACGGCGAACGGTGATCTTAATTATACATACGCGTAATTAGCCCCTAATATCAAATGAATTCATAACCCCTAAAGATCTTTAATATGAAACGAATTTATAGTTGCATACCATAGTTTTGAAAATATACATACACAATACTTGATAGTTAGAGTTTAAAAACTCTAAATATTTATTGTGAGAACCTTTTTTAGCGCAACTTATTCAAAGTTCAGAATATATTAACTCATTTGAATTTTCATTTTAAAATCAATTGGTGATATAGAGAGTAGTCTATTAACTTAATACAGACTTTGATTATTTTTTTTATGTGGGACTTGATTTACACCCAACATTCTACGCTTCCACAAAACCCGACAGTTTGGAGTCGATAACTCTTTGTACATATTAGCGAAAAAGATTTAAATATGACAAACATAAAAACCCTTGTTAATTATTCATTTGTCTCGGATTTAATGAAAAATTTATAAGGAACACTCTTTCATCTAGTCTAAGGATACTATAACATGTAACAAAGTGTAGATACGGTTTTCAATTTCATACAACAATACAACATACAAAGAAAGGAATAGTAGCAATTAATGACTGCAGGAAAGCGGGATAAGTATGAGCCACAATTACGTAAATGATTTCATACTTTATAAGTTTTTCTTGTATTTTCAGTTTAATAATGTACGTATTGAAGGGTGTTGTTGCGTTGTCCATTTGGTTTTTGTTTTTTTGTGGTGTTGGCTTGGGGAAGCAAACGCATCTTAAATTGTTTGGTTCGTGTCTTTCACGATCATTGTTACTGTCAGAAGATAACTTAAAAAACTAATACAACTCTTTATTGTGCAAATCAGAATTAAAAAATTGATAACTATTTCACTGTCACAACATTGCAAGAATTAAAAAACTGAACTGAACTATACGTATAATGACCAAAAGAATTGAATTTTTCAGCATCACGTCATTTATTAACTATTAATACAAATACATTTATATTTTTAAAAACACTATTATAATAACTAAAAAATATTACACTAATAATAAAAATTATAATAATTAATAAAAAGTAGTTACACTTGTAATAAAAATTACAATAATTAAAAATAAAAGTAGTTTATCTTATATATTAAAAGAAAAATCCTAAGAGAACAGGAACCCTTAGATGAAAGAGAAACTTAAAGATCTAACCCTTAATTTTCTTACTGACGTACTTATTCCAATTTCTTCTACAACAAAAGACTATCACACCGTTGAATCGTGCTTCAAATCGAACTCAGTTGCCTAAATTTTATGTACAATCAGTTAGTATGTTAGCCAATTCAAACTTGGATTGATTGCGAGAGAATAATAGATTGAATGTTCGAATTTATGGTTTGTTTTTTATTGGAAGCATTGTTCGTTCACACACACGCATATATATATATATATATATATGTATATCTTACTTGCGATAACTCTTGCTTGCCTTAATTCGGATTTTGGGTTTTCTTATTTTGGATTCGATATGATTTGTTTACTGATATAGCGGCTGATAGTAATATGATTTGGTTACTGAGATTTCGGTTTATAGTAAAGATGATTTGGTTCACTAACTGTTAATTCGGTAAGATGGCATTCAATAATTGTTGTTTTTGTTAGAGTACTAACCCTTAAAAAAAACTGCATTTTGTGATTTGTTTGTTATATGGATATGATATACCCATACTAATGATTCATTTTTACATGATGGTTACTAAAGTGGATGATCTGAAGGTCTGTATCGAGTGTATTGTAGTGACAGTGTGTTACTAAAATGAATGTTTCACTATACAAACATCTACATCCAAGAACAGTGTGCTACCCCCCTCTTCTCAACCTTCATAAGGATCATGATGTGGATGATCTGAATTTGTCTGTATCGAGTATATTGCAGTGACAGTGTGTTACTAAAGTGAATGTTTCAGTATACAAACATCTACACCCAAGAACAGTGTGTTACCCTCTACTTCTCGACCTTCATAAGGATCATGATGTTGATAGTCTTCCATCGCCAACACGTGAAAATACAAATTCTTTACCTCTAGGCAAGCAATATCAGAATTTTTCGAGGCCCGATGGACATGCTAGCATACTCAGGTGCAGTATCCTTAAGGATTCAACGGTTATGATGTGTATACTGTTTTTGGCAATTTGATCTTTACTAATAATGGGTTGATTTGTGGATTAAGGTTAAACTCTAACTGGTTTATTGGGCTATGTTAAAATTACTTAAAAGTTAAATTAGTCCACTTAAAGTTGTACGGGTCATTTCAGGCCCAAAATATTGTTTAATGCATACAGCCTGATATATCAGGCCTTTTTAATATTTTCCATTAAAATATTTAAACGATAAGTTCTAAACAATAACCCCTGTAAATACAAAAATGCTCAGTAAACCAGTTACAGAATCATCAACTATACACCCTGTAAATAAGGAGACATTGTTTTGATCACGATTCATTTACTCTCAAGAGCCTTCTTGTTAATTGCACTAAATTTAAGGAACATTTAGTAGAAACGTTAATACCCCAATGCAACAGTCATAACTATATATATAACTCAACTACAAAAACCTACATAACGCATTTAACCCGAGTCTTTTTATAAAGCCAAATAACTAGAATACCCCCATGGAACAAAGGCAACTCATACAACGTAACAAATATGTACACATACTAATACTATACCCCTAACATAAAACCTATTAACACAAATCTTTACGTACATAGATAAATAGATAAAGTTTGATAATTTCCCGTAAGAAGATGCCAATGAACATCGCTGAGAGTCCTAACAACAACAAAAAAAAATACTATTGCGTTAAATTGAAAGCTATGACACATGTCATGCCCAAACTCTATCTTATTTATTTTATGTTAAAATTTAGTTTATTTGATCCTACCCCTTTATATAATATATATATATATGTATATTTGTATGTTGATGTTTAAGATTATTGTTTTTAAGAAATGTAAAACATGGTGAAAGTTGATTGTTAAGTCATTGACCGACAATCAACACAAATATTTAATTTAAAATAAATTATACGCATTTTTTCTATTTGTCTCTTTATAAGTTGTATTACATTATACTAAAAGTTTGTCTAATTTTCTAACTCGGAAGAGTCGCACAAGATCTGGAAGAGTCACACACGACTCGTAAGACTAAAAAACATTTAAGAGTTGAAATTTGAGTTGTCTCGTTTTTTAAATTTTTGACTCAACTCGTTATATGACCATTTAACACAACAAGAAAAAACCCAACTTCTTTAGAAACTAACAAAAACTCACACAAAATCATCACTCAAAAACTCTAATATTGCATTCTTGAAAAAAATTTAATGAAAAGGAAAGAAAATCAAATGATTCAAAAACAATAGGCTATTCTTAGAGATTTTTTTTTTAAATGGAAAGGAAATCAGAGGATACGATTATAATTGAAAGTACATGGACTCTTATTAATAACAATTTTTTTACGACATACAACAAAAGGTTATTTATTAACAATTATAAGCCTTGCTTATTAAAAATTATTAATTTACTTCCATGAAAAAAAAAACACTATTATATTATATGTGTTATTTTATTGTTATTACATTAGATTTATTTATAAGACCATCGTCTGAGGTTTACTTATTCGTTTATTTATAATACCGTAACTGTTGGCTATAAATAGATTATTTATTTATTTATTGTTGTTATAGTAACATGATAATGGCTCAATGTATTAAAAGGATTCGTAAAATTATACGAGTTATCTGTATTACAAACTTATTGATGAATTTATTTTAAGTTTCGTGTTAGTTTTGAATTTTGATTTTACAGATTTTGAATGAATTCTTTCATAAGATAAGTAATTACGTTTCTTTTTTTTCTTTTGTTTTTCTTGTGACTCAAGAATACATATACAGTGTAAAAGTAATGTGAATCTAACAGAAACGCGAAGAAAAAACAAATACATTACATAAAAAAACACATGAATTTGAAGAAAAAAGTACACCAAAACAAAGAAAAAGAGCTACATCTAATCTGAGATTTCAAAGAGCTAAGAAAACAAAAAATACAAGATAAGACGCAGTGATGTCGTTGTGTGCGCCAATCGGACTGGAGGTAGGACAATGTGCGCCGACCAGAGATGGGCGTCCTGAACTTGAGAAACTGAAGAGGGGTTGGGATTGTATGAAGAGGATAGAAAATATTGGTGTGGTAGTGTGAGAAAAAATATTAGAGCAAATGATTTAAAAACAAAAAGATATTTATATATTTATGTACAATCAGATTACATAAAATTACACAAAATAATAAGTGTTCACAATCATATTACACAAAATTTTTAAAAATGCAATATCAGTATGTTGTGTAAGAGAAAAATTGACAGCCTTACTCTTACTTTTCGCACAGTTTTCTATAAATCATTTTATGAATAAGTAAAGTATAGATAAATTTGGTAAAATTGGTATATTACTTTTGGAAGCTGACGCTTATATTTTGACAAACTAAAATAGAAAGGTAGACATTTATTTTGCAACGAAGAGAGTATAATACTGCCATTAAGTTGGCCAGATCACCCATTTTTGACCAGTAAGTTGAATTAGTCGGTAACCAATGATCTAGTTAACCAGTTTTGTAAGTATGATGATAAGTTTAAAACGTAAAAGAGTTCAATGATGCAAACGAAATTTTAAGATGAGTGCAATGATAGCCTTGAGTGCATTACGGGTTGGGTCGAATCTGTGGGTTCGAGTTGGCGTGCTAGTGGGTCAGAAATGATCTACCTAAACCTAACCTGATAACTAAATTGAGTTGAGAATTTCAACCCAACCTAAAATCCACTAACCCGGACTCGACCCAGGTAACCCAAGTTTTACTCTGTTTAACTAGTTTTTGAGTCATTTTCGGGTTAATATGTCGGTTTCAAGTCAAATGAGTTACATGGATCAAATGGGTCACGTGGGACAATATTTTCAAAAATAATAGGTAATAATCAATAATCATAAAAATGCTTTTAAAATCCTAAAAGTAACCACATATATTTAGATTCATTATCAAAACCTCATTGGTTCGACTTTTACCAAAATATAAATGAATCAAACATTGGAAATTTAAGAATTCAAATGCATTATACAAAATTACAAATGATTCTTTTCATCATGATCTTTGATTCTTGAAGTCATCATTATTCTTCAACCCCTGAAATTTATTATTTAAACTCATGAGTGTAAATATTTGATATACTTAATAAAAAGTTTACTTTTCAAAAAGTTACAAAAAGCAAAAACTTAGGAATGCATATCAGTTCTGAAACTCACCAAACACAAAGTTATAGCATATTTGGATTTGCAGCCTCTGTTTCATCGTTGTAGCTATCCAAAGCCATTACATTTTGAAGTATCTCTTCAAGGCCATCATGTGATAGTACTACATCATGAAAAATTATATCATAAGTGCTAAAACAGTTAATTGATGCATATAAACTGTTATAATATACGTTCCGGATAAAAACCTTACATGGTACAAATCACAGCTTAAATCATAGAAAGCCGCATTGAAATTTAATATTGATCCAAAATTCTTCCTCCAAGACTAAAGGCTGATTCAGAAGCCACTATTGAAACTAGAACACTAATTATGTCCATGGCCAACTTAGCAAAAACTGGATACCTATACCGTTGAGATTTCTAAAAATCAAGTAAGCAAACAAGAGTTTTGGTTCGTGGCTCTGCAAGGTATAGTTGCAACTCAGTAAATCCACATGAACTTGAACTTTCGTTATTATCATACAAATCAAAATCCTATTATTATATCAGAGAACTAGTTAGTACATTTTACAACATAAATACATAAAATTGACATTGCAAATTCATACCTTATAAATGCTTTTACTAGTGCCTCTTTCTTCTGCATTTCCTTGTTTGCTACCACCACTAAATGATGTCGAACTTGATGAACTCTTTGATTCTTTCACATATTCATCAAAAACCCATCAAGTACTTTTTAACCGCTTTCAAGTGTGGGGACTCGGGAGCATAAAGTTTCTGATAAAAAAACTCAAGGAATGAATACTTACATAGATGATCATAATGTACTAAATTCGATCAACCCAATATTTGTTGAACTTCAACCACATTTGATCAACTATATGCTTCATATAAGAATCTTCACTTTTTAATTCCTTAGCCAATTTCAAGCGAATCTCAAATACTATTGGGGAAAAAAATTCGAAGTAGGATAAAGAGTTCCCGAGAAGTCGAGTGTCACTTTCATAGAAAACTTGAAGAAAGTCACATATCTTCTTAATCCATTCCCATTCATCTTCCGTTGGACAAGTTTCAAAACTAGCCTCAAGCAAACTAAGATGACACAAAGCAAAATGATAATAAAGGGCAGTTGATAACATTCCATAAGTGGCATTCCACCTAGTGGCAACATCTTGCATCAAAGATCTTTTGGTATCCAACAAAGTTTATGTGCAACAATAAGCAAACTTTTTTTTCCTACCTTCAGAATCCTCGACATATCTAATGCAATCTCTAACTTTTTCCACAGCAACATGAATTTCTTTTATTCCAACTTGAACAATTAAACTGAGAAAATGACAAACAACACCTAAGATGAAATAGCTCACCACCATATACTAAGGATTCATCAAACAAAATGTTTGTTAAGCAAATTAACACAAACTTCATTTGTAGAAGCATTATCTAACGTGATAAAAAATAACTAATACCCCAATTCTTAAACAAGCCAATAGATTTTTCAGCTAAAGCAACACCCATATCTGGAGGAGGCATGTAAGAAAACTTTAAAATTGTTTTTTGTAAGACCCACTCACTGTCGACATAATGTGCAGTCAAACTTAGATATTCATCAATAACAATTAAAGTCCAATCATCGAAAGTTAAAGATATTCAACTAGGAAAACTAATTAACTCATCACGAAGCCTATTACTTTCACGCTCATATAACTTCAAAATGTCAGTTTTTGTGGTGTTTCTTGATATGTAAGTTTGACACTTGGTTCCAAGTATATGAAAACATTTATGGTTCCTTCATATTCTGAAAAAAAAGGGCAACTCGTATCTAACTATTGCGTGATTCAAGAACTCCCTAAACTTTTCTTGCTTGAACTTATGGTTTCTTACATCAAAAACACCTTTGTCAGAAGAAATAATGTATTGACCAAATTTCTTGTGTTGTTTTCACTGTACCTTTTACAGGCACACCTTAGGGGCTGGTAGCTGTTCCAATGTAGGGAAATTTGTCCAAACTTTCAATGTAAATTTCCTTTTCCTTTTCTGTCCTTTGGAAGAGCTTTCAACACATGTAGATGGGTTTTAGTTGTAGGACCAACCGTTTCAACTGAATCATCACTTTCATCATCAACTAGTATATCATTCGAATGATTATCGATACCTAAAAAATATTAGTAAGATAATAAGACTAGATATAAGGAAACTTTGAGCCAACACAGAAAACTTGAAGAACTTGAAGAACATACTCTGTTTAGCCAGATGATAATGACCAATAATCAAATGAGTTCATATCTCCAATAGGACATATGTGTAAGATCAAAGAAAGCATGTTTGCAAATTGTAAAGAATTGCTAGATGAACTACTTCAGTCAACTTTTGACTTTTCTAGTGAGGAATTAGTCAATGAATCCTGAAGAAATCAATATACGATCATATGCTTAAATCATAAATACTGGCTCTTAGCCAAACCAAACTAGCCCAATGTGCAAGTGCATACTTTTCTTTAAATTTCCTCAAAATAATAGCAATCAAACAAAGGACTTTGATTTCATACAGTTGCTCCAACTAATGTTAACAAAATCTACCATACATTATTAGTTTCTCCCTAATTACCTTTGTATTAGTTTTTGGTTAGGAACAAAATTCTCAAAACCCTAACAATTCTTTATTGATGTGAGATGACATATCTGCCCACCATCACAATTCTCAACCTACACTTTCAAATCTTTAGTTAGTAGTCTTTGGTATCTTGACCTAAACTGCTTGGCTGCTTTCTATATATGATCAAGCAAAAACCCATATAATTTCTTCCTCAAACTTTCCACTTTTTCATCCTCATGAACCGAACTGTCAAGCCACTGGTTAACTCGTTTGAGCTAGCCCAAAAGACCAAAATACTTAAATAATCACACTTGAAGTTTAAATACCAAGAAGTTAATCTCAAACAAAACAAACAACTAATTTAAACAAATACCAGATCAGTAACAAACACATTTTATGAAAAGACAAAAAAATCACAATAATAAAATTAGTACAAAGTTTTGAGATACCTTTATGTGTAGTAGAGAGGTCAAGCCATCAAGGAGTAAGCGAACTAGGGTTTGTGAGAAATGCAATTAGGAATTTAGATTTAGAGTATACTAGAAGTCTAGAAAGATTTCGAAGGAAAATGCACCGGAGCGATTTAGAGACATGAGTGATGGGCCTATCCTATGAACATGAAAATTGTTCAAAATATGATATTTATTAAATTAAGTATAAAAAATATAAAATTTAAATGACCTTATTATGTTTCGGGTCATGGGGTCAACCCAATAACCCATCAGGTGATCCAAACCCGGCCTAAATAAAATCAAGTTAACAGATCAAAATTGTCTATACAAATCAGCTAATTTTTGAGTCTATATCGAATCGTATTTAAGATAATGTCAGAAATTGTAGTTCTAATTAACCCTATCAGAGAACAAACAACTCCGTAAAATATGCATGAAAACGCAAAACAAAATAATAATGAAATTATATGAATCTCAGCCGTTGGGTAGAAATAATATGAGTCGTCAGATGTAGGGCATTAGAAGATACGAAAAGGGGTTTAAGTTTCTCCCTCGTATCAAACACCAAAAATCCCCTGTTTCGGCAAAAGGAAAGATAGCTGCGATTCAAATATGGTGCAGCGTCTGACGTACCGAAAACGCCACAGCTATGCTACCAAATCCAATCAACACCGGGTCGTCAAAACCCCTGGTATCCTTCATTAGCGAATTTAATTATTTTTAATTTTTTATATGTATCATGTTCCTGTAATTGATTAGAATCTCGTAATTTTGTTTGATGAAATTGTGTTACTGTTAATAATAGGTGGAAAGTTGGTTTATCAGACTACAAAGAGGAGAGCTAGTGGACCTAAGTGTCCTGTTACCGGCAAGAGAATTCAAGGGGTAATTAGGTCATTTATTTATTTATTACAGTTACTTCAGTTTTTATTGTTTGATTATGCTAAGTTCGATGAGTTATCTGTTAAATGGATTTTGGTCATGATATGAGAATTTGAGTGGTTATTATGGTTGAAATACATAAATTGGTGTTTTAAAATGTTACAAGATTTTAAAGTGTGATCTCATTGGCAAATGCGAGTGTTGTTGTTGCTGTTGCAACTGAATAACTTTTCCGTCTTTTGAGAAGTGGGAATTATAGTCTAGATTTAGTGGGAGAAACATGTTTTCAACCTGGTGAATTGTGCATTCGCTATCTCAGTTAGTTGGTTGCTATGTAAGTTCTTTTTCTTAGTGGTTGCTATGCAAGTTATGTAATAAACTAATAATTGAGATGTTTGTTGTAATTAGGTATTATTGAAGCTTCAAATTGAATAATCTAGTAATATAAATACGATAGGTGTGTAACAGAAAATGATAAACTAGATATCTATTGTCGGAGAATTCTTAACTTTGCTGCAAAATAGTGAGTATTGAGCGAGTTCCCAATGTATTACTTAACGTGCTTTGTTGAGATAATTTAGTTATATGCTTTGGTCATCAAATATTGGCTATAACCGGAGTTATCAATTTTCTGCTATAGATAAAGAGGCAACAAGCAAAAGGTTATTTAATAGCAAGTAGTTCTACAAGGTTAGTTTGAAGAGTAAATTAGATAAATATACAAATGACACCACAAGAGTAATAATTATTAGACATGTACGTTAGTTATGGATAAGATGGGCTATGTATTAGCCGATTAGGACTCATTGTGGTAGATGTCATTGAATTGGAGTCTATATACACACATGTACACAGTTGGTTAAATACTTTAAGTAAGAAGACCTCGAGTTTTAAGTTGTGAAATGAAATTTAAAGTTGTGCTTCTCGGGTGAAATTTGATCGTGAAATTGAAGCTACATTGCAATATCATCATTGTTGTACTGTATGCTAGCATTAGTTCTCAATCTATATCAAACATATATACAATAGTGATTTACTGGTAGAGTGACTCATATCTTCAATATCGTATCAACTTTATATACGAAATTTAAACCTAATTGCAATGTCATCATTGTAATACTGTATGCTAGGATTTGTTCTCAATCTATATCAAACATATATACGATAATGTTTTACTGGTAGAATCGACTCATATCTTCAATATTGTATCAACTTTAACTCGAGGGCAGCTTTAAACTTTGTATAGTTGCTTAGAATTCACCACTCTTCTTGGTTAGCTTCAAAGATTTGATATACTATGTCCGTGTATATAGAGTATAGACTCCAATCTGTTGAAGTATACCAAATTGAATAATTGATGGCGATTGCCTATGAACTCAATGTCGTCATTTGTGGTTTCCGTGTTTATCTCAATGTTAGTATACTTACTTAATACTTATATTATTGAATCATCATTAATAACTCTTCTAAAACTTTTTGTTTTTTGTTAATAATTTTTGTGTATGTTAGATTAAAGCAATAAATCCAAAATACTGAATATTACGGCCTCACTCTTGGAAATAAGAAGATTTTGCTGGTTCATATAAAGTCTTTTTTGTTTTGTATTGTGTTGTTTTAGAAAGAACGCCGGCTTGTTTTAGCTGTTCAAGATCGGGCCATCTAAATTAATTGGGTTCGATCAGAAGGATTAGATTGATAAAAGTAAGGGGTGAAACAGGAGTTATAAAATAGATGATAATTTCGATTTTCGTTGCAGGAAGAGCATTGTGACTGAGTGCTGCCTGTACAAATAAAATAAAGATGTAAATTCCATTTACCTATGAACTTGGCCATACATGACATCCAAACCTGAAGGAAATACTGTTTGGGGATGTTCAGATCACCTCATCCTTTTCTATTGATGATGTCATTTGGATAAATATAACATTTATGCTTGCAAGTTGCAAGTTAGTTTTCTTGTCACAAATTGCTCATAGGCTATAGACTATAAACATGTGCTTATCTTACTGCCGTACTGGAACTTTTGTTCCTCCAATTTTAAGTTGATATATCTGTTGCAAACTTTTGCATTAGGGAAGGTTATATTACTACCTGTTTAAGTTTCTTTTCAAGAAATTTTTCTTTTTCTTTGTTTTTCAGATTCCTCACTTGAGGCCGGCTGAATACCAAAGATCTAGGCTATCTAGGAACAGGAGGACTGTTAACCGTGCATATGGTGGTGTATTGTCTGCTGATGCTGTGAGGGGAAGGTTGGTGCAATCTTTTGCTTAAAAGGCAGTTTTACCTTTAGCACATGATTTATGCAAATTATATAGCCTATATGGTTTTTATATATTTGTCCTGAACACTGGATTATTGGTTGCTGCAGGATCATCCGAGCTTTCTTGGTTGAAGAACAGAAGATTGTGAAGAAGGTCCTGAAAATCCAGAAGACAAAAGAAAAACAAGCAGGAAAAGGTTAAAAACACAGGGTTTATTGTGAATCAAGTTTTGATTAGTTAGTGTGTTGAAGAAATGTGACGATAAAGCAATGCTTACGAGTTGTGAACTTGCATATCTTTGTGGTAGGGATGGATTGACATTTTATCCCAGTGAATTGGTCATTTTGATTGGATTTACCTTTTTAAGTTTACATAATTGATACTTGCATTGCTTAATGATCAAATCCATCTTTTGTCTGCTGTTCTTTAATGTTGTTATGTGACTTGCCGTTTGGAAATATTGTTTTGTTAAAGCTTTGGTGATCTTATATATTATCAGTGTCTAGAACTAAAGAGCCCAATTATACATGAAGCTGCTAAATCAGGAATATGGTTTGATGTTTCCGTTGGTTCTTTATCTTTAAATGATGAGTGCAAATGTGGTGGTTCTACAAGAACCGCACAGAATAATTCCTTTCAGTTGTAAACAATGCATACAAGTTTCAAAATATACTTGTAGTGTTAAAAAATGAAATTTTATATGGTTTTTGTATAAATGTAATACATTTGTGCGTACCTTATGAAAGAAGTGTGGATACCCTATTCCGAAAGTACCACTTCAAATGACAAGATTAAAGAGACTTTGAACCAAAGCAAGTATCTAGCTGTATGTAGAAGTGATGTACCTAACGACAGATTATTGATTATAAGAGATTTTGACCCGTTTCACTCTTAATTTTAGTACCAAAATTAATCTTCATACATGTTGTCATTTGCTGGATTGCCTATAATTTGCAGCACCATTCGAATAATCACGTTAGACCATTCACAGTCGTCCGTGATGTCTGTCGTGAGATATCATGGTCGTCACTTGCTGTCGGGCGAATCTAAGTTCTCTTCCGGTCAACTGTCCACCCAGTCAAGTGCAAAAAAAACACAGTAGCATCACGCAACTCACGCTGCTGGTGCTTTCTGCTCGCGAGGAAAGAAAGAAAAACGACAAGGTCAACACGACTAAATATCGTCCCACGATTAACTTCAGTGCAAACTACATGATAACTCAAGACACAACTGAGACCCACTATTTTATTTTATTTTTATTTTTTTTTAAAGGAAATTCACCAAAATAACCTAAAAAAAATCCTTGATTAATTTTATTTATTTTAATTTTTTTAAAGGAAATTCACCAAAATAACCTAAAAAAATCCTTGATTTAATTTTATACCCCCCAAAAAGAAAGTTTGCGAAAAACTACCCACCAATCGCAAAAATGCAACTTGGCTCGCACAATTTTGCATGCCCGGTGTCATGTCCGAGAAATGGATTTGCTGGCTGAGAACTATTGGGCTAAAAAAAAGTCAAAAAAGTAAATAAATAAAAGCCAGAATCTATGATCCCGGAAGCGACCTAGTTTCTTGGACACGCAACCCATAAAGATGGTCAAGCGAGGGTAGTTTTTTGCAATTTGAAAATTATTTTGGTATAAATTTAACTATTGATTTTTAGGGTACTTTTATAATTTTCTTTTTTAAAAACACAATTACATTTTAATAAATAAAAATAAATAAAAACATTTTAAATTATATAAATAATTTTAGAGTTTACATTTTTAATATAAAAGTTCAATTTAAAATGAGTGACTTTTTATTAATTACATTTTAATATCCGTTTTGACCCAAATAAAAAAAAACTCGATTTACAAAGTTCAAAAGATTTAGAGTGTAGTTAAAAAAAAAATCCAATTTTAAGAATCATATTCCTCTTCAATGTTCTTCTTCTTCCTCCTCCATGCTACTACATTTATGCTCTTTATCATGTTTTTTTTTTTTTTAGAAAAAAAAGGAGAGTTTCTTTTTATGTTTATATAAGAAATCAGAAAAAAAAGTTATAATAAAATAGTCTTTGGCTCACTCGGAATCATCCTCGGCTCGTGCTGCGGGTAACAACGAAATCGAAACACGGGCTCCTTTGCCGCCATACTAAACTGTCATGGGAGTACAGGAGCTCACCACAAACCCGTTGTGGGTGGTTTTGGAGTGTGCCCTTTTTCTCTCCGTTGTAATTGGAAAATGTTAGATGGAAGGTAACATTGAAAACTACAAGTAAATTACTTACATTTGAATTTAATTATTATTATTTGCCAACCTAAATCAATTGAATTACTTTGTGTATACGGTCATTGACTTTTAAAAATATTTGATCAAGTATTCATTTATTGCTATAAAGTATTCCGCACTATTGTACATATTTAATAAATTAATTAATGTCTAATTTATCATTATATGTCTACATAGTATTATTCAAGCTTTCTTAAGTGTATCTTTAACGGATGCATTAACTAATACATTAAATTTAATATAAATAAAGTTTTTTAAAAAATATACTTATATAAATGTGATTCATTTCTGTATCATATATCTACACAGAATATTTAACAATATTTTGGCTACTACCCTCTAATTTATTTTTTATATTATAACTTACTATGTAATAATTTTATTTGTAAGTTTATATAGTAAAATTAATTCAGCAATATTAAACGTAAATACGTAATATCATTATAATAATAAAGTTTATTAAAAACTGATTATGGATATAACATGTTTATTTTTTAGTCTAACAAATATCATTACAACGATAAATATTGGAAACGATGTGTATATGAGCAATTGTAGATAATAAGTGAAAGTTTTAATATATTATAATATATAATGTATTCAAAATAATGATACGTTGAATATCGTCTAGATTTTAATGGAAATAAATAATAACATATACAAACGTAATTTTAGAAAGTCATGAACTCTCGCCACAAGAACACGTGCGAAACCTGATTTTTGTCAATTTCAATTGAAGAAATCTTTTCTCATAAATCATTTTGGTTAAATTAAAAGATATAAATATTGTCAACAATACGAAAGATCCTTTAACCTAACGATAGTAATTACGGAGTCATCAACTAATAGGTTATGATTTTAGCTTTATTACAACCCACAACAAGAAAGTTTCAAAAATGTATAAAAATCAGAGTAAAGACCATAAGTTCAAAAATCTTTTACAAAAGTCTAATATAACAAAAACTGAAGATAACATGACTTATAAATTCCAAATTACACATATGTAATATACATAAGGTATGAGATGTTCGATGATAGTTGGATTAGTTCAAGTTTGAATTTGACTCGATTAAACTCAAACTCTACTCTATTGAGCTTATAATATTCGATAAAAATCTGACTCGCTTGCAACACATCATATGTAATACAAGTTTCGGGACACAAATAACTATTTAAGATAAAATTTTAATTAAGATTTTATATTATTGCAAAAGTAACTCTTAAATCATGGATTACTTCTAAATCAAATTTGGCCCAATTACACATTTTTAGATAAGTCATTTTCTTTGTGGGTAAGAATTAAGTTCAAATGAGAATGAGATTTTTTGTAAGAATGGAGGAATCAATCTCAACCATCCATTTCATCAAATAATAATACCCTTAATATTTTTAAAAATTGAATATCTTACAAACGGCTAGTCAAAAAAAATATAAAAAATGCACCATAAAAATCAGCATTTTTTTTCTTCAATTAGACATTTCACAAGATATATACTTTCGATGAACTTTTTTTTTTCCATTTTTTGGTGGGTTTCGAAAGCTGTTAACATATGTGTTAGTCGCTGGTAACACATATGTTAGTTGCTGGTAACACATGTGTTACCAACCAGTAACACAAGTGTTACTGGTTTTCAACCAAAAAAAGAATTTTTTTTTTACCGAAAGTATACAATGAGGGATGTCTAATCGTAGAGAAAAAAAAACGCTGATTTCTATAGTGCAATTTTTATAATTTTTTGATTAGCCGTTTGTGAGATATTTAACTTTAAGGAAAAATTAGGCTTTACAAAATGAATGATTATGATTCATTCCTTCATTCTCACTAATATTTTCATTCTCATTTAAATTCAACCCTCCCTTGTGAATAATGATAAATTTAATTTTCATCCTTATTACTCTTCTAATAACAAAATCATGACATATGATAAAAATCAAAAGATTACAAGATGAGAGAAAATTATTTGATAGTGATCTCTAGAATATAGTGATATGACCTCATTATAACTTTCAACAAACTTTTTTGACCTCAGTATTTTACTTTATCCTACATAAAACCAGGATTAAAATTAGGTATCAAATAAAAACGTAAACCTAATAAAAGGTGAAAAAGAAAAAATATTGGTGACCAATAAATAAGTCTGTTAAGAATCCAAGAAAAGATAGACCAGACCATATCAGACCGAACCACTAGACCAGACCGAACCCATCTCATCACTTCCATAATCATCATCATCAGCAAATCGACTCAAATGTCACTTCATTTACTAAACAGTGACCACAAATATCCCCCCTTTTATACCCCACCGAAATCTCACTATAACAATCGTTAAGCATATGTCACACGAAACCGTACTCTAAAAATGTTTTGATCCAAAAAACAGAACATCATCAAGATCCCCTTAATTCCCGGCTTCAAGATCCGTAAGATTCTTCATTACTTCGATCTGCTTTTGCTTATCATATGTATATACCCTAATAACTAGATTTAACTAGTTTTTCAGCTTAATTGAATATGATCGTGTACCTTTTATCTAGTTGAAGATCGTGAATGGATCTTTTGTTTATGTGTTTAGTACTAAAATGCTTTACATTTTACAGCTTATCAACTTCTTGAATGAGCTAGAGCTCAAAGATCTTGCCTTTTATATACCCTTTTTGTTTTTACATGCTTATAAGGTGTTTGACGAAATGCTTAGTATTAGATTGTTTATCAAATTTAGTTTTAGGGAAAGACAAAGAGACCTCACATGGCATTCCTTGACCTAGAGAAAGCTTACGATCGCGTTCCACGTGAGTTAATCTGGGAGACTCTAAATGTTAAAGGAGTTAGGGAGATACATTAGAGCTATAGGGATATGTACGAAGGAGTGAAGACTTGCGTACGGACCCCAGTGGGTAACACGGAGTATATCCCGGTTGAAGTTGGTTTATGCCAGGGATCGGCCTATAGCCCTTTCCTTCGGCCTATATCCCTTTCCTTTTTGCCTTGTTCCTTAACGAGTTGTCACGGGAGATACAGGATAGCACACCATGATGCTTGATATTTACCGATGATATTGTGTTAGTATCGAAAACAACGGATGGTCTAAATAGCATGTTGGAGCAGTGGATGAAGGCCTTGGAAGACGCAGACCTATAAATGAGAGAGAACAAAATGACAGAGAGGTAATCCATATTGGTGACCAAATTTCACACCCAAAAGAGTCTTTTGGATATCTGGGATCGGTGCTACATAAATCGGGGGGAATGGACGAGGATGTTACACACCGTATATGAATAGGTTGGTTGAAGTGGAGGGCGGCTATAAAAGTATTGTGCGACAAAGAAAGTCCTTTTGAAGATGAACGAAAGATTTTATAGGGTGATAATTAGATTTGCTATGTTATACGGGTCATAGTATTGGCCAATGACGAAGGCCCAGGTGACAAGGATGGGAGTAGTAGAAATCAGGATGCTAAAGTGGACACGTGGTACATGATACCGAACGGAATTTATAAGGAGCAACTGAAAGTGGCAACTATTATCAACAAGCTCGGAGAAGGACGACGGAGATGGTTTGGACATGTCAGGAGGAAACCACAGACAACACCAGTTAGGAGAGTTGAAGCCATCACAGTTAAAGGCCAGAGGAGGAGGGGTAGACCAAAACTTAGGTGGGAGGATAGACTGAAACTCAATTTGAAGGAGCTGCAACTGTCCGAGGACATGACCTTTAATAGGAACACGCGGAGGCTTAGGATTAGGATAGAAGAGTATGGTGAGTAGGCGGTTAGAATCTTCTAGAGTACCTAGGCATACCATCGTAGCGGTATATATATTATATCTATTTACTAATTTACATTGATGTATACTATATTCATACTTATTGTATATACTGTATGTATACCTATAGTTTGGTATAATATATACATATATGTAGTTAGATTTATGTATTCTTTAATATTTACTTATACTATATATATTACATTTAAATTTACCACATTCATATATTCTTATATCTTTTCGTATATCGATTACATGTACCTATTCATAGTTATTACTCTCTATTTTATATTTATTTTGAATTAATTATACCTATATATATTGATATTATATTGATATCTATACTGTATAGTCACACATTATATACCTATATATTTACATTCTATATATTTATACTCTAGTATACAAACACATTTACTGACATATATCTATTTTCTTACTTACACTTCTTTTTCGCTACTACATATATGTTCATGTTTAATGGAGGTCTCTCTGGAAGCAGTCTCTCTACCCTCAGTAGAGGTATGACTGTCTACATCTTACCTCCCCATATCCCGCCAATGGTGGCGTTGGGTATTGTTGTAGTTGTAGACATGGTTTGGTTTATATATGTAAAAGATTAGGAAACATATGAATACATGAAATGGTTTAAGTGTCTGAAAATGAATCAAAGTTACCAAAAATTTTATTTTAGGTATCGAACTAGAAAAGTTTCTATTATATTAAACTTGTAACTATTGCTATTGCTATTGTACGGGTTTTGATGTCATGGCGGATTATGTGGCAACTTATATTGCTGCCACATTAGCAGAATATACCAGTACCTGATTAATAACTCATTGGATATATATAATAACAACAATAGAAAGTTTAATAGATACAATAAAACTTTAGATGAAGTTTGATACATTTTCAGACGGTTAGACAAAATTGTAACCAACTACATTTTGATTCTTTTCATCAAATATTGCAGGTTAATTAGTTATGGCAACTAAAGGGAATCCAGGAGATAATAGAACCAGGAGATCCTTTTCGATATTTATAGTCGTTGGTTTATGTTGCTTCTTTTATTTACTTGGTGCGTGGCAAAAGAGTGGGTTTGGGAAAGGAGACAGTATAGCTCAAGAGGTAACAAAAAGTGCTGATTGTAGTGTTCTTTCAAATCTGAATGTCGAGACTCACCATGGTGACGAAATGAAAAGGAGTACCAATATGCAAGCGGTAAGTAAGGTTTTCCAGCCTTGTGAAGATAAATTTGTTGATTATACACCGTGTCATGATCAAATGCGTGCAATGACTTTCCCTAGAGAAAACATGAATTACAGGGAGAGACATTGTCCTCCTGAAAATGAGAAGTTGCATTGTCTTATTCCTGCCCCAAAAGGGTACGTGACCCCGTTTCCATGGCCTAAAAGTAGGGATTTTGTACCTTTTGCTAATGCACCTTACAAGAGCTTGACAGTCGAAAAGGCTATCCAGAACTGGATCCAATACGAAGGCAATGTTTTTAGGTTTCCTGGTGGTGGAACACAGTTTCCTCATGGAGCGGATGCCTATATTGATCAATTGGCTTCTGTTATCCCTATAGCCAATGGCATGGTTAGAACTGCATTAGACACCGGCTGTGGTGTAAGTAGAACCTTTAGTTTACAGCTCCATATTCAACCTGCATTTATTTTAATTTTTTTTTTCTCTTTTAATAATTTATTTATATTTATATTATTTTTTTCTAATTTGGTGGTTGGAATGCTTAGGTTGCAAGTTGGGGAGCATATTTATTCAAAAGAAATGTGATAGCAATGTCGTTTGCACCACGAGACTCGCATGAAGCACAAGTTCAATTTGCTCTCGAAAGAGGTGTTCCAGCGATCATTGGTGTTCTTGGAACTATAAAGCTTCCATATCCCTCGAGATCCTTTGACATGGCTCATTGTTCTCGGTGCTTGATTCCATGGGGCGGAAATAGTAACCTCATAAAATCTAATCTTTATTCTTAATACTGGTATAGAAGATTCATATAATTGAAAGTTATTTAAAATTTGTGTTAGGTAGAAAGTACATGATGGAAATTGATCGAGTCCTGAGGCCCGGTGGCTACTGGGTTCTTTCTGGTCCACCAATAAGTTGGAAAACCAACTTTAAATCATGGCAGCGTCCTAGAGAAGAACTTGAAAAAGAACAAAAGAACATCGAGGATACGGCTAAACTTCTTTGCTGGGAGAAGAAATATGAAAAAGGTGAAACCGCAATTTGGAGGAAAAGAGTCAATAAATCGTATTGTCAAGAACGAAACTCTCGTGTTACCATGTGTCAATCCACCAATCCAGATGATGTCTGGTATACAATTTGAAAGTTTTCATGTGCTTCGACTTTTCATTACACAAAAAAGAAATATGGTTTTAATGATCAGATGCTCATGTTTGTGTTTGAAGGTACAAGGAGATGGAGGAGTGTGTAACCGCTTATCCCGAGACAAACGATACAGACGATGTTTCGGGTGGTGAATTGAAACTCTTTCCTGAGAGGCTTAATGATGTTCCTCCACGGATCAGTAGCGGGTCGGTTCCTGGAATTTCTGTTGAGAAATTTCAAGAGGACAATAAATTGTGGCAGAAGCATTTGAATGCTTACAAGAGGGTGAATAAGATCATTGACTCAGGGCGGTATCGTAATATTATGGATATGAATGCAGGTCTTGGTAGTTTTGCTGCTGCAATTGAGTCTCCCAAGTCATGGGTTATGAACGTTATGCCAACGATAGCTAAGAAAGACACTCTTGGTGTGGTTTTTGAGCGTGGTCTTATCGGCATTTACCATGACTGGTAAGTACTGAAATCTCCATACTTTTTCCAATTGAGCAAATTGCATAAAAAGGTAATGGAATTTGTTCTGATTTCTATGTTGGCCAAAGCACTTTGTTATGAGTTTCACTTTCACCTATAAAAAGGCTCAAACTGCCAAAAATCTTGATAAAAACCTTTTAACTTTCAAAAAATTGATTTAGGTAATCTGACATGGTTGATGACGTAACAGCTGATGTGGCATCGAAGTTGAGCTTTCAAAAAACCCTTATAATCTGAAACTTTGACCATTTTGACTTTTTTATTATGTGGCATTGAGGTTGAGCTTGAAAACTGATTAACATACAAGCTTACCCTATGTGAAAGATTTTTGGAATTTTGAGCCTTCTTGTGAGTGCAAACAGAGTGTGGTACTCAATAATAGAAATCAGACCAAAGTTGGTTATCTTATTATGTAATTTGTTCTCAACTATATTCAAGTAAATGTCCTTTTGAATCATCGTTCATTCATTCTATTAAAGCTTCCGAATAAAAACATAATGTTTTGTAAGAACTAATCATGTTGGGAAAAAGTGCCAGGTAAATCATTATATTCGAAATTTACAGTGTTCTTGCAAACCGTATAGTTTCTTGATTAAGGATCATGAAATAAATTAAGTATATAAGAAATTACTCTTCATTTTGTATGCGTGGTCTTTCTCATTATACACTATTCTGTACACCGTTTTTAGGTGTGAAGCGTTTTCGACTTACCCAAGGACATATGACCTAATCCATGCCAACGGTCTTTTCGGCTTGTACAAAGACAAGTAAGTTGTTTAAGAATCAAGATTCAGTAACACTCATTTGTTAAAAAAATCCGTTTTTTTATGTAATCTAAACTGGTTTTTCATGGTGGGCATACTTGTAGGTGTAGTTACGAGGACATTCTTCTAGAAATGGATAGAATTTTACGGCCTGAAGGTACTGTGATAATACGTGACAGTGAAAAAGAAGTAGTCAAGGTGAAAAATATTGTTTCTGGCATGAGATGGAACACAAAGATGGTGGATCATGAAGACGGGCCTCTTGTTTCAGAGAAGATATTGTTTGCTGTTAAACAGTATTGGGTTGCAGGTGAAAACAACTCAACATCTTCTAGATGATGCATGAACAATTGAAGACGATGTAGGATGCAAGGTTTTCAAGATATCATTTGTATCTGTTACTGAAACTAGCAACCACAAGTTTCGATCTTAGTTAGTTTGTACCATGAATTTAGTGATGAGTTTAGTTTAGAGTTAATTTGATAGTTTATGGAAACTATTTGGCAGCCTGATGCATCTAATTCTCTTATATGTATTCCCTTGAACAGTTTTGGATTTTAATTCTAATAATTTGTAGCAATGTTAGCTTTAATGGTTTTATGTAACCATGAATAGCACTTTGTTGCAAGTTTTTTTTGGGTCTAAAAGCCTTTCGAATAGTACATAGAACCAGCCAAATATAGTACGGTTTGGTGTAGTGTTGTTTGGTTTGGTTTTATGAACTAGATGGACGTCAATTCGTTTTCCAATTATTGAACCAAAAATGGCTATAGAGAACATGTAGGACAATACACCCAAAAATGAACAGATTTTTTCATTGATACACACTTTACCAACATAATATACTCATGAAGTGATGTTTCTTGAATTATGCATTAGGTCATCTTGATGGAATTACTTACTTTTATCAAAAGTAAATGATGATAGTTATCATCATCATGTAAACAAAAATGGATCGATACAAGGTTACAACTTTGATATAACAAAAATGGATCAATACAAAGTTATAACTTTGACATTTTAATACCAATAAGTAGATTTATATAGCAAACTCACAAGTTTCAATCAACCACCCAATTAGGGGTGGACTCAGAACACTAAGTCATCAGGTGCATAAAATATTTTTTTTTTACGAGTATGAAAGAAATAAATATGAACTAAAATGTACGATTTCATTAAAACCAATAAATAAATTAATAATGTACCTCCTAATTAGGTCACCTACGAGCTTTCATACCGAAAAATTGCTTTGTTAGAAGTATTTACGTGACACCGAATTTTGAGACCGAATTCATTTTGGAGAAATCGAAATTTTTAACGAAAATTTACACTACGTAATAAATTTCTATCGGGTTTCCGTGAACCCCCTAGAACCCCTAGTTCCGCCCCTGAACCCAATAACCAAACTT
This sequence comes from Logfia minima, assembly GCA_963921325.1. Classification (NCBI taxonomy): domain Eukaryota; kingdom Viridiplantae; phylum Streptophyta; class Magnoliopsida; order Asterales; family Asteraceae; genus Logfia; species Logfia minima. The sequence continues at coordinate 5,688,471 of OY992771.1, read as the reverse complement.
GTTAACCACTGATCAATAAAACCTACATTCTCGACTAGAATTATTCCTCGTGGTACATTAAAATACCTCGAGCCATAATCCTTGATTTAACCACTTGTGTTCTAACCATGCCCACCAGCACCTTTCGTTTCATTCTTCCAGAGAATATATTTAATTAGATTGTAAGTTTTAATTTTAAACTTTCTTTATAAACTTCTTTAGAATGGAAACCAAAAGCAACCCGAATGAGCTTGTGCAGCTTCGTTTTCTAGTTACCTTAAACCCATTGAAGGCATCGTTAACATGTTCGACGCTAGTCAAAAGTTTTCCGACATGACGGTTATCAACGGGTACAACAGACTACAACCACTTCTAGCAACAACCAAGGAGCGTTGCTACAATGAAAACCAGCAGTAAAGCATTCGTTAAGAGATGGTTTCATGGCTTCGTAGCTACTAATTGTTCGACAAGAAATGATGTTTATGCCCAACAAAGTGTTAAACGAAGAGATCAATTTGCATTCCCAGTTTTGACAAACGACGAACAAAAAGTCGAAGAGTTGCCAAGGCTTTCCATTGAGGTTTTTGGTTCAGGAACTGTAACAAAAGGTGATATAGCGAGAATTAACTTGGTGAGAAAATTGTCGATTTTGACTTGGGACGCGATTCCAAAGAGCAAAGAGAGTGTGATTTGTGATGATGTGGCAAGTGAAGCAAGCTCGGATTTGTTCGAGATAGAGAATATCTTGAGAACCGAATGGAAAGAGTGCGAGTCGAGTGTCATGAGCCCATCTACTCAATATGCACCTAGTGAAGCTAGTATTGAATGGAGTGCTGTGACCACGAGTGCAGCTGAATATTCGTCTGTTTATTTGGGCTATGATGAAAAACACACGGTTTACAACACTCAAACTAGTGCAAAATCCAAGAATGGCCAACCAAAAAAACACAAACACCTCGGGCTAGGGCTAATGGTTTGTTGGGATGAAAGGGTTACGAATCAATCAATGTAGCCGAACCCATTTGTAGAAATATTGATAAACCGAAACATTAGCTATAGCCTATCGTTGATCATATGTATGTATGCTTGTTTGTATGTTTTGTATTATCTATGTAACTTTGAAATAAAGTTGTGTTTTTAATCGATTAAAGTATATTCTATGTGTAGATTATTGGCCATTCGTGTATAGAAAATATCCAAATGATGGCTTATTATTTGGTGCTTATTGCTTTTTACTTGAGAAATAATTGATCATTTGAAGTATGCAAAGGTCCTACAACCATGGATTAATGTTTCACAAAGACACGACACTTTAAGAATCTTATGTCTTGATGTCTTTTTAATGTTGGTTTTGGTGTTTCTTTTTTGTCAAAACTTGAATTCTTGGAAAAAATGGGTTTGACCGTAGAAGATCAAGCCACGGACCTGAATGGATTGGGACCTTTGGCGCGTTTAAAATCCGAGCACTGCTGGCAAAATAATAAGACTAACATCCAACAGTGGCATCAACAAAAACATTGATCGGTTTAGTCATGGAAAGGGTCAAAACGTTTCACGGGATACTTCAATTGAATTGTGTGCGATCGAGTAAAAAAAAAAAAAAAGAATGTTCGCGCTCCCCGGGTGGAGAAAACCTCATTCACTTACTTGTTTATTAGTTAAACCTTTGTAAGTCTTTGCCATCTCAAGTTTACCTACTCTCACCGTCTCATTTTAAGTGTGCACATTACTATATTTATCTGTATCAAAACATGTCCATCAACAAAAAAAATATTAAAATTCATTAAACACTCGAATATATCTTCACTTAATACTTTAAATAACTTATTTCTTAAATATTTCAAGTCAAACTTACTAATATTAGAATAAAAATGTAACTTTGCTTACTCGATCTTAGATTGAATATTTTATGTTATAGGATATTCTTTTTGGGACGAATGATGTAGTATTTTTTATTTTTTTTCCCTTTGAAAATTTGTTTTATTAGATTTTCTATTTTATTTTTAATTTTAATTTTCGTGGAGTAATATGATAAATCAAAATCAAACTCATGTCAATAGAAATTGAACTGAAAATGGATTAAATTTGGTTTTAGTTTGAACGAGAAAAGCCATATTGGAGTCTAATAATTTAGAAAAAAAGTTAATGACTTAATTCTGAGACATGAGATATTTTAAGTGTTTTTTCGTTAAGCCATGGCAAAGCCCATACGTGAACATTCTGATTCTTCATGTTTGGGCTTGGGCTATTTTAAGCATGAGTAGAACCTTTTGGGCCTACTAAGGAAGCTTGTAGACATGAAAAAAAAGGTTTCAGCGTGAGTAAATGTTGTAACTTGCTTTATATCGGAACTTGGATGTCACGTTGGAGCAAAAATAAGGTTGTAGTATCTTATAAATTCACACATTAAACTAATACTGAATTTAAATAATTCATACTTAGTTGAAATAATCTTTTTGCAATATATATGAATTTTATTTATAATCAAAGACACTTTATAAAATAAATAAATAAAAAAAGAAAAGAAAAGAAGATAACCTACTATTTATGACACTATTATACAAATAGTTATGGGTCACTACTTGGTTTAGGGGTTGATCAGTGTTGGGTCGATTTTTTCTTAATTGTTTGATAATCGCACATATATTTATTGCTCAAAAGAGGGCCTTGAGGCCTTTGAATCTTTGTGATTAAAATCTGAAACATTTTTTAACCTTTTTATAAATCGTTTTGATTTGTTAGATTCAAGTTCAAAGTTAATTAAATTGTTCTATCCTTTGTAAAGACATATACGGACATAATTTCTATCTTAGAACACTGTACTTGCAGATCACAATTTGGATCTGAATCTTCTATCAAAGTCAGTTTTTATTTAATTTATTGATTTTTCAACATATATGTATTGATTACCAGGATCTAAAAAGAAAAAAAATTTAGGGGAGAAAGTGGAGAAATATGTATTTAAAACTATGATTCAGCAAATAAATAAGTATGATTCAATAAAATACAAATATGATTTCAAACTGAATCAAAGTATTAAAAAACTCTTCTTCTAATTCTCTACCAATTTTTCCTTCTCCTTTAACTTACTCATATCCATGCAATTATACATATATTTATTTAATTCATGTTATTATTATTTTCTTTTGTCTTTGTTTATCTATTCTCCAACGATAAACATTTATATATTATTTATCCTTTTAGCACTGTAGTGTATATTATAGATTATAGATCTTAGAAGTCATCGTATGATTATGATCGAAGTCTTATAAAAGGTTAGTGACAAGACCATGATGGCCGATGGGTACTACCTACCCGACACAAGCAAGTTGAATAATTAAGAAACGTCATTTATTATTGTGACAGTAATATAATAAATGGAATATCATATTTGATAACTTATCTTACTTTATTTCATTTAATTTAACTAGTTTAATTTAATATTTTACTAATCATTTAATCCAACCTATTTCAGTCGAAGATGTCGATAAAGATGACGATGACTCCCAAGATCATTTTTGAGGTGTGCATCAATAAATTTTATATTTTGATATAAAAGTTTATTATCAATTAACTAATTAAATTTGATATAATTTTTAATATATAGTCGATTTTAAAAATTTCTACACCGACATTATTGCAACACCAAACATTACATCCAATATCTAATGTTTTACTCTAACATTTTTCTTTAAAATACTTTTATTATCTGAAGTACAAAACTTGAAAAAATTTATTTATTTGTATGATTCATTTAAATACATTATACTTTACGTTATATAATATGAAGATTAAAACAATAGATAGAATTTTCAAAGAAAGTATAATACTTAAAACATTTATTTATGGAAAGGGAGTTAGGTAATTGAAACTATACGAGAATAAATATATAAATAAATATACAATTAAGTTAATAGGTTGAAAAGTTAAATTAACATAAAATTAAAAGACTGAAGTAATATTGAACGGGTAAAAATAATTTATAAGATAATATATAATTGCTGAAAGTTTTTTTATGTAAAAATTTTATTCATATAATGACAATAAATTACATTTGATATAAATATATTCTTAGTTATTTAGTCATATGTTGAAGACGGCCTAACGATTCCTCTTCATCCTTTGATGGAGTTAACAAGAAAAACTTTTAATGGACTTTAAATGAACATTACCGAATAAAATTACAGTAATCAGTTAGGATAATATCTCTTTCATTTTATTATATGACGTTTCTTACGTGTTACACCTGTAACTTAATTATGACGTTCGTGATACCGACACTAGAATCAGTGGTCTCTTTTGACAACGTGACTTCCAAAAGTTGTAAAAGTGACTGTAGTTTTATTGCTTTAATGATGCCAAGGTGCACTATGAAAGAGCATTATTTTAATGATCATAACATGACGATTTAATAAATTGCTAAAAGACTTCTCTGGTAAGTGGTATAATGGCTAATTATAACTATCATTATCATCGTTGAGAGTACTATTAGAACGGTTCCTATAGTTATATCGCTCTTTATCTTGCGTGCCATGAACAGCCGCCCTTAACAGGACGTCATAAGCACAACCGTATCCATAGCTTCTATTCTTCCGGTTTCGTTGTCTGCGAGACAGAACAAGCATGAAAGAAAACAACATATTTGCAGGTCCATAACTTTCTTTGTATCAGTTTACTGATCTTCATTTGCATCACTCGTTTTTCTTCGTAACTTTCTTTTTTTGTATCATCGTGCACCGATCGAAGTTATGTAGATTGTCATGTGTATATTCTTCGTGCATCGAATATGTGAAGCTTGCAATTTTCAAATGGTATGAAATCAATATCACCAGAAAATTCAGTGTGCATCACCGAAAAATTCTACGTGTATCACCAAAATAATCATTGTGCATCATGTGTTGAAACATCTATTTTGTCCTTCAAAAGTAATTAATGTTGTTTTGACTTAAAAATTGAAACTCATCTCATCATAATACTCCAATAACTGCTATCGTGTCTTATTTGTTATAAGTTAAGTTTTGTTTTACAATAACCATATCTATATATATATATATATATATTGGACGTATGATCAGACATTCAGATAAAAAAATAATAATAATAAATTAATTTTTATTATTATATTATTATAAAAAAGAAAAGAATTTTTTTAAAAGAGAACTAAACTTTTACAAAAAAATAAAAAAACAGACAGTCTAAAATACTACCGTTCACTTCAATAGTGTAATATAGTGTAATATATATATAACTAATGTTCGCTTCAGTAGTGTAGTGTATTATATAAGTAATGTATCATATTTGCTTACTTTAACCTGTACAACATTTCAATCCTTCAACGCTTTTAACTAGTGTAATATCCGAAAGATGTTTCGAAAATACTTTTCTTGTATAGAAAATTCTAATATAGTGTTTATGTTACCAACGGTAAAGATAAATCATCCTGCAACAGAAAGGCAATTAAAAAGAACATCGACAACACAATTTTTTAACATGGAAGAGAACAAAAGAGAAGCAAAAGCCTCAAATGGAGTTCCAAACAAAAAAAATCACCTTACTACATACCCCTCAACATCCAAAACCAAATATGAACATGCATAAACAACCCAAGATAACTATCACCTTGAAGCATCGATTAAAATGTTAACATGAGATAATGAATATTCATGGAGCATATAGCCGTTTTGAACCGGAAGAGCATGAAAAACTCTATTAATAAACCATAGTTTCACAGTCCATAACTGAATTCTTCAAACAAACCACCATGTCACTTCAGTCATACCATATCCCCTGTTCTGCACATATTTCCGATTAAGATTATAATGCAATAATACAAAAGTCACACATGACAATATGCTACATATTTCTAGTTTATGTGCTATTAAAATTTTATATACATAAAGCTGAACTACAACTGCACTGCACATCACCATTTTAAGGTTCACAACCCGTTACCAAACCCGTTCATTTGACCTCTTATATTCAGCATGGGAATTTGCATCTTGTTATCTTTTATATTTAAAAAGTATCAAACAAAAATTTAGAAAGCAGGACATATCCCGAGACGCCTCTTTTCATGGATTTTAAATGAACATTACCGAATAAAATTACAGTAATCAGTTAAAATCTATTAAAACCTTAAAAAAAATAAAAACAAGAAAAAGTAAAAAAATTAAAAATTAAAAAAACATAAAATTAATGTTAAAATAGAATATTAAAAAGATATATTTGTCGGTCTTTGACGGCAACAGCAGTAGATAATGCTGGCTGCTGAAATCTAACTACCAGATAGCAGCAAGTGGTGGGTTGTTAATTGATATTGTGTCTTTTATTTCTTAATTTTTATCCAATTTGTCATATTAAAAACAAAAGTGTCATCATCTTCTAACTGTTGATTTAAATTGAGGTTTAATAATCTACTACATCTCATTTCCTTCCTCTCTCAAATCCCTTCTCCTACACTTATGTAATTAATTAAATTCACTTGTGTTTGAGTTACAACTTTTGTTTTTTATAGCTTGTTTTTGTATAAAGCTCATGTTTGTTTGTCAAACATTTTTAGGCTTAATATTACTTATTAAAGTTAAAAAGCTCATTTTTAATAATTCAAAGGGTCGGGGCCTTTAAGATTGAACGTTTTAAAATCAAAAACTTATAAGATATTAAGCTTAAGTTCCAATTTTTATAAGATAATTAAGCCAAACAACACTCAGTTCTCGAGTTTTGTAAGGAAAGAAAAGAAGAGAAACGAAGAGGAAAGAAAAAAAAAGAATTCAAATCTTTTCAATTTAAAAGGAAAAATAGGAAGAAAAATTTGACAAAAATAATTATTTGTTTCTTTTTTTTTCATTCTTAAAAATCTAAAGAACACAAATAATTTCTTATTTTCTTTTCACTTACTTTATCTTCTCTCCTAAATAGAATTCTGAAACAGAGTGTAAGGTAAAAGTTATTTTTAAGAACGATTATTTTTGTGAGAAAGCTATTTAAAAAGGTAAAAGCTATTTTTATCGTTTTTTGTGAAGGTGGTAAAATTATTAACCATGAAAGGACAGCAACAAGGAGCAGAATGAGTAAACGGTTGGAAAACATGCACTAAAGTGAAACTTCAAATATAAGTTAACTCATCATGAATATCAAATAGTAAAAAGCCAGTAATTCGTAGTCAATTCGTAGTCAAATAAGTACAACTTATTTAAATTATAGATACACGCCCTCAACTTGACATGAGAAAGTCATCTAAATATCTTTGTTTTATATATGTTCTCGAACACAGATAAGTTGCATTCAATTAACTCAATGTTCATCAAAAATAAAAATAAAAAAAATATATATATATATACATAATTCACTCGTTAATTCAAGGGCCAAAGCTATTTGGATCAAAAATATTACTATTTGGACCAAATCAACAGAAGCAAAACAAATGTGGGAAGGTGACGTAACGTTTTTATCAATTGTTAAAATTAATAATTTTGAGGTGAGTATATTATTATCACTCATTGACTACTAGCATAGTATCTGCGTATTGTAATGGATAAATATATTATTTCATTTTTAAATATAAAACGATTATTCAAACAATATATATTGATATCTATTGCTTAAAGCTATAATTGTTTAACTATATATATTTTATTTACTCGCGTTCACGCAAATTACACATATAACTTTTAGTAATTGAGTCATTCATGTGAAGACACCTAATTTTTCATACCAAAAACATAAAAGAGAAAAAAATTATCGAAAGTATATCATGTGACATGTCTAATTGATGTAAAAAAAACATTGATTTTTATGGTGTAATTTTTATAATTTTTTTACTATCGTTTCTGAGATATTTAATTTTAAAGAACATGAAGGGAAAGTGTGTAGGTGATATAAAATTTAAAAATTTAAAATGTACAATGTTTGAATTGGTATAGAGGTAATTTAGATATTTTTGATATTTTTTTAAAATAAAAAATGATAATCTTAATTAAAATAATAACTATTTAATTTAATAGGTAAGTCAAATTATCATTATAGAGTAAGTTATTTGGTCGACAGTTGTTCCAAATAGTAACACTTTGGTCCAAATAGTAACACTCCAAAGCCAATATTCTCTTTATTGCAATCATAGAGTATATATTTGTCTTGTCCCCGAATCATATATAAATTTTAGTAAAACTCATGCCTTGAAGTCGTCGTTGTTCAAAGTTCAAACAATAATATGCATACGAGAAATGCTACTATACATTCACTAAATCTTTATAGAAAAAGATTTACTGAATGACATGGACTTGAATCTTACGTGTTTTTCTTTCTTCATATATGATTAGTACCAATCATTTATTTTTATATATAAAAGCATATTTAAATATTTTGTGGGAAGTGACATCTCGGAAGATGTTACTTTGATCCCTAACTTTATATATGTTTTTTTTTCTTTTTTATATATACATTTGAAGTCATCAATGATGCCACGCACCGTTTTTGTTTATAAAATGTTAGCCTCGTGGAAAGCAAGATGGAGCCGTGAAAGGCCATTTGCTAAATTATTATTAGTATTATTATTATTTAAACAGTATATAAAAGGAAGCTAGGGATCAAAGACAGATAGAGCCAACCTGCGAAAAAACAATATGCCAGTACCAACTATTCCGACGGTCGATCTATCACCTTTTTTTACCGCCGGAGACGATTCTGGCCAGAAAAAAGCAAAGGAGATCATAGCCGAAGCATGCGCAAGTTACGGGTTTTTCCAAATAGTGAACCATGGTGTCCCACTTGATCTCATGGACCAAGCAATGGACTTGTCCAAGACCTTTTTTAGCTACCCGGATGAGGTGAAACGTGAGTCTAGTTCAGGCCCAGATGCACCACTTCCTGCCGGTTACAACAAGCAGCCGGATGACTCACCGGATAAAAACGAGTATGTTCTTATGTTCCCGCGGGAATCACCCTTTAATGTCCTCCCTCCTAATCCACCGGATTTTAGGTAAATTTTACTTCCTATTTGAGTTACTTTTAGATTACGGATTTTGTTAGCGACAGTTAATTTCTAAAAAAGATATTCATGATTTAAATGATGTTATGTTAATTAACCACAGACGGTCAAAATCTAAAATTTGTCACTATATGGAACAATCTTCTTAATTAACCATTAAAAACATTTCAATATTTAGTCTTTAAAGCTTTCATTATAATTCTCTTAAATAACAAATCTATATAAGGAACTTAATTATTCATAATCGTCTTTAGAAACGGAGAACAATTGAGTGGATCAAGTGCAAGTATTTGAGCTACTAGTTTTGAAGATATTTACATTAAAAAGTTGATTGATACATCAAAATGTATAAAAGTTAAAAGTAATAGTATAAGTAAACCACAAAATAACTTTGATGTATTAATCAACTTTTAAAATTCTTTTTTGCTTTGTGAGAGTCCTTCGTCGTCCTAAACTAATTATTTTTCTATTAACTGAATAATAATATCAGTCACAATATAAACACATAATAAAAAATGTATGTCAATCTCAATATGGGCGGGAGATGGGTTAAGCCCAATATAAATAAAGTCTATCTAGATAAGGTCCAATATAAGCCCGCTAACAGTCTCTCGTAGTTGAAGCGGGAGATGGTTGGACGCTTAAACTAGCTCTAAACTCGTCAAAGAGAACATATGGTAATCTCTTGATGAAGATATCGGTAAACCGATAGCGAGAAGGAACATGCAAAACACAAACTTGCCCTCTAGTAACTTAATCTCGATCAAAATGTATATCAATCGTGATATGCTTTGTACGTTAATGCTGCATATGACTTTATAGAAACTCATATTAAGTTAGTAATTGTTGCTATGTTTGAGCAAGTTGAAGTAATAGGTCTGGCCCAATCTTTAAAGTCCAATTGAATGATTCATCTCTGAAGTTGGATTGAATAACAATAAACACTTTCCTTGGTAACCTTTTCAAAACTAATATAATATTCAATCACGTGAGTTGGGTGATGAAAGGAGACTGACCTCGTGTGAATCAAGATCAATATTGAGATAGAAAACAATATAATAATGTAAAGGTATGAGCAGAATATACTATTGATGTAAACGACGGATGTAGGTTTTTTTTGTTTGTTTGTTTTTGTTCTGAAATTCGTAGTCAGCTATTGTAGAACAGAAGATAATGTTAGGTTTTAGAATTTTAGGTTTCAATACCATGTTAAACTGATTATTTTTTTATTAATCGAATAATAATGTTAGTTATAATATAAATACATAATTAGAGATAGATGGGTTAATTCAAATATAAACAAAGTCTCCGCTACCACATCATATCTCTAACAACTTTCCCTTTTAGCGATCTTTTCGTTAAAATATCTTTAACACTATGCAAACAGATAAATTCAAAGTAGCTAATTATAATTATTATAATAATAATAATAATAAATATAATAATAACATAATAAATGACTGTATTTTATTGTTTTATTTTAAGAAGTGAAAACCTACTACTTCTATCGCATATTTTAAATTCAAAAATAAGACAAAAGAATACGAACATCGTATGAAATGATTGGCGTACCCAAACAATTTAATCTCCTAAATCTATTGGTCCCCGCTAACTTTGCAGGTTTGACAAATTTGTCTCCATGATCTAAACGTACCTTTAAAATAGATTGACCTTTATATATGCATCTAATTTAATTTAATTTTAATTATATCCGTGTCACTAACTTGAGAGAGAGGCCTTTGACTTATTCGATCACGGTCAACTCTGTACTTATTATACTTGATACACCTTACTAGTGATTTGTGATGTTTTCAAACCCAGATTAACCTTTAACCTCGGTTCAACCACAAGTTTAAAATGTTCAGGTTTGATCCATAACCACTAAAAATGTTCAGATTTGATCCCTATCTATTTTGAATTAAAAAAAAAAAAAAAAAACCCGGTTCAATCCGGTCCAACCGGCCGAGCCAACCTGGTTCAATCAGAAATCCAACCAGTTTGTTCCAAGCCGAAAACACCCATTGACCCGCCCTAAGTTGACCTGGCCTTGAGTCCGAATTGCGGTCCGACCAGTTTGACCGACCGGTCAACCCAGATTTCAAAACACTTGTAAACACGAAAAATAATATTTACATGACAAATGCACTATCTTAAATTCTTAATACATACACTACAAAACATCTTCTATCCATATTTGTAATGTATACACTGTGTATAAATCACTACCGTTAAACCATTATATGTTATGTGAGGAAAAATCTAATTAAGTAGTTAAATGTATTTTGAATAATTAAAATAGAGGGTTAACTATATCGATTTCTGTATATTTTTGCTTCTATTTCATTTTAGTAGAATCTAACATACATATGCTGATAGCAACTTGTATGTAATCGCTAAACAAACGATTTTAAGTTGTCAATCAAATAGTATGGTACATAGATTTTGAATTAAATACCAAGACTTATGCCTCGTAATAATGTTTCATTAATTTGTAGGAAAACATTAGAAGAGATGTTCACGTATTTTGTGAAGACAGGCCAAATATTGGAAGAGATAGTTAGCGAGTGTTTAGGCCTCCCTTCGAATTTTCTCAAGGAGTACAACGACGACAGAAGCTGGGATTTCATGGTGACAATGCGATATCTTCCTGGAACTCAAGCTGATAACAACGGGATAATTGAACATGAAGACGGAAACTTGATCACCATTGTCCACCAAGAAGACGTTGGAGGTTTAGAGGTATGCAAAGATGGAGAATGGATCCCAGTGATACCCTCAAAAGGCACATTGGTTGTTAACATAAGTGATGTTATTCAGGTAATAAAATCAACACTTTTAATTACAGTAACGCCAAATATATAGGTCTAAACATGCCTATAAACACGTCTACACAATTCATACTTTGACACATTATTTAATCAGTTTCTATTTCTTTACCTCGATCCACCTTTTGTTTTTGTTTTAACATGTGTCTCAGTACGTCTTACTTTTAGGCATACAGCTTAGTCATGTTATTTTTTTCTATAATTAACACCAACAATTAAGTACCATCATATGTCATAATTAAAAGTTTCTAATCGCAATATTGACAGGTGTTGAGCAATAAGAAATTCAAAAGCGCGACACATAGAGTTGTGAGGCCAGAGGGAAGAAGCCGGCATTCGTTCGTATTTTTCTATAACTTGCAAGGAGACAAATGGGTTGAGCCATTGCCTCAATTTACAAAAGATATAGGACTCAAACCCAAGTACAAAGGATTTTTATTCAAGGATTATCAGGCTTTGAGAATGAGAAACAAGACTCATCCACCATCAAACCCGGAAGATATCATACGAATCACAAACTATGAAATTTAGCAGTCTAAGAAACTTCATTAATAAGACAGCTTGTTTTTCTTGTTTTTGGTGTTTGTAATTGTCGAATCATGTACTGTGGTTGAATTTATTTTGTTGTAATAATATCTCGGAATAAGAATGAGTACATTGATTTTATCATTTCGTTTGGTACATGTGTTAATTACTTAGGTATACGAGGTTATATATTGTGGTGTATTGGTAGCTAAGTGTACACGGATTAGGTAATATAGAGTGCATACCTGGCTAAATTACTATGTTCTCGGTCCAATCATAATTGCGGGGGTTAAGGGGATATGCCCTCGGGGTAACACCTCTAGCAAGGTCCGGTATAATTTAACAACATAGGACGAACATCCGAAGGCAACAATAAAGTTCCAAACTGAGGAAAACAATATGCGTTCACCAGCTATATACCTGTTACACAAATATATTTCATATTTCACTTAAATTTCATCATGAGTTCTCCATAACCGGTTAACTTCCCGTACGTGGCATTTTCTTATTCTTTTTTCAGTTATTGTGGCATGGCATTTGTGCATCAGGACCAAATGCGAAAATAACTCATGGTATTGTTGGGGTAACTACCACTCTTAGGAGCAATAAGCATGAACCAAATCACTTTAACACAAGCCATTCTTAGCGATGAATTACTCCCATTAAAATTCAGGAGCTCGATCTTGCAATCTGGATTCAAACTTACTGCTGCACAAAAGATAGCTCATCATTTTAGAGAATCTTCCTTGGGTTTCAGCTGCAATTTACATTCCACACGGTTACCGTTTTCCACTCTTTACTCATTAACCAGATGCCATTCTAGTAATAAAGAATATATAGAAGTGGCAGTTTCTTTTCAACCATTCACCTACAATATAAATGGCCTAGCTCAAATTTCTATGCTAGAAGTCTAGAACAAAAACCAATCAGATGGGTCAAACGGGTTAGAACCCATTCCGAAATATATTTAGATGCATTTACCTCCTAAATCACTTTCTTAAAAAATACAAAGCTCGTTACTTTGATCTATCATTTTTTGAACCCAAAGACATCTTCACCTTCTCTGTCCATTAGTTCATCAGAACTTCACCTCTATCATTATCTTCAAAATTGTGGGATATCTCTTTTGTTCTGTTAATTTTTTGTGTGTTTTGAGTGCCCTTCTCGCGGTCTATAACAAACTTTTAACTCTCACCTTTAGCTTTTCAGAGCATTATTTCAAAGCTACACCACTTCTCCCCTTTTTACAAGGTTTACACAAACAAATTAATATTGTTCTGCCTTATCCTCCTTGCCTTTTTCAACTCCTGCAAGTCGAACACTCAAACCCATATCTTCTTTGTCCGACATAGTTTCTACATTGCCATTAACTTTATCCGACTTTTTTTAGACGACATAAAAAAACTAAACCATGTTAATAAAGGGATCGGAATGAAATGGTTCACAAACACTGATGTTAATCAAAAGGACTATTACATACGCAGTTACTAAAGTGCTAGAATGCAACAGTAAAGCAAGTATCATTCAGATTATAATGCAATTAAGATGCACACTACTCATTATGTTTAGATCTGCTTCTAAACTGTTTCTGAAAAATGAAGTATGAAACTAACACACAAGTTAACAGAAGAAACTAGTAATCTAGAATTGTGAAGGGGAACAGAGATCTACATGAAATTTAGAGGTTGAAGCGGCATAATGAACTCAGGCTAATTGAAGATTAGTATAGAATTATCCACCCACACAAGAAGTCAGACAAACATAGACCAACAACTGATTGTAAATCAATATATTAACTAATAATGTATCAATTGATTTGTAGTTTTGTATCAAGCTAGATCTGTCCAATTAACTTCTAGAATGTTTATTATATTATCATTATTCTCCAGAAAACACGTCTCACCCTTCACTATCATTCAGTAAATTAACATAGAAATATACAACACTACATCACTGCTACACATGTCGATTTCATCATTTTCAAATGAGAAAGCGATGGATGAATTACCTTTGTTATATAATCATTTCCAGTAGAATAATTATTCGTAGACCATTGATATAGAGAACGATAACAGGTTCACATGCTATGCGTCAAGTACAATACGTGTAAGTCAATATATATTGTTATGCACGTGTATACTTTAAATTCAGAAATGTCCGCCCGAAACATGACCCTGTTTGCAAAATCCTCTCATTCCAAATCAACTGAACTACACATCTAAGAGCTGCCCCTAATATTCTCCCTATTTAAATGTGTTATCAAATAGTGATCTTAACTAGGGATACAAACAAGTGGAGTTGGCCCCAAAGTTTGCCCATTAAAATGTGTTACCGATCAAATCATGATTTAACTAGATCTACAAACGAGTAGCGCTTTTATCAATCAACTTAAGCTCAATCAAGTCGACCTTTCTTCAAGTTCGAGCCCTGTGGAGCTTCAACTTGACTCTTTTACGACCCTAACTTTAACATGTAACTTATAACTATATAAAATAAATGAAACAAGAATAGAACGTACATTGGAATCTTATAAAATATTGCAAACCGTTTTCATTAAATTCGAATAGGTGGAAATTGGTGAAATGATGGGACCAATTGAGGCAATGTACAAATTTTGCAGTATCCAATTGTATTTAACGCAAATAATTGTACCATTCTCTCTCTTTTTTTCTGTATCATCACACAGTCACAGTGTAGTTAAGAGGGGAGATAGAAGATGCACATGCAGTGTACACAGCATTCATCAGCAGGAGACTTACAGTATAAAGAAACAAAAATCACTGTCTGACAAATGTAACAACCAAAAGCCTATTACAAAAAGTCAGTAAGGGTGTAAAATGTAAAAGACCAAATACCTAAAGGGGGTGTTTTAAACAACTATCATTTGGATAATAGACCTCCCATTTACAAGGAATGCATTTCTAGGCCATACCTAATCCTACCATATTTAGGTTCCAAGATTTTATGAGAGGGAATGTGGGGGGACCATTATATAGTTAGCATGTATATATAACCATGTGCATCATGTTTAACTCTCATTCTAAATATTTAAAAAGGTAATTATATAGTCTTTCATTGTGTCCTTATAAAATATAAGAATGTTGAAGAAGTTAAAAATCATCTATCAATCTTGTTTATTACTTTATTTATTGTGTATATTCATAATCACTCATGTTATGCTCTTATATCAATCTTAAATGTGACATCATTGAATTTTTCTTAATTACTTTTTTTGTTGTTGTCTAGATCTATGTTTATGTCGGAGATTGTCATACATATATAACCTTGTTCTTCCTTTAACAATATAATATTTTTGTTTTGCAAAACAATGTGTTTGTCTTTCTTCAAATGTGTATTTACGTATAGAATCCTTTGATGTATTAGTTGAATTGATCATACTAATAATATATCGTTACAAAGTATATGAAATGAAAATATATATGGGATAATATACGTGCAGTTAATTGCGCAAATTAAGTGTCGTTAACAATAACAAAATAATACTTTAAAAACAAATTACAGTTTTAAACCCTTCATATTTTTTATATTAACTTTTAATTATCGTTGTCAAAAACGTTTTTTTACATGCATTATATAGGTACATATAGAGTGCACCGACAATTGTATCCATGTGATTAAGTCTTGTTGAAGTAATCAAAGATTCAAAGATTCAAAGTCAAAGCATAGATATAACTATTGCAAGTAATTGAAAAGTATTAATTAAGGAGTGTTTTGCTACAAGATTGATTATGTCTCAAGTACCTAAGATGCATTGCAAGTCATACATAAACAATTATTGCACATCCAAATCACTATGATCAATCTACTTGATGATGCTAATTGAAAATGAAAGAGTTGTTTATCCTTAAATAAAACTTTTATTAAAAGGAAAACATTATTATATCTTTTTAGGAAGTCCGACAATATTCTGTCGTAATTTAAATAGCATAACGATTTTTCTGATAAGTTAGTTACCTATTTTTGAATATATTAAGGTGCATTTGTGGTATTTTCACATCATATTCTACAACTAGAAGTTTATCGTCATTCTTAAACTTTATAGGTGGCATATTTAATTCATTTTACCATGAAATAATGTGACGGATTTTACTATGAACAACAAAAAATATCGTTGGTATCACGATCAAATTAAAATTATTTTTCTTTATCGAACGAGGTTTAGTATTCAACTAAATCTAATTAGTCTATATCAACAAAAAGAAGGTGACTAACTCTCTTTAGCCAGCCCCACCGACCAATCATACGGTGAATAAATCGTGTGATTCACGGTTAGGGAGACATGAATGACTTCCGACTTTATGCTAATGTGAAACAAGTTAATTAACTTATTATAACAATTAGATACAAGAAAACAATTTTAATTACTCAATTAATATCGCAAAAAGTAAAAAACAAATAAACAGTCAAGAATTCACTATCTAAAAATCTTGTTGCTATTTAGGGTATTTTGGTGTGTTATTATATAACATGCTGAATTATTATAAGTAATTGGCTTCTATGTGAATTAATTTTTAACCTACCCTATATAGATATCAATTTTGGAATTGAATTTGAATGGGGGTTTGAATTGTAAGAAATGGAATAGATAAAGGGTAGGTAGCAAAGTGAATTTAAGTTGTGAGTCAGGTTTTGTGTTGTCTAAAAAGGAGAAGAAATAGGACCACTTGTGATAGAGACACTAAATAATTGCTTTGCTTTGAACACAAGTGTTGAATAATGAATAAGTGGGTACTACTTCTACTTGTAGTAGCAGTAATTTCTTTTTAGGGTAAAAAATGTCATTTTACATAACTATTATTTGAGTTGGTAATTACTTGCGTGAAGTTGATGCCAAAAGGTAAAATCTCAAATAGACATCATAGCTTTTTGAGTTCTTTTTTTCCTTTTCTTACCACCCTTGACTACCTTTGTACATGTTTTCTTATTTATTTTAAGAAATTGTATTAATTAAATAGATTAAGAAACATAAGTTATTAGATGTTACCAAATATGATGTGTCTTGCTATTAGAGGACCAAGCGAAACTTAGTTAAGATTAATCTAATAGGTATGATATATATGAATATATACTTTTAAAAAAATCAATGGTTGACTTAGCGGCATTTAAATTGAGTGTTGTTAGATTATAAGGAGTGACTGAACATGTATATATGATAAAGATGAAGAATGTAAGATGTTAAATACGATAGACATGACTGATCAATAACACATAAATTTAATTGATAACGACACTTAAAGTTGGTGTTATTGTTAATATTCTCTATTTTTTTAACTGCTAAATTTTGTTTAGCCAATCCTTTGATCTTGAGTCATGAATCACCATGGTTCATCATCTCCACATGCTCCACAACATAACATAAAAAAGTTGACGAAATAGGTAAGTCAAAAGAGCACGGTTTCAAAAAGACAATTGAGATGAGAGCTAAAATAAAGTAGGTTACGTACGTAGTTACATATATTATTAGTAGATAGACAAAAAAAAAATATTTTGTAAGGCCACATCTTATTTGCACAAAAAGAAAGAAGCATACATCAAATTACACCCACAAAGTGCCCCAACTTTTCATATTTTGTGCGAGCCACATAAGATGTTAAATTACTATACTAAAACCATTTAATCTAATAATGATTAACCAGATTTGTTATACATTAAACTAGCCAAGAAATTCGTTACTATCTTTGAATGGAAATGTTCCACTAAGTTAACAGTACGTAATATTACCTGCATGTTTGGCTAGACAGAGAGGTCAATTACGTGATCTTTAGAAATTAAGGTTATATATTATTAAAGAATGTTTGACATGAAATTTTGTAAGTGGTTAAACTTATTTAAATAAAAAAAAATTCTACAGTTTTCGGGCCATTTCTTGTGATTATCTATATTGTACTTTATTCTCATTTAATGATTTAATTATTTAAATAATTATTTAATTATCTCTCCTTTAATTTTGTTTGGTTGATAATAATTATAGACGTTTATTATAAAATGAGTTTTGACTTAGTAGTATGTCAATAACATGTCAATCAAATAATTCTAATTTCAACTCTAATTCGGAGATAATTTATATGTACGTCCGATTGTAGTTATTATGCGAAATAAGATGTATGTTTGTCGTTCTAAATAATAGAATTAGAGATTTTTATAGAATTATAAGTTATTAAAGATAACATTACTAAAGTAGATGTTGTAAAACAAGCTTAACCTACGAAAAGCGAAATTCTCATATCCAAGCATACGTAACTTGTAACCTTCATATCGTTAATATCGTTACTTGTAACAATCATATCCGAGCATAGAGACCTTGATAACTTTTTTGTGGCTTACACAATGTGATGTCTGCAACTTTACATCATGTAAATACTCATATGATAAGTTAAAAGCATCATTCTACAAAGGCCTATTATTTAGACACTTTTTAAAAGTGATGGAATTAATACATGTATACAAGGGCGATGAGATTCACACATACATACACATATAGAGATGTCCATCTAAAAATGTAAAAGTATTCAAATAGAATTTCCCCTATATAAAACTTAACTTTGTTTCTTATTTGAATGAGATTCAGGTATAGTGGTTATCCTACTTAGAACTTGATCTTAGCTAGTGACATAATCATCACCATTGAAGATATTTGAAAAATGATTGATATAACTAAAATAAATAAACTTAAAAATAGTCTAACAATGTAATTGGTGCATTTGTCAAGTTTAATAGCAAATATGAGCGGGTGAAAATTTAATCGATACACTCCTATTAGTATTGAATGAAGTAAGTCGAATTCTAAAGTCACATTTTATGTTCATATATATTATCACTCAAATATTTTTATTCACAATGATTCTGATCGCTAAAATATTAGCTCTAAAGATACCGTGTTTTGAAAATGTGTAAATAGTAAACACCCCGATCGTAAGATTAAAAACTACAATAACCAATAAATACACTTTTAATATTATTCTTAGTTTTATTTTTTACTGTATTATTTAAAATGGGTTTAGAACAAGTTGAGAGATCTATAGTGTTTGTCTAAAGAACATTGCATAAAACATGGGTCATGATTCATGAAACACCGGATTAGATTCTGCACAATTACTAAAACAAGAACTAATCACTCGCGGGACCCACATTTATGCATGGACCATATCAAATGAGATCGAGAAGTGGGGCCCCCATTCACGTGGGGTCAGCAATTTCCATCACTCATTTTTCTTTTTATTTTTTAGTCAGGCACTCATTGTTTTTAAGCAAAGAATTTTGTTAAAGTTCAAAATTTTGATACCAAGGTTTATACATCGACAATGCTAGAGCTGGTTATCTCTCCAATTCCAATAATTACATGAGAAGTAATTCGAGTCAAACTGATGCAATCAATGAAAATTTTTACTAATCGGGATCAATTTTACGAGGAATAAGAATTCACGAATTTCATTTCATAACCTTTTTCGTACATTCGTTTGTTATTCATAAAAAAGCTAGACGTTAAATTTATACAAATATATTCTTGTGTTGCAACTTACTTCTTTTATGTTCAAATACATATAAAATGTTGTTCCTCTAGTTCTAAACCGCCCAATTTGTGTTTGTCATGCTCGTGTTTTGTATAATACTAGTACTTTAATTTATACTTTAATTGTGGATTATAATTTAACATCTTGTGTCGCGTTTATAAGGTGTCAGTGTGTATATAGTTTTGTTACATTTAAGTTAAAAAAATCAATTGTTTATCAAAGGAGATATCTTATCTTAAAAGTTAAGTGGTTGGTTAATTAGTTACATCATATAAATTAAGTACCATGTTGCTTTGATGGATACATGCAGGGTAGGTATTATTTTCTCGACACTTGTAACGCAATTATCAAGCAAATTTGGGGATGATTTATGCAATTGTTTATTTTTAGATTAAAATAATCGATGTTTAAGAAATTAACTACATAATGCGGCTACATTAGTTTCATGTAACTGTATATTAGGTGTGGGTCAGGGAATTTAGTAGGACACAATTAAATGAGATTACATGTGAACATCATTTGTATAATTAATCAACATCTTAATTGCCATGTAACTTCTAGTGCAATGGCATCAAAGTACCATGCAACCGTTAAATTACTTGTTCTAATCTATCTCAGTAGTATTTTCTCATCACATAATTATGTGTTCTTAATCGGATCATATAAAATTTTAAAAATATATAATCTGTATATTATATAAAAGAAAAATAACAGTCTTACATTTATTTTTTTGCACAATCTTTTATGAGTCAATTTTGTAAAAAGATAAATTATTAATAAAATAGTAAAATTAGTATATTACTTTTGAAAGTGAATACTTATTTTAAAACAAATCAAAATGAAAAGACGAATACTTATTTTGAAACGTAATATAATTAGCTAATCACATAGAAATAGTTTGAAGAAAATACATGCTAAAAAAGACATATTATATCAAAAGATATATTTTACTTAAAATTGTACATTAGAATACTTAGACACCTAATTTAACTAACATCAGATTTTTTCTTTTTTCTTTTTTCAATTGGTTATTATATTTTACATGCTAAATCCAATCAATTGGAGCATTTTTCGAAGAAATATAAACATTTTAGTAGTTTTTAATTCAAAGTGTTATATGAAACTTATAAAAATTTATTTATATATTGGGATCATATTATTTGACTCTCATATAAGAAAAGTAAGGTGATGTGATATAAGTAAAAATGAATGTGCATTTATGTACTACTTACATTATCACAAAATGAATGCAAAAGATGACACAAATATATTAAAATCTCATATACCCATCCATTGAACATCACTTTCGGTTCACTAAAAATGTGGCTATGAATTCAACTCATCGTAAGTTTATTTATTTATATTTATTATATTTATTACAATAAAAGTACAAATAAAATAAAATAAAAGCCCCAAGAAATTGACATTAGATGAAATTGATAACATTATTTGATTTGAATGGTATAGTAGACGCGTAATTAAACCTTTCCCTATACTCATAATAACACAAGCACACGTCAAAATTTAGTTATATATTATAGTATTAAAATCAATAAATTATATAATAAAATTATTACTCCCTCCTTTCCGGAATAATAGTTTATATTTTCTTTAATTTATTCTAATTAATTGTTTATTTTACGAATAAATGAGTATAATTAATTAAATTTATTTAATTACCTGTAATATATATTATATGTAGATTATAAAAAGAATAAACAAATATAAAATAAACTTGTCATATTACTAAAATATAAATGAATTATAATAATTATATTTCTTTTAAACTGAGTATTTTTTTTATACATAAACTGTTAATCCAGCACTAGTACGGAGGGAGGAGTAAATTGGAATAGTATGGTACATAAAATATTGGTTGAGTGGCAGTGCCAGCAATGGATTGAATTATATAAAGAGGGGAAGAATGATCAAAGCTTGTTCCCCTGTTGTGATAAAAGGTAACTTTGATTTTAGGAGCGTGGGAGCCACATCAACCTGACCCCAATACCTGGACTGATAAGGTTTGGGTCCCACCCTCATTCAAATATCTACAAATTAGGAAAAATAATACTTAATTTGACCCATACACACCATCATATTGACCATTCTCACAAAACTTATATATTGATTTATTCTTTGTTCACATTATTTTCCTCTCCAATAATCACTTTACTTTGTATAGAATTATTATTATTATATTATTAATATATTATATATGAAAGCCGTACTTGCAATTATCTCTCATATTTGACTCCATAAAGCAGTAATGTTATTTTTTCCACGTAAGTATTACTAAGATTTCAAAAGTATAGTATATTTTCTTATAAAAGTCAAAATAGGCTGTTGGTACAACTTTTGCACACTATTTTTGAGAATAATATTTTATGTAATGTCCTATATCTTTTCTAATTTGTATTTGATGGATGTCAAGTTTAAATGACGTCACAAATAAATGATGAATTAATTATAGAGTAATGCAATATCCGTCTAATTAGGCGTATGCCTAATTTAGCCTAACTATACAGATTTTGACACATGTATTTCACTTATTTTCTCTTATAATCTCATCTAATCATTTTCTCATCTACCAATCACATCTTTAGGCATATATGCTTAATTAGACATATGTATCATTTTTCTTAATTATATAATTAGTGACTAAATATATTCATGAACTAGATATTTACATCATGAATTCCGGTTTAGAAGTTTAAGATCCTATCTATCAATATGTGACTACTATTTAATCAATAATAGGCTTATATATAAGTTTTTATTTAAGTAAAACAAGTTGGAAAAAAAAAATGACGAGTTAAAATATTATTTTATATTTAGAAAAAAAAAGAAAAAAGCTTAAAAAATGTATAACGTGAATAAATTTAACATAAATTAATTAAATATGTGATATTGAACGTACAATCAAACATGGCAGTAGTAGCTACTACAAATCCACATGAATGTTATCACAAATTTATGCGGCTTTATTTACGCTTTTAGTAATAATAACTTACTAAAAATATGTGGCAAAAGTGATACAATAACGTCATTCTAATTTTTAACCAGTGGTCAAAATGAGGTAATATCAGTTATCACTTTCAAACTTCATAGGATTTGACTATAAATTTAACGAAATTTTATACAGCATTGTAGCAGGGGACCAAATATACTTGCACCCTTTTTTTAAGTACGGAGTACTAATTTTTGTTATTATTTAAACAACATAAAGTCAAAATAATGATAATGATAATCAAAGAAAAAAATTATTAATCACATCTTCTAACAAAATGTATTTAATGATTTAATTATTTCTTTAAAAAACTAATAACACTTTTATGTCTTTATCAGAGTTCATGATGCAAATAGTTAATATGGAAAAGTAGCCGTTTAAATCAAAAGTCAAATACCTTTTAATTACATTTTAATTAGTTTTAAAGTTATAATATATATATAGAGGAATGATCCATAGGAAAGTTTCAAATTCTGGAGAAAGAGGGAAGCAAATCTTAGCCTTTGATTTCATCATTTATAACATTTATTCTAAATGAATGTTAACTCATATTTTGTTATTATTCATTCATGAATGTTACTTAACATCATTTCTTAATGAGTTTTTATTGATAACATTCACCCATAAATTATATAATCGGTGTATAATAACATATATGAGTTAATATTTATCATAAATTAATGTTTTAAGAATATTAAGTTGAAATTTTGACAAACATTCATCATAAATGAATGATAAATGTCGATTTTGAGAGTTTTTTTTGTTTATTAAATGATGTATATAATCGATTAATTTATATTTCAAGTTTTAATTTGATGAATCTTGCTTGAAAATCATGTTTTGATAAAAATTGGTAATTGCTTCCCTCCTTCCCTTTTTTTTGCTTCCCTCTTGATCTCCACCCTATATATGTATATATATATATATATACATATATATAAGATAAGAATTATTATATATGGGTCCAGATCACTCACTGACACTAACAACGAATCCCGTGTTGACACGTATCACGCACCAAAAAGTAAAAGAGCGCTCATGTTATTTTAATTATTACAATGTTGATAATGTTTACTTTACCTGTGTGATTTCCAAATAAAATAAATAGATCCATTATCGCCATCACTTACATAATGGTGATAACGGCGATGATGAGTTGTATTTTTGACGAATATATTATTAGTCTTTTACCATGGGATTTTAATTTAATCAATCGTGAACGCTTTCTCACATTGAATTCAATTTGTATCAATGATGAATGACATTGTATTATAATTATATCGGTCGTGAGTACCTTATTGCATTGGTTTCTCATTTTATGAACCGTGAGTGAGAAAAGTAACACTTAATAGAGTTAGTATGTTCTCTTTATAACAAGTTAATATTTTTTCAATTATCTAAATAAATCAAACTTCACCCTAAATGGATTGCCAAATCTACTCGATGACCATTTCTGACAACCAAATCAAAGTCTTGAGATGATGCGAAACTCCCGACGTTTGAATCTAAGCTCCAATCCACCGACTAGAAACAACAGATGATCCATTTCATCTGCTGGCATATACTGAGTTTGCAATATCAAGTGTACCAAACTTGAGTCTCGGTTATCGCATTCAAGATCAAGCCATGATCCAAAACATGAGTTTCTAATAGTTGTAGTCTATTAGGGTACTTAGATAAGCTTTCGCGAATTTTGAAGGCGACTCCAACATTAGATCTAATAGTCACGTGTTCGCCGTAGTTTAACATCTAAATAACCTCAAAAATTCCACCAAACTTGTTAATTAAGATAATTGAAGATAACATATTTATTAGATTCTAAATTTCATTTTTTGCAATATTAACAAGACAAAATATTCTAATATATACTAAAAGTCAACAAAAAGACTAGACCATACATGTACGTACAATTTCCATATCTCTTAATAAATTCATATAAATAAAAAATTCACTATATCCTACGTAAACTTATAAACCATATATGACAACAAAAAATTACAAAATTATACCCATCCAAAACATTTACATATCTAGTAATAAATTGTACAATTTTCACATCAAGCAATAAATTCAAAAGGTTAAAAATTCACCATTTCACATGTAACAACAAATTTAAGTAACAAAATGATACCCCATATAAAATTATCATATCAAACATTACTTGATTAAAAAATTAGAGGATATTACTAACTTTTAACAAAACTACTTACATAAACACTTTAAATTCACCTAAAAAAATCATGTAAACAAATCAACCTAATTTACAAACATGATATATATCATCTTACAATATAATGTTATAACTTACAAAACAAATAAATAAGTAAAGGTTTAAGCAAATAAAAATAAATGTAAATCAAAGAAAGAAAACTTACATTGAGGTCAAAATTTAGATCCTCCATCGTTTACACCAGCTAAGTTTCTTCAACCTCCAAAATTTTAAGAACAAAAAAAAAAAAGAGAAAACCCTAATTAGTCAAAATAAAAAAGAGTAAACTTCCGGAAGAACCATTACCTTAAACTTTTAGGTTAAAAGTTAAAAAGGTACGAAATGGCGCGCATGGATTGACGTGGGGTGCGCCACGTGTCGGAAAAGGAGTGGAAGTGTTAGTCGGTTAACGTTGGGCCGTTGCTTTTTTTTTTTTAAATTCTGCAAAGGCCCTCGTAGATAAAGTGAAAGTCGAGCGCCACGTGGTTCGTTGATGGTGTCGGTCAGCGATCTAGGCCCATGATCAATAATAATTTTTATTTTATTATATTTTAACTATAAAACTAATTAAAAAGTATCCAACTTATGTTTTAAACGACTACTTTTCCATATTAATCGCGTTAGCCATGAGTTTTGGTAAATGCTCGAAAGTGTGAATTAGTTTATTAAATGCGAAAGGATTAATTTGTTAAATACATTTTGTTAAAGGATATGATTAGTGATTTTCCGTAATCATATTACTAGACATTAAAATAAATAAACTCAAATAAACAAATGAATTAGTAGTAAATACCAAAATATGACCTTTTTCTTTTTTCCGTGTAATGATTAAAGCCAACAATACACCCTGTTAAAATTGTCTCTCCAAACCCTTTGTAAATTCTCATAAATAATAATACAAACTTAAAAAAAAAAAAAAAAAAAAAATAGCACAATAATGAAAACAAAAAAAGTTAAAAATTAAAATTTTCCAAAATTTGGACCAAATCAAACCTTGTGTAATTTTACACAACAAATTTAACAACACAATTGCCGATATACAAAAACCCTTACGAACGATGACTATTCGTATCATGAGGGTCATCTCCACCGCCACCATGATGCGATTGAGATCCACTCGCCTGTTGTTCAGACCCTCCTTGTCCGAATATCGGGCGATAAGAACTCAACCCAGCAAGCATACTCAATTGTCCTTCACTAAAACCACCACCACCACCACCTCCCGTGCTTCCGCCAAGCCCAGCAGACAATTGCTGACCTGGCAGAAGCGCAACGGGCGTTGGAAAATTCATAAAATGTAAACCTGTAGAAACAGTGCCTCTATACAAAGCTGTATTATTGACAGCTGGAAATGTCCAAATTGGGTCGTGATGTTGATTTGAATTAGAAACCATCCAAAAATTAGCAGCTGGCATTGTTTGATGATTGGTTGTTGTAGCAATTGAACCTGAAGTTGATTGTAGCAAATAATTCCCCATTTGTTGTTGCTGTTGTTGTTGTTGTGAATGTATCTCTGAGTCCCTACGTTTCCTTACCATGTTCTCTTCCGTTTCTGATAACTCCACCAAATTATCTCTATTTTCTTGTTTCGTTTGTAATAGTTGATGAAGATTTGTAGCCGACCCAAAATTCAAAAGATTTGATGAATTATTATCCGACCCGGGAAAAAGATTCCGGTTTTGTGGGAGAGTAAAATTCGGGCTAAAGTAGCCGGATCGGAGCTGGGAAGGAACCGACATAGTGGACCCGGAGCTTCGAAGTGAGATATTAAGTGAAGTAAAATTAGCCGGAATTGTACCCGTACCTGTGGCGGCTATGACGGCTGGTTCCGCTTGTTGAAGCAACCACTCGATGGTTTCGCCGTCAGTTTTGTGTCCCAGCTCACGTGTGAGCTGGAACACCCTGGCGGCACATAGCGCCGGCATACGGATACGGCGGCCACGGCCATCAACTTTTGTGTGCCGGTCTTTTGTTGAAGTTCTTTTAGGTGCTAGTTTCTTGGGTGGTTCAGCGGCTGCGGCAGCAGCAGCGGCTGAAGTCGTGGTGGTTAGCTGGTGGTTGTTCGTGGCGGCGATGACGGCTGAAGAAGAACAAGCTTCATCGTCTTTTTTTTCGAGTAGTTGGAAAGGGAAGTTGGGACGATGGTGGAAATGATCATCACTACCACCATCCATGATCACATGAGATTATGGTAAACTTATTATAGAGATATATAACTTTGTATCTACAGTTTTTTTTCTTTTTTTCTTTTTCTCTCTCTAGATTTATATATGTACTGGGTTGAATCTAAGTGGGGGATTGAGATGTGGGACTGGATTTCTTTCTCTTTCAAGACTATATAAACAGTCTCATTTTTATTTCCATAATAACTGAATTTTTTTTGAAAATTGTTTTGATGTTTGTAGCTTCAAAGATGGATACACAGAGAGAGAGAGGGAGGTGGGGGATAATGAAGGTGGGCAAGCTTTAAGCAACAAAGATAATGAGTGTTAGCTTTAAAAAGAAAAAAACAAATAAAAAGAAATGAAAATAAGAAATTCAAGAAAATAAAAAAGTTAAATTATTGTTGAAAGACAATTCAAATTGAATTTTATTCTAGACTTATTAATTCTAATAATAATTAGATCAAACATGAAATGAGTTAATTAATATACATAAATGTAACATTAGTTAGTGATTAATTTAATTTTTCTTTATTCAAAAAATAAAAATAAAAATAAAAATAAGAGGGATAGTGAAAAATTAAAGAATAAATTACATGAATAAAAATATAGTTAACACGTACAAACAATTAAGGAAGAGTTAATGGCTATTACTAAGTGGTCGAGCTTAGGTTATTGATTAGTACTTATGTTTCTATTTCAATAAGTTATTAATTAATTAATTAATTAGTGACACAACACACATATTACCTATAGAGTTGAGCATGTTCGAATCACTTAATTGGGTAATAAATAAACCATTATTATTTTCATTTGGGTTGTAACTGAAATCGTTTAAACGGATTAAACGATATATTGAGAGAATTCGGTCATATGTGCGAAACAAATACTTTATTTGCTTCAATGAGTTATTGTATTTGACTTATAATTGGTCTAATTGAGTAGTATTTTTTTATGTCAGTATATACTATATATGAGTCCGTGCATGCATAATTCTTTTCTTACAGTTCGATGTGGTAAAATGAGGAGGTTCAAAGTAGATTTTGGGACCAAAAATTGTTGTAAGTACTCCTATAATTAAATTATGGCTTTTTTATTTTTGTATGTGAACGCTATAGAATATTGGGACCGATGGATTGGAAATTTGGAATTTACGCATATTGGTCAACGCTGGTGGACCGAAATATATACTACTCTCTCGGACACGAAGATATTAGAAGAGCACAAATAGAATATATATATATATATATATATATCTTTATATTTATTTTTTATTATATATAAAAGTAGAGTTAAGAATAATTAATTTTATTTATGTAATATCGATCAAGTGTTGTCAAATTAAGTACACATAATATAATGTAATTCTCTAATATAATGTGATTTTCATATGTTCGAGATATTATTCAAGTGATTATTTATTTATAAAATGTGATTATTATGAATACAAAAGTTAACAAAAAATAACTGTAAAAAAGTCAAAAAAAAATTATTTTAAAAATTATTTGAATAAGGAGCTAGGAAGAAATTTTGTAAGATAACATGTTTCGAATATTTAAAAGTGATTATCATTTCATACGTTCCTACGATATTTAAATTTCTTATTTCAACCTATATATATATAGTATGGATCAAATAAGAATACTTAAAAAATAAGAACGGTAAGAACGCTTCAAATTTGCACTTATACTCGACAAAATCATTGGGTTCACATTTGTATATATCAGATATGCAAAGAAAAATGAATGAACATTTCTAAAAATGTATACAATTTGAGAAAAACGATTGATGCACGATTCTATATTTTTCATCTAAAATCGTGCATTGATCGTTTTTTCAATATTTATGCATTTATAAGGATGCACATCTATTTTTCTCCACATATTTGAGATGTATGAATGTGAATCTATTGATTTTTGAGATACATTTACAGATATTAAACGTTCTTATCCGTCCTTATTTGAAGGTGCTATTACTGGAACCCTACCCTATATATATATAAATAAAGACTTTGTTGGCATCATTTTTTTAACTAAAATCGGTTACTAAAAATAATTTTTCTATTTTTTTTATCACGTTCTTCTACATGTTAATTTAAATTATTATATATATATATATATATGATGAAAATTTAACCGATATTTGACGCATATATCTTTTGCAAAAGGTATCTAATTGGAACGGGTGGTGAAATTGTGAAATGTATTTTACATTACCCTAATAGAAGTTATATAGAGTACTGTTTCGAAGTATCCGCAAATGACCTCAAACTTCGCATTAGGTATACGTTTAGTACTTACTAGGCTACTTGTGTGTAATAATTAAATGCAAAATTCTCAGGTAAAATTGGAGGTACGCACAGACTTGTTTTGTTACCAACTCTAGCGTTCTCATATTACGGGAACTATACGTTAAGTACACGTCAGATAATACCGTTCATACTAGTTATGTACATTAAGTACATACTAGTTAGTGTACCTACAAAATATGTTTATATACGTCATTAGCTCATTTAATTTTAGACGAACATATTCTCTTTTACATGTTTGTTCGTTTAATAAATAAATAGACGTATACAAATAAAATCTCATGTTAAACAGTTTACGAATTGTTCGTTAAATATTTGATTTGTTTATACTTTGTATGCTTATATATTTCATCCCAACTAAAGTGTTTACTTTATATATTTATGCATTTAAGTTATGTCTAATTATTACGTCATTATTTGATAAGATATCACACTTATAAATAATCTTTTTAATTCAACTAAGTTCAATCAATTTTCATATTTGATTTATTTTACTGTCTAATACTTCCTCCGTTTCAAATTAAATGTTCATTTTCAGTTTGCACATAATTTAAGAAATTGCTTTGTCTGATAGTAAAGATGACTCTTTTACCTTTGTTTTTTATACAGACTTTATGTATCAGTTTTAAGAAAAGATAAAATGGTAAAATTAATTTACTACTTTTGAAAATGAACATTTATTTTGAAACAAACTAAAAAAAAATGAACATTTATTTTGATACGGAAAGTTTATTACTTTTCATACATATATTTTCTAAATTAAAATATGGAGGGTGAAATTTGAAACGAAAGAGTCATTGGGCCATTGGTTCAGAGTCCACGTGGGTGCTCTTCTATATGAAGACAGTGGTGGGCCTGGACGGGTCCCACGCCTACAAGTCAAGAGATATAGACAGGCAAGATGATCATCAAACCTATGGGACCCCATTTCTCATTCAGGTAATCATTTCTTTTCATTCTTTTTCCTTTCCTGATAAAACTTACTTGTATTATTATAGTAATTATTTGTTTTTTAACCGATTTCAGTGATTTGAGCGTACGATATTTCCTGAAATTCTTTTTTATATGTAAAAAGTTAAATAACGTTGATTTTTAGTAAATAAAGTAAGATCGATGTTTACAGTTGACTCAATAAATAACTTTTTTAAGATTTATGTTGCATGCTTACGGTCATATCAAAGAATAAATAAAAATATCTAGATATAATTTATAACAATAACAATAATTATATGAAATTATGCATATTAACTTTGGATAAAAATGTGGCAAGTTCCAATTGACCCGAGTACAACCCGAATTTCAGATGTTCAAGTGAACAGTGGGTCCCACGCATACTTAATTACTTATTTTTTTTAAATTATTATTCATTTAGAAATATCTTAAAAACTATATACGAAATACGGAGTAAGTTAGTTAGTTGATCAAAATATAGAATACCTTCTATTAGTTACACTTAATATACAATTTTAATAATTTAATTGTAATGTATATTAAAAATTTTATAATGTGTATCACATATTTTTTTTAATTTTTTATCTTATATTAAAAGGTATAAAATTATAATAATTTTAACTTTTTTTTATAAAATAATTAATTAATATTAAATAATAAATAAAATAATTCATTTTTATCATTATTACTAAAAAAAATCAATCCTATTTACACCTTTTCATATGTATATATAGGAAGAGGATCTAAAAAGAAAAAAAATTATATGGGAGAAAGTAGAAAAATGTGTAGTTTAGTAAATTGGAAGGGTAGTTTCTATAAAACATGGACGGTTTTTAGACAATTTTTATGTTTTTAAAATTGGAATGTACATTTTTGCCCTTCAAATGTGAAAAATAATCTACACCATTGATGTTAAGATCTAATGGACACAAAGCTTTCTTCCCTTTCTCCACCCTATTTTCTTTCTCCCTAGAACCTACTCTGTATATATATATATATAATATCGCAGTTTCACTTTTTTTTGTTTGTAAAATTGATTCACTTTTGTATTGGTGATGGCGAATGGAGTGCGAATCTTATCAGAAATTGGTGTCCGTTGGCGCATAACATGCTTACGTGGTGATTTTCTATTGATTATTGCGGATAATATAAACTACATGTCAGAAGTGGATGGTCCTTTTCGTACTACGCATTGGCAAAAATATCCAGTTATTATTATTTAAGTTTAAAAATTATTTTAAAAGTATATATCCAATATATTCTAGACCCAAATTATTGAAATCAATCTCGTTGTAAGCTGTAACCGGTACAATAAATACGTCATATCATTCAAGTATATATATATTATTAAACAAATACGTAAAACTAATAATATAGCTCGTGTCATATTTATAGGCATACATATTACAATTAGTTTTCAAACTCATGGATATATACATACAACACATTTAAGTCATTAAAAAAAATATGCATTAAAAGTTTACGGTTTTTACATAAAACTCGTCAAGTGTTGTGCATTAAATTTTTTAAGTTAATTGTGACACCTGAATTTTTTATTTATTTATAAAATTTCTTATTAAAACTTCTTTGATTTCCATTATAGTATACATACATTTCAAACGACAGCAAAAGCGAATAACGACTCAATAGACTTAAATGAAAACTAAACAAATCAACTTTTGATTGGACAAAATATTGCGTCGGGATCCTCCAAGATCGCGTTGCGATTTATATAATTGTGTAGCAAAATTGGCAAAATTCTTCTGACCAGAAATAAATAGAGATTACGTCGCAATTCTCAGCTGGACAAGCACATAACAACTTCTTCTACAACAATTTTTACTCAAAATTTACAACATTTCTTAAACACAACAACATCGAACTATAACAACTTCATTTTCGCCAAAAGTAACTTGTACCAAACTAATACATCTTTTCACCACATTTCTTGTTACAATTTCAACTCCAAAGACTCAAAGCAATTAGTGTAACAAGACTATTCTCATAAACAACATTTCATAACCACACTTTTAATCAAACCAAGATCATGACCATATGTACAAAACTATCCCAAATAGTTCATTACAACATCTAAACTATTTGACATCACCATTTACCAAAAATGACAATTTTTATAACCAACACATCAATTACTAATCCAAATACATACTTCCATCAACCATGACTTAATATACACAAAAATCAACATACATTTATACGACACTATTTGACCCATTTATATCAACATGTGGTAATTTCAACCTAAAGACACCAAAAAATAATTTAACCAAGTTTAGAAACAACCGAAGTACAATGTATATAAATTGCACACAACAAAAGGGTATTCTAACGTATAGAGCATGATGAAAGGAGATTAGTTTGTTACCAAAAGAGCAAAAATTTCACCATTAGCTTCCCACGGGTTTCTTTACCAAGTCCTCCCTTTTTCCACTTGATTCACCTACACATTTAACAACATAATATCAAGCGAAATTGCTTAGTAAGTAATGGACTCTAATATGCATACACAACATTAAAAGTCCTTAATTCTCTACCACGTCAATTTATAAGAATCAACCTCTAACCATCAATTAAATGGACTTTTGAATACACTTGTAATCCAAATGCAATTATCTTGTTTGGCCCATCCATTACGTACCTTGAACTTGATTATTGAAGTTAGGGATTAATGTCTGGGTGTGCACTCAACTTTGACTCAATGTCTATTGTGTGTACCCTACTTACGGGTGCTCTATTTAATGTACTCAACATTGAAAAAAGGTGTTTTCGTGTACTTTGTGACCTGCCCAGCAAGTAGACTGTTACCAGCTCATTTTTTTAAAAAATTTTGAGCTTACGTGGCATGCCAAGTCATAGTTTTGTATCCACGTGGACGTACACATAATAGACATTGAGTGTAAGTTTAATGCATTTCCAAAACCGAACCCAAAAATAAGATATATAATCAAGAACCAGAGTTCGTTTTCCGGGAGCCTACCGAGCATGTTGCAAAAGACTGAATGAATTGGGGAATCCCAGAGTTCGTTGAAGGTCAAAGTTCACTAATTCAACAGTTAAAAGTCAAAAACTTAGGTTAACAAAATGGAGATGATGTTCATATGTTTGGTTTCGTAGATGTGTTGACATAGCCATTGTTTGTCTACTTGCTTTCTTCTACAGAATCTAGCTGGTGTTTTACTTTACT
Organism: Logfia minima; assembly: GCA_963921325.1. Taxonomy (NCBI): domain Eukaryota; kingdom Viridiplantae; phylum Streptophyta; class Magnoliopsida; order Asterales; family Asteraceae; genus Logfia; species Logfia minima. The sequence continues at coordinate 5,654,782 of OY992771.1, read as the reverse complement.
TTTTTGTTTGATTGCTCCATTGGTGTTTACTTATGTTAACTTTTGGCATTTCCTTTTGGGTTAAATGGTAAGTTTTACTTCACTGTTGTTTGATTGCTCCATTGATAAGGGGTAAATTTTTCTGTGACATTTCATCAACAGGTTGTGTGCGCTGTGTGTATCACTGGAGAATATGAAATTCTCTACATCGATCAAAACTTACCATATAGGTCAACGAAATAACCACCCAGACTTAGGATTTTAGACCGATTTAGAATGCTGCTCAATGGCATACTTCCCATCGACCGATGACGACGATATTTCTCTACATCCATATAGGATTTTAGATGCTTTCAGCTAATCGATTGGTGACAAAGAAAGATGTAATAAAAAGTTTAGATGTTGATAAAGATGATCGACCAATTGAAATTGAGAGAGAGAGAGAGAGAGGTGATAGATCAATTTTGATATGAACTGGATATCAGTGAAACCATGGAGTTTAATTTTGGAAATTGAAATTAGCCCCTGAATTGGATTACAGTTAGGCGTGTGTTAGTCTTTTAATATGAGAAAATTAGAAATAAGCATAGCCTGATTAGTTCCCAATTGGCCAAAACAACAATCCTATTGACATGTTATTTGTTGGGGTTTGTGGAGGTACAATTTTGAGGAGATTTCAACTCTTTGGAACCACGCAAAATTGATCTATCAAAGATTTAAGGTTTATGTTTTTATTTGTAATTAATTCTATAGTTGGATTTAAATGTATGGAATTTTGGTGGTTGTAAATTTGGTGCTAGAAAAGGGGGTCGCCGGAAAAAAGAGCTGCCGAAAAAAGATGATGAAGAAGATGAGTTGGTAGATGACGTGGCTGCTGACTAGGCATCAAAAATGTTAACCGGATGCCACGTAGACTTTGCAGGTAAAGTGCATTTTTTGTGAGTTTTAACAGGTTACATACATTAAATAGAGCATCCGTAAGTAGGGTACACACAATAGACATTGAGTCAAAGTTGAGTACACACCCATACATTAATCCCTTGAAGTTATTACCAAGTTCTTCAACTCTTTTATCACCTCATCATATCAACACATGCACGTATATTATACACAACAGAATACAACTCTTTATCAATTATACTAACAATTATATATTTTCTTCTCTTTTCTAACCAACCACTAAGAGTTATAATTTATAACGCTGAAGTTTTAATATACACTAGGTGTTATACTTTCTATCACTTCTTTCATCTCTAACCATTTATATCAACATTTCTTTTAAAATTTTATATACTATTGGGTGTTTGGTTTTCATTTTCATGCTAAACATAAATCATCACTATTAAAATCTCATCATACATAGAAAATCACCATACACCCATGAATATGAATATTTATTTTTTTCACATAAAATTTTCAAAATACTCTTACTTTCTTACTCAATAACAATTACATATCATCTTTCCATTAATTTAGCCTCTTTACTCAAAACTTATTACGAAGGGCTTGTATGAATATGAACCCTGACATCAAATTGAGTAGTTAGAAGGATAATTTATACCTTAGAGATTGTTATTTAAGAATTACTTGTCTTGATATTATCCAAAACAAGCTTCAATATCACCAACTTCTTCTTCTTCCTTCCTTTCTTCTCAAACTGCCAAACCAGACACACTCTTTTCTAATTTTATCTAAATTGAATTGAAATGATAAGCCAAGGAATTAATCTCACTAAACCCCTCTTACTTATTTTATTAGGCACATTTAACCCCTCTTTTAGTACATATTAGCATATAACCCATACTTACATTGTTTTAAACATGACACAATTAATTCTTTTTATTCGCCTGAAATTTTAAACGAATTCAGATCTGGTGGCATTCTAAATCATGTATTAATTCTTAAGGAGGGGTATCTATAATGTTACTCAATAACGTCGATCAGTTGAATGGATTGTGCAATGTAACAAGATTGCAAGTTATGTGCATGACGGATCATTGTATTGAAGCTCGAATCATATTTGGAATTTTTTTTGAAAACAAAACATAACTGTATAGAATGAAGTTAATCCCGCTGGATAAAAGAATTCCTTTCAAGTTTCAGAGGTTTCAGTTTCCCGTATTTGTGTGTTTTGCAATGCCTATAAATAAAAGTCATGTTCAATCTTTGGCAAAAGTTGTGCTCTTCCTATGCAAGCAAATTTTCATTCACAGTCAACTATACGTAACATTATTTTGAGTGACGAGAAAAGCAGATTTGAAGGTGTTGATATTGGACGATGACGATAACATCACAAACACCACGAAAGATGTAGTCTACAAGGAGGTTTTACAACGAATCTAATATATTTGTTATGACTATGATTTAACTAATTGTTATTTTTAATTCTTATACAATTAGTCTTTTTTTTTTCTATGATATAACATTTTATACAGTATGTTTATTTAAAATCTAATTGTTACATTTACAAACACAAATGTGATAGCTCACATAGTCAAGAGTCTATCAACTAGTAACATTAATAAAATAGAATATAAACTAAGACAATATAGATATAGTTGTATTCAATTAGAATTCTTATACACCCAGAGACTATAGATTTAGATATTTTTTTAGAAGATAATTATATGACTTTCTGATTTAAATATTCTATTGGAGACGACTTTATAATTTATTAATTATTTATTATCAAAAGTTGTTAAAATTAAAAATTTTAATTAATTAAATCTAAAAGCAATAACGATATCAATTCGATTTTCATATCTATATATATAATTGAAAAAGGATACAATGAAGGAATCTTAGCCCTTCATTGTTTTTCACCATTTTCGATCCAACGATCTTAATTTCTTTCATCTTTATACACTTTTGGCCCCTTAAATATTTGATATATTTATTTAAATTAAAAAAATAGATCAAATATTTTATTTATTTATAAATCGACTACAATATTTTGTTCATTTTATTAAAATTAAATTCGTCCCGAGTTATAGCGGGTCTATAAACTATATAAAAAGATCAACCAAATAAAAATTAAATTCGACCCGCGATCGTGGGTCTATAAACTATATAAAAAAATCGGTTACAATATTTTATTCATTTTATTAAAATTAAATTCGTCCCGATTATAGCGGGTCTATAAATATATAAAAACATCGATTAAAGAAAAACTAAATTCGACCCGCGTTATCGCGAGTTTATAACCTAGTTATATTTAAAATAAAATACCATATAATATCTAGGTATTAAAGATCATAAAAAAAAATATACATACATTAAACCTTTAACGGGTGTATAGCAATGATCTACCTTGATTTATGTATATAAATGAAGATTTGAAAAAATAACTTAGCATTCGGGTGTGTATTGTTGTTTCTATATAAATAATGATAAAGATGAAAAAAAACATATACTTTAAAAAACCGAATATTAGATGTAGTCAAACTTTTAAAATACAAGGGTGATTTTTAGAATATAGTCATATATACCTTTAAGTGTGATGTGATTTGAACTTGTTTATTCATATAATTAAGTGTAGTGGAGACCTAGAAACAATCTTATCCTCATGTATATTAAAAATGTCTACACACTTATAGTTATATGAATACGTTCTAATAATTATATATAGTTAAAGTTAATTAGTCTTTTAGCTAGTGAACTTTGTAATTGGCGAGTGAATAGTTTAAATATTACTTTATTATTAGATATAGGAGTATAATATTATACGTTAGCCATAATGTGTATATATATGGGGGAATGATTCATAAGGAAGTTTCAAAATTTGAGACGGAGGAAAATAAATCTTAATACTTGATTTTTTATAAGAAAACGTTTTTAACATTCATTGGTGATGAATGTTAAATTTTAAAATTATTTGTGATTTTTATAATTCATTTATGATGAAATGAAGGGTTTAAATTTGTTTTCCTCCTTCCCTAATTTTTTTGCTTCCTTCTTGACACCCACCCTACATATATAAATGCCTATATTAAAGTATTATAATTTTTTAACTAATTTTGAAAATGTAGGGCTTTGTTTCTACTATTTTTTTCCCCTTTCGAACTAAACCACAACCTTTAGATATTTGGTTTAAATGTCTAAATAGTTAAAGCAATAGGACATTCTCTTGGCAATCATGCATGATGCTAAATAAATTTCGATATATTATAGGAAAATGACAATGACGATTTCTTTTCTGTTTTAATTCGAGATAATTGTTATGATTGAAACTGTTACACTTTATAGTTATAGGTTACTAATGCATAAAAGAGATGTTATATACAAAAACTTATTAAGTAATCAATCATTCACATCAAGTACACATAAAGTGAAACAAACGCTAATTGATGATACCATAGTTCATTAATTTTATCATTTAGAGAGCAGTGTGTTTCAAAACTAAAAAAGATTCATTTTGGCCATCATATTTTAATGTGACAAGTTAAAAGAAAAACTCTCAAGACCCAAATCTAAATATCGTTCAGGAAAATTGAATAAAAGTTTGAAAGCTGGATCAAAATAAAATTCTTATGCAATGTTTAGATTTGGTTAAGCCAAAAATCAACAATTATGTTAGATCTTTTATTAGTTTGAGTGAATTTTTGTACATTTGAGCGAACTGCTAAACATTTTTATAGATATTTCGCTTAAAGTTAGTTTGATCTTTTATTAGTTTGAGTGAATTTTTGTACATTTGAGCGAACTGCTAAACATTTTTATAGATATTTCGCTTAAAGTTAGTTTGATCTTTTATTAGTTTGAGTGAATTTTTGTACATTTGAGCGAACTGCTAAACATTTTTATAGATATTTCGCTTAAAGTTAGTTTGATGAAGCAAGATATTTAATCAAATTATTATATTGGTAGATTACGTTCATGTTTAAATATTGAAGGTAAAATATGACCCAATTCCTCTTTTCTTTGAAATATTTGCTTGTTCAGAAAAGAGAATAGTTTAGAAAGTTAAAGCTTAATTATTACCTTAAATAACTTGTAATTGATTTGGTACTGAATCTTTTGAAAGCCAGAAAGAGCTTATTGTCTTTTGGGCCAACGAACTTGGATTTGACAAGAATGGAAAATGACTTATTAGACCCAATATATAATCATGTACAGCATCACAACATTATCCACTTTATCAAATAACCACAAGGACTTAACCATCTAAAAAGGATCATTTAAGGTATTAATGCAAATAATTCAATAGCACTTTAATAATTAAGTTATTTAATAAAAATTGGATTTTTCTAATGGCAACCCTTATGATTAAGGGGTAACTTTTGACCACTTTTAATTAAATAAAAAATAGATATATAATTTGAAACCACCCACATCCTTTTCTCTCCTTTTTTTCCCTCTCATAAAAACTAAAGAATTCAAATTAACTCTCCAGTCTTCCCATTGATAAAAGTTAAAACAATTTTAAATAACTGACAATTTCGAGATTAGAAAACTTCGAATCAAGAAAAATTTGGTTGATTCTGCAAAGGTAGAATAACTTCCATATTTCGATATATCGGTCCATTCTTTTTATCGATTTATGTATGTTTAGCCGGGCCGGGTCTCGATTCAGAAAGATGAAGGGTGTAACTTTCATTGTTTTTATACAGTTGAGTTTCGTAGTAAGTGTCGAGTTTCAGTGTTTCCGTTATAGGTCAAAGTGTTGCTGGTGTGATAGTCCATATTAATTTGTTAATCGAATGTTTTTATATATTCATATTATGGACATGAAAATTCTTAACCTGATGTTTCTTAAATGCATACTACAAACATAGATATTTTTTAAGATATAACTTGCAAGACTTTTACATATTACTGTGTAAAGTGAATACAGTTCACATTATATGTTGAATTTGAACCTTCCTCCAACCGATAAAAACATTGAATTATCTTCTATTGGCCAAACACCAGTGACCTTTTATTGGCCAAACTTTTAGCACATTTCAGGGTTGTGTAAAAATCATTACTAATGTTTATTTGTTGTTTTTTTTCTCTATATAATTTCAGGTTTTAGTTTTGTTTAATTTCTTTTGAGGTCACACACCACAACAGATTCAGTAGCTAATGACGATTCTACCCCTCTCATCTTCCATTTTTTATTTAATGAAATTATGACTTCTAATTTTGGTTCTCAGTAAGCTTGATCAAATTCTGTTTCTAATAGCATTCTACAAAGATTATTAAGCTGTAGATTGTGAAAAGTAAGCACAATTGATCATTGGTTTTATAACTTAGATTGTCATTAAAAATGTTACTGCATGAACGTTAGATTCCAAGTTGCATTTGTAAGGAAGTATCTTTGAATTCGATTGTATCCATATGTAACTAGATATTAACAATGTACTGAAACCACTAGTTTTGTTTTATTTGTTTTCAGTTCATTCACCTGTTTCCTGTTGAAAATTGAAATGTACCAATTTCTGCCATGTAGCAACTGTGATAGTATATGTCTGTCTGATCGATCTAATGTAATTTCTGAAGAGAACGGACATATGTTTTTTGTACAGCATTTAATGTTATTTCTTTCATGGTGATCTGTATGTATGAAATTTTGGAACAATTGAGCATATTACTGCTGTGAGTTATTATGAATCTTATTTTGTACACAACCATATTTAGTATAAATGGAGTAATAAGTTAATGAATCTAGCTGATGTACGATTTGCATGATCCACCTGCAGAATATGCTGATAGTTGCATACAATTCTATAATCCCAATAATGCTGCAACTCTTTTTATGTATTTAACATGGGCCATGAAATGTATACATTTATATTCATAATAGATTAACAGACAGAGGACTTTAAAATTTTCAAACTACTGAATACATCCAGAATCAACACCGAAGTCTTCTTCACTAATTATGTATCAATTCTAGTTTGGTGAAAGATTACCCAAGATAACTTAATTTACATACAAGATTCGTTAGTCCTGTCTTATAGATCCTCCATTCTGGTTAGCATTTACCATCACCAACAGTCTTTATCGTTTGATGGATAGAATTTATCGAGCTTTAGAAAGCCCCCAACTCTCATCTCAGGTATACAGTATCTTCTCACAGCAACTGCTGTGGTGGGCATGAGCGGTGGCACTTATCGGCGTCCCACAGCAGGGTCGACGTCCTCAGGCTTGGCGTAGGAGAATCGGTGTGGGAAGGCCGAGGTGAATGTGCGTTGAATGTTTTTTCTTTTTTAGTTTTTAATAACATCTTTAACCCCTCAACTTTTACTATAAATAGTGGCTGGTTTCAGTCATACACCACGACAGATTCAGTTGCTAATGATGGTTCTACTCCTCTCATTCTATTTTTGTTCCATATTCCTTCTGATTTACTAACACCAACAACATTATTCATCCTTTGGCCGATAGAATTTTTCGAGCTTCAACAAGTCCTGACTCTTCGTCTCTGGCATACAGTATCTTCTTAACTAACCATCTACATACATATATAGATCTATTCAAAACGAGAGTAATACCTATTAGCGTTGTCAAAGAATTCACGCCTGTGATCAAGTACAATATATAATCTTGTACAGAGTAGTTTTTCTTTGCAGAAAAAGTAGAAAGTAACTTTATCATTACACTCATCATGACCAAAATGTCTACTTCTTTAAGATATGAAAAGGGGAATAGTATATATAAATATGTAGAAAGTAAGTAAAATTCCGATTAAAAGAAATGAACAATACAGAACGCAACTACAAATCTTATATCGTGACATGCAAAGCAATCTTTGAAAATGAAAGCTTATTATGGATGAATAATTATCTCAGGAAGAATGTTACCGGCGTATGTTGCAATTGAGAAACTTGAAAAAGTATCTCAATTTTCTGGTATTTATCAAAGTAGTAATCCCTTTCTTTCTCCAAATATTTTCGTTAATAACGTAGAATAGCATGCAAACTTATAATATATTAATGGACTCGAAGAACTTAAAATTCAATTGACATTACTTCGTTGGACAATGTCCAAATCTCGTCCGAAGAACTGGGCCCAATTTCTGATTGTGCTCGTTCAATGTTGTCTTATTAGTTTTTAGAAATTTATTATTTATAAATATAAATTTAGGGTGGAAATGAAGAGGGAAGCAAAACAATTAGAGAACGAGGGAAATAAATTTCAACTCTTGATTTTATCATAAATGAATTTTAAAAATCACAAATAATTTCAAAATTTAACATTCATTTATGTTAACAACATTTATTTATAAAAAAAATCAAGGGCTAGTATTTGCTTACCTCCTTCCCCAAAATTTGGAGCTTCCCTATAGATCATTTCCCTATAATGTATGCTTTTGCAACAACATATCTCTATGACATTTAACACATACGGTGCCTAAGCTAAAGATCATGTTTTATTTATGTATTTATGAATTTCAAAGTTAATTTCTCATTAGTGAATTATTACTTTTTTACTTTAATAAAAGGAATATTTGATGGTGGCCCATTTATTTTGAGTTTTTCGTCAGTGTTATATTTTGATTTCAAATACATGACACTCTCATCTTTTAATATTGTTGGTGGCCCATCCATTTTGATTACTAAACTTGACGAGAACATAGAAACTGAAAATATGATATGATGTTTAAAAAGCCGAAATTTTGTAACCTTCACACTTAAATTACCCACTGTGATCTTTAACAGATTCAATCTGCCTTAAGGCAAGCCACAACAACAATGTAACCACGGACCTGGAAGATTTGCAGGACACTCACAACTTTTATTATTGGTGGTTGTACATAAATGAAATTATTGGTGGTGACACCATCCATGTTGAAAGTTGGAACACGTACTACTAGTGTATGTAAAATCCATTTTGATTGGGTGTGGGCACACTTTCAAATTAAGAATTTGAGATTTGTTGCTAATAGTGTCGTGGATGATATAAGGCCCCTATGATTTTACATGTAACTTTACTTCAGCGAATCAAAATATTCTATGAATCTCAAAGTGATAATTTTTCTTATTTGTTATGTAGCTTATGAAGATAAATTTTATCGATTGATTGTGCTTGTTCAATAATACCTTATTGGTTTTTGAATAGAAATTTATTTAGGGATGAACATTAGTACAGAATTCCTAATACCGTACCGGTACCGGTACAGAACCGTATCCGTACCATACTACTTCAAACGATCTGGTACTCGGTACTCACTTTCGGACCAAATAGAGAACTGGTACTTCCGGTACGGTACCGGTATTTTTCCACTTTTCCCGCTTTGGTACCATATCCGAAATATATATGTTAGCATTTGTTATTTGTCATTTGGTTCTTTCTATATTTTTATAAGATTTATGTGGGAAAACATTAGTGACTAAAACATTATTGATCATATTATGAGTATATGAACACAAAATGATATTTTTCGGCAACTAAACAAAATTAGAGTTGATTATCACGTATGAATACAATTAGAATTTTATAGAAGTTTAGCTAGTGTTTTTTGACACAAAAATTCACGTGACTTTGTATAGCTAAGACCGAAGTATTGCTTACTAACATATAGCTAAGACCAAATGACTTTGTGTCATTACAAAATCACGTAACATGGTACAAAACAACATTTTTGTATATATACATTTTTCTTAGTCAACATCCTTCTATGTTAAAAGATTAATTTTTTCTTTATTTGAGATACATTGATATTTATTGCCTTTATTTTTTATCGAATATAGGATACGTACAAAGAGTTCATTCATATACACATTAATTATTCTTTTTAATTATATTTTCGGTACCAAACCGGGTATGGTACCACTTTTACCGTACCGGTACCGGAACCGTACCCGTACTATCCTACTTCAATTAGTACGGTATTCGGTACTCACGTTAGGGCCAAAAAGAAAAGCGGTACCAACCAGTTCGGTACTGATTCCGTACCACACTCATCCCTATTATTATTTATAAATATAAACTTATGTATGATTTTTCAACATCATATCTTGATGACACTTAACAAATAAGGAGTAGGTGCATAAGCTAAAGATCATGTCTTATTGAAGTATTTATCAATTCCAAGGTTAATTTTTTTATTAGTGAATGATTAATTTTTTACTCTCATAAATGGAATATTTGTTGGTGGCCCATTTTTGTTTTGGGCTTGTCTTCAATACTATATTTTGTTATCAAATACGCGACACTCCCATCTATTATTATTATTGGTGGCCCATCCATTTTGATTACTAAATCTAACTACAACCTAGAAACTCAAGATATGATATAATGTTAATAAAGTCGAAATTTTGTAACCTTTACACTTAAATTACCCGTTGTGATTCTCAACAGATTCAGTATGCCTCAAGGAAAGCCACAAGAAGAATGTAACCATGTGACCTATAAGCTTTGCAGGACACTCACATATTTTAAATCATGTCTTATTTAAGTATTTATGAATTCCAAAGTTAATATTTTATTAGTGAATTATTATTTTTTACTTTTATACATGGAATATTTGGTGGTGGTCCATTCATTTTAGACTTTTCGTCAATTCTATATTTTGATTTCAAATACACGACACTCCATCTTTTTATTATTGTAGGTGGCCCATCCATTTTAATTACTAAACCTAACTACAATATAGAAACTGAAAATATGATGTTCCCTGAATTTCCAGGTAAAGTATCGGTCCTCCTCAAACTTCAATCGAGGGTTTGGTGTTGTCGACGAGAGTAATGCATTCGGCCATTGCTGATTGTTGGGCAGATGAGCGTTTTTCTCGTCGGATGGTGTGAATGATTGATTCGGGATCAGGAAATAGATTAATGGGTACAAATTCGGAGGATCGGGTCATTCACCGGAAAGGAAAGAATTTTTGGAGGTTTAAGAAGTGAAAGTTATCGTAAGGGTTCACAAGAGAGAAAGTTCGTCTGGACACCTCTGAATAGTACAGTTAGTCCCTAGTAGCGGTGCCAAAAACTTGATGCCACCCCGTACAGTTTGGAGGAAAGAATTTTGATTGGGTGTTTTATATTTGTAATGTTGGGTATCCTAAAAAACTGACTACGTACTAAGGTTAGCAAGTGGTAAGTATGACTTAGGTTTCGTTCTTAGAGACTAACTGAATTGAAAATGAGATGTTTAAGGCGAATGTGTCCTAACTAGTGAGGGGATTTATCAAAAGTAGGAGAGTTTTGAGTTTTAATTATACTATGGCAAAGCAAATAAAGAGTAATGTAAATGTAGATAATAAAGAAGTGGTGTTTGTTATGACTTCGTTAGTTGTATTATGGATAATGCATTTTAAGTTGTATTATGGGATAATGCATTTTAAGTTGTATTTAACATAAACGTTTATCAGGTTGCTTATTGATTTAGTTATATTGAAAGCCCATGTGTAGACGCTAAATTTCCTATTAATCGGTTAGCATGTCACCAGGAATTTGGTCGTAATGATTCTGATCGGAAAGGTGTTGCTTAACTTTCATCATTGCCCAGTTAGGGGAACAATGACCCTTCTTGGAATGTGAACATTCAAAGGTGTATAAATAAAGTAGCAAACCCTCTGTATTATATATGATCGTTCTTAACACCGCATAACAATCAATATAACGTTAAGGTCTGGTGTTTTAATTTGCTTTCCTAGCTTTGGTGAAATCTAAAGGTGATAGACAGGAAAATAGAATGCTTGTCGATTCTTGGTCTTTCGTTTTAGATTTATAATCTGAGTTTGTATTTGGGCACTTTACAAGCTATATTTATGATTTAAAACAATCTTTCTAAAATATACCAAGGAATCTCTAAGCTTTTGACTATGTAATCTATTGTCGGTATTTCCATAGATTCAAGCTCAGACCGTGTTTAGAAAATGTTCTATGGTTATTGACAATATAAATCAACTATTAATTAGTTGTTTCATTGCTTTAAGTACTTACATGATATTGTTCACATATGTTTCCAAAATAGTTACTATGTGCTATTGGTGTTTCCATAGTAATCTTATGATGTACTATTACGGTGAACAAATCATGTCGTAATCTAGACCATAGTTATTTTATAGCTTAAGTACTTCACGATACCTCTCATGGTATTTTCCGTAGTAGTTACGATGTAGTGTTTCCATAGTAATCTACGATGTACTTTTACGATGGTTACATCGTGTTGTAATTAAACCAAAACATAGATAATTAATTACTCTGTATTAAGGTTCGGGAAGTCTTAATATCAAAGTTGTAATCACCTTCATTGGTGGAAAAATGATATTTATAATAAGGTTTAAAATCATAAATAGAAAGCACAATTAAAACACTATGTTTCTGATTAAGTAGCGTAACATTATCCCATAATTGATTAACTAGCTACATCATAACAAACACGCAAAGTAACTACTAGCTAATCATGGTAAATCTTAGATCTAGCATAATAACAATAATATTAAACATTGTAATTAAAATAGATAAAGAAAGGAGATAACCGTAGATTATAACGAGTTCGTAATAAACTTGAAATTACAAGAGCTGGACTCCGATCGTACTTCAAGCGTATTACAATCCTTCAATTGCTACCCTCTAATTAATTACTAAGCTAATAATAATTAATTCTTAATCTAGAGAGATAAAGTAAAATTGGAAGTAATTGTGAGTAGATTAGGATGATTTGGTTGAAAGAGGAGTTGAATATATTTAGAAATGACCCTGGGCCGGATTTTTAACTTTTGAACTGGATTTGACCCCTTCGAAATCGACCTGTATTGCACGAACCTGATCAAGCATCAAGATTTACGCTTATACGGTTCGTTTGAACTGTATACGGTTCACTTGGGCCGTATACGGCTCACAATGGACCGTATATAGTTTAGCCGAGCCGTATACGGGTGAGCCTGGGCCAGATCCGGCTAGTTTGGCCTGGATGTGCGGCATCGTAAACTTGTGTGTGGAATCGTAATTCCTTTATCGCTTGTTTTCGCTCTAACTTCTTCGTTTGTTGTCCGTTTTTAGCGATTCTTGAACCGACACGATCATAATCTCATGATCGTTAACTTGAGGTTGATGGAGTATAATTTCCATAAAATTATCAAATGGATGATCAGATCGTGAGAAAAATGTCTCGTGTTGATTTTGTTCTATTTTACTCGTTTTTCGCCTGTTTTGTGAGTTTTGCAGCATCGTTTTTGTAATCACCTACTTAACACAATAAAACAAATAAATGTAACATTTGGGTTAAAATGTTAATTATTTAATTAATATAGATAAGATAACGTGAGTAAAAATATGACTTTTAAAGCGTTATCAAGTATCCCACACTTAGACATTTGCCCGTCCTCGAGCAAAAACTAACATTCTCACTTCGGGGAATCATATATATTAGAGGAAAAATGCAAAGAATTGAGAAATCTATTTTGGTTAGTAGGAATTAGTAAGGTGATCATAGGAATTAGTAAGGTGATCATCTTATAAACGAACACATGAGTTTCTTATATGCTTCGGATGATTAGGTGAACTCACAATGTAGTCACTCAATTCACTCAGTGTATCGGGTTACCTATCTTTTCTAAGAAAATGAAGTCATTCCAGAAGCCAGTCATGCATTATTAATCGTCATAGGCTTGATCTAGAATCAAATCTAGACCACGTAGATAAGGACGATGATAATTATCCCACGACATTTGAGAAGGGTTTAGCAGTTATGGTTAGGGGTGAAAGTAGGTGTTTTATTGGTGAAAACCTAGAGTTTTAATCCATGAAAACCTTATTTAGAGGATAGGATGATTCCACTAATTGCGACTTTGGCTATTTTTGGTCGAAACATGGGGGTAAAGTTTCTTTCTGACCACGGTTTGATCTTCTGTGCACGGTGAAAAACTTTGTTGTCAAATCGCTTTCTTTCCTTGGCCAGATTTTCTTTGCTCTATACACTTCGTTTTTTCGGGTTTTCTAATTCTGCTTTCGCGAGTTGCTGGAGGCAAGGTGGTAGAATTTTATGATATTTTTCTCGTATTTTTCTGAGAATTTCTTCTTCTTTTTTATTTATTTTTTTATTTTTTAAACTAAGAGATACTTTGGTTTCTTCTCATCTTTAGTCTTGGGATGTCTGCTAGTACTTATTGTGTGAAGTGGCATTTCACGAGTGGAAGCTAACACTTTGAAGGAAGGATTTGAGGTGGAAACTGGAGTGTAATTATGATACTAAATGATGTTTTTATGAATCGGGACTCTAGATTGGGTGTATGGAGTGGAAATGTTTTATATTTGGAAATGAGTAGGCTTAGGCTCAAAAAGGGTTTTCTCAAGAAGTCATCAACACTAATGGTGCGTGTTAGTCAAGGTTAGGCTTTTAGGGAAGTGGTTTTGTCTATGAGAATGTCGAGATCTTCTAATTTCACCTATATCACGTATGTTACTTATTGATGTGGTTCTGAAATGTATATCTAGAGCAAGTTCTAATTCAAAATGCATACATCGGCACACACAACAGAAAATAAGTTTTAGTAAATATATCTTAGTATTTATTATAAGTAATTTTCGTGAATATGATGTTAACTATTGTAAGGTTTTAATGCTAACTCATTTATTAATTTCATACATCTCACTGATGTGGATATGACAATGAAAGTTGAAAGCAATAACAAAATCTGAAAGTTGAAATGGAACTATTAAAGTGAAAACATTTGGCATCTACATTAAGTATAATGGATAAACTAAAACTACAGTGGTACATTTTACACACGTGTACATTAATCAAAGTTAGTACCAACACATCATTCTAAAATTTATTATACTTTTCAAGTTATAGAATTGTTATTGTTTTTAGAAAGACATCAAATGTTATAGAGTTATGAACAAATAAAAACTCAAATTTCTTAATATATTTATACTCGTTAATTTTAGAGATGAATGTGATGTTAATTATAATCTTAGTTTAACAAAAACAAATATTATAAGAAAATTTTATTGAATTTGATGTTAAATACCACAAGGTTTTAATGCTAACTTATTTGTGAATTTCATACATCTGATTGAGGTGGAATCGAGAATATAAGTTACAGTCAATTTTTTTGCTATGTATCCAACTTTACATTTTTCCTTTACAAACATTTATATTGTATGTAACTGGTGACTGGAAAACACTGCTTTCGATACATACAATAGACGTGGAGACAAAGTTCGATACATAAAATAGACATTTTTTCAACAGAAAAAAACCGGGTACCCCTTACATGCAATATACATATTTTTAAAGAATGATACAGGCAATAGAACTTTTAAAAGGTGGTTGCCTACAATAGTAAAAATTAAAGTTTGATACATAACGAGATAATTAACCCTAAAAGTTAATCGCAATAACAAAATGTAAAAGGTGAAATGGAACTATCAAAGTAGGAACATTGGAAATCTAACATTAAGTAGTTTTTATAGTGTAGCATAAAACATAAATATTGTGGGTCAACTACAACTAGAATGATACATTTACACACTTTTAAATTAATCAAAATTCTTATTGTTTTATAATTAATGACATATAAACAACAAATCAAAAAACACATGCACCTAGTAGGCCACTACAAGCTTGGTTATTAGTAGGTATAAAATTTCCTTACCATAGAACTCATAACATTTAACATTTTATGTTATCATTGATATTGTTATTACCATGAATTATTATGCTTAATTAATATTCTTTTCGTTTACATACCAAACGGGAATTAGCATATTAATATGTCGTATATAACCTTTTTATTATTAAAGAACATATTAGTAGATAATCTTTTGAAAAAAAAATCAAAATAGTAATATGCTCGATAAAAATGAGACAATGTTCATTTTTTATTAGTGAATGGTTAATTTGTTCACTTTCATAACTGGAATAGTTGGTGGTGGCCTATTCATTTTGGACTTTTCGTCAATGCTATATTTTGATTTCAAATACACGACCACTCCCATCTTTAATTATTGTTGGTGTCTTATCCATTTTGAGTACTAAACCCGACTACAACATAGAAACTGAAATTATGATATGATAAATAGTTAATAAAGTCGAAATTTTGTAACATTTACACTTAAATTACCCACTGTGTTTCTCAACAGATTCATTATGCCTCAGGCCAAGCAACAACAAGAATGTAACAATGTGACCTGGAACAATTGGAGGATATTCACATATTTTATTATAAGTGGTGGCCCATAAAAAAAATTATTAGTGGTGGCCCATAAACTATTAGTTACTAACAAAATGCAAAAGTTGAAATGGTACTATCAAAGTGAAAACATTTGACATCTACAATAAGTACTAGTTTATTGACCCCTAACAGCACGGGTTGACGATGACGAAAAATATAATTGTATGATTAATCGGGAAATTATATAAGAATAATAAATTTAGTAATAAGTTTTAGAAATGGTATTGTATGTCATTACGTTTTGTATACAATTCAGTGAGATAAAGCACGTAGTTGAAAGTAAACTAATAAAAGCAAGATACTTAGAACTAATAATGGAACACAAATCAAATTTAGGCGGATAAGACAATGAAATTAAAAAAAGCAATAACAAAAGAAATTATTTTATTATTGGTGGTGGGTCATAAAAGATATTAGTAGTGTTGTCACCATATATGTTCAATGCTAGGACACGTACTATGTTATATGAAATTATTGGTGGTGGCACCATCCCTATAAAGATTGTAGCTTGTTAACTACCGGTATATAATCATTTACGAAGGTAAAATATTATTTATATTTTTGGGATCATTTTCTTTTTTCTACTTCTATCATTTTGAAGGAGTAAAATATCTTATATATTATTAATTACTTACTAAATTTCTTCATCGTTAATTTTTTTTATGGGATGGTTGTAATCTCAAATCCCATTGCCAAAAGAACCCATCAACTATCAACGATACTAAAATATTATGCATATGTTTTGGGGATAAGTGTTTGGGAATGCTCCTAACTTGTACCCGATGTCTATTGTGTGTACTCAACTTATGTTTCCTATTTTTAATGCATCCAATTTTCTAAAAGTGTGTTTTAATGTATTTTGCTTATGTGTCATCTGTGTAAGGTGCCACGTGGAATCGGTAGAGGTTGACACATCATTAAAAGTAATACATAATACATTAAAACACACATTTAGAAAGTTGGATCCATTAAGAATATCAAACGTAAGTTGAGTACACACTATAGACATTGAGTACAAGTTGGATGCATTTTCAGACACTTATCCCTAGGTTTTAAAAAGTCTTAATTACAAATCTTATTGCCATCATCATGGAATTAAAATGATAGATATTTTCAAATAGAAACCTTATAATGTTGTTCCTTCCTCCAGACAAAAGCCACGTGTCATGGTTTTAAGGTTTTAATGCTAACTCATTTGTGAATTTCATACATCTGATTCAGGTGGATAGGACAATGAAAGTTAAAAGCAATAACAAAATACAAAATTTGAAATGGTACTATCAAAGTGAGAACATTTGGCATCTACAATAAGTACTCGTTTATTGACTCCTAACTGCACGGGTTGCCGAAAAATATAATTGTAAGATTAACCGGTAAATTATGTAAGTATATTATGTGGAAATAAGTTTTAGAAATGGTATTGTATGTCATTACGTTGTGTATACAATTCAGTGAGATAAAGCACATAGTAGAAAGTAATTAATAAAACCACGATACTTATGAATTAATAATGGAACACAAATCAAATTTAGGTGGATAGGATAATGAAATTTAAAAAGCAATAACAGAATAAATTATTTAATTATTGGTGGTGGGTCATAAACGATATTAGTAGTGTTGGCACCATATTTGTTCAATGGTAGGACACATACTATGTTATATGAAATTATTGGTGGTGACACAATCCCAATAAAGATTGTAGCTTGTTAATTACCAGTATATAATCATGTACACATGTAAAATATTTTTTATATTTGTGGGATCATTTTCTTTTTTCTATTTCTATCATTTTGAAGACGTAAAATATTTAATATATTATTAATTTCTTACTAAATTTCTTCATCGTTAAAATTTTTTAAGGGACGGTTGTAATCTCAAATCCTATTGCCGAAAGAACCATCAACTATCAATGATACTAAAATATTATGCATATCTTTTATAAAGTCTTAATTACAAATCTTAAAGCCATCATGATGGAATTAAAATGATAGAGCTTTTCAAATAGAAACGTTATGATGTTGTTCCTTCCTCCAGACCAAAGCCACGTGTCACGGTTTTATGGTTTGAATGTTAACTCATTTGTGAATTTCATACATCTGATTCAGGTGGATAGGACAATGAAAGTTAAAAGCACACACAAAATTCAAAAGTTGAAATGGTACTATCAAAGTGAGAACGTTTGAAATCTACAATAAGTACTAGTTTATTGACCCCTAACTGCACGGGTTGACGAAAAATATAATTGTAAGATTAACCGGTAAATTATGTAAGTATAATAAATGTAGAGATAAGTTTTAGAAATGGTATTGTATGTCATTACATTTTGTATACAATTAAGTGAGATAAAGCACATCGTAGAAAGTAAACTAATAAAACCACGATACTTATGAATTAACAAAGGAACACAAATCAAATTTAGGTTTATAGGACAATGAAATTAAAAAAGCAATAACAAAAGAAATTACTTTATTATTGGTGGTGGGTCATAGAGGATATTATTAGTGTTGGCACCATTTATGTTCAATGCTAGGACTCGTACTATGTTATATGAAATTATTGGTGGTGACACCATCCCTATGAAGATTGTAGCTTGTTAATTGCCGATAGATAATCATGTACGAAGGTAAAATATTATTTATATTTGTGCGAACATTTTCTTTTTTCTATTTCTATCATTTTGAAGGATTAAAATATTTAGTATATTATTAATTAGTTACTAAATTTCTTCATCGTTAAAATTTTTTAAGGGACGGTTGTAATCTCAAATCCCATTGCCAAAAGAACCTATCAACTATCAACGATCTTAAAATATTATGCATATGTTATATAAATTCTTAATTACAAATCTTAAAGCCATCATGATGGAATTAAAATGATAGAACTTTTCAAATAGAAACTTTATGATGTTGTTCCTTCCCCAAGACAAAAGCCACGTGTCACGGTTTTAAGGTTTTAATGCTAACTCATTTGTGAATTTCATACATCTGATTGGTGGATAGGACAATGAAAGTTAAAAGCAATAACAAAATGCAAAATTTTAAATGTGACTATCAAAGTGAGAACATTTGGCATCTACAATAAGTACTAGTTTATTGTCCCCTAAAAAATATAATTGTAAGATTAACAGGTAAATTATGTAAGTATAATAAATGTAGTAATAAGTTTTAGAAATGGTATTGTATGTCATTACGTTTTGTATACAATTCAGTGAGATAAAGCACATAGTTGAAAGTAAACTAATAAAAGTACGATACTTATTAATTAATAATGGAACACAAATCAAATTTAAGGGGATAGGAAAATGAAATTTAAAAAGCAATAACAAAAGAAATTATTTTATTATTGTTGGTGAGTCATAAAAGATATTATTAGTGTTGGCACCATTTATGTTCAATGGTAGGACACGCACTATGTTATATGAAATTATTGGTTGTGGCATCACCCCTATAAAGATTGTAGCTTGTTAATTGCCGGTATATAATCATGTACGGAGGTAAAATATTATTTATATTTGTGGGAGCATTTTTTTTTTTTACTTTTTCTATCATTTTGAAGGAGTAAAAATATTTAATATATTATTAATTACTTACTAAATTTCTTCATCGTTAAAATTTTTTAAGGGACGGTTGTAATCTCAAATCCGATTGCCAAAAGAACCGATCAACTATCAACGATCTTAAAATATTATGCATATGTTTTATAAAGTCTTAATTACAAATCTTAAAGCCATCATGATGGAATTAAAATGATAGAGCTTTTCAAATAGAAACGTTATGATGTTGTTCCTTCCTCCAGACCAAAGCCACGTGTCACGGTTTTATGGTTTGAATGTTAACTCATTTGTGAATTTCATACATCTGATTGAGGTGGATATGACAACGAAATTTAAAAAGCAATAACGAAAAAAATTATTTTATTATTGGTGGTGGGTCATAAAAGAAATTATTAGTGTAGACACCATTTATGTTCAAAGCTAGGATACTTATACATTTTGAGTGCATTCCGGTTAATTTTCATCCAGTTTTCATTTTAGTCAACTTATGAAGGGGTGTTCGGAGAATGAATAGATAAAGCAACCAAAGATGTTTTTTTTTCGAAAACAGGGTAGACTTCTTGTGAATTGGGAGTAAAACTATCACAAGTTACGTAAGAAGTAACAGTAAATAGGCATATCATTGCATAGCATTCACAGCTCAAATCAGCCGGTGCCTGTTTTAGTTTTACCCAACACATCCTTCCCTCAAAAGTTAAAATTTATTAGAATAAGCATCTCATTGTATATCATTCACAGCACAAATCAGCCAATGCCCATTTTAGTTTTACCCAAACACATCCTTCCCTCAAAAGTATAAATTTATCAGAATAACCATATCATTGTATATCATTCATAGCTCAAATTAGTTACCCTAATTTTGGTAATAATTTAATACGAAGTCGTATTTGTTCCTATACTTTTAAAGCTTTATACACTTATCACATTTTCTTAAATAATTGATGAAACCACAAACGAAAAGTCTTTTTTTGACTCCAGTCTAAAGCAACAGTAAGCCTCTTTTCGAACACTTTCTTGTATAAACACGCTATTCATAATCATATGAAATATCAAATGAGCATATAACAAATCGATGATACAATTCAAATATATGAGCTACAACAAACACTACATACATAACATATTCAAATTTCTTCAAACAAAAATCATTAGGTTACTAAATCGAAAAGAAAACTCTAAGATTACCGAATCAAACCATTAACAAAATAAATTGAACAAAATCATACCCGAAACAACCAAAAATCAGAACCCGCCATCTTAAAATTAGAGTGCAAACCCTGCACAGTTTTGTGAGACAGCCATGCTATAGTTAAGTCATGGTACTTCAAAAAATGAAAAATCTGTCAGAAATAATAAAGACTACGATATACACATATTTGTTACTAAATAAATACTGAGCAAAAAATTTAAGCTAAACTTATTTCGAATTTAATAAACTTACTTGAATTAAAGAACATACACATAAAAGAAATGATTCATATGTCTGCTAATAATGTTGGTGTTGACTTATTTGAAGCAACTGCTCCCAATTGAAGACCTAAAATGATACGTTCATGAAGGACCAAGAACAAGTCAACAACTTTGCCACTATCTCCCATGATCACCACTCTTGCATTATGTCCATATGTCCATGTTTCATATTATTGTTTGCATCCGTGTTTCCATTTTCTTAAACTTAAGGAATTGATAGTGGATAATTACTATCTCAAACATGTTTCCACTATGTAGGTGATCTAGTGTTATTTTGTTAGTATAAATATTGTAGTTTGCTTGAAGAAATGATCAGAAGAAGAAAATTGCAGCAAGTCTTGTGTCTTATTTATTAAGTTCCATTACTTTAGTTTTAATGGGAGATTAACCATCTCGAATTGGTCTCTGTCATAAAACCTTCAAAATTGAACATCTTGTAGATCCATAATTATAGAGATTAACAAAGACGATCAAACAAATATTTCAAAGTGTGTGTTTTCAGCAATAAGTCTAGCGAATAAACCATTCACATGAAGCATTTTAAGGTTTTCATCTTCTTTTTCATTTAAGCATTTAATCAAACCCATGGTGGTCATAATAATCCATACAACTGAAAGTCTCAAACTCACTCGACGTCCAATATAAGTAATGACCTTGATCTATAATTGTAATTGTGTTAAATAAAGTAAAGAACCTTAAATGAAGAAAACTTACTAAACCATTATACACGTTATCTTCATCCACTTGAAGCAGCTTCATCCGGTCAAAACAAACACAATATTATAACAAAAGTTAAAAAGAAAAATTAAAATCAAACACTATTACCTAATTATGTGATGTATAAGCAGTAACAACGAAAAACAAATTCAAATTGAAAGCAAAATTCGTAAAGAATCGATCATAACTAATACAATAATTCAACCTTAAGAAAATTTTCCATTAGAATCGTAATAATCGCAGTCGGCCCCATCTGACTGCTTAACTTCATCGTAACAGGATGGAGGGTGAAAGAAGACGAATGAATCGATTTATATGGGTATGAAAGAAAATAACTGAGATAAGAGATGAGGATTGAGAGATTTAAAATTTAAAATCTTTGAACAGAGAAACCCAATGCGTCTCTTCTTCCAAAGAAAAAGGCATGCAAATTACCTTAAGGTGAAAGAAAGAAGATTAATTTGAAGTGAAATGAGCTGGTGATGTATTGAATGGGCAACCATTCAAATTCCAAGCCAACCACTCATTTCCAAGCCAACCATTCCAAGATCATGATGCTTCATAATTATTCACGAAAATAGGGAAAGAAATTATTAATCAAGAAATGGAATCATTCTCATTTTTGTATACAAACCATAATGTTGGATATGGTGACGTCAACAAATAATCGAGAGCATGACATTTAAGTAAGGGAAACTATCTTAAAAGAAGACACGCCAACTCTATATCAACATTATTTTCTTTTAGTAACTGGTATAGGTATACATAATGGGTCAACTAAAACTACACTGCTACATTCTACACATATGTACATAAATCAAAGTTGGTACCAACACTTCATTATGAAATCTATTATTAAATAGTTTTCAAGTTATAGAATTATTATTGTTTTTAGAAAGACATCAAATGTTATAGAATCATGAACAAATAAAAACTCAAATCTGTTAATACGTTTATGCTCATATATTTTAGAGATGAATGTGATGTTAATTATAATCTTAGTTTGACAAAATCAAATATTATAAGTAACTTTTTTTGAATTTGATGTTAAATACAATAAGGTTTTAATGTTAACTTATTTGTGAATTTTATACATTTGATTGAGGTGGAATTGACAATATAAGTTAGGGTCAATTGTTTTGCTATATATCTAACTTTACATTTTTTACTTTTGTATGTAATCACGTTCTAAAAGTCCTATTGTATGTATTATCCTTTACAAACATGTATATTGTATGTAACGGGTGACCGGAAAACTCTGCTTTCGATACATACAATAGACGTGGAGACAAGTTCGATACATAAAATAGACATTTTTTCAACAGGAAAAAACCGGGTAACTAATCATCCGGTCACCCCTTACATGCAATATACGTGTTTGTAAAGGATAATACATACAATAGGACTTTTAGAATGTGATTGCATATAATAGTAAAAAAATGTAAAGTTAGATATATAGCAAAACAATTGACCCTAACTTATATTGTCAATGTATGAAATTCACAAGTAAAGTTAGATACATAACGACATAATTAACCCTAAAAGTTAATTGCAATAACAAAATGTAAAAGGTGAAATGGAACTATCAAAGTAGGAACATTTGAAATCTAACATTAAGTAGTTTTTATAATGTAGCATAAAGACATAACTATTGTGGGTCAACTACAACTACAATGGTACATTTACACACTTTATAATAATCAAAGTTCTTATGTTTTATAATTAATGAGATATAAACAATGGATCAAAAAACACATGCACCCACAAGGCCACTACAAGCTTGGTTATTAGTAGGTATAAAATTTCCTTACCATAAAACTCATAACATTTTACATTTTATGTTATTATTGGTATTGTTCTTACAACGAATTATTATGTTTAATTAATTGTTCTTTTCGTTTACATACCAAATGGGATAGCAAATTAGTCTGTCATATATTACTTTTTTATTATCAAATAGCATATAAGTAGATAATCTTAAATAAAAATCAAAATAGTAATATGCTCGATAAAAGTGAGACAAAGTTCATTTTTTATTAGTGAATGGTTAATTTGTTTACTTTCATAAATGGAATAATTGGTGGTGGTCCATTCATTGTGGACTTTTCGTCAATGTTATACTTTGATTTCAAATACATGACACTCCCATATTTAATTATTGTTGGTGTCCCATCCATTCTGAGTACTAAACCCGACTACAACATAGAAAAAAGAAATATATGATATGATGCATGGTTAATAATGTCAAAATTTTACCCAGTGTAATTCTCAACAGATGCAAGCAACAACAAGAATGTAACCATGTGATCCAGAACAATTGCAGGACACTCACATATTTTATTGTTGATGGTAGCCTATAAAAGAAATTATTAGTGGTGGCACCATTTATGTTGAATGTTGGGACACGTACTATGGTATATGAAATTATTGGTAGTGACATCGTCCCCGTAAAGATTGTAGCTTGTTAATTAATGCTATATAATCATATACGAATGTAAAATATTATTTATATTTGTGGGAGCAATTTCTTTTTTTCTATTTCTTTTTTCTATTATTTATGTATGTACGAGGGTTATTTACTTACTAATTTTTTTTTTGATAGTTTAATTTTTTTAAGGGATGGTTGTAATCTCAAATCCCATTGTCAAAAGAACCCATCAACTATCAACTTTACTAAAATATTATGCGTATGTTTTATAAAGTTTTAATTACAAATCTTAAAGCCAACATGATGGAAATAAAATGACAGATCTTTTCAAGTAAAAACGTTACGGTGTTGTTCCTTTCCTCAGACAAAAACCATGTGTCATGGTTTTCGATGCAAATAAAGGTCAGTCACATTTATATTTTATATATTTAACCTTCAAGATTTTTAAATATACATAATTAATCTCTGTGTTAAAAGCTGATAACATATTTGAATTCGTACAATTTGATGCACAAAATATTTTCACTAATCAAATAAATAATAAACAATTAAGTCAATTTATATGAATTGCGACCGATTACTCAAACCTTATCGGTTTCTTTTAAGAAAACTGTAGAAAACTATCACGGATTCATACGTTTACCGGTAGTACTTGATTAAACTCAAATTGTAGCATCCATACGTTTACCGGTAGTACTTGATTAAACTCAAATTAATGACAGCTATGAAGTTGACTTTTAAATGTCATAATTATGGGTAAGATATATTGATATATGAACTAAGTGTGGCAAGGGAACTTACAAAATATGGGTATCCATCAGATTTGCTAAACTTTCAGGAGCATTCTTAACAAAGAGCTTTATTTAGTAAAGAGCAAAAACTCCACATTCATCGTTATCTCTCTGCAGCAGAACCTGAAAAATTGTTTGTGTAAGCACGTATAACTTGGGCAAGCACTTGATTGATCAAATTAGACCTGACAGCGGGTCGATCAAAGGGTGGCAATCCATGAGACGACAAGAAACACAGCATGAACACAAAAGGAAAATAAATGGGTTAGGATTGGGTCTAACAGGGTTGATGGGTCAAACATATTGACCCCGCCAAGGCATTTAAAATTAGAAGTCCGAAAATTAGTTCCAAATTGAACCCATCGACCCGTTTATGACCTGTATACAACACTTTGACACAACCAACCCGCTAAATAGGTGAGTAATGGATCGACCTGAAGGATCATGGATGGATGTGTATATTAACACATCTAAATAGGTGATCTATTTGATCGATTGATCATATTTTTTGACAGATTGGATATTACAACATGGACCGGATTATGTCTAGATCAAGACCAACCATTGACATAACTAGATCACAACAAGTTAAATAGCTAGAAATGCTAGTCACCTTAGGAACTAAAAATGGCATTTTACGCAACAATCTTGGATCCTCTGTCCTGTCCTCTCTGAATTTTTCTAGATGCTTAAAACAAATCTGCCACATGAAAATTTAGATGTAAAACTTGATTAAAATGAGTACTACAAATTTAAAACACAAGAAGGCCTATTAGTATATATTGACATTACTTTTTTATTATGGGTTCAAGTTTGTTGGAGTGCCCAGTGTTTGCCATTGAATCCAACAACAAAATGTATGGAGTCTTAATAGTTGATCTTAAACTTCCACCAAGGTGACAGAATATAAGATCCCCCAATGACCCTTAAAAAAAAAGATATTATCAGGTTAAGACATGCCAACACAGATATACATATGCTAAGGGGGTAAATTTGTGTTTCGTATTGCAACTTGATATTTTAATATTTTTTTTACAACTACTAATCTATCAAATTATTTAACAACACATACTCATTTTCAAAACGCAAATCCAAACACCACATAATTTCTTGAAAATACTTCCTTCTTTTTGATCCAGCTCAACACTTTCCCTTCGTTTGAATCATTGAAGTACAAAAAATACCATAAGGGATCAAGCCATAATGGATCAAGGTATGTGAATGAACTTTTTTTATTTTCTGAAAAGTTGAGCCATAGGTTCCTACATAACTTAAATGATGTCTTGATGTCACAACACAAGAGTAAAAATACAGAGTGTTTTTTTTTTTTTTTTTAATTTAATGAAATAAGATGTTTAGGGTTACTAAGCTCTTCAACCGATGTTTTTCTACTTCTTTTACTAGAACTTGGAGGTGGATGCATCACATAATCTCTTCTGCAAGTTTGTAGAGATAAGTATATGCATCAAAGTATCAAACATCGCCTAATGAAAATGGGGACCAGGTAGCATATCAGCAAACTAAATCATTCATAATGTTTAAATTGATTATCAGTGTTGTTGAACATATGCAATGATGTCGTTTGTTTTTGTATTTCTACAGCAACATGAATCACTCACTGAACTATTATTTCGGTTTTCACTAAGTTCGGTTTCTATACACCAAAGTTCTTTAGCCAAATTGAAGGGAATAAATTAGGTGTTGCTAACATTACCAAAGTTAGTGCATCACAAACAACAGACCCCCTACATGAACCTTATACCTTGTTGCACAGTATCAACACATATTATTTCCCAAATTACAAAACATATTATTAAGACTAATAAAGAGTGGATTAATACTTAATCGTAACTACTAACCTATCACAAGATCCACCCAAGTTCCGCCATTTGTCCTGCAAGGTAATAATAAAATTAATACTTATTTTAACTTGAAAAGTAATAATGGTGATGAACAGATACATAAAACTACCTTAAGATCGGTGTTATTAAGATTAGCAAGTGAAGAAGCAAATTGAGGATCATTGGCTAACACCATGCTTTTGAATACCACTTTTCAAAGCTTCCACTTCTTTGTTCGTCCATATATTTTTTTGCTTTCCCATTCTACTATATTTTATTACTTTATATATGTCTGTATTTTCTTTTTTTCTACCGGATGGTAGTGACAATCGGCCTCTTTTAATGACCTTACCTAACACACTTTTAATATATTGCAGAATGAACGGTGAAATACCATTTACACACCGGTACTTGTAAAGAGTGAAAGAGGTTTTTTCTCACAAGGATCAAGAACGTCAGAAATAACCCTTTTAGAAAGAATGAAGATCCAACAATTGGCCCACTGGATATATGATCTAGATTATTTTGCACAACTCCTTTGTGTATTTGATAAAATAAAAAAAGCAGTTCATTTATTATGCAAAAGATTTACGAAAGCTTAATTTGAAAGTATATGCTTTTCAAGTGATTTTTTCCCCATGAATTGATTTTTTTATTTTCCTTGTATGTTTGGTGCAAATTTTTAATGTTAGTCTTTGATAGAATGTCAGTATACATGAATAAACTAATTAACCATTAAATTATAAATAAATAATAATAATAATAATAATAATAATAATAGAAACCAACAGAGCGTGTAAGTTATTAAAATAACAGTTTAACTTAAAAATAATCTAGTGTATTTGAATAGTGATTTATATATATAGGGTTTAGTATAATAGACTATATTGTTCTTACTCACATGATTAATTTAATACTATAAGCTTTGGTTTATGTTTGTGTTTATGAGGTTTACTTGGAGGAGGCAGTGGTTCATTTTAATGGTGTTCACAGGTTGGATCGGTCTGGATGGTAGTTAATTGATTTGTGTTTTGTGGGTCGGGTACTTCATTTTACTTTCCATAACCGATTCATACTATGCGGGTACCCGAAACTTAGCGATTACTCATGGTTCGAGTTGTGAATGATCGGTTTATAAAGATTACGGTTGAGTGGTGTCGAATAAAACGATGACTAACTTATATCCGTAACATAACATAATATATATGATTTGTAAGGGTCAAATCATACTAAATTTGTATCATTACAACAATTAAACTAAAAACATAAAGACGTAACAATTGTACTATAAGAGCTATTGACGTCTCAAAATACATCACGATCATGTGAATATGATGATAATCATGTGACTCGGTTATAGTTTGAAGCAAAGAATGTATGTTCGTACATAATTTATTTATTTATTATACATCGGTTTGGTTCGAGTACCCACGGATATTTAAAATTAAAAATCGTAATACTATATCGGGTTTTTCGGGTTTCGAATTAAACGGTTTTTGAGTTTTCTGGATTACGATTTTTTCGTATTCGGATCAAGCGGGTCGGCTTGAGTTTATGGTTTTTCCGTTTCTTTGAAGTCCCCTAGTAAATTGGGTTTACGAGTTGTTTGAAACATCACATACTATTAAAACATCTTTCCCCGAACTTAACTTAGCAAAAATAAATGAAAAGAGAAAACATAGAAAAGACAAAATCCCCAACATTACTGGATCCTAAAACCAGATTAACTTCCAGCACCTTAACATTCCATGACAGCACAATTATAAACAAAACTAGACGAATGCTTTCTAGCAAGCAAGTTCCAT
The DNA here is from genome assembly GCA_963921325.1 of Logfia minima. Taxonomy (NCBI): domain Eukaryota; kingdom Viridiplantae; phylum Streptophyta; class Magnoliopsida; order Asterales; family Asteraceae; genus Logfia; species Logfia minima. The sequence goes on along the minus strand of OY992771.1, from coordinate 5,626,087 downwards.
TGAGGCGTGTTTCCGTTGGGCTCCCAAGCATTCAACTCTATCCACCCTCCATAAGAACTTCTGGGACCTCCTATAACTATAAGCTGATCACGACAAGCTCGAAATGCAAATCCCCATCCATTCATTGAACTTGCTCTTTCGGGTAGCCTGCCCACTCTTACCCTAATATTCCTAACCTTATCGTATTTACTCACTTCGTGCTCTTCTCAATAAGCTGCATACAATTCGTTCTTCACAACTGCTAGTAAAGGTGGTGCCTTTGTGGTTGCAGGTGTAGGGGGTCCATTCTCAACAACTGCACCCGCTAACACCGGGAACATATTCATAATTTCAGTCAACTTTTTAGCTTTCTTATCATACACTTCCCCGGACGTTAACTCGTTGTTATTATCTTCACGTATCCCGCTGATAACATAAAACTTCTCATCTATAAATATCCCTGAACACATTTTTCTAGATTTATTCATGTTGGGGAGCTTCTCCCATGTCCCGGTTACTGAATTATATAGTTAAGCCGACTTTAGAATGTTTCCGGATGGACCGCACCGACCGGCTACAATGGCTTTCACACCAAGGCTCGCTGACCCGAACAAACTTCGAGGAGTAACGGTCCTTGCACCAGGTCCCTAAGAGTTAGTTAAGATGCTATATTTATACACTGCATGTTTGTCAATTTCTTTACCAAACACTAGAAGCTCGGCACCTACAGCTAATGATTCTTTGTCCGAGCACATGAAGCATTTGTTGCCTTCCATCGTAGGCAACCACATCCACCTACTGCGGATTGGGCTACTGTGGATCGGGTCGAACGCCTCCCATTAAAAGAGGTTACCGGAGAAGTAAACCCAATATTCGACAATGCCCTCTGATTGATCCTGTTGTTTAACTGAGGCGTCCGACCGATTTGGGTAAATAATGAGCTAGTATCTGATTGATCCTGTTGTTTTTGGCTATCTGATTGGCTAGACTCAGAAAGTGAAATGACCGAATTATTATTCTCCGACAGTTTCAATAACTTGATTATATACAATTTATATACATATACACGGGTGTGCAAATGATGATACGAACATCAGCTGCAAAATTGCTTGGGGGCAAACTTCAATTCCATTTTTCCTGTGTCTATCTCTAACCGTTTCTAGAACTGAGGCCCCCTAGCTCAGCCGTTACTTCCCACAGTTCTTATTTCCGCTTTTCTATATGTAAGAATTCGTTTTTTAAAAAATAGTATTTTGATTTTCTATAAATTTGATGTGAGATTGAGGATTGAGGATTGAGAATGAGGTATTTATACTGAAGTTAAAGGTTGGTTAGATTACAAATAGGAGACGTGGCTTTACCGGTTAGTTATGTTGAATTTAGTGAATTTTAAAGTTGCTTTGTAAGAGAGTCGAGCTTTTGACAAGCTATTCGAACTCGAACATTTGATTTGTGTTCGAATTTGATAATTATTTGAATGGCAATGACAATTGCCATTTTTTAATTCCCTTATCTAATACATTTGTAATAGATTGAAGAATGAATGGTCTACTTTTTAATTCCCTTACCTAACACATTTATAATAGATTGCAGAATGAATGGTTTATGATTTATACACCGGTACTAGTACTTCTCTTGTAAAAGAGACTTTTTCTCACAAGGATAAAAAATTGTGCAATAGCCCTTTGAAGATCCTGACACCTAAATAAAATTCACTTCCTGCAAAGTACAAACAGATATATGTGCATTAAATTAGCCAAATATGAATATAATCTTTCAATAATATATGGTCATATACTCATATATAAAGTTGTGTCACACCTATCCACAAATGCTTTAAATCATAGCCGGTATAATCTTTTCGCAAAGTACCAAGCATATCAATTATGTAAATTGAGATACTTATGGACACATATGGACACATATGTTAAATTATGTAAATTGAGATACTTAAATGTAAATAACTGAGAAAACACTTATCAAGAACAGTTCCGTTAAGAGATCATAACGTAGTAGGCGCAATCTTAACCACCTCCAAATAACCATATTGGACTCAATCCATTGAAGCATTTGTTTCAAATAACCCTTAGTTGGCAATTAAACTATCTTTATTTTCTGTTTTTATAAATCAAAATCACAAAGGAAGAATGTTTCCGTTTTCCTTTGTCTAAGTTTTGCCATACTATTCTAAGAGCATCCCTAATGACTAAAAGCTATTAAAAGCTCTTTTGCTTGCCTAATCAAATTTTTATTTAAAAGCTTTTAACAAAAGCTTTTTCTCCAATGATAAAAAGCTTTGAAAAGCTTTTCTTTTCAAAAATCATACACACACACTTTCAAAATAGCTTTTCATGTATATGACTTGGGATTTCTCAAGCTTTTGCACAAATAAGCTTTTCTTCCAATGAAGAAAAGCTTTTCTAGAGATTTTTGCATTAAAAAACTTTAGAATAAGCCTTCATTGGAGATGCTCTAAGAAACAAACTTACAGATTTTATTCCTGAAACCTTAAACATGAAAAAAATATACAATAATGATTCATATACATCTGTAAGGTCAAGATTTAGGTTGTTAAGATTGCAATTGCTAAACCAAGATTTCTTACTAACCTTTCTCCAAGGGTCTGACTTTGTGGAGAACCAATGTGATTAACCAAGTGGGATGATAAGGGAAAATAAGACTTAACCATGTCCGGTGGCATGTATTAATATCGATAATAACAGTCACAAAGATAACTTTCTTTTGTAATCCTTGCCATTTAAGAACCCAAGGGAATGTGTTGCATAAGAGGATGAACACTAATGATAATGTATGGCTTGTACTCCATCAAACCGGCCTCAACTTCCCTTCAATTTAAGATTTTGCCATATCAGAAAAGAAGTTATAAAATTGAAAAATTCCCACAAAATTAACAGCATAAAAGATCTTTCAATAAATGGGTGAAAACGGGTCGAGTGCAAACATCTGTGCACTTTTTGAGCTTTATAAATAAGTCACGTACTAAATATTACTACAGAAAGTTGTTATATTACAGTAACTGAACTTCGTTAACAAAGCAATTTAAGAGGTTTTATGCATTTAGAATTTTAAATACACTTCAGATGACTTTCAACCCGTTTGATCCATCTCCTTTCTAGTGAAAATTTCACTTTTGATCGATCAGAGAAAAAATGTAACCCGTTTGATCCATCTCCTTTCTAGTGAAAATTTCACTTTTGATCGATTAGAGAAAAAATATAACACGAGTCAACCCTTTTAATGGTATATGGGTTGAAACTGCCTCCTCTACTTAATGGGTACACAGTATGCTACACCAAACTAAATAAAATCATATAGAATGGTCATTTCACATTTTGTATATTGATTAAAACAACACAAAGACAACGAATCATCAAATGCAAAATCAAAGATTTTGTGCTGGTTCATCAATAGTAACAACACATGTGCTGTGTTAATAAGTTAAAAGAATTCATATTAAGATTACTATAACGTCATTATATATATATGTAAGTAGTGACAGGATGAGGCTAAATATATACTTGGCATAGAAGGCAGCAATGGCACCGAGGTAAGCACCATGTATCCACCTTGAAGAAGTTCCATGAAATGCTACACTCCAAAGCTGCACGTGTTTAACCATGAACTTGTACTGATTTTCCATGTCGTTTAATGGCCGACCAGTGTATTCCTTCCATACATCTTTAACGAATATCTACAAAAACCGAGCAAATACACAACTTTAAAAACATAAACTTTAGACAAACATATCAACTATCAGACATGTTACAAACACAGAAACTGTATACAAACTGATCAAGACTATTTACGAAAACACAAACATTAGACAAATTAATCAACACAAATCACAAAAACACAAACTTTAGACATCGAAATTGCCTGAATTTGTTGACTATAGCATAAATTTGGTACCGAAACACATTCAATCCGAATAATTAGAAAATTTTCTGTTTTTCTCGATTCCAAAAATGATCTCAAGATAGAAAGTTTCAAAAATGTAGGATTATTCCTGGATTCAAGCATATAATTAAATTGATATATTTCAAACAACATAGATATATACGTATGCAGGGGAGAGAAATTTATACCCTGTATTCATCACCAAAATTCCATCTTGAAACCATAAACTCCCACCTTTTCAAACACCGCCTTTAACGATTTATGCGACGCCACCATCATCGCCATCATCCAAATATACGGGTACCAAGGTATGATCTTTTCACTAAAATATATATACATGATACGAAATACAATTAAACTGTAATATTGACTTTAAAGAAAAAAAATACTGATGAAGACTTTAGGGTTTTAAGAAATAGGGTTAGGGTTTATAAAAAAAATTGAAACTTTAAAGTTGGTACCGTGAGTTAAAGCATGAATGATGCCGGAACGACGACCGCTATAATCTTTGAAGTACTGTTGGTGGACTTGATTACTGCATACCTGTCATTCTAAAATAATCGCGCATTATACTGTTATAAAAACATTAACCTGCAAATTGCAACCCTAATCGATATTCAACGACGAACATGTAAAACTGACCAGATTACTGCATACCATATGTCGATGTTCATGCACCATTCAATTGGATTTAGAATAGAATTTTTAAATTAAAACAGAGAAAAAAATAAGTCACAATTGGTTAAACTATATATTCAATATGATGAATACCTATTAATACGACGTGTAAAATAGAAAACAAATTATTTTAATTACTACTTATATTCAGTTAGCCAACAATATCGCATGATAATCTGAACTTCTCCTATGCTCTACTGTGAATTTCTCATGATACATTCATTTTATCAAAATCTCAAGTTCCATCGCAAAAGAACTTTCAAGCTCCAATAATGATTTGTTTCTTTTGTCAAATGAATCATCACAATTACTCATTTGTTACAACTTCAAGACCTGAAACATAAATATGGACACATATGTTAAATTCTGTAAATTGAAATACTTAAATGGACACATATCTATTTTTTTACTTTATCATTATACTATATTTCAGTACTGCATTTTTTCTACTGGATGGTAGTGACAGTTATCATTTTTTAATTCCCTTACCTAACACACTTGTAATAGATTGCAGAATGAATGGTTATTTTTTAATTCCCTTACCTAACACATTTGTAAGAGATTGTTTCTTTTGTTTCTTCAATAATGAATAATCTACTTTTTAATTTCCTTACCAATCAAGCTACCTCCAATAATGATTTGTTTCTTTTGTCAAATGACATATCACAATTACTCATTTGTTACGACTAATAACTATTTTTTTAACTTATATAAAATTAAAATAAGAAAGTTGCAAAACTTTACAGAACAATATAGTTTTGTATAACAATGGTTTTTTATATAATATATTTTTTTTCATCTAAAACAATTTATATTTATACACATGAACAATATAGTTAAAGAAAACAGTCAACCTAAATAGAAAATTTAGTTAAGTAGTTAACATATTACGTGCACATGAGTCTAATATCAAACATTTTGTATGTGTACTATATTAAAACGACTATCCTATATTAAAATATTTCGTATGGATCCCATCGCAACGCGAGGGTATGTAAACCGTTGCGAGGGTATGTAAACCTAGTTGGGTTGAAAAAGGTGACATTGTGTTTAATATAGTAGATCATCCAACATGATATTTGTAACAATTATAAAAGAAAATAATTAATATAATCTAAGGGAGTGCAAAGTATAATATATAAAATACACAGACGATCTATTTTATGAGTATTTAGTTCTCTAGCCTTTATAGGTTGATCAGCAAAGTTGGAATTTTCATAGTACTTGGTGCCCTAAAGCACCATAAGCCCTTTCCTCTGTATATCATATCATAACTGTTTCATATTCCCTCTATATATTATTGGCATAACATTGGACTTTAAGGTACATGGTACATGGTATAAATTATGCAATCTGTCATTGTCTTTCAGCAGCAGAATGTAAAACAAAATCTATGGTTTTCTTCTTCTTTTAATTGATAATATGTTCTCTTACACTGTGCCTACATAGTACTCTCGATTCCTATTTAAAAGATACCAAATGAAAAACGGCTTACTTGAGTTAGAACTAATCATCTTCATTTTCGTCTCCATTAATGTCCTTACCTCCAAATATTCATGAGTTTCAGATCAAAAGGCATGAGAGCACGTCACATCAAGTCAACTCATGGTCAACTCTCGAGAACAGCTCAGCAACACAAGTTGAGTTGGATATAGAAAGTATATAACCCTCTCTGTTTTGATGGTGGTCACAGACTCACAGCAGCATTAACACATGACACCTAAACGCCATGTATATCATATATGGCATTCAATGGTCCCGTTTTATTAATGGTAAAAACTAATAAGACTGCATAAAATGATTTCAATAATAAGGTATTAATTAGCTAGTATTTATATATGTGCAGTCAATGATCATCCATTGTAAATTACTACTCCATTAGTATAGTTCATTGGTTAATTACGATATATATGATATATTAACAACAATATCAGCTCAATCTATGAGGGTAAGGAAAATTCATGATCCAATAAGAATCCTGCAATAAGTTGTCACTATTCAAAGCTGCAAAACCAATAGATTACAACATTTGTGATGGAAGGAAAAGTTCGATTATGGTGGATGAAAAGATATATATACGTGTTAGATTTTTGTACGTCCCTTACAAAAATGGGATAAATTCTTAGCTTGGATTAATAGTACGTTTTCGCCATTACTTTAACCACCACCATCATCATAAACATAATCCCACTACTACTAGGATTCTTATTGGTTTATAATCTAAATTAAAACATCTTACCCAATACCCAAAAGGTCATGTATAAAAAAAATGCTACTAATTTACATCATATCGAATGTTCGATTATATAAAGGCACTGATCACACAATCTCTTTCCGGTCTTCTCTTTAACTATGTGCATTTCTTTCACGCGTTCTGTAAGGATATACTCTGAAAAAAAGGAGCTAGCGCGCACTTGTTATACTATAGAGTGTTTTCTCAACGTTATATAAGACTCTTGAATCACCGCCTTTCTAAATCCATAAAACCTAATGGAATGAAATAAAAGAGTTCACAAAATATAAGATCTTACGATTAACAATTCTATGGCAACTATAATCCACATATATGTATACATATTACCAACAAAAGTTTAATTAACATGAAAACAACCAGTTCTGTAATCCTGTAAATAAATTCAGTTGCTTGTTTGGTTAAAAAATGTAAACAGCTGCTTTCTTAATCAGATAATTAGTGGAGTTTTAAATGAAAAGACTAAAGAGTATTTAAAAAATTAAATAAAACTTGGTTATTTGTGAAAGTTTCAATTAAAAGTCTAAAATTGCAAACATAGACAAATATCGGTTTTAGGTTTTCAGGATGAAGTAACCTTGGTTATTAGTAGAAAAATAAAATCATGTTACTGTGTTTGGTAAATATATTGTCATCGTTGGTAAAAAAAGTAGAATATGTTATAAATTAATAGTAGTAACTTATAAATGTATAATTATTATTATTTTCAAAATTTTTATTTTGTATTTATTTCAATTTTTTCATATAGTTTATGTTATTATCATAATCATGAATAGTAATCGTGATAGAAAGACAACTCTTTATTATTTAAATTTAAGTTGTTAATATTTGTTTGAACACTTTAAAATATATAATATAATCAATGTTAAATTAAATTAAACATTATTTATAATATGATATAACCGCATTAAATACATAATATTATGAATATATTACATTAGTAAGATGTTGTATTAAAATATATATTATATGAATATACGACACATAAATAATAAAATTAATAGTTGCACTTATTAATTGGTATTTGAAAATAAATATTGATATTGTATTCATTATATTACATATTTTTAAAAAATAATCCTCTAAAATGCTAACAAGTTTTTTGGTACATTTTTATGCCAATGAACATAATCATGAAAAAAACTATGTTTCTATTAGTAGAAAAATAGAATCATGTTACTATGTTTGGTAAATATATTGTCATCGTTGGTAAAAAAAAATAGAATATGTCATAAATTAATAGTAGTAACTTATAAATGTATATTATTAATGGTACATATATATATAAGATATATCACCATTATACCAATTATCTATTTATAGAAAATAGAAATGGTAAGTTTGATGAAAACATGTAGTTACTATCTATATTTATCCATGTGTTTTAGTTGCAAAAGTAGAGAATATACACCGACCAGAGTCGACGCGTGTACATTAGCTACGCCACCTTAATTCACTTTCAATTTCAAAACAGAAAAATTGTTTGATCGAATATCGTTTTCTTGAATTTCGTTGGTTTCTTTTTCATCCCGATGGAATCCCTAATTATATCATAAATCTAACTGGGGATCAACAATTAATATGAAGAAGAAGAAACCAACTCATTTCTGATCATATTAATTTTGTCCACATTTTGCTTTTATATAATTTAATTAATTCTTAGTTGTTTCGTACATTTAACTCAAATTTCAAATGGGCAACTGCTTGGGACCAAGAAGTGATGTCAACCACTGTCACTGTACTCAGCCATATAATCCTGGTAATTACTAATACATACTATTCATAATTAAATACAATATTTACGTAATTCAATCGATTAATTAAATATCAATTTTAATATAATTAATTTGCTTGTTTATTTACTCCGTATTTTGTTATTTTTGCTGTATTTTCTCTGTTAATCGGTACTTCATGATACAATGTGTTCTTAAATTTGACGTTTGCGTTACGCTTATGATTTTGTGTTATTGATGTGATATGTGTACACGATGGTATGGGTTTAAACAATAATTTGATAAACTATATATTTAGTTTTTCTTTGATGATCTGACTGCCATTGTTGGTTAATTAAGTTTAATTTTCTTACAAAGTTAATTATTTGTTGGTAATGTTTTTTGAAACTTTATCAGTGTTTCGCGTTTTGCATCGTATAATGAAATAGTATTATGTTGTAATTAATTATTTGTGTAATCTCAAGCTGTACATTTGTGAGTATGTACTTCTGGTCAATGTGTGATCTAGTTAACTGAATCTACAATCTAATTGTTCTTAATCATACGTTAGAAAATCAATTTATTGTCTTCATCTCGATCCACAAATTTCTTGAAGTTGCAATACTGCATTCCATGTGAATAGCGGCTTCTCATTCACTAGCACGCACTATCAATGACTTTTTTAAGATTTTCCTATGAATAATATCATCCGATCATATAAGGTTTATGATGATTATATGCGTTCTTCTAGCAAGTAAGGCATGAGATCGTCAGTATGTGTTTCTTAGAACAAATTAATTTTAATATGTTACGCGATTAACAGTAGTTGATTATTTCAGGTACACCGAAGAACGGTTACAGAAGTAGTCCAAAGAAACTAATTGGTTATCCGTTACCACCTCCACCACCACAAATTTCTTCACACGCTCAAAAGCTGCCAAGACCGTCGAGGCATGAGAATGAGATGATATGCTCTCCGCACTTGAAATGGTTCACATTTCATGAGCTTATAAATGCAACTAGATGTTTTTGTCCAAGTTATCTTCTAGGAGAAGGTGGATTTGGCTATGTTTACAAGGGATGGCTCGACAAAAAAGACTTTACACCGGTTGAACCTGGATCTGGAATTGCTGTTGCAGTCAAGAAACTTGAGCCCAATGGTTTTCAAGGTCATAAGGAGTGGCTGGTGCGTCTTCGTTACTTTTGTAATTAGATTCTTCCTTTAATTAGGTATATACGCTTGTTGTATTAAGTTGGGTTATTGTTCTAACTTGCAGTCAGAAATAACTTATCTTGGTCAACTTGATCATCCAAACTTGGTAAATCTTATTGGTTTCTGCTCTGAAGGAGAAAATAGGTTGTTGGTGTACGAATTCATGTCTCAAGGCAGCTTGGAGAATCATCTTTTTAGACGTATGTTTAAGTTCTTTACATAGTTATGCATTTTGCTTTCATTTTGTACAATCGTATCTTCTTTGTTCATACAATTATGTACTGTCTAGGGGGTGTACAACCTCTTTCATGGGCGCTAAGGATTAAAGTGGCAGTTGAGGCTGCTCGAGGGCTGTCTTTCTTGCATGCTTCACAAACAAAAATCATATACCGTGATTTTAAATCGTCTAATATCCTGCTAGATATGGTATAATGTTTTCTAGCATGGTTCTTTCCGATCATACTAGTTATACGCGCACTCACTTTTGTATTTGTAAGTAGGACTATAATGCAAAGCTCTCAGACTTTGGTTTGGCGAAAGCTGGTCCAATGGGTGATCAGACTCATGTAACAACTGAAGTAATGGGCACCCAAGGCTATACTGCCCCTGAATATATGGCTACAGGTTTAATTTGTTAAATTCTTTTGCAGTTTATTTATTCTTTTCTATTAAAAACGAGCTAAGGGTTTGATAGGTCATCCAATACATTAAATGTATGATTTTGATAGTTAAGTATACACAATATACACGTTTTAAGTACGAGACATAAAATAGAGATTTGTTCAAAGTTAGATACCTTTCGACACACTAAACCCACTATTCTATGTGAAATAATGCCATGTACCTGTGTGAACAGGTAGACTTACAACAAAATGTGATGTATATAGCTTTGGTGTAGTGTTGTTGGAAATCATCACAGGGCGACGTGCCATTGATAATAAACGGATTGGGGATGAGAAAAAGCTATTGGAGTGGGTAAGGCCTCAACTTAAAGATCCGAAGAAACTATTCAGGATTATAGACACAAAGCTAGAAGGAAAATACTCACAAAAGGAGGCCCACTTAGTTGCAAACCTCGCCCTTAAGTGTTGTCATCCAGAGGCCAAGTACCGGCCCCACATGGCCGATGTACTATCCATTCTAGAAAAAGTCCCTTCTTCTAGATCAGACCGTCATCATGGGATGTCAAGTTCAAAGTCAAAAAGCAATGCAGCTAGTCCTTACAACAATGGCGACCACACTGGTTCACTGATGCAATGGACACCACAAAGTTCACCACTGATGCCTCATAGTTAGGGTTTCAATTAAGGTGCAGATCAGTAAGAGCATATATAAATGATGAATGTAGTTGAATGTGGGTTTGTGGATGCTGAGAATTAACTAACCAACGTAAATCCAATAATAAACTAGATATATAGATTAATACCATATATATAGATCATAAACCAGTTCTTATTTGGTAGTTTTCACCTTTAACTCTCCTATAGTTCTCCCCCAACTTTCAATGTGGCCAACTAGTTATGTCTGCACCAATTTTCTCTGGTAGCATGCATGCAGCCTCAGGCTTCAGCACCATGCCGCCATGGCACAATATTTTCTTTAAAAAGGCTAGTATTCTAACACTACTATCACACGAATATATACACATTTGTTCCATCTTCACAACTTGAACCTACAATTTCATGGTTTTAAGGTCACCTCGATATCATTAGACTAATAACTATTTGTTGTTAGGGCATGATATTAGGCAACAGACGCATGGTGCTAGTGCTCAGGGGCGGAGCTAAGATTAAATTATTGAGGGGGCAAAAAAAGCTTTTTTTTCTTTTCTTTTTCATTTTTGAGGGGGAAAAATAATTGAGTATCACTAATACTCTTAGTTTTTTTCGTTTTCACGTAATTTTAAATTCTTGAAGGGCATCTGCCCCCATTCTACATCCGCTTCTACTAGTGTTAGTGCTTTTGTGACGCTTACATGACACTTAAACTTGAACTTGTACATTATATGTTGAGTAACACTATTAATTAAGTTACTAAATCCAACCCGGCGATATTATATCTTATTAAATTACGCCTTTAATACAGTGTTGGTGGGCTTTGTATCTATGATATATATAAAACTTTTCAACTTTTGTCTTAAAATTAGATTCAACAATGAGAAAAATCTAAAGTGTGCTTAACTCATTTATAACATTTCCATTAATAAATAACTATTCCATATTAATGATCTATAACCATTACTAATTTACTATATACAAATTCAATTTCTCTTTAACAAATAGAAATCTAAATAAAATAATACTCCATATAAAGTACATACAATAAATTTCACCTCACTACTATCAAACTGTCATCTACCATCATCCCTTTCACTGCCGCATTACATGAGTATTATGTTGGTTTACGTTAATAGTATATGATATATATCATGTCGAGTTAAAAGTGTAACTTTAAAGTGGACACATTAGATCCATAATCCAAGTTCAAATGTTTAATGTAATTGTTCTTTCGGGAAGACGTATGGATAGGAATTACTCCCTTGAAATTTGACTATCCAAGATTACATGTTTTGTAGACAAATATTCAATGCAACTACAACAAGATAGAGAGTTCCAATGGGCCAGTTAGTGTTTGGTGTTGGCCTTGGAGGAGACCCTTACTGATGGGCCAGAAGCTAGAACAATTGAGATGAGGCTCAAGAAATGACATTTCATGTATTTGGAGAATGTAAGGTGGCTACAGACACATAGAAAAAGGTTTTTACTTGGTAGTCATTGAATGAACCTACCTTCTCAAACATTAATGATGTGATTACAACTTCGGATCACATCTCTCTTTCGGTTAGGCTCCGTTCAATCTTTAATGTGGTGGTTCAATTTACCATTTGGTTTTATGGCTCTATCCTAATGAGATCACATTTTTCATTCAAAAACCGAGACAAGATATGCTTTGTGACGATATCAAGCTTCTCTCATTTACTTGGATTTCTAGTCGAGGAAAGGAACACGATCTTAAAGGGTAGAATAGATTTGTAACTCCAAATTTTCCTTTTCTATGTAGTATATTTTTCGTCTAGCTATTTACTAGAAGACTTTTAAATATAAAATATCATTTGTTGTTAAAAGCAAATTGTACCTTTTCTAGCTCCATGGTACTTACTATACGCTTAATACAAAATGCCGTTAGGAAAAAAATTAAAAGACCTACGATGCAGCTCTTCCTGGTTCGTTCTACCCTTTGGATGATGCTTTGAAAACTTCAACATATATAGGATTATCTTCACAGTAACAACTAACAAGTTAAGAAGATTGAAGATAATTGCGAACGTTGTAAAGGAATTTCATTTTCCTGGATTAATGGTAGATGTATTAACGTACATTTGAATTTTCTAGTTCGATTAGATATCCAAATAAATGAAAAGTTTAACTTGATACTATATATTTGGTTACTTGATATAAACTGTGGCTCTAACCTCTTGATACTATATATATATACGTATATATATTATATTGGGTTATGTTAATATTAGACTTTTGTATATATGATCGATAAGAAACATTAAATGAACTGAAATCTTTCATATGTCTTTAAATTACCTGTCATTACTATTTGAGAAAACAAACAGAACTCCACTTTATTTTCTTTATATGTATAATGGATATTACTATTATTTATAGGTAGTACATCGGCCATTTAATGATAAGTTAAAATAAGATTCCTCTAACCATACATACATATATATCATTTCTTATTACTACAAAAGTAAATAAAACGATTTATAAATTTAGCATCATAGTCATTCAATCATATAAACCCTAAACTTTATGTATATCAAAGTAATTATATGTCTTTAAACAATGGAAAAGCCTAATATTGTCTGGTTGAAATATATGTAATAGAAAAATATTAAGCATATATACTATATACGGAGTAATGTATATGTCTTGTCTAGTAGTGTCGTTGGAATCTGTGATTATGCAACGGAATCTTTCATAAATTGCATACAATATTGTAATACGTGAAGTTCACCAACCATAGAGAAAAATAAAACTCGAAGAGGCAAGGGAAAAAAAGAAAGAAAAACTTGAAGAGACGCATTTCGAGGGTAAGAGTGTTAGTACTTTCTATATATTAAGCTTGGATATTCATTAAAATATAAAAATATGTTGATGTTACGTACATACATAGTTGTTTGGACACTTGCATTTTTTAGATTCAGACGAACTATATATATCATCGATAAGAAACACTAACTTCAATCATTTATAAATATCGATTGAATTTCAATAATTTATCCATATCCAAACTTATTAATGGCACTTCAAAGATATTTATATTTCATTTTCTTACTTATCATGTTTGACTCTTTGTTTTACACTTTTCTCAACTTGAACAAAATTGTACTCGACTGTGTCCCATTTAATATTTTACATTTTTTCTGAAGTTATCATATCATTTAATGTCTCAATTGTTTCCTGCAGTGATATATCTGTCACTGTTTGACTAACTGTTGGTCACATTGATACCAAATCAAAAAGTTCTAGGTTCAAATAAGAATCAAATAAAAAAATAAGAATTGCGAAAACTATTAAATTACACATTTTTTCACATGTAATTAACTTCATTCATATGTGAACATTTATGTGCATTTGATTGATAAAGAAAAATGAGCTAAAAACTCAAAAATTACGTATTAAAACACATTTTACCGATTTGTTCACATTATGTGTACTTGTGAACATGTATTTCTTATTTTGTAATTTGAGATATAATTTTAGAGTTTTTTTAGCTTTTTTTTCTTTATAAATCAAATGTACATTAATGTTCACATATGAATTAAGTCAATCACATGTGAAAAATGTGTAATTTAATAGTTCTTGCAATTTTCATTTTTTATTGGTTCTCATTTGAACTTACCCCAAACAGAAAAAACATATTCGTATAATTTATAGGCTTTTCCACTAGTTATTTTCGAATTTATGAATTAGTTTCAGATATATGGATTTCGCAATCACCGACATAAATGGAAAGAAAAGCAAATCGATATGATAGAGACACAGCACGACGAAAGTATAGTCGGCCTAGTTTGGTGTTTTTATATAACTTAAACCTTTTCATGTGTCATCTTTCTTGTATATATGTTAGATGTTATATCATAATTAGTAGAAAAGTTTATGATAGAAAATTGTATCTTTTTGTAAGGTCACTTTTTACGATTGATGATTTTTTTTTTTAATCTCTTTGGTGCTAATTCAGTGTTACGTCAGTATCTTTTCAGAAAGATTGAATGAATGCTAACATCTCCAAAGAACTAAAATTTTTTGGACCCAATATTTATCAATAATATCTTTACTATACACAAAACAAAAAATAAAAATCAAGAAAAAGAAGTTGGCCTCACAAATATCCCGTCCTGGAGCGTCTTGGCCAATAAACAAGTGGAAGAAGGAAGTCCAAAGACACCCCAAAAAAGCTTGGTGACATTGGTGTCTTCAAAAGACGGACGATTGGGAGCGGTCTTAGACGAATGAAAAGTTCAAAATAGAAATTTGTACGTCATAAGTTAACGGTATAAATCTAAGACTCGTACTAATAACATTTTATCAAAGTAAAAAGAAAATGATATATTTGTAAAAGAATAAAATAATATTACTAAGCAAGTATGTATAATATATTATTGATTAACTATTTAACACGACCAATGAAAACCTTAAATCCTTAATGGACCCTAAGCCAACAAGCTGAGTTGAGCTATCTAACCTAAGATCAGAAGAAGACAGTTGAAGCGGACATAAACAGAAAGAAAAACAAATCGATAATGTGACGATAGTATAGTCGGTCTAGTTTGGTGTTTTATATAGTTTAAACCTTTTCATATGTCATCTTTTTCAAGGAAATATCTTTTTTTTCCTTTTTCTTTTGGAGAGAATAATAGATAAATTGCAGCCGCGTATAGGGTTTCGTCAAAAATTGTAGTTCGGAAGAGAGGGATATAATTTAGATACAAAAGAATAGATAAAGAATGGCCGTTACGACTTGGCCGGAATCGGAGAACAATGGAGAAGGAGAAGTAAAAGAAGAGTGTTCTAATGTAGAATGAAAAGTTCAAGATAGGAATTTATACCCTAAAAGTTAATGGTAGAAATCTAACTATGTGAGCCTCGCACTAATAACATGTTATCAAAAAAAGAATTATATAATATTATTTAACATATAGGTATAACATATTATTGATCAATTATTTATAATGACAACATAATAGAAACCTTAAAATCCTAACTGACCATAAGCCACAAGCGAGCTTAAGCCATCTAACCTAAGCTACCATCTAATACTCTCTCACAGTGCAAGCAACAAAATTGTAAAATATCAAGGCTGAAGTAGAAAATAATAAACATTAAAACAACTTTCCAACATTTATTAATGATTAGTAATAATTTGTTTGGTATATACAACAGCTCCCTTTAACTATACATGCATATATACCATTTCTTATTACTAAGCTTTTCATGAATCAAAAAGAAAAAAAAAATGATTTATAAATTTGACATTATAGTCATTCACTCATATAAAACCCTAAACTTTATGTATATCCAAGTAATTATGTCTTTAAACAATGGAGAAGCCTAGTGTGGTCTTGTTGAGATATACATGATGGAAAAATAATAAGCATACTATATATCGAGTATTGTATATGCCTTGTCTAGTTGTGTCTTTCGAATTTGTGATTATGCAACATTATTTTCCATAAATTGCATACAAAGTTGTAAATACGTGGAGTTCACCAACCACTAAGAAAAATAAAACCCGAAGAGGTAATGCAAGGGAAAAAAAGATAGAAAAACTTGAAGAGACGCATTTCGAGGATAAGAACGTCGGTACTTTCTTTATATTAAGCTTGAATATTCATTAACATATAAACTATGTTGATGTTATGTACGTACATAGTTGTTTGGACACTTGCTATTATAACTTAGGAACTAATAAAAGTATAGTTTGAAACTAACGTTTTCTGACCACATTAGGTAGCACTCGAAAAGTGGCATCGCATACGTACAAGCCCTATGGAAATTGGTTTCACACATTAAAGTCTTCAAGAGTAAGCACTAAGACAGTGTCTTCATGATTGACTTTTGCTCGCAGCCAAGAAACGCAAAGTGAGGTGATAACGATAAACATACTCGGACGTAATCAACATTATCTAATTTGTCAATCTCATTGTCAAACATAAATCTAATATCTCACCCTCTAATTGATTTACCGGCTCTATGCAGAAAACTCTATGTTGGTCCGTAAACAAACAACATAAGTTGTAGAAGGGGGTAAATACAATCTTTTTAATTTTAACTTAATTGCTTATAAGTTGAAAAGTAAGTTATTATCAATAACATATTGTACTTTTCAATATAATTCTTTTATTTGAATGATTCAAAGAATTAAAAGTTAGCTGCAGAATAGCTAACTAATTGAATACAGATATAACATTGTTATCAACTGAGAACGTACTATAAGCTGGTTACAAATAATTGTTATTTCTGCTAATACTATTGCTCTCCTATTTCACTCTGAATTCACACACACTTGCCTGTATTGTTGAAGTCCAATATTTATAGGTGAACATATATCTTCCTTGTAACCTCTTCAACCAATCGGAATCTTCCAAATGTCTTCTTTCTTTTTGAATAATTTGAACATGCTCATTTTTGCGTTCTGACATGTTTAGTCTGACAATATCTACTGTCTGCAAAGAATGTCAGAATGTACACTGCACATTCTTGTTTTATTGGTTGATATTGATAAGGGAACAACTTATGCACAAATGGATATTGTTAGCAGGTATGTACACTTGTACAACCTCTGAAGATGCCATTTGGATAAGTATCATAGTTCCAAGGTGTTGGTGAATCATTAACTTGATCTGCAACAAGTATGATGATCTTCATTATCTGAGTTGGCTCCATGTAAAACATATTCCCACTGTTGGGTCTTCATTCTCTATCTTCAATTTGATCTTTGACTTCGTTCAATGTATCACTTTATAGCTGGCTGATGTGCAATAATTAAGTTATAAAATAATAAGGAAAGAATCAAGATATAGACTATTACACAACTAGGCAAGTGTACCTAATGGAGTAGCAGTATAGCAATGATAAGATTCCAGGTGATTGTACCGCAGGAATAGATAATGTATTTTGAATGTTATTTTATATAATTCCTAGTAATAAATGTAAAGTAAATAACAATGGGAGTTTGCCTCTTAATGACAGGCAGTCAATAAGGTTATAATGTAAAGTAAAGAACTTAAGAACAAATAAAGATAGATTAATCTCAAGTAGAGAAGATATGCTTGCTTAGGCTGTTATTCATCTAGCTATCGGATATATGGATTAAAAACTGGATCAGTTTTAATAAACTTAGAAAACACAACTCGGAATTACTAGTTTTCACTAACTAATTCACTTAGTTAAGATTATACAATCCAAATGTCCTTGTGATTTAAAACCTCCTAACTATGAATCATGCAATCAATGAAGTCTCAATTTAACTAATGCTTATATTTTCATAAAAACCATTAACCATACAAGATCTCTCTAAATTATGGTTCACCAATATTGATAATCTATTACTCAATTCAATTCTATCAATCACGTCTAATTGATATCTACAACCTCTTAATCAATTGTAAAACAACAATATAGTAATGGAAGTTTTCACTAATCACAAATAACAAAGTCACTAATTGAATTCAATAACCAATCTCAATATCAATGGTTCGATCGTTAACGAGAAATCAAAGCATACAAACCCAATCACGAGATAATATCCGACAACTAGAAGATAATTAAGCCTAAACAAACATTAAGAGCTTAGCCCATGGTTATGGGTTCAAACATTAGACAATCAAGAATCAAAGATGAAATCATATTCAAGAATTAATTGTTATAGAATGAATGTTACCAACTCTAACTCCTCTAATGATGAAGTTATTAATTGCTTACTTAGGATCTCTCCAAAAGCTTGCCCAAAATCGCCCAAGCCATCTCTCAATAAATGTTTATCCCAAAGATACATTCATTAGGGTTTAAGTTGGAAAATAAAGGCAAAAATCCGGATCTGACATGAGTACCCGGCGGGTAGCCAAGGTACTCGGCGGGTAGTGTGCAATGCCCACCCGTTTCAGATCTTTGTTCCCGGTTCAGAATTCAGACTGGAAGAGATGAGTACCCGACGGGTACTCACCCTTCCCGGCGGGTAAAATTCACCAGAAAGTTTCTGGCCAACTTGTTCCAGTTTGGGAATTGGGAAACCCGTTTGGGGAGCCGGTACCCGGCGGGTACTTTGGCTACCCGACGAGTAGTTTGACTTTTTCTGCTGTTTTCTTCTATAATTTGCTTAGTCTTCTCGTCTTCAGCTCGTATCTCCTGAAAATGTAATTCCTTCTCTTTAAGTACCGAATGTTCATAATATAGCAAGATTTTATGACAAAGTAAGGGGTATTGCTACAAATATTCATGTATAAATCAAGGAATATCACAGGCTCAGGATAGAACTTTTAATAGTTAGAAACTTGAAAGCTATCCAAGGGTTAATATCTCTGTGCTGGTTGCATAGCAATTATCATGTGCTGGGTGAACGTACATCAAAACCTTTTGGACTCAGCTCACAGAACACACTTGTGAGATGTATGTAGTGAACTTTAAGATCTCTATGTTGGCTGAACATAAGATTACTTTAATGTTAAAAATAAGTTATTGTCATCATAAAATCAATGTAGAAGGATCATGTCTCAACATTCTATCCCTAAATAGATTACCAAATCTATTCAATAACCAGTCCTGATGATCGAATTAAAGTCCTAAGATGAGACAAAAATCCAGACGTGTGAATCTAAGCTCCTATCCACCGACCGAAAACAAACAATGATTGATTCCATCTACTGGTATATACTGAGTTTGCAGTGTCAAGTGTACCAAACTCGAATCTCGGTTATCGCATTCAAGATCAAGCCATGATCCCAAAACACGAGTTTCTAAACAATTGTATTCTTTTAGGGTACCTAGATAAGCTTTCACAAATTTTGATGGCGACTCCAAGATTAGATCGAATAGTCACGTATGTATCGTAGTATAACATCTAGACAACGTCAAAATTTCCATCACAGATATTAATTAATATAATTCAAGATAACATTTTTATTAAACTTTAAATTTTATTTTTTCCATAAAATTGCATACCAAACTGTAAATATATGAAGCTGGCCAACCATAGAAAAAAATAAAATCCAAAGAGGCAATGCAAGGGAAAAAAAAGAAAGAAGAAACTCGAAGTGCAGACGCATTTCGATGGTAACGACGTTGGTACTTTCTATATATTAAGCTTAAATATTCATTCAAATATAAAATATGTACGTACATATGTAGTTGTTTGGACACTTGCTATTATAACTTCTTTTTTTTTACTTTTATTAATAACACTATAATTTAAAATTTTTACTTTTTTATTATTCAGACAACCGATAATATATATTATAAGAATTTAAAAAGAAGAAAATTTTATAGCATATTTATATATATTTTCAGGACAACTGATAATATATATATATTTATATTTATAGTACCAAAATTTAAAAGAAGAAAATTTTTTGAAAGAAAGAGAAGAAAAATATATTTAAATTTATGATTCAGCAAAAAGTAAATATGATTCAATAAAAAATAAATATGAATTCAACTAAATGAAAAACTTATTTTACTATATATATATATATATATGTAAGTTCAATTTACTTCTCCATTCCCCTAAGATTACTCCTTCTCCATTGATCACTCCCCTTTATATATATATATATATATAGATGGGTGTGGTTCTAGGGAGAAATTCAATTTAGTGAGGAAAAAAAAGAAGCCAATGAGGATAAGACAAGTATCCCCTTAATTCCCTCCACATTTCTCCTTAATTCTTAATTCTCCACCTTTATTTTATTTTATTTTTTTACAATTTGGATTT
This sequence comes from Logfia minima, assembly GCA_963921325.1. Classification (NCBI taxonomy): domain Eukaryota; kingdom Viridiplantae; phylum Streptophyta; class Magnoliopsida; order Asterales; family Asteraceae; genus Logfia; species Logfia minima. Next base: position 5,605,332 of record OY992771.1, on the reverse strand, counting down.
TTTTTTAAATTCGGTTTTTTAAAATTACGTTGTTATACGTTTTTATTCGTTTTTTACATTTTTTTTCTTCCTTTTTTACGTTTTTCTTTACGCTTTTTTTGTTTTCTTCGGTTTTTTTACGTTTTTGACGTTTTTCTTCCTCCATTTTACGGTTTTTTTCCCTTTTCTTAACGTTTTTCTTCGTTTTTTACGTTATTTCCTTTTTTTCATTTTACTTCGTTTTTTTACGTTTTTTTTTTTTTTTTCGTTTTCTTTGTTTTTTTTACATTTTTTTTTTGTCTTTCTTTTTTTTGACGTTTTTTGTTTGTTTTTCTTCGTTTTTATGATGCGCCCAGACTTAAAATCTAATGCATTGATTATTCAAAATATACAATAATGTATAGTTATTAAATAAAATAATCGTGCATCATATTATCATGGTTATAAAAAAATGTCACTCTAATTTCTAGATATATGATAAACAATGTTATCATATAAGTATGGTTGCATCATAGTTATAAAAATATGGTATTGTAATTTTTTAAATTCAATGCATCATATTTGTAAGTTATAAATGTTTGCGATCGAGTAAATATACAATAAACATCATTATCATATAACTCTAAGTGCATCATAGTTATAGAATATGATGCACTAAGTTATACTTTTATGATTCATTGTACATATGAACTTTGTTGTTTCAAAATCTAGGTATATCATAATTATAAACGAAAAAAACCGAAGATAACAAAAAAAGAGTCTAAAAACGAAAAAGACGAGAAAAACAAAAATATAACGTTTAAAAATGAAAAAACATTAAAAAGGGAAGAAAAAAAAAACGTTTAACAAATGAAAAAGAACAAGAAAAACGAGAAAATGAATAAAAAATGAAGAAAAACATAAAACAAAGAAAAATGAAAAAAAAAAACTTAAAAAGAATGAATTAAAATGAAGAAAAATTAAATGAAGAAAAACGTAAGAAAACAAAGAAAACGTAAAAAATGAAGAAAACCGAAAAAAACAAATAAAAACGAAAAAAAGGGAACAATAAACAAAAAAAAATGAAGAAAAAAGAAAGACGAAAAAAACGAAGAAAAATGAAAAATACGTAAATTTAAACTAAAAATACGAAAATTAAAAAAAAATGAGAAAAAAATAATAAAAAAAGATGGAGAAATAAAGAAGAAGGAGAAATGATGAGTGTGAGGAAATAAGGAGGGAAGATAAATGGAAAAGAAATGAGAAAGACACTTGTTCTCTTCTCATTGGGCTTCTCTCCTTTCTCTAATAGCTTTGCCTTCTTACATGAATCACTTCTTGTATATATTGGGTTATGTTAATAGGGCTTGGTTCATATACAATAATTCTTATTGTAAAATAAATAAAACAACATTTTAGTCAAAGGGTTAATTAGTAATTTTATTTGTATAATTATGACCATTTAATTAAATTATAACTTCTCCACTTTTTTAGCTAATAACTCCTTCCCCTTCCTCTCCTCTCCTCTCCCATCACCCTAATATCTCTATAACCATGTACACAATTAGCAAATTAACAATCTGACTGTGCACCACCTAAATTCGATTGTGCACCACCGGAATTCTGATGTGCATCATGTATTTGTTATGTGCATTATCATATTTATATTCTTCATGCATCAAATGTGTGAAGCTTGCAAATTTTAAATTAGTTGCCCATTTTAAAAACCTCATTTCCATTTTTTAAAAACGTCAAGTCCAAGTAACATTTTCGTAAGAATTGTGAATTGTTTTGTAAGAGCTATACATCATTTTTTTTATGGGCATCAGACATACAAATGGGTATCAATTTATGTCACATTTTTTTTTTATCAACTTTCTATCACTTTGTTTGAGTTGCAACGGTTGTACATAGATATGCAATTCAGTATGAAAGCACATGATGTCGAAATAATAGTCAATATAAAATATTCAGATGGTAAAATAAGTGTCTTATTTTTGTGCATCAACAAATTCGCTATGAATCAATAAGTTTCTTATATTTCGTGCATCAAGAAATTCACTATGAATCATAGATTTCTTATTTTGTGCATCAACAAATTCGTTGTGAATCAATCGTTAAAGTTTTGTACGTGCATCAACAATTAATAATTCAATAATGTAATTGATAATACCATAAATTAAGGCTGATGCACATTGTCCCTTTTACCCCTATATATTAAATTTTTAATTAAAAAAACCCAATAATTAATAACTCAATAAATGCTTGATCTAATGACTCACATATTTTCTTATTTGTTTTACGTTAAATTTTGTTTTACGATAACCAACCCCTATGTTAATATGTCACTTTTGTATATATGATGGATAAGTAACACTAAATGAACTGAAATCTTTCATATGTATTATAAATGAATTTAATAAACATAAAGAAAAGAAAACAAAGCCTAACCATAATCATCATACGTACATTAATAAATTTTGCAGTTCCTAACATAAATAGAAGGTTTTGATTTATTGAATGCTTCAAATCGTTTGTAGCAAGCCACGTATTAGCAAAACTCATATGTAATAATATTATTATTATATCATTTTCATTTAAAATTTTCGATTACTTCATCTAGTTGTCAATTTTGTATGTTTCCTCAATGGGCTGTGTATAGTGGTTGAGTACTGTCCAATTAATACCAAAGTAGACATTATATTTGATAATGTATAATGAATAAATTAATAATTAAATTAGAAAGATTTTATCATATCGATCTCTCATGCTATCAATCACGATCAATAATAAACAATTAAAGATATATCTATATATAGTATATAGTTATATAATTATAAACAATTAAAGATATATCTATATCTATATATAGTTATATAATTAAAAAATTTCTGACCCGACCATTAAATAGAATATATTGAATGTAGACTAACCCTATTAAAATTAAAAATTCAAATAGTTGAAAATAAAACTACATTATCATCTCTATTATTACACCAAACCCTTCATATCCGTTTTGTCAACTAACATTTTATTTAGTTCCTGTAGACATTCTAGTAACGACAACATAGTGTAAAATCTTGTCTTGTAGTGTTGGTCGAATATGTGATATATCAAATGGTATATTTCCTGCATGTCTAGTTGTCTACAAATACGTACATGCCGTTGAAGCATGCAACAATAATACGTTAAATAAAACTGAAGAAACCAAAAACAAAACCTAATATACATCTAATGGCGACAGCAATATGGTGGGCGTTGGTGATAGGAGCGCTGCCGCTATTAGGTTGGCTATTGTGGTGGTGGAACGATATATGGTATGGACTAATTACGGCAATACCTTGGTCATCTAAACGCGGAACGAAGCTGCCTCCTGGTCGTATGGGCCTTCCTATCATTGGTGAATTGTTGACATTTCTTTGGTACTTCAAATTCCTCCGACAACCCGATGATTACATCAATTCTAAGCGTCATAAGTAAGTATATGAACTCCTTTCTTTTTGGATTTCACATCATATATTATTTCAATTTTTAGTTGATGTTTATTGTTGATTATGACATTTTTTAGGTACGGGGCGATGGGATCGGGATGTATAGAACACATCTATTTGGTACACCATCAGTGATTGCGATTACACCAACAGTTACTAAGTTTGTGTTAGGAGATGATGAAAGTTTTAAATTGAATTGCCCAAATATCGAAGTTGTAGGAAAGAACTCGATGGCTGCGGCTCATGGCAAGACACATGCCAGGCTACGAAGATTTGTTTCTAGAAGTGTTAACCAGCCAGATGCTCTTCGTCAGATAGCTCTTATCGTGCAACCTCAAATGATCTCCTCACTTCAATCTTGGACTGAACGTGGTAGAATCGCTTCCTTTAAGGAAATCATGAAGGTTACATTTGATAATCTTGGCATGTTTTTTGCTAGTTTTGAATCGGGGCCTACTCTAGATAAGCTTAACGAATATTTACACGGATTGATTAGAGGATTTAGAGCATACCCATTAAATATACCAGGCTCGACAATGTATAAAGCACTCCAGGTATTATACATTCTGAAAACAAATGCATTTTCGCCTTGTATATGTGTTGAATTAATTAGTTGTCAAGATTTACTTTGTGATCAAATAACATGGTCTCTAATTTTCGTGACAAAGTGTCGACGGAAAGCTCTTGCGATGTTTAGGGAAGAGTTGGAGAAAAGAAGGATCAATTCCGATGGAAGGACTAAACCAATGAACGATCTAATGGACGGTCTGATGAATTTGAAAGACGAGGAAGGGAATCAATTAAGTGACGTTGAGATACTTGACAATATTGTTAGCCTTTTTCTTGGTGGCCATCAAACAACGTCTCTCTCCATGATGTGGGCTATTTATTATCTTGCTAAATACCCAAATGTTCTGCAGAAGCTTCGGGTATATATATGCCTAAACTTACATGTAGTCAATTTACTTCTTTCTTGATGGTTTTGGATCTTAATTTATACTTATCTTGATCGGTCTGTATTAACAGGACGAGAACATGTCTCTCAAAAACAGCAAGAACCAACAACTTGTTACAAGCGATGAGATTTCAAACTTGAAATACACCATGAAGGTATTGTATATATCATCTTGTTTGTTTTATCAAAATGTACCTGTGTAGTTGGGTATAAGTTCTATTTGTCGTATTTATGGTCTCATGAACTACGACAGGTTGTGGATGAAACAATCAGGATGGCTAATGTCGTTGCGTTTATAATGCGTAGAACAACAAAGGACATTAATTACGAAGGTGTATCAATAGGCGGTTTTATTTTATTTACATGCTCTCATGTTTTTCTTTTTTGGCTAACATATCTATCTACATTGTACAGGGTATACTATCCCAAAAGGTTGGAATATTATTCTATGGCTTAGGTATGTCAACAGTGATGCAGAAAACTTTGATGATCCAATGAGTTTCAACCCTGATAGATGGGATGTAAGTTTCATTCCAAGATTTTTAATTATCTTTTATATATACATTATTCTATCACTTACGAAAACTAACCCGTTTACGTACTTACATTCCAAAGGCATTAAAGACGTCAAGAAATTTTCGAGGGTTTAGTTATGGACCAAGAAGTTGTGTAGGAAAAATGTTCGCTCGTTTACAAATCGCATTGTTTCTCCATCATTTGTCTACAGGATACAAGTATGACTCATTTAGATCTAATCTATTATTATTAAGTGAATTTTCTTCATTTAACAACAAAAACTTTATAATGTTATTTAATGTTCATTTTTTTATGTGAATTCAGGTGGGAGTTGGTGAATCCAGATGCAAAAGTGAAATATCTCCCATATCCCAAACCAGAAGATGATGTTGAAATCACTATTAGAAAACTATGATATGTATTAAGTAACTTACATAATTCTACATATTGTCTTTAAATATTTTGTACTATTTCGATCTGTAGTCAAGCAAAGTTGAGATTGTTAATGGTTGACTGATGATCACAAATACAACATATGTTGACTGATGATCACAAATACAACAGATATTATACAACATATATCATGCGGAATCAGGTTGGAATTTAAGTTTGGATAATGGTCTTGAGTAATCTTATCGTGGAAGCAAGTATGTGGACCAATATACTTTGTAATTTCAAAAAACTCATTATTTTTGCGTTTACATGCATGGACTTGCCACTTGCAACCGGATTGTGAAAGCAACTTACATCTTATTTTCCAAATAGTTGTATATTTGTTTCGACCACCTGATACTGTTTATGTGTCTTCATGCAATGAAACTTAATAACTCTAATAAGTTCAGCTTTATCCTTGAAAGAATCTTTTCCGATCGAGTTCCCAAGTGAAACATTTTCTCTTTTTGGAATTTGACACCGTCCAATTGTCAGCTGTTGTCGTATCTAATCCTTCAAAACTAGTAAAATTAGAAGGTACTTCAATGTTGTAGTCAATTCAGCTTCATCTCCACTTCCATATCCTTCTAACGCTTCATCTCCAGTTCCTTCAAGTTCATTATTCAAGTCAAATTTGCTGTTTATTTCATTGTTTACAACACCAATTTGAAGTATTACGTTGAAGTCTTTTCTTCTGAACCATTTCTGACACGACATTAACATGCCTCATACTAGGTAATAGGTCGCTGCTCCTTTCGTCTTTAATCAAAATTGATTTTTGAGTCCTAGAGGTAGTGCAAGGAAGAAAATTAATGGAAATAAAAGAAAAAAACTTTAATGAAAATATTCAAAATAAGTATAAAATAGACATAGATCATGCATGTATTTAATATACCTTGGTATCATCTCCATATGATGCTGTTGATTGTCTTCAGCCTCTAAATAAAAATCCAATTTACTTAGTTCCTTATCGCTACTAAGCACATCAAACATGATGTGAACAACATCGTTGTCCTTGACCCAGAGAGGAATGTATTTAACCACTTTTCCAACAGCTAAAGTTTATCTGCAAATTATTTTGATGTGGTGTTTTAGCTCATCTATAGATGTGACACGATGAATTTAATTGATCATATTAAATAATATTCCGCATTGCACCTTTATGGTTGGTTTTACTCGCAGACTTATTATGCATGATGCCTTCTGCTCCATCACAAATCATTGCCTCCCAAATAAATTAGTAACGTAACAAGCTTTTTGCCATAACTCGAAACCTATAAATAAGAATAAAGATCAATAATCATGATAACTTGCAAAGTATAGATGATCGGGGCAACTATATACAAATCGCAAAGTTAAGTATTTGATCTCTACCAAAATCAAAAGACAGTGAACATCAAACTTTGCAATTGAACTTTTATTCAATTCACATAGTAGGATAACTTATTCACAGAGTATGATAATGATGAACATCTATTGTAGTTCTTTTATTTAGAAAAACTGCGTGTTATATATGGACAAATCGATCAATACAAATATATAAAAGACAATGAACTAAGCCTTTCAAAAGCTACTGTGCATTAACTTCCATTCCATTATTTTAATGCTCAAAATTGTACGTGCATCACAACATGCGTGCCAGTATCTTCTCAGTCATGGTAGATCGTTCAAACGAGGTGTTATTTCTATTCTTTTCAAAGACTGTTGTTTATACCGCGCAGTATATGCAAAATAGTGCGATTTATCTTATATTAGTAAATGTATCGAACAATGGCGAGCGAGTGAATGGCCAGAAGTAGACCACGTAGGAATGGGGACGGGAGGATCGTGGCTAGTAGACCACAAAGAAAAGGGGACGAGATAATCGTAATAGGCGGTAGTTTTTTTGTTTACCGTGTTAGTACTTTGTTTAAACATGTTTTTTATTTTTTTAATTAGAGATAAATAATCTATATTTAGTTAGGGATATATTTTTGCAGGGGCATGGTTTTAGTAAATAAGTTTTGTAGAGACATGGGTTTGATCAAAAATTCAAGATATAGATGCTAAATTTATGCTGCTTTTTAATTCTTCAAAAAGTACATCTGTTAAGCGTTTCCATTTTTGTCATATGATTTTCACTACATCCTCACATGTATTATGCACTTTTACTTGCCAGTATTATTTCACTTTATACCCCAAAAAATGATTACGAAATTTGAGCGTTACAGCTCTTGTCATATAGGATTTTGCTTAGGGCTACCTTTAGGACATTTGTTAAAAAAATTTAAATTATATTCAAATTATTAAATAAATATTAATATTCTTTATATATAATAAATTTTAAATTAATATTATAATGGCTGTAATTATTATGAAATTATAAGTATAGAAGGTGAATGTCTATTTAATAGCTTGAATATAATTTCCGAAAGCTTAACAAGTTCTAAGGATACTCATTAACAAAACCCTTACTTTCACATTTTTTTTTTTCTTTTTTATACATATAAACAAAATAAAATATATATGATTACATAAGAATGCTTTAACCATGATTGGAAAAAAAAATTATCTCTTACGATCACATGATACTCCCTATTTCAATTCGTATCTTAATTATTAACTGTCTTACTATTAATAAGATATTAATTAATTAATTGTCTGTGTATAAATATATATGTATGTATGTTGTATAGTAGCAAGACACACATTATAAACACATACATTTCCGGTAATGTCCACCAATGATGGCTATCTTTGTGCTGCTTGGCCTGCGGAAGATAATATCCTTCCGGCCGAGCAACAACCAAACTCCGAGCACGCCTTCTTTATAAACTTGACATTTGAGTTTACGAATCGTAATAATGATATCACTAACAGAACAGTAAGAGAGCTATTTGTCCCCAGACACGAAGATAGGAGACAACTCGCTAGGGACGAATGGAACAGTATCCGAGATCTCCTGAACGAAATGGAGATGCCACTTAATGCTTTTGCGGAGATGATGATGCAGATCAGGTGTTGTGCTCTTTTGATGGTGAATGATCCAGCTAATGAAGGGCGGTTGGTGCTCCCAATAAGGGGTTTTATATCGTGCAAGGTGGAAGAAGAAGAATTGGTGGAAAGAACTGATGGTGACAGTGGAAACACAATGGACGTTATGGTGGAGAACACGGATATGTGTTCGGTTTGTTTGTTGGAGATGGAAGTTGGATCTGTGGCGAGTCGGCTACCATGCATGCATAAATTTCATGTCACCTGTATTGGTACATGGCTTGCTCGTAACCGTTCTTGTCCTATGTGTCGCCGCAACATAGATTATTAGAAACAAATCGTAATCTATGTTGTATTATGGTTAGTTATTATGGGTTGGAGGTCTAATTATAAGCTATTTTGTGGTGGTAATTTACTTTGGTGTCATTCAAGGTGGTGGTGGGGAATATAGGTGCTTGTTGTTTGTGTTCGATTTTTTGGTACTAGTCTTTCTTGGCGTATTGTAATCTTTATTTTGTTCTGGTTTTTATTTGGTAAAATTTCATGTGTTGTCTAAACAAAAATGTTATTAATAACGCCAAAGAAAATTCAACAAAAATTTGTGTAGAAATTAAAATTATAGAGAAAGATTATAGTAATTTTGTTTGTTGTTTGTTATGGTGATGATGGTAAGAATAAATATCTTTATTTTTAATTTCAATACATTTATATACTTTTACAAAAAAGATAATATCAAAATTAATATAAATTTTATTCTTTATAATATGAGGTTATTTTTTTTTTAAATATATGATATACAACTTAATTTTGTTTTATAATATGAGACTAAATTTTTATATTTCTTTTCAAAGTATTATAATATCGTTGAAAATAAATAAATAAATAAAATAAGCTCGAAAAACATCTTGGGCGAGACGTTGCTCCGGAATGTCATCCGGAACGTCGTTCCGGAGTGGCGGAACGCCTTCTAACAGTGTTCTCAACGGTGACCTAGCCCACTCCGTGTGCTCTTAGTGATGACGATTTGACACCCATCGCTACTTCTTTTATCATGGTTTTTTATTATGTAGTTTAAGTTAAAGATTTAATATATGTTGGTCCGAAAGTAACAACAAAAACCTGTAGAGGGGGTCAATACGATCTTTTTGATTTAACTTAATTACTAATAGATTCGATTGCAAGTTTGTATGAGAGGCACATATATTAGTTTTCAATTTAATTCTTTATTTGAACAAATCAAAAAATTACAAGTTAGCTATATCGGAATTTGCTAATTGTTGAAAACATATTTGAACACTCACTATCAACTAGAGAACACATTTTAGCTGGCTACAGATGAATGTTAAACTGCTAATATTATGCTCTTAAAACTCGCAGATAATTCAAGGTTGAAGTCATCTATCTATAGTCGAGCTAGGAATACGAGCTAGTATATTCTTGGTATCAACTTCAGCCAATCAGAATCGTCAATTCGTCTTCTTTCTAATTGGTTCATTGTGGACATGCTTATTGTATGAATTGACATGTACTGCCAGAGAAAATTTGTTGTGTTGGGTGTGCATTGCTCGCGCCTTATGCAATTGCCTGAGATTGGTAGAGGGAACACTATATGCACAAATGGCCATCTTTAGCAAGTATATACTTTTGTACGACTTTGAAGATATCATTTGGATAAGGATTAATGTTCCAAAGTGTTGGTGAATCATCAACTTAAATCTGTAACAAATGTGATTTTCTTCATTATCTGAGTTTTCTTCAAATAGAACTTTATTCCCACCGCTGGGTCTTCATTCTTTATCTTCAACTTCATCTTTAACTTAGTTGACTACATTGTAAAATAGCTAGCTCATGAAACAACTTCGAATAGGATGAACTTGAAAGTTGTCTAAAATTATTCTCTTTGCTACTTGAACGTATGACCAGGTTACAGAAAACATTTAGACCCAGCTCACACAATACACTTGTTAGTTGTCTACATTATCTTTCAAAATACCATAGTTGGTTGTACATATGATCAATTTTGTGTTGACTTCAAGTTATTATCATAAACCAATGTAAAAGGATCATACCTCAACAATCTCCCCCTGTTCGATGATGACAAAACTTCAACACTAGCATAACTTTAAGACAATATACATATACAATTTCATAAACTGAAAATTGTGAAAACTGAATAAGTACATGTCTTTTTGATTTATTTTTTGGAATCTTTTTAAGTTATCTATATCACATATACTTGGATATTCTTGTTAAGATAAACTTAGCCTTTCATTTCACTTTGAAAATTAAATGAGTACAAGTTGGTTATATTGAAACGAAAGTACAAACAATGTAACTACATGTTGATCTTCATATCTTCATTTATCAATTGCCTTCATCCTTCTTTCTCCTCCTTCACTGACTTCAACATATTTGGAATGTTAGGATCCAAACTTCTTCTCCTCATCTCAGTAGCTATCCGGAAAGAATAGATTCTAGCTCTAGAGGTCAGTAATATCATAGCTTTTAAATTGATGACATGTTGATTGCTAGCTAAATGTAATGAAGTTCTCTTAAACCTCATAATATTACCATCTAAGGGGTTGTTTATTTTTTTATTTCTCATTAAACCCTTTATGGATATTGATGGCATTATGAATATAGAATGATCATATACACTAATCAGTGAGTGAATAATGTTATTTACTTTTTTGTATTGAATAAACACTTAAATGATTAAAATAACTATTTTACCATATACTAAATAATTATTTTCTTTTATTTAGTGACAAACCTAGTTATATAACCCAGCAATTATTAAGGAAAAAACTAATTTATAATTTATGAATCAAGTGAACAACATTTAATTAACTTCTTCAATAACCTTTTTCTTTTTTCCGCAAATCGCCACTGAAACAAGTTGAGCACCAACTAAAACAAAGAGCTACGATAAAATTAAACAATCAATTACATAACTACATTTCATGACTACCTTACACCATAAACACTCCCTAAATTCATGTTCTATGTTGCTACACTTGGTACTTTTTTTGCAAACAAAGAAAGATACTCCATGATAAGCATCGAAAGAGCATAACCCAATTAAATGATTTGAGAATAGATAGTGGAATTGAAAATTGTAAAAATAGTGGGAAACTTGGAATTGATAGTGCACGACCATATTAGCAGATTCTGAGATACAACATATAAAAAATGCAACATAAAATTGGGTTGTACACCGAGGCTTGAACTGTGAATCCAGAAAATCTGGAACACATGAATAGCATTATATTGATCAATCAATTGCAAGCTTAAAGTCTACTGCTAGCTTTAAGTTTTCTTTAAATCCTACCAAACGATGAGCATACAAAAATACATTATCTCTTTGTACCAAAAAAAAGTTAAAAAAAAATAAAAATAAAAAATAAACCAAGCATTTGTTTGTCGCAGAAAGTTCCAAACTTTTGTTAACTGCAAATATCATTTGGGTTCATTTAGGGATTCACTAGACATTACAACTAATATCCCAACACAAAACCAAACAACAGTTGAGTAATATCTTGTTTTTTTTTTTCCAAAACTAAGCTTCAATTGGGTCGTTCAGTCAAATGCGGTAGTAGCAAAATATATTCCTTGTTTAGGAAAGATAATGAATGCAAACTAAAACCATGAAGACCACCCAAAATCGAAAACCTAGAAAAACCCCTCAAAATTGAAAACCTAGAAAAATCCATCAAAATATCGAAAACCCAGAAAAACCCCTCAGAATCGAAAACCTTGTATAAAAACCCTTACCTGTAAGGAACGATGAGGCAGAGATGGCAATTCAATCGAGTCTGTTAGCTTGTACTTACACTTGGCAGCAGCAATTCATCAATTTGAGGAGAAGCACGTTTGAAGAAAAAGAGAAACCAGTGATTCGGATGTAAAAATAAACGAAAATGGTTGGGGGCAATTTGGAGAAAAAGACGACAAGATGGGGAGGACAGTGTTTTGAAGGTGATATCGGGTGACTATTCATCCCACATAGTGACACGTGAGTGCGGTTCTACATCATTGGTCCGTCCTAACTGAAGGTAGAGCGCGGCATAGCCGAACCAAGCACTAAAATGATTTAGAGGATTGATTTTTATCTTTCACAATGTCTGTAGTCTGTTAATATGTCTTGTTTTAAAGGCCAAAAAGGTAATATTCTCCTAACTGAAGTATATTGAATAACAAATCTTTTTTATTAGGATATGAAATTGTTCACATTCCTCTTATTGAAACATAGCGTATCTAACATTACCTTTTTGGGCAATTTGCCATTGTTTTACATCAATATAATTCAGCAAAATTAAAGATCAAGAACACAATTCAGGCATAGTTAAATCGTTCCATCATTTACATTCAGCATAACATAAAAAAGATCGACAGCCCAAAAAAGAAGAGGAAAAAACCCCTTAGTACACATGGTTCATAGAGAAAATTTTAAGTAAAACTTTGATCGAATAACGAAAAGTTAATGGGCAGTAAACCTATAAATCATAACATTCCTATAATGCTGGCCCGGTTCAACAATCTGCGATGGAAAATTAGGGTAGTTGACGGAATCTGGAAAACCTTGTGTTTCCAAACAATACCCTGCATATTTGTTATACACAAATCCACCTTTTCCAATTACATCATTCAACATATTACTTGTGTAGAATTGAACCCCAACTTGGTTGCTCCATAGTTCCATTGTTCGACCCGATTTCTCTTCAAGAACCACGGCTACTTTTTTCAAATGTCTCTTATCCCTACTATAGAGCACATAGTTTATGTCGTATCCGCCAACTTGATCCAACTCGCTTCCTATTTCTTGTGGCTTTTGAAAATCATAACCCGTTCCACGCACCTAATTAGATGTTAAATGACAATGAACAAAATTATATATATGTTACTTCAATTATGCTTAATATATATATATATATATACATACGTTTGTTTTACACTTTTCTGCCTTCTTATCTCCACCAATATTTTTATATACGTTCCACTTTTTTTTTTAGTCAAATCTTTAAGTATGTATTTTGGCAGATGTCTCATTATTCTATCTAAAATCTTGAAAAGCGATTGAAAGTGTGATGAACAACTATATATACCGGTGTGATTTTGCCTGTGGGGATTAGTTGGTCATCAACTGGAGTGACATGAGACGCGAATACTTGGATTTTGTGGGACAAGATATCTCCAATATTGTGGCCCGCAAGGTTCCAATAAATGTGTGAGGCTAAATTCACTGGGGTTGGCTTGTTAATTGGTGTTGCTACCATTTTGATAGCAAATTTGTTTGTTTTGATAAGCATGTAGGTTACTGTTACATGTAAGTCTCCCGGAAAACCTGTTTCCCAATTATACTTGGTAGTCAATGTTGTTATAAATGAATCAAACGCACTTGTTTCATAAAAATCAAAGATAACGAGCATTACCTTCTTCACCGTCAAAACTACGGTAAGAGAGTGTAAGATGGCTATCTTTCTTGTATGATTTCATTGTCCAGATAACATCGGCATATCCTTTCGGTCCACCTGATAATGTAGTTGTAAAAGGCTTAAAATAGATCATTATGACTAGAGAAAACGAAATAAATTATTACACTGTGTTAGGTTTAATTACCATGGAGAGTATTGTTGTCATCATTAGCAGGTAATTTGTATTCAACACCATTAAGAGTAAACTTAGCTCCTCCGATCCGGTTGGCAACCCGACCCACAATCGCTCCAAAGTAAGTTGAGTCATTCTACATATTCAACCAGAAACTCAGAACCTCACATAAGTTTTCACATGTAACCAACTTCTTGGCCCAAAACTTGTGGTTCTCCCATAATTACTCATACTATACAATAAAGTGGTATAAAAGTAAACTAATAAATGGGAAATCATTCGCAGTTTGCTGCACGAATGGACACAACAAATTATGGTCACATAATGGTTAAAAAACAACAAAAAGTATAAAGTACAATAGGAACGTGGGTATAAATTGTCGTCTGAAAAGAGACGAAATTGAAGTTCATTGTGTTTTTAAACAATTAACCCAAAATATATATCTCTATAAAGAATTTAAGATAACAAAATAAAACGAAAAAGAAAACTTACGAAGTAATCGCTAATTGAAGAAAAAGCAAGCACAACATCATCTAGCTTCCCTGTAAATTCATTAAGCATCTTATTAACATGAACATACAAAAGGATATCTTTCTTCATTTTTTTTTTTAATTCCAGTATCTCACCATTCATCAATAAAATGTTTATCTGTCATTTAATATGTTTCTAGGAAAAATTAAACAGATAAATGGGAAATCATTCGCACTTTGATGCACGGATGGATGTAGCAAACTGCAAATGATTATACATAAATTAAAACTTTGATTCAAGAGGGTAGCCCTCTTTAAAAGGGGAAGGTAGATTTTGATCTAATCAAAATCTGATACATATTACTTAACAAATTTATATTTCCACCCCCTATTTTTCATATACTACGTATCTCCTCTTTTTTTGATGTATTAGAATGTATGTTTTTTAATGCATTTTATATATAATGTATGATATTTTAATATTTGTTGCTGTATTTTATATATAATGTATGTTATTTTGATGTTTATTGTTGCATCATATATATTGCATGTCATTTTAATGTTTATTGTTGCATTTTGTATATATTGCCTTGTTATATTGATGTTTGTTCATGCTTTTTATATATACTGTATGCCATTTTGATATATGTTGTTGCATGTTATATATAAAGCATGTCATTTAGATGTTTGTTGCTGCATTTATTTATACTGCAAATGTTTTGTTTACTTGTTTTTAAACTGCATCTTAAAAAAAAAAAATTAAAAGTCTACATTTAAAGTTTATAAAATAAAAAATAAGAAAAACTAAAAAACCAGAAGTTAAAAAGGTATGAGATTGAACAAAAAGAAAGACACAAAAAGAAAGTTTTAAAAAAAAAATAAAAAAAAATTTTTGTAAAAAGAAAGATACAAAAAAAGTGTGTTAAAAAAAAGGTTTGTAAATATAAGGTTTATAAGATTGAAAAAAAAAACTAAAAAAAAAAGTTAGAAAGTTAAAAGATTGGATAAAAAGAAATATACAAAAAGAAAATTTGTAAAAATAAGTTTTTAAAAAGAAAAATAAAGTTTTGTAAAAAAAAAAAGGTAAAAATAATTAATTCTGACCGTTGATGGCGTAGGGCGACGGAAAAAAGATTACTTTCGACAGTCGGCGGCGGAGGGTGACGGTGATGGCCGACAGCTGCTGGCAGTAGATGGGGAAGTGGAGATAGGGAAGATGAATGGCGGAATGAGAATAGTTAGAAAGTGAAGGAAGAAATAATAAAATTGGTTAAAAAGTGGAAGGATTGTAGGTGAAAATTTATGTTATGTTTTTGTTTTTTAACTTTAGTCTTATTTTAATCTAATTATAAAAATGATAAACATTACTAACCATTGATTAAGTTGAACCCATAATCTAATGGTTCACATTAATTTTCTATTTTTGCTCTCCACACGACCCTTCTCTCTTGATCCTAAATCATAAATTAAATCAATAATGAACTGTCTTTTTTATCAATGGCATGCAAACCCATATATACAATAACGTTTGCATTATAATCTCAGCAAATTCATGGTTATACATTATCCCCAACAATTGAACATATTTTCATTTGTTTTATGGTTCAAGAAACCTCAATAGTCCGATGAGAGAACATACCATTTTTGTCGGGGAGGACAAGGTTGAGAACAGTGGCACCATAATTTGTGATGTTAACAGATAAATCACCCTTTTGTAGTTGAAAATACTCGATCTTGTTCTCCGCGGCTACCATGGTATTGTTGTCGTTATTAATCAATATGACTGTGAATATAGTTAAAATTATGCTACGAATGTTGTAAAGACTAAACATGGTGACAGTAATTAAGATCTGAAAATTAAACCCCCTAATAACGATATGGACTGTTTGTATATATAAAGTGTGGATGTGGATGTGGATAGAGATGTTGATATGATGTTTTAATATAATTTCGTCAAGGTTATCCAAATTACTTTTTATGATATTTTAGGGATAACTTTTTCTTTCCAAACCGATAGTGCAAAATATTCGTGTTACAATACAACTTTCTAAAGGACATATGACATGAGTACTTTTTCAATTTACTCTAATTTGTTATGAATTTAAGGATAAAGTGCAAAGTATTATCATGTTCTTTTTGTGTTTGTGAGTCTGATCTATGTTACGGTTTTACTTTTGATCAGATAACAAACCAAGATTTATGCTCTTTTTGCAATTGATTCAGGTTTTAGTCATGTTTGCTCGGACATTGACTATGTTTGGCAACGTTAAATTCTTATGTTTAATATAGTTCCAAATATGATTTGAACAAGCCTTAAAATTCGGTTAAACCCAAAGCAAATCACACCACTCAGATATCTCTCTAAAGGAAAATGCAAAAGGAAAACAAGCCTAAAAGCTACTTTTAGCACCCCACACATCTACTTTTTAAAATTAAGATCTGAAACCAAAACACAATCAATTGCATCCTATACCAAATTAATGATATGGTGGATACATGTACTCAATTCAATCTTGCAATCTCTAAAACCAGCAACTGCAACATCAACGCCGCCACTCAGCTTGGTTCACCTTCACTGAAGTTGTATACAAGCCAAATAATAGTACAATATTAGGGAACTCGGTAAATAGACCAAATTATGACACCAAACAAAGTAAATCACATACCATTGCCATCTCTTGACGACTGTAGAGATCTATCGTTCTTAAGTTTCCCAGTTGTTTGAAGCCTCGGTGAAAGTGAAACTTTGGCGTTCGTCAAAGAAGGAAGAGAAAATCGTCGATTTAAAGTAGTAGGGGTTTGAGGGCCATCTTGAACTCTTAGCTTCGCTTTAGCAGAAACTGTTGCAGCCATATAACTTGGCACCGATCGCTTTATCTGTAATGGTTCATTATTCTCCATGAATTCTTGGTTCATTGGAACAGAAACTCTTCTCGATTTCTTCCTCTCGTTGATTTTTTCACCTTCTATTTCATTCTCCTTTATTATCAATGTTTCAGTTTCAATCACTCTGAGCTTCTCTGGCCGTGCTGTTATTTTCTGAATGTTATGATATGTGCTCTTTTTTTCAGTTTCGGTTTCTGTCTCAATAGTAGTACTCTGTAAGACGGGGATGTTGACTTTTCTTAGATTACGTTTGATCCTCTCGAGCACGAGTTCAGGATTCTCTTCAATGAAATTTACAGGTTCGACTAATGGGACATTTCTCAAAGTTCGTATGGGCCTATCAAATTCAGAAGCAATGGTCTCCACATTTGTCACTGAAGATCTACGAGTGTGTAGCTTCTTGGGTTTTGAACATTGATCCGCTTTTGGTTTTGGAAGCAGATGCCAACAGCGGGATGTTGACCATCGCTCCAGCCAGCATAAAACTGAATTCGATTCATTTGAGTTATAATGGAAGTGCAGTGGGATTGCAGAAAGAGATGAAGCAGCAATCTGAAACAAAAAATAGTAATAGTTGATATATGGAAACATTAAAAACAAAAGCACAAGTGTTTGGATATATTTACCTTACGCGCAAAACCGTTTGATGATAGCTTTAATATTTGCATAGATTTTTCAACTCCAACAGAACACATAACCTACAATCGGCTTTCCCATTAGCCCCTAGGAATGTAGAAAAAGGATGATTTTTGTCCTAATAAGAATATAAGTTGATGCTTACAGGACGGTTTACTCTAGTGCATCTTGTTTGCACTTCAACCCCGATATCAGAATGTCTTATCTTTCTACCACGAGAAAGTGCCTGGAACTTGACAATTTGGAACATACAGTGCAGAGTTGAAATAGCTTGTCGCCTTACCAAGTGCCCACGAATAAGTGCTTGTAATCTTATAATGCCTTTGAGGGACCAAAATCCCCGTCGAGCCTTAATAAAAGCGGAACATATATAAGTATACCTAGAATTCACCAATAAAATCCTTCTATTGTGAACAAATAGATGTGGCCATTTTGATCCATTTCTTTGGTCGATTCGGGTTAGGTTTATCTCTAACAGGTCAACAAGTAAAACCTCCTAAAGCATCTTATTCAAAAAAGTTGGATTATTATTGAAAAATAATATTTGACACACTATGTATCTTTATAAAAATGAAGTGTTCTGGATCAACCCAAACCAAGCCACCCCGCACAATAGCTATCAGTATTAACCCAAACCCGTTTGAATCATTACCCAACCTGCATGACCCGCCCATTTTGCCACCTCTATGCACAATAAAAGGTGCCACCACCAATGACCAAATTATAGATTAAAGAAATAGGGACTAATTACCAAATAACCTCTCAAAGCAGCCTGCACGTATGTAGCAGCTTGTTCTTCTCTGATTCTATCAGAATCGCTTTGTTCATTTAGTTCTGTTGTTTCTGCTATGCATACGATTTGGTTGGCAGGCACTAGTGTTCTTACTTCATCTTGTAAATGATTGGATTGGTGGTCATCTTCTTTCTTCCCGTCACTCATTCGAGAGACATTCAAGGACTGATTTGTATTGTCAATCTGATCTAGGGACACTGGCACTTCTTTGTCCTCTCCCCATTTCTTCTGTTACGTCAATAAAGTAATCCCAGGTTATATGGCTTTCTAATGTCAACACAATATAATTGTAGGTAGATGAATAGGAAGATCAGCTTATTATTATTACCTGATAATTTGGTTTGGGATGTTTTGACTTTGACGATTTCTTTCCAAATATAAGAGTTTTCATCCATTTTGCAGGTGATTTTCCCATTGCTCCAAGGAATAGATTTGCTAAATAAAAAAAGCTTCAGGTCCACCCTTGTTTATTCCATACATTAAAGCAGTTTAGAGTTGCAAGTTTTGGAGTAATAACATTCCAAAATAAGATATCTCTAAACTTTATGCGTTAGGAGTTTGGAGTCAGCCATATGATAGCAATTTTGTTTAATCAAATGAATTGATTTTTAACCAAGTTAAAGTTAAGAATATAATTGATCACATGTGGTGATTATCTTAGATCCAAAGGACAACCTATTGATAGAAGATCACAACCCAAAACTATCAAAAACCAAAAACAAATATGAAATCTTCAAGTTGATGGATTTTTGTCTATTTTTAACTTTTTACTAATTGCCATCAAAGTTCTTGATTTATATATAGACAATCAATTAAAACGGAATCACTTGAATGTAACAGTTTTCACATACAGCTTAAGCAAGGAAATTACAACACACGTGTACCAGTTATATATAAATAAAACGAGAATTACAAAATAATTATTAAAAATATACATTTGAAAACTCCATTTTTATAGTTTTCAAGTGTTTTCCTTTTTATAGATACAAAACACATTCTGTTTTTTAACCTGAAAAATGAAAACATTTGAACATCTTTCCAAAATTTTGACTCATTTATTTATTTTATTAAATATATAAAACACATTCTATTTTTAGAAAATTAAAATTTAAAGAAAATGTTCCGCAATCATACACAAAACATAACTGGTCAACTTGCTGCCCGTTAAAACCCTAAATTAGTGATTCCTGGCACATACATTACAAGCAAAATAAATAAATAATAAAAATGCATTACTTATTTATTCAATTCAGTAAAGAAGAGGTTGAACCTAATTGTAGAAAACAAATAAACAATGCACCACTGTAGATGAAGAAGAGGAAGCTTGAAATTGCTTCACACACTGAAACACTCTAAGTAGTTGTGTTTTACTGAATACAGAAAGAAGGTTTGGTATTGGGGGAAACGGAATAATGAGGTTGTTGGAGAAGATGTAGCGGGAACATGGTAAGAGCAGTGTGGGTGTTTAATTATGGCCGTTGATTTGTGTGATAAATGATTGTAAATTGTAATTGACGGTTGAGAATTGAAGGGGGGTAGAGTAGCTTGGGAGTGAGAGTAAAACGAAAGAATGATATGATATGATATGATCCCGTGCCGTGCGATCGCCGTATCATAGTGACATTTTGTCTGACGCAAGCCGCGTGGGCTGGACCATATCCTACTCTGGATTCATAAAATAGAAATGTACATTATTTTTGTAAGATTTTGTTGAAAGTAGAATTTTTAAACGGTGAGGACAAATATCCCTTCTTTTTTTCTCATGTACATATTTTATATATACAGTGCAATCAGACAATCCTTTACTAAATGAATTTGTATGATATTTCATTAAAAATACTCCGTATATCTTTAACTAATATTTTTTATCGTTATTTATTTATTTGTTTTTAAATTCTAATATTATAATTTGTATTTCTTTATTGTTTTATTATCATCTAATTGCCCCATTCCCAAACATTAAGCCACCATGGCACCTACAACACTTCAATGTCATTTTCAGTGTATATACAATTGGTCAATGGTGAATCTGAAAGAAGATGAAGAGTCGGAAAAGAATTTGAAATGGAGGTTGAGATCAATAATTCGAATAAAACAAATGTCTTCGATTCGATTGCAGTTTTATTATTAAAAATTTGGAATGAAATATGCAATGTACGAGAAAAAAAAAGGATATACGTTAGTTAGGGATAGATGCATGGTTTTAGTAAATATCTTTTACATATATACATTGGTTTAGTCAAAAATCAAAAACTTACTCTCAACATTTATCATCACTTATTTTATATTGTATTACTTTTTAGGTGGGTATACAAACACATATATATATATATATATAAAAGTTCAAGTTCAAATAAAAATAAAATAAAAATTAAGAATTGCGAGAATTACTAAATTACATTTTTTTAAACATGTGATTGTCAAATGAATGTCAATCACTATGAGTATATCTTAATTGATAATTGAGTTTAGATGAAGATATTATGACATTTACATGGCACTTTAGGTCATGCTATGTATGTATGGGCACATTCCCAATGCCATTATCACGGCCCACAAGAAAGCTAGGAAAAATGCAATAGAGATTTGTTTTTCAGATGCAAGTCGGAGATATTTACTAACCACTTTTATAATTTTAAACTAGATGAACTTTGAATTAATCTTGTAATTCCATATTTTAAAGATAAGTTGTATTGTTATTTAGTATGATTTCAGGTGGGGTTTGTGACATATCATGACCTGAAAAGTTTGGTAAACATAAGAATATGAATTAATCAAATGCAAGCTTAAAAAGGTCGTTTATGATTCTTTGATTCTAGTGAATATGAAGTCCGATTAAATAAAACGTTAGAGATGTACCAACTCGAAAAGAATGAACGGTCGAAACTTGAAAGACTTGTATGCTAAAAGACATCAATGAGTGCTTTCTTTTGTGAAAGGTTTCTTATGAATGTCTATGTCTATTACATAACGTAGTGAGAGACTGTTTCCTTCAAATTATAAATATGTTAAGATGACTAATGGTGAAATAAAAATGAATAAGGAAGATAAGTGCAACTTTGCATAAAGTGTAGGGACCATCTGTGTAATTTACTCAATTAAAAAAATAATAATTTTTTTAGAAAAGAATTCAAACTGGATTACGAGCGTACGACACAACGTTAAATTTGTTGGTTTTGAATAAAAGACATCTCAAATTCTATTTCCCGCCCATCACACCCCCACCTGCTTTTTCCCCAAAATATAAACCCTAAATTAATTTATACATCATCGATTCATCGTCTCTCTTCTCCAAACATCTCTCAATTCTTCATTTTCTCTGCAATTAAACATCAAACTTCACATGGAAGACTATGTAAAAGAACAAACATCCGCGTCCGGTATTCAATTTTACTCATTTTTGTTTCCTCTCATCATTACATCACACTGATACTAATACACACACGTAACTTTCATTATTTATGTTGTTGCAGGAAACAAAGTGGGGAAATCGGCGAAGCTTCTTCGATATCCTCTGCGATCGGCATCCAAACCCAAAGACGATAAGCTTCAGGCTTCTTATCTGTCGATTTCGTCCGCTTCTCGAAGGTTTCATTTCAATTTCGTTCTATCAATTATTATATAATTAATATCTGTATATATCGATCTAGCAATTGGATTATTTATGTGCGCGTTGAAACCTTTTTGTAGAGGTTGCAGTAATATCAGTGAATCAGAATTGTATTCAGTTTGATTTTCCAAATTTTAGTAGGCTAGTATTTTAAATTGGTCCTTTTAAAGCTTTGGACTTGCATAGACCATATAAACTGTTTTAGACTATATGAATGTTTGGGTTTGGGTGTTTCACGTGCGTATGACTTATTGTGTTTTTTGGATAGACAGCCAAAACGCAGTTAAAGTGTTGCGATTCTTGCTGCGTTTCATCCTATGTTAGGGCAAAAACATTTTCTGAAGCAGCTGCATTGTTGCTTATATAAATTATACTTTTGAATCCACAATTATTTAAAATATGCAATTCAAAACAACCCTGTTCATATGTACAATATAATGATATTTTGTATAATTAATTCTTAGTAGAATGTAAGTTACCTAATGGTGGGGGTGCATGTTTTGTTATACATCTAGGGTAAAAGCTACATCAACTGTGAGTCAAAGTTTAAGTGTTCTTGATATATCTGCTGCTAAAGAGAAATCATCTGCTAAGCCTCCCAGAAGGCTGTCTATCCCCAACAAGCCAATTGCCAGCCCTGCCCCTAAATCGACTGGCTACAATACTCCGATATCAGAAGCTAAAGGTGCAAATAGGGCTGGGAATATTAAGGGTAAAAGTGACACCCCAGGTTCTGAGGTTTCAAGATCATTGACTCGAAAGAAGTTCACTGTTCTGTCTTCAGCTTCATACTGGCTCTCTCACATTAAGCTAGCTGAAGCTACTGGAAAACATCAACTGTCACTTGGGTTTTTTAAACTTGCTCTGGAGGCTGGGTGCGAGGTAACAACACACTATTTATTGATGAAAGTTGTGACCTTTCTAACATTTGTAAGATATATTTACATGTTATTTTTGTTTTATGGTATAAATCTTGTATTGTAGAATGTTCAGCTATTGAAAGATGAGCTCAAGTCGTATGCTTGCCGCCACAACCTTCTCGATCTTGGAGAATCTGCAAAAGAAGTGTTTCAGGGATATGACATAACGGAAACCATTGAGCAGCTGCAAGTTTCTGAAACTGGTTCTCATGTGCCTGAAGATGTTGATGATACAAACAGCTTGTCTTCTGCTACTGGAAGTTCTAAATTAAAACCAAGATCCTTAAAAAGCAGTGCTGCCACCTCAGTTGCAAAAGAGTCAGTTAAAGAAACTACCCAGAAGACTAATCCTGCATCTAGAATCAAAGCTCCAACGAACAGGAAAACCATCAACCAGAACCCTGCTTTAGAAACTGGGAATGACAAGATGCAAAAGAACTCTAAGAAGTTAAGCAAACAAGAATCCAAGAAAGAGAAAGCGAAGGCCAAGATTGAAGGAATGAAACCTGCTAAAGAAGGTAAACTAAATTATTCATGTAGTATTTACTTGATAATATATTAGTATCATAATGACTTTGAAGATGTAGATTCTAACTCTAATGCGGTATTTTGTTTGGCAGCTCAATTGGTTGATACCGACTCCAAGGACATACTGCTAGAAGAAAACAAAGAGAACATGGTAAGTGATTTCAACGGGATGTGTTGTGTCAATTGAAATAAGAAATTAAACTTGTTTGCTTTTATCAAGTTCGAATCTATTTTTTTGATATTGATCTGTATCATGTGGTAGGATGCTCCCTTGGTGGAAGAGATTAGCTTGGAAGCTTAAGGAATGCTATGGGTATCAAGCTTGCTGGAACATATATTATACATATTTACAGTTTTATCCCTGTTTGGTCATGTCTTCAATGCTTTACTGGAGGCTTTTCCTTCGTATAGATACATAATTGTTTGTGGTGTGCAAAATCGTAACTTTGGATTTCTGTTTTTCCTTGTTTTGTTTCTGATTTTGATTCTGATGGTAAATTTTTAATGGTTGCTTGCTTTGTTAAACATGGAATTCATATGCTAGTTGTATTTCTCTCTAGTTAGGTTATGAGGAGTGGTGACATTAAATAGTATCCCGAAAGAAAACTGTTGTTGAAAATGTGAAGGAATGGGAATTGTATTCTGGACTTTAATTGTTTTTTATTTTTTTGGAAATTCAAATAATTGAAACACATAACAAAATAAATAGAATAAAAGAAATAAATTCATTATGCTCTCATTGAACACGATTTCTTCAAATATGCTCAACAAGATCGGATCGAAGTTACTTGTGCATGTCTCTATACGTAATTCTCTGATTTTCCTCCTATATGTGTCACACATCTCGATCCAAGTATCTTGTAAGTTCTCAACATGAACATATTACTCTTCATTCTCGACAATATTAAAACCATTGTCTTCAGTAATCATATTATACAATATGATGCAAGTATATATTATTCATTTTATAGCGTTTATACTATAAACTCTTGCCGGTTGTTGTAATATATGTCAACGACCTTAGAGGACACCAAATGTCCGCGCAACATCCTTTTGGGTAGTGCTTGTACTCGAGTGAACTTTACCCTCTTTGCATCAACAACACTTGAAAACCCCTTAACGAACGTTTCTCATATCGGGTATATCCCGTCAGCAAGTTAGTACCCTCTTTCGTAATCCACATCATACACTTTATAAGGGATTTGAGGAGTGGTGTCATTTAGCAAGTTGTTGAACAATGGAGATGAATTCATGACGTTTAAGTTGTTGTTCGACCCCACAACCCAAAAGTATGCATGCAAAATCCACATATCGTACGATGCAACGACTTCAAGCATGATCGTCGGATACTCGTGATCGCCTCGTGTGTATTGCCCTTTCGATGTATTTGGGCATTTTATCCAAGCCCAATGCATACAATCTATGATTCCAAGCATTCCCGGAAAATCATGAATCTCTTCATGTTTTGCATACAACTGGCGAATGTTTTCCTCGGTTGGTTCTCGTATGTAAATGTTTGCATATAAGTCAATTATGCACCTTATAAAATTTTGTAATGTTTCATGTGACGTTTTTTCCGACATTTGAAAGTATTCGTCAAATGCATCCAGTGTTGTGTCGGATGCCAATTGTCGTAGGGCAAATGTCCCTTTTTGAATAGTGCTAAAACCTGGAACACCACGTGTATCGGGTTGTTATTGAAAAAATAGAAAATAATCGGGTATAGGTTCAATAGAGTAACTACTCATACATTCAACAATTCAAAGGAATAGTCGTTCTCTCATACGGAAGCGACGTTTGAAATACTCCTCGGGGTATCTCGAGTTTTCACCAAAGTAATCGTTCATTAACATTTCGTGTGCACAAATCCGATCACGATATATGTACTGACGTGTACGTCACCGGTTGGAACTTCCAGCTTATTCTTGAGGAATTAAAACTTCATTACGATAATTACGAGCTTGAATGAGAAGTTGCAATGTTGTTTCGTCGTCGAAAGAAGAACCGGAAGACATTATTGTGAATTATAGAGTTTTTGAGTTTTTAAAGTGTGTTTGAAGATTAAAATGAGTGTTTTGATTTGTTTAAAATTGTGTTTGAAGTGTGATATTCATAAATTGAAAATAAGGATTTTTTTTTAGAAAAAAGTAGCCGTTGTAATTTCATTCCTTGGTTGCTGAGTTATGATCAGAGCTTTCATGTTGGCTTTGTGTAGAAGCTGCTAGTATAATTTGGCTTTCAAGAATAGATACCATACCAACAAATTCAAATCATAAAACATTGAGAATAACTTGCTTGGCAAAGGTTAACCCCTTGACCTACACCAATTGATATAAAAACCATAATAAAGTAATTTTAAGCAATGAAGAAACTGAGAACCATGTTAACTCTTGAATTTGAACCCTTGAAATTAAGACTTCAACCCTTTCATTGAGCATGAAACCACTTCAAATCTTGCAATTGTAAGACCAAGCACTTCCCAACACTTGAAATGGGAAGGGAAAAATTCTGAAATCTAGCATCGTGATCTGACCTTAAAGAATCATGGTTGTGAGAAGCTGAATGTAAAAAAATTAGAAAGGTTGAGAGATACCTTGACTAACTTGATTTAAGACCATAACTCCAACCAGTGTCATAAACAACACTGAAAGAGCCGAAATGAAGGAAATCTGGATGTGTCCTCTTCGCACCTTATAAAATTAACAATTGTTTGTTGTAAATAAAGTATAAAGTATTCTAAATCAAAAGGTTATTGTCAAACGTGATAAAATGAACGAGTTAGGTAACATCTAAAATTTAATTTGCTACTTTTTAGCGTAGGTTAAATTGACCTACAAACACGTTTTAGTTTTATATTTTTAATGATTAACATTTTAAATAAGATTGCAAATGACATTATTACTACAATAATGTGACTTATCTAATGAATCAATGGTGAAAGTGAGGCAAATGAATACACATTAAGTGACTTTCGAATGGGTCGACCCATTTAATTTGTTTCCACTTTACCAGTTAGACCTGTTAAAGAATGAAGTAAAACAAAGTTAACTACTTGCTTAGTATTCGGTTGAAGCTAACTCAAATGATTACAAATCCAGAAAAACAAACCAAAACCATCAACTTAGATTTCTGAATATTAAATGAATTATTGAAAGAAACAAAAAAAACTGTAACTAGAAAAGAGTGCAGGTAAATTGGAACCACAAAAGCACTCCATGTATTAAAATCTGTCATGAATTTAGGAATCAAAGTATGGGTTTAAACATCTTCCTGAGATGGCTGGAACCACTCTTTGGTTCTACAGTTTGCTCAAACTACATACATAGATAAATGAAAAACACTAGGGACCATACACTCGTATAAAAGTAAATTAAAGATCAAAACTTTGATGAACACATGGTCATGTTCGATCAGCACACCTCACCTAAGTAGAAGGTGGGATTTGCCATTTGTCTGGGACTGGACCAAAATCATATATAACTTCTCTATGACAAGACCACACCAGTTTTATCGCTTCAGGAGTCCCTATTCCTGCCCCTCTTGGATCTCCAGCAGGTCCGAACCTGAAGACATTCATTTTCATAACATGCTCACAATTTTAGGCACGTGACTTCAAATTTCAAGAAAAAGAAGAAGTAAAGAGTGACTTGTTTCTACCCACCAATGATTCTGTGGTGCCCCTGTAGTTCTTGCTCTAAGTCCAACATATGTCGTTCCATTAACCGTTTTCCCCACAATATCCTGAAAATGGTTTGTATTATAAGCCAAGTTAATATTACTTATAAAGAGTCAAACATTATACATGGAGAAATCGGTTAATACCTGAACAAACAATGGATCATTAGAGACGACAGCAGCAGTTAAATGTGCATGCATCTTTTCAAGGGCCTCCAACACCATTGGGATTTGGCTGTCTTTGTACTCGGTAATAATCTAAACAACAAAGATAATGCATATAAATATATTTATATCTCACAAAAATTCTTGAAAAAAGGATTTGCAGTGATAAAGTTGAGTTACCTGGAATGGGCCAAATATTTCTCTAGTAACAAGATCATAATATTCAGGTTTCAGTATTTGTTCAAGTGGAACAAAAACAGCTGTTGGTTTTATTGCCCCGTATATTGAAGGAATAGAATGATTTTCCAACTCTTCACCACCCCAAAGTAGCTTCGATCCTGGAATGTTAAGTAACTGGTTCTTGTGGTCCAGCATATCTTTTGTTGTCAACTGCAAATATGGGACAGTCAGCACATAACTCTGAAATATAATCTTAATGTCAAAAATAAGTAGGAACTTACTGTAAGAACTGGGCCAATAGTTAAATTATCAAGCTTCCTTCTACCAGCAAGGTCACGCAATTTACTCACGAGTGAGGCTTTACTCCAGTTCTGCACTTAATGTGGGTATGAAAAGGTAAAATATTAGTCACAAAAATGTTATGATAATATTAATAAGGAATCCTAAAATGTATGATAATAACAAGTAGCAAACCTCATGCATGAATAACAATGATTGTGCAGAGCACTTTTGACCACTACACGCATACGCATCTTGATCGCAGACCCATGACACGTAATCCACCTGTCAGTAATGATAATCTCAGCCAATTACGTGTTCAGAAAGTTTCGAACTTTATAATTCAAATAATAAATAACTGAACCTCGTGAACGTCAGGTCCAAGAATCTTCCAGTCAAAACCTGCATCTTCCAATTTTACTCGACCATTTAAGTCATAAGCCAACTTATCTGCTACTCGTGAGCTACCCGTGAATAATGTCATTCGTGGATTTGCCTGATAATTAGTCAGAAACTCACAATAAATGGATACTTTATAGAAAACGCCCTGAAGTTTATTTATATAAATGATATGAATGTGAAAAGGCCAACCTCTAATAGTAGCTTGTTCATCGTCTTCCCATCGGAATTGATGAAGTCAACATCCTCTGCTGGCATCCCACAAGCATGGAGCAACCGAAGCATTTGTTCCATAACAATGCATACCTGTAAAGAAGTTATAACTTATTAACTAGACACTAAATAGACTGCAATGACACATGAAAATTCTTGTTTTGAATAACTAAATGACGGCCTATAAATAAAAAGAAGTCAAATTTATGTGACAAATAAAGACTCACTTTGCTATCAACTTTAAGGACAGGTTTGTTGCCCATATAAAGTGCTCCCATTAGCTGGAGTAACGGAATCTCAAGAGGAAAATTAAATGGTGTAATTAACGCCACCTATAATAACACATGTGATTCACAAGGTAAGCATAAAGATAATAAAATTACTATATTAAATGAATAAAATAATATCTGAAGGGTGTCTTACAGGGCCATAAGGCCAGCGGAAACCATGACTTTGCTGGCCAAGATGATTCCCAGGTACTCCAAAAGACCTTGCTAGGAAACGTACCTATTAGACATGTAGCAGAGGCAGATAAGTTATACCTTTTAACGACTACATATAATAAAGAATAAAGGCAATTATTAATGAAACTAATTGTGAAGTACCTGATCACCAGAAAAGTTTTCTAGAAACTTTGCTGTAACAAACACTTCAGCAAAAGCCTGCTGGTAACTCTTTGGTGAGACCCTTTGGATTAACTTAGCAAAAAAATCAGAAACCTGAAACAGTAGAAAAAGGAAGAAGTTAAAACTGTTACAATCAACAATTTAAAGTAATGTAGATTTCAGATTTTTAAGCAATCACGCAAAAAAAATGTGTAGCTTTCTTTTCTTCATAGATATAAATAAGTATGTATAGATATAATACCTCAGGCAGGTTAAGCATATGGCCTGCTTTTGCAGATACGTCTCCATACAAAAGGTACCTATAAACGACGTTTAATGTTAGTTGTTAGTACCCGTTAAGTATCACTAAAAGATCGTAAGCGTACACAGTACACAAACCTCTCCGGGGATTTGAATGGATTGTGCAGGCCATGTTTGGGACACTTGGATAAACTGTCTACAAAAGGCTGCATATATAACATGCAAAAAAGATAAAAGATTTATTCATAAAATAGTGTTCTATTTGTGATATGATTAATTATGATAATGAGGTGTACCTTGATTCCGTTTTCTGGTATTTCTGAAACTTTAATGAATGGTTCACCATTGATAGGATCAAGAATCGTATTCCAATCGCCAGATTTGATCCAATTTCCCTGGACTGGGAAACATGATGAACCACTATTATAAAAAGTTTAACTAAATATTTGTTAATCAATTAATTAACTAATATAAAGAGTTTAGTGTCAGGGCTTGCCCAAGTTTTGAACTTCAGCAGGCTTAGAGCCTGATATCTCTTCAGCTTTAACAGTGGCAAAATGGAGTGAATGAATGAGCCTCCTGCATAACAATACCAATACCAACATCTATATATGACAACATACATTTCCAAAATGTAAATAAGGGCATAAGGTACACAATTTTGTCAAATTTCTTGTTTCGCGTACTTAACTTTCTATCCATCAAATAAAGGCATTTAAGGTTTTTTCGTTTAAAGTGATTTTTTTAGATCTTTTTTAAGCATAAAAAATAAAATAAAAAACCTCCCATTTTTACCATCTAAAAGAATTTATATACCTTCAACTTCCAAATTGATGAAAGACAGTCCTATTTCTTTGAGACAAATAAACATGGACAACTTAAATTTGATACAGTTGGAACCATTTTACAACATTTACCCTATATATGAAATTTGGAAATATGTTGACCACATACAATTGACATACAATCATATTTAGTAACATATAAGCAAGAGTTACATAAATTATATCAGGGACTGCATATAATAAAGCTGCAGTGCACCTAATATTTTCACAGTATATTTACTTTAATTAGTTTATTATGTCATTTCCTAATTATATATTGCCATGCATGCTAATAATGTTTACTCCAGGAATTAATCAACAAATGTAGATTATAATTATCAGAGAGAGGCTGGATGCGATCGACTAATTTAATCATTTGAAGATAAATAAACAGAATACATACCTAGAAGAGGAGAATGTTAAGGAAGGAGAAACAACATTTTTGGTTATTCGATGGCAGAGTCGAAGCATCGACATATTTGTTTGTTTATGATTTATGAAAAATGGTGGTTGCAACGATTGGTGAAACCCTGGGTTCGAGTTTGAGTTTATAAAGTTTGTTTTTAGACAAATGTGCGATTAATAAGGAGTGTGTCATGGAACCCAAAGGACTACCGCTTTTTCCTCCTTTGATTGTAAAGCAAATAAAAATAAAAATTTGACGAGAGTTTTTAGTGATCATTTTTGTTAAATAACAATCAGAATAGATTTTATAAGACAAATAGTGGTGGATAATGAATAAAAAATACTCAAAAGTGATTATGTGTGTTTTGTTAGAGAGAAAATGCAGTTTTGAACCTATTTCAAAACGCCATCTTTTCGGTATATAAGATTAGAAGATATATAGCAAGTGTTAACATATTCATTATTAATTAATTAATTTAAATCGATATGTTAACAGTGGAAGTACCACTTTACATGTATTCTCAACACATAAAATTACAACCTAGTTTGTTTTTTAATTTAACAAGAATGAAATCTACCAGATATGACTTTATCAGTAGATCTTGTGGCTGATCGATAAAAATAAATATGCAGTCCTTCAATAACAATAACAGTAAAAAATAAAATAAAATCCAATTTTCATGTATTTTAACTTACCCGAAAATGTAAAATGATTTTTTAGGTAACATTTCTTCCAAATTGCAGAGTACGTTTTTGCCTATTAACAGTGACTGATCGATTGTGAGTTGTGACCCACACATTTTTGTTATATTTACTCGTAATAGTACTCAAAGAAAACCATGAGTTCAAAATTTAGTTGAATTACAGAACAGCAGAAGTTAACAACAAAGTACGAAGAACAAAATAAAACAAAACTAGCTAAACTACCAGAAAAAAGAAACATAAGCAATTCAATTTTATCTCTCTCTTCCTTTGAACATATGAATGTGTTATCAAGCATCTAGAATCCCTCTTTTAGTGCGAAAACACGACCTGCCAAAGGTGGAGGCAATGCCGAAAGAGCTTCTTCAATCACCTGATTCATGCAAAACAGGTATCATTTCAACTAACGCAAAAATGCTAGTAATAAAATAACTGCTTCAATTCGGGTATTCATTAACATACATCCAACTGATACCGCGCAGAAAAGTGGATCAACAGAATTGCTTTATTCTCAAATCTGCTTGCATAACTGATTATCTGATTCACCAAAGCAAGAGACCACAAATATGAACACTAACAGTGACGATGAGTGTCTATCATGTGCATAAACAAGATGATTTTACCTCAGACAAATGTGTGTGTCCATAGTCTCTTGCATTCTCCACTGTCATTGTATTCTCCACATACGTGCTCTACATGACCAAAAGAATCATGGATTTTAATCCCACGTATAAACGTGTAAACGGATGAGGTTTTCCCTGTTCAGGTTACTCGGAGAGGGAGAGTCTTTGACTCAGATGTACGCAGCCTAACCGGGGTATCCCGTGACTATTATAACTGGCAAAACCGACGGGCGGGCGGGTCAGTATGGACGACTGGGTCAAAATGGGTTCAGGTGACAACGGGTCCGGATCAAAACTGTTTCGGGTAACATTTTTTAGTATTTCTTTAGAGCAATATTTAGTTTTAACGTTAAGTTTTATTATAGATCACTTTGATTATTTTATGATAGCAAAAAAGAGATTGGAAACTATATTGATATTGGAGTAATATTTAATATTAGGACATTTAGTATCATATGGAGTATTTAATTTA
Organism: Logfia minima; assembly: GCA_963921325.1. Taxonomy (NCBI): domain Eukaryota; kingdom Viridiplantae; phylum Streptophyta; class Magnoliopsida; order Asterales; family Asteraceae; genus Logfia; species Logfia minima. The sequence continues at coordinate 5,572,754 of OY992771.1, read as the reverse complement.
GTATAAATACATTTTTAGCATTGGATAACTTTAATAGATTTAGATAAAGAAAAAACAAAGATAAAAATTTATGTAATATCATCTTTATAATAAAAGCAGCAGACATGTTTCTCTATGTGCAGAATTGCACGGTCGCTTCTTTTACTTCTGCCCATTCTGAGCGCATTTTGACTCGCTGTTCCTTTTACTTTGAGTCCAGTATGACCCAGTAATAAAATAAATAAGGTCCAGTAACGCCCAAACATTGTATTTGAAAGTCCCGACTGGCCCAAATTTAATCTTCTGGGCTCATTTTGCGGCTCTAGTTATTATAATACTAAAAATAATGAAGGGAGTAATGAATAACATGTGTTACCTCCATAATGAGAATCTTTGCCTTCAATACATCACCATTATCGTTATCAACAATGAAGTCGGACGTCGTGTCTCCAGTAAAAGCTACTTCAGGTGATGTTGTTGTGTTTGTTATCTGCCAAATTACAAACACAACGTTCTTAGTTTCTACTTTGCAGCATATACATCTAAACTCTATATGGTATATACAAAATAGCTAAAATTGGGAAGACGAACCTCCACACCTGAGAATTTCAACTTCTTAATATTATCCCCTGAAAGACCAACATACTCGGGCTTAAGCTTTTGTTTCACAGAATAGATTACATAACCCTGCTACCAGTCACAGAAGAAGATAACTCATATCACACTATATTTTTAAATATTAATGCCTATTTAGTTTTAAATAATATATATGTTGAGTGATGAATAAAGACGACTAGCCTGACTTGGTATGACGTGGTACGTCTTAAATGCTTTTACTTTCAGATCTTTTCTTAAGTAAAATTCTTCACCTGCAGATGTAATGATGTATCAGCTTGATTTAATACCGCGTAGTTAACAGCTTGCTGAACTGAGATAATAAAAACAATACAAATAAGTATTACCAACATCCAACCCAATCAATGTATGCTTCAGCTCTGATTGGTCCATCGCCCTATGTGCTTCGAAAATCTTTTCAACACTTCCTTTAATGACTGTTGGTACAATAATTGTTGGAGGAGACATTCTGTATAGACCACGAGTTGCAACATACATAGGCAATCCTCCCTGAAAAAACTTGCATCATGAGAATCTGAGGCTTTAAAACAGAAAAACTTCAAGTGTAGATATATCCAAAAAGGCTCACAAAAAATCCTAAGTTCAAGAAAGCAACGAGTTTGTTTAAGCCCAATTTAGCATCTAATATGCCAGCAAAATAACCCAATCTCTTACCAGTTTCACACTCGTGATTCATATCCTTATTCTTCAAAGAATGTGGAACGTTATTGTTGAAGAAAATAAGTCCATTTTTTCAGCACTAGATACTCCGATTTGAGATGTTGTGGGGTATATTTATGAACTTCAATGTGTCTTTTTGTATTGGTTCTAAATCTGAATTCTAAAGATACTTCGAAAACTACATTAGTGATATAGAAAGAGCATTTTCCTTGTCCCACAATTGACCCTATTTTCCAAAATTCACATATACAAATGGTACGGTTTTTATGAGTTTGAATCTTAAGGTCACTGTGCTATCGACACTAAATTGGATTTACGGAACAAACCGTCCTCAAATGCACTCAACTAAGGGGCTAAAGAGTTCCAAATCTTACAGTAGCTATTCAGACAATTATAATACTCAAAGTCAAAAAACAGATAGAATAACGAGGGAGCTTTAAAAAAAAGCCTAGAATAATGAGGGAGGCAGAGAGGTTTACAATGTGATCCATGTGACCATGAGAGATGAAGAGAAATTGTTGAGAGATAGCTCGTTGAGGGCACTTGCCAATGTCAAATGCCAAGTTGAGAGTGGGAAGAATTACACAGGTCTCGTGCCCTGCTATCGACAACCCTTCAATTGGGTACCCTTCAATAACCAAACCCTTTTTCTTCTTTGTCTCCATTCCTACCCAGATGAGGATTCTAGAAATCCAATGGAGCAAATCAAACCTTTTGCCACTTTTTTATCTTTCCCCAGTTACAATAATAAGCTTGCACCTGTGACTATGCAAAACAAGGATTAATATATAAGTTCTTTCTAAAATAAAATTTAAATCCTATCATCTTGTGATAGTTAACTGATCATTGATTTCTTCTCATGCAATTTTACAACTTATAAAGCATATGTAATTCAGCCTTCAGTCATGTATTTGAACTATCTAACATGAAGTTTAAAATAACTTTAAGAAAGTAATTCTGTAGTTCGTTGAATATCCGTTCACTTAACAAGTTCTATACAGGGAAAAAGGATATATACATATCAGTGGAATATCTCAGAATCTGTTAACACTAAGAAACTAATTAGGTGGGTTAACTAACTAACTAATTATGTATGCTGCTGGTACGTTCTGTCGCAAAGTATAAAAGACTGCCATATTGAAGGTAACTACGTCAGAGTTGATCACTTGTTTTTTGGTGAAAGTTGTGGACCTTGTGTGGTGCATTGGCAGAAGTTATCATATGGATTACACTCTCCTAAAGCTAATATGCAAGAAGCTATGCATTCATGGTTTATTATTTATCAATGAATGAATTCTTTTTCGGCATATGAGTTTCACATTACATTGTATTTAAATCGAAGAGGTACCCAATCAAATAGCTTTTGTGCTCAAAACTAGGTACACCTAAAAATATTGCACTCCTTTAGGGACTAATTTAGAATTGGAACCCACATGAGCAATGACCGCATTAAATCGAACAAAAAGCGGGCGACCACTAAAGTCAGTAAGCACATAGCCAGATACTTGAAGTATGGAACAAATTAGCTATCATAATGACTTTATAAATGAATAAACCGAGTATAGGGGGGTTATAGAGAGATAGTTACCAGATCGTCGGAAGATGAATAAAGGAAATGGATTACGAGAACGCTGGCGTCGAGTTTATTGCACGTCTCAAACGGTGATATCTGTTTTCTATAGGATCCGTTCAGAAATCTTTACTCCAACAAACAAAATTTATTAGAGGGAAAAAAGATTAAGGAGTATTTTTTATCTATAAAACGTAATACGATTTCAAAGAATGAAATTATCGACGTCGAATATTATCTATCCAAATACACATTTATGAAATACGACTTCAAAACCCTAGGCCCCAAATCTGGTTCATCAAATTGAATTTAAGTCCAACCAAGCGGACCGGTGGTTCTTTCTGCAGAAGCGTCGGACATAGACGGTGAGAGTGGTTAAGGAAGGGTCAGTGAATAAAACATAGGGGCTTACGAGGGGAATGCATCCAACTTTTGGCGGATGTATATTGTATGCACCTAACTTTACGGGTATACATTTAATGTACTCAACTGGGAAAAATGTTTGATCCATGTAATGTACCGGCTACTCAGCCGGTAAACCCATTTTTTTGACACATCAGATGCCAGGTGGAGCCACGTAAGCATATAACTTTGTTTGGTCACTCCAATTGAATGAGCTTATATAAAGTCAATTTTAAAATCATTTTAAAATCAAGAAACAAAACGTAATTTTCACACACATGCGAAAATTCAAACACACACTCTAACACAATTAGCGTTCTTGTTCTTAGGTTCGATACACACTCCGTACATTTCAGTGAAGATTAAAAAATATAAAATTGAGGACCGATTTCTGCTGGTTTTGCTTCACGAACGTTGCTAGAAGGTAATGCTCTTCCTGTTTTGCTTCGATTGTTAAGTTTTTTCGATGATATGAGCTGAAAACGAGCTGAAAACTAGGGTTTTTATGATTTCATGGAAGAAAAAAAATATTAAATTTTTATTGACTTAGTATGACTTTGATGTAGTAATTTTGGTAATGTATAAACGTCTAAGTTACCATTTTAATGCAGAAATGGAAGGCAAATTCCGAGAGTTTCCTATAGATGTTCATTATGATGGGGGTTTTGTGTTTGATCCACTGAGGTACGTTGATGAAAATGTGATCAGTTTGCTCGTTAGGAGGATGACCTATGATGATTTTGTTTCCTTGTTAATTGCTGAAACTGGATGCCCAATGAGTAATGTTTATTACTTACTACCACATGGTGGTTTTGATAATATGATGATAATATCTACTGATGATGATGTTGATATATTTTTTGATATTGGGGAAAGTTATGGTAGATTACATGTTTATATAGATCACTTATGTTTGGAACTAGATAACTTTATTGATAATAAAGATGGTAACATAAGTGAGGTGGCTGATGAAAATGAGGAAAATCAAGTGAAAAATGCAAACCCAACTAGTAAAGGCAAAGAAGTTGTTACTAGTGTAGAGAAAAAGAAGTTGAAGGTTGAAGAAACTTTGTTGAAAGGGGCTGTTAATACAGATGAGTTAGTAGGCAGTGGAAAGGGTCATGAGCAGGGTGAAACAAGTCAAAAGACTGAGAATATAGAGGAAACAGATAGTGAGTGGGAGACAGATGATAGTGATGATACTGCTTCACTAGATCATCTAAGTGAGGGTGAAGATGAATTGATGGAGCTTAGGAAAGGACACCCAATACTTAATGTACCTACTGAAAGTCATCTACCACATCTAGGGAATCGAGATGAGGCTACTGACCAAGAACATGCAAAGGATAAGGTTGTATGTAATGAACATGAAGACTTTATGAATGATCTAGTGAATGCATTGAAACCAAAGGATGAAGATATCCCAAGTGATCCCATGGCTGTCCCTGAACCAACAGTTGATGAGTTTCCTGTACATGACTCTGCTACACACTGGAGGTTGAAAGAGCCCAAGGTATGACTTGTTTCTGTTGTATTTGTTCTATTTGTTACATGACACTTCTATAACTATGATTAATGTGCTATAGGTTGGTGAAAGGTATGAAGGGCCAGAACAATTGAAGGAGTGTCTCAGTTATTATGCTTTAGCAAATGGATATTCCATTTATTTTGAAAGGAGTAGCTATAAGAAAATCATTGCTAAGTGTGGTACCAGACCTCCTAAGGTTAAGGATGAATCTAAGGGAAAACATAGGAAGCTCACAAGGTATCCTAAGTCTGGGCTGTTAAAAAGGAAAGGATGCCAATGGAGGTTAATGGGTAGATGGATGTCTGATGAGAAATCATTTCAGGTAATTTCTCTTAATGCCACACACACATGTTCTAAGAATTATAAGTTTGGTAGTTTGATCAATTACAAATGGATTGGGAAGCACTTTGCTGAGAAAATAAGGATGAATCCAGAGATTAGATTGGTAGATATTGCTGACATGGTCATGAAGAAGTATAAATGCACTGTGACAGGGCAACAATGTAGAAGAGCTAGAGAGTGGGTCTTAAATGAGTATGAAAAAACATTAGTGGAACATTATGGGATGCTCAGGTCTTATGGTGAGGCATTAATCCAAAGTAATCCAGGTTCAACTGTACAACTTGGTGTTACTGTGAATCTAGATGCCACATACTTTGAGAGATTCTATGTTTGTTTGAATGGGTTGAAAGAAGGATGGAGGAGGGGATGTAGACAGATTGTAGCATTAGATGGTTGTTTTCTAAAGTCAACTTGTAAGGGTGAGTTGCTTACTGCTGTGGGTAGGGATGGCAATAACCAAATATACCCAATAGCCTGGGCTGTTGTCAATGTTGAGAATAAAGAAAACTGGACATGGTTTTTAAGGTTACTTGGTCATGATTTAGACAGACCTGCTGGTAGTGACTTGACCTTAATGTCAGACCAACACAAGGTATGTGACTTTGGTTCAGTTATTAACTTAATAACTTTTGGTTACACTTACATAATTCTGCTAATGAACCTGTTTTTTTGTAGGGACTGATTGAAGCTGTAAAGGATATGTTGCCTAATGCTGAACATAGACAATGTGCTAGACATATTTATGAGAATTTCAGGAAGCATTACAATGGAGTGGCATTCAGAAATCTGTTCTGGAGAGCTGCAAAGGCAACATACCCTGCTGAGTTTGATGAGATAATGGATGAGATCAAAAGAGGTAACCCTAATGCTCATAAGTACTTTTTAGATAGAAATCCAAAGTCTTGGTCTAGAGTATTCTTTTGGTTACATACTGGTTGTGAGGCTGTTGAGAATGGGTTCAGTGAGTGTTGGAACTCTGTTTTATTAAGGGTTAGAAATAAACCTATCATAACAATGTTAGAAGCAATCAGGGTTATAGTGATGACAAGGATGGAAACAATTAAAGACATAAGTTCCAGATGGGGACTTGAGTCACAAGACCTGACTCCTAACATTAAAAAGAGGCTTGAAGGAATTAAGAACCAAAGAGGTGAATGGCTAGTGATCCATGCTGGTGGAACTGTATTTGAAATCAGAAAACATGGGAAGGCATTTGTGGTTGACCTTGACAACAGCAATTGTAGTTGTAGATTATGGGAGTTAAGTGGAATCCCATGTGTACATGTTGTTGCTGCTATAATGAAGTGTGATGAAGATCCAGCTGATCATGTATCTGCTTGGTTTAGGATGGATTACTATCAAAGAGCATACACATCTCATTTGAAACCAGTGCCTGGAATGGAAATGTGGCCAAAGACTGATCAACACAAGCCTTTGCCACCTAGACCAAGAAAGATGCCTGGAAGGCTCAAGAAGCAAAGAATTAAAGTAGCACATGAAGATCAATCTGGAACAAGAAGGGTGTCTAAGCATGGTGTTATAATGACATGTTCAAATTGCCTTCAGAAGGGGCACAACTCTGCCTGCTGTCCCAATGAAGCTGTGGAAAGGGTGAAACCACCCAAGCAAAAAGTTGGAAGGAAACCAAAACAGAATAAACCAGACAATAAGGATGCAACTGAGGCATCTGTTACAACACAAGATGCTCAGGCTTCTGGTTCTGTTTGGAGTTTAAAGAGTGGTTCAAAGGGTAAACAACAGGCAACTGATGCTGCTGGATGTAAACTTGGAGTCACAAGGACAGGTTTCAGATGGGCTTCTAATACATCTCCATTGAAGAATAAACAAGCAGGTTTGCTTACTCACATATACATGCTCTTATGTCCTTAATACATGTCAACTGTATATAACTATTACCTGATGCTACAACATATGCTACAACAGGTGGTGTTTCAAGGGGAGGCAGGGGTGGTGGTTCTGGTGGCAGCTCACAAGGTAATGGTAATGGTGGTTCAATTGCAGGTGGTGGTAGGGGTGCAGGCACTTGTGGTGCAAGGGGTAGGGGTAATGCAAGGGGTAGGGGTAAGAAGAAAGTGGCTTTTGGGAGTACACTTAGCTGGTTTAGCTGTGGCTTGGGAACTTCTGGAACACAAGTCCAACAAGAAGATGTGAGTCCAACTGCAGAACCTAACCCAAACCCTGATATTGTTGGAACACAAGAATCTGTCAATGCACATGCTGTTAAGAGAAGGAAATCAAGTGAACGGATTGCAAAACAAAAATTGGCTAAAAAGGTGCATGGACTAGGTAGCTCAGAAGATCAACCAATGTCACTAGAATGAGGCTGTTAATAGTATCTTTAGGAAGTTTGACATGTTCAAAACAATGCTGAGTCTGTAACTTGTTAGCTTGATGTTTTTTGGTTAAGTGGAACTCAAATATTTTGGTCCGTGTATGGTCATGGTTAGTGTATGGATAATTACTCTTTAACTTGATAATATCTGTAACTTTATAAGTTGTTGGTGTTGTAACTTGATAATATATGTTGTAACTTATGTATGAAAATGCAGGTTGAAAGCTTCTAACTAACACAAAACACTTGGTTACATTCATAACAGTCATAACATTCATAACATTGATCAATTACACTTGCTTACTCTACTCTACTGCTCTTATGTCCTTATTTCATTACTAGAACACCTATGACAAAACATAAGAATGCTACAACACAAACCAAAACTATGAAAACTTGGTCGAACTGCTTCAATTTTGACTTTAGTTTAGTCAACTCTTCCTTCTTCTTCAACAACTCATATTTCGAATCAGGTAATTCATTTGCCAATTGGGGGTTTCCACACCTCATTTGGTAATCCCTTATCCGGTTCACTTGCATCCTCAATTCATACATCACTTTCTTATAGTAGTCATTTGGGAGCTCCACATCTAGAAAACGAAATCCGCAACAATTTTGATTTTTAACCTAATTCAACACAAATTCATAACAAACCGTCAATAGTAATACAAAATTAATGCCTCCACACCAACAACGGTAGAAACGAGGCTGGTCACTTTGATTTTTCGAACACGACGATGAAGAAGAATTAGCCATGGAGAGCGGGGGAGAGCGGGGAAAATGGTATGCAAATTGGAGGGAAGGGATACGTGATATTACGAGGGAAATATGTTGACTACTTGACTTTATATAAGCTCATTCAATTGGAGTGACCAAACAAAGTTATATGCTTACGTGGCTCCACCTGGCATCTGATGTGTCAAAAAAATGGGTTTACCGGCTGAGTAGCCGGTACATTACATGGATCAAACATTTTTCCCGGTTGAGTACATTAAATGTATACCCGTAAAGTTGGGTGCATACAATAGACATCCACCAAAAGTTAGATGCATTCCCCTGCCATAAGCCCTAAAAAATAATAAGGGTGTTTCAGTCATTTTAGTTGCAAGACCATTTATGAATTGTTATTTGGACCGAACGAAAAAGTTGAGATTTCTATAGGTGAACAAATGTCATCACCATCGAGTTTAATATGTCATAAATCAAGTTTAACATATGAATTGTAACAGAGATTTTAAAAAAGTTCTATAAAGTTAAGAGATTTCAAGGGAAGATTATGGCACATGATAAAAGTTTGAAGATTTTGATGGTGTAAGACGTTCCTTGTACATATTCTACAGTATGAGGATTATAGATAGATCCATTGGTGAGAGAGTTTTAAGTATAAATAACATTTCCCTCCCTCATTTGTATTCATTCTATAAATGTGTTTTCTCTCATTGTAAAACATTCATAAGTAATAGAGTAAGTTTCCTTTTCCATTTTAGTCTTGAGTAATATATGCATTGTTCTTTCTTGCATTCTTTTCCTTGTTTACGAGTACGGTCCGAGTCGGGTTGACTTAGTTTGAAAACTAAGTGCCGCATGTGAGCTTGTAGAGACAACTCTGTGACATTTGGTATCAGAGCAAAGGTTGAGGATTTGTTCAAGGTTGGGGAGAACGTTCGAGAACCAAGTTCAAGTGAAGGCAATGGCAAGCAACTCCGAAAAGACTAGCGTGGATGTGGTCGTGAATGCAGGTGATGAGAACCGGGGACGAGAAGAGTCTCATCAAACACACTACAATACTAGGAGCAAGCCTAAGGAGACGTGAGGTCTTAAGGCAAGAATAATGGAAGTCGATACTTCCATGAAGACGTGGATAGGGGAGCTCAAGGTCTCAATCGACTAGAGGATTTGCCAGAGGACCATGAGGATGTTCGAGATGGAATGAAGTCCGGCCTCAACATAGTGAAGGGATACCTTTGCAATGAGATGCAAAACCTTAGAGAGTCACTCACGAAAGAGATTCGTGAGGCGTTAACGCAAGAGATGCGTGAGGCAATGGCGACAGAGTTTGCCACAATTTGGAATCAAGCGGAGTTAGCACTTCTAATACTAACTTAGGATCGAGATTCCAAAGTCGTCACCATTCGTTGGCAATAGAGAGGAAAGGGTGGTTGAAAACTTTATATGGGAGATAGAGCAATACTTCGAGGGAGTAAACATCTAGATGATGTGACAACAATCAAGACGACGACCCGATACTTGAAAGATATCACGGCCCTATGGTGGCGACGTGGATATGGAGATATTCAACGAGGTACGTACATTATCAATACATTGGCCGATTTTTTTCCTTGATTTCAATAAGCAATTCTATCCGGAGAATGCTAAGAGTGAAGGAAGAGTCGCCTTCATAGACTTAATCATACTGGAACTATCAAGGAGTATATAAAGGAATACATAACCCTTGTACTTAAGATTCCAGATCTTTCCGAAGAGGATTCTCTCTTCTACTTTCTTGATAATTTACAAGCCTGGGCAAAAACGTAATTGGAGAGAAGAGGAGTATGAGATATTGCCTCAGCCATTGCCCAAGCGGAGGCGCTAGTCGACCTTAGTGAGAGGAGTTCGTCTAGACGCAAGGACGAGGAGAGTAATGACGAGAAAGGTGTGGGAGAGAAGCATAGTCATGTTCGAGACGAGAGAACACGAAGACCGCCAAGGAAAAAGAAAACATCGCATATGAGTATAGGGTGTTTAGTGTGCGACGGACCACATCGTGCACACGATTGTCCGAACAGAGCGTGCTTACAAGCTATGATGGTGGAAATGGAAGAGGAGTCGTGTGAGAAAGAGGACGCACAAATGGGATCATTGTGAATCCTTAACGCCATCAATGCAAGGAAAGAGCCACCCAAGGTAGAGGCCAATGGTAAACCAAGAGTAGAAACGTCCAAGGTAGAGACCAAGGGCAACACGATCACGATAACATCCAAGCTAGAGGCCAAGGGGAATGCAATGAAGAAGTCAAAGGTAGAGGCCAAAGGACTTGGGTACTTGAGCACAATAGTGAACGGGATACCCGTAAGAGCCTTAATTGACACAGGAGCAACTATTTACTGCGTCTCGGTAGATGAAGATAATAGATTTTGGCTCACGACGATAACGGAGTTTGGATAGATCAAAGCCGTAAGCGGAGACGCCAAGTCAATTCGTGGGGTGGCACAAGGCGTGAAGGCTAAGATTGGGGAATGAGAATGAGAGTTAGAGTTATTAGTAGTGCCCATAGACAACTTCAAGTTTGTACTCGGGATGAATTTCTTCGATAAAGTAAGAGCAATTCCCATTGCGTCTAATAACAAATTGTGCATTTTAGATGGAAATAGAGTGTGCATGGCAACTATGGAGAGATGCGCCAAGAGTGGAGCCAAGACAATGTTAGCGATGCAACTCGAAACCGACTTCAAAGAGTTGAAGTCAAGCACGGGGAAAGGATCATAAGATGTAGAGATTTTACATGAGAACGAAATGTCATTGACGAGTGCAAGGGCACAAAGGACAGAGATGTACATGAACAACAACCACTTAGGAGCGGTCACAAGCGTATGAGAAGGACGAGACAAAGACAAAGTTGTCGAATTCCAAGTCACAAGGAAGACTTGACCACAAGAGAAGTTAAAAGTGCAAGATAAATTTAGTTCATCTAATGAGGCAATCCGTGAACGAGATCGAGTATTGCTGAGAGGTAGGCATGACGAGGACGTCATGAGCTTAGGTGGGGGAGAATGTCACAAACCCATCAAGTTTAACATGCCATACATGAATTGTAAGTAGAGATTTCGAAAAGTTCTACACAAGTCAAGATATTCCAAGGGAAGATTATGGAATGTGATAGAAGCTTGGAGACTTGGATGGTGTAGAAGATTCCTTGTACATATTCTAGAGTAGGAGGATTCTAGATAGATCCATTAGTGGTAAGGTTTCAAGTATAAATAGTCTCTTCCTTCCTCATTTGTAATCATCCTATAATTGTGTTTTCTCACATTGTAAAGCATTTCTAAGTAATAAAGTAAGTTTCTTTTTCCACTTTAGTTTTGAGTACTATCTGCATTGTTCTTTCTTGCATTATTTCCCTTGTTTATGAGTACGGTTCGAGTCAGGCTGACTTAGTTTGAGAACTAAGTGTCGCACATGAGCTTGTAAAGACAACTCCGTGACACAAAGCTTCCATTTTTACTGCTTTTCTCATCTACTCATATAATTGTTGTTCCATAATTACATTATCATTATCATTTTGTTATAACATATATATATATATATATATGTGTGTGTGTGAAAATCTCAAGTATCATTTATTGATTAAGTGATACACAGTTCAATAGTATAGCTTGAATTGTCAGGGGGTGAATAAAATTTAACTCGTTAATTATAGTATTTTAAAATTCTTAACACTTATTAGTAATTTTAAGATACTTGTATAATAAATAAAGTAAACAATTGCAAAATATGAAAGCTAATAGATCTAAAGCTTGAACACAAGTTAACTTGAATGATGAATTTATTGATAACAAATTACATCAACATATTGAATTACAAAATAGTTAAAGCCTAAGTTAAAGACTCATTCAATACGATTAAAAGCTATTGTGCTACTCTCTGTGAGAATAGAAACACTATTCGTCACTAACTCTAATTTTTAATTAGACAAACTTTATCACTAAACGAATTCAAATGATAGCTACAAATCAATAAAGGATTAAGTACAATATGTCACTCTATTTATTGACAGGAATTTCCCGTAAATATCTCCTATCATCTAGGAACTAGAATGACCCGTGTCGCTGTAAATTTGTCTTCCTTTTAACAAATAAACGGTTAAAAAGAGTCTTATGTGGTCCCTACTTGATTATGCCTTCTTCGTGTGTTGTATTTCCACCAATCACAATGAAGCATGATGTCAATCATTTCATCACTGAGAACTCCTTGAGTTGATGATCTATAGTAGACCAGGGACCTCATAAGCATAGTGACTTTAACTTAATCGTCTTGTTATTACTTTATTTCTAAAGTCGCTGGAGGATAAAGAAGTTTCCTCAGTCACTACGAGCTAACATGCTCTTGTAGAGTGACTTGACTTGATTTCTTCCAGTGACCTCCTTTTATTTAACCACAACGATTGTTGTGATTATGAGTTGCATAAGCACATAGTCACTATTGTAGCAGTGAGTAGATTAACTACTGTTAGTGACTATTTGCTTAGTAGTGACTTAGTTCTCTTGCAGTGATTTGTATCTTGATGTATCTTTAATGCTTAGGGCTTCTAGCGATAGAAACACTTAGTGATAGATTCATCAGGCGATAATGAATTCACAGAGTGTAATTTTCATCGTCTTAGCAGTGACTTGGTTGTCCAGCGACCAATGATACAACTTATCTTTGGATTTTTGACTTCATCATTTCTATGAAGAATTCCAGTGATTTAGTCAATTACAAATAAGTGAATCAACAATATATATATGTATACATGGTATGGATCAAATAATAACATTTTAATAATAAGAACGGTAAAAAAACTTCAAATTTGCACTTATACTCGAGAAAATTATTGGATTCACATTCGTACATCTCAGATATACAAAGTCAAATGAATACACATTTCTAGAAATGTATAAAATTTGAGAAAAATAAATGATGAACAATTCTATATTTTTCATCTAAAATCGTGGATCAATTGTTTTTTCCATTTTTATATATTTATAAGAATGAGCATCCATTTTTCTCCATATATTTGAGATGTATACATGTGAATTTACTTATTTGTGGGATACTGTAACATCCTCTTCTGCGGTCTGGTAATTTCTATTATTTTAATCGATTATATAATTGTTTTAGAAATTATTTAATATTATGTGCTTCATTGTGAAACGTAGATAAATAAGTCCTTTGACTTATTGTGACTAGTGAAATATTAGTCGTTTTAAATTGTTATAGATGACGGTAAAACAAAATAATATTTCTCGCAAATGGTATTTAAGTTCCAGACAAAAGATTTAGGACGGGTATAAAATTATACCATTTAATTATCTGAGTCGGTTGCAAACCGACTTTGTAATCATATATATATTCTCACCTCTTCTTCTTGTTTTCATTTGGAAAACTTGCAAATTCAAAGGAACCATAATCAAATTAGATTCAAACTTGTGCTTCTGTGATTTCGAATTTAAAACATCAGAACCATCATCATCCATATCCTAATCTTCATTATATTATCAATCCTTTTATTTTCAAAAGAAAGAAAAGAGTAAGTTTGATTTTGAGTGGGTAAATCAAATTGAAGCTTGATATGTTGTTAATAGGTGTTATTTGATGTTACTTGAAGTATTAGAAACCATAGAATAGAGTTTTTTGAAGTTTTGGTGAGTTTTAATTTGAAAAACTCGTAGCAGCAGCGAAATTCGCAGTTCTCAGTTCGTCCTGCGAACTGAGTTGACTTGCGAAGCGAGTTGACCTGCGAACCGAGTTGCGAACCCAATTCCTGCGAACCGAGTTGCGAACCCAATTTCTGCGAACCGAAATGCGCATGGTCACTCGGAAATGACCCAGTAATCAAGGCTATATGCTATTAGCCTAGGCAGTTTTTGGCCATTCGGGGTCATCTATGGCCCGAAAATGGCATTCTTCAGTTTTAAACGTCATTGCGGGATTTTCTAATTTCATTTTTGATTGAACTTTTGTTTGCCTAGACTTCAGGGATTACCTGATTGGATAAATAGACTATAATGATAATTATGGAACGAATTTCTAATTTATATATGATTTTCTGTTTTAGATCAACGTAAGACTCAGTGATATAAGAATCCTGAGTGTGGAGACGTCGGAGATATCGGTGAGTGGATTCAGAACTCACCATTTGATTTAGTTGTAACTATTTGGTTACAACAAGTAAACGTAGATGTGTGTTAGACTGTTTAGTCTTGATTATTGATTGTTAATCTACGTGATATGTGAACCAATGTGTATTGATGTTATTGAGGTCAACGTGTAGTTGGATTTCTGGTTATTATGTAAATTACACAGGTTTTGATTCATTTGTTGTGTTTGAAACCTGTGTATGAGTTTAATAACCAATAGTTATCGGTTTATTCTGTATTGGCCATACGGATTGACGATAAGTGTTCTTGGGGAATTCCCGGGTATTATGATATCCCAAGAGCCACCGATCCTCATTGAAATATGTGTGTTTACGATTATTTGGTGCGAACAACTAGTTATGCTAAGTTGAATGGAGTGTGATGAATCTATTCACTTAGCTTCGTGCTAATCCCTCATATTACTTCCTGCAGGATATATTTTGATTAATAGTGGGTGCAGGAGGGGAATGGTTGATCAAGGAATGTTTGACTGCGCTTAAGGACTCTGATATGGTTTTTGTAATAAACCAAGTTTTGGTGAATTATATAATACCCCGTCTTATGTAGTTTTTAACAGTTTGAATATGGTGTAAATATTGAAAATGTAAACTGTTTATGTATAATGTTTAATATATATTAAGGTAATGTATTTTAAATTCATGCTTCCGAGTTTATTAATATAATATTCTTAAATAGAATAAGGGGTGTTATAGATACATGTGTGGATATGAAGTGTTCTTACCAGTTCTTATTTTTAAGGTGTTTTTATTGGAACTATACCATATATATATATATTATATATTATATATATATATATCAGGATTGATTATTGTAAAATAATTTTTATGATAAAATAAGTAAGATAACATCTCAGCCGTTAGATCATCTATCTAATTCATTGTTTATTAGTTGAATTAAACTAATCTTATTAATTCATTTAAATAACTTTAGAGGTATTTTGGTACATGAGCAATCTGACAACCATCATTCATGTTTTATTTTGGTGATTCGTCTTCTTTAACTTCTTTCTTTTATATATATATGATTGGAAATTTTCTTAAAGATCTTAATAGTTAACGTGTGTTTGTGTGTGTTATTTCCCACATATTTGGTGTTGCATGGGTGATTTATCACGATGGTTTGGTGTGTATGTTTGTGGTCAGATTTAAATATTGGTTTTGATGGTGACTGAGATGGTGATGGGAGCTAAAGGGCATATGAGTTTGCTTATGGTGATGACGGTGGCCGGCGGTAACTACGATGGTTGGTGTTATCGGCAACTTAGAATAAAGAAAGATGAAAACTGATGTACGTTCATTTTGATTGTTAAACAATAATTAAAAATGATAATAAGTTAATCTAAAAAAGGAAAATATTTAAAAATAAATATGAAAAAGAAAAAAGGTTTTGGAAAGGTCTTTTTACCTTTTTCCTAATTAGAAGAAGGACCGGTAACGCAACAAAAAGCAGGATCAAAGGACTGAATACATACAATATTGACTTGGTGACCGGGTCAATTAATATAGAGACAACCATAGAGACTGACATTGTAATTTACTCTAATTTTATTGATATATAACCAATACAATAAATATGATTAAGAAAAGTATGTTATCATACTTATACTCTTTAACTTCTTGAAAAAATATTTAGAAGATGTGTGTATTAAAAATATCAGACGTCGGGCGACTTTCGATCCGTTTGACCAATTTGACTAATTTTTCCTTTTAGCTAGATTTTTATTCACCTATTGATTCATTAGAGATAAAATATAATTCAATCGACCCATTCACAAGTAATTGTTGCCTTGGATATGTACGTGACCGACTCATTTTCAAATAAATTTGCCACCTATACTTATCAATTACCTGGTATCTATTCCGAAACATGATACCTTTTTGGGTGCAACATGGGATTAATGAAAAACCTGAGTTGTATTTTCGTGTTCTTAGAGTATTTGCAGAGGTGATTGATTATCGTTATATCCTTTTCTCATCTTGATATCGATCTCCGAATGCTGCTTCAAGAGTGCTAGTTGCAAAACATCATCACTGTTAAAAAAAGGAGAATTTATTAAGGATGTTATTTCTTCTTTTGGTGACCGTCTTTTCTATTTTTCAGGATAAGTATATTCTTATGAATTTATTCTACTAGTTTATTTTATTTTTTCTAGCAAGCATATATGCCTTGAAATTTACAGTTGCAAATATGCAATATGTATTTTAGGATTCTTTTTAGGGCAAAATGTCAAAAAAAAAACAAAACATAATTACTACTTTTTGTTATTTGATAACTATTACATTAAAAGGATTTAGAAGGATTAACATTTATAGTTCGATACTATAAGGGATGTAGGAATTACAAGTTTAAAATTTTCGCCCAACATCCAGAATGTGCGGTGAATTAAAAATCAAACTTAAATATTTAGGTGGATTTAGAATTGAACTTAACTAATTAAGAAAAAAACCTTTAATGTTTAAAATAAAAGTCAAACCTTTATTTCCTCTCTACTACTGTTGTTACTCACATAGACACAAACCCTAACTTCTCGACCGCGACTGAATTGAAAATAAAGATGAAATCGAAGCTAAAACTGAAGGTATTTTCTGGTACGAATTGCGTAACTTAAGTGTCTTCCTTCAATTTCAAGTAAGGTTTGTTTTCTTTCCATGGATACTAGTAGCCTTAATCGAGCTAAAATTCCTAAAATGCCTCGCATGGCTGTGACAATACATTATGGGGGGCGTTTTAAGACAGATGATCTTGTGTACCATCGTGGGCATTTATGCAAAATGCATGACGTTAAGTTTAAAATTCTAGGGTTTAGGGAATTTTTTAAAATGGTTGAAGATGTGACTGATATCATAGCTTATGGTATGTATTACTGTGTACCTGGAAAGGATATTAAAACGGGACTTAAAGCTGTGGATTCAACACAAAGTTATGCAAAATTGATTAGTTATGTGAAGGAACAGGGTGAGAAGAGATTAGAGCCTGTGCATGTTTATATGGATCATCATAAGCTACATTTGACTAATTTTATTGTTCCCGATGATGATGAAATGAATGTTGAGAGTGAAAAGGAAGATTGTGGTAGTGAAAAGAATGATGATGAAAGTGATGAGCAGGTAGTTAAGGTTAAGGGTAAAGTGAAAGCTAATGTTGATCTTAAGGGTAAGGTGGTCAAGGGTAAGGTGGTTAAGGGTAAAGGTAAGGGGGTCAAGCCCACTGTTGATGCTAATGATGAAGAAAATGAGAAACAAATCAATGAGGATCACAATGAAAAGGTAAGTATTGATAAAAATGATGGCAAACAAGGAGGGAAAGAGAAAGGTGGAGTGAAATGGACTAAGGCTAAGTTGAAAGATTGTGTCAACCATAATTCACTTGATCACATGTTACATTAGAACCAAGATGATGATGATGAAGACATTGTGAAACCCATGGATTCAAAGGTTATATTTAATGAGCTACAGGCAGATGCTGATGGCTTCAATTTCAAGTTTCCAGATGAGTTTATAGGTGATCCAAAATAATACCCTATGTTCAATCCAAGCACCCATTGGAAGGCATAACAACCTGTATATGGAGATAGGTTTGAGAATAGGAACCAGTTTAAGGATATGATGATCAATTATTCAGTAGCTAAAGGTTACAGATTGTACTTTCAGGAGAATAAGATCATATTTTGGTTAAGTCTGGAATCAGAAATCTTCATAAAAGAAAGAAAGCATTTCCACAACTGAAACCATATCCTTTTAGATGTTGGGCTTCAACTGATATATCCATGATTGAGCCCTAATTTTTATTTTACAGAGGAGAAGAATGAACGAACAAAAAAAACCCCAAATGTTAGCCCTAATTCGGTAAACAACTGATATATTTATATATTTAAAATTGCCACGTAGGATAAAAATTATCCATGTGTTATGCCAACTAAGCACAATCCGGATCCAGCTTGGCAAAAAATTTAAACTTGTGGTCCCCACACCCCTTATAGTATCAAATTATAAGTGTTAATCCTTTTATTGTAACAGTTAAAATGATACCCCCAAATGACAAAGATTAACATTTGTATTACCTTTTTTGGTATTTTGCACATCTTTTTATACATATATTTTGATATTTTAATTTCATTTCTGTTCTCTAGAACCGAGAAAAAAGTTATCAGATGTCTAATTCCTTTGTCATTTTGTATTTAGTTCTGTACCTTACAAGTGGCTGTTTCCAAAGCCTGCTGCTGCTATTCATCACAGGGCAGGTAAACTCGTTGTTACTTTCTTTTCGGTTTTCTTTCTATTTATTAATTTATTTATATATTTTTTGAATTGTAAAGTCTTTCTTTTGTGTCATTTTTACCCTTGTACTAATGAACCACTTGACATATAATCTGGCTCGACTAGTGGATCCACTGCAGCAGATTTGCCTACGGAAATTCCACCAGGGTTGTAAAAGTCGTCGAAGTACTCAGGGACTAATCGGGACTCAGGTGTATTCCGTGGTGACTCGGGCTAAAAAGTTGGTCAACGTCGGTCACGTATGAAGGTAATGTGCTCGTTAATGCTGGATCAATTTTATTGGGCACAGAGGATGTTTTGTGTTGTTTTGAAGAACCCCTAAAGAGAAATCAATTGTTTCCAAATGAAGATGATGAGATTATCACGAAGGAAGCCGCAAAGGCTCTTGACAGGCAATTGATCATGCTTCATCTTCTAAACTTGTAGAAAATGCTTCAGAAATTGCTCAAAGACCATCTTATGAGGTAGTGCTTGCTCATGGAATCTTTGTAATAATAACTTTTTTGCCCATCAGTGTTGCTTATGTCATCATGTGCCTCTGTTTCATTCTTACACTTATAATATAGTAATTCACTAGAGGTAAAATGAGCGGGTCGGGCTAGTTGGGTAAAGAGTTAGATGGGTCCTGATAAAAAGTGGTTGGGGTGGTTTGGGCTACACTTTTTTGTCTGTGTTTTTGAATTATAGAAATAGTGGTTGGCGTCCTGATATTCTGACAAGAAGTTTCAGCTTCAAACCTCACTAGTTGCACATCTTGGGGTGGCTAGGGAAAGGGTCGGAAATGGTCACGGGGATACCCCGGTTAGGCCGCGTACATCTGACTCTGAGTAAAGTTACTCGTTTCCTCCGGGTAACCTGAACAGGGAAAACCTCCTTGTTTTACCCGTTTATATAAATATAAATCCTCAACTATAATTAAAAGAGTTATATTGTCAGATTCGTTGTTAAGCATACAAAAACACTTGGACAATTTTCTACTCATTTGACCTACTTCCTTAATAGCTAATTTTTCATTCTAGTTTATAAATGTGACCCATTACCTATAAAGCACCATCTGAAACAACTCGTTTTAATGTAAATGTGAAAAAGTAATCATGTCTATTATTTATGCTCTTCCCAATCACAAGCTAGAAATGCTACAAGATTGACAATTTTAAATTGGCCATTTTTGTGATGGTGTGTTGGAAGCAGTGCAGTGCAGAGGTTGAAAGCAACTATTTCGAGTCAATATTTAAAAGAGGACAACTTGAAGCATTAAATTTTTGATTTGCAATAGGCCTTTCTAATCCAAACTTGCAATGTAAAGTTTTTTCACGTGGTTGCTTGAATTTGAGCCTGTCAATCTGTAATCTTGTCTTTCTCATCGTAAGGTACGATCACAAATATCATAAGACTAATGACCAAGAGCATCGGTAGTGGATGTGGGGTTGGTGTTGGGTTGGGTGCACATGGGAGGGGTTGGGTTGGGGATCATTTAGGTGTTGGGACAAAACAACCTAAAATTTCATTTTGACGCCGTGGTTAGTTTATTGTTATTGAAAAATAATAATTAGAAAGTGAAAGGGAAAGAGGGGTTGAAAGTGATTGAGGGGAAAAATTAGTGGAAAACTGAGACGGTGTTGATGTGTCAAGTGGGGTTGTATTTACCACTGCGGATGCTCTAAGAATGTTTATGAGGGTTGGTCGGTTTGAGTGATGGGGCAAAATGCGTTTGGTTGGCTTGACATGTAAAGACATTTTTTTACCAAATTTATTCTTGTTTATAAATAATTGTACCTCAGATTTGATTACTTTTACTTTGTTGTTAAATTACACCTATAGTGAACAGTCAAGAATATAGTTTTCTTAAGGTGATGATTCCTGCTCCAAATGGTGCCGCATGTGTTCTAACATCTTAGTAATAATCAAGAAATATAGTTTTCTTAAAATCTTTAAAGAATATAATCATGCAACTAGCTTTGGAACACGATTATAGATGTGATAATTACCTTTTAAAAAAAAAAAAACTATTAAACAGGTTTGCAAACAAATAATTAGTGTGAACCTATGAACCTTAATTTGCAGGACCTATTTATGTTTTTTTTGTTAGTGAACGTCACCTCTTATATTGAATACACTTATTGGCACTTTTATTCTAAACCTCTTGCCACAATGGGTAAATATTATACTTTCTTTCCATAAGACAGGATTTGCGTTGCCTATTTATTGATACGTCAAACTTGGGTTGAGACCACAGAGTTGTAAACTTCTAAGGTGGCGTTTGGTTCTTAAATTATAATCTTAGCATTTGTAATTTGTAATACTAAAGGATTTCAAATCTCAAAGGTTTTAAAATAATAGATTACAAATCCTTCGTTGGCATAAATTCATTGGATTTGAATTCCCATCCCCTTTGTAAAGAAGATAGAATGACAAAAGTGCCCTTTACTTATTATTGTTATTATTTTTAAAAAAATTTGGTTTCCATCAAACCATTGCTCATTAATCTGATGACAGACAACAATAGTAGAGTCAAGCTCTTTAAAGTGTCAACACAGACTCGTGTAATGGGGCTCAGACACAACAATAGCAAGGGACATGCATTTCTTTGGGTCATCTTAAGACCAGTTGTAATGGTTTGTGCTCGAGCCCAACACGGACTATTACGGACGGAGTGGTTACGCGGTGAACCGTTTTTATCGAAAAAATAGCACATGACAATAACTTGTAGGGCCCACTGGATTATTTATTTATTTTTTCTTTTTTACTTTCTTTCTAGTTTCTTTTCTCGTTTAAGAAATAAAAATAAAGTGGTGGAGATGAAGTAAGGAGAGGAAGTGGAAAAAGATGAAGATGGAGTACCTACTCTTTTTTAGTTTTACCGGGGCCCTTTTTACTTTTGGGCTTTTTTTAAAAAAAAAATTAAGTATTCCAATTAATTAAATATATAAAATGTAATTGTATGTTAAAAAATTATAATATCTATAATAAAAATGAAATGTATAAAAATATCTATGATTTTTATTTTTATTAATTAATGTGTCTTTTATTTTATTAATTAATAATTAATAACTAGTTTTGAAATTAATAATAGTGTTTTATATTTAATTAATAGTAAATGTGTTTTTAAGAAAAATGAAAAATAAAGAAAATAGTGGGTCCTAGTTGTCCGTCACGAGCTGTCGTGAAAACACCACTGTGACTAATGGTGGATAACAATCCGTCGTGGCTGACATAATACTCATTACGGGTCACAACAAGTGTTATGACTGTATGTGGTCTAATATCTTATAAGGTAGGTTCAGCAAACATTGACCATTTTATTTAACCAAATGTTTGTTTTACCCGTTACACATGAATTAATGACGACGAAACCTACAAAATGAAGTTAAAAAGTAGATACATAGGCTAAATGAAGAACAAACCAGTGTCCAAGGGCTAAAGTTTGGAATAATAATTGATAAGATTGCAAGGAAAGTTATTTCAATCTTTACCATCTCGTGAAATCAAAGAACATATATGCATATAATCATGCTCTATATATAACTTATCATATTAACTATTTATATAAACATCGATTATTAATATTTTCTTTTTATAAGTCCAACACCTAACCTGCTCAAATTTCATTATCAATGGAATATCTCCCTCGACTATCACATTTTGGTGACGGAAAAAGCTCGAGTAGTTTGCAATTCGAAGAGTTTGTGCCTCCTTCAGCTTGGACGGAAGATCAAACGTGCCATTACCTCCTTGTTGATCTTCCTGGTACATCAAATTCATCATCTTACTCAGATCCTAGAAACTTATATAAACTAATTTAATGCAGTCACAAAAGAAAGAATTTTATAGTAAGATGTTTATATTTATATTGCAGGTTTCAAGAAGCAGGAGCTAAAGCTTGAAGTTGCTGACCAGACTCATATAGTAGTTAGTGGAGAAAGGCAGGTAACAGAGAATAAGTACAAACGATTTGAGCAACGTATGGAGTTGCCAAACGACGCTGATGTAGAAAAGATCACAGGGAAGCTCGACAGCGAGATTCTGTATATTTCAGTCCCAAAAATAGTAGAACAAAAACATCAAGAAATCAAACATGGCAGCGTTCATGGTGGCAAGATGGACATGTTTGATCCAACACCAACATCAACATCAACACCAACTCCGGCACAACTTTCAGATGTTGATGAAAATGGAGATGATGATGATGAAGAAGAAGAAGATGATGATGATAAGAAATCAGATCAAAATGAAGATGAAAGGGATAACAAATCTGGTGAAAAGGATCTTGAAAGAAAGAAACTGAGAAGGGGTTCTGATGAGGACTGGGGGCACGAGGCTGATTTATTTCTGAGACTTGCTATAGAGAAATTAAGAAAGAATAAAGGGATTGTTGTGACAGCTATCTTTGCATTTTCATTAGGTGTGTTGGTAAGTCAGAAGTTTCAGTCGAACGGACAATGATGGAGCTGTTTGAATTAACAGACGTACATGATACATTATATCAAATTGCACTTATAGAATAAAAGATGTAGCACAAATTGCAAATATGTCAAATAATGTTTCGGTTTGATTATGGTAATGCCAAGTTTTAATCTCAAATCTAACCTTGAATTTAAGTGAAATACGAAAACAGCAGATTAAATCACCATGATTGTTGTCACCTGAAAGAAAAACACAAGTATCAATGCTATTCTCTTTTTTTACCTTATCTGAAAGGATCAGATACCACATTATGCTCAACTAAGCCGGCTCTAAATGATGCTGAATGGAGAAGCTTCAAAAATATTGGGAACAAAGTGCTTTTAACATGCCCCAGGCATGACAATATATTAATAGTGGCAAATGGGCGGATCGGGTTGACCCACTACTTTTCACCGTTTTCTTTTTCCAAATTATCTAGCTATACTGTCATCATAAGCATCAAATTTGTCACACATTTCGACTGTTATACTCGACAATTAACAAAATTAATAATCTAATTATGTCCAAGCTTGAAAGCCAAAAATAGACAATTTCCTCCTCAAATTTCCACTTCTCCTAGGTAATGAGAGTTCAAGCTACTACTGGACTTATTTGGTCTTGACCCTCATGCTGGTTGGAGACACAATATTTTTGGGTACAAGAGCCAGACAAATGTAAATGACAGCTAATGGTAAGATTGAAAATTAAACAGGGTCCCTTGATCAAAGGAATGGGTTGAAAAAAGGGGGATGCTTTCTTCCTAAAACTTTATCCAAAAAAACCTTTTTCAAGGTGCTTTTTGACAATTGAAAGGGAGAAAGGAAGGTGGAATCATGTGCCTTAGAAGCATCTTAGGTTATGAGTGGTGTAAAACAGTGATATTTGCAACTGCAAAATGGAGTTGGAGTGAATGAGAATGCAGATCGATGATGAATAGAAAGTAACCTGCTGTTTGGGACAAAGAATCTAATTCTTATGTCCACAACAAGGATGTATATGCTTGGCTAAAAGCAACATATTCAAATTCTTATTTTAACTTCTTCACTACTTCATCATCATCTTTTATGCAAAATAAGCCGAATAAGCTATTAAACGAAAATAAAATGACAGGGGTAAAAACCAATATAAAACATACAAAATATAAGCATAAACAGAAAATCCGAAAGGAAAAGTCAAGTTTTTATAAAACAAATTCTTTTTAACAAAACCCTCCATTATGAATAAAAAATTAAAAGTAGCATGAAGAAGCCTTCTTGAAAGGGCATGGAATATAATCTAAATCAGCAACCACCACAACAAAAATTCCCTACCTAAAACATTCTCATCCCCAATCTTCCTGGATATTATATTTTACATGTAATAACTACTATACAAATTATTTGATTCTTTTGTATATTTTACACATTTAAATAATAAGAGGATCAAGAAAGAGACCTCTATTATCTCCACCATCCACCACCAATGACACCATGAGGCCGGAGCAGCAGCAACAACCACAACAACCACAACAACCACAACAACAACCACCGACACCACCACAACAACCACCACCTACTAGACCAATTCGGAAACTAGTAATAGATGTTGCAGACGCGCGTGACCTGCTTCCAAAAGATGGATTAGGCAGTTCAAGTGCTTACGTTGTTGCAGACTTCGACGGCCAAAAGAAACGAACTTCCACCATTTCTAGAAGCTTGAATCCGGTATGGAACGAGAGTCTACAATTCATAGTATCCGATCCAAATACAATGGAATACGAAGAGTTGGAGATAGAAGTATTCAATGACAAAAGAATGAGTAATGGCAGTGCTAGAAAGAATCATTTTCTAGGAAGAGTTAAGCTCTACGGAAGCCAATTTGCTCGAAAAGGTGACGAAGGTTTAATCTATTTCCAGTTAGAAAAGAAAAGTGTTTTCAGCTGGATCAGAGGTGAGATTGGATTAAGAATCTACTATTATGATGACGTTGACTTAGCCGCCGATCATGACCCTAACAATCCAAACAACGATAATACTCAACTGCCAGACAAAGAGCCACCATCACAACAACCACCACCACATGAAGTTAGAGTTATGGAAGTTCCACATCCAACAGAAGGTGTAACAGATAACTTACACCAACCGCCAATGGTTATAGTTGAAGAAGCTCCACCTGCAGTTACAGTACAGATGGAAAATCATCATCATCACCCGAGCCATCCAAACCATCAAATTCCGCATCCACTTCAATCGGAATATCAACCAGAAATTAGGAGAATGCAAACAGGTAGAGTAAGAGTTATGAAACGTCCAGATAACAATGATTACTCACCGCGAGTAATACCTAGACGATCGCAAACAGGTGAATCTGAACGAATACCGGCTTATGATCTAGTCGAACCGATGCAATATCTGTTTGTGCGGATTGTAAAAGCTCGTGGTCTCTCCCAGAACGAAAGTCCTTATATTAGAATCGGTAATTCGGTTAGATCAAAGCCAGGGATTCCTAAACCTAACGAATCGTCATCGAATCCGGAATGGCATCAGGTATTTGCACTAGCTTACAATAAACCGGAATCTGAAAACTCGTCGATGCTCGAGATCTCAGTTTGGGATGCACAATCGGAGAATTTCCTCGGCGGTGTGTGTTTCGATCTCTCCGACGTTCCGGTTCGTGATCCACCGGATAGTCCGCTTGCTCCACAGTGGTACCGTCTCGAAGGCGGTGATGATCCAAACGCCGCCGGAAAAGTCACCGGAGATATACAGCTGTCCGTTTGGATTGGAACGCAAGCGGATGATGCCTTCCCGGAATCGTGGAGCTCCGACGCACCGTATATTTCGCACACTAGATCTAAAGTTTATCAATCGCCTAAGTTGTGGTACGTTAGAGTTACGATTATTGAAGCTCAGGATCTTCAAATTGCTCCGAATTTACCCCCGTTAACAGCGCCGGAAGTTAGAGTAAAAGCACAGTTAGGATTTCAGTCTGTACGGACAAGGAGAGGTGTGATGAATAACCATACGGCGTCGTTTTACTGGCATGAGGATTTGGTGTTCGTTGCTGGTGAGCCGTTGGAAGATAGTTTGATTTTACTATTGGAAGATAGAACAGGGAAGGATCCAGTACTGCTTGGACATGTGTTAATTCCTGTTGCTGCAATTGAGCAACGAATAGATGAACGCCACGTCGCATCCAGGTGGTTGTCATTAGAAGGTGGTCCTGGTGGATCTTATTGTGGCAGAATACACCTGAGAATGTGCTTGGAGGGTGGCTATCACGTGCTGGATGAAGCAGCGCACGTGTGTAGCGATTTTCGACCGACTGCGAAGCAGTTGTGGAAGCCTGCGATCGGGATACTAGAGCTTGGGATTTTAGGTGCTCGTGGGCTGCTTCCGATGAAATCGCGGGGTGGTGCAAAAGGCTCGACTGACCCATACTGTGTAGCAAAGTACGGGAAGAAATGGGTGAGAACGCGGACCATTACAGATAGTTTTGATCCACGGTGGAATGAGCAGTACACGTGGCAGGTGTATGACCCATGCACAGTTTTAACCATTGGAGTGTTTGACAATTGGCGAATGTTCGCTGACATGGCGGAGGAAAAACCGGACTTTCGGATAGGAAAAGTCCGAATAAGAGTATCTACGTTAGAGAGTAATAAGGTATACACAAATTCATATCCTTTATTAGTTTTACAACGAACCGGGTTGAAAAAAATGGGAGAAATTGAGGTAGCTGTTCGATTTGCGTGTCCATCGTTATTACCCGACACGTGCGCGGTTTACGGGCAACCTTTGCTTCCACGAATGCACTACCTGCGTCCACTTGGAGTGGCCCAACAAGAGGCATTACGTGGGGCCGCAACGAAAATGGTGGCAGCTTGGCTACAAAGGTCAGAGCCACCACTAGGTGCGGAAGTGGTTCGTTATATGTTAGATGCGGATTCGCATACTTGGAGCATGAGAAAGAGTAAAGCAAATTGGTTCCGGATTGTTGGTGTACTGGCTTGGGCGGTTGGTTTAGCGAAATGGTTAGATAACATTAGGAGGTGGAGGAACCCGGTTACAACGGTTTTAGTCCATTTATTATATTTGGTTCTTGTTTGGTACCCTGATTTGATAGTTCCAACTGCATTTTTATATGTATGTTTGATCGGAATTTGGTATTATAGATTCAGACCAAAATCACCCGCAGGTATGGACATACGTTTATCTCAAGCAGAAACGGTTGATCCCGAGGATTTAGATGAGGAATTTGACTCGTTTCCAAGTTCAAGACCTCCGGAGCTAATTCGGGCTCGATATGACCGGTTAAGAATGTTGGCTGCACGGGTCCAGAGCGTGTTAGGTGATTTTGCAACACAAGGGGAGAGGATTCAAGCCTTGGTGAGCTGGAGGGATCCAAGAGCTACAAAATTGTTCATTGGAGTGTGTCTTATGATCACGGTGGTGCTATACGTGGTCCCACCAAAGATGGCAGCAGTGGCTTTCGGGTTTTACTTTTTGCGACACCCGATGTTTAGGGAACCGATGCCGCCAGCCAGTCTGAATTTCTTTAGAAGGCTTCCAAGTTTATCGGATAGGCTAATGTAGTGATGAGAATGATACACAATAAGGCTTTGTTTTAGAGTAAATTTGCCCCACATTGGGTGCTACAAATTTTATTTGCAATGAAAACATGTTGACCTCAATAACTAATGATATAAATTTGCCCCACATTGGGTGCTACAAATCTTTAGTAGGGAGACTTGAAATGGCCATATGTTTATTTACTTTTCTGTAAAGAGGGAAGGGGGGGGGGGGGGAGTTGTTGAATAATGACATGTACTGTGAAAAGGTATTTGCTTGATTATTTTATATCATGTCTTAATTCTTTTTGTTTACTAGGAAAGTACTTTGATTAAAAAAGAAAAATCAATTCATGAGTTTTTTCTTATAAAATACACCATGCTACTGTATAGTGAGGACATACATATGTAGTTTTTGATTGAATGTAAGACTAGGTTAAGTGAAATAATATAGTGACCAAATTTAGTATACTACATTGAAAGATGCCAAAAGAAATGAGAGGTGGTCTTGGAATTAAAAGTTTACAAGCTTCGCACCTAACTATGCTAGCTAAAGTTGTGGAATGAAAATTGGACGGTGAAATAATCTTAAAACAGAATATCCGCAATTGTACGCCTTGGACTCTTTGAATGCGATAAAAGTTAGCTCGATCAAAACACGACTCAATCCGGCTAACCAAAACAGCTAGCCATGAAACAGTGTCTACTTTGCAACATCCGGATGAACCAAAAAGAGTGTTGTTATATAGGTCTAGAAGACTTAAAAACAGATCTAATCCGTATAATCAGTGACATATAAATTTAATTTATTTTCTTTCTTCATATACATTAATAATTTTAATGCTCACATATCATATTTTTGGCTTATCTTTAGGCTTATGAATTATGCTTAGTCGTGTTCAAAAAAACCGAAACTGAAAAAAATCCAAAACCGTAACGGTCAAAACCGATTTTTAACCACAACCGGTTCGGTTATTAAAAAAATTGGCGGTTACGAACCGGTTTGGGATATGACCATTAGAATCGGTTAATAACCCGTTTTCGAAACTATCCGTTTGTAGCCTTTTTTTTTTTTTTTTTTTTTTTTTTTACCATTTTGCCATCCTAAAATTAGTATAAAATAGATATGTTGAGTTTGGTTTAGTCACAATACTCAAACACTCTTGAAACACTCAAAACGCATACAAAATTCTCATTTCTCAAATGGCAACTCAATGTTCTTCAACTTCCGCCGGTGCTGGTTCTTCAAATGCGGCAACGATGGTTGAAATTTTAGAAACAAAAAGAAACCAAGAGGTGTGGTGTAATTTCGACAAAGTGTTGTTGTCGGATGGCTCGATTAAGGCTCATTGTAAACGTTGCGGAAAGTTTTTGAAACCCGATTCCAACTTAACGTTGAAGCAACATAAAGAAAAGTTTTCGAACATACATCTTGCCTCCACAATGACAGTAGTAGAATTGGGCTTCCAACATTTGATTTTGAGCAGATGAAGATGAAGATGATGCCATGAGGTTAGGGGAAAAATTGAGCGGGAATAGGGTAGGTCAACCAGGAGCACATTTATAATCAATAACACATAATTAACACGTATTTTGCAAAATTCTACGTGGCATTGACGTGTCGTTATACATTGCATCTGACATGGCAACACATATAGTAACCAGATTCCACATAGACAATTGCAGGTAAAGTGCCTATTTTGTGACTTTTAATAGGTTGAGTACATTAAATACACTACCCGTAAGTTGGGTACACACTAAGCATTTTCGACCAAAGTTAAGTGCATTCGTATGCACTAACCCCTTTAAATTATTAAAACAAAGTTAAACTTAGTTATTATCTAAAGTACAAGTATTGTCAATACGGGTTAATTGTTTAACTTTCATCCTTATCTTTATTTTAAATGACATATTTTCTACGTCTGATATTTTGATTATAATTTTAATTTTCATCACTTTTTAAATATTATGTAACCGAAACGTTAAATCCATTGTACATAGTAAAGGTTATAATAATTTGATACACACTATGAATATTATATGACTTATATCCAATGTTCTGAAACCTAGGTCAACCATTGACCTTGCCGACCCTCTGGTTCCTGTCGGACCGGTTTTTGACTTTTCTTGATTTTTATTTTTATTTTTTGACTTGAACTTATATGCTTAAAATTTTAAAATTATAATTATAAATTATAATATGTGAAATGAAATATATAATGGCTATTAATTATTATAGAATTGTTAAAATAATCATTAAAAGAGCTATTCGAAAAATTATAATAATCATTTACAAACTACTAATAAATATTTATAAATACAAACTATAACAAAGTCATGGCTAGATTAGGTGGCAATCAACCCATCTAACAAGCATGAAGTTTGAGGTTTGAAATATGAGTTATACATTTTTATTGTGTTTTATTTTTCTTTAATGTTAAAGTTGTCCCTCATCGGTAGTAATACAAATCACAACCTACTATGACCTCCTATATATTCCAAGCCAAATACACAAGTAATTTCAACTTAATCATGGTTGACCTACTAATTTGGAACGTTGACATACGCGATTTTGATTTAAAAAAAAGCTGGTCAAACCGATCCTATCGAAGAACCAACCGGTTCAATCCGAGCCAAAAATCCTTATTAATCTGGCTTGAGTCAACTAACCTTAGGTCCAGGTCCCTATCCGATCTGTCCAACCGATCGGGTCAACTTAAGTTGTAAAACATTTCTTATATCATAGTTCAATACATTTTGAATCATCTAAGTCTAAATTTAAAGTAAGGTTGATTTGTGATAGTAAGAAAACTTAAGGATTGAAAACGATAAGAAAGGGTAAATTAAGAAATTCATTAATCATTAGATTTTTTTTAGTACATATTTTTTTAAAATAAATAAAAATAATAATGTAAACAATGATATAAATATATATTTAAACTTTGATATTCGTCCTATAGTGACTCGATCTCTTTCTAGAACATAGCTAGTCCTTCTCATCGATCAATTTGTCTAATTAAGATAATGTCATGCTATTAATTCTATTGGCCGCTAATCCTTTTTGTTTGTTTCTTTGTGAACAAAGCAATATACACTCAAACAAAAGGTAATCAAACTATTACAATATATATAATAAATATAAATATTAACCAATTGTTTTTATTTTTTTTAAAGAACGTAATTGTTAATTTTATTTATTTAAAAAATATTATCAGGTTACATCTGATATAGTTAGGGCATGGAACTATGGGAGTAATACTGTAAGAAGTAAAAAGAACAATATGAATTGTCAGGCTCGGCTCAAAAAGGGTGCGGGGTGTGTAATCGCATATGACTAAAAAAAAATAGGGTCTGAAATTTAGTTCGAAATTAAGTCAATATATATTATATATGTTAATATATATTATTTTATGTAAAAAAAATCATAAATGTAGAGTAGATAAGTTGGCAATGTCCCCCCTTTCAGTCTTACACTATTTTTGTTTGGTACAGGTTCGAATCTTGAAAGCCACATTTTATTTTTCTTTTCTGAAAGGCTTTTCCATCCTTTTTATTAACCCATTAATTGTAGTCCATTAACAATAACTGATTATAATTTATAAGCCCATTACTCATATCATAGGTATTTTTATAACAATTATCGGCTTATCGTAATTTTATAGAATTTTGCTTATATATATAACAAAAATTTAAGGCCCATTTTTATTTTTCGCACAGGGTCCTCGAAATCCATGGACCGGCCCTGTGAATTATATTTAATATAATAGTTTAGGTGTCCCAATTTCTAAAAAGAATGATTTAGATAATGAAAACATTCAATTGGATCTTATATTGGGCTTGGGCTTGAATAAGATCATTGGTCTAATGGAACCTATCCTTACATATCCAGGCTTTTAGAGTTTAGACACTTCATTTGAATTATACAAGCACCTTCTCACTTTGATAGAGTGGCTAGATTCAAAAGTTTTACTTCTCACATTAACGTATTACTAATTTTAAGGGAGAATTATGAGTTTTTCAAACTAAAAAACATATAACATATTAACGTTGGTTTTCACATTCACACAAGTGATGTGATAGGAATTGCAACGGAAATATTCAATTAACAACAACTTATTGTTAGCAAAAAATAAATCTACTACACTCGTGTTATAACACCCCTTAAATTACCTCAGGGTTAAAATAGTAATTTGACTCGGAAGCGATGGATAAAATAATATTATATTTTATATTACAGAAAAGACCATAAAATTTCGCGAATTTATAACATTTAACTATTTACGAACCAAAACACTTATAATTGTTATACAAAATCCACATACATGTTAATATACGAAACATAAATATATCAGAGTTAGAGCACGTGTCAAACATTCTTCAAAACCATCTTCCTGCCCAACCCACAAAAGACAAGCATAACCTGCAAGAAGGGAAGTGGTGGGATTAGCACAAAGCTAAGTGAATGAATGTACAACTAACAATTCAACTTAGCCTAATAATCTGTTTACACTAAGCACAGTAAACACATAAACTCAAGAGGATCGGCGGTTACTGAGGAACCCTACAGCCGCGGTGGCCCTCAGTAACACTTACCACGATCTGTAAAGGCCCATACAGAATAGGCCGATAACTTGGCACTACAACACAACAACACACTTTCCAGCGACAACACATGTATCTGGAACGTGTGTTGAACACAGTAGTAGCCAAGTCCAATCGCAATTGACCTCTGAATAACACAGATGCCCGAAGGCCACATATGCATAACAAGCAGATATATTCAATCATAAATCAGACTAAATAGTCAATCAAGGTTTACGTTACTTGTTGTAATCACACCATTACAACTAACTCAAATTATGAGTTGCAGATCCACTCACCTGTCTGCTACCGTTCACTTCTCAGAATTCTTATATTACTGAGTCTTTGACTGATCTGAGAATACAACAGATAATGAGTTAGTAACTCACCTTGAAATCGTATAACATATCTCAATGTATATTATCCAGATAATAAACAATTATCAAGTTACAATTTATCTGTTATAACCGCTGTACAACTATCAATTATATCAATTTATGAAAATTTGCTTATTTAATTATTTACTCAATTAACCAAATTTTCGAATCATTATTATAACATATTTAATCAAACAGGTGACCCCTGTATTCAAGGAATAATAAAAGTCCGATCCGCAGTTAAAAAAAAATCTTTCAATTTTGGTCGCTAAAAGCATAACCTTTTACTTATGCATTTTCAAAATCTGCGACATTGCCAATATCGCCATAGCGACATTGGGGCGATATTACTCGCGATATTGAGTAGCGATATTGGAGGGCGATATTGTCAATATCACCAAACCAGTTCATCCTGCGAACTGGGCAGAAAACTGGGCTGTTTTTCCACAAAATTCTCAAATCGAATTATAACAACGTTTCTACACAAATTAAACGTTCCAACACATTGTAGTAACATAAACAAACACTCGAAATACATCAATTTAACATAAAAACACATAATTAAACCCACCTACTAACTTTTCTCACTTTTTGTAAAAAAAACAAAAACTAATCAAAACTAACCTTAATCTGATTTAATCCACAGAAACGAGTTGTAAGAATGATCTATAATGAATTCCGAATCTAATGACACAATTTGGAGATGGTTTGGGCTTGATTTGAGCTTTAATTGCAAGTGTGTGTGTTCTTGGTGTTTCTAGTGTGTGTTTTAGTGTGAGATGAAGAAGAAGAAGAAAATGAGCTGATTTCCAGATTCGGGTATTTATATATGATGATTTACGTATACTACGATGTATTATTATCATTAATCTAGCACACGATTGTATTAGTTCTAATAGTTAGGCTAATCCGTATTTTAAACTAAAAAATACCGTAATTCCCATTTAATCATTCCTAACAATTATCTAATCAAACATTTCACATGATTTAATTCAATTAAATAACGTAAGCAAAGAGATAAATTTACCTAAAAATACTAGGCCATTGGGGAGGATGTTACACGTGTAATTGATGTTATACCATCAAACAATAAACGGATACACAATTACTAACCAAGCAATAAAAAGATAGCAACAAGATAAAATACAAACAATACGACATACAGATATAACGTGGTTATGTTCGATCTCCAACTTGGAGATCGGTTTAGTTCACCAGACCAAACCAGAGAGATTTTCTTTATTATTTTCGAACCAAGGATTACAATTACACAGTTGTTTATATAGGAAACAAGAAACTTGGCCACCAAAAAAACTGTCCGTTCTGCCGACTCTAGGTATCACGTAGCGATTCCCCTAAATTGCGTCGTGATTTAGCACTTTCCATCATATTGTGTCGTGATCATCACAAGTCGCGTCACAACTTCTATTCAGCCAATAACCCTGTTTTCTTTTTAAATTGTCAAGCTTCAAAAAACCCAACAATCTTTCACTAGAAGATTAACAAACCCAACACAAATACTCCTTCACAATCTCATCCCTTCACCTTCACCAATGTGACCCGTTCAAACTCCGTACTGCTGAAATACCATTTGAGACACGCTACTTAACCATACAGAGTCGGAAGACTTTCGATACAAAGTTATTTAAACATACACCAGGAAACTGGGACCACTCTCTAAACATCATCATCTTCTAGGCCCAAGAAGATTTTTTGAAGTGTGCGATGACTCCAACCACAAGATTCTTTCAAGGGACACCCATGTCTTTAACTCATCGGTTAGAGCCACGTCAGATCCTCCCATCGACATGTCATTGACCACCTGTACAGATTTTCGTCTATCAGAGTTTTCTTCCTAGCATTCAGAAAATCTCCAATAGAGCCAACACGTAGATGATCATCAAGGTTTACGCCTGAGAACGCAATCACAACCTTGAAAGCCTACTTCTTCACCATTTGTTTTCCTGCTGCTACACTGACCCAAAAATATAACTGATTTCTATGAACACATCTTCTACCACTTGACTCGCTCTCCCTATGTGAATGAAAAGAACAACTTTGGCTCTTTGAGAAGACTCTTTTTCTTAATACCCGGTCACTCGCAAAATACTTTGCCATTGGATAGTATAAATCGAAGGTTTGAACGCTCTAGTGTTGCCCGGAATCCACACATTAAACCCGTAGAAACTTGAGATCCATCAATCGCACAACCGTCTCAAGACTCCCATTTGTTGCCAAACTCCCACTAGCTTCTACACTTTCCCCGGTTACCAAACTCCCAAGATTTCCCGAAACTCTCAACAGCATCTGTAAAATCATTTGGCTTACAAGATTATTCGCCTCTAACCCACTTTAAAATTCCCAAACGGTTCCTCCAGAAGATTCACTCGATCGTTGAATCAAAACCATCACCTAATACCTGAGCTCTGCCCAAATGTGTTGTATTTGGCATCTTCTCCAACTGATATCCCCAAGTGTATAACTCTAACCTGCCTAGTCATTCCAAAGAAAAACATGAAATACCCGACCAAAAACACATGGTCTCCTGTCTCAACACGCAACTCTCTTGATAACTCCCACTGCCGATTACCAAATAGATGTGGATATTGTTTATTACCCAACTGAGAAAACCTTCCTCTCGAGCTCCGTAACAAAACTCACATTTTTGAGAATCCAGTCTGTATCAAGTAAGTCTTGAAAAATCACATCTTTACACTCGCAACATCAAACGCCCTCTCATCAGCATCTCGCAAGAGAAGAAATTCGATAATGTTCATCCTTTCTTTGCACGGGATCGCAAAGCATGATAAACCCGAATCCAAAACCTGGGATTCCAAATCGCGCCTCGTTTTCCCTAGATCGCGTCGCGATCTCATTATTGCATCGCAATTACTCAAACTTGTGCTATGAGTTTCTTGCAGTAAATCAAACCTAATTTACTATGTAATTGTGTTGCGATGTACACCAATCGCGTCGCCATTTCTTCACTAGCAGACACTTCAATCGAACTTGATTTTTCTCGTTGCAAGATATCCAAAACCATGTCATTCCAATTGTTCCTCGCTGGTTCTCTTCTTTTAGATCTAGATCAACTTGATATTTGGCCACAATAACCCCATGATGATTAGGTGCCGTTCTGCAGAAAAATAAAAATAGATAAACAATTAACCAGAATAAAATAACATTAGGCTAATTCTTCTGGATAACATAAACTAACAAGTCAGGTTATTCCAACTCAACAGATGCTCACTACTAACTAGTCGGATACCCCTACAATGTAGCGAAAACGTTTATTAAATCGGTAAATGATGATATGATTAACCGTTGTAACGTTGATGCGAATAGAATTTTTAACATGTATATGGTAACATATATATGTAACTAATAATTTACTTTCATATTACGATCGCAAAAAAAACACAAAATATTAGTAAATATTAAATTTACTTATGTTTTACAACACTGTATAATCTATTAGAAAGTGACTTGATAAATGTAAAAGCGGAAAGTAAATTTTAAACTTTTCAGTTTATTTGAGCTAATGTATGATTAGTGACTTACCATATGTTTAAATCAATATAATGGTATTAATGTAATCTCGCATTTTACAAATTTAGAGATTAAACAAGACTATAAATTCTTTATAAGGATGGTAGATAGATAAATGAAAATAGATAAATATTATTTTTGTTTTGTTGCATAGAAGTTTGGAGGGCTTGTGACCTGTGTAGTCATTTCCTCCATCCACACACCTTCATCACAATCTTTAATTAATAAGATCATACATTTTTTAAGAAACATATCAAACACTAATCTAATATATTTCATAGTTTTTCAATCGTAATTTCGACACCATCTTCTGGTTTGGGATGCGGAAGGTACTCCATTTTCGCATCTGGATTCACAAGTGCCCACCTGAAATTCATTTCAGATCGATCTCAATGCTATCTAATATCATTAGGAAGATTTATAGTTATGAAATAATACATAGTTTGGCAAACATACTTGTATCCCGTGGACAAATGATGGAGAAATATAGCGAGTTGTAAACGAGCCAACATATTTCCTGCACATTGTCGTGAGCCTCCCCCAAACGGTTGATATGTTCCAAATGCCATTGATACCTTAATCAAGATATGAATGGGTTTAGTTTTTGAAAAATTGAAAGATACTCAAAAATAAGTTACAATAAGTGTTAATTATAAGTACTTACATCCCATCTGTCGGGATTAAAGCACAATGGATCTTCGAAGTTCTCTGAATTTGTATGGATGTATCGAAGCCATGGAAGTATAAGCCATCCTTTTGGTATGACGTACCCTAGACGATACAAGAATTGAAATATTAGAAAGATAAGTATCAAATGAACAAATAAAACTAAAAAACAATCTATCATATACCTTTATAATTAACGTCTTTGGTTGTTTTACGAAATATAAATCCAGCGACATTGGCCAGTCTAACAGTTTCATCCACAACCTGTAGGCATGATTTTGATGTTCAGAACTAAATATTCAACCATTATAACTACTTTCCATAATATATATCGTTGAAATGATCATATGAAATTAACGATACCTTGAAGGTGTACGTGAGCTTTAAGATCTCATCACTCGTAACAAACTCTCCGTTCTTGCTCTTTTTGAGAGGCATATTCTCATCCTACATTAATATGGATCAAGATAAGATTATCGATACAAAAACTTCTAGAAAGAATTAAGCAAATCAATCAGAACTAGCAGTAGCGCCATACCCGTAGCTTTTGTAGAACCTTTGGGTATTTAGCAAGATAATAAATAGCCCACATAGTGGCTAGAGAAGTCGATTCATAACCAGCAATAAGGATGCTAACAATATTGTCAAGAACCTCGGTATCACTTAAGTGGTTCCCTTCCTCATCCTTCAAGTTCATCAAACCATCCATTAGATCGTTTATTGGTCGAGTAATTTTATCATCGTTGTTCTTTCTTTTCTCCAACTCTTTCCTGAATATCTCAACGGCTTTTTCTCGACTCTACCAAATTAATTTGTCACAAAGAGTTACGTTACATAAATGATTGTTAATATGGATCACGTTACTTATGAATTTAATTCAGCAATTCAATCGAACAACTTAATAGTCCACTAATTGAATCGAACATTTTTGTATAGTAGAGTAAAAGATCTGTCTATTATGCCTTATTATATTTATAATCGGGTAAATATAACTTAGAGTTCCCTTAAGTAGAACAGTCATGATCTAAAGTAGTTAAGGGACAAAATCTATGATAAAGTATATGTCAAGATAGCCCATTTTTAATAAATTTGTACGTAAACGTACTCTAGTATTCTTGTTTTCAATTCAATTAAGTTAATTAGAATGATATACCTGGAGGGCGCGATACATTAATGATCCAGGTATATTTATGGGGTAAGCTCTGAGCGCCCTAAGAAAATCAATGAAGTATTTGTCGAGGTTGTCAAGAATAGGGCCTGGTTTAAAGCTCGCAAAGTACATGCCAATGTTCTCAAATGTAACCTTTCTGGTTTCCTTAGAGACATTAATTCTACGACACTCAGCCCAAGAATGAAGAGCTGAGATCATTCGTGGTTGCACAGTTTCAGCAATCCGACGAAGAGCATTTGGCTCTTGAATACTCTTAGTAAAAAAGCTTCTCAGCCTCGCATGTTGTTTTCCATGAACCCCAACTATAGACGTCCTACCTACCAGCTCGACATTTGGCCAGTCCAATAAACAACTTTCCTCATTTCGTAACACAAATTTATTTGCCGCTGGTGAAAACGCAATCACAGCCGGTTTACCAAACAGGTGTGTCCTAAACATCCCTATTCCATCCCCATACCTATTAATATTTATAATAAACAACTGAACATCAACTAAAAAATTCAAATAATTATCAAACAACAAAGAACCAAAATTACGTATAAAGTTAGTTACTTGTGACGCTTGGAATTGATGTAATCATCTGGACGACGAACAAATTTGAAATACCAAAGAAATGAGAACATTTCACCGATGATCGGAAGACCCATGCGGCCAGGAGGCAGCTTTGTGCTGCTTTCAGATGACCAAAGAGTTGGCTTAACTAGGCCATACCATATATCATTCCACCACCACAATATCCACCCTACTAGCGGCACCGCTCCTATCACCACCGCAAACCATATTGTTATCGCCATTAAATATATCTAACTTTTTTTAGTTTTTACTTCACTTTTGGTTATTGTATTATTGCTGCATGTGACGGCTTGTATTTGTAGACACGCAGGAAGATACTATTTGATGTTCCACATATTCGAACAACACTACAAGACACATTTATTAAAATATGTTCATCATGTTATATCTATTTTGAGTATTTCTATTTACCCATTTTTGGAAGTATATGATGATGATATATTAAATAATAATTCGGATTTGGAATGCATTGCTAAGATAATGTTACGAGGAAGGTTCGTGTATGATTGTTTCTTATAGTAGTAATGGTAGCGTGAATCTTTTTTTTATTTTTTTTAACATTAACTAAAGTTTTTGATACAAAATTTATATTAAAATTATTAGAATCTTATATTCTTTAACATGAAATAAAAAATTTTCAAAAAAAATATAAATTATATACAAATTAAATTTACGTATCATAAATTTTATAATTTTTATGTCTATCACAGTATAAAATTTTTAGTGCGTATCACAGTTAAAAGTTGTGATACACAAAATTAAATTAAATATTTTTATTTTTTTTGAAAAAAATTCAATCTCATAATATAAACAATTGAATTATAATATTTTTGGTATTATTTTTTTTTTCAGAAAAATATATATGTTCAAATTAAAAATAAAATACTCATTCTTACCATTACCACCATAAGGAACTAAACTACAATAACTCTTCCCTAATGTTATGGGAAATTCAAATTTTTGCTAAAAATAAAATAAAATTACTAAACAATTTTTTCCAAATTTATTTTTTTTATTAAGATTAGCCCTACCCGGTCGTAAGTCGTTACTTGCGACCCGTGACTTGTGACTAGTTGTTCCTGTGAAATTCCGACTTGCAACCAGTGTTCCTGTGATTGCGACACGTGACTTGCGACCCTCGCGACCGGGCATTGCGACTTGAGACCCGTGAGACTTGCGACCGGTTGTGACCCGGAGTCGCGATTCCCGTGAAAACCTGACTATCATTTTCGCAAGGGCCAATTTCATTGAGACACAAATCTTCCAAAGTCAAATACTTCGATCGACATTACTGGAAAATGTGTAAGGCTTATCGTGAGTCAGATTTGATCACCATTTTGATGTCATTTTTAGACGTTTACCAGCCTCATCTGGTGTTCTTAGAGATGTTGCCAAAGAAAGATGGTTAATATATCATGCCACACGTACACGATATGCTTGCATGACATGTAACAGCGCGGAGTCTATTCACGCATTAACTAGACATGCAAGAAGGCTCCATGTCACAATGTTATTAGAGTATTTTCAAGCTTCGGTACAACGGTGGTACTACAAACATCGTCACACCATATGTTGAGCACAATATCGGGATAAGAAACGGGAAATCCAAAAGATGGAATGCGAATCCATCCACATATTTAATTTTCAAGGTGTTAGATGGAGGAAGAATGCGATAATTAACATGGAAACAAGAACATGAAGTTGCATACAATGGCAATTGTCTGGTTTACCTTGTGGACACCTAATCATAGTGGCCCGTTACTTCAATCAGGACGAAGTGAGTTGTTATGCGGAGATGTATTTCACGTTAGAGACTTATCGAGCTGCCTATGCAGAGGCTATTTACCCAATAGCTCATCCTTCATAATGGGTGGATCTAGGTGATCTCACGACTGTGTTACCGTCGGTGCTTGTAAAGAGGCAATCCGGTCGCCCACCTGGCCCTGCTTGTGTTCCTTCGCAAGGAGAGGAGAAGGGAGACAAAAATCGACACAAAAATGTAGTCGTTGCAAGGAAATTGGTCATATTCAATCTGGTTGCAGATCTCTTTTGGATTAAATAAACGAGCCGAGTCAATCAAGATCAAAATTAAAAGTAAATGCCGAGGCATCTTAATCGACTCAATGTTTTGACCAAAAATTTGAATTCTCCTTGAAGTTATTGTTATGCCAGTTTTATACATAGAAATGTATGAAAATCCAACAAATGTTATAAAATATTTATTTTGATTTTCGGGCAACAAAAAAGATAGTGTTTTTGAGTAAATTTGCAACATAAAATGCCCAAAATCTTGTGTGAGGGTCATATTATATACATCAACTTTCAAAATTTCGTATACCATGGAAAACTTATCAAAAACTTATCGAATAATTAGCCAGAACGAGGTCCCAAGACGCAAGTCGTAAGTTGCAACGAACCGGTCTCAAAATCTTGGTCGCAAGGTTTGTCACAAGTCACGGGTCGCAGGCACAAGAACACTAGTCGCAAGTCGCAATGTCACGGGAATAACTAGTCGCAAGTACCGGGACACAAGTAACGACTAGAGACCAGGTAGTAATAAAACACTCAATTGTTTCTTATTGATCTTATTACTTAAAACTACTTTGCAGAGCAACTTGGGTGATCATGAAATAACATATTTGGTGAAGCAAAATATTCATTGAGGTACACTCTTTAGAAATAATCATGTTAAGTTATAATTAAGTAAACGCTACACACAATATGCTAATTGTAGTAATAATGTTAAGCATGTTCTCGATTGGATATATGAACTCTATCCTAGAAATGAGAATAATATTTAAAAAATAAATATGATCTTTTGACTTAACCCATTTGGTATTTTCACCACTATTCTCACCACTGTTACTTATTGACTCTACCATTTAGACTTAATAATATTTTTAGATAAAATGATCTTTTCTACTCCCTCTCTCTCCCACTTTTATTGTTCCCTAACATATTTGATGGATTTAAGATGATTTGGATGGATGTCAATTGTGTTCCTTATATTCAAGGCAAGTTTTAACTGTAAATGTTTATATAATAAATATTTGAGAGTAATAAATGGGGGTGTTTGTTCAAACTAACAATGGAAGTTATAAAGGGTGGGGGGGGGGGGAAGGGTGAATACAATCTTTTTGAGTTTTAACTTGATTGTTTATAAATTAACCTTTAAGTAATAATTAAGAACATATAATATTTTTCAATATAATTCTTTTATTTGAATTAATCAAAGAATTTCAAGTTAGTTGTATGTGGAGTAACTATCAATTTGAATATAGATTAACACTCACTTATCAATTGAGAACACACTATAAGTTGGTTACTAAGGAATGTTATTGCTTCTAATACTATGTTCTCGACATACAATATGTTCACCCACTTTCACATACTTTATTTCTATGTTGAAGTCCCCTAATTATAGTTGAGCATGTAAATTCCTTGTAACCACTTTAACCAATCAGAATCATCCAAATATCTTTTTCTTCACTGAAGCATTCACAACATGTTTGTTGTATGTTCTGACATATACCGTCAGACAATGTCTGATGGTGCAAATGTTGTCAGAATTTACATTGCATATCCTTGTTTTATTGGTTGATTTTGATAAGAGAACACCATATGCACAAACAACTATGTTTAGCAGTTATGTACTTTTGTATAACCTTTGAAGATGTCATTTAGATAAGGATCATAGTTCCAAAGTGTTAGTGATTATCAACTGGAATCTGCCACAAGTATGATGAACTTCATTCTATGTGCTGG
Source organism: Logfia minima (assembly GCA_963921325.1). Taxonomy (NCBI): domain Eukaryota; kingdom Viridiplantae; phylum Streptophyta; class Magnoliopsida; order Asterales; family Asteraceae; genus Logfia; species Logfia minima. Next base: position 5,530,416 of record OY992771.1, on the reverse strand, counting down.
CTTCAAATAGACTTCATTCCTACTACTGGATCTTTCTTCAACTTCATCTTTGACTCAGTTGAGTGTATTAAAGCATAGATAGCATATAAAACAACTTTCAATATGATGGAGCTTGAAAGCTGCCCAAAGTTAATTTCTCTGTGTTGGCTGCACATGTATATAACTCCTTTGGACCCAACTCACTGAACACACTTATCAGTTGTCTTAACTATTTGTTCATATCTCCATGCTGGTTGTACATAGAATCACTTTAGTGTTAAATTCAAATTATTGTCATCATAAAATTAATTTAGAGGGATCATGCCTCAACAAATGGTAAATTGGATTGTTTAATAATTTTTAATAGCTATTCTTTGTAAATAGATAAATTTTTTGAAAATAAATTATATTAATCTGGACAATTAAAAAAAAGAGAGAGAGAAGTATAGATATCTAATCTAAATTTGTATGTAGCAACATATGGAAGATACCGTTGCATAATTCACAAATTCCTACAACACTTCAAGACAAGGCTTAAATTATTATGTCGTTTAAAAAGGATATATAGAACTAACCCCATCAATTAAATAGTACTATAAGAAAGAGTCAATGGAATATGGCCCGTTTTAGCAACTTAAGATATAACTTAAACAAAATCAACCAACAAATAAGATGTAAATAAAGACAAATAATAATGAGACATATAAATGACAAAACTTTCGAATTATGTCCATAATTATTGTTTGATGGCTTATCTCTTTTTTGGGTATTAATCGAGCACGTACTAGTAGTCTGCTAAACGTCTAATCCTGCTAAATAAGGATATATATAGAATTGACCGAAGAAATAGTTAATTGAGATTTTTAATACATTATTGCTACTATTATATCAATGTTTGAAAACTTCCTACTCTCTCAAATGAAAAATGATATAATAGTAGCAATAATGTATTAAAAATCTCAATTAACTATTTCTTCTGTCAATTCTATATATACCCTTATTTAGTAGGATTAGACGTTTAGCAGATGTTTGAAAACTTCCTACTCTCTCAAATGAAAAATGATATATATGTCTAATTAGATATATATATATATATCTAAAAATGTGATTGTTAGATGAGAAAATGATTGGATAGAATTAGAAGAGAGAATAAATGGAGTACATGTGTCAAAACTATATAGTTAAACATAATTAATCATATACCTAATTAGACCGATATAGGATTACTCCTCCCAAATATAACAATAGGGTATTAGAAATGTTGGATCACAACATCAATCAACATCAATATAAATTAACTATATATAAACATTAATTAAATGAAAGCTTAAATAATATTTTGAATAAAAAATAGGGTTAAAGCATTTTGTCACCAACGTACTCTCATTCATTTTCCGAGATCACCATCCTACTCATTTTAATACTAATGTCACCAACATACTTGTTAGTTAATTGTTGAAGTCACCAACGTTAATGATTAATTTGCAATCATAATTATGTAAACACATGAAGATTAGTTCCAAAAATTACTAAAATTTATTTTCATAACCTAATATTGGATATAAACTCTGTAAAAATTTGGGAATTTTTATAATTGTATTTTATTTATTCTCAATTTATGTCAAAACTATTACTAAAATGGAGTGTTTAATCATAAAAATTAGTTCCCAAGCCCAAAAATTATTGAAACTTTTTATGAGGTGTTTATATCAGAAAATTACACCCCACAACAAAAATTATATCTTTTGAATTCTTTTTAGTATTTATTTTAATTTGTGTGCTTTTAATCTTAAAATATTGGAAAACCGGGTTTTATTGCTCCAAATGACTTGAAATGTTTACACAAGTCTTAAAATAATTAGAAACTGAGATGGTAAAACTTTCATAATTTTTCATGAATATTTGCTATTTTATTTGAATTTCCATCACATTTTGGACATAAATTGAGAATAAATAAAATACAATTATAAAAATTCCCAATTTTTACAGAAAATTTATATCCAATATTAGGTTATGAAAATAAAGTTTGGTAATTTTTGGAACTAATATTCACGTGTTTACACAATTATGATTGCAAATTAATCATTAACGTTGGTGACCTCAACAATTTACTAACAAGTATGTTGGTGACATTAGTATTAAAATGAGTAGGATGGTGATCTCGGAAAATGAAGGAGAGTACGTTGGTGACAAAATGTTTAACCCTAAAAAATAACCAACACGATTCTTACTCACAATATCTCATTTTTTCCACATATTAAAATGTAGTTTTCTATGCTGTTTATGTAAGATACCATCACACAGTTTATATATTATGTTATATATTATATTTATAACACCCCTCTATTTAGTCAGTATTAATTGTGTCATTTGACTCGGAAGCAATGGATAAAATAATATTATATATTATATTACAAAATGACCATAAACTTTTTCACGAGTTTTACAACATTTAAATATTCCTAAAACAAAACATATATTGTTATTCTTCGAAATCTGCATATGTGGTAGCTAACAAAACATCTAAAAATATTTATCAGAGTTATGGCACGTGTCAAACATTCCTTCAAAAAGCCCATCTTCCTGCCTAAACCCACAACTTATACAGAACCTGCAGGAAGAGAAATGGTGGGATTAGCACGAAGCTAAGTGAATGAATGTACAACTAATAATTCAACATAGCATAACAATATGTTTACATTAAGCACGAAAACACATAAACTCTAAAGGATCGGTGGTTACTAAGGAACCCTACAGCCGCGGTGGCCCTCAAATAACGCTTATCACAATCTGTATTGGCCCATACAAGATTTACCGATAACTTGGTACCTCTAAACAACAACACAGTTTCCAGCAACAACACATGTTCCTGGAATCTGTGTTGATCACTATTAGTAACCAAGTCCAATCGCAATTGACCTCTGAACAACACAGATACCCGAAGGCCACATATATGTCAAGTAGATACACAATCACAAATCAGACTAAACAGTCTATCAATATCTACGTTACTTGTTGTAACCACACCGTTACAACTAAATCAAATCATGAGTTGCAGATCCACTCACCTGACTTGTCTCAGCCCACACTCAGAGATCTTATATTACTGAGTCTTCTGCCGATCTGAGAATATAATAATTAAAAAGTTAGTAACTCTTTCCATGATCGTATAACATATTTCATTTCTTAGTATCAAAATGGCAAACAATCACCAAGTTGCAATTATCGAATATAATCGCTCTACAACTATCAATTTTATATCAAGTTATAACAATTCGTTTGTTTAATTATTTATTCAATTAACAAATTTCAAAACATTATTATAACATATTAATCCAAGCAGGTGACCCTTGTAATCTAGAATCTGTTAATACGAGTCCGATCCGCAGTTAATAAGAATTTGTTAAATTTTGGTCGCTAAAAGTATAACCTTTGCAAAAACTCAGTTCGCAGGACTCAGTTCACAGAACTCAGTTCACAGCCTGAGTCATGTTGCGAACTGAAACGCAGAAACCCCAAAAACGAACTATTTCGACTCCCAAACATGAAAATCAGTTTCCTAACAATCTAACAAGCTTTCTAGCATCTCCTAAACATCAAATAACAAGCTTTCAACATCCATTACACTCACATTCCAAAGATTCATCAATTTCAAGTTCATTACAAAAATAGAAAAGGCTTACAACTAAAATGAGAACAAGATGAAGATGATGATGGCAAGTAACACAAGGATTCACAGCAGATACAATATCACACTTAATTTATGTTTAAGTTGATGTTTGATGATTTTATGAAACAATTTCTTTGCAAGAGGAAAGTGTAGGTGAAGTTGGTGGAAATGAGAAAAGAAAGAAGAGATTGGTGATTTATATCACCTACCAACTCAATGTTGATTAATTTTAATTCTTTGTTTGGCTTATTGTCTGGAACCTGAAAACCGTTTTGCGAGACAAGTTATTTTATTTTACCGACAACTATTTTAGTGTAAAACTATTAATATTTTACCTGACACAATTAACAATTCGGCCTTAATCTAACTTTCCAATCTAATAGACATGTTAATGTAACATAAACTTATAATTAAATATAAAATTAAAGAAATTACCAGATTACCCCTACGCCACAAGAGTGGGTGTTACAATATTTATATTCATATTTTTATATTTCGATTACTAGTCGGAAAATCTTAGACTTCTCATTATTTAAAGATGGTGGCTTATTTTTACAAGGACTGAAGTCCGTTTTACACCCCCTTGACCAAATAATACACATATCTTTATATTTCGATTACTAGTCGGCATGGTTTTGAAACCCAGTTTTTAAAGTGACCTGGTGGAATCCCCGGTTCCGGTCGGACCGGCTGGGTCAAGCGGTCCAACCGAATGTCTGTAATTGACTAGCCCATCTTAGTATCAAGCTCAACAGCTTATGTTTTCGGCCTAGCAACTAATGGATCCAGCACATTAATGACAAGAGTACCAATCTCTATATTTGTTGGCCCACCAAGCCCAACACTTCAACAATTTAACCTACTGCAGTACTGCACATTGCAAAACACATCACTTTTCTCATCTCATTTGTGGATCTAGCAGGTAACTTCCAAATAGCACAAGCAGATCCAAAAAATACTCACCTTTTTACGGTGGCTGGAGGCTGCAGCGATGGAGGCTGCGGTGATGGAGGCTGCGGTGGTGGCTGTGGTGATGGGGGTTATGGTGGTGGGCACAGATAGCTAGATGGAACGCGAAGGGGTACGGTGGTAGTGGTGGTAGCCGGAGGTACAGAGGGATGGAGGGAACGGTGGTGATGGAGGAAAAATGAAGAACAAGGAAGTAGGTACAGAAAAAATGAAGAACAAGACCTAGATCCCGTTTTATGTTATAATTTTTTTTTTAAACGAAAATATATATATAACCGGGTCAAACCCTGGTCCGGGTCACCGGGTCAAACCGGTCCGACCGCCGAACCGCCCGGGTTTGACCGAGCTTGACTTCTAGGTTCGCTCGGTGTGATGACCGGGTTGCGGTCCGACCGGCCGGCCCGACCTATGTTTTAAAACCTTGCTAATCGGAACATCTTAGACTTCTCCATTATTTGGAGATGGTGGCTTCTTTCTACACCACGTATTAGAGTTCGTTTTGACCAAATTGATTGCGAGTAGGTAGTCAATTTATTTAATATATAATATTTTTTTATTTAATTTACATATTATCTTATTTTTCTTTGATAATTTTTTATATATAATACTTGAAATAATTTTGAATATATATTTATGATCACTTTAATTTTATTTACATTTTGACATAACTTTTATTGTCATATGATATTTATTTCACGAATGTATTTTTTAGTCTCAAAATCAACTTTTTTTTTTATCAAAATGTAGATTTAAATAAACTGATCATGCTGGTATATTTGGATTGAAACTAAAAAATATATAAAAAGTTATTAATAAAAAACACAATAATTAGTTAACAAAAGTATTTGAATTTAATATAATAAACAAGATATTGTTTTTCTTGAAAGTTTAAAACTCCCATGCTTCATTTCAGAACCACCGTAACATTTAATGTGTGCATGTCAAGTTGTGTTGTCCTTGATAGTTTAAAAACCCCATGGTTCATTTCGTAAAATTCATAGTCTTGATTCAATAATAATAGTATGAGTGCAAGTTCTTATACATACAAAGTCAGGCCAACCATTCTTCATTTTAGAAAACAGTATCGCGAAGTGAGAAAACTAAAGATAAGAGGTAGTGTCCCAAAATTAGGTGCATCACAAGTTAATTAAAAGTTACTTCTATCTCTTTTAGATTTTTAGTCTTTGATTTTATTATATACAAAAAAGTTCACTTAAGAATGTTAAAAAATTAAAGAATACAAAATTCAATAAGATTGTTTCATTTCAAATACTCATTTCCACATATTTCTTTAAAATTAAATATCTCAAAAATCGTACGTCAATAAATTATAAAAATTACACCATTAGTTTCAGCGTCATTTTATCTTTAATTAGAGAGCCCACATTATATATTTTCGACGAATTTTTTTTCTATTTTTTAATAAGTTTAAAGTTTTAAGTCATCAATGATCTAAATTTAAAATTTGATTGGAGATATAATCGTCTGTGATTATTATTTAGTGTTTAAATCACATGTGATTATATTTTTAAAACCCAGCAAAAAAAATAAAAATTCGTCAAAAGTATAGCTTGTGAGATCTCTAATTAAATATATAAAAACAATGATTCAGAATATGTAATTTCATAATTTATTGACATACGATTTGTGAGATATTTAATTTTAAAAATTAAAATAAAAATAAATTTTATAATAAAATGAAACAATTTTACTAGGTCATCCATTATCCATTTTTTTTATCATCTTTATTTAAACTCACCGTACACATATTTAAGAGACAGTTACCTTATAATAAGCCCAAAACATTACCTAGGAATTGAACACATAACTCTGAGAAATTAACATTTAAGGAATACTCTCGGAGGTTGTATACTTGTATCCATAAAATTTACACTTAAAGAAAAAAAAATATTAAAAATAGTAAAATAAAAAATAAAAAAATTGTGCAATTTGAACTAACTCGACAAGCTTTGATATGTATAAAATGGTTGACAATGTACAAGTGAAATTGCTAATTTTCTCTTACAGGTCCAGGGTCAAATAACTTTGGCATGTCACCGTTTTGTATTCTTCAATCTATACATAATATATATTATATATATATATAAATAATTTTACAAAATGTATTCTGAAAATACTTTTTAACAAAACAATGTAAAGATTTGAAGCATTTAGAAACACTCAAGACTGACTTTCTAACTCATTTGACCCGCCTAATGCAATGGCTAAGATTTAAACTAAGATGCACATTTTACCCGTTTGTCTCCAGGAAGATTAAATACAATTTAAATACATCCTCCATTGTCTTTATTAACGTCATATCTCATTTTTTTGAACTTCGCAAGTTCGCCTACTTCTGACAACTTGGCCCCCTAGTTCTTCATTATCAGCCACCCTTCCGTCCTCTGAGCTAGTTTTTTTGCTGAGTTCAGGTCATTTCACACTAAAAGAATTGTCACAAAAAAGTTATAATTTCTTGTATATTGATTACTCCAATGTACAAAAGCGATGCTAGAATACATATATCAGTCACAGAAAACACTTGAATACCATCAACCAATATCAGTTAGTTGCTTATTGAACAACTCTTTCTTTTATTATGATCATTTTACCTATATAACACGTTAGCTATAAAAGAGAAAATGAATCCATCCATGCCCCCATTTTTAGTAAGGAAGTTGCTCATATGATGTTAGTTTAAGCTTATCATCCCATATCTCGAAGTCAATTAACAAGAAGATATAGAAAGTAATTGATACATATACTAAATTCAACTTTAGAGCCGCTGCATTATACACATTGTCAATATCAAATTCTTTGATTAAATAATGGGGATAGTCTTAATGAATAATATATCAGAAATCATGAATGTGTAAACTCGATTTATAAGCATTGACATCAGCTTAGAACATGTGGCTGGTTCAAGTGAAAGTTTTGATTGCTACGTCTGCTTTAGTTACTAAATGGAACAGCTTGAGTTAAACATACCACCTAAATCAACGAGCTAGATCCATCAAACTATTTGATCCACTAATCAGTTTTTGGATATGGTTCTATAACTCAACCTTCAAATTGAATCTTTCCCTTGGATATGCATTAATCAATTGTAACATAATGATATAATGATGCATTGTGAGGCATGCATCTCTCTGACATGAGAATCGAGATTTTTCCCACTCACAGGTGGTGATATATACCTAAACATCTGAATCCATTGACAGATTTAACCTCAAGACCATTAAGAACATAACCATTAAGAGAATAAGAGAGAGATGAAGACATTAATAGGCGCAGTCATCCATGTTGATAGGTAACAACTCACACGTGTTTTGCTTGCACCCTCCCTGCAGAACCCAATCATCCATGCTGACAGGTGGATTTGGAACTACCCTGTTTGGTTTCAACTCAGGCAAAACAGATTAGATTTCTTCATCATTGTCGACTGCATTATCTTTGTCTACTTCCTTAAATTCCACCTCCACTGCTTTCACAGTTTGCTTTGGAGCTAAGTTGGGAATCAACTTTTTCAATTCCTCATGTCTTTGATTTTCTTCCATCCTTAACGCCCCAAATTCAGAGACTATCTTTTTCTCCACAGTAGCTAATTGTGCTATATTTTGAGTTTGGTATTGACTGACTTCAGTATCTAAATCTGCAACCTTCTTAGCCATAACTTCTAACTACTTATTTTATTATACCAACAATTAACGCAGATGGGATTTTTTTTTTTTGTTTTTTTTTTTGACAATAGGAAATTAAGAACTAAGAAGACAAATCTAGATAGATTTGTATTTGATTAAACAAAACACCAAGATAGATTCGAATTTGATTAAAACAAGATACCAAGATCCTACAATTCGAGAAGTAGGGACCAAAAGTCTAAGTCTCAAACCAATTCATTCATAATGTTGAATATAATAAGATTAAAACCATAAAGTCCTATTTACAATAACTACTTAACTTGTTCCCTAAGTTTATCCCTAATTAAATAAGATCTTAAAAGTACTTTCCTAATAATTATTCATACATATCAGATACCTCACACTAACCAAAGAATATATATATAAAGTTCCCATTTTTGATATCACAATGGTGTTACCTCCTTTCTATAATGAGAATAGAGATCTTCAACATATTCAACTACAGCGGGGAATTTTAGTATCTGAGGTATTGATATCCACAATTGATTCTTCGAATATGTCCTCCATTTCAACCTCTTGCTTTGAGAATTTTCAAATTCAAATTAATAATCTAAAAGAGTTCATATTTATTCACAAAAAAACGAAACGAATAATGAATACCATATGATCCTTTTGAGGTACTGTTGTTTCCAAGGCCATGGGCTCGGATTAATCCTCCACATCGTCCCACACCTTAAAACTCTTGGTTGATTCTTTCGGCTTCAAAACATCCTGATTTCAATAAACAACTTCACTAATCATTCAAAAATTAGCAAATTTAAAGAAATATTCATGGGTATGTAGTATATTAATATTCTGAATATACCTCGGGGAAACATTATTTCTTGTGGTCAATTTGAGCAGCAAGTTTCCTTTCAAAATCACAACAGAAAAAAACAATGTTTTAAAACCCAGTTTTTTAAGTGAACTGGTCAAAGCTCTGGTTGAACCGGTTCGACTGGTTAATTGGACCGGTTCAACCGTTTGGTAAAGTATGTGCTTTGGTTTTTTTGGACAGCTATTAATTGATGTTACTACTCACAATAGATTGTCAGGTTGTGTGAATCAAGGAGCTTTTGTCCATTCATGTACATACTTTGTGGTCTCAATGTTTGTAGAGCCCCATCTTTTTGTTCCCAATATTGAATCAAAGAGATATGACAAAATACAAACTTCCTTTTACATAATCCACTTCTTCATGTTTAATATATATTACGTACAAAAATATACGTACAACAAGTCACCTTCTCCAATTTCCACAAAGAAAAAATAGAAGATAGCTGCGGTGGTGGGCGAAGAATGTTAGGGGTTGGAAGCTTACAGTGGTGACTGCTGGGGGTTGCGGTGGTGGGCGAAGAATGATGCGGTGGTGGTGGTAGCTTCAGCAGGTCTTTTCACAAGATGAGGGGTTGCAACATGACCACCTTTCTTCCCATCTGCAAATAACAATAAGTCAATCATAAAATCAGTACACTTTTAAGTCATTTCTCCAAGTAATAAACAATGCAATTTAATTTGTTACTGATGAGGTACCACGTCCAATACTAAATAAATACGTCTAAACCCAAGACCGGGTGAAAGACACATTTGGGTGAAAGACCCAAGAACGGGTGAAAGACACATTTGATTGAAGGAGGCCTCTAATCGAAAAACAAACAACAAAATGACGTTAGCAAATGGCTATGATTAGTAGACATCAACTGATGACTTAAGATAGGCTATAAGACAAAGTCTTTCATTAAGTCAGTGTGGCAGAAGGAGCATTAATAAGAAGATGACCTAAACATAAGGTAAGAGATCCTGCAAGGGATTAGGGCAAACAACGACGTGTCAACGTAGGTATATAAGATAATGTGATGACTAAAAGAAGAAAGACATAAAAGGCATAAGGGAGTTCAGTATGATGACTTCATTTATCTTACTCCAAAGAAGAAACTCACAAGACTACAAATTAACAATAGTATAAATAGCTTCAACTACCACGGTATGCCACATTCATTACTCTCTCCACATATTTACTTTTACTCAAAATTTGCTCTCATATACTTTACTGATTCTCACGCCGGAGATTGGTCAAGGGGGAACTTCCCCTTCTCCTTTGGCGAATCTAACGGTTTTCTCTTTTGTAGTTTCACCCCAGGAGTTTTAGCTTCACCCAAGGAAGCTCTTTTACCCAAGAGGGTAGCTTCACCTCAGGAGGTAGCTTCACAAGTAGCTAAGTTTCACTCTATAGGTCACTCATACCTTAAACCCAATTAGCACTGTTCTATATTCGTAGAAGCAACAGTTACCTTTGAGTCATCTTCTTCAGATTCAGAGTCATCTTCCCAACATTGTCCTCATAAAAAAAAAAAAAAGAAAAAGAACGGGTCAAACACCGTTCCGCGTCACCGGGTTAAACCGATCCGACCGTTGAACCGGCCGGGTTTGACCGAGTTTGACTTCCATGTTCGCTCGGTGCTATTCCGCTCGGTCTAGTAACCGGGTCGCGGTCCGACTGGTTCGACCGACCGGCCCGACCGGGGTTTAAAAACATTGGAAAAAAATAAAAAAGCAGGAAAACAATACATAAAGAAAAGTAGTTTTCAGATATGACAGCTTCAATTCAAACTTTGTTTTCATTCATGCATTTCAAATAACATATGGCGTCCATCAAGAACACACGGTACTAACAAATCAAAACTTTAGGGTTTTTAAAGATTTCAAACGGGATGAAGATACAGATAGAGAGAACCAATTAAAATCGATATTCAAATTTTGGATTGCTCTCAGTTGTCAGAGGTATATTAAGAAAATAGGGGATGAATCGAAGCTTGCTAAACTGATTAAGATCAGAATTTAGGGTTTTGAAACTGGAATTAATGTACCAATGATCTCATCATGTGACCAATATTCTCACAGACCTCCTTCTGTAAATCAAAATCAAAATTGAATTCCAGAATAAACATTGATAATACAAACCATATAAATACCATAACACACACATATAAGTGAACAAAACTGAGAAGAAAACAAACCCAAACATACGAAACTGAAAGAAAACCATTGAGAAATATACACATTGAACGCACGCCTAAGAGTGAATGGATGATACGTTGACATATTAACTTGTGTATCGGCATCATACAAAGAAAAATTAATTCGACGGTACATCAATCTTCTTATTCTCTTCCAAAGAAAAACAGAAAAACAACTAGAAACTGTTTAATTATCAGTCGTACCTTGAAATTGAAACTTCGAAGATACATGAAAGATTAAGGAAAAGATCAAATTTTACCTTGATAACACATTCAAAATTCAAAATCCTAGAAACTGTATGAAGCTTTTCAAAGATGGATGATGTGAAAGAGCATACAAAACTCACAATATGATTTGTAGATCCGTTAAATTTTTGAATTTGAGTTTCTGATTCCTAATCCCATTTCATTTTAGTAAGCATGTAAATGTAATTGTGATTATGTGACACGGGTAAAATAGTACTTTCGAATCCATGGGGAGACTTGATCAATATATGGCTCTAATCTATTTTGTTTAAATAATGAAGGGTGATATAATTGTTATGACCTAATCTCCACTTTCTTTTAATAGAAAAGGAAGATGAAATATTGAATTTGTTATAGTCTGGATAGCTTTGATAACATATGTAGAGCTGTCTTTTGTTACTTACTTTATTTAATTTAGGGCTTAGCAATCCAATGTTTTAAAACTCGGGATTCAAAACGACTCGGTTTAGTGACTCGGTGTGACTCATTTTCAGAAAATTGAATATTTGTCAACGCGTATGTTCGTGTACTAATTTTAACCTTGTTTTGATTTGTTGAACTGTGACAATAATGGATTCTTAGTTGAAAGTTGTAGATAATTAAATATTATTACATAAATCATTATGTTTTTAAGAAATCGTGTACGGATACACGAACGAAAGATCGAAAACATTTTTTAATGCGATACAAATATCGTTTATAATATAGTTTACTGATTTATAATGACTACTTTAATGACAAAATAATAAAGTTAAACTCAATAAGAAAAAACTAAAATTACAAGAACGAAAGATTGGTCAAATTTATTATTAAAAAAGAAAAAAAGAAAAAAAATCGGGTTCAAAGCTAAACCGGGTCAATGAAACCCGGGTCAATCCGAGTCACAATACACCATAAATCCGCTCCGAATCAACCGGTTATATAGCCGAGTCCGGGTCAACCCGGGTAACCCGGCCGGGTCGACCCGGGTTTTAAAACCTTGTAGCAATCCATTGTACATGTATTTGTATTTTGACTATATATTTGGAGATAATTAATGAGAATTGGTCAATTATAAGAAAATATGTTCTCTTTTCATTGTATCGAAGTTGTAACCATCCTACTCTCCTCCTAAAAACAATTCACTAGCTCTCGATCTGCTCTCTTTCAAAATATGCACTCACAAACGACGTGCACCTCGAATGGCTTTTTAATTTTGAAAAACCACCCTTTTACAAACACCCTTTTACGAACATAAATATGATATGATATGATATTATGACCGCCTACGAAGACACTTGTGAGGTAGCAATACTATATATATAGTTATTTTCAGTAAGATTTTCCCTCAGTTGGGGTGAAGCTTTTTGACCAATACTATATATATATACATAATATATATACATATATAATATTTGTGCTATTATTTGTGATCATCAGTCAACCATTAACAATCTCAACTTTGCTTGACTACAGATCGAAATAGTACAAAATTATTAAAGACAATATGTGGAATTATGTAAGTTACTTGATACATATCATAGTTTTCTAATAGTGATTTCAACATCATCTTCTGGTTTGGGATATGGGAGATATTTCACTTTTGCATCTGGATTCACCAACTCCCACCTGAATTCACATAAATAAAATGAACATTATATAACATTATAAAGTTTTTGTTGTTATATAATGAAAATACACCTAATAATAATAGATTAGATATAAATGAGTTATACTTGTATCCTGTAGAGAAATGATGGAGAAACAAGGCAATTTGTAAACGAGCGAACATGTTTCCTGCACAACTTCTTGGTCCATCACCAAACCCTTGAAAAATTTCTTGACGTCTTTGATGCCTTTGGAACGTAAGTAAGTAAACGGAGTTTTCATAAGTGATGAATGATTTATATATATAAGATAATTAAGAATCTTGGAATGAAACTTACATCCCATCTATCAGGGTTGAAACTCATTGGATCATCAAAGTTTTCTGCATCATTGTTGACATACCTAAGCCATAGAATAATATTCCAACCTTTTGGTATAGTATACCCTGTACAATGTAGATAGATATGTCAGCCAAAAAAGAAAGACATGAGAACATGTAAATAAAATAAAACCGCCTATTGATATACCTTTGTAATTAATGTCCTTTGTTGTTCTACGAAATACAAACACGGAGATATTAGCCATCCTGATTGTTTCATCCACAACCTGTCGTGGTTCATGAGACCATAAATACGACTATTAGAACAGATTCCCAACTACATAGGTACAGTTTGATAAAACAAACAAGATGCTATATACAATATACCTTCATGGTGTATTTCAAGTTTGAAATCTCATCGCTTGTAACAAGTTGTTGGTTCTTGCTGTTTTTGAGAGACATGTTCTCGTCCTAAGTTAATACAGACCGATCAAGATAAGTATAAATTAAGGATGCCTAAACATCAAGAAAGAAGTAAATTCACTGCATGTAAGTTTAGGCATATATATATATATATATATACCCGAAGCTTCTGCAGAACCTTTGGGTATTTAGCAAGATAATATATAGCCCACATCATGGAGAGCGAAATTGTTTGATGGCCACCAAGAAGAAGGCTAACAATATTGTCAAGTATCTCAATGTCACTTAATTGACTCCCTTCCTCGTCTTTCAACTTCATCAAACCGTCCATTAGATCGTTCATTGGTTTAGTCCTTCCATCGGAATTGTTCCTTCTTTTCTCCAACTCTTCCCTAAACATCGTAAGAGCTTTTTGTCGACACTTTGTCACGAAAATTAGAAACTATGTTATTGGATCACAAAGTAAATCTTGACAACTAATTAATTCGACACAAATACAAGGCGAAAATGCATTTGTTTTAAGAATGTATAATACCTGGAGTGCTTTATACAATGTCGAGCCTGGTATATTTAATGGGTATGCTCTAAATCCCCTAATCAATCCATGTAAATATCCGTCAAGCTTATCTAGAGTAGGCCCCGATTCAAAACTAGCAAAATACAGGCCGAGATTATCAAATGTAACCTTCATGATTTCCTTAAAGGAAGTGATTCTACCGCGTTCAGTCCAAGATTGAAGCGAGGAGATCATTTGAGGTTGGAGGGTAAGAGCAACCTGACGAAGAGCATCCGGCTGGTTAATACTTCTAGAAACAAATGTTCTTAGCCTGGCATGTGTCTTGCCATGAGCCGCAGCCATCGAGTTCTTTCCTACAACTTCGATATTTGGCCAATTCAATTTAAAACTTTCATCATCTCGTAACACAAACTTAGTAACTGTTGGTGTAATCGCAATCACTGACGGTGTACCAAATAGATGTGTTCTATACATCCCGATCCCATCGCCGTACCTAAAAAATGTCATAATCAACAATAAACATCAACTAAAAACTGAAATAATATATGATGTGAAACCCAAAAAGAAAGGAGTTCATATACTTACTTATGACGCTTAGAATTAATGTAATCATCGGGTTGTCGGAGGTATTTGAAGTACCAAAGAAATGTCAACAATTCACCAATGATCGGGAGGCCCATACGACCAGGAGGCAGCTTCGTTCCGCGTTTAGATGACCAAGGTGTTGCCGTAATTAGTCCATACCATATATCGTTCCACCACCACAACAGCCAACCTAATAGCGGCAGCGCTCCTATCACCAACGCCCACCATATTGCTGTCGCCATTAGATGTATATTAGGTTTTGTTTTTGTTTTTGCATGCTTCAACGGCATGTACGTATTTGTAGACATGCAGGAAATATACCATTTGATATATCACATATTCGACCAACACTACAAGACAATATTGTAAACTATGTTGTTGTTACTGGAATGTTCACGGGGAACTAAATAAAATATTAGTAGACAAAACGGATGTGAAGGGTTTGGAATAAAGATGATGATGTAGTTTTGTTTTCATTTATTTGGATTTTTAATTTTAATAGGGTTTGACCGCATTCAATTATTGTTTATAACGAGTATTATTATGCCTATGTGTTGCGATATGTGCTTTACATAATAATATTAAGTGCTTAACAATATATGCCTTATTTGTCTGCATAGTTCACACATATATTACCCTTTAATATCAATTTATTGAACTTATATTATACTTAGTCTTAAAATAAATCATCTAACATTCAAAAATATAGTAAAATGTTATATGCTAAAAGAAATTACTCTGTCATAATTTTTTTTGACAAATAACATATAAAATAAATAAGCAAGGAATGAGTATTTGAATGCTTATTTTGTAATAATTAATCGTCATCAACAAAGTATACATTACTGATTAAATCTATATTTATTTGAATCACATTACCCTACAATATAATAAAAAGTATATAATCATATACACTGACAATAGCATATCAGAACTTTTTTCTAACAAATTTAGAGTGTTATATATTATTAGTCATTGATTGATCCAAATATGTTTTAGTTATCCAAGCTTAATGAGAGGATAAAACTACTATTTAGATCATAACCTTAACAAACATATGTGACAAAAAGTATGTTTAATATTAACAATACTTAAAAGGGTAAGTAGATTAAAAATTACTTGAAGTGAAAAAACTAACATAAACAAACACTTAATAAATATATATAATCATGTTTGATATTGCAAAGCTATCATAATTTACATAGTATATATAGAATTGAAAATATAGGATATAAAAACAAAAACAAAAGAATAAAGAAAAAATGAAAAATAATTTTACAATAAAAAAATCCACAAAATAGTTATTGCCACAAGATTCGAATTCACGTGAGATGAGTCTAAAGTATATCCGTCAACAACTTGATCTAGCGCACAAATATATAAAATTTTTCTCTATCATTAATATATATGTAAATGTAAATTTGCTCTATCATTAATATATATATATATATATATGTAAATGTAAATTAGAAAAATACAAAAAAGTTATCATTCATATATATGTAAATGTAAATTTGCTCTATCATTAATATATATGTAAATGTAAATTTTAAAAAGACTAAAAAATTACTATTCATAGTAGTTCACTAATTGATATTAAAGAGTAATTAATCATATAGCTATATAATATATATAGATAGATATATCTTTAATTGTTTATCATTGATCGAGGTTGATAGCATGAGAGATCGACATGATAAAATATTTCTAATTTGATTATTAATTTATTCGTTATTAATTATTAAATATATAATGTCTACTTTGGGTATTAATTGGACAGTACTCAACCACTATACACAGCCCATTGAGGAAACATACAAAATTGACAGCTAGATGAAGTAATCGAAAATTTTAAATGAAAATGATATAATAATAATGAAAATGAAAATTTTAAATGAAAATGAAAATTATTACATATGAGTTTTGCTAATACGTGGCTTGCTACAAACAATATGAAGCATTTAATGAATCAAAACCTTCTATTTATGTTGGAAATTGCAAAATTAATTAATGTACGTATGATGATTACGGTTAGGCTTTGTTTTCTTTTCTTTATGTTTATCAAATTTATTTATCAACACATGTGAAAAATTTTCGGTTCATTTAGTGTTTCTTATCGATCATATACAGAAGAGATGCATATTCCATTGTCTAGAAAACGTAAGTTTCAAATTATACTGTCATTGGATCCGAGTTATAATAGCAACTGTCCAAACAACTATGTACGCTGCTAGCAAAATGGGATTTTGCAACGGCACAAATTTCGTCACAAAAGTTTAAAATGTCATCGCAATAAACCCTTTTGTGACACGACGTCGCTAAAGCTCATCAGTAGGCCTGTATGTGTTTCTCTATTGCGACGACAACATAAGGCCACATTTTAATGTGCTACTCATAAAAATAAGTCAAACTTGGATCCTTTAGGGAGACAAAATCGTCACAGTAGGCTTTTAATATTTTAAAATAAAAAAAGCTTTTGCGAAACCAATGTCGTACCAAAAAGGTATAGTAACTTAATGATCATCTATCGTAGCTAAAGGTCTTAACGACAACATCATGGTCGCAAAAGGATACTTTAATTTAATGGTCACTTTTCGTCGCTAAGGGTTTTGTTTCAAATCTTAGTTCTCTTAATGTTTTGTTTCCACTTCTAACGTTTGCTATCAACAACTTATTTTTAATTATTGTTTTAATGTTTATTATTTTCTACTCTAGTCTTGAGGTTTTACAATTTCGCTCCTAAGACTGCAGAAGAGTATTAGATGATAGTTTAGATTAAATAGCTCAAGACAACTTGTGGGCTTAAGGTCCGTTAGGGTTTTAAGGTTTACATCGTATTGTCACACTTTCCGTCACTTGATTTTATTTTTTTTTGGATGTTGCTGACGCAATTTGATTTGTGACTCCATATCATCTTGGATAATACTTAGTGAGTCTTGAAGCTTGTTTATTGTTGAAATCGATTGAGGAGTAATAATCATCTTCACTCACTGCGAGCTAACATGCTCGTGCAGAGTGATTATTCTTGTTATATTTCTGTAACATCCTTTTATTTGATATCAGCGACTGTTGTGTTTATTTATAGAATGAATGACTGAATCTCTCGCTCCATCACCAATGAGCATGATACACAAAGTTGAGATTCATTTACATTACTAAACACTTGGACAAACACAAGTGATAGCGGTGATATTCTTCTTTTGTAATAGGAATTTGACTTCATTACTTCCAGTGACAACTTTAGTCATTAAGTCGGTCAGCGACTAGTGACCCAAAAGTATATACCCTATATATGTGGGTATTAGATGATAGCTTAGATTAGATGGTCCAAACCCACTTATGAGCTTAGGGTCCGTTAAGGTTTTAAGGTTTTCATTGTATTGCCGTTATAAGTAGATGTTAAATAATATGTTATACCTATAGGGTTTTAATAATTAACATGATATCAGAGCAGTTCTGATCTGAACTAGCATTGCCTCCCTCTATGGCCAGCTGCCGCGTCCTCTATTCGTCATAACCCCGTCAAATATTATACTACGTTAAAACACTCTTCTTTTACTTCTCCTTTTTGATTGTTCTCCAAATTCCGGGAAAGTCGTAACGGTCGTTGCTTATCTATTCTTCTGTATCTAAATTCTATCCCTCTCATTCGTACTTCAATTTTGGAGAAACTGTATACGCGGATGTAAATTAAAATTTTGAGAAAAAAGAATATGGTCTTCTAATCTTATTTTAACTTCAAGTGAAATAGAAAAAAGAAAAACAGTAAGTCAATGTTATCGATGCTAGACGCTTGTTGGTATGTTTCTACTTTCCTTTACTATATCAAGTTTGTTTCTATTAATTACTATCTTAATCTTAAACCCTTATAAAACATTTAGTTATAAGTCTTAATGTTTAAAAATTGGAAGATCAAAAATTACATTTATGCCCTTTTCAATAATACATAAATATTGAAACTAAAATCAAATCGATCTATACTTAATTGTTACTTTTAATTTATACACCTCATAATTATCTTTATTTGAAATATAAAATAAATAATAATTAAAATACAATTATTGTAATAACATAAAATATAAATGAAATTAAAACAAAAGTTTTCAATCAGTATCACTAAGATGATTGTCATTATTGACTATTATCAAATTTTCTTTTCATAACCGTTGCATTTCGCGGGACCCTAACTAGTTATATCACAATTCTTATCTTGATTGCTATTTTCAATTTCCAAACAAAAATAAGAAACGAATAATATGTTTTTTTCTTTTATATTAAAAGATTATCAACTTGTGGGTCTGTTAGGGTTTTAAGGTTTTCATTGTATTGTCGTTATAAATAGTTGATCAATAATATGTTATACTTACCCGCTTAAATTTAAGAATATATCATTTTCGTATTACTTTGATAACATGTTATTAGTACGAGTCTTAGATTTCTATTTTTAACTTTTGAGGTACAATTTCCTATCTTGAACTTTTCATTTGTCTAAGGCCACTCTCAACCATCTGTCTTCCAAGCTTTTTCCATCCGTCTTCCGAAAACACCAATTCCACCAAGCTTCTTTAAGGAGTCTTTGGGCTCCCGTTTTCCACTTGCTTTCGAGACAAGACGTTCCAAGACGGAATATTTATGGGGCTAGCTTTTGTTTTTTTCTTTTTTTTTTGTTACAATAAAGATATTATTGACAAATATAAGGTTTAAAAAAATTTAATTTTTAAATTATCTGTTAATAGTGTTCAGTCATTATTCAGTTTAAAAAAAAAAAACACTAACACTATACTGAGTTGGCATTGAAGAAATTGAAAAGAAGCAATTTGAGAGTGACCTAACAGAAGATTTTTAATTTTCTATGTTAAATTTCTATACTAATTATGAAATAACATCAACATAGATACAAGAAATTAAAGATGACATATGAAAAGGTATAAAATATATAAATGGACCAAACTAGGCCTACTAATCTTTCGCCGCATTGTGCCTCTATCATATAGATTTGTTTTTCTTTCCGTTTATGTCCTTGATTGCGCAATCCATGTATCTGAAACTAATTCATAGATTCGCAAATCACTAGTGGACAATCCTATAAATTATACGAATATGTTCTTTCAATTTTTGCCTATTTTGTATATTAGTGTCTTTTAATGTTTAAAGAATATGAAGACTTTCATAAATTTATGTAATAAATAAAATAATGAAGTGCCAGATATATTAAAAATCAAATTTTTGTAAAAACAATCTAATAGAATATCGATTTATTATAATAAATAATTTTATAAAAAGGAAATTTTTAAAAAGAAACTTTTTTATAACAAAAAAAAAAAAAAAAAAAAAGATATTAATGAAAACAACACTTTTATGAAAACTAAAATAAAAAAAGTCAAATAAAGATAAGCACAGTGGATCTGTCAGATTGGTTTGAAACTTTAACTACAATACTAGTTAAGTAATTATTAATCCATTTTTCAAACAATAGATTTGACGATCGGTAATATTCTTTTCATTTCAAATTAAATATCTTATATCAGATTTCACGAAATTTAAAAAATTATTTTATCTTTTAGTGAAGATGACTCTTTTACCTTACTTTTTGTACAGATTTCCATGTATCAATTTTGAGAAAGGATAAAATAATATAGTTAATTTACTACTTTTGAAAGTGAATATTTATTTTGAGACAAATAAAAAAAAAAAGCAAGACACTTAATTTGAGACGGAGAAAATAAATCATATGTTAGTGATTAACCTCCCTTTATTCTTTCAAACCCTTAAAATACACTACCTCTAAAATATATTTAGCTTGACGTGTTAACTTAAAAACTCATTGAATTTATTTTTAAAATAAACAAAAAATAATAATATGGACTAAAAAATAAAAAGAGAAAATAATTATAATCTTAATATCTAATATAAATTAAATAAAAGAAAAGAAGAAAACAAAAACTAAAAAGCATCTAATTTATTAATTATAAATTAAATATAATAGAAAACATAAAAATCTTTATTAAATAATTAAAAAGATACAAAGAGGAATTTTGGTCATTCATTATCCTTCTTATTTGATGGGTGGATATTTATTATCAGTGGGCAAATTTAATTTTGCTGACATGTCCACGAGCTTCAAAAAATAGCAGAATCAGTGCCTACAAATTTTATAGTGTTCCCTTATTATTTATTCATTTGACATTTAATTGTCTTTAAATTACAATTAAATTTTAAAACTTTAATTAATATTTTTCATCATTCAAAACACAACAAATAACAAATGGTTGACACTTATTTTATGGATAACATTTTTTTTATTTATATTACTTTACTTCTATATTATTTTTTATCAACAATAATATTTTTTATTAATATAATAAATTTGTAATTCATTATAATTAGATTACATATGTACTATAATAAATTTATAATAAATTAATTATTATAAAATTTTATATTTATTTTGAGTGTAATTGCGAGACAATAAATTAATATAAAATAAATACAACATATAAGAAAGGAAAGATGATCTTTTACTTTTACATTTGTATAAAAAAATGGGGATCATCCGGTCATCTTAAAGTACTCAGTTAAATTGATTTGACAGGTTACAAACTAATCATTATCTAGTAATTTATTTAATAAATAATTGGTAAGTTGAGTAAATTTATTAGTATAAGGTTAAATGTGGAACGAGTGTATATGGCCCTTCGTCCACCGTCTTCTGACATGCTAAGAATGACATTGTAGGCACCGTGCCATCTTGAAGCAAGAACAAAGATGTGTTGGCCGCTTTAATTTTTTGTTTTTATTTTCTATTGTAGAGTTAAAAAAGAATGTCCTTTTCTTTTCTTAAACTATTTCTTTGTAACACCTGAAAAAATAAAAAAAAAGTCGACGGATGTGCTAGGAAGATGTTATTTTTATTTAGTCTACTTAATAAAGTTAATATTTTTAGTTATTGTATTTTTAAATTTGTTTTGTTAATGTATTTTTAGTTAATGTGTTATTTGGAAATAGAAAAATTAAATTAAATTGTAGATTTAAAAAAGTTCAGTTTTTTTATATCTTTGTTAAGTTTTTTGAAAAACTGCTGATGTTGAGCTGAACTGCACTTTAATACGTTCTTCATGTCATGATAAAGAGTGATCTTATCAGAGACAATTTATCCGTGTTTTTACTTCTTAATTTCAGCTTTTTAATCACATGCATTATGTTTAGTCGCTATAGATTTGCTGTATTCAGGTTATTGCACACACGGGCTGAACATTTAAGTTGATAGTATGAGACAGATGACACAAAATTACGAAGTAATATTATAGTGATCATTGGAAGAGGCACATGCAGGATAATTGATGTGCGACACAAAGTCAAGCTTTAGATCGACAGCAAGTTGAACTCAAGTTTCTTGTTTTCTACAGTTGTATCATATCAAATTTAAATAAATTAGGTCTCCCGCATCAAACTAAATTCAGACCGTGAACTTTTTTGATAGGTCAAAAGTTAGATTTTAGTCATTCAGTTACACGCTTTACATGTTTATCCTGTTTCCGACGTTATTTGTTGATAATAATAGATAGATGAGTATGGTTCCGAAAATAAAGCTACGTTAAAAAGGTAAGTAAGAGAAGCCACAAGAATCAAGAATGTGTCCTAAATTTACCCTTTTTCTTAATCAATAATTTACCTCAATAAATCAATAATTTACCTCAATAAATGTATTTTGGGTATTTCCTAAAAAATTAAATTCAAAAAATCATTAAATAAATAAAATAGCAATTAAATCTTTTTTTACAATAATTGATAGTAACTGTTCATAATCGTCAAATCTTCAGAAAATAAAATAAAAAATAAACAATTTCAAGCAAATTAAACAGTTGTGGCATGCATGTAAGCTTACATTAAGAATTTATAAAAAAAATATATATGATTGATAAATATTTTAACAATGTTAAAGTTATACATCTTAGTGTATCACAATAATAAAGCTTTTAACGTATTTGGTTGTTAATTCATCATGCATTATATTATATTATTAACAAGTTCAGTTACATCATAGTATTAAAGAAATAGAAAACCTTATAATTCTGGAAAAATCCAGGTGACAATGACCAGCAACCAAGTGTGAGTGAGAAAGCTTATAGCTCTATTTTATATTTTTTTTTCTTAACAAACATCCAACATAGTTCATTTATAGGAAGAAAAAAAAGGCGCAGTCAAACAGCACATCTTCTTAGCTAAAAATAGGAGTGAGAACGTAAATAATTACAAATTTAAAGGGTAAAAAATGTAAAATAAAATATTTTATTTAATTTGTTATTGATATGTGTTTGAGTGGTAATATCAACATTGTATATTTCTTTCGAGACAATTTTATTACTTTTTATTTTATTTTATTCTGTCTCAAAATATTCGTAAAAAGGTGAGTTCTTATTGTTTCACTGTGTAATCATCACATTTTTTAATACTGTGTGATACTCAAATCAGAACAAAAAGAGTATTAAATCTGCGTGTATCCTCTAAACATGTATCCTCTTTCTACTGATGTCCATCATTTGGATATGTTCGGTTAATTAGTAGCTAGTGTGATTTTTGTTTTGGTTTTACTTGATAGTAGAAGAAACGATCAACCGTATAACTTTCAAATCCTCTTGGTTGTGGAAAATTAATTGCATTGCGACACTTTATTAGTGAAACATGATGACAGTCGAGCTATATCAATCTCAGTACATATTGATGTCTTGAATCAACGATACGAGAATTTGCTTGAAAGTAGCAAGATGTAGCACAATAATATAGGAGAAAAGTAAGTTCATAATAGTACAAATCATAGTTTTTCAATGGTGATTTTGGCGCCGTCTTCAGGTTTGGGATGTGGAAGATACATCATTTTTGCATCTGGATTCACAAGTTCCCACCTGAAATCCATTCAAAACTCAATTGTAAATACTAATTAATAAGCTAAGGTCTTTTTTGACCCATAACTATGTTCTATTGATGATTGACATATATTAGAATAACTTTATACTTGTATCCGGTGGACAAATGATGCAGAAATAAGGCGACTTGTAAACGAGCGAGCATATTTCCAGAACATGTTCGTAATCCATCACCAAACCCTTGAAAGTTTCTCATCGTTATTGGTTCCTTGAAACATAGATCGGTTAATTAAGTTTCGGAAACTTATGAAAGAATTTATAGAAAATACGTACAACGAGCATGACACGGAACTTACATCCCATCTATCAGGATTAAAACACATTGGGTCATCAAAGTTTTGTACATCATTGTGAAGATACCTAAGCCATAGAATCATATTCCAACCTTTGGGTATAGTATATCCTACATCATATCATATATAAATAAATAGAAATGTGAGATAGATAGATAGGGGGAAAAAAAAGAAAAAGAAAAAGAAGAAGTAAATATATAGTACATATATACCTTTATAATTTATATCTTTAGTTGTTCTACGAAATACAAACCCAGCGACATTAGCCATCCTGATCGTTTCATCCACCACCTGCAGCCATGAATTAGAGTATTTAACCTTTAGAATTAATCCCAACTTCCCATGATGTAATAAAAGAATAATCTTACCTTGAAAGTGTATTTTAACTTAAAAATCTCATCGCTGGTAACAACTTGTCCGTCTTTGCTCTTTCTGAGAGCCATGTTCTCTTCCTACGTTAATTAGTTGGATTAATTAGAGTAACACGAAAAGACGAAATTAAATATCAAGTAATTAAACTATATACATGTAGGCTTAATTAGGCTTACCCGAAGCTTTTGCAGAGCCTTTGGGTATTTAGCAAGATAATAAATGGCCCACATCGTAACAACAGAAGTGGATTCATATCCAGCGACAAGGATGCTAACAATATTGTCAAGAACCTCAATGTCACTTAGTTGGCTCCCTTCCTCGTCCTTCAAATACATCAAACCATCCATTAGGTCGTTTATTGGTCGAGTACTTCCATCCTCACTATTCTTCCTTTTCTCCAACTCATCCCTAAAAATCGCAACAGCTTTCTCGCGACACTGTTGAAACAAATTTGTAAGAAAAAAAAAAGAAGCCTTACTATAGATGCAAGTCCGCATGTCTAGTTTTGTAAAAGGATGACTGTCTGAACATTTATCCAATTATGACCCAAAGTCTGTTTTAAGAATAGTACCTGAAGAGCGTTATACAATGTTGATCCTGGTATGTTTATTGGATAAGCTCTAAGTCCGCTAACCAGTCCAACAAAATATTTATCAAGCTTATCGAGTGTAGGGCCTGGCTTGAAACTGGCAAAATACATGCCAATATTCTCAAATGTAACCTTCTTAATTTCGCTATAGGAGGTGACTGAACCACGTTTGGCCCAAGATTGAAGCGCAAAGATCATTCGTGGCTGCACAGACTCAGCAATTCGACGAAGAGCATCTGGTTGATTAGTACTTCTAGAAACAAAGTTTCTAAGCCTACCATGTATTTCCCCCTGAACTGCAACTATTGACCTCTTCCCTACAATCCCAACATTTGGCCAATCCAATACGAAGCAGTCATCATCTCGTAACACAAACTTACTTATCATTGGTGAAATTGCAATAACCGATGGTTTGCCAAATAGGTGTGTCCTATACATTCCTATTCCATCGCCATACCTATTAGATTTCATAATATATCAATGGTTAAATGTCAATAAGAAAAGGTTAAATAATACTCCTCCATCCCAATTATATTGTTCCCCAACGAAATTTTTTTAATTTAACATAGGGGGAGTAAATATCTCTTTTACCATATATTCACCGCAATTTTGACTTGAAATATTTAAGAAGTGAGTTATTGAAAATATATAAATGAGATTAGATTTTTGGACGTTAATGATAGTTATTTTTTGCAAGTTTATAATCTGTTTGGGGCAAATAAAATAGTACTACAGAAAATAAAATTGAGACGGAGGTAGTAAAAAATAATATTCCGAAAACTAATAGAAATGCTACTAGTTACTTGAAACGCTTAGAATTGATGTAATCATCAGGTCGCCCAAGGATATTGAAGTACCAGAGAAATTTGAACATTTCACCGATGATGGGAAGACCCATGTGGCCCGGAGGTAGCTTGGTCCCTGGTAGAACAGTTGGCTTAACTAGACCATACCATATATCATTCCAACTCCATAATAGCCACCCTGCTAGCGGTACCATTGCCAACCATATTGCCACAACCATTGTGTATATATAGATCTATATGTTTTTGTTTTCTCTCTTTGATTGATGAAAAGTTGCATGCGAGGGTACGTTATTTGTAGGCAAACATGAAAGATGCTAATATATATGTTGTACATATTCCCACAACACTAGCAGACAAGCTTACATATATGTTTATGGTGTATCAATGTATTTTAATTTGAACACTATTATTGGATTAGATAAATACAAGCTTACATATATGTTTATGGTGTATCAGTGTATTTTAATTTGAACACTATTATTGGATTAGATAAATTAATGTGTTGTCTTATCCTTAAAGTCAACTAACTACACTCCGCGAACTAGCTAGTTACAATCGTTTTCTACTTTTAGCCTCTAGCAACTTGCAGAGGGCTATTCACTGATGTTCGAAAAAAAAAAAAAGAAGATCCAGGAACTTTGATCTTCAAAAAGGTTGTAATAGTAATATTCAACAAGCTAGCTGCTTGTTAAATAAAACCTATTTACATTTAGTTCATTGTCATTATTGATGTTAACAAACATGCAGTATAAAAAGGGTGTAATATTTACGCAGTATAAACAATAAAATTGTCTAAACCGTATAAAAGCATTTTGATTGGTTGAAATTCATAGACAATCACTCCATTTTAAGGAATATCAAAATGAAATGATGAACTATATATCTGAAACGGACAAATTAGTTGTTAATCAGATAGAAACTACTTAAGTTGGCCAACAAGTAAAGGTTCATATACAATTAAAATAATTGAGAATTTAAAATGAAGATTGCGTGGTAGACCAGTTGCAATGCTGCACGTGGTGGTCTCATGGAGTGAGCACGAGCGGAGTGCTGTGAAAAACTATGAACACAACAGATTTAACCAAGAATATACATCATAAACTGCACACAACAAGTACTGGGATAAACACCCAAAAACAAGACAACAAAATCTCACCACAATAAACCTCTCCACTCACCTACACTACACAATCATCTTTGGATGATTTTACAGAAAAGAATGAACCAAGAATGTAAACCCTAATCTGAACAAATGATACAAACGGCAGAGAGAGAAATACAAACAAATTAAAAATATTTGTGAATAATAAAATAAAAGAAATACATTTTTCCTTTTATATTTACATAATAAAAAAGTTACATTCTAGTCCCTGAAGTCTTCAAGTTAAAGTACTTGCACAGAACTTAAACTATTTTCAATTATATAATAAATAAAGATACTTACCTTTTACCTGATTGCAGATATACCCTGATTCCATAATTGGTTTGCATTCTGATCATAATTTCAACACCCCCTCTCAAATCAATTATGGAATACATAAAACATTTTAAGATTCTTACAGAACAAGCTATGCTGAGAGATTGACAGCCCTTTTGTAAATACATCAGCTGTATTACATTCAGAGTCAACCTTTTCAATATCAATAACACCCTTACTTAGCTTTTCTCTTATAAAGTGTAAGTCCACCATGAAATACAGGATTTGAAGCTAAAAGAATAGCAGACTTGTTGTCACACAGTAATTTTACAGGCAACAAGTTAAACACTTTCAAGTCTTGCATTATTTTAACTATCCACATTATTTCACAAGTTACTACAGCCATTGCTCTGTATTTAGATTCAGTAGAAGATCTAGATACAGTAGGTTGTTTCTTACTTTTCCAAGAAATTAAATTATTTCCCAGAAACACACTGTATCCAGTAACTGATCTTCTTGAATTCAAACATTTTGCCCAGTCAGCATCCACATAAGCAGTTAATCACTCCTGGAAAACAGAATTCCTTTTCCAGGAGCTGACTTAAGATATCTAAGCAGCCTTAAAGCTATTTTAAGATGAGAGTCAAGTGGTGAATGCATAAACTAACTTAGATAATGCACTGCATAAGATATGTCTGGTCTAGTAAGTGTTAAATAAATTAACTTACCAATTAATTTTTAAAACTCAATTACATTGTTAGTAAAGGATCACTTTGACTTTTATTTTTACAATTATTAAATACAACATTAGTTTCTAAAGGAGTTGACACGGGCTTACAACCAATAAGGCCAAAATTAGAAAGTAACTCAAGACAATATTTTCTTTGTGATAAACATAAGTCTTTACCATTTTCAACAACTTCTATTCCTAAAAAATACTTCAGTTTACCTAAATCTTTTATTGCAAACTTTGAACTCATAAATTTCTTTACTTTATTACTTTCATCTATACTACTTCCTGGTAAGACTATATCATCTACATAAACGAGCAGCACATGTAACACATTTTTTTCAGATTTCACATATAAAGAATAGTCATTCAAGCTTTGAACAAAACCAAATTCAAGTAAAGCAGCAGTCATTTTTTCATTCCATTTCCTAGGTGCTTGTTTTAAGCTATACACAGACTTAACAAGCTTACAAACCTTTTGTTCAGATTTACTGAAATATCCTTCAGGTAATTGCATATATACATCTTCATCAAGTTCACCATATAAAAAGGCATTATTTATATCAAGTTGAAACAAACTCCAGTCATTTTGTACAGCTAGACTTATTAAACTTCTAACAATAGCCATCTTTACAACAGGTGAGAAGGTTTCATCAAAATCTATTCCTTCTCTTTGGTTATATCCTTTTGCAACTAATCTTGCTTTAAACCTTTCAATTTCACCAGTTGATTTGTATTTTATTCTATATACCCATTTACAACCAATAGGTTTTCTACCTTCAGGTAACTCAGTAATAATCCAAGTCTTATTTCTGTTCAGGGCTTCCATTTCTTGGTTCATAGCCTCAATCCAATTAGAATCATTTGCAGCCTCATAATAAGACTTGGGTTCAATACTTTTATTAATCATTGACACAAAACAATAACTTTCTTTGTCTAACTTTGAATAATTTACTACTTTTTCCAAACCATATTTCACTTTACCTTCTACAACATAATCTTTTAGTTTTGTTGGAAAATCAACCCTTCTACTAGACCTTCTAACAGTTTGTACTTCATCAGTATTATCAGAACCTTGTAAAATGATTGTGTCCTCAAGAGACTCATCGCATGAGTGCATATCAACATTAGGTGTTGCATGAGAGCCATCATCACCTGTATCCATTTCTGAGTGTACAGGGACATCAGCTACACTGCCATCACCTTGTGTACTAACTCTCCCTTCATCATTGAACATATAAAAATTTTTATTTGGTGCATCAAAAAACTCTAAACCATTTAAACCCTTATTATCAGAAGAAACATCAGCTGTAGTATCAGGTTTTTGTTTAAAGAGAAATACATTTTCATAAAACTTTACATCTCTTGAGTAAAACATACTTTTAGTATCTAAACTGTATAGTTTATAAGCCTTTTTTACACTAGAAAAGCCAATCAATACACACTTATCAGACCTACTCCTGAACTTATCAATATTATTTAATACAGTTGCAAAACACAAGCACCCAAAACATTTTAAATGGGAGAGATTAGGTTCTCTATTATATACTAATTCATATGGACATTTTCCTGACAACATAGATGTTGGCAACCTATTAATCAAATAAGTTGCAGTAAGAACACATTCACTCCACAAGTATAAAGGAATTCCCCCCTGAAACATAAGACTCCTAGCTACATTGAGTAGGTGTCTATGTTTCCTCTCTACAGCTCCATTTTGTTGTGGAGTATAAGAGCAGGAGGTTTGATGTATAATTCCCTTGTTATTAAAGAAAGCAGACAAATTTTTATTTACAAACTCAGTACCATTATCACTCCTAAATATCTTGACAGCAGCTTTAAACTGATTTAATAACAAATTATAAAATACTTCTACATAATCAGACACTTGATCTTTTGATTTTAACAAGTAAACCCACACAGCTCTAGTATAATCATCTACAATGGTTAAAAAATATTATAGCCTTCTTTAGATGTTACTTTATAAGGTCCCCATACATCCAAGTGAACCAATTCACCAAGATTTTGAGTTTTGTGATCACTCAAAGGGAATGGTTCTCTTGATAGCTTAGCTGAATGACATACTTCACAAGGATTAATAGCAGACATATCAACTAATTTTAATATGTCCTTTAGAGCATGCAAGACTTGGTCAGATGGATGACCAAGTCTGTTATGCCATAATGACTTCTTTAAATCAGAAACAGAAGAATTACTAAAGAAGTTTTTCTTACCAAACAAATCAAAAAAATATAGACCATCTTTCTCACTACCAGTCCCCAGAATCCTCCTTGATTCCAAATCCTGAACATAACAAGTATTTTCATCAAAACTTACAAACAAATGACTATCCTTAGCAAGTTTATGAACAGATAGCAAATTTACACAATATTGAGGTACTACCAGCACATCAGTTAAAATCACATTATTAGATAACTTGACAAAACCAATTTTAGTTACATAAGCTTGAGTTCCATTTGGATGTCCTACTTTTAAACCCAAATCCACTACATCAACTATATTTTCCATATTAAAAGAAGAAGAAGTCATGTGCTGATTTGCTCCAGAATCTACAATCCAGGCTTTACTTGGATTGTGAGATTCTGTTATAGTATTAGAACAAAAAAACTTATGAAAATTCAAGTTAAACAGCCTGCCATTATTAAATGCTCTACATGCTGCATTATTAGTAGGTTTTTCTCCAATAAGACACATGATCTTCATAATCTGATCATTTGAAAAAGGCAAACAAGGACTAGACATAGAGGGAGAGGCTGCAACATCTCCAGACACATTATTAACAACACTACTATTATTAGAATCAACTTTTGGTTTATTTGAAACAAATGGTTGATTATTAAATCTTCTTTTAAAACCACCAGTACGATAGCTAACCACTTCAAAACACCTATCTACTGTATGCCCTATTCTGTTACATTTTGTGCATTTAAAATTTGGATTTGGACCTCTATTAAACCTATTATTATTATTTTGATATTGTGAACTAAATGCAGAAGAGTTACCCAGGGACTTTGACCCATTTATACCAGAATTTCTGTGAGACTCCTCTCTGGAGATTATTGAAAAAGCCACTTTAATAGATGGTAAAGGGTCTGAAGTAAGTATATTGCTCCTTATAGGAGCATATACATCATCCAGCCCCATAAGAAATTGCATCAATTTTATCAAATTATTGTGAGAGGAAAAACTGGTTGCAGCCCAAGAGGTGCATGCACTAAGTTGAACAAGAGCATCAAATTGTTTTCATAGTGAATTTAAATTGTGATAATACTCAGAAATAGTGGATCCATTTTGTGACAAAGAATTTATTTTGTGATGAATATTAAAAATGACAGATCCATCTATTTTATCATATGTTTCTTTTAACTCCTGCCAAACTTGTGCAGCATTTTCAGAAAAAATTTGCCCCAGGTACAACTCTTCAAACACACAACCAAGAATCCAAGAAAGAACAACAAAATTACATCTATCCCATTGTTTACTTAAAACATCATCATTTTCATTTTAACACACTTTCCGTTTATAAAACCAGTTTTATTTTTGTTTGTAAAGCTAGTAGCATTGCACAACTCCAGACTCTGTAATTTTCAGTTCCTTTTAATTTGAAGGAAATAAGTGGAACACTAGTTATGTCACTAGCATGCAGATACAATGGATTTTCAAAATCTAACTTACTTATCATAGTAACACCATCATCAACAACACCAGAAGTACTTGGATTTTTATCACCACTTTGACTCATTTTAAAGGAATTTTTCAATTATAAAAGACACTTGTATTTCAGTTTCTCAGACTTAAGAATTTTTAACAATAAAACACAAAACCTATGCAAATACACATAGATGCCTACTATATTGGCCGCAGACAAATACCTAGAAAGTGATACTGTGCTTGATCAAGTATTCATTGACTTCAAGGAGTCAAGATCAAGAGTTGGGCACAGTAACTTCTCTTCTACAAAGAAAATTGTTAGCACGGCCTCGGTAATCAATTTTTCCACACAAGTAAACTCAAGAAACAACAAGAATAGTAACAAAGAACAAGTAAGAACAACTTTGAGCAATTAAAACATACAAGATCACAAAAGAATGCAGACACAAAACCTGGCAATGTTCCAAGTGTGACACTAGAGGGCAGTTGATCTACCTTAAGCAAGGTCGACTCCCTGGGCAGGTACTTACCACTACACAAGTTAGGTTTTAGAAATTATACATAGTACTCTACGCTCGGTATTGATCCAGATTTGTAGAACAAATGACAGCGGAAGACTTTTGAACAAGAGATAACAGAGTATTAACAACCAAATTAGGGTTTTCAAAAAACCCTTAGCCCTAATCAGAAAAATTAGGGTTCCTTCAAGGAATACGCCCTAAATTTCAATTTCAGAACCCACGGTCTTTAATCGAACCCACAAGAACTTGAAACAAGAGTTTAGGCAACAAACCCTAAAACTCCTTTCCAGCCACACAATCACAGATCTACACCAAGACTTTAACTAATACGACACCATGGCTCTAATACCATGTGAAAAACTATGAACATAACAGATTTAACCAATAATACACATCATAAACTGCACACAACAAGTACTGGGATAAACACCCAAAAACAAGACAACAAAATCTCACCACAATAAACCTCTCCACTCACCTACACTACACAATCATCTTTGGATGATTTTACAGAAAAGAATGAACCAAGAATGTAAACCCTAATCTGAACAAACAATACAAACGACAAAGAGAGAAATACAAACAAATTAAAAATATATGTGAATAATAAAATAAAAGAAATACATTTTTCCTTTTATATTTACATAATAAAAAAGTTACATTCTAGTCCCTGAAGTCTTCAAGTTAAAGTACCTGCACAGAACTTAAACTATTTTCAATTATATAATAAATAAAGACACTTACCTTTTACCTGATTGCAGATATACCCTGATTCCATAATTGGTTTGCATTCTGATCATAATTTCAACAAGTGCTTACCGTGCTTGCATGTCTGTCATCATCAAATCCACGAAACTAGCACAGTTAAAAGGTGGGCTCGGCTTGAATTTTTTAATGTTTACCTTTTAATTTAACGTAGCTCGTAGTAGTGCCACGACTACAAATCACCACTGCAAATGGTCTTACGTTAAATATTTTTGGTTTATCTCATGTTGCTACACTTAATGACACAATTCAAGTTTTGGACGAGACTAACAAATTTGTTTGTTGGAGTTAGAGAAATACTGAAAGCTGTTGTTCCAGACTCAGAGAAACAAAAGATATGTGCAGAGAGGATGGGGTTTGTATAATTTTTGGTGTGGGCTTTTGTTTGGCTGAATTTGGAAAGAACGATAGAGTTGAACAATATCACTTCTTTTTATACATCACTAACATTATTTTATAGTGTTATACTGTAGGACCTAGTAGTGTATAAAAAAATAGTCTACGAATCGCTCTCCAATTGGAAAAGATGTATATTTCAAATTTTGCTGTTTGCTTGTAATGGGCTGATAACATTGGACTGTAACCTATTTACGAGTTCATTTCCTGGCCCAAAATATGCAATTAACTGAACCTTATATTCAAACCTTGTTGTTTGTTTGAAATGGGTCGCATGTGGAGATGCAATTAACATTGGATTGGAACCTATTTACGAGTTCATTTTCTAGCTCAATGTAATGCAGGCCCAACACTCGAATAAACAACAAAAATATCCCTTTCTCCTTGAATATTTTGAACTGGCGGCAAACGTGCATATCTTAGCTCCATTAAATGTGTTTCACGGATAAATTCTTGTTTTGTTGTTAGAAACCCAATTCCGGCATGTTAAAAAGTACTTTTGAGTGAGCTTAACGAAACTAAAATATTATGTATATGTTTTATAAAATTTTAAATACAAATGTTAAAGGCGTCATAATGGAAACAAAAGATACAACTTTTCAAAAAGAAACGTTATGATGTTATTCCTTCTACCAACAAAAGCCATGTGTCGCAGTTTTCGATGCAAGAAGAAAATTAATGATCATTGAGAATAAGTTGCAATGTGCTAACACCATACTTTTGAATACCATTTTTCAGAGTTTCTACTTCTTTGTTTGTCCATTTATTTTTTTGCTTTCCCATTCTACTATATTTTATTAATGTATTTATGTCTCTATTTTTTTTTTTTTTTTTTTTTTGTACTGGATGATAGTGACAATCGCCCTCTTTTAATGTCTTTACCTAACTCACTTTTAATATCTTGCAGAATGAACGGTCTAACATTTAGACACTAGTACTAATACTTGTCTTGCGAAAAAGGTTTTTTCTTCCAAGGATAAAAAATATTAGTAGTAACCCTCGAAGAATAAATAACAATGAATGTTTGACATCACGGTAAACTAATAAATTTTTTGCGAATTTTCTTTAATATATTCATCCAATCCAATGTAGTTACCGGCTTTTGATTTGAATTTTAAGATCCGTACAAATGATTAATGTCTGAGAAATGCAATTAAACTTCTTAAATTTTATAGTTCGCATACAATTTTATTTAAATATATTGTATGTATTTAATTTTAAAATATTATTATTATATGTATTAAGTAACATTTTCAATGACAACTTGTATGAATATTACGTGACACTTTATATATATGACATGTTAGCAAATGTACCATTACATACATGTAATAGCGATATTTAAATGTTAAATACACTCACTAAATCAAAATAAAGTATGATTTATATTATAAGCTTTAAGATAAAATTAAGTACATGACAAATGTAGTATTTCTTTGTATAAACATATTTTGATTGTAGGCTGATTAAACATATTTTCATATAAATTAAGTATATCAAGTCTGATAGGAGAAAGTTTCAAATTAGTATACAAAAGTTTTTAGTAAAAGGAATCGATAGGAAGTCTTGTTTAAAAGTCCACGTACTTCAACTTAATTCATTTCGAAAAAATTATTAACCGAAAATCGATAAAT
This sequence comes from Logfia minima, assembly GCA_963921325.1. NCBI lineage: Eukaryota > Viridiplantae > Streptophyta > Magnoliopsida > Asterales > Asteraceae > Logfia > Logfia minima. The sequence goes on along the minus strand of OY992771.1, from coordinate 5,495,305 downwards.
GAATATATATATATATATATATATTAAACAAATTACAGAATTGGAAGAATTGTAATTTTCTCTTTTATTAGATTATAGGTGTTAGATTCTTATGAGTTGGGTTAAAAATTCATAGAATAATTTTAAAATAGATGCTAAATTTTGACTCTTAAATGTCTTTAATTTTTACGAGTCTTATGTGGATTGTTTTGAGTTGTGCCGACTCATGACTGTTACGAATTAGAAAATCAATCAAACTTTAGTATAATATCAAAAAAGAAGAAATAAACAAGATAATTGACGACGGCTTTACAATCAACCCTCATGCTTCTCTACTTTTCTTGACTATTAAAATCTTATCCAAAAAATGATTGTCCTTTTGAGTGATATTTTAAAAACGCTATAGAGACAGCTAAAATTGAGATTAAAGAAATCGTTGAAGGTAATGACATTTAAGTTATTACAACAGTGTCATCTACTTAATTATCACACATAATCTCAATTTTTAACTTATTAATTGTAAGTAAGAAATACAATATATACTTATTAGTTAATAATAATTTAGTTAAATTTTATTAATTTTAATCTAATTACATAAGATTTTTAGGTTATATAAATTTGTCTTTTAATTTTAAGAAACCGGAATTTATAAAATACGTTGATTGATATTTATTGGTGTCCATCTAACCTTTTATATATGTAAACATGATAAATGATTCTTACGAGTCGAGTCACGAATCGAATCGTTACTTGACATGTCAAATATACGATAAAACGTAATTTCGATTAAACCTGGGGGTCTGGAAATCATATTCTATAATCACATACGGTAGTATATCCAATCAATGCGATCTCCAAATCCTTGGAGACTGTACTCTTGTGACTACTCATATTTCCATTTATGAATTACATATTTAGAAGGTAAACATCAATAATATTATTTGACATTTTTAAAAATTGATATACGGATATCACATTTAATCACATGTGAGTAATTATAAAAATACATCACATGTGAGTAATTATAAAAATACTAATCACAGATTATTATAGTGGTAATCAAATATAAGTTTTAAATATTTATTTTTTATTTTTAGGTTATAATAAAAATTATGAATCTAAATAACTATGAAGTTGTAGTCACAATGTGAATTAATATATATTTGTAATTATTAATCACATTCAGACTTCGTACTAAATTAAATATTATTATATAACAAATCACATGTGATTAATCATTAAATTGATAATACGAGTATTCGATTGTCATTATCAAACTCCTTTTTATTAGTATAGTATAAGACACACTGCATAAAAGTGAATTTTTTTTCTCAATCAATAATATTATAAGGTTGTCAAATTTGTTAAAATTGCTAACCATCCGACCCTTAAACTATAAAATTTATAAATGAACGTTATAATTAATGTATTAGTACATCTCAAGTTGGATAAATTAAACATATATTTATCAAAATTATATTACACAAACTTTTATTTACAATGCCCGTGTAACTTCAAAACACTTAAAGAGTTATTTTAAGGAGAACTCGTGGCAAAACGTTACGGAGTACAAAAAATCAAACGTTCTTGATTAAAATAGGGGTAAACTAGTAATTGCATCATGGTTCATTGAAAGGGTTAGATAGGGCTATCGACATTTGATTGGCTAACAGAAGAACCAATAACTATACTTTCGGGCTTGAATTGAATCGCCCTTCGAGATACCTCCGGAAAACTTGTAAAAATGGTGGTGTCGACAGCACCTCCAACTACCACAGCTACTGCTTTTCTCAAGACGGTTGACCGTCGTCTCGCAAACGTCAACTCTCCTTCGCTCCGTCGTCTCTTTCCTGCCAAAAAAACATCCACCATTTTAGCCATGGCGCCCCAAAAGAAGGTATGTATGTAGGTATATATATATATATATATATTTAATATACTACAATTAATGGAGTCTAAATCATCATGAATTACTTTGGAATTTTCTTACTGTGTGATTAGCTCACTGTTACTCGGTTACAAAAAAAAAAGTTATAAGTTATTAGAAAATGTAATGCACTAGATAGTGTTTAAATTAAGTGTTAGAAAATATATTAAATGTTTGAATTGTTACGGAGTACCATTTATGTAAATTTACCTCTTGTAATTTGTAAATTGTAAACTTATAACATAGCACCGCTTTCATGACATGACAACTTATATAATTTTTATTTTGTAAAATATATTTAATAATAATACTTGAGAGTTTTATACATTCAATAATATTTACATATAAAATTGAATGCATACTATAAAATTTTATGTTAAATTTGATATATTTTTAAGCACTTTACCGTGTATAATTATAAAAATCAAAGTTGCAAACAATCTCACCTTCAAATAAGCAGTTTGTGTCCATCCAAACACTCAAAACTGCTTATCTTCTATATCAAAATACATTAAACAGATAAGTACTTTAAAAGAAGTAATAACGGGGCACCTTCTTAGAAGTGTAAGTACTAATGCAGGTGAACAAGTATGATAAGGCTTGGAAAAAGGAATGGTTCGGGGCAGGGCTTTTCTTCGAAGGAAGTGAACAAGTAGAAGTCGACGTATTCAAAAAGCTAGAAAAGAGTAAAGTGTTGAGTAAAGTTGAGAAGGCAGGGCTGTTGTCGAAAGCAGAGGAGTTAGGCCTAACTCTCTCTTCAATCGAGAAACTAGGGATTCTATCTAAAGCTGAGGAGCTAGGGCTTCTCAGCTTGCTTGAAACGGTGGCTGGATACTCTCCCGCTGCTTTAGCATCGGCTTCATTGCCAGTTTTGGTGGCGGCGATACTAGCGGTCGTATTGATACCTGATGATTCTACTGCTCTTGTGGTAGCGCAAACTGTTGTAGCAGGTACACTTGCTGCCACTGCAACGGGATTGTTAGTTGGTTCGATTGTGCTAGAGGGATTACAGGAAGCTGATTAGAGTGTTGTTTATTTGTATCATTATCCATTGAAGTCTTGGATTGTGAATAATGTATGTTTTTTGTAATTTATATTTGTTACAAAGGGATGTGATTATACATGTTGTATGTTATATATTATGTGGAGAAAATTGTTAGGAAAGATCAACAACTTCTTTTCACTTTATGTACGTTGATTGTCGCTTATTCGTTTTGGTTCAGATACTTGATCAACTAGGCGCTTTCACTTGGTTTAAGATGTTAAATCACTGCAGTTTTCTTTGTTTCATGTTTTTCGATTTTCAGTTAATTGAAAGTTGATTTATTCAAATTCAGATCATTTGAGATCCTCTTAAAGTCATAGATCTTAATCTCATCATGTTATCATAAACGGTACCAGACAGTTTTGTAGTGTACTGTAAAGAAACATGAATCGAACACAAAAACACAACATATAATAGAACTATCTCGTGTTGATTCAAATAATCAAATCTGTAAACTACAAATACCTTTCACTAAACCTCAAACAACTATATAAACAAGAATCAAAGATCATTACAGTGATTTTGATTCTTATACAATATAGAAAACTGAATCAACAGAAAAACAAAGTATGATCGCGAACCAGAGAGAAAGAGAACAAAAATATTACAGAAAAATTGATAATAAAAAATAATAAAATAAACCTAATATATATATAGTAACATTTATATATATATATATATATATTTACACAATATTTTCATTTAGGTCGCTCAGGTTCTAGCTTGTTTTAATCGTTAACCCTTCAGGAACCAGACTTCATAAATAAACCTGCAAAACAAAAAAGTAGCGCACAAAAGATTCAAACACAACCTTACAACATTTTCCAAGTAAGATTGAATAACCAAACTTATATTTTTATCATGTATTTTTTGGTACAAGAAATAAGCAAGCGTTACATATATTGATGTTTTTATTATAAAGTTATGCGGTCACGTTTGTTAATTGATGAAGTTTTAGTAGACGATAAACATTCGAGATGCCGTGATTGTAGAACAGTTAATTTAAGTCACTGAATGTTTGGTTAAAAAACAGCAGCAAAACAAAAAGAAAATCATATCCTGTAATAGTTTAAGAAGAAAACAACAACATTAAAATATCAAAAATTAATGGAGATGCGGGGTATCGATCCCCGTACCTCTCGCATGCTAAGCGAGCGCTCTACCATCTGAGCTACATCCCCACTCGATATACTGTTTACTTAAATAGTTTAATTAAAAATTAATAACTTGCTTTCTCAGTCATGTTCTCTTTTCTTTCTTATTTTCTTTCTTTCTATAAAAGGAAAAAGGATTGTAAAAATTTAGATACAGAATGATGTGGCCGTATATATTTTAAATTGTCATTACTCCCTGACCATATATGTAGATATCAAACTTTCGGAAAACAAAATGACACGTCCTTAGTTTTACGTCAAAGTTATCATTATTATCATTATTCTATCGTACGTTAAATTTTTATATTTTTTAATTATATGAGTCTAACTTTAAAATCCTCTATCATATAAAGTAAATTTTCAAAAGTACTATACTGTATGTTGACTTTTCTTTCTTGTCCTTCATTAAAAAGGAAATTTTTCCTTTTTGAAAAGGCTAAAAACGAAATATTACATACAATAAATAAAATTAAAAAAATTTATCTCATACAATAAAAGTTTGTAAAGTTAGGTCGATAAAATATTTAAAATTATATTTTAACGCATGACATAACAATAAACCCTCATTATTACGATTTGAGGATGACTTTGAATGAATGCACTTCTTATGTGTGTATGGAAAGGCGTATGGCAAGGGAAAAAGGGGTGCTTGAAACATCACCCTTTGAGGATCGACGATGACTATTTCAAATTCCTTATCGGATCATTTCGTGACAGCGAACTGTCTTTATCTTCTGGACATTAATCATTCAATTTGGTGTATGCTGTCATTGTTTATTGTATATGGTTAACTTAGTGGAAAGCTCTTTCTACATTTCTTGAATTTAATATAAATATTCGTAATTACTCTTCCTTACTTGGATATTTTTAATGGATTTTGAAGATATCAGCACTTTTAAGATGTGAGCATGCTTGAAGTGCTATCACTTCATGCAACTTCACCATTTTAGACCACATATTCTAATCAACTTGATTTAACAAACTTGTTCTAGATTAAATGTAAAACCATCTTTTAATACGCGATTTATCTAAAATGCACATCCAGATACTTACTAGCTCATTTGGTGCTTATTTTCGTTAGGAATTCGCACAAATGATGAATAGATAGTGCTTTGTATTCATAATATAGACTAATATACGGTAAATCATAAGCACGCAGACGTGTGGCTCCACTAGTCTAAATACTAAGGAACATAAATGGCCATCGATGGCTGAATGGAGAATAGGTAGTCTCATTTATTTACAAACACATACGGAACCACCTATAGAGTAGATGCAATGGCGTAAAATATCAGACTCCTGAAGACTTGCACAACATTTGGGAGTCATTTAAGCCATTAGTACCTTTTGATCCATATCTATAGGATTTAGCCCAAATGAGATACACAAGAAAGTTCAAGCCACTTAGTACACACATTAACCAATAAAATCGTTCAAGATGATAATGATTTAAGTTGATACCGTAGAACCATGGCTTATGATGGAAGGTGCCTGTAACATGATTCACTATTGAAACGAGCACCGAACTAAGATAGTAACCCATGGCTAATGAGGCCCAAGAAAGAGATGTTGCCAATGATCTCATACTAATGGCGCTTCTGTAAAAAAGAAATCCATCATACCAGCTAAGCTAAAAAGATCAGCTGACCCAAGAAACAAATACTGCAAAGAAAGCCAAAGGAAAGTGATTGGTAGTGGCTCGTTGGAGTTTATTAAAGCGTTTTTATATGCGACTCTTTTTCGTTTGTTTTCTACTAAAGCTGCAACTGCCATAGCCATAATGGATAAAAACAGCCCGATTCCTATTCGTTGTAGATGAGTTATGCCCATTTCTGTTTTGGTGATTTTTCGGGCGAATGGGATGATAAATGGTCATACATTGGTGCTAGTACCATAATGAAGAGTACAGGGAATACAGGAAGAGAAGCTGGTGGGACCCGTAAGGAACCGATGTTAGTGCTCATTGTGGCTGCTTGTTGGACTGAAAAGGTGGAGAGCTGAGCAAGGCAGCAGTTAAGCATTATGGTTGACACGAATACCGGAAAGATCTTAAGCACGATTTTAACCTCTTCCACTTGTTTAACGGTGACGTCGAATGTTGGACGATTTGACTTATTTTTAACTGCTCTGTTGAGGAAGTTGAGGTCTTCTGTTATTTTGTCTCTCGATTTACCATCATCTTCTTTAGTTTCCTTTGAACTTGATGTTGGAGATGAATTTGTACTGACAGCAGCATTTCTCTCGTTACTGGAAAAAGTGTTGAAAATTGCTGCAGCTAGTACCTGGCCAGTGTAAACAACTTAGCATATTAGTTTGGTTATTTAGGGCCAATTGCATAAACAGGTAGACAACTTTGGTTAAATTTCAGTTTCAGGTAACCAACTTATTCTAGGTCAAAAAACCAATCAAAGTTTCAAAATGTTGAGTTAAGGTAAGTAAGTGCCTAAGAAAAGCCAATTTCTAGACTCCATATCAGTAAATGCACGGTCAACATGCTCAAAAGTTAAGTTATTGTCACGTCATTATTCTGACAAATAATCGGATCAGATTACCTTAAACCAATAATTTTGAATGTTGGCTACCTTAAACCAAAAAAATCAACCTTGATGGTTTTTTCTGACAAAAAAAGTTGATTACCGAAAATACAAATCGAAGCAAAGTTTGTTAACGGTTAACCTTTATGCAGTTAAGCAACTACCCTTTATTTACTTATCTATTTAACAAGTTCAAAGTAGCTAGCAAGTGTAAAGCTTGATTAGATACACCCAAATTATACCTTATACATAGTTGTAATAGGACTTCCTGTGGGAAGTTTGATCCTGTAGACTGTAGAACCAAGTAGAAAAATGGGGATAGAGATTAAAATCGCCAAAGTGGAGATACCAAAACCCCACTGCCATCCTTTATTGTCCTCAATCCACACAGCAAACGTCACTGCAATGAGTGCACCACAAGCAAGACAAAATACGTAGTAATTGAAAAACGATGATCTTTGCTTTCTTCCCTGAGTAGTTTCTTCATCAAATTGTTCAGCTCCATGAGGTGGAAGGGAACCTTTTATTCCACCAACACCCAATGCTACCAGATAAAGACCTATGAACAGAAGCACTTCATTACCGCCTTCAACTTCTTGGCATTTAGCATTCCTGTTTGCTGATAAACAGCTTTCTGGTTTTAGGGAACCCATGTGAGCTTGCGTTGTGAGTACTATCAGTCCCTGATTCAATGGTAAAAAACTGCTTACTCATATATACTTTAAGAATAACATAAATACAAGTTACCATCTTTTGTTTTTACTTAAAAGTTCATGGACCACAAATGTTACTATGTCAAGTTTCACTTGGTTATCTTTTTGGTTGAACTTCAAGTACCACATATCAGTTGCCTCAACACGATCTCAGGCACAGTTCATCCTTGAAAGAAAATATAGATAAAGTTGGATGATGATAATTTATGATATTAAGCCATGTGATAAGATGTCATATTTCTTATTCCCTTTTTTACAAGGAATTGAAAAAGTGGATGTCATGCAGCATAGATGGTTATTGAACTCCTGTCTCATGCTACCCATTACTACTGTCAAATAAGTTTGGATTTATATAGGTAATTAATGATAGAGTTAAGTGAAATATGACTGAAAAAACTTCATACAGTTCTTACAGTAAGTTCAATCATAGCACTTATTAGATAGATGCAATAGGTGGTGAAGAAAGCATCAGCTAAGAAGCCACCAAGGAGAGCGAGCAGGAACGCTGTGCCCATGAAATTGCTCACGATGTTCGAAGAACTGGATGGCATAAAGTGCATGAATTTGGACAAATAGAGCACAAGGTTGCTTGCATTGGCTAGGTATGCTAGATTCTCCAATACCTCTACAACTATATATATGTTCACAAAAACAAAATGTAACTTTTAGTGTATTACTAAATCAACATAAAAATGACATTTTTTTGTTAACTTTGCATCTTAAACATGACTCTTTTGACCGAAAGAGTTGAAAGATTTTTGAAGTTCTATTCGACTTACCTAAGACAAAAGATGCTGCAAGTATGCCACCATGTTGACCTTCTATGGCTGGTTTGTTTCTCCAACTGACGTACATACTGGATTTACTTAGTTGGCGTTCTTTTTCCTACAAGAGCATCACAAACCAACATAATAATGTAAGGTGAAAATATTAGAATGTGCAGTGGTAGAATTTGAAAGTCGTATCAAAGAAAAAACATAAGTTGAAATAATGATGAATAAAATTTGATATGTGGTACCATATTGTTATGCGAATATGAAATTGTTGTTGTTTCTGTAGAGTATTATGTTTAGAATTTCTTAATGCGATGAAAGAATGATGCATGGCGTCCTACTTATATTTGCCATTATATGGATAGTACAGCTCACCTAGAATGGTCTAGACAATCGAAAGTGACTGCATTCTCTATTGTTTTAAACCAACTAAATTTGTAACAGTTAAACCTACCACTATTTTTATTAATGAATAAGTTTTGAAATAGAAAAAAGTTATATCCTTTATCTAATTAAAGTACTGTTTCAGCCATTACTTGTAACTGAACTATAGTGCTATATATACATAGCATGAAAGCATCAAATTAATAATCTCTAGAAACATTGTGTGAAGTTGATCTTTTAATCATAGGATTTATTATGATGTCATCATAAGTTAATGATAGTTATTCAACAAGTCATGAAAATGTATTAATATCATTCCAATAGATGCTAATGATACACATTCAAGGACGAATTGTTCATTCGTATCACCATTGATGCCGAGTGGGATATGATGTTGCTATGTTATTTCAGCTTCCATTTAGACCTCTCATGATTTCCTTCATTGTTAAACAATTCTGCAGGACTATGGGGAACATGATCATAAAATCGTCCTATCTGGGTGGACTGGAGTCCCCTGTTTTTTAGCACTATGCAATGACTTTAGCTTTTCTTTCTAGGATTTCACTTCACGAGATTGTGTCACCTTGTGATGTAGATTATGCCGTACTATTAACTGATATAATCACTTTATATGGTTCAGTTTGAGCTGATCTGATCTAAGTGAAGCACCAAGAGTATAATGGGGTCCAGACTTCTTAGATCCCTAAAGTTTTAGGTAGAGGTGGCGAAATGAGCGGGCGGGTTAGTTCGAGCAATCGGGCTAAAACGGACTTAGGTCATAATGGGCTTGGGTCACAACGGGCTTGGGTCAAAACGGAATTACATAAATAAAAAATTTTGTGACTTAATTTTTAATTTCAATTTGAATTTATTAAGTTATGTATCTCCATTAACTCCAAAAATAAATTAAAAACAAAATTGCAAAAGAATATGATTAATACGTTTTAAAAAGGGTTTATTATTGGTTATGTATCGAAGTTTTCATTTTTTAATATTGTATGTAACCGTCTTTTAAAAGTGCTATTGTATGTATTAAACTTTACAATTTCGTATATTGTATTTAACGAGTGACCGGATGAACAGGTACCTGGTTTTTCCTCTTGAAAAAATGTTTATTGTATGTACTGAACTTTGTAAAAAATTGTTATTGTATGTAACGAACTTTGTAAAAATTTCTATTGTATGTAACGAAATTGGTGTTTTTTTGGTCATCCGGTAAGCCAATCACTCGTTACATACAATATACGAAATTGTAAAGTTCGATACATACAATAGAACTTTTGAAAGGTGGTTACATACAATAGTAAATAAATGTAAAGTTCGATAATCAACCAAATAATAAACCTTTTAAAAATAACGAAAATTGCAAAATAATATGTAAAATTTATAAAGACCTATATTATTTTTAATTACTTACGTTTGTTATTGTTTAAATATTTTATCATTATTATTAAAATAGCATGATTGTATTGTAGTGTATGACTTAATATTTATAAATATTAAAATTTTAGTTTAATCCAAAGTGGAAAAAATAAACGTCAAGTATGACCCATTCAAAAAAAGAGGGAAGTCCAATGAGCCCAATATTCTTATAAAATAGTCCATTAAGGCATATTTTTGAAAGTTTGTGCTAAAATTGCCGACTCTAGTTCTAGGCTTCGTAGGAAATATATAATAATAATAATAATAATAACAAAAAAAAAAAGAAAAAAAAGAAAAAAAAAAAAAAAAGAAGTATGATAGAACTCATACGAAGATTGTATAACTTTATTGGGTTTCTTAGACCATTGTTTTTGGCTATCTTATGCAGATCCTGAACAAAGGAACTTAAAGGTCCAACTGTAGGTTATACAGATTCTATGTTTAACAAGACTACAAAACTTTTTTGCTTCTCTAATCTCCTTTCGCACTATAGTTAATTGAGTTTTAAATAATAGCTATATATGAAATAAGATTTCAAGAGTTGTGTATTTTCAAGGTTCCAAGGATTGTACCTCAATGGAAGTCTCTGCATCTTCCTTCAAATGTAATCTCACTTAGATCTTTTCAATATAATAGCTTTCTCACCAAAATATAAAATATTAAATTAAATAAGATCTACATGATACAAAATAACGTTGTACTAAGCGTGACCCTTGCGTCTGGAATACCAAATCTCTAGGTTTTTCATGACATCCCGATAAGGGTGTATGATGTAACTTTTACTAACAATTGGCTGAAAACCACCCAAGAGTACACCATTACCCATAAACTACTATATAACTAAGATTCATTCAGTTCACGTAGCTTGTTATATCTCCATTATGCATCCCCTTTCATATGTCCCATCTGCATCAGCCCACATGAAAATGGAACCCAAAGTAAGACTGTAAGAGTATCGAAAATGAAATAAAATGGTCCAAACATCCTTATTTACTCCAAGAGTATAAGTATCGTAGTATGTGATCTGAGCATATACAGAAGTTCTGCTCAGGAGATCGTTTTCAAATATGTATGGTATAAATTCAATGCTAGTGGTCTGAAATAAAATGTTAAACAGTGCTAGTTACGTCTTCTAAAAACAATAAAATGTTATCATGTCGGTATTTCACAACCTTTGAATACTAAAAAAACTGTCTTTATCAATGTTCTTGCCACCAGAAAGTTCTGTCAAATACATACTAAACGTGCTGGCTACGTCATTCTGATGTCACTGTTGTATACGTACCTTCCAAATGTGTTCTTGGACCACGAGATTCTTCTTCCTAGCCAACCACAGACTTGGTTCATGGATCATTTATATTGTAGTATCTTACTTCAATGAAGGCTCATTAGCTAACTAAAAAATAGAGAGCTTTATTACAGGACCACCTCGTATGACCTTTTTCTAAGGTTTTCCTATAATATAGAACTCCCAATCATATCATCGTGCGTATCTAAGTAGCATCACAAAGTAATAATCATAGTCATGTTACACATATATGAAATCTGAATTTATGTCACCTGTGACGAGGTAACATAGGGTGAGCAGGGACGGTACCACAAAAATATTTAAACGGGGGCATCTCTTTGAAAAGTTTGTCAAGTCGGTTTCTTGAGGTGTTTTTCGAGTAATGCTATATATGGTTAAAAATATAGACTTAAAATTATGTCAATTATACATTGTTTAACACATGAATTTTATTTATTATTATTTTTTTTTATATTCAACAATCATTTTGAAAGATGGTAATCTATGTGATTTCAGTGTTGCAGCAATATGGCAATCCTTAAAGTAGGAAAGAGATAAAGTGTCTTGGGCAAAAGTTGTTTGGTTTTCTCAAAACATTTCCAGGCATGCTTTTGTTCTATGGCTAGCAGTAAATGAAAGGCTAATGACACAAGATAGAATAGAGGTATGGAACATGAATGAAGATTTAAAATGCTCTCTATGTAAGGAAGTAAAGGACTCTCGTAACCATCTATTCTTCAATTGTCATTACTCAAGAGAAATATGGGATGAGGTTATGGTAATGGGAAAAATTGATAACATATGTACCATTTTTCAAAATCCAATACATGAATGGCAAGATGATGTGAGATTTATGAGCTCTAAGCCAATGAACAAATCAATATGGAGTGTCATTCAGAGATTACTATTTGGGGCAGTAGTCTACATTATCTGGCAAAAAAGAAATTACAGGCAATTCAAAGGGAAAGAAAGCTCTGTGGAGGCTTAATCTCACCATATTGTTGAAATTGTAAAGATGAGATTGATGGGCCTAAGAGTTAGAAATACCACCTAAGTTAAAAAGGCTGCAAAAGTTTGGAGAATTAGCCTAGAGGTAGTCACTGAAGATGATCATGGGAATGAGAGATGAAACTGTTAATATGATGAGTTCTTGAAAATGTATAGCTATAGGTTTTTTAGTGACAGTATTATTATTTAGTTTAGTGTTTGGTTGGGATATCCATTAAATCCCCTTAGGTATGCCCAAAGTTCTTTGTAAATTTTGTTGTTTGTTTGAATAATAGTTTGCCGGGGTACCGTCCTTTTACCAGAAAAAAAAAACACAATCATTTTAACATATACACTAATTAAATTTTTAGTTTTAGGTCCATATAATTAGACATATCAAGTATTTTTCGATGTTTTTTTCCTTAAAATAATATTGTAAATCAAATTGAATATATTTCGTTTTTTATGAGTCTCTAGATATAAAGTTTGTGGCTTTTTTATACACTAATTTGTGGAGAAAAATGAACCTAACAATGACCATTTAAAGTGCAATTTATCATAAATTTTCTATAAAACAATAGAACTGTTATATAAGAGTAATTAGATAAGAGAGAAAAAAATAGGACACAAATAGCCAGAAAGGAAGACAGCATCATCGAACTTGCGACCTTTTGATTACAAAAATAGAAGCACTTTGCCACTACACTAAAAAGAAAGTTGTAGTTACTGGAAATATTCTTGTGGGGGCAGGGGGCCACACAGCCTCCACTGTGGACTGCCAATGAGGGTGAGGCATGTCACAGTTTTCAGCAAATTCGATTGATTTGGTGTCCTCTGTTGTATATCATGTTTTATCTTCAAAAAGGTTATAAACTTATAATTTGGAACAATAAGGTGTGATCACAAACTTACCTCTGTAACCTGCAAAATGGCATTTTCTTGAACATTCAATTGTAAAATAATGAAAGAAATTATTATTAATCTGATAAAAGAATAACCTATATTTATGGACTAAGAAAATCTTATTAAACAAGTAAAATATTAAGACAATATAAGCTAAATAATTATAAGCTAAAGATAAAGGTTGGTTTTGCCTGCATCTCTCCCTCTGTTTGTCAATGTCCTCCCCCTCTATTAGGGATAGGAGTACTAATACCCAAGATAGATAATAAATAATATATTCTAATATCAGTTCCTTTCACTCCTCTCTAATCAATCAATGAATATTTGTAACATTTTATTTAGTTTTTTTTTATACTTGAATATATCTCACTTTTATTACATCTATCTTACTGCATGTTGCTCATTTTCAAATTTGGTTTATTTATGTTATCAATTGAGGTGTACATATGAGATAGTGGGCTTGTGAATTCATATCTTCATCTTCTCCTTTTGACTTAGGAAGTCAAAATGCCCACTAACAATAAAATGTCTTACTCTCATATCAAGTAGACTTTCAAGCTAGAAACATCAAAAACTCTTGTCATAGTTGATAATCCATCATATTTTATAAGACTTCCACAAATTCACAGATACACGCACACTTCATAAATTACAGAATACAAAACCGTCTTTGCATAAGATACGTTATTGTATTCGTGTATATATCTAGAAGTATAGCTATAAAGGTTGTATTGTACAGTTCGGAATAATTGTCATGACTATCATATCTGTTCCGAGTCCAACTCAAAGTTGAGTTCTTAAGACTTCATATTCACTAGAAAAATGAATATGATATCATAACTTTTCATCATAATAATCTAACAACTTATAAATCTAAATCAAACTCCAAATTTAAACAAATTTAACCACATTGCTTATCCCCATCTTTCCTAATGATGATATCTTTGAGAGATTTGAGGGTATGTTGTGTGACACTTATGTTTGTATTTAGAAATATCTAATGTGTCATATATATTAAATAAGAATACATAAATCAAATTGAGCATTATTAACGAGTTTAAAGAATACTGTTAAAGAAAAAACAAAATTAGGTTACAAGGTTCAGTAGTAATATTTATAAAACTGAAACTTACTTTTTGAATGCAATTAATAACCGCATCTCTAATTTCATCTTACGTATCCAAGATTAATACTATTTAAATACAGTCATAAACTAAACATTGTTACTATAACCTTGTAATTAAACAGCGCTAATTAAGTGTCTGAAAATATAACAAACTATAACAAAAACTCTATTTTGTGTAACCAATTCTTGATTTATTGCTAACTGTATGTAATTTTTTGATGTGAGACTTTGTTTGAATGCTATGTGAGTGCTTTGTTAGGATGAGACACGACAAAGTACGTACAATTAGCAATAATTGAAATTGGATACATATGATAGAGGTTTCAAAAGTTCATACATGCGTACAATAGAGTTTTTGTTAGCTTATTATATTTTGAGATAGTTAGGCCAAACATAAATCATGATATGATACGTTAATTTTAAAGTTACACATAAACATACAGCGAAATCTGGTACTTATAAAATGATTCGGACACTGTCCACATCGGTATCATAGAAAAAATTGGATTCATATGCAAGTTGGTACTATGGACGGTTCATATAAATTAATGAGACCCAAAATTAATACTCCATCATGAGTCAGGTAGTCAGGTTATGGTCCATTTTAACCGACGATAACAGTTAAAACCGTAAACGAATGTAGATACTATTTCTGAAACTTCACCGTTAAACGTAGAAAGATGAAAACACAAAGTTTGGTTCATCCACTTGTTTAGCCTTTTACAACACCATACATGCTTCAAAAACTATAAGTTTATATATCATTTTATTGAGATATAATCAAATAACTTGTTCACCTATATCAATAAAATAACTTGTTCATCCACGCGTGAAAATTGGAACATATATCAACCTAATATTGCCAGCATGATGTGTATGTATGTTGTTGAATTGGTAATTTGCTAACGACGTTTTTTTAGTTCTTTTTGTAGCTTTTTAAAGTTCGAAGTTATTTAGGTTATGTATTAATTTAGGCGTAACAAGTTCCATTATTCAATTCATCAAATAGGAGACCTTCTTGTATTCAAATATAATTGAATTATAGGAGGACAAATAATATATGGTTAAAGGTAAGTTTGGTAGAGAGAAATGTAGGACAAAGAAATGCAAAGGTTGAAAGGAGATTGAATGGTCATGCTCTAGTCTGTTTTTTAGTTGTGTTGACTTCAGTTTGTTTGTAATGGGCTTAATAAACAGGTCCAGTGGGATTGGATAACGGCTTTCGGAGTTTCGGGTTATGGTGATATATATCGATGAATACTTATAAATCAGAATTTGAAAATTGTATTTATTTTAGTCATAATCACAGTGATTATAAATCTAATGTTTAATTACATTTAATATAATAACATGTAATTACAATTGAATTTATAATTTTTGTATGATGAGTAATTATCGATGGATAATGATAAATCCACCAAACTTTTTGATAAATTCTTAAAAATTGTGCATTATGTGATGCATAATTTTGGTGGATTTATCACCAACTTTACTGATATATGATAATTCATATGTGATTCAACTTGATATTCATTTTACATGTATAATCAGTGTTTAATCACGTATGATTACTAGTGTTAAATTATATTTGAATACAATTGTAATCAAATGTAATTACAAATTAAAATTTTTAAATAAAATTATTTTCATGTGATTTATAAGCTTATAATTTGTAAATGTAATTATAGTTAGTGATTTGAATTTTAAATTTGATTGTAAATAAGTGTTAAATCACCTGTAATTTAACATTACAAATTTCTAATGCCCATTAAAACTAAAAAAACAAATTCGTCAAAAAATACAATGTGAGATCTTTAACTAAAGAAAAAACGACATCTTTTCTAATGATGTAATTTTTGTAATTCACCTACATGTTGTTTACAATATATTTTTTTTAATGTAGGAAGTGAGTTTTTAAAGTATAGCAATTCTGTTGGTTATCATATTTCTAACTTTTTAACCATTATTATTTAAACTTATTTCATATCATATACTTTTGGCTCCCTTTGGAATCTACATACAAGATACAAGATTATGGAGTGAAAGAAGAAAAAATTAGGAGGAAAAGATGCACTTATGTATAAAATATATAAATAATATAAATTAACATTTATCTTTTGACTTATTAAATATATAAATAATTCAATTAATACTATATTTCACATTTATATTTAAATATCTTTTTTCTTTTTTTATATCACGTTTTTAAATTTACAATTACAATAATTTGAACAATTATAAAAAATCATTTTCATTAAAGAAGTAGTAATTATTCTTAAAGTCAGGTACCGTTAAATATTTATCACTCAACATCAACATGTGAAATCTTTACCTGCTACTGTGTGCGGAGTCCGACGCTAATATATATATATATATATATATGGGCTCTAGCCTTAGCATTTTATATTGGGCTTTACCTTCTTAACTAGTTAGATGTCCTAGAATCCAAGATGTTAGATAGATAAGTTCAAGTTTTTTTTTTTTAATTTATAACGGTTTTAAGTTTCATATACATTTACTGTGTTCTCGAGCTTGGACTGAAAAGAAAAGAAAAACGGAGAAAAAATTTTAGACAAAAAAAAATACAACGATTATATGCAATGGGTTTAAAAACTGTCTTCCAAATCGTCCCACTTTAGATGGAAAGTTTTGTAGAAAAAACTACTTGTAAATAAATATTCCTTGCGCTTCCATTTTGTTCTATCATTTAAAAACTCAAGAACATAGCGTGTTAATCTGCCTATCAAGCAAAACACAACCAATGAAAATCTTAACCGACTTAAACTCTTGAAAATCATTGATAGTGTTTAACATGATCATCGATAAGGATTGAAACAATGAATTAGATTTAGTTTCTTCGGTTTTGTTAGGTCTTAGGTTGATCATGATTCAGAAACCACTATGTGTGTAAGTCCCCTTAGGGTCGGATCTACGGGGTAATATGATGTATTTTAGTGCGGAATCCTCAAATACACTTAAACGATAACAAACGAGTATAAATATCACTTTTATTGAATGTAAACGAGGTTACATTCGAAGTTACACAGAGTATTCGAACTTAGCCACAAAAACCCAGTTCCTAAACCCTTAAAAACTGATTTTCGGACTTGAGTATTTATAGGCAGCCAAGTTTGTACGAACTTAGCTGCTTCTAAGTTCGTACGAACTTACTAACTTCAAATTCGTACGAACTTACTAAATTCGTACATACACTAAGTTCGTACGAACCTACAAAATACACAGACAAAACTAAAGTTAACAATTACAATGATTAACAAAATGACTTCTAAACCTAACTATTACAAACTAGAAGCTGTTGTCACAAAACGTGCACCAACAGACTCCCCTTTGACAATGGCTCTAGTTTCGATGCACCAACAGACTCCCCCTTGACAAAAGCTCTGGTTTCACCGGAGATGTTGTCACCCGAGTTGTCTTTGATCTTGATCATGTTAAGCCCTTTTGTCTTCTTGTATAGAACACCTTTTCCACAAAGTCTTCAACACCCTCTGACATCTTCATCGAATCATGTCATACACTCTCAACAACACTTGTAGCTTACCTTTAGGAATCATCTTTTTCAGATCTTAAATCATCTCGGTCTTATCACTACAATTCACCTTCAGACATTTCTTCATTTTCTGAACTAGACTTCTGTAGGTATTCTCTAACTCTGATTTATACTATTAAACTTGTCAGTTCAATGGTATCTCTCTCTGTTAGTATTGGCTAGACTCCCCCTTACCCTGTTCAAGCGTACCAAGTCTTCCAGTTGAAGAGTTAGACAACTCACCTCACATTGTTTGGTCACTGGGATCATCGTCTGTCACAACACATCCTCTTTACAACCAGTCTTCACCCCCTGCTAGGCTTCTCCCCCTTAAGCTGTTGCGCTTTTCAACAAAAGATGTCCGCCTAAGCTATGGTGAAATAGTTGTAGTAAGTGTTGTTGGAATTGTTGTTGTGTAAGTGGTGATGTTTGTGGATTAGGCAGTTGGCTCACTAATGATAACCCCACTAGACTTCTAGTGAATAATGAGGTATCATTATCAGAATCAGCATCGTCATGTTGCAATGGATAATAATCATTTTCATTTAACTTCTATCTTGCCTTTATCCGAAGTACAAGGAGACCCTAAGTGAGATCCAAGTATGATTAGATCTATCCAACTGTGGAATTTCATCTTTATCATCACTTTCATCATCACTCACGGTCTATTTACACGCAAACCCCCAATATCCTCCTCGAATTTAGATCTTCTAGCTTCAATGCTTGGTCATACCTAGGCTTTGAATAAATCGTATTCGAGTTGTTTGTCCAATCGTATAGATAAACAATCAAAAGTAATTATCTCCCCATTTAGTAAGAACTTAAATTTGTACAAATTAAAAATTGAAAAATAACTAAAAATAAACAAACAATAAGAAATTATTCATATTAAAAAGTACATTCTTTTTGTGAGAGTCACTGTTACAAAGATCATATTAGCCATAATGTGTACGATACACGGTTAGGAATTGAATTATTCCAATGTTATTATGTATGTAATTTATAGTTCACGAAGATTACTGGTATTGTTGTCCACTTAAGCAGTCAACACTCAGAATTTTCAAGTACACATTTAGTTATTGTTCACGATTAAGTATGTATCTCACATTTGATATACCCTTAGAATCAAGAAAGTCCAGAATTCCATGTAATGGATGTTTTTAACTAGAATTTCATCTCTAAAGTCAAGTCCTTTATATTAAGAGCAATGTACGTTTGTACATGTGAAGAGACTAGACTAGAGTTAGAGCCTAACAAATCTAAAATCAAACCAAAAGTGACAGGTCTGCACTTTTGTACAACAAAGCGACATAGTTTGACTAGAGACCTTGAAAACGGTATTTTTGTTTCTTGGTCGAGTTTGCTCTATTTTTATGATACACTAACTGAGTCTAGGTTAACATGTTTCAAGATATCGTAAAAGAAACAGTCAGTGAACCCCACAGATGAAATAGTTTTTATTTATCCAAAAACATTTCAGGTACAATCTATCTCCTAAGAATTAAGACTTAATGTCATACATCAAAATAGAGATTGCACAGAATAATCGTATTATTTAAGGTTTATTGGGTACTTGAAAACCGTTATGTCGTATGCCTACCAATACATCGTATGATGAAGCTATTAGTTACGTTTATATTTAGAGTACTTTTTACTGTGTATGTACTACATCTAAAAGCCACACATATAAAAATGTTCTAGGCATGGGTAATGTTTTCGTCATTTCTTCGCGTCATTACAATGACCCTCATATTTTTATAGTTTTTCCAAACTAACTAAAAATATTAAGAAATAAAGATAGATAAAAGTTCTTAAGGGAGATATCTCACTCATGATTTGTCATTCTAACGATGTGGACTAACAAATCAAAACTTGATTTATCAAAAGCCTTACCATAAAAATCAGCTAGATTATCATCCCATACTTGATCTTATCTCCCCCTCAGTCGCTACGTCTTCTGTTGAACTTGTAACCCTTGAAGTTTGTGTTCCTGCACACTAGATAAAAATTATTAGTCATTAAGGGGGACCCAAGCCACCACGGACTTGGATTAACCATTCTCATCAACAAATGTAAATTCCTTCAGATATCCATCCCGCCTTTCAGGTAACTTGGATACTCTGAAATTCTCACTTGTTGGGGAATGGGAGGAACTACCACTAGCCCTTCTATCCGGAGACTTTTGGAAAAGTCTTTAATTGACTGGCCTTTGATTTGAAGAATATCTAACCCTAGACTTATAGTTACTACTACTCTGGTTAGAAAAACTTTTGTTAGGGTTGTTAAAACGTTTTGAAGGTTTCGACCGAAATGATTCTTCATTTGAGCTTCCTGTTTCAGGAGAAGTGCTCCTTAGACTATCAATTGTCGAAACTTTTGATTTCTTATATGGACACACACTTGCTACATGTCCCTTTTGATGTCACGTGAAGCACGAACGCTTCTTCCAGGCTTTCTTTTGAGCTTTGAGAATCGCTTGGTGTTCCAATCCAGATTCTGTTTGTTTACCTTTTTTCATTTTTGTTCTTTACATCTTCTATTATAGGTCTAACAAACTCAATTTTAGTTTTTGACCCCTCATTGGTCGCTGACACAGCTCTCTCTGACTTGGTCGACTTGGTGAAGTCTACCATCTCATAGACTGCTGGTTGATTGAAAGAGTCATTAACAGTTGACAGCTCAGTTTCAACAGATGTAGAAATATAATTATGATTTAATGGATGAGGGGTTTCAGTGTAACCCATTCCCCTGTAATCACTGGGCTGTTTGTGAACACTTAGTAGATTATCTAAAGTTTCGATTGAAAATCTTCTTAGTTCTAGTTTTCTAATAAGATTTGCAATCCTAACCTTAGTGTCTGCTAGTTCTTTTTCCTTATTTGAAGACTGTTTAGTTAAATCCAAAGCATGCTCACGAGCTAAATCAATTATTTGACTCTGCTCGTTCACTTTGTTTTTTAAAACTTGTAAATCCACTTTATCAGATTTAGCTTGATTAACTAACTCAAAGTTTCTAAGTTTTAAAATTGTGTTTTCTTTTTTTAAAGCATTTAGCTGAGCCGTCATTATATTAGATGATTCAATCAAATTCTCAGCCTGCTCTGCAAAGTTAGTACATAAAACACAAGCCTTAACTACAGAGTCTAAGTTTAGAATAACCTTATGCTTCTCAGCATTTATGTTGGCCATATAAGCAATGAAGTCCTTTGTACTCATAATATCAGTTGACTCCAATCTTATAACCCTGGTCTCTGAAGCAGTTAATTCTCTCTCAGTCTTCTTCTCACTAGCACACTTTTGATCTGCCTCATCAATTGTGGTCACGAATTCTTGAGGCTCCTCAACAGGTGTACTCTGATCATATGAACTGTCCTGTGTTTCAGCAACCAAGGCTCTAGAATGTGTACTATTCCTTGAGTATTGATCACTAGTAGATATCCCTTGATATGAGTCAGCTCTACTCTTTTTGATCTGTGCATCAGTGTCAAATCTCTTCTCCAAAGCTACCCAGAGCTCTCTAGAATAGCCGTAACGTTGTTTGAAGGGATACTTAATGTCTTCAGGAAGACACTTGATGATACCAGACAATGCCTTTTTCTCTGCATCAATCATCTTTTTGTCTGCCTCCTTCATCGTTGAATACGAACGAAACACACGTTTCCCTTCGAATTCATAAGAAGGTGCATCATACCCTTCATTTATACAAATCCACATGTTGATGTCATTGAGTTTTACAAATGATTCAAATCTTTCTCTCCACCAGAAGTAATCTTCAGCCTTTAACAGCTTTGGTGGTGAAGTAGCTTTACCTACTTCAGGATCCATTTCTAACATTTTGTTCACATTTGACATCTTAAAAGAGTGTATACAGATTTGAGGTAAGTTTGTAGTAGAGAGTCAACTAACGTCAAGTTCACTCAAAACACAAATTTTCCTCCAAAATTTCGCGAAACTTTTCCGAGTAAAATTTAAATTTTCTCAAACCAAAGTTAAACGATGGTAAGCTTAAATTCAAATTTTGGTGAAACAAAATTTTTCGGAAATTTCCCGCCAAAAAACTCTTTTTTTTTTTTTTTTTTTTTCGAATTTATGAAGGTTAAGTTCGTACGAAGTTCGGAATTTTTCGAACTTATAAGTTCTAAGGGTAGGTTCGTATGATTTCAAACGTTCGAACTTAGCAGGTTCGAAGCTGTAGGTTCATACGAACTTACAGCTGGCTAGGTTCGAAGGCTAATTGAGGTAAGTTCGTACGACACTTTCTGAAACGTACGAACTTGCTGTTCAAACTCAAATCTGAGCAAAAAACTCAGATCTAGAAAGATTCTACCGTTGAAATCGACTTAAACTTAAAGAATATGAATCACAAAAACTCAAGGAAGCCGAAAGTACAACTTTTATCTTCCCAAACACTTGTAATCTCTCGTTTCTTTATCTTTGCTTTACCCAAAACCAAAAACCAAATGTTCAAAGGCTCTGATACCATTTGTAAGTCCCCTTAGGGTCGGATCTACGGGGTAATATGATGTAGTTGAGTGCGGAATCCTCAAATACACTTAAACGATAACAAACGAGTATAAATATCACTTTTATTGAATGTAAACGAGGTTACATTCGAAGTTACACAGAGTATTCGAACTTAGCCACAAAAACCCAGTTCCTAAACCTTTAAAAACTGATTTTCGGACTTGAGTATTTATAGGCAGCCAAGTTCGTACGAACTTAGCTGCTTCTAAGTTCGTACGAACTTACTAAATTCGTACCTACACTAAATTTGTACGAACCTACAAAATACACAGACAAAACTAAAGTTAACAATTAAAATGATTAACAAAATGACTTCTAAACCTAACTATTACAAACTAGAAGCTGTTGTCACAAAACGTGCACCAACAATGTGTTCAGTCATTGATACACATGATAATATTTGAAATGTTGTACATAGATCAAGAAATCATGGCTTTGCTTTCTTATTTGGAGAGACGTGACTAAGCTTAAAAGGCGTTGGACACTTCGATAGAACATTTATGAAAGGATAACTTTTTCACATAAACATATGATTGCCCCTCAATCGCCAGATAGCTCAGCTCCATAGATGGAACTATGTATTAGATTTTAGAGAGGGGAGGACACCACTCACCATTTCTAACTATAAAAGTACTAACATAAAAAATATAATATTATTCTTTTTTGGGCATTCATCAAGTTTAACAAAATACAAGTGAATTTATAAATGCCAGTTATACTAATTTCAAAGGTATTGAGCTTTCGAGAATGCATCACCATAAACCACTTGCACAAAGTTCGTTGGTGGGTCTGCTGTATACTTACTTTATTAAATATAATTTCTAAAAGCATAAGTGCAGACCAATCGTTATTAACCCTTTTCTATTTTGTTACTCGTCACTGCACTCGTATGCAAGTTAATTAACTACTTATCTTCTTTTTCTTTTTTCATCAAAAGAACTTATTTCATAGTACAATTTTTTGTTTCACACAAATGCAACTTTTGACAACAAATATATTTGATCGAACAAGAATATTTGACTCTACGAATATGACATATACTATGATATCATTCGACTTTAATTCAAGAAAATTGCTTGTTATTTCAAAGAGAGATTCAAAATCTTTATGGCGGTATATAGTATGGTTGGTGTAGGATGCAGGAAACATCCTGATATTGAGAAACAGAGAAAGTGAACATATGTATAACAAAAAAGAGTGTGTTAAACTATTCAAATAGAACAACTTTCTAAGTGGAGTCTTGTAAGTAAAGTGGTAGCACTAGTTGGTGTGAAATTCCACTGTTGGTTTTGAGCTTTTGAGTTGGGTGGTCTGAAAATAAAGTTTCTATATTTATAAAATAGGAAAGTGATTTTTCACATTATTTTTGATGTATACACTAAAGTCACCATTAATTAGTTGTATCATGCCCATGAAAAGAAAGATATTTTGATGTTTGCATCAAATATTATGATGTAAAGGTTGTTCCATTTGGTGGTTCAAGTCAAGGAGATTTTAGGTCGTGGTTAGTCGTTTCAACATGTGACAGTCATACATTCATGGGTCCTTCCTTTGCTAGTTGTCCCTGGATTTCATAGAACCACTCGGTCTGATTGTGTGATTGAAACTGTTTGGTTTGAGGTTTTGACGGGTTCGTGTTAGTGTCATTTCATGGTCGGTTTCTACCCGTTTGTCTACTTTTTATTGAGTGACTACCCTCAAATGGTCATGTGTTATGTTGGGATTGGATGATGTGTTACTCCTTCGACGGTTTAATCTTCCTTCGGTTGTTGTAATTTCTTAGGGCCGTCTAGTGCGGAATTTGAGTTTTAAGAGTCGTAGTTGGAAGCTTGTTTTAGAATCCTTGTAGTTAGTTTCTTAGGGTCGTTTAGTTTGGAATTGAGTTTTAGGAGTCGTCGTTGGAAGCAAGCTTTTAGAATCATTGTAGGTTATCAAATTATTGTTGTAATATAGCATATTGTTAGTTTTTATTAAAATATAGTATATTGTAATGTAATATAATTGCTTTAAAAAAAAAGGATGTAAAAATCACTTCAAACTGAGTTGTACAAATCAACAGATCTTTAAAACTAATTGCTCAGCAACATGGTCCACTTTTTTCGAACGTCGCAACTCACACTCTGCGGTTTTTTACAATGCGGCATCATGGTTGGTCATTTTTTGAGCCGTAGTTTGGACTTCTCAATTTTGGTGGGACAGTAATTCATGAGGATCAAGCTAACCGTCATATACATTTTACCCATGTAAAGCTCTTTTTAGAAAGACTAATAGACTCTATAAACTGTTTGCACAATGTTGAGTTTGAATATTTGATAATCCTTTAAATTTTACAATTCTCTCAACTTCGAGGGGTTTAATTGACTAGATGCTCAGCATTTGGCTAGGATCTTGTCGCTTTAACTAATATAAAACATTATATATCGATGTAATCACTAGAAGAAAAATAAATATATATGTTGCCAAAATGACATTCAGTACCCTTCAAGGCCTCAACACTCTGTCTCTCACCCATCCAAAAGGAATCCTTGAGCAGTCAGCAGTTTCACTCTATATATATTAAGACAACTTGAAATCCTTTGCCTTATCATTATTTCCATTTTTATACACAAAAACTTAAATATAAACAACAATTTCAATACTCTATCTGTCTCTCTCAGAATCTCTTCTACTCTCTGACTAATTTCTTCTTTTCCGTTCATATTTCTTGATCGGCGGCTTACTTCCCGACCGGCCGGCAAAGATCATTAATTTGTTATGATATGATGGGTGTCACCAACAGGTGTTCACATACTTCCCATATCACTGAAATCATTATCACCAGTTTCTTTCGTCACAAGATCATTTGAATTTTATACAAACCCATCTTTCATATTATAAAAAGATTGAATTTTTATTAATCTAAAGTCCAAGAAATCAGTTTCTGGTTTATGGGTAATTGAGTATTAGTAATACCCAGTTTATAGTGGTGACATGGCTGCTCGGAGTTTTCTCTACGGTGGTGATTCCGGTAGTGCTTCCGCCGCCGGTGGCGTTGGTGGTGGTGGGTTAGGTTTTAACTTAATAAATCAAAGGGTGCCTGCTTTTGATTCCATT
Organism: Logfia minima; assembly: GCA_963921325.1. Lineage (NCBI taxonomy): Eukaryota > Viridiplantae > Streptophyta > Magnoliopsida > Asterales > Asteraceae > Logfia > Logfia minima. The sequence goes on along the minus strand of OY992771.1, from coordinate 5,469,904 downwards.
TTTGCCTCTGGATCCTCTCATTCTTTCTTAGGTAATTACTTTTACATATTTCTTTGATAACCTTTTTTGTTATATATGTATTTTTTGTATTTTTACATCTTATCTTGTTTTATAATATGTTATGGTTTTCATTTTGATATGGTTTTAATTCAATTGACTTAAGAGTTTAGTGTCTATGTTGCTGGCTTATAGATTCAATTGGCAGATTATTGAAAATACTAATCAAATCAGGATTACAATAGCATAGTTACTATAATGTTCCCTAAAACAATCTTTGATTTCCTGATGATATTTCTTTGATGTTTGATTTTGTTATGATGAAAGCAAGAATGTTTATGTTTCCTATTTAGAAAAAATAATTATATTAGATGGGCTATAATGGTTGACTTTGTGATCCTTAATCAAAAACTTTGTTCTTGATGTATCATTAGGTTCTAGATCAATGGTGAGTTTTGAGGACAAAAGAAATGGATCAAGTAGCTCTTGTTTTCAGCCATTTGATCAAGATGACAATGGAGATGATGAATATGACGATTACTTTCACCATCCCGAGAAGAAAAGGCGCCTCAAAGCTGATCAAGTTCAGTTCTTGGAAAAGAGTTTCGAGACAGAAAACAAACTCGAACCAGAAAGAAAGATTCAGCTAGCCAGAGAACTAGGACTGCAGCCTAGACAAATTGCAATCTGGTTCCAGAATCGACGTGCACGTTGGAAGACCAAACAGCTTGAAAAAGACTATGATGTTCTTCAAGAAAGCTACAATCAACTCAAGGCTAATTACGAAAATCTCCTTCAAGAAAAGGAAAAATTGAAATCCGAGGTAGTAATATAAACTTGCTGCTTAAACTTGGGTTAATTTAAAGTAGATTATATAAAGAATGTCAATTTTCTTTGATTTAAGGTAATACAACTCAGTCACGTGGTAAAAATATGATGTGATGATACATGTCAGTAACTTTGGATATGAGTAGAAAATTTCTAAAGTGGAGCTGATATTATGTCACTAAGCTCAGTGGGTGGAGCCAATATTTTTCCGCCGTTCAAAGACGGAGACTGCCGAGAGTCGGCGTTTTCGGTCGCGTCCGGTCTGAGACGTTAAAAACCAACTTGGTTTTTTTTTACTCAAAACACTAAGAAAACTCCGTAGTAACGTTTGAATCTCTCTTAGTGCAAACAAAGTTCGACACACAGTTCATTAATTGTTGAGAAATGATATTTTGATGACACAAGGATAGGCCTGATACCACTTAGTATTCATCAATAATAGTTTGAGCAAAGGGCCACCTCTTTGTACTATCAACGATGAATGACAAGTGGAATCAGGCCTATACCTTCATGTCTACTTTTAGACCAATGTATATGCAGTTTGCCTATTGATCTACGGTAAAGATCTAATCTTTTCTATCATCAAATCTCTTTTAGGTTCTTGATTTGAGTGATAAACTGTTTCTGCAAGAAACTGAAAAGGGTACCTCTGATTCATCAAGTACCAAAAGCCCATGTGAGCCACTACAACAGGAACAGGTTACAGATTGTGTGAGTGATGTTGCTGCTATAATAAGTGTCGTGAGTGACTCGAGCAGCCCGGGCTATGTAAATGGGGTCCAATCTCTATTGGAGCGGGGCGACTCCTCATATTTGTTTGAACAAGATCAGAGTGATGAATCTTTAGACGAACAAGATAACTTGGAGAAGATGTTTGTAACTACGGTTAGTAGTTTCATGTTACCAAAGATTGAAAGTGGTGATCACTCTAACACTTGTTACCTTGGATTTCATGGTCATGATCAAGACCAAGACCAACCTTTTGGATTTTGGTCTTATTGAGTTAACTCGGAGACTGAGTTATGTCGATATGTAAGGTTTATCGTTGTTATATGTTAGTACTGAACAAAATTTCTCAAGAGCTATGTAGTAAGGAATAAAATCCAACTTGTTACACCCTCATTGAATCCATGATTAGTGATGTTGGTTTCTTTTGTTTTGTTTCTCTTTGTATTTTCATTTTGAAACAAGTATTATAATAATTATATGTAAACAACTATATAGAAAAGTTGGGAAAGACTTGTGATGGTTTATATTATTGTGTTTATGTTTATAGCTAAAACATCAATTAATATTTTAAAAGTTAGTCTCAATCCTATGTATTTAACAAGCATCTTAAAGGAAACAAAAAACATTATGGTTATGTTATTCTTCACAATTTGGCATAATGCTTTGTGACTTGAGTATAGGAATTCTTTGACAAGAATCCTTATCTTTTTCAAAAAAATTTATTATATTTGCCTTCTAGCCATTAATTGCTAGTAGGATGGTATTTGTATAAAGTCATAAATACAAAATCCACCATGTTTGGTATTATATAGTTTCTTTTTTTCCCTTCAAAATCATACTCTATATTTTTTGGGACAACGTTACAATACTTGGAGATGTAGGATCTACGTTTTTACGTCAAGTATTTTGGGGGAGAATCAAGATAAGGAAGACGGAGGTGAATACTTTATAGCTTGAACTTATTACTAATTAACACTTTTTACGTAAAGAATTTTGGATAATAATTGTTTAAGGTATACGTACATAAGAACGCGCTAAATGAAAGGTACATTTTTAAGACATATTTCCACAAAATATATTATTATATATATATATATATAGGGGAATGATCCATAGGGAAGCTTCAAATTTTGGAGAAGGAGGGAAGCAAATCTTAGCCCTTGATTTTTTCATAAAAAAACGTTTTTAACATTCATTTGTGATTAATGTTAAATTTTGATTAACATTCATCACAAATGAATGTTAACAATATTCATTTATGATGAAATCAAAGGTTGAGATTTACTTCTCTTCTTCCCATATATATATATATATATGTATGTGAAAATAAAAATAGAACTTTATTAACGATATTTTTTAGAGTTGTTATTAATAGATTTGAACGCACGTACATTAATTATTATACCTCAACAAATGTTTAAAGCAACATTAAATTTGTTATGATATGGATATAAGTATTAACTCATCTCTTACGAATAAAACGATATTTTAATTTTCTTTATATCATCTCTTTACTCAAAATTAGTGTATCAATCTTCGCGTGCTTAATCTTATGACGAGAATTAATCAATACGTGGAGTATTAGTGACAAGATATGATAATGATGTATTTATATCTTAATAAGTGTTTGGGTCATCTAAAACATTTCAAGTTTATGTTAATCATATCATTAGAATGTTAACTTAAATATAAAAAGAGCAATATATGCTAGACTTACAAAATTTACACAACAAAATCAGATGAAACAATATGCGAAGGAAGAGAGTTAGAAAAAATATATATATAAATCTTATTTGATTCGTCAAATACTTTTGCCATATCATTTTATAAATTTTTATTTGTAAAAGTTTTATAACTTTAACATTTTTATTATAAAATTACGTTAAGCTAGTGTAACTTATTAGTTAAAATGACGTGGATTCAAAACTCAAAAAAACTTATTTCTTTTTGTTGCACTTGGTTCTCTATCATCTTTGAAGTTCTAGATTTGTACCTTCGTTTTTTCACTTATTAGCTAAATATTTAATCTAGAAAAATAATTAATAATAAGAGTTTGCACCACAAAACCTTCCAGTTTTGCCTTTTTAATGGAAAATTGATCGTATTTATGACACAAGTTCTTGTACGTTTGTAACAATAAGGATTTATGATATATCAAAGTAATTTAAAAACTCATTTGGTCTTTATTAAACAAATTTCTCACTCAAAATATATCTTTTAAATGATTTTCATAGGAGTAAACCACAATCGATTATCTTACACTAATTCACGTAAACAATAATTATTTTTAACATATTATGAACAATTGTATATGCAGCTAACTACATATAAGTTATGTGCATTTATGCGTATAAATGTCGAGATTAATGCGTACATTTATGAAAATTATTAAATAATATAATATACACGTCTGTTTTCTTTTTATATTTTAGAACGTGTGAAAGGTCTTTCCACAAAAGTAAAGGAATCATTGAAAAAATATAAAAAATCACTAGGGGTAGTTCATTTTGTTTGCTCTGAAAAAGACATAAAATACAAAAGAAATATAAGAGCAAAATTGTTTTTTCCTAAGAAACTCCAACCATCTCAATCGTAGGATCATTACAGGACCCACCATTAGCAAAATAGATGATTGACACGTAAGGCACTTTTTGGCGTCAATTAGCATACATTAAACGTGGCAGATCGCTTTCAGGGTCGAGCCACCCAAAACGGACCGAGTCCCACGTTCTAGGCTTCTGTGGTCGACACCACTGAAGGTGACACCCACTTGATGGTACGTTTCACCTTGTAACAGCCCTCTCATTTTTATCTTATTGATAATTTCCCCCCTCATCTAATTATCAAAGCAATCTAATTTTGTTAAATAAAGCAACCTAATTATGTAAGTACATGTTTATGTTCTTATTGTGGACGGTTATTTGTAGATTTGTATCTTTGATGGTCAAAGTCTAAAGTTTGGAAACTCGGTTGCTAGAATGAGAAGCTCTGGGGGGAGTTTTGTGATGACAAGAAGTTTAAGGGCTTAATTGCATTTACTTATTAATGCTTTAAAACCCTTTTTTTTTTTCTTTTATAATAATAATTTCACTTTTATTTTTAGTGATATGTGAAGAATCTCTCAAACAAAATGTTGTACGTTTGGCTTGCAAAAGATATAAACTTTTGCATACATTTAAATGCTTTTTAGAGAGATATAACGAATAACTAATAATAAAGGGATTTAAGAAGCTAAGAAATGGGGACATAAGTTATTATGTAGAAAAATTAAAGGTTAAAGTTGTTTATTGTGAGATAAGGGTTAGTGTTTTATGTAGTTTGTTTATGACATATAAGGGCCGCACTTTTTAATCTTGAGTTTAACGAAACATAAAATAGTCAACAATAATTTGTCAAACCAATAGTCAACGAGATCTTGATGCATTTTTCTTGTAGTTGTACCAAGAAATAAGACTAGAGAGGTTATTAATGTTTTAGTAGGAGCGGTTGCATTTTAGTTAACGACAAAATTCAAAAATCCTGTCAATTTTTGTAAATGAGAATTTATGTTTCTCTTCTGATTAAAAGTACTAGTAAGGTTTACGTTGTGCTTTTGCACATAACCCACCCCAATTAACAAATTAATTGTTAGATTATCGTCTCTAATACTATTTATAAAGTGTGTTCACTATTTAATCTTAAAATTTTTTAAATAAATGTAATCTGACTAAAGTACCCTTTTACATCGCTCTAAGCATACGTTCGATCTTCATTGATTTATTGTAAATAGATCAAAACATCAAATCAATTACAAAATAGACCTTGGTGTTCCAAATTACACCAAATTCATTACTTTCACTTTAGGCAAAAGAAATATAATCATTTTCAAAAATAGTTCCAATTCTTTGTTGCACAAATTCAGAGTACATTGTATGACAGTTAACATTTTTATTGCTGTTTCTTTTATATCATTGTTTGAAAACTAGGTTTATAAATTACATCATATATTTCTTCCCGGTTCGACTTGTTCGCTACTACTATCCCGTCATGAAATGACATCATCTCTTATGAATTTGATACTACAACATTGTGCAAGTACTTTGCTAGTTATAAATTAAGTAGAAGATATTAAGTATTAGATATTAGAAGATTGAATAAAAGATTGATACGGACATTTGAAAAAAAGTTAGAAGTTAATTTTCTCATATCATGAATTCACAACATATAGTATAGGTCACGTTACTATGTTGAGGTCTAAGCTTGTAGTAGTTAAGTTAATAAACAAGTACTTGGGTCAACCTTAAAAGATATGATACAATAGCATGTACGATTTAATGTCTCATGAAAAAGTTTATTAGCATTTACGATACGATCTCGTTAGACTAAAATAAGAACAAAATGATAGAACATTTTTCTATTTCTGGGAGAGATATAAGAAAATTATATAAAACTAATTAATTTAATTTTTACGAAGAACAAAACTAATAATGTGTTAATTAGATAAAACTTGAAACACTACATGAATATAATGTTTGATTTACATATTGATTTGAGGTCTTTGATCATAGCAATATATTCATAACATTTTTTAAATAGCAGAAGTTTTAAGCATATGAATTCTTCTCGATTGTACTTCTATTCTTCACATTTTACATACATAATATAATAATAGTAAATATTAGCATTAATTTAATGGATGCTACTGTTTGTACACCCATATACTTACACATATATATAAAAAAAATCACCATATACATTCAAATAAGAGGTGTACACACAAAAAAAAATTAATATACAAATAGAGAACTTTAATTTAATTTAAAAAACAGTAACACAATAAAGTAAATTAGAATGGATATATTAGTTAATTAAAAGTAAAAGGTAACATGAAAGATCGGAAAAATTATTGAAAACATGTAAGCCAGGGAAGTCGAACATGCAACGTAAGTTAAGTGTGTGTGAGCCTAACCACCGAGGTAAAATAACAATTTACATCTTGTTTACTATAGTATTTTGTTGGGTTATGTGTTTTTAAATGTATTTAACTTTTTCAAAAAAGTTATTATATGTATTGTATTTTGGTCACGTGTCACTCATACAAAGTACCTACGTGTTACTCATACAAAGTTCCACATCAAAATACTGCATACAATTATCCGTTTTAACGAGTTCAGTACATTTAATAGAGCCCCATAAAATACGATACACACAATAGCTTTTTTGATAAAGTTTGATACATTTACAAATACTAAGACCTATTTTATATAATGAAATGGTATTTTTGTAAAGTTACACAATCACCCCCTAATGAATGATGTAAAACGAATAAAGTTACACAATCACTCTCTAACGAACGGTATGAAACGATATCTTTCAGTAAAAACGACACAAACTCAGCCGCTGCTCTATGTAAGGAGAATTGAAATGTGACTACGTGTGTTAAGGTTTGATGGCTATTACGTAGTAGATGCTTATATATGTATTTATGTATTAATAATTGATTAATAAAGTATATGAATGAAATGATGAGTTAATGAGAAGACATTATTTTTTATATGATATGAGCAAAATTAAGATAGTATATGTAAGAAAATAGTGAGAAAAGAAGAAGAAACTATTAATCTAAACAAGAAAAATAAGTATATGGAGGAAGTTTGTTTTATTTTTGGTGACATAATTTGTTAATAAATTATGGAGGTGAAAGTGGATTACAAGTGTCACTAACTTAGATATTAATGTGGAGATTTAGAAATAATTCGATTCTTTTTATATAATAATGAATGAAATGATATGATATCGCCACCACAAAAGTGTAATCAGTCTTTTTGGTATCCTTTTCATAACATTTTCTAGTTAACTTTTAGAGTTTTAGTAGCTTATGCATGAACTTACATAATTTAAGGGATCGGTGTTGTAAAAAGTTATTTTGGCACAAGTATTTCTGGTTCTTAAAAGGAAACAGTTCGAGAAGGTTCGTAACTTTACTTTGATCTTCATCAAAAATAATGTTCACCAGCTGAATAAGTTATCGAATATTGAAGTCGCATAATAAATCAAAGCTAAAATTTGTATACAGATCAAAATAGATTAAAATAAAGTTAACTACACGTCATAAATATCAAATTAATGTCAAGTGCATTCTCACATACTAATTCTTTTATTTAACAGCATCACCTTAATTTTGTCTCCTAAATGTCTCCTAAAGTATTTAGAATTTGTTTGATTATAAATAAATATACATGAAACTGGATTCTAAGGTTCAAAGAAAGAATAACCTATAAACTATATGAAATGAAGACAATCACTAGATCATACGTTTAAGTTGATAAGTTATAATGAGAGAAGTCATTTACAAATTACAATTAACCAGATATCGAAAATTTGTGGTTCGCGTTGTAGTGATCGACCTCAAACCCTTATTCATTAACGAGCCATATTAATATTAACCAATAAAACATGTACTCTCATCCAATTTATCAATTTATTTTTACAAAAATTGGATTGAGATCACTTTCAAATTTATTTTTAATATAAATTGTATTGTATTAACGTAATGTGATGGTGAAGCTACGGTTGTAACCAAACTGGCAGAGTTCTTGCTCGACAAGACTTGAGCCTAGCTTAACTTATTTAAAATAAGCTTCAGTTTGACTCAATAGCTTGACGAGCTTTTATAATAAATGTTCGGCTCGACTTGAAAAATTTCTATTTTTATACAAAAACTAATTTTTAATACTCACACTTATTTTATATTAATTTAAAAATGAAATAATACTACAAATATTTTCAAATAACTGTAAAATTAAAGTAAATAATAACAACTAACTAAAATTTTTGTAAAATAATCTAACAAGATTAAAATATACTAATAATGTCATCTATAGATCCAGAACTACATATATATTTATATAAACATATATATGTTAATTACGTCTTGAAAAGCTTAATAACAACTCAAGCCGAGCTCTTTAAAGTTCGAGTTCGGCTCGATATACATTTCGAACTCTATTTTTTAACCACGACTAGGATTCGGAGTCAATAAAAGCTTGACTTAACCGACTTCAAGCTTGTGCCGAGCTTGAGTCGCTCGAATTGCTTGATAAAAGTTCATCTTGTTTGTGGTTCTAGCGGATGTAGTGGTGTCATTAGACGTGGTAGTGGCGAGTTTCATTAAAGAGATTAAAAGAAGGGAAAAAGAATGTAAGAGTGCTTTTGTGCTTTGAAAATGTCTTACATGTGAGTGGTGTTTGTTTATAAATTAAAAACCAAACAGTATACTTGATTGCAAGAATGAGGATTTTGTAAGGTTGATCAAACTAATATTTTATAAAATAATCATGTAGATATAATCATGTATGATTTTGCTAAATAAAACTTTACACTTTCATATTGTATGATTTTTGCTCAAGAAAACTTTATATAGTAGTCGTGTAGATATATCACGTTATTCGCATATGATAAAATTTACACTTTTTCATTTGTATGATTGTACTACTGTACTCAGATGATAAATGAATAGACAATGGTTTCAAAAGTATGCCAAAATGATTTGATAATTTTGTAATAGATTGTAAAGCATGGAATTGCAAAGGTAATAAACAATTCAAAGTTATCTAAAGAACTTATTTTAAGTACTAATAGAAGTGTAGAACCAAATACTTGATAATTATCTTGCAAGTGTTTTTAATGTAGTGAGTTTGGTTGTAATTTTGCCATGGTTTATTTGAGTCTGTATGTTCTTGGTTGAATCTGCATTGCTTTTGTTGTTTTACCATTTTCTTACATAAACTTATAAATCGCAAACAATATCATATCAAGCTTATAACTTTAAAATTGCTGGTCAATCATAGACGGATGAACCAAAGGACTGCGGACCACCTAAAAGAAGGTATATCCAGGGTACCAAAACCAGGCTTTTAACAATGTCTGTCTACATCTATCACTTAAATATCTTCAGCTTTATAAACACGATGAGATTAAAAAACAATATTCTTGGCTACAAACGCACTGAAAAGGACTCAGGTTTAGCAGCGGGCCAGCAGCACGTAACTCGGTTTCCCAATATGACTAAAACTGCTTAACTTGGAGGCATTGATTCAGTAAAAAAAATTTCTAGATCAAAACTAATGGCTCAGAGTTTCATTCACGGGTAAATGAGCAAAATCTTTTAGTCCCTAAATGTTTTATGTTTATGAGCAAAATCATTTTGGAGGAATTGTTTGATTACACCTTTTGTGATTTTGTGAGGCTTTCACCTAAAGCAGGTTTCTCATAAGCATCACAAAATCGCAAAAGCCTCAAGAAAAGAGTCATCACTCTCACTCTAATCAAACAATTCCTCCAAAATGGTTCGCACATGACAACTTCTTTACATTCAACCGCGTGTGAAACTTTTAACATCTTCTTAAACTCACTAGATACAACCATAGATTACAAATCATTTTTATGGTCATGCAATTTTTTCAAAGCAATGAACGTAGTACCAAATGAGTAGCTGTTGGGCGAATTATTTACGTCTAATCGGGTCTTTTTCTCAACCAATTCAAATGCCACTTATGAAGTTATGATTATAAATAAAAACATTTTCTAAAGCATTTGAACAATATTTATCATATATCTAGAATTTAGAGTGTCATACTTTTATAATCATGTTGCACCGTATCTTATAATGATGCATGATTATTTTATTTTGTAACTATATTTTATTGTGTATTTTCAATAATCAGTGCAGTGCATCTTATTTAAGTCTTGGTGCATCATAGTTTTAAACGAAAAAAACGAAAAAATATAAGAAAACGAAAAAAAAACGTTTAAAATGAAGAGAAAAAAGAGAAAAAACAAAATAAAAGAGAAATACGAAGAAAAGAAAACGTAAAAGAAAAAGAACGAAAATTTTTATAAAAAAATGAAAAGAACTAATAAAATTGAAAAAGAAAATTTAAATAAAATGATGAAAAAATGAAAAATTATAAAGAAATAAGGAGAAAGGAGAAACGAAAAAGAATGAGGAGCACATTATTCTTTGCTATTAACTTCTTCCACTTCCTCGAAAACACCACTTATCCAGTAAAGTACATTCATAGGTTCAACGATTTTATATTTGAATCTCAAAGTGGTAGCCAGCCCACTTATTCGGCCCATTTGATTTAATGAAGCCCAGCTCTAAGAAATCGGGTCTGCATCCATCATAAATCATAATGTTTTCAAGTTCTTTCATTACTTTTCTTATAAACGAGGTTCTTTAGTTCGTGTGTACAGTGAGATCTTTAAAAACTAGTATTTTAAACTAAAATTCCAAATACGATTCTTAAGGTAGACGCTTGTTCAGCCTTTATATGAAACAATAAATAAATAATTAATGCATAAATGATATATGGTGTAACATAAAGAACACAATTATGTAACATATAGAAACTTTAGAATAAACACAACACAATTAAGTAATCTTAATCTACGATATATACTGTAATATAAAGAACTGACTCAAGTTTAGCTCTCTATATAACTATATACAATTAACAATCATAATATAAATTTCGAATCTAATGGTTTCTATAAAAAGCTCGGCTCCGATCTACATTACTAAAAGAATACCCGATCAAATAAAGCTACGGAAGCACTCGATGTCGATGAGAATACTAAGTTTCCGTGAATTTATCAAAAAGTTTGATGGATTTATCATTGCCCATAAAATATAATTTACCGTTTAATCTTCTTACATCAATGTTGTTTTAGATCCTTCGGGACATTATTCACATGTTTTCACATTTCCCCGTTCGAACAAATTTATGTGAAAGAATCAAGAGATGGGAGAAAAGAACAAAGATAAAATAAAAGGAGTTACAAATATTTGATGTGAAGCGGGGATGGGAGTATGGGTGAGACTATGAGTCAAAATGAGTAGGTGGAAGGGATGGTTTCTTACCCTAACTCACACAGTACGATCAAAACCCAGATAACAAATTGATAACAAATATTGCACCATTACTACATTTGATATAGAAAATACATAAATATTTTTTAATTTTAACTATTCATCTATTGTTAATTGAATAACTCCATTACTAAATGTTATATAAGGGAATACCAACACAGGTTCATATTATTTACTGTCACAATTTTTAGATAATAATTTGTAATAAATAGGACCCAAAATATGATGTTTTCTTCACTATAATGATTTCATTAAATCAAAATTTTATGTGTACTTTGTAGTCTTCAAGTAAAATTGTTCAAACGCTTTAGAAAATGATTTATAATTCAACAAGGTATATAATGAGTTAATGACTACTAGCTAGTGCAATTACTATGTTAAATATAACTCATACAAATATACTTCATAAAAAGATGTATGATTGAAGATGATTGTATAATCGACCAAGCTTGTTAGTCCCACTGAGTGTGCCCATGTTATTGGGACAAACTACCTTTGGTAGTTTGCCAACAAATAAATTTTAAAAAATTAAAAAATTTTTGAAAAACGGCGACTTAATTTGAGTTACGAGTTAAAATACGTGACTTTTCAAAGTTTAAAGATAATATATGGACTTTTAACTTGTATTGACTTTTCCTTTCAACGTTTAATAAAAATAAATAGTTTAGACGCATAGGAGGATGTTACTTTTTAAACTTTCACTAAAAGAAAGTGAGACTTGTGCCGAACAAGCCGGTATAAGTCACATTAGTCTATACGCTGAAGAACATACCAATATCTTGACTTGTCATTCTTAAGGGTGTGATTGGTTTGATAATGAGTTAACTAATGGGTATTGGTTTGATCGTAAAGAAGAGAGAAAAGTTTCTGATGTTTTATTACAAGATAATTTTATATATTCTTGGATACAAATCAATTCCTTTAAGAATGAAATATACAAACCTTAAACACAAAAGATCAAAATGCAAATATATTCTTCTAAGTTCTTTATTTTACCAACCTTTTCCACACTATAAATAATGCCCCGCCCATTCTCGCACCAAATTCCTCCCGCATATATTTAGTGAGTTGAAACACAATTCCCCGAGGAAAACAATGAAGCAAATTGTCGCAACATTTGTGCTTGTGGCATTTGTACTTTTAAGCTCTTATCGCCCTCATACCACCATGGCCGGTTCAAGTAAGATCATAGACCTATTTACAAAGCCATACCAACTATGATTTTATAATTTGTACCTTATATATAGAAAATAATAATAATAATCTTTCTTCCACATCAATAATTATCAGGCAGTCAAAGTACCTATAAAATCTTTCTGTTTCAGAGTCTTGTTTTTTATTTTAACGACATATATAAATTATATTAAAAAACTAGTGAGAAACTTATACAAATGATAACGTGAAACAATAATCCTATATATGAATGTATAATATATTTTGTTACATGTTATCCATTTTTATTTAAAAGACTTTTAACTTGACGAATGGGAGGATATCGCTTTTTGCAGGCTTAGACTGTAACAATTCGTCCCACATCGATACCATAGTGGAAGGATACTAGTAGCCCACTACCTTAGATTTATAATGTATTCAAATTTTTTATCTAATACCGATGTGGGACGGGGTGTCATAAACTCCTCTACTTAAACTCTTGACGTCCTCGTCTGGCCGAAACATAACGAATAACCATGATCCATACTCTATGAGATGCATGAGCTGTGTGCCCGTCACACCCCGAGAGGCTATGGCTCTGATACCATATGTAGCGTCCTCCAAAGCTGATATCATGGTGAAAAGATACTAGTAGCTCACTACAAGCTTATAAGGGACTCAAATTTCTTATCTCATACCGATGTGGACCGGTTATTACAAATGAGGCCAAATTATTTTTTCTCGTGTATAAGGATGGTGTTTAGCTCAATTTTGTGGGTCATTACAGATTTTGTGATTGTAACTTCTAATAAAAGCAATCGTAGAACTATAAGGACTTATGTTGTTCATGTCAGCTTGGTCTTCTTCATGTTTTGTATGCTTTTGATTCAAAATATAGAAGATGCATGTGGATTGTTCAAATCTGGAAAATTATGATAGGTGATTATGGATTGTATTTAGAGAAAATTGAAAGTATTTGGAATCTCAAAAGTCGAACTGTTGAAAATAGTAAAGAGGAAGATCAAGATTTATGCTTCAAATTACATATTACAGGAAATTCATATCAAGTGCTTTTAATGGATGAAAGGGAGATTAAATAGAGGAAACATACAATGGTTACAATGGATCAGTGACCCATGGGTAGCATGTAGAAGTCTAGGTCATGGGTAGCATGTAGAAGTCTGGGTCAATACAGTGGATAAGTGGACAGAGGCACAAAAGGAGCAGGGTCCGGTAGATACTTTGAAAGGTCATAGAATTGAACAACCAGCTGTAGGGGGTTCGTTTTCTGTCAAATAATAGAGTTGGGTTATAAAAATTACAAGGGTTTGGTTCAAGAGGTCAGCCCCTCTTAGGAGAGAAGAGAGGGCAGCCTCTCCACCAACCAAAATGTGCCACATGTCACACAATATATTTTCATTTTAACCCATCCCAATTTTCATATATTGTACATTATACCTCTAACTTGTTACTCACTCACACACTCACCTCCACCCCACCCACCTCCCCCCACCACCTGCTGCCAGCAGCAACCAGCAGTCACCAGCCGCCGCCTGTCGTCGGAAAAAAAAAAAAATTTCAAAAAAATCTTCCTTTTTTTTTCAATAATTTTTTTTACCCTTTTTTACATATTTCTTCACCTTTTTTACGTTTTCATTCTTTTTTCATTTTATTTTCGTTTTTTTTACGTTTTCATTTGTTTTTTTCATTTTTTTTACGTTTTCATTCGTTTTTTCATTTTATTTTATTTTTTTTACGATTTTTTTTACGTTTTCATTCATTTTTTCTTTTTTTTTTCTTTTTTTTTACGTTTTCATTCGTTTTTTATTTTGTTTTCGTTTTTTTAAGTTTTCATTCGTTTTTTCATTTTCTTTTCGTTTTTTTACGTTTTCTTTCGTTTTTTCATTTTACTTTTCGTTTTTTTACAGTTTTTATACGTTTTCATTCGTTTTTTCATTTTATTTTCGTTTTTTACGTTTTTTCATTTTCTTTTTGTTTTTTTACGTCTTTTGATGTTTTTTTACACAATGCATGTTACATTAATATTTATTGCTACATTTTATACATAATGCATGTCATTTTAATGTTTGTTGCTGCATATTGTACATATTTCATGTTATTTTGATGCTTGTTGCTGCATGTTATATATACTACATGTCATTTTAATGTTTCTTACTGCATTTTATACATACTGCATGTTACTTTGATGTTTGTTGCTGCATTTTATACATACTTCATGTTATTTGATGGTTGTTGTTGCATGTCATTTTAATGTTTGTTACTACATTTTATACATAATGCAGGTTACTTTGATGTTTGTTGCTGCAGTTTATACATATTGCATGTCATTTTAATGTTTGTTATTGCATTTTATACATACTTCAGGTTACTTTGATATTTGTTGCTGCATTTTATTCATATTGCAGGTTACTTTGATGTTTCTTGCTGCATTTTATACATACTGCATGTTATTTTGATGTTTATTACTGCATTTTATACATACTGCATGTCATTTGGATCATTCTTGCTGCATATTATATATATTGCATGTTAATTTGATGTTTGTTGCTACATTTTATACATACTGCATGTTATTTTGATGTTTTGTTGCTGCATTATATAACATGCAGCAACAAAAATCCAAATGACATGCAGTATGTATAAAATGCAACAACAAAATATCAAAATAACATGCATTATGTATAAAATGCAACAACAAAACATCAAAATAACATGCAGTATATATAAAATGCAGCAACAAAAACGTAAAAGAAAACGAATAGAAAACGAAAAATCGATAAAAAATGTAAAAAAACGTTAAAATGAAAATAAAATGAAAAAACGTACAAAAATGTCAAAAAACGAAAAGAAAATGAAAAAATGTAAAAAAAAGGTTAAAAAACCAAAATAAAAAGAAAAAACGAATAAAAACGTAAGGAAAACATTAAAAAAATGAAAATAAAATGAAAAAACGTACAAAAACATAAGAAAAATGTTAAAAATGAAAATAAAATGAAAAAACGTACAAAAACGTAAGAAAAACGAAAAGAAAACGAAAAAACGAATAAAAACGTAAGAAAATGAAAAAACGTAAAGAAAACTAAAAAACGAAAAGAAAATGAATAAAAACAAAAAGAAAACGAAAAAACGAATAAAAACGTAAAAAAATTTAGAAAAAAAAATAAAAAACTCCGACGACCGAGTGGCTGCTGGTCGCAGCTGGTTGGGGGAGGGCGGTGGAGGTGGAGAAGTGGAAGAGAGGAAATGAGATAGTTAAAAAGTGGGAGAGGAGAAAAAGAAATTTGTAAAAAGGTGAAAGGGGTGTATATGAAAAATTTATGTTATGTTTTTTTTTTTCTTAATTTTTAACCTAATAGTTATAGTGAATTACAAAAATGTTACAAAATTTAACCCTTAATCAAAAAATGAATGACTAGAATGATTAGCTCACTCTCCTTTCCCTAACTCACTTTCTCTTTTCGATCCCATTTCAAATTACAAAGCAAAAGGATGTGTTTTTGGGGTTGTTCTAGCCTATAGGTTGCTGTAAATAAATGGGATCAAGGAGGCCAAAAATAATGAGTTTTTTGAAATCACAAAGTATGCCGGTCCACATACTTTCTTGCACAATAAGATTACTAGAGACCATCCAAACTTAGATTCCAACCTGATTGCTCATGAAATCAAACATCTTATAAAAGATCAACCTTTTATTACTATTCCTGCTTTGGATAAATTTTGTGAATCTTTTTGAAGCATTTAATATGTTTTCTTTGAGCATTTTCTTGAATCGTTATTGAAACATTTGGATTTCTTTTATCAACTTATCAAATTTGTTTAGAGCATTGTTAATTGTTTTTAGTTTAATTATACGAATATAATTTTGGAGCTGTAATGAACTACAATAATGTTTTGTTGGTAATTGACAGTGTTACTAATCTACAAGATATACTTCATGTGTTTTTAGTATACTAAAAATAAGTTCAGGTTGTTATGTGGCTACGAAATAAATAAATAAATTTTGGAAAAAATAAAATAAAATAAAATTCTAGATAGATAAAAGAGGTGTGAATGGGATAAAAAAATATACATGAAAAAACAGATGGATGAAAGAGGTATGACTACGCGCGGATTAAAGAAAATATAAATTATATTGTAACATTTAAACAAATTTTAGATTGTCCGTGAATACGAGAGATCTTAGACTTATAAGGTAAATCTCATTCTTATTAGACACAATGCATTTTGAGACCACAAAAAAACAGATCCCGTGAGAACTCTGCAATTAAGTGTGCTCGAGTGGGAGTAGTACTAGGATAGGTGACCTCCTCGGAAGTCCTCGTGTGGTTGCCAAGAAAAAATCGTATGCCTTCAGGAAAAACGGAGAATTTTGTGGTCGTGGTAAGACGGGATGTCGTTACAAATGATATTAGAGGACGATGAGTCCCGGGGGGGGGGGGGGGTGTTTGCAATACCTTAGGCAAATCCCACATCGGCCGTGGACACGAGAGATCTTGGGCTTATAAGGTATATCTCATCCTTACCAAACACAACGCGTTTTAGAGCCATAAGCACAACAGATCTTGTGAGAACTTTGCAGTTAAGCGTGTTCCAGATCATGTGAGAGCTCTGTAGTTAAGCGTGTTCGAGTGAGAATAGTATTAGGATGGGTGACCTCCTGAGAAGTCCTCGTGTGGTCGCCAAGAAAAAGTCATGCATCTACAGATAAAACGGAAAATATTGTAATCGTGATAAAACGGGATGTTACATGTATTGTGTTAAAAAGACGGATAAACTAGTTAAAAATTAGATGAAAATAGAATATATATATATATATATATAAGTTTTGTAGAGACATGGGTCTATAAACTCTTATATCTGGAAGCTTTAATTTATTTTATTATTTTGAGGAAGCATGAGATATGATGTCATGTTAAATTCAACATCATAATCTTAATCATCCGAAAATAATATACGAGTAATATTTGGTAGTAAAAATCATTATTCATTTGAAAAAAATTGATTATGAATTGATTATAATTAATGTCTTTTATATACATATACTAGATAGACTAGATCACATTTAAAAGTATACGATGATTCAAAAGATTATTATTATTAATTTAATATTATTATTATAATAGAGAAGAATGACTTGTGAAATACATTTAATAAATAGTTTAATTTGTCTCAATTATATTGGTGTGGCTCAATTTATTCACAAATAATTACTTATATCTTCATAAGATTTTAATGACCTAGCAGTTTATATCAAGTAACCATTTATATTTATATATATATATATACATATATATAGGGGAAGGATCAAGAGGGAAGCAAAAAAATTAGGGAATGAGATAAGCAAATCTCAACCATTGATTTCATCATAAATGAATGTTGTTAACATTCATTTGTGATGAATGTTAATCAAAATTTAACATTCATCACAAATTAATGTTAAAAACATTTTTTTATGAAAAAATTAAGGACTAAGATTTGTTTCTCTTCTTTTTAAAATTTGGAGTTTCCCTATGAATCCTTCTCCTATATATAATATCAAGAAGTTAGAGCCAGAAAAGTGAATGTCAGTTTATATCAAGTAACCAAATATATAGTATCAAGTTAAACTTTTCATTTATTTGTTATCTAATCGGACTAGAAAATTCAAATGTACGTTAATACATCTACCATTAATCCACTAAAATGACATTCCTTTACAACGTTCGCAATTATCATCTATCTTCTTAATTTGTTAGTTGTTACTGTGAAGATAATCCTATATATGTTGAAGTTTTCAAAGCATCATCCAAAGGGTAGCACGAACCAGGAAGAGCTACATCGTAGGTCATTTAATATTTTTTCTGACGGCATTTTGTATTAAGCGTATAGTAAGTACCAGGAGCTAGAAAAGGTACAATATTTTTCTACCAACAAATGACATTTTATCTTAAAAAGTCTTCTAGTAATTAATAGCTAGACGAAAGACCTATTACATAGAAAAGAAAATTTTTGAGTTACAAATCCGTTTTACCCACTTAAGATCGAGCTTCTTTCCCCTACTAGAAATGCAAGTAAAGGAGAGAAGTTTGGTATCATTACGATAGAATCATAAAACCCAAATGGTAAATTGAACCACCACATTAAAGATTGAACAGAGCCTAACTGAAAGAGAAATGTGATCCGAAGTTATAATCACATCGTTGATGTTTGAGAAGGTATGTTCCTCCGATGACCACCAAGTAAAAACCTTTTTCGATGCATATATGTAGCCACCTTACATTCTCCAAATACATGAAATTTCATATCTTGAGCCTCATCACAATTGTACATCTAGTGAAATTAATAGATGCCAATATATGCCTCTTTTGTTTAAATTAACACTTGTTGGAAGCATTTCACTAGGGGATCTCCAAGATGTAACGTTCACTTTTCTTGGAATTAATTTATTCACCTTACTTGTTGAGACTTGATGACAAAATAGTTAAGGTCAATTCACTTTCTCAAAGAATTGACTAAATAATGTCTAGCTCGCCCTATCACCAACTCCCAACAATCAAACTATCATTAAAAGAAATATGAGATAAAAATACTTTTTAGCTCCCACAATTGTTCTAGCTTTTGACCCAACAGTAAAGGTTTCCTCCAAACCCAACAACAAATGTTCTAGCTTTTGACCCAACAGTAAAGGTTTCCTCCAAACCCAACAACAAATACTAACGGGCCCATTTGAACTCACTATCTCGTTTACCTTGTAGTGAATATTTGTCTCCAAAACATATAATCTTGGATAGTCAAATTTCAAGGGGGTAATTTCTACCCATACGTCTTCCTGGGAACAATTACATTAAGCATTGAACATGGAATATGAATCCAATTTGTCCATTTTAAAGTTACATTTTTAACTCGACATGATATATATAATATACTAGTAACGTAAACTAGCATAACACCCGTGCAATATGATGTTAAAAGTGATGATGGTAGATGACAGTGTGATGATAGTGGTGGTAAAATTTATTGTATGTGTTATATATGAAGTATTATTTTATTTAGATTTTAATTTGTTAAAGAGAAATCCAATGTATATATAGCAAATTAGTATGGTTATAGATTATTGATATGGAATAGTTTTTTATTAATGGAAATGTTATGAATAAGTTAAAGGCAATTTAAAATTTTTTTCATCGTCGAATTTAATTTTAAGATAAAAGTATTACGGAGGCATGGGTCAAGTCACAAAACCCTTATATCTTCGAGCTTTAATTATTTTATTATTTTGAGGCAGCATGAGATATGATGTCATGTTAAGCTTTAGATTACACAAATAATTAATTACAACATAATACTATTTCATTATACGATGAAAACGCGAAACACCGATGAAGTTTCAAGAAACATTACCAGTTAGATTTATGATATAATTAGGGATTCGATCGGGATGAAAAAGAAACCAACGAAATCCAAGAAAACGATATTCGATCAAACAATTTTGATGTTCTGAAATTGAAAGTGAATTAAGGTGGCGTAGCTAATGTACACGCGTCGACTCTGGTCGGTGTATATTCTCTACTTTTGCAACTAAAACACATGGATAATTATAGATAGTAACCACATGTTTTCATCAAACTTACCATTCCTATTTTCTATAAATAGATAATTGGTATAAAATGGTGATATATCTTTTAGATATATATAGAAAAATAATAATTATAGTCCTAAGTGTTATAGTTAAGTTTACTATATTTATAAAATTTTTAAAATTATAACTCATTAATTTTATAAATACTAAATATTTACACATATATATATATAGAATGTGAGTATAAATATAGAGTATAATCATTCTTAATTATTATGAACTAAGTTATTGATGTTATTTTAAGTAAGTTTAACTATAGCCCTAAGAGTTATATGTATCAATAATAATTACACATTTATAAGTTACTACTATTAATTTATAACATATTCTTTTTTTTTTACCAACGATGAAAATATATTTACCAAATATAGTAACATGATTCTATTTTTCTACTAATAGGAACATAGTTTTTTTTCATGATTATGTTCATTGGCATAAAAATGTACCAAAAAACTTGTTAGCATTTAGAGGATTATTGTTTTAAATTATGTAATATAATGAATACAATATCAATATTTATTTTCAAATACTAATTAATAAGTGCAACTATTTATTTTATTCTTTATGTGTCGTATGTTCATATAATATATATTTTAATACAACATCTTACTAATGTAATATATTCAAAATATTATGTATTTAATGTGGTTATATCATATTATAAATAATGTTTAATTTAATTTAACATTGATTATATTATATATTCTTAACTATAACATGCATAAAAAATGTATGTATATTTATATATGTTTGTCAGCTTGTGTATGCAGGTATGTGTATGCTCGCATGTAAATAGGGGGCGTTTGAGTTGCTTATATGTACTGTCTAAAAAATAAATATGTGTTTATATGTTTTTTTAAGTGCTTATTTCTTAATAAATTAGTCGATAAACATCTAAAATAAGTAATGCCAATAAACAACCCCCAAGAATTATAGTATGTGTTTTAGTTATTTGTTCTTTCATCAAATTAAGAGAAAATGAAGTTTACTGATTTAATACTAAATTTAAAATGTAGGGTAAACATTTTGTCATTAATTTACTCTCTCTCGTTTCTCGAAATTATCATCCTACTCATTTTAATACTAACATCACCAATATACCAATTCAAAATATCTCGGTGTCACCAACAATTAACTGGTAACCGGAACAACTGTTTACTTTCAAAATTCTAAGTATTTTTCATTTTTTGTTTTTCTAACATGGAAATACATTGCATACATTGCACACATATACTAAAGGGTTTAACACTAAAATGTAATAACCAAATTAAAATGAGTAGGATGATGATCTCGAAAAATAAAGAAGAGTAGATTGATGACAAAATGCTTTAATACTAAAATGTAATAACCAAATTAAAATAGTTGATTGTCTGGATATTGTTAAATTTTTTAAACATCTTTATATAAAAAATTGGTAATGATAAACTTGATATCAACATACCTGTCTAAATGTTTTCTCCATAATTTAATTTAATTATTTATAAAAGGAAAAATAAAAGTTGCCACTAACTTTGTTTGTGGTTGGTTAAAAAGAGGGGATATAAATAAAAGAGGTATTGATGGTGATCTCAATATTAGAAATGAGAACATATACAGTACAACATCTAATACTTGTTCTCAAATCTCATCAGTAAATAAGTTTGCTTATTGTATACTTACTCAATGGGTTATAACTCTTAACACCATCATCTTGTTCTTCATATATTGTCAACTGTGGGTGCTTTCAAGTATGTATGACATTCTTAAAGTATGTATGGTGCTACTAGCAGCACCAATTAAGTAGGTGCTTTCAAGATGAAATTTCGCATAAAAATTTACAATGTAGCCCTTAAACTATAAGATAGACACATGATTAATTCATAGACACTTAAAGTTGAGCTCATTTCAACCTCCCGCTTTGAGATTTCAACCCGCCACGAACCACAGAAAAATCCGTCAGTATCTCATCCCCCTTGCCAAATTGGTTACTTCATCCTGAAAACCTAAACCGATATTTGTCTATGTTTGCAATTTTAGACTTTTAATTGAAACTTTCACAAATAATCAAGTTTAATTTAATTTTTTAAATACTCTTTAGTCTCTCCATTTAAAACTCCACTAATTATCTGATTAAGAAAGCAGTTGTTTACATTTTTTAACCAAACAAGCAACTGAATCTGTCTACAGGATTACAGAACTGGTTGTTTTCATGTTAATTAAACTTTTGTTCGTAATATGTATACATATATGTGGATTATGGTTGCCAAAGAATTGTTAATTGTAAGATCTTATATTTTGTGAACTCTTTTATTTCATGCCATTAGGTTTTATGGATTTGGAAAGGCGGAGATTCATAGAGTCTTATATAACATAGAGAAAACACTTTATAGTATAACAAGTGCGCGCTAGCTCCTTTATGTCGGAGCATATCCATAAGCATACAGAACGCGTGAAAGAAATGCACATAGTTAAAGAGAAGACCAGAAAGAGATTGTGTGATCAGTGCCTTTATATAATCGAACATTCGATATGATGTAAATTAGTAGCATTTTTTTATACATGACCTTTTGGGTATTGGGTAAGATGTTTTAATTTAGATTATAAACCAATAAGAATCCTAGTAGTAGTGGGATTATGTTTATGATGATGGTAGTGATTAAAGTAATGGCGAAAACGTACTATTAATCCAAGCTAAGAATTTATCCCATTTTTGTAAGGGACGTACAAAAATCTAACACGTATATATATCTTTTCATCCACCATAATCGAACTTTTCCTTCCATCACAAATGTTGTAATCTAAATAGTGACAACTTTTTGCAGGATTCTTATTGGATGATGAATTTTCCTTACCTTCATAGATTGAGCTGATATTGCTGTTAATATAGTTCGTTCATTGTAAAGTAACCAACGAACTATACTAATGGAGTAGTAATTTACAATGGATGATCATTGACTGCCCATATATAAATATTAGCTAATTAATACCTTACTATTGAAATCATTGTATGCAGTCTTATTAGTTTTTACCATTAATTAAACGTCACCGTTGAATGCCATATATGATCCATATGGCGTTTAGGTGTCATGTGTTAACGCTGCTGTGAGTCTGTGACCACCATCAAAACAGAGAGGTTTATATACTTTCTATATCCAACTCAACTTGTGTTGCTGAGCTGTACGTTCTCGAGAGTTGACCATGAGTTGACTTGATGTGACGTGCTTTCATGCCTTTTGATCCGAAACTCATGAATATTTGGAGGTAAGGACATTAATGGAGACGAAGATGAAGATGATTAGTTCTAACTCAAGTAAGCCGTTTTTCATTTGGTATATTTAAAAAAGGAACCGAGAGTACTATGTAGGCACCGTGTAAGAGAACATATTATCAATTAAAAGAAGAAGCAAAATATAGATTTTGTTTTACATTATGCTGTTGAAAGACAATGACAGATTGCATAATTTATACCATGTACCTTAAAGTCCAATGTTATGCCAATAATATATAGAGGGAATATGAAACAGTTATGATATGATATACAGAGGAAAGGGCTTATGGTGCTTTAGGGCACCAAGTGCTATGAAAATTCCAACTTTGCTGATCAACCTATAAAGGCTAGAGAACTAAATACTCATAAAATAGATCGTCTGTGTATTTTATATATTATACTTTGCACTCCCTTAGATTATATTAATTATTTTCTTTTATAATTGTTACAAATATCATGTTGGATGATCTACTATGTTAAACACAATGTCACCTTTTTCAACCTAACTAATGTTGGTTAACCTTAAAAACATATAGGTTTACATACCCTCGCGTTGCGATGGGATCCATACAAAATGTTTTAATATAGGACAGTCGTTTTAATATAGTACACATACAAAATGTTTGATATTAGACTCATGTACACGTAATATGTTAACTACTTAACTAAATTTTCTTTTAGGTTGACTGTTTTCTTTAACTATATTGTTCATGTGTATAAATATAAATTGTTTGAGATGAAAATAATATATTATATAAAAAGCCATTGTTATACAAAATTTCAACACATTTACTCCATCTTTACCTATATTGTTCCGTAAAGTTTTGCAACTTTCTTATTTAAATTTTGTATAAGTTAAAAAAATAGTTATTAGTCGTAACAAATGAGTAATTGTGATATTTCATTTGACAAAAGAAACAAATCATTATTGGAAGTAGCGTGATTGGTAAGGTAATTAAAAAGTAGACCATTCATTATTAGAGAAACAAAAGAAACAATTTGTTACAAATGTATTAGGTAAGGGAATTAAAAAGTAGACCATTCATTCTGCAATCTATTACAAATGTGTTAGGTAAGGGAATTAAAAAGTAGACCATTCATTCTTCAATCTATTACAAGGGTGTAGGTAAGGGAATTAAAATATGGCAATTGTCACCAACATATCAGTTCAAAATATCTCGATGTTACCAATCGTTAATACTTTAAAGGCAAACAAATTGATTGCACGCGTGTATTAAATATCTTACGTGGTAATGTCACATGTACTAAATATCTTAAATGGCAATGCCAAATCATCTTTTCTAAAAATTTCGCGGTAGAAAAACAGTATGTCGATGACCTCAACAAGTAACTAACAAGTATATTAGTGACATTAGTATTAAAATGAATAAGATGATGATCTCGATAAATAAAGAAGAGTAGGTTGATGACAAAATGATTTAACCCTAAAAATGTAATAACCAAACTAAAATAGTTAATTGTCTAGATATTGTTAAATTTTTTAAACATCTTTATATAAAAAATTGATAATGATAAACTTGATGACAACATACCTGTCTAAATGTTTTCTCCATAATTTAATTTAATTTTAATTATTTATAAAAAGAAAAATAAAAGTTGCCACCAACTCTGTTTGTTGTTGGTTAAAAAGAGGGGATATAAATAAAAGAGGTATTGATGGTGATTTCAACATTAGAAATGAGAACATATACAGTACAACATCTAACGCTTGTTCTCAAATCTCATCAGTAAATAAGTTTGCTTATTGTATGCTTACTCAATGGGTTATAACTCTTACACTATCATTTTTTTTTTCATATATTGTCAACTGTATAACAAATTAACTCTTAGTGGTTTAATATAGAGAAAAAACATTAATGTACAAATCACTTTCTTTATTTCATTTATTAAAAAATATTAATAAATATGTGACTCTTAATTTTTTTAGAGGAACTTTTTTAGAATTTATTATGATTTTAGAGATAGATCTTAATTTTAATACAACTAGGTTATAAACTCGCGATAATGCGGGTCGAATTTAATTTTTGTTTGATCGATTTTTTATATAGTCTACAGACCCGCGATAAATGAATAAAAATATCTAGTGGATTTTATTATATTGTGACCGGCCCTTTTTTAATTTACAGACCCGTTATAATCCAGTACAAATTTAATTTTAATAAAATAAATAAAATATTATAGTCGATTTTCGTATATAGTTTATAGACTCTTTAATTTTTATTGATGAATAAAATATTTGATCTAATTTTTTAATTTAAATAAATACAACAAATATTTAAAGGGGCTAAAAGTGTAATTATACGAAAGAAATTAAGTTTGTTGGATCGTAAAAGGTGAAAAGTAATAGAGAGCTCAGATTCCTCCATTATATACTCTTTTAATTATAACTGCGCAACATGATATTTAGTTATATTTTTGTTGTAACAACTAACGTACGTACTTAAAAAAGTTTATTATTTGAATGGAGAATTGAAAAAGGTCAAATAATATATTACGTACAATAGAAGAAAAAGTATAAAAGATTGTCAATTTTTTAAGGAATAAAATTTATACTCGTTCCCAAAATGTCAATAAAATTCAATTTTGTAAGTATAAACTAAAAATAAAGAAAATAAATGATATTTAACATATTATATCTCAATTTTTTTAACGACAAACTTACGACCCAACCAATATATTATGTACAATAGAATATATTATATACACATTATCTATTACAAATGAGGCATAAAACCCATTTCTTGGTTGATAGATTTTTCTAAAATATTAATTTTAAAAATGTCTAATATTGATAATTTCTATTTTTTCTCCATATATTTTGCTAAATATAAGAAACTGAATATATATATATATATATATTCTACATCTAACGGCATCACAATAATTTATCAGTCATTTTAAACAAACATATGTATAAATCTTAATGTTAAACCTTTATAAAACATTTTACTCATCATGTTTAATGCCTAAAAGTTTAAGATTGAAAAATTATGTTTATATCCCTTTAACTAATTAAAGAAACTAATAAAATCAAATCAATTAATATCTACTTACTTCTTTCAATTTATACACTACGTATTTATATATTAAAAATTTTAAACTATACAAAATTTCAACACATTTACTCCGTTTTTACCTATATTATTCCGTAAAATTCTGCAACTTTCTTATTTTAATTTTGTATAGGTTAGAAAAATAGTTATTAGTTGTAATAAATGAGTAATTGTGATATTTCATTTGACAAAAGAAACAAATCATTATTGGAGTTTGAAAGTTCTTTTGCGATGTAACTTGAGATTTTGATAAAATGAATGTATCATGAGAAATTCACAGTATAGCATAGGAGAAGTTCAGATTATCATGCGATATTGTTGGCTAATTGAATATAATTAAGTAGTAATTAAAATAAATTGTTTTCTATTTTACACGTCGTATTAATATTAATAGGTATAGGTATTCATCATATCGAATGATGATTGTTAATTACCGAAATACCCACGCTTTATCTCGATCAATTACCATAATACGCATAATAATTACGTCTGAACTTAAATTTTTAAATTGATTGATGCTGAAAATAAGGCAATAATGACTCCTTTAAATATCTCCTTCAACAATTTTAGCTTCAAATCTCCTTCAATTGTAATCTGAAAATCCAATCGAAATGTAAATTATGAATACAAATCGACATATTATTTTCTCTGTTCTAATTCAAAAATTCTATTCTAAATCCAATTGAATGGTCCATGAACATCGACATATGGTATGCAGTAATCGGTCAGTTTTACATGTTCGTCATTGAATATCGATTAGGGTTGCAATTTGCAGGTTAATGTTTTTATAACAGTATAAAGCGCGATTCTTTTAGAATGGCAGGTATGCAGTAATCAAGTCCACCAACAGTACTTCAAAGATTATAGCGGTCGTCCTTCCGGCATCATTCATGCTTTAACTCACGGTACCAACTTTAAAATTTCAATTTTTTTTTATAAACCCTAACCCTATTTCTTAAAACCCTAAAGTCTTCATCAGTATTTTTTTTCTTTAAAGTCAATATTACAGTTTAATTGTATTTCGTATCATGTATATATATTTTAGTGAAAAGATCGTACTTTGGTACCTATATATTTGGATGATGGCGATGCATAAAATTTCGTTAAAGACGGTGTTTGAAAAGGTGGGAGTTTATGGTTTCAAGATGGAATTTTGGTGATGAATACAGGGTATAAATTTCTCTCCCCTCCATACGTATATATCTATGTTGTTTGAAATATATCAATTAATTATATGCTTGAATCTAGGAATATTCTTACATTTTTGAAACTTTCTATCTTGAGATCATTTTTGGAATCGAGAAAAACAGACAATTTTGTAGTTATTCGGATTGAATGTGTTTCAGTACCAAATTTATGCTATAGTCAACAAATTCAGGCAATTTCGATGTCTAAAGTTTGTGTTTTTGTGATTTGTGTTGATTAATTTGTCTAATGTTTGTGTGTTCGTAAATAGTCTTGATCAGTTTGTATACTGTTTCTGTGTTTGTAACATGTCTGATAGTTGATATGTTTGTCTAAAGTTTATGTTTTTAAAGTTGTGTATTTGCTCGGTTTTTGTAGATATTCGTTAAAGATGTATGAAAGGAATACACTGGTTGGCCAATAAACGACATGGAAAATCAGTACAAGTTCATGGTTAAACACTTGCAGCTTTGGAGTGTAGCATTTCATGGAACTTCTCCAAGGTGGATACATGGTGCTTACCTTGCTGCCATTGCTGCCTTCTATGCCAAGTATATATTTAGCCTCATCCTGTCACTACTTATATATATATAGTGACGTTATAGTAATCTTAATATGAATTTTTTTAACTTATTAACACACTTAGCACATGTGTTGTTACTATTGATGAACCAGCACTAAATCTTTGATTTTTGGATTTGGATGATTCGTTGTCTCTGTGTTGTTTTAATCAATATACAAAATGTGAAATGACCATTTTATATGATTTTATTTAGTTTGGTGTAGCATACTGTGTACCCATTAAGTAGAGGAGGCAGTTTCAACCCATATACCATTAAAAGGGTTGACTCGTGTTATATTTTTTCTCTAATTGATCAAAAGTGAAATTTTCACTAGAAAGGAGATGGATCAAACGGGTTGAAAGTCATCTGAAGTGTATTTAAAATTCTAAATGCATAAAACCTCTTAAATTGCTTCGTTAACGAAGTTCAGTTACTGTAATATAACAACTTTCTGTAGTAATATTTAGTACGTTACTTATTTATAAAGTTCAAAAAGTGCACAGATGTTTGCACTCGACCCGTTTTCACCCATTTATTGAAAGATCTTTTATGCTGTAAATTTTGTGGCAATTTTTCAATTTTATAACTTCTTTTCTGATATGGCAAAATCTTAAATTGAAGGGAAGTTGAGGCCGGTTTGATGGAGTACAAGCCATACATTATCATTAGTGTTCATCCTCTTATGCAACACATTCCCTTGGGTTCTTAAATGGCAAGGATTACAAAAGAAAGTTATCTTTGTGACTGTTATTATCGATGTTAATACATGCCACCGGACATGGTAAAGTCCTATTTTCCCTTATCATCCCACTTAATTAATCACATTGGTTCTCAACAAAGTCAGACCCTTGGAGAAAGGTTAGAAAGAAATCTTGGTTTAGCAATTGCAATCTTAACAACCTAAATCTTGACCTTACATATGTATATGAATCATTATTGTATATTTTTTTCATGTTTAAGGTTTCAGGAATAAAATCTCTTAGTTTGTTTCTTAGAGCATCTCCAATGAAAGCTTATTCTAAAGTTTTTTAATGCAAAAATCTCTAGAAAAGCTTTTCTTCATTGGAAGAAAAGCTTATTTGTGCAAAAGCTTGAGAAATCCTAAGTCATATACATGAAAAGCTATTTTGAAAGTGTGTGTGTATGATTTTTGAAAAGAAAAGCTTTTCAAAGCTTTTTATCATTGGAGGAAAAGCTTTTTTAAAAGCTTTTAAATAAAAATTTGAGTAGGTAAGCAAAAGAGCTTTTAATAGTTTTTAGTCATTGGGGATGCTCTTAGAATAGTATGGCAAAACTTAGACACCAGTATACTGAGATAGACATGTATACTGAGATACACAAAGGAAAACGGAAACATTCTTCCTTTGTGATTTTGATTTATAAAAACAGAAAATAAAGATAGTTTAATTGCTAACTAAGGACTATTTGAAATAAAAGCTTCACGGAACTGTTCTTCATAAGTGTTTTCTCAGTTATTTACATTTAAGTATCTCAATTTACATAATTTAACATATGTGTCCATATTTATGTTTCAGGTCTTGAAGTTATTTTGGCAAATGGTAGCGTAATTGATATGCTTGGTACTTTTGCGAAAAGATTATACCGGCTATGATTTAAAGCATTTGTTTATAGGTGTGACAAAACTTTATACATGACCATCATATTAGTGAAAGATTATATTCATATTTGGCTGACAAAACATTATATATGACCATCATATTAGTGAAAGATTATATTCATATTTGGCTGACAAAACATTATATATGACCATCATATTAGTGAAAGATTATATTCATATTTGGCTAATTTAATGCTCATGTATCTGTTTGTGCTTTGCTGGAAGTGAATTTTATTTAGGTATCATAAGCAAAGTTCGATCTTCAAAGGCTATTGTTGACATTTTTTATCCTTGTAAGAAAAAGCCTCTTTCACAAGACAAGTACTAGTACTAGTGTGTAAATCGTAGACCATTCATTCTGCAATCTATTACAAATGTGTTAGGTAAGGGAATTAAAAAGTAGACCATTCATTCTGCAATCTATTACAAGTGTGTTAGGTAAGGGAATTAAAAAATGGTAATCGTCCTACCATCCGGTAGAAAAAATATAGTACTAAAATATGTTACAATGATAAAGCAAAAAAATATATATGTGTCCATTTAAGTATCTCAATTTACAGAATTTAACATATGTGTCCATATTTATGTTTTAGGTCTTGAAGTTGTTTTGGCAAATGGTAGCGTGATTGATATCCTTGGTACTTTGCGAAAAGATAATACCGGCTATGATTTAAAGCATTTGTTGATAGGTGCGACACAACTCTATATATGAGTATATGACCATCATATTATTGAAAGATTATGGGTATGTTTGGTGAAGTAGCTGTTGGCTGTAGCTGTAAGCTGTAGGCTATAGCTGTAGGTTATAGGTTGTAGCTGTAGCTTTACGTTTGTAGCTTTTTGCGAAAAGCTATTAGAAGTAGCTTTGAAAATTTGAGCTTTTCGTTGGATTCTAAAGTTACAGCTTGCACATGACAAACAAAGTTTTTATTTTCATAGGAGCTTTTCGTTCAAAAATTAAAAGCTAAAGCTCTGTAAATGTAACATCCTATCATTCGGTCTGGTAATTTCTATTATTTTAAATTGATTATCTATTTGTTTTAGAAATTATTTAATATTATGTGTTTCGTAGTGAAATGTAGATAAATAATTCTTTTGACTTATTGTGACTAGTAAAATAATAGTTGATTCAAAATTTGTAAGTTTTTGATTTTCTGCGACACAAAGTTTGTGTCGCAGGTTGTCTGTGCGACACAATGGTTGTGTCGCAGGACTGTGTCGCAAAACGGGCTGAACTGAAATTAAGTAAGGAGCTTAAGTGTAATTCCAAGTTTAATATATATATAGACACCGCCCAAATACTTCCAGAGCATTTCCAAACATTTCCAAACACTTAAAAATCGTTTTAGAGAGAGTATTAAAGAGAAAGAAGTAAGAAGTTGGGTTTTGATTTAGTTTGAGCTTTTAATCCGTGATTTCGAGGTAAGGGTTTGATTATTATGTGTTGTTATTGTTTATATGTGAATTACACCGATTGGGATAGGTTAATTTGAGTATTACATGTTTGATTTCGTGAATTTTGAATCTAGAAACTGGTATGTTCATCATTGCGACACAAGGCTTGTGTCGCAGGTTGTGTCGCTTGAATGTTCAGCGACACATATGGTTATGTCGCTTAAGGCGGCCAGATTGGATTTTGCGACACAATGTTAGTGTCGCAGGGTTCTGTTGTGCGACACAGTGTTTGTGTCGCTAGGGCTTACTGTGCGACACAATGGTAGTGTCGCATGAGGTTATAAAAGAATTTTGTTTTGCAAATTTTGAAAATGCAATCTCACTAACTCGGATTTAGTTGAAATTTGCATGGTCATTCGGAAACGACCTAGTAATCAAAGCTATATTGTAATAGCCTAGGCAGTTTTTGGCCATCCGGGGTCATCCAGGACCCGAAAATGGCATTTTTCAGTTTTAAGTGGCATTGCGGACTTTTTCTGAGCTTATTTCTAATTGAACTTTTGTTTGCCTAGTCTTTAGGGATTACCTGATTGGATAATTAGACTATAATGATATTTATGGAACGAACTTCTGACTTGTATTTGATTTTCTGTTTCAGATCAACGTAAGATTCAGTGATATAAGAATACTGAGTGTGCAGACATCAGAGGTATCGGTGAGTGGATTCAGAACTCATCATTTGATTTAGTTGTAACTAAATGGTTACAACAAGTAAACGTAGATGTGTGTTAGACTGTTTAGTCTTGATTATTGATCTAAGTGATATGTGAACTATGTGTACTATGTTATTGAGGTCAACGTGTAGTTGGACTTCTGGTTATTATGTGTTTTACACAGGTTTTGATTCATTTGTTGTGTTTGAGACCTGTGTATGTGTTTAATAACCAGTAGTTATCGGTCTATTCTGTATTGGCCATACGGATTGACGGTAAGTGTTCTTGGGGGAATCCCCGGGTATTATGATATCCCCAGAGCCACCGATCCTCATTGAATTATGTGTGTTTACGATTATTTGGTGTAAACTGCTAGTTATGCTAAGTTGAATGGAGTGTGATGAATCTATTCACTTAGCTTCGTGCTAACCCCTCATTTTACTTCCTGCAGGATATGTTTTGATTAATCGTGGGTGCAGGAGGTGATTGGTTGATCAGGGAATGTTTGACTGCGTTCTTGAACTCTGATATGTTTTTTTGTAATAAACCTCGTTTTGTGAATTTTATAATACCCCGCCTTTGGTAGTCTTAAACAGTTTGAATGTAATGTAAATATTGAAAAATGTTAACTGTTTATATATAATGTTTGATATATATACTAATGTAATGTATTTTAAATTCATGCTTCCGAGTTTGTTAATATAATATTCTTAAATAGAAAGAGGGGTGTTATAGTAAAGCTCCTAAAAGCTCCATGCCAAACATGCCCTATATTCATATTTGGCTAATTTAATGCACATATATCTGTTAGTACTTTGCAAGAAGTGAATTTTATTTAGGTGTCATAATCAAGGTTGGATCTTCAAGGGCTATTTTTGACAAGTTTTTATCCTTGTGAGAAAAAGCCTCTTTCACAAGAGAAGTAATAGTACCGGTGTATAAATTGTAGACCATTCAGTCTGTAATTTATTACAAATGTGTTTGGTAAGAGAATTAAAAAGTAGATCATTTATTCTTCAATCTATTACAAGTGTGTTAGGTAAGGGAATTAAAAAATGGCAACTATCACTAGCATCCTAAGAAAAATACAGCACTAAAATGTAGTACAAAGATAAAGAAAAAATAAATATGTGTCCATTTAACTATCTCAATTTACAGAATTTAACATACGTGTCCACCATATTTATGTTTCAGGTCTTGAAGTTATTTTGGCAAATGGTAGCGTGATTGATACGCTTGGTACTTTGCGAAAAGATAATACCGGCTATGATTTAAAGCATTTGTTTATAGGTGTGACAAAACTTTATATATGACCATCATATTAGTAAAAAATTATATTCATATTTGGCTAATTTAATGCTAATGTATCCGTTTTAACCTTGCAGGAAGTGAATTCTATTTAGGTATCATAACCAAGGTTGGAACTTCAAGGACTATTACTGACATCTTTTATCCTTTCGAGAAAAAATCACTTTCACAAGAAAAGTATTAAAACTAGTGTGTGCGTGTGTATGGTAGACCGTCTATTTTGCAATATATTGAAAATGTGCTAGGTAAGGGTATTAAAAGAGGGCGATGGTCACTACCATCCAGTAAAAAAAATTCAATACAATGATAAAGCAAAAAATAAATAGACGAACAAATAAGTAGAAGCTCTCAAAAGTGGTATTCAAAAGCATGGTGTTAGAACATGGCAACTTATTCTCAATGATCATCAATTTGCTTCTTGCATTGAAAACCGTGACACATAGCTTTTGTCAGTAGAAGGAATAACATCATAACGTGTCTTTTTGAAAAGTTGAATCTTTTGTTTCCATCATGAGGCCATTAATATTTGTAATTAATATTTTATAAAAAAAATTCATAATATTTTAGTATCGTTGATAATTGATGGGTTCTTTTGGCAATATTATTTGAGATTAGAGCCATCCCTTTAAAATATTTAAATTACGAAGAAAATTATTAAGTAATTAATAATATTCTAATTTTCTTTACTCCAAAATGATAGAGATAGAAAAAAGAAATTTCTTCCACAAACTTAAATACTATTAATTTTAAGCTAAACTATTACTTTTTAATAACTTACATGCTCTGTTGGTTTCTACATTTATTGTTATTTTTTATTTGTAAGTTAATGGTAGATAATTTTATTCATGTAAACTGGCATTTATCAAAGACAAACATTATGAATTTGCACCAAACATACAAGGACAATAGAAAAATCAATTCACGGGGAGTTGTGCAAAATAGTCTTTTTAAATCTTTAACGTAATAACTGAACTGTTTTTTTTTATCAAATACACGAAGGAGTTGTGCAAAATAAAAATAAACCATTTCTTTATTCTAAATGAATTTGAAGTTTTATATTATCAAATTGAAATAGGTCATATATCTAGTACGCTAATTGTTGGATCTTCAAGGACTATTGGTCACATTTTTTCTCCTTGTGAGTAAAAGTATCTTTTATAAGACAAGTACTAGTACTAGTGTGTAAATGGAAGACTGTTTATTTTTCAATATATTAAAAGTGTGTTAGCTAAGGGCATTAAAAGAGGGCGATTGCCACTCCATCAAGTAGAAAAAAATACACTAATAAAATATAGTAGAATGGGAAAACAAAAAAAAAAAAAATAGACGTACAAAGAAGTGGAAGCTCTGAAAAGTGATATTTAAAAGCATGATGTTAGCACATGACAACTTATTCTCAATGATCATCAATTTTCTTCTTGCATCGAAAACCGTGACACATAGTTTTAGTCGGTAGAAAGAATAACATCATAACGTTTCTTTTTGATAGTTGTATCTTTTGTTTCCATCATGAGGCCTTTAATATTTTTAATTAAAATTTTATAAAACATATCCATAATATTTTAGTATCGTTGATAGTTGATAGGTTCTTTTGGCAATATGATTTGAGATTACAAACATCCCTTTAAAAAAAAAATATTATGAAGAAACTTATTGAGTAATTAATAATGTAACATCCTATCATGCGGTCTGGTAATTTCTATTATTTTAATTGATTATTTAATTGTTTTATAAATTATTTAATATTATGTGTTTCGTTGTGAAACGTAGATAAATAAGTCCTTTGACTTATTGTGACTAGTGTAATATTAGTCGTTTCAAAATTTGAAAGTTTTGATTTTCTGCGACACAAGGGTAGTGTCGCAGAGGGTGAGGGTGCGACACAAGGGTTGTGTCGCAGGACTGTGTCGCAAAACGGGCTGAACTAAAATTAATTAAGGAGCTTAAGTGTAATTCGAAGTTATATATATAAATACGCCGCCCAAACATTTCCAGATTGTTTCTATACGTTCTAGTCTAATTTTAAAGTGAAAAACAAAGAGAAAAGAGAGAAAGAAGTGAGAAGTTGAGTTTTGGATCAAGTTTGAGCTAATTAACTGTGAATTCGAGGTAAGGTTCCAATTATTATGAATTATAGTTGTTTATAAGTGGATTACACGGATTGGAGTGAGTTAATTTGAGTATTACATGTTTGAATTCGAGAATTTCGAATCTGGGAACTGGTATGTTCTTCATTGCGACACAAGGGTTGTGTCGCAAGTTGTGTCGCATGAATGTTCTGCGACACAGTGGGTATGTCGCTTAAGGCGGCCATATTGTGTACTGCGACACAATGTTAGTGTCGCAGGGTTCTGTTGTGCGACACAATGGATGTGTCGCTAAGTTTATAAAAGAGTAAAAATCTCACTAACTCAGATTTAGTTGAAAATTGCATGGTCACTCGGAAACGACCTAGTAATCTAGACTATATGCTATAATCTAGGCAGTTTTTGGCCATTCGGGGTTATCTAGGGCCCGAAAATAGCATTTTTCAGTTTTAAACGTCATTGCGGACTTTTCTAAGTTCATTTCTGATTGAACTTTTGTTTGCCTAGACTTCAGGGATTACCTGATTTGATAAATGGGCAATAATGATAATTATGGAACGAATTTCCAACTTGTTTATGATTTTCTGTTTCAGATCAACGTAAGACTCAGTGATATAAGAATCCTGAGTGTGGAGACGACAGAGGTATCGGTGAGTGGATTCAGAACTCCTCATTTGATTTAGTTGTAACTATTTGGTTACAACGAGTAAACGTAGATGTGTGTTAGACTGTTTAGTCTTGATTATTGATTATTAATCTACGTGATATGTAAACCAATGTGTATTCATGTTATTGAGGTCAACGTGTAGTTGGACTTCTGGTTATTATGTGATTTACACAGGTTTTGATTCATTTGTTGTGTTTGAGACCTGTGTATGAGTTTAATAACCAGTAGTTATCGGTCTATTCTGTATTGGCCATACGGATTGACGGTAAGTGTTCTTGGGGAATCCCCGGGTATTATGATATCCCAAGAGCCACCGATCCTCATTGAAATATGTGTGTTTACGATTATTTGGTGTAAACAGCTTGTTATGCTAAGTTGAATGGAGTGTGATGAATCTATTCACTTAGCTTCGTGCTAACCCCTCATTTTACTTCCTGCAGGATATGTTTTGATTGATTGTGGGTGTAGGAGGTGAATGGTTGATCAGGGAATGTTTGACTGCACTTTAGGACTCTGATATGGTTTTTGTAATAAACCTTGTTTTGTGAATTTTATAATACCCCGTCTTTTGTAGTTTTAAACAGTTTAGATATTGTGTAAATATGGAAAAATGTTAACTGTTTATGTATAATGTTTAATATATTCTAAGGTAATGTATTTTAAATTCATGCTTCCGAGTTTATTAATATAATATTCTTAAATAGAATGAGGGGTGTTATAAATAATATTCTAATATTTTTACTCTTTCAAAATGATAGAAATAGAAATAAGAAATTGCTCCCACAAATATAAATAATATTTTACCTTCGTACATGACTATATACTGTTAATCAACAAGCTATAATCTTTATGAATGAGTAAATTGGTTATGACAAAAAAAACCTATTATAAACTAAACGATATGTTTAAAAATAGAATATCCTTGAACTTTTAAATAATCTATAGCCACAAACTCCATCCATTTATTCTCACTTCAATCATAATATGTAACTTAATAATTTTTAAAATTTAATATCATACACGACACTAAACCTTATATATATAATCATCACTATTCAACAACACTAAATTAATTTTAAGCTAAACTGTTATTTTACTAACTTACATGCTTTGTTGGTTTCTACTTTTATTGTTACTTTTCATTTGTACGTTAATGGTAGATAATTTTATTCATGTAAACGGCATTCTATTAAAGACAAACATTATTAATTTGCACCAAACATAGAAGGACAATAAAAAAATCAATTCATCGGGAAAAAATCACTTTGAAAAGCATAAACTTTCAAAAAATCACTTTGAAAAGCAAACATACAAGGACATTGTTGATCATTTTGAGAAAAAGTATCTTTCAAAAGACAAGTACTAAAGTAGCGTGTATATGGTAGACCGTTCATTTTGCAATATATTGAAAGTGCGTTACGTAAGGGTATTATAAGAGGGCAATTGTCACTCCCATCCCGTAGAAAACATACATCTCTTTCTACTATAAGAAGAAAAGTAAAAATAGGTAATCATCTTGACTTTTTCTTTATAAATGAATATGAACATTAGATGCTAGTCAATCTATACTAATCTAACCATTAATTTAAAAAATCAGTGACTACCTTATAATTGTCTCTCTCTTTCTTTAATCCCTCACTCAATTGTCTATAATACCCTCCTTTACAAAAAGATACCCGTTCAAAATTAAAAATTCACGCGTTCAAATCAACCGAAGCTAAAAAATCGGCATTTAACATTCCTGGAAGCTTTTGATTTCTCTACCGATTTCAATATTCAAATCCCTCGTTGATCTGCTAATCATTTGGGTAGATCACGTGAAAAGGTTGCAGCTTTCCAATTGATCGAACACCGGTGAATAGCTTCTCCTGATTTCTCTCAAATTAATCTAACGTATTCTTAATTTCATTCAAAACCCCTCAAGATTGTAAATCACATATAGCACATAATATCTTTTTTATTTACCGATTGTTTTGATCATTCAAAATTGAAATACCCAAAAAACCCTAAATGTTGCGTATATGGATTCAATGGCTGAACATCCCAAAAAACCCGATTGTCTCCGATTCTAATATGAATGACGAAATCGATGTTTGTAACTTTAACAATTACAAACATATTTTTATTTTTATGATGGGTTTTATAAAACTAATTATGTAAGTTCGATTTTGATTTTTGTACGTACACGGTATTTCGATTTATTCATTATCCTGCAATTTTGGTTTATTTATAATTGCTTGCATTTTAGGTTTTAATTTTGTTATTTGATTGTAGGAAATAGGAGTGTTTGGTGAATATTGATGATGATGATGACGATGATACATTTGGATCCAGAAGGTATGTTTTCTGTTTTCGTTAATTAGCCCTGTTTGTTTTTTATGTATTTATACTTTCCAAGGGGTGATTTGTGTACGGCAAACAGTTATTATTGTAACTTTGATTGTTGTCATGCAGCTCACCATAGATCTTCATTATGGCCTCTCAATAGGATAGCTACATATTGTGTGGCAGGTTATTATTCAAGTATTGTTACTCTTTATGAAATTCAATTTAATTTAAGTATATTACTAATTCAAAGAGAATGTGAAATCTATTATATTTGTGGATCAAAGTAATATTACATTATTACTACTCCAAAGCTGTGTTATTTGAATTGGTTTTCCTTTTTAGTTCAGATCAAACTACGGTGCCACTAATGAGATGGAAGATGACGAAGTTATAGTGGGTTTGCACATTATGCTTTGCTGCTGTTTTCAATGGCCATACATGTTTCTATTTTGTTTTTAATGAGATGAATTATCCTTTTTTGAATGACTTGATTTGCGTTATGTTATATTCTTAACGGGTCAAAATGGTTATAAAAAAAACAGATTAGCTAGAAAAAGAAATGGGTCGAATATTCTCCAAAGTCTGTAAAATGAGATGAAATATCCTTTTATTGAATGGCTTGATTTGGGTTATGTTATATTCTTAATGGGTTAAAATGGTTAAAAAAAGATTAGCTAGAAAAGGAAATGGGTCGATTATTGTCCAAAGTCTGTAGAGGGCATACAACCTTCCAAAATTATTTGATTAAAAGTTTGAGTATTGTTATAAAAGTAGCGCTTCTAATTATTTGACACTAATAAGTTATTAACTATAGACAAAATAATTTTGGGTTGACCAGGCCTCCTATAGCTAATGCTAAGATCATGTTGCTAACTTTTAACTCATTACCCAATTTGCATTACCCGCCCATTTTGGTCTTTCAGCTTCAACTTGAATGTGGGTTAAGTTGGGTTGGTTTCTTGGCTTTAGCTCAATTAAAGAATGGGACAAATTTTATGTTAAAGAATATGATTACTAAATAATATTTTTTTCAGGTGGTTGCTGAAAATGCCAATAACTAACTGGGATTGGCCTATCAAATTCATTCACTCGCCTCTCAAGAACGTGAGTCGATTTATATATCTTTTTCCCCCTTCATTGTCAATTGTTATAATGCTTGGGCAATATGTCACGCATATTTAGATCATGGAATACCCGAGACTCCTGAAATGATGCCAAACCTTATGCAAAAGGTATCAAATTCCACCCATTTCATCTTTTCTTTATGAGTTCTTCATATTTTCATCAAGTAGTGATCAGGTTGTATAATAAAGTAGCTTCTCATTGTTACAGTCTATAGGGTCACTACAGTTTTTTAACGTTGTGATATATTTTCTTAACCCAATTAACATTGACTAAATCTTGATGCAATTTCCATCGGGCAATGATAACTGCAGGCGGGCGTTTGCTAAACACAGTCACGATTGAACATTTTATCTTGAGGCATCCTATAATATTCTGTTGAAAGCTATCTTATATTCTTAGATAAGTTTATATATGCAAACTCGCATTCTATCAACGACAAACACAAAGAGTTTGCACCAAACATACAACGACAATAGACAAATCAATTCACTTGGAAAAAATTACTTTGAAAAGCAACGACTTTCATAATTAGTTGTCCTATATCTTTAACGTAATATTTGAATTGCTTTTTTCATCAAATGCACAAAGGAGTGGTCCAAAATAAAAGTACATTATTTCATTATTCAGAACGAATTTGATATTTTATATTATCAAAATGAAATAGATCGTAGATATAATAGGCCAATTGTTGGAACTTTAAGGGCTATTGCTAACATTTTTGATGCTTTTAAGATAAAGTCTCTTTCAAAACACAAGTACTAAAACTAGCTTGTATATGGTAGACCGTTCATTTTCAATATATTGAAAGTGTGTTTGGTAAGGGTATTATAAGAGGGCAATTGTCACTACCATCTAATAGAAAAAATAGATTAATTAAATATAGTACAATGATAAAGCAAAAAAATAAATAGACGAACAAATAAGTGGAAGCTCTCAAAAGTGGTAATCAAAAGCATGGTGTTAGCACATGGAAACTTATTCTCAAGGATCATCAATTTGCTTCTTGCATTGAAAACGATGACACATGACTTTTGTGTGTAGAAGGGATTACATCATAACGTGACTTTATGAAAAGTTGTATCGTTTATTTCCATCGTGAGGCCTTTAATATTTGGAATTAAGATTTTACAAAATACATACATAATATTATAGTATCGTTGATAGTTGATTGGTTCTTTTGGCAATATTATTTGAGTTTACAGTCATCTCTGTAAAAAATTTAAATATCAAGAAACTTATTAAGTAATTAATAATATTCTCATTTTTTTACTCCATCAAAATGATAGAAATATAAAAAAGAAATTGCTTCCACAAACTTAAATAATATTTTACCTCCGTATGTGATTATATATTGTTAACTAACAAGAAATAATCTTTATGAATGAGTGAATTGGTTTTGGAACAAAAAATATTATAAGTTAATGGTAGATAAGTTTATATATGTAAACTGGCAATCTATCAAAGACAAACACAAAGAGTTTGCACCAAACATACGACGACAATAGACAAATCAATTCACTGGGAAAAATCACTTTGAAAAGCAACGACTTTCATAATTAGTTGTCCTATATCTTTAACGTAATATTTGAATTGCTTTTTTCATCAAATGTACAAAGGAGTTGTCTAAAATAAAAGTACACCATTTCATTATTCAGAACGAATTTGATATTTTATATTATCAAAATGAAATAGATTGTAGATATAATAGGCCAATTGTTGGATCTTCAAGGGCTATTGTATATATTAACATTTAGCAAAGCTAAATTCACTATTCTTTGAATAGTTGATGAATAGTGTATTTTACTTTGCTAATTATTCTTTTTTTGTCTTTTAAATAAATACAAAAAATTATTTAAATGAATTTTTTTTTTCCTAAATTAATACAATATAAAGAAATGAGTTCAAAGAAAAACATTTGTTGCAAACTAATACAACTTGTATGAAAATTTACACGAGCTATATAAAAAACTTTTAAAAAAACTTATTAACTAAACAATCATATCTTATATTATAATTATATAGATAATGTGTTATTCTCTATAAAAATTTGTGAAAAAAATTCATTGCAGACCAATACAATTTCTATGATAATTTATGCGAATTATATAAAAAAAAATTTAAAAACTTTTAAAAAAAACTTATTAACAATCACATCTTATATTATAATTAATATAAGAAATTAAAGAATTAATGTGTTATTCTATATAAAAGTTTGTGTGGTAGAACTAACTTTATAAGAAAAACTATACTAAATGATATGTGTGAGCCTCAAACTACTTCAATTGTGGTAAGTTGGTAACTATCAATTCATTGAAATTGTATGTGCGGAGGTATTTTAGTACTAATATAAGAAAGTTGTCTTTTGAAATTTTGGCATTTCTATTTGGCATGTACAATACAACTGAGAGCTTGAAGTTAAGAAAAAAAAATGGGTACGAAAGGAAAGATAACGTATGTGGTGTAAGGTAATTGGCATGACGGAAAGCGTGGATTTACAATGTATGGTATGATGGACTAGCATGAGAGCTTTATAATGTTATTACTCCGTGCATAAATAGATTTACAATCTATGGTGTGATTGACTACCCTCCTATAAATTTATTATTCTTTTCCTACTTTCTATACTTTATGTTCAAAGTTTCAAACCAAAACATACCACCATATTTTGATTTCTTTTCAAACGCACTACACACTACCTATGTCCTCCTTCATAGTCCATAATATCTATGTAAAATGTAT
The DNA here is from genome assembly GCA_963921325.1 of Logfia minima. Classification (NCBI taxonomy): domain Eukaryota; kingdom Viridiplantae; phylum Streptophyta; class Magnoliopsida; order Asterales; family Asteraceae; genus Logfia; species Logfia minima. Next base: position 5,427,597 of record OY992771.1, on the reverse strand, counting down.
TTCATTGAAGATTGCCCCCTGGTTCTTTGAGTGAATGTTTGACCCCTTTATGACTTTGATATTAGCCCATTCTCCTCTTCCTCTTTCCTCTTTTCCACACACATTACAAACTTCCATTTCTCCCCCTTTGACTCCAACCGCCACTGGCTACTTCTATCCTCTCCTTTTAAATTTTGAATTTTAGTGTGACTGTGTATGCTTCAATGTACGTTGTATGGTTCAACGTATGCTGGGTTTTTTTTAAATAAAAAGATATATGGGTTTGATGATAATGTTGTAAAATTGGTTGATTGAGTGTTTATATTGGTTTGATTTGGTTAGTCAATGGTTCTACTTGCTTATCTTAAGGTTTTGTGTGCTTAATATTGTTAGTTAATTGCTTATGTTATGTTTTTGGTGGTAGATATTGAAGATAATGAACAATTATTGATTTTTTGACGAATTATATATTTTAGTGGAATAGTACACTTTTCTTCATCTACGTTCGTTCTATCATTATTTTATGTATATAGTAATTCGCTTGACAGTGTTATCCAACTAATATATATGTTGGTGGAGATGGTTTTATTGTTAGTCAGTAGTTTCCAATTATTAATATATGTAGAGTGCATGAGTTTACATATGAAAACGTGTATAAGTAAATGCATGGAATAATCGCAGTAGATGATTTCTACATACGGGAACTGAATGGGTAGGGACATAGGGTTGTTGTAGGTTTTGATGTAAGTCTCAATTTTCATTGTCGTACAAGAATGAGGAAGGGCGATAAAACTAAAGAACAAAGCAAATCTTGATTTGTACCATGCGGTTTGTTTCAAGCCCTCAAAGCATGGGTAATGGTCTAGAAAAACTCTTTGTTAACTTGTATAAGTAATGGAAATCTGTTCGCAAATTTTTCAGGATAAAAAAGATAAGCGACTCAAAATCTATTGTTAATAAATATCCTAAGAGAGGGAACTCAAATCCGACATAGATAAAGGGTTAATATCATATAATCATTAAAGATACATTTTTTACATATTGCTGCAAGGCGCGGGCTAAAAAATCCTCGTTGCTAACATTTTTTAATCCTTTTGAGAAAATGTGTCTTTCAAAACAAAAGTACTAAAAATAACTTGTATATGGTAGACCGTTCATACACGACACTAAACCTTATATATATAAACACCAAAATTCAACTATACAAAATTAGACAAATCAATTCACTGAGAAAAAATCACTTTGAAAAGCCTAGACTTTCATAATTAGTTGTCCTATATCTTTAACGTAATATTTGAATTGCTTTTTTCATCAAATGCAAAAAGGAGTGGTCCAAAATAAAAGTACACCATTTCATTATTCAAAATGAATTTGATGTTTAATATTATCAAAATGAAATAAATCGTAGATATAATACGCCAATTGTTGGATCTTCAACGGCCATTTCAAACATTTTTGATCTTTTTGAGAAAAAGTGTCTTTCAATACACAAGTACTAAAACTAGCTTTTATATGGTAGACCGTTCATTTTCAATATATGAAAGTGTATTAGGTAAGGGTATTATAAGAGGGCAATTGTCACTACCATCCAATAGAAAAAATACATTACTAATATATAGACAATGATAAAGCAAAAAAATAAATAGATGACAAAATAAGTGGAAGCCTCCAAAAGTGGTATTCAAAAGCATGGTGGTAGCACATGGAAACTTATTTTCAAAGATCATCAATATGCTTCTTGCATTGAAAACGATGACACATGACTTTTTGTAGAAGAATTAAAACATCATAACGTGTCTTTTTGAAAAGTAGTATAGTTTGTTTTCATCTTGAGGCCTTTAATATTTGTAATTAAGATTTTATATAACACATACATACTTTTTAGTATCGTTGACAGTTGATGTGTTCTTTTGGAAATATTATTTGTATTTACAGCAATCTCTTTAAAAAATTTAAGTTATGAAGAAACCTATTAAGTAATTAATGATATTCTATTTTTTTACTCCTTCAAAATGATAGAAATAGAAAAAAGAAATTGCTTCCACAAACTTAAATAATGTTACCTCCGTACGTGATTATATATTGTTAACTAACAAACTATAATCTTTATGAATGAGTAAATTGGTTTACACAAAAAAAAACTATTATAAACTTAAAGATATTTTTATAAATAGACTTTCATAATTAGTTGTCATATATATTTACCGTAATATTTGAATTGCTTTTTTCATCAAATGCACAAAGGAGTGGTCCAAAATAAAAGTACACCATTTCATTATTCAAAATGAATTTGATGTTTTATATTATCAAAATGAAATAGATCGTAGATATAATACGCCAATTGTGGGATCTTCAAGGGCTATTTCAAACATTTTTGATCATTTTGAGAAAAAGTCTCTTTCAAAACACAAGTACTAAAACTAACTTGTATATGCTAGACCGTTCATTCTTCAATATATTTGAAGTGTGTTAGCTAAGGGTATTATAAGAGGGCAATTGTCACTACCATCGAGTACAAAAAATACATTACTAAAATATAGACAATGATAAAACAAAAAAATAAATAGATGAACAAATAAGTGGAAGCTTTCAAAAGTGGTATTCAAAAGCATAGTGTTAGCACATGGAAACTTATTCTCAAAGATCATTAATTTGCTTCTTGCATTGAAAGCGATGACCCATGACTTTTGTCTGTAGAAGAGATAACATCATAACGAATCTTTTTGAAAAGTAGTATAGTTTGTTTCCATCATGAGGCCTTTAACATATGTAATTAAGATTTTATATAACACATACATACTTTTTTAGTATCGTTGATAGTTGATTGGTTCTTTTGGTAATATTATTTGTATTTACAACCGTCTCTTTAAAAAATCTAAATTATGAAGAAACTTATTAAGTAATAAAAAATATTCAATTCTTTTTACTCCTTCAAAATGGTTGAAATAGAATAAAGAAATTGCTTCCACAAACTTAAATAATATGTTACATCCGTACGTGATTATATATTGTTAACTAACAAGCTATAATCTTTATGAATGAGTAAATTGTTTTTCTCAGAAAAAACTATTATAAACTTAACGAATTTTTATAAATAGAATATCTTTGAAATTTTAAATAATCTATAGCCACAAACTCCATCCATTAAATCTCGTTTCAATCATAATATTTAACTTATTAATTTTTAAATTTTGATATCATACACGACACTAAACCTTATATATATAAACACAAAAATTCAACTATACAAAATTATTTTTTAGCTAAATTGTTATATTAATAACTTACACGCTTCGTTGGTATCTACTTTTATTGTTATCTTTTAAATATAAGTTAATGACAGATAAGTTTATATATGTAAACTGGCATTTTATCAAAGACAAACACAAAGTGTTTGCACCAAACATACAACGAAAATAGACAAATCAATTCACTTGGAAAAATATCACTTTGAAAAGCATAGACTTTCATAATTAGTTGTCATATATATTTACCGTAATATTTGAATTGCTTTTTTCATCAAATGCACAAAGGAGTGGTCCAAAATAAAAGTACACCATTTCATTATTCAAAGTGAATTTGATGTTTTATATTATCAAAATGAAATAGATCGTAGATATAATACGCCAATTGAGGGATCTTCAAAGGCTATTTCAAACATTTTTGATCATTTTGAGAAAAAGTCTCTTTCAAAACACAAGTACTAAAACTAACTTGTATATGCTAGACCGTTCATTCTTCAATATATTTGAAGTGTGTTAGCTAAGGGTATTATAAGAGGGCAATTGTCACTACCATCGAGTACAAAAAATACATTACTAAAATATAGACAATGATAAAACAAAAAAATAAATAGATGAACAAATAAGTGGAAGCTCTCAAAAGTGGTATTCAAAAACATGGTGTTAGCACATGGAAACTTATTCTCAAAGATCATAAATTTGCTTCTTGCATTGAAAACGATGACACATGACTTTTTTCTGTAGAAGGAATAACATCATAACGTGTCTTTTTGAAAAGTTGTATCTTCTGTTTCCATCTTGAGGCACTCTAATATTTGTAATTGTAAGTCCCCTCCAAGCTTGAATCTACGGGGTAATAACGTTTATATGAGTGCGGAATCCTCACATAAACATAAACGATAACAAACGAGTATAAATATCACTTTTATTGAATGTAAACGAGGTTACATTCGAAGTTACACAGAGTATTCGAACCTAGCTGGAAAAACCCAGTTCCTAAACTCCCTCAAACCCATTTTTTCGGACTTGTGTATTTATAGGCAACTAAGTTCGTACGAACTTAGCTGCTTCTAAGTTCGTACGAACCTACCAAGTTCGTACGAACATCTAAGTTCGTACGAACCTACAAGTTCGTACCTACTCTAAGTTCGTACGAACCTACAAGTTCGTACGAATCTACAAAATACACAAACAAAACTTAAGTTAACGATTACAACGATTAACAAAATGACTTCTAAACCTAACTATTACAAACTAGAAGCTGTTGTCACCAAACGTGCACCAACAGACTCCCCTTTGATAATAGCTCTAGTTTCGATGCACCAACAGACTCCCCTTTGACGATAGCTCTGGTTTCACCGGAGATGTTGTCACCCGAGTTGTCTTCGGTCTTGATTCTTTTAAGCTCTTTTGTGTTCTTGCATAGAACACCTTTTCCACAAAATCTTCAACACCCTCTGACATCTTCAATCTTCATGTCTCTAACTATCTCTAGCTTCTGACATCTTCATCGAATCATGTCATACACTTCTCAACAACTCTTGTAGCTTCCGAGTCACCTTTAGGAATTTCATCTTGTTCAGATCTTAACTCCTCTTGGTCTATCACTACAATTTAACTTCAGACATTTCTTCATTTCTGAACTAGACTTCTGTAGGTATTCTCTAACTCAGATTTATCACTATTAAACTCGTAAGTTCAATGGTATCTCTCCCTGTTAGATTAACTAGACTCACCCTTAACTTGTTCAAGCATACCAAGTCTTCCAGTTGAAGAGTGTGGCAGCTCTCAAATTGGTTTCTGGGATCATCGTCTATGTCTCTGTCTCAACACTTCCTCTTTACAACCAGTCTTCACCCCCTGCCAGGCTTCTCCCCCTGAGCTGCTGTGCTCTTCAACAAGGGATCTCCGCCTAAGCTACGGTGAAATAGTTGTAATAGGCTTGGTTGGAATTGTTGTTGTAATGTGTAGGTGGTGATGGTTGTGGATTAGGCAGTCGGCTTACTAATGATAACCCCACTAGACTTGTCTTCTTGTTGGACCGTCTAGTGAATAACGAGGTATCATTATCAGAATCAGCATCATCATCTTGCAATGGATAATCATCGTCTTCATTTAACTTATATTTGCCTTTATCCGTAGAAAAACAAGACCCTGAGTGAGATCCAAGTTTTATTAGATCTAGATGCATCCAACTCTAAGGAATATCATCGTCATCATCACTTTCGGTCTGTTTACACGCAAACCCCCAATATCGTCCTCGAATTTAGATCTTCTAGCTTAAATGCATGGACATACCTAGGTTTTGAGTTAATCGCAGTCGAGTTGTTTCTCCAATCGCATAGTTAAACAATCAAAAGTAATTATCTCCCTATTTAGTAAGAACTTAAATTTGTATAAATTAAAATGAAAAAATAACTAAAAATAAACAAAAAAATATGAAATTATTCATATTAAAAAGCACATTCTTTTTGGGAGAGTCACTGTTACGAAGATCATATTAGCCATGATGTAGACTATACACAGTAGGAATTATTGTATTCCTTGGTTATTATGTATGTAATTTATAGTTCACGACGATTATCGGTATTGTTGTCCACTTAAGCATTCGACAATCAGAATTATCAAGTACTTATTAGATTATTGTTCACGATTAACTATGTATCTCACATTTGATATACCCTAAGAATCAAGAAAGTCCAGAATTCCATGTAATGGATGTTTTTTAAATTAAATTTCATCTCTAAAGTCAAGTCCTTCATATTAAGAGCAATGTACTTTTGTACATGTGAAGAGACTAGACTAGGGTTAGAGCTTAACAAATCTAAAATCAAGTCAGAGGTGACAGGTCTGTACTTTCGTACAACAAGGCGACATAGTTTGACTAGAGACCTTGAAAACGGTATTCTTGTTTCTTGGTCGAGTTTGCTCTATTTTTAGGATACACTGACTGAGTCTAGGTCAGCATGTTTCAAGATGTTGCAAAAGAAACAATCAGTGAACCCCCCAGATGAATTGGTTTTTATTTATCCAATAACATGTATTCAGGTACAATCTATCTCCTAAGAATTAAGACTTAATGTCATACATCAAAATAGAGATTACACAGAAAAATTGTATTATTTAATATTGATTGGGTACTTGAGAACCGTTATGCCTTATGCCTACCAATACATCTTATAATGAAGCTATTCGTTGCGTTTAAAATTAAAGTACTTTTTACTGTGTATGTACTACATCCAAAAAGCCACACATATAAAAATGTTATAGGCATGGATAATGTTTTCGTCATTTCTTCGCGTTATTACAGTGACACTCATATTTTTATAGTTTTTCAAACTAACTAAAAATCCTAAGAAATAAAGATAGATAAAAGTTCTTAAAGGAGATATGTCACTCATGATTTGTTATTCCAGCGATGTGGACTAACAACTCAAAACTTGATTTATCAAAAGCCTTACCATACAAATCAACTAGATCATCATCTCATCTTTGATCTTATCTCCCCCTCCATCGCTACGTCTTCTGCTGAACTTGTAGCCTATGAAGTTTGTGTTCCTGCACACTAGATAAAAAATCATCAATTACAAAGGGGGACCCAAGCCACCACTGACTTGGATCGACCATTGTCATCAACAAAAGTAAATTCCTTGAGATATCCATCTCGCCTTTCAGGTGACTTGGATACTCTGGAATTCTTACTTGTAGGGGAATGGGAGGAACTACCACTAGCCCTTCTATCCGAAGACTTTTGGAAAAGTCTTTGATTGACTGGCCTTTGGTTTGAAGAATATCTAACCCTAGATTTATAGTTATAATGAAAATTTCCATTACTACTATCCTGGTTAGGAAAACTTTTGTTGGGGTTGTTAAAACTTTTTGAAGGTTTCGACCGAAATGATTTTTCACTTGAGCTTCCTGTTTCAAGAGAACTGCTCCTTAGACTATCATTTGTCGAAACTTTTGATTTCTTATATGGACACACACTTGCTACATGTCCTTTTTGATGACATGTGAAGCACGAACGCTTCTCCCAGGCTTTCTTTTGAGCCTTGAGAATCGCTTGGTGTTCCAATTCGGTTTGTTTACCTTTTTCATTTCTATTCTTAACATCTTCTATATTAAGTCTAACAAACTCAAGTTTAGTTTCTGACCCCTCATTGGTCCCTAACTCAGCTCTCTTTGACTTGGTGGACTCGGTGAAGTCTACCATCTCAGAGACTATTGTTCGTGTAGTCTCAGTTTTTACTGACTCTATTTTAGAACTTGACTCATCTTTGGTACTTGACTCAGCTTTCTCTGACTTAACAAATTGTATTAACCTAGGGACTGCTGATTGATTGAAAGAGTCATTAACAGTTGACAACTCAGTTTCATCAGATGTAGAATTATAATTATGATTAAATGGATGAGGGGTTTCAGTGTAACCCATTCCCCTGTAATCACTGGGCTGTTTCTGAACACTTAATAGATTATCTAAAGTTTCGATTGAAAATCTTCTTAGTTCTAGTTTTCTAATAAGATCTGCAATCCTAACCTTAGTGTCTGCTAGTTCTTTTTCTTTATCTGAAGACTGTTTAGTTAAATCTAAAACACGTTCACGAGCTAAATCAATTATTTGACTCTGCTCGTTCACTTTGTCTTTTAAAACTTTTAAATCCTTTTTATCAAAGTTAGCTTTATTAACTAACTTAGAGTTTCTCAGTTTTAAAATTGTGTTTTCTTCTTTTAAAGCATTTAGCTGAGCCGTCATCATATTAGATGATTCAATCAATTTCTCAGCCTGCTCTGCTAAGTTAGTACATAAAACACACGCATTAACTACAGAGTCTAAGTTTAGAGTAACCTTATGCTTCTCAGCATCCATGTTGGCCATATATGCAATGAAGTCTTTTGTACTCATAGTACCTGTAGACTCCATCCTTATAACCCTGGTCTCTGAAGCATGTAACTCTCTCTCAGTCTTCTTCTCACTAGTATCTTGTTGATCTGCCTCATCAATTGTGGTCACCAATTCCTGAGGCCCTTTAACAGGTGTACTCCAATCATATGAACTGTCCCGTGTTTCAGTAACCAATGCTCTAGAATATGTACTATTCCCTGAGTATTGGTCATTAGAAGACGTCCCTTGATGTGAGTCAGCCCTACTCTCTTTGATCTGTTTACCACCGTCAAATCTTTTCTCCAAAGCTACCCAGAGCTCTTTAGAAAAGTGGTAACGTTGTTTGAAGGTATATCTAATATCATCAGGAAGACACTTGATGATAGCAGACAGTGCCTTGTTCTCTGCATCATGCATCTTTCTGTCTGCCTCCTTCATCGTTGAATACGAACGAAACACACGTTTCCCTTCGAATTCATAAGAAGGTAAATTATACCCTTCACTTATACAGATCCACATATTGATGTCATTGAATTTGACATAAGATTCAAATCTATCTATCCACCCGAAGTAATCTTCAGCTAAAAGCTTGTTCACGTTTGACATCGAAAAAAGAGTATATACGGATTTGAGGTAAGTTTGTAGTAAAGAGTCAACTAATGTCAAGTTCACTCAAAACACAAATTTCCCTCCAAAATTTCGCGAATATTTTCCGAGTAAAATTTAAATTTTCTCAAACCAAAGTTAAACAATGGTAAGCCTAAATTCAAATTTCGGTCAAAGAAAATTTTTCGGAGATTTCCCGCTAATTTTTTTTTTTTTTTTTTTTTTTTAATCGAACTTATGGAAGGTTAAGTTCGTGCGAAGTTAGAAATTTTTCAAACTTACAAGTTCGTACGAACTTAGTATGTTCGAACAAAATCTAAGTTCGAATGGTAGGTTCGTACGAACTTAGTATGTTCGTATAAACCTAAGTTCGAATGGCTATTCTAGGTAAGTTCGTACGTACCTTTCTAGGTTCGTACGATCTGCTTTTGAAAAACTCAGATCTGTTTCAGATCTGGGTTCGTTTCAACCTGCAAATTCGAATCCACTCCACCCAAAGTGATAATACACTACTTTGGAAGCTAAAAACAACAATCTAACTTCCAAATCTCTTGTATTCTCTCGGTTCTTTAAGGTTTCTTTACCCCAAACCAAAAACCAAATGTTTAATGGCTCTGATACCACTTGTAAGTCCCCTCAAGGCTTGAATCTACGGGGTAATAACGTTTATATGAGTGCGGAATCCTCACATAAAGATAAACGATAACAAACGAGTATAAATATCACTTTTATTGAATGTAAACGAGGTTACATTCGAAGTTAGACAGAGTATTCGAACCTAGCTGGAAAAACCCAGTTCCTAAACTCCCTCAAACCCACTTTTTCGGACTTGTGTATTTATAGGCAACTAAGTTCGTACGAACTTAACTGCTTCTAAGTTCGTACGAACCTACCAAGTTCGTACGAACATCTAAGTTCGTACGAACCTACAAGTTCGTACCTACTCTAAGTTCGTACGAACCTACAAGTTCGTACGAATCTACAAAATACACAGACAAAACTTAAGTTAACGATTACAACGATTAACAAAATGACTTCTAAACCTAACTATTACAAACTAGAAGCTGTTGGGACCAAACGTGCACCAACAGTAATTAACATTTGATAAAAGTTGATCGGTTCTTTTGGCAATATTATTTGAGATTACAGCCATCTCTTTAAAAAATTTAGATTATGAAGAAACTTATTAAGTAATTAAAAATATTATATTTTTTTTATTCCTTCAAAATGATAGAAATAGATAAAAGAAATCGCTTCCACAAACTTAAATAATATGGTACCTCCGTACGTGATTATATATTGTTAACTAATAACCTATAATCTTTATGAAGGAATAAATTGGTATTAGCAAACAAAAACTATAATAAACTTAATGATATTTTTATAAGTAGTATATGTTTGAAATTTTAAATAATCTATAACCACAAACTCCATCCATTAAATCTCGCTTCAATCATAATATTTAACTTAATAATTTTTAAATTTTGATATTATACACGACACTAAACCTTATATATATAAACACCAAAATTCTACTATACAAAATTATTTTTTAGCTAAATTGTTATATTAATAACTTACATGCTTCTTTGGTATCTACTTTTATTGTTATCTTTTATTTATAAGTTAATGTTAGATAAGTTTATATATGTAAACTGACATTTTATCAAAGACAAACACAAAGAGTTTGCACCAAACATACAACAACAATAGACAAATCAATTCACCGGGAAAAAATCACTTTGAAAAGCATAGACTTTCATAATTAGTTGACATATATATTTAACGTAACATTTGAATTGCTTTTTTCATCAAATACACAAAGGAGTGGTCTAAAATAAAAGTACAACATTTCATTATTCATAATGAATTTGATGTTTTATATTTTCAAAATGAAATAGATCGTAGATCTAATACGCCAATTTTTGGATCTTCAACGGCCATTTCAAACATTTTTGATTTTTTTGAGAAAAAGTGTCTTTCAAAACACTAGTACTAAAACTAGCTTTTATATTGTAGACCGTTCATTTTCAATATATTGAAAGTGTGTTAGGTAAGGGTATTTTAAGACAGCAATTGTCACTACCATCTAGTTGAAAAAATGCATTACTAAAACATAGTACAATTATAAAGCAAAAAAAATAAATAGACGAACAAATAAGTGGAAGCTTTCAAAAGTGGTATTCAAAAGCATGGTGTTAGCACATGGAAACTTATTCTCAAAGATCATTAATTTGCTTCTTGCATTGAAAACGATGACACATAACTTTTGTCTGAAGTAGGAATAACATCATAACGTGTCTTTTTGAAAAGTTGTGTCTTTTTTTTCCATCATGAGGCCTTTAATATTTGTAATTAAGATTTTATATAACACATACATACCTTTTTAGTATTGTTGATGGAGTATGGGTTCTTTTGGCAATATTATTTGTATTTACAGTCATCGCTTTATAAAATTTAAATTATGAAGAAACTTATTAAGTAATTAAAAATATTCCATTTTTTTATTCCTTCAAAATGATAGAAATAGAAAAAGGAAGTTGCTTCCACAAAATTAAATAATATGTTACCTCCGTACGTGATTATATATTGTTAACTAACAAACTATAATCTTTATGAATGAGTAAATTGGTTTTGGCAAAAAAAGCTATTATAACTAAATGATATTTTTATAAATAGAATATCTTTGAAATTTAAAATAATCTATAGCTACAAACTCCATCCATTAAAGCTCGCTTGAATCATAATATATAACTTACTAATTTTTAAATTTTGATATCATACAGGACACTAAACCCTATATATAAACACCAAAATTCAACTATACAAAATTAATTTGAAGCTAAATTGTTATATTAATAACTTATATGCTTCGTTGGTATCTACTTTTATTGTTATCTTTTATTTATAAGTTAATGGTAGATAAGTTTATATATGTAAACTGACATTATATCAATGACAATTACAAAGAGTTTGCACCAAACATACAACGACAATAGACAAGTCTATTCACCGGAAAAAAAAATCACTTTGAAAAGTATAGACTTTCATATTAGTTGTCCTATATTTCTAAGGTAATAATTTTATGTTTTATATTATCAAAGTGAAATAGATCGTAGATATAATACGCCAATTGTTAGATCTACAAGGGCTATTTCAAACATTTTTGATCCTTTTGAGAAAAAGTCTCTTTCAAAACACAAGTACTAAAACTAACTTGTATATGCTAGACCGTTCATTCTTCAATATATTTGAAGTGTGTTAGGTAAGGGTACTATAAGAGGCAATTGTCACTAACATCTTGTAGAAAAAATACATTACTAAAATATAAACAATGATAAAGCAAAAAAATAAATAGACTAACAAATAAGTGGAAGCTCTAAAAAATGGTATCCAAAAGCATGGTATTAGCACATGGAAATATATTCTCAAATATCATCAATTTACTTCTTGCATTGAAAACGATGACACATAACTTTTGTGTGAATAAGGAATAACATTATAATGTGTCTTTTTGAAATGTTGTATCTTTTGTTTCCATCATGAGGCCTTTAATATTTCTAATTCAGATTTTATAAATGTTGATGGGTTCTTTTAGCAATATTGTTTGAGATTACAACCATCTCTTTAAAAAATTTAAATTATGAAGAAACTTCTTAAGTAATTAAAGATATTCTAATCTTTTTACTCCTTCAATATGATAGAAATTGAAAAAGGAAATTGCTTCCACAAACTTAAATAATATTTTACCTCCGTACGTGATTATATATTATTAACTAACAAGCTATAATCTTTATGAATAAGTAAATTGGTTTTGGAAAAAAAAAATCTATTATTTTCTTAACGATATTTTTAATAGTAGAATATCTTTGCAATTTTAAATAATCTAATAGCCACAAACTCCATCCATTTAATCTCGCTTCAATCATAATATTTAACTTCATAATTTTTAAATTTTTATATCATACACGACACTAAACCCAATATATAAACACCACAATTTAACTACACTAAAATTTTGTTTAGCTAAATTGTTATATTAATAACTTACATGCTCCGTTGGTTGTTACTTTTATTGTTATTTTTTATTTATAAGTTAATGGTAGATAAGTTTATATGTGTAAACTGGCATTCTATCAAAGACAAACATTAAGAGTTTGCATCAAACATACAAGGACAATAGAAAATTCTATTCACCGGGAAAAAATCACTTTGAAAAGCATAGACTTTCACAATTAGTTGTCCTATATTTTTAACGTAATATTTGAATTGGTTTTTTTATCAAATGCACAAAGGAGTGGTGCCAAATAAAAGTAAACCATTTCATTATTCAAAATGAATTTAATGTTTTTATATTATCAAAATGAAATAAATCGTAGATATAATAGGCCAATTGTTGGATCTTCAAGGGCTTTCCTAACATTTTTTATCCTTTTGAGAAAAAGTCTCTTTCAAAACCCAAGTACTAAAACTAACTTGTATATTATAGACCATTCATTCTTCAATATACTTAAAGTGTGTTACGTAAGGGTATTATAAGAGGACAATTGTCACTACCATCTAGTAGAAAAAATACATTACTAAAACATAGTACAATGACAAATCAAAAAAATAAATAGACGAACAAATAAGTGGAAGCTCTCAAAAGTGGTATTCAAAAGCATGGTGTTAGCACATGGCAACATATTCTTAATGATCATCAATCTGCTTCTAGCATTGAAAATGATGATACATGTCTTTTGTCTGTAGAAAGAATAACATCATAACGTGTCTTTTTGAAAAGTTGTATCTTTTGTTTCCATCACGAGGCCTTTAATATTTGTAATTAAGATTTTATAGAACACATACTTTAGATTTTAGTATCGTTGATAGTTCAAGGGTTCTTTTGGTAATATTATTGAGATTACAACCATCTCTTTAAAAAATTTAAATTATGAAGAAACTTATTAAGTAATTAATAATATTCTAATTTTTTTTACTCCTTCAAAATGATAGAAATAGAAAAAAGAAATTGCTTCCACAAACTTAATAATATTTGACCTCCGTACGTTATTATATATTTTTAACTAACAAGCTATAATCTTTATGAATGAGTAAATTGGTTTTGGAAAAAAAAATATTATAAACTTAATGATATTTTGAAAAATAGGAAGTTTATATATGTAAATTGGCAATCTATCAAAGACAAACACAAAGAGTTTGCACCAAACATACAACGACAATAGACAAATCAATTTACCGGGGAAAAAATCACTTTGAAAAGCAACGACTTTCATAATTAGTTATCCTATATCTTTAACGTAATATTTGAATTGCTTTTTTCATCAAATGCACAAAGGAATGGTCCAAAATAAAAGTACACCATTTCATTATTCAGAACGAATTTGATATTTTATATTATCAAAATGAAATAGATCGTAGATATAATAGGCCAATTGTTGGATCTTCAAGGGTAATTGCTAACTTGTTTGATCCTTTTGAGAAAAAGTCTCTTTCAATACACAAGTATTACATGGTATTCAAAAGCATGGTGTTAGCACATGGCAACTTACTCTCAATGATCATCAATTTGCTTCTTGCATCAAAAACAGTAACACATGTTTTTTTGTCTGTGGAAGGAATAACATCATAACGTTTCTTTTTTAAAAGTTGTATCTTTTGACCGTTCATTCTTTACAAGTACTAGGGTGTAAATGGTATTTAAGCGTTCATTCTGCAATATATTAAAAGTGTATTAGTTAAGAGCACTCAAAGAGGGCGATTGTCACTACCATCCACTAGAAAAAATACAGACATAAATACGGTAGTAAAATATAGTAGGATGGGAAAGTGGTATTTTAAAAGCATCGTGTTAGCACATGGCAACTTATTCTCAATGATCATCAATTTGTTTCTTGCATCAAAAAAAGTGACACATGGTTTTAGTCTATGGAAGGAATAACACATCATGACGTTTCTTTTTTAAAAGCTATATCTTTTGACCGTTCTTTCTTTACAAGTACTAGGGAGTAAATGCTATTTGACCGTTCATTCTACAATATATTAAAAGTTTGTTATGTAAGGGCATTCAAAGAGGGCGATTGTCACTACCATCCAGTAGAAAAAAATTCAATAATAAAATATAGTAGAATGGGAAAGCAAAAAAAATTAATAGACGTACAAACAAGTGGAAGCTCTGAAAAGTGGTATTTAAAAGCATGATGTTAGCACATGGAAACTTATTCTCAATGATCATCAATTTGCTTCTTGCATCGGAAACTGTGACACATGGCTATTGTCCGTGGAAGGAATAACATCATGACGTTTCCTTGTATCTTTTTTTTCCATCATGAGGCCTTTAATATTTGTAATTAAGATTTTATAAAACATATACATAATATTTTAGCATCGTTGATAGTTTATGGGTTCTTTTGGCGATATGATTTGAGATTACGACCATCCTTTTAAAAAATTTAAATTATGAAGCAACTTATTGAGTAATTAATAATATTCTGATTTTTTTTACTCTTTCAGAATGATAGAAATAGAAATAAGAAATTGCTCCCACAAATATAAATTATATTTTATCTTCGTACATGATTATATACCGTTAATTAACAAGCTATAATCTTTATGAGTGAGTAAATTGGTTATGGCAACAAAAAAAAAACTATTATAAACTAAACGATATTTTTAAAAAAAGAATAGCTTGGAACTTTTAAATAATCTACCGCCACAAACTCTATCCACTAATTCTCACTTCAATCATAATATTTAACTTAATACTTTTTAAATTTGGATATCATACACGACACTAAACCTTATATGTATAAACACCACTGTTCAACTACACTAAATTAATTTTAAGCTAAACTGTTATTTTAGTAACTTACATGCTTTGTTGGTTTCTACTTTTATTGTTATGTTTTATTTATAAGTTAATGGTAGATAAGTTTATTCATGTAAACTGGCATTCTATCAAAGACAAACATTATAAATTTGCACCAAACATAAAAGGACAATAGAAAAGTCAATTCATGGGGAAAAATTCACTTTGAAAAGCATATACTTTCAAAATTAGTCTATCTAAATCTTTAACGTAATAACTAAACTGTTTTTTTTTTATCAAATAAACGAAGGAGTTGTGCAAAATAAAAATAAACCATTTTTTTATTCTAAATGAATTTGAAGTTTTATATTATTAAAATGATATAGATCATATATCTAGTACGCTAATTGTTGGATCTTCAAGGGCTATTGCTCACATTTTTTGTCCTTGTGAGAAAATGCACATTTTACAAGACAAGTACTAGTATTAGTGTGTAAATGGAAGACCGTTCATTTTGCAATATACAGACATAAATACAGTAATACAATTTAGTAGAAAGGGAAAGCAAAAAAAATAAATGGACGAGCAAAGAAGTGGAAGCTTTGAAAAGTGGTATTCAAAAGCACGGTGTTAGCACATGTCAACTTATTCTCAATGATCATTAATTTGCTTCTTGCATCGAAAACCATAACACATGACTTTTGTGTGCGGAAGGAATAACATCATAATCTTTCTTTTTGAAAAGTTGTATCTTTTGTATCCATCATGACGCCTTTAATATTTGTAATTAAGATTTTATAAAACATATACATAATATTTTAGTATTGTTGATAGTTGATGGGTTCTTTTGACAATATTATTTGAGATTACAGTCATCCCTTTAAAAAAAATTAAATAATGAAGAAATTTATTAAGTAAATAATAAATATTTTACTCTTTCAAAATGATAGAAATAGAAAATTGAAATTGCTCTCACAAAACAGTAAGAAAAAAAAAAGGGTTTAGTAGTTGAACTTTGCTTAAAAAATTGAGCGACTAAAAAGTTCAAAATGGATGGGCTACCAACAATAATAATAATAAAAGATGGGAGTGTCGTTCATTTGAAATCAAAATATAACATTGACGACACGTCCAACATGAATGAGCCACCACCAATTATTCCAAGCCTTTTATGTACAATTGCTATAAACGATTAATTATATATTAAAAAAAAAGAAAAGAATACAATCCATGGTGGACACTTGGTACTAATATGATATGGGGGCTACTGTTTGAACACCCTTTAAAGGGTGATGTGACTAACACACACATACATAGGGGTGGATGAGATTGACATGCATCCAACTACAATCACACAGAGTGTACAGAGTGTACATTCATGACTATTAGGGTGTCCATTTAGAATATTCCATATGATATAACTAATATATGATATCTTCGTGTAGTCAATGTACCCAACCTTAAAATGGCCGAAAACCTTTTGGTGTACAATCCCAATATATAATAATTCCGTATATTAAAAATGAAAATAATACAAAGATGTTGATGTATAGTGTGCCCACTCCCAATGAAATTGAATTTACACAGATCAGTAGTACGTGTTTTATGGCTTTCAACATGGATGGTGACACACCACTATTACTACACTATATATTATTTAGCCAGCAAATTCATGTCATAAAATTTCCTCACTCATTTCTTCTTGTTGATACACATTTTTCTTCACAATCACAAATCATGTTGCCTTACGCCACCTTGCAAGAGGCTGAAACCGCCATTGGTCGATCTCTAACCACGGCCGAAAGCTTATGGTTCAACTATTCCGCCAACAAGTCTGATTACATCCTTTACTGCCACAACATTCCCTTAATTTTTGTCCTATCAATTATTGAACCATTCTTCTACCTGATTATCGAATTCCTATTTCCTGATTACGTCGCCTCTTATAAAGTTCAATTCAACCCAAGATCAAGATTTCCTTATATGAAAACTTCAAATGTTACTTTGTTGTAATGCGAACGTACATCCTCATAGTGACACCCATACTACTAGCCTCTTATCCTTCCATAAAAATAAGAACATACTCTTGGATCTTGTAGGTAACGTACATGTGTTCAAAATAAAATGTTTTATTTCTTCTAACTTATTGATATATGCATGGTATCAATGTAGATGATTGGTATTCGAACAAGCTTGCCCTTACCGTCATTGATGGAGATAATATCTCAAATAATCGTCTACTTTCTTATTGAAGATTACACTAACTTAACTGCTTCTTTATCAAATACACAAAGGAGTTGTGCAAGATAAAAATGAACAATTTTTTTATTCTTAATGAATTTGAAGTTTTATATTATCTAAATGAAATAGATCATATATCTAGTAGGCCAATTGTTGGATCTTCAAGGGCTACTACTAACATTTTTTACCCTTGTGAGAAAATGCCTCTTTCACAAGACAAGTAGTAGTACTAGTGTGTAAATAGTAGACCGTTCATTCTGCAATATATTAAAAGTGTGTTAGGTAAAAACATTAAAAGAGGGCTATTGTCACTGTGAATTTGAAGTTTTATATTATCTAAATGAAATAGATCATATATTTAGTAGGCCAATTGTTGGATCTTCAAGGGCTACTATTAACATTTTTCATCCTTGTGAGAAAAAACCTCTTTCACAAGACAAGTATTATTACTAGTGTGTAAATGGTAGACTGTTCATTCTGCAATATATTAAAAGTGTGTTAGGTAAGGGCATTTAAAGAGGGCGATTGTCACTATCATCAAGTAGAAAAAAAATAGAGACCTAAATACATTAATGAAATATAGTAGAATGGGAAAGCAAAAAATAAATAGACGAACAAAGAAGTGGAAGCTCTGAAAAGTGGTATTAAAAAGCATGGTGTTAGCACGAGGCAACTTATTCTCAATGATCATCAATTTGCTTGTTGCATCGAAAACCGTGACACATGGCTTTTGTATGTGGAAGAAATAACATCATAAAGTTTCTTTTTGAAAAAACTGTATCTTTTGTTTCCATCACGACGCCTTTAATATTTGTAATTAAGATTTTATAAAACATATACATAATATTTTAGTATCGTTGATAGTTGATGGGTTTTTTTGACAATGGAATTTGACACTACAATTGTCCTTTTAAAAAATTAATTATGAAGAAATTAATTAAGTAATTAATAATATTTTAAATGTTTTACTCTTTCAAAATGATAGAAATAAGAAAAATGAAATTGCTCCCACAAAACAATAAGAAAAAGAAAAAGAAATATAACGGTTGAATAGTCGAAGAAGTAAAGAATACGATCGTTGGTGGACACTTGGTACTAGTATAATATAACTAATGTATGAAATCTTCATGTAGTCGATGTACCTAACCTTAAAATCGCCCAAACCTTTTGGTGTCAAATCCCAATATATAATAAATTCATATACTAAAAAAGTAAATAATACAACGATGTTAATTTAACAGTGTGCCCACACCCAATGAAATTGAATTTACATAGATCAGTAGTAGGTGTTCCAGCTGTCAACATGGATGGTGCTACCACCACTACTACTACACTATTTTTTAGCCATCAAATTGATGTCATAAAATTTCCTCACACTCATTTCTTCTTGTTGATCCACATTTTTCTTCACAATCAGTCGGCCGAAACCGCCATTGGTCGATCTCTAACCACGACCGAAAGCTTATGGTTCAACTATTCCGCCAACAAGTCCGATTACATCCTTTACTGCCACAAAGTTCAACCCAAGATCAAGATTTCCTTATATTATCTCCATTGATGACGGTAAGAGCAAGCTTGTTCGAATACCAATCTTCAACATTGATACCATGCATATGTCAACAAGTTAGAAGAAATAAAACATTTTATTTTGAACACATGAACGTTACGTACAAGATCCAAGAGTATGTTCTTACTTTTATGTAAGGATAAGAGGCTAGTAGTATCGGTGTGACTATGAGGATGTAGTTTCGCATTACACCCGAGTAACATTTGAAGTTTTCATATAAGGAAATCTTGATCTTGGGTTGAACTTAAGAGGCGACATAATTAGGAAATAGGACTTCGATAATGAGGTAGAAGAATGGTACAATCATTGATGGGACAAAAATTAAGGGAATGTTGTGGCAGTAAAGGGCAACAATACGAACACATACAAATGAGAAATTAATAATGTATTTATGCAGGTACTACTTTCCCGGGACATGTAAAAAACTAATGCCATTATCTGTTGGTGTTGAATGCCATGACTATCACCATTATGTTGGAGGCCAAAGCCAAAGTAACTTTGCACCCATCTTTACTTACTGTGATTACATATAAGGAACAGACAAGGTACTTAACTTTAAGTTTCGTTTTTAATTTTTACATACCAATTAGCTTAACCCACAATTTTTATTCCATTAGATACAATTTTCTTTACTTTATCATAGCGACGTAACGTTGTGTGTCCATATTCTCTTTCCAATCTCTTATTAGGGTTATAGGTACCGTAAGAGGCTCCTGGAGAAGCAGGTAAGATTGCACCTCACATTTGACTTGAATCTACTTATTATGTATTTATAGAGGTGAATTATATTGAAGAAAAAAGATAAGGTGACACGTGTCGGTCTCTGCATAAAAAAATTGGTATATACTGATGCAGGTCATTCAAAAACTGTCATGCGTGGCTGTCTCATTATCTTTTATTTATTTTAGCATAAGGTTTACTTTATTTTGAACTATATAATGATATGAGAAAATTCAATTAGTTTAGTTTCTTATGATAGTAATAGTAAAATTAAATTTTTTATATTTTTTATTTTAATATTAACTAATTTTTTTGATAAAAAAGTTATATATTAAAAATATTATAATCTTATATCTTCTTTAATATAAAATAAAAAGTTTTCAAAAAAATGCATTTATGATATACAAATTAAATTTGTGTATCACAACTTTATAATTTTTTGTGTATCACATTAAAATTAATAGTGTGTATTATACATAAAAATCATAAAGGTTGTGATACACAAATTTTTGTATATCATATATATATAGGAGTGGGTTCAAGGGAGATAGAAAATTTGGTGGAGAAAGGTTTTTTAACCCTTCGATAAAGTAAAATAACTCTTTGATTCAGTTTTAAATTATATTTATTATTTATTGAATCATAGTTGTTTTTCCTGAATCATAGTTTTAAATATATCTTTCTCCCGTTTCTCCCCCAAAATTTCTTTCTTTTTAGATCCTGGTACTATATATATATATATATATATATAAATATTTAAAAAATTATTTCATATTAAAGAGCATAAAATTCTAATAATTTTAATATAATTTTTAATCAAAAAAATTAATTAATATTAAAATAAAAAATAAAAAATTCATTCTTACCTTTACCACCATAAGATTCTAAACTACAAAAACCCCTCCCTATAATGAATGCATCATAATTATAAACGGAAAAAATGAAAAAAGAAAGTGAAAAAAAACGAAAAAAATGAAAACGTTGAAAATTTAAAAGGAAAAAATCGAAAAAAACTACAAGAAAAAAAGAAATGTAAAAAAAGATTGAAAATAAAAAAAAATAAAAAAATATGAGTATAAGACACAATTATTAAAAAAGGATAAAAAAATGTAGAGGATTAAAGAGGAAGTAGAAATTGAAGAAAATGAGAAAAAAATTTTGTCTATTTCTCATGATTTAAAATTAAAAAAAAAAAAAAGAAAAAAAAAAAAAAAAAAAAAACATATTCTTCTACAAAACACATTCAAATTATTAAAGATTAAAGTTGTTTATTGTGAGACAAGGTTAGCTTTTTATGTGGTTTGTTTATTATATAAGGGCTCCAGTTTTTAATTTTGATTTTAACGAAACGTAAAATAGCCAACAATAATTTGTCAAACCGATAGTCAACGGGATCTTGATGATTTTTCTTGTAGTTGTACCAAGAAATAAGACTAGAGAGGTTATTATTTAGTAGGAGCGGTTGCCTTTTAGTGAACGACAAAATTTGAATATCATGTCAATTTTTACAAATGAGAATTTGTGTTTCTTTTCTGATTAAAAGTACTAGGAAGATTTAGGTTGTGCTTTTGCACATAACCCACCCCAATTACTGCACGTCTATCCATTTCCTAAAACAATGCCATAACGAATTATAATTGACCACATAGTATCACAGTTAAATCTATTATTACGGCGGTTTCTTTTATGTTATTGTTTGAAAACTAAATTTATACATTACATCATATATTCCTTCCCGGTTCGACTTGCTCACTACTACTATCCCATCATAAAATGACATCTCTTTGATACCGTCACATAACGCAAGTACTCTGCTAATTACAAATTAAGTACAAAATATCAAGTATTAGATATTATAAGATTGAATAAAAACGGACATTTGATAAAAAGTTAGAAGTTAATTTTCTCATATCATGAATTAACAACGTATAGTATAGTGCATATTACAATATTGAAGTCTAAGCTTGTAGTAGTTGACTCGGTTTCCCAATATGACTAAAACTGCTCAACTTGGAAGCGTTGATTCAGTAAACAAAATTTCTAGATCAAAACTAATGGCTCATAGAGCTTGACCACTCAATTCGCATTCACGGGTAAATGAGCAAAATCTTTTTTGTCCCAAAATGTTGCTAATTTTCTGTACATACAACAAAATTGATAACTTAATTTAAAAAGTTTCTTCAAGAAATCTTTCAATAACTAACGGTCTATTAGATTCAGGCGATTATGATCAAGCATAATCTGAATGGGAGTCGTAGCAGTCACTTGGGCAGGGCGACATAACCTCCTGTTCAAGAAACTTCAACACTTGCTGCATCGATGGTCTGTCCTCTTGGTTGGCATCAGTGCACCTGCCTGCAATTTCCAGAACTGCTTCTACAGTTGATGCATCTGCATCGGTGCACCTCTTATCCACCACGTCTTCCAATTGGTTCTCCTTCCGCAGGGTGTTCAACTGTTTTTTTCACAAAAATAAAGGAATAAAAAGTAAATCAAAATTATATGAATGCTATTTTTACTAGTATAAGCAACTTACTTTTTTTTAACCATGTAATACCACATACTTATCATTTGTTACAAAAATATGCCATTTGTAACAATAATATAACATACTTTAACATTTTTAGAACATTTAATGCAACATACTGTATACTTTGTTTATAAATGGTTATATGTTGCATTAAAATATTGAATGATAAGAAGTACAACACATATATCGATAAAAAGTAAATATGACATTGCATTTTATCGTAGAACATTGCATGTATGATATTTCCTCATAGATGAACACATTAAATAAGCAATAATGAGAAACTAACGGCAAACAAACATTTTGTGATAATGAGAAACTAACGACCAAAAGCTAGAGCATGTTTTCTTAAATAGCTACATTTGAGATGAAGAGCCAACTAGCCAAATATTTGATTGTTTAAAAACCAATTACTAGCAAGCAAATTAATAAATGGAATAACAAAAAGCAAGATTAGAGATACGCACCCAACCAACAACGTTTAGGCCCCGTTCCACAAAAGTTGGATCAGTTGGTCTCTTTCCCGTCACAAGCTCCAACAACAAAACCCCAAAACTATAAACATCCGATTTCACAGTGGCTCTTCCACTTTGCAGATACTCTGTTTCACATAACCACCAATCAACCATAAGAAAAAAATTACATGTGTTTATATATGTCACTATATGGGTACATGAAGAAACAAGAAAGACCTGGTGCAAGATAGCCAAAAGTGCCAGCAACAACAGTGGTAACATGAGCTTCCTCATCAACCAAAAGCTTAGCAAGACCAAAATCAGAAACACAAGGCTCAAGATTTTCATCGAGTAGAATGTTGCTCGATTTTATATCTCGGTGAACTATTTTGGGACTACAATCATGATGTAAATATGCCAATCCCCGAGCCGAACCATACGCTACTTTTAAACGAGCAGTCCAACTTAACGTTTGATCATCCTGACATTCTAACAAACAAGAATTCGTAGAACATTTTAGAAACATAAGAGCCTCCTTTTTGTATTAAATTGTCAAGTCAAAATATCAAGGTTACCATGTAAGAAGGTTTCAAGGCTGCCATTGGCCACATAATCATAGATCAGAAGCTTGGAATCGGGAAACCGGCAATAGCCTCGGAGATTAACGAGATTAATATGTTTGACACTACCCAAGATTTCTAATTCTGGTTCAAATGCTTGATCCCGACCTTCTCTGGTTCGATCGATTCTTTTAACTGCAAATGTGCCACAATCATTCATAACCATTCTATACACAGTCCCGAAACCACCAGCCCCAACCACATGCTCATCATCAAGCGACTCGAGCTTCTCTATAATCTCACTTGATGGGTAGGGAAGATCACCATGGAATGTTATAAGTTGTGTGCCTACAATGACAAAGAAAACGTTACGGACGTTCGCAAACTTTACTAAAAGGTGGCAATTGGTTACAAAAACTATGCAGTTTTTTACTTGTTTCTTGATGAACTTGTTTCTTGATGTCTACGTATTTTTTCACAGCCCTTTCTTTCTTTGAGAGCATCCAAACCAAGAGGAATATAAAGAACATGAGTGCTAGGGCCAAAGCAATCATAAAAGCCATTAGTACTGCTCCTTTCAGAGAACGAGATGAACGCCTAGGCACTGCAGTGGGTCAAAATAAATCATGAATGAATGAGATTAGCGATCCACTAAGTAATCTTGTCATCGAGTAATATTTCTAGTTTCTAATAGTATAGAAAGATGGCCTTTCATCAATGGCTTGCCTGCTGCTTCATCACTTTCAGCATGCGGCAAGACAGCAGGAAATCCCAGTAACGTTTTGCACAGTTTGTGTATTTGTTGCCCACAGAGGTCTAAGTTGCCAATATACCTACATGTAGTGACCCATATCACAGATTAATCTCTTTGATTAAATGAAAAGCTACGAAGAACACTAAAGGTATAATTATTTTTACAAGTTCAATAATTTGTAAACAGGAAGAAAAAATTCTCATATTAACAAACTAATAATACAGAAAATCAGATACTAGAATATATGAAAAGGGTTGGTGACAAACTAAAACTACATTAATCAACATAGGTTTATATAGTGGAACTTACGAGTTGTTTCCAAACTTGCTCAACGCTCCAAAGTTTGGGATTTCTCCCGTAAAGAAGTTTGTAGATAAGTTCCTGAATTATACAAGGAAACATTTAGAACTTCAGATGTCTAAACCACTCTTATTCTCTAAATTTCAAGAAACCCAAAAATCGAAAACATAACCATATACTAGTGAGCCAACTTACATGTATTTAAGACGAATGAGATGACCAAGAGATGATGGTATTGCTCCCTTCAAAGTGTTGCTCGACAAATCCCTGAATAATGAGAGAATAAATTACAGATAGAAATTATGTGAGAAACAATTCTGATTGTTGAGATTGCCATCTAAAATATGTGAATTATCTGTTTTCATGAGTCCTAATAAGATGGGTCAGATTGCACACAAAATGAATGCACTTACAGGTAGACTCTATTTTAGGGAAACCAAAATCAATGTTTTAGGCCTACATTATATGTTTATAGTCACATAAAGGGCCCGATCACCAGTTAAGGTTATATCAGTAACCAGTTCCCTTTCATTTTAATGTAAACTTTATAACATAAGCCATTCAAAGAACGTTCTTTTAAAGAGAAAATTGTCCATACAAAACTCAATCCACTTGAGGTTAATTACTTTGGTTTTTTCGTGCAGATTATCTATACCCTTATTTCATCAAGTAGTGAAACATCACTTGCCATTGCAACTGTACATGGATTTTTCGCTTATATCATTCCAGGTCTTTCAATCAACAATGTACAAATGGTAATAACAAAAACACCAAAAAAATCAAATTAACTTACAGAATAGTGAGGAGGGAAAGGTTTCCTATATTTGAAGGTATGCCACCTTGAAGATAATTAGCCCTCAAGTACCTAAACAATTTCGGCATCACATGTCATATCAGTTAAACGTGCAATAATCAATGTACATATCAAACTTCGTACTCCTAAACACGGTAAGAAGAAAATACAAAAAAAATACTAGTTTCACAGTTTGACTTACAGAGCTCTGAGTTCAACACATTTACTAATTTCACTAGGAATTATCCCATGTAATCTGTTCTGGTGAAGTGCCCTGATAATAAACAACAACATGCATACATCAAAACCAAAAATACAACCAAAATTGCTCAGTTGACAGTTTACTACAGCTCCAAAATTAGACTTACAGTCTTTGTAAACTACTTAGTTTACCAATGCTTGGAGATATAATCCCTTTGAGCTCCATGTATGGTATGTTTCTGCCCAAAACCCCAAAAATCATGTTAAAAGTTAAAAAAAAAAATTAGGGTTTTAAGTTACTATTTTATATTTCTGGAAATGGGTGGTACAAAAGTTGAAAACTTGAAATAAAAAGGTGAGATTTACATTTCTATAACCCTTTGGTCACTGGGATGACAAGAAATACCAGTCCATTGACATGGGGTTTCATCATTATTCACCCAATTGCTTAAAGCATTCCTACTGTCATTCAAACTTTGTTTAAACTCCAGCAAAGCTAACCCTAAAACACAAACAAGCAAACCCACATTAAAGATTATATAATAGACTGAATCTTTAAACTAAAAATGTAATCTTGATAAGAGGAAAGTTAGGGTTACCATCTTGGGTAAGAGCTAAAGAACAAGTGTTGAAAAGGGTAGTTGAAATAGATACAGCTGAGAAAATCCAGATCAAGAACAGATTTGTTGTACCCATTTGCTTTTCTTGATGAAACATGAGTTCAAATGTGTGCCATAACTTGGAACATAAAAAGGATTCAAATTTAAAGGTCAAGTGACGTAATGTATTGAGTACACTTTAACAGAGAGGGGGAATTGGTGGGGTTTGGATGGTTTGGAGCGACTAAAAATATTATGATTATTTCGAAGCATGAAGAAACATTAATTTTCTATGGCATTTCTATATTTAGATGCAGTTACGGGGTTTTTAATGGTAGGGAACGGGTATAATAATTATAGAAAGTGTATGGTTTGAGGTATTAGGTTTGAGCAAACTCATATAATGTAAATTTACTTAACAAGTGAGGTTTATAGAGACCATCCAATTCTTACCTCGTAATCAGGGAATACTTATGGCAGTTTATTAGATCATTTGCGTTAGTTGCGATCCGTCGTAAGATATCGTGGAAGCCACGTCAACATGACTGAATATCGTCCCACGACTAACCACAGACAAATGAAGTTCTTACTGAAGTATTGATTGATGCCCTCATGGAATAGAATGTGGATACAAAATTATCCATCATTACTGTCGATAACTGCACAACTAATGATGCATTAATCCGTAAGATTAAAGGTAAGTTGCAATTAAGTGAGATGATACATAATAGTAGTCATATTCACATGTGTTGTTGTGCTCATATTCTGAATCTAGTAGTGAGAATTGGGTTAGATACCATCAAGGTTGCAATAGAAAATACACGTGAAAAGTGTGTCATATTTGACAGCAACTCCTAAGAGAGAAGAGAAATTTGATGAGGCATTTAAGCAGCTAGAAAAACCTTACTCCAAAAAGTTAGGTTTTGATTATCCAACTAGATGGAATTCCACTTATTTGATGATTAAAACATCATTGTTATACGAAGATGTTTTTGCACGTTTAAAACAACGTGAATCTCAATATACGCCCTTACCTAGTCCATTAGAATGGGAAATGCTAAGGAAATTTGTGGGAGATTGGAGTTGTTTATAAAGTTACTAATATATTTTCTGGAACTATGTATCCCACATCTAATTTGTACTTTTCCAAGATTTTTGAGATGAGATTGGAATTAAGCGAGTGGCTTGAATCTTCTAACAAGCTCATTAGTGATATGGCATCCAACATGATTGATAAGTTTAATATTCATGAGCTAATGGGTGTTGTTATTGTTTTTGACCCAAGATACAAAATGGAAATGATTGAGTTCTATTTTCAACTTATATATCCCAGGGTCGAATTGATGAAGTTGAAGAACTTTATAAAGAGTTGGTAACTGTATACCAAGAAAAGATTTCACAAAGTGAATATGGGTTTGGGATAGCATTGGGTTAGGTTCTACTACTTCAAAGCATGGCGATGGAGACTTGTCTGCTTGGGAGAAACATATTCAAAAAAAGGAAGTTGTTCCCCAATCTGCTGTGAAAATTGAATTTGACCGTTATATTGATGAAGGGCTTGAACCCCAATCTCATGACTTTGATGTATTGTTGTGGTGAAAATTAAGAGCGGCAAAATATCCTATTTTGCAAGCCATTGCAAGAGATATATTGGTTATTCCGTCTCCACAGTTGCCTCAGAATCTGCATTTAGTGCTAGTAGAAGACTGATGTGAAGTCGACATCATCCAAATCCGATAGAAGCTCTAATGTGGGCACAAAGCTGGTTGTCGGAAATCGTTACTAAAGATATGTATCTATCTGACTATTTTAAAATATCACAAACGTTTGATTCAATTATCATATTGTTTATGTACCTTGTATAACTTGTTGACATCATTTTTTGTTTCTTTAAGATAAAGGTAGACCTTTTACATCTGACAATCAAGCAACCATTTTCGATGATTATGATACGAAATCTGAAGGTAATTATGCAATATATTTGTACTATCAGATTACTCACTTGACAATTTATTTAATTTATTCTATTGTACATGTGTTAGTGTTCTTTAAATTGTTATAAAGGAATGTCTCATGCTTTAGTTTGAAAGGCATTTGTAATCTCTTGGTATCATTTTAATTGTTATACTTACTACCTACTAATTTAAATTCTGAATATGAATATGAATATAATGTTTGATAATAATATAATGGTTAATTATCGGTTTATAAGTCGTTGTTCAAGATTTGAAATGATGAATTTATGAAGATTAAGAGTACGTTGGAGTGTTATTACTTGGTATGATTTGGCGGATTTTTGGGCTAGAATCAACCTTTTGTTTTATTTTATGTTAGGATTTGTAATTTGTTAACTGGTTCCGGAGCTTCTTGAAGAATTGTACTTTTTTAATCGTATTTTAAATTTATGGTATCTTTGTTGTGATCAATAATTTTGAATACTGCCTTTAATATCTATTTTATACATATACTGCCATGACACTTTAGAAAAGACAAGTATGAATATGGTGACAATCCCCGATTCTCCGTTGGGTATCCCCGATCCCTATTAGCGTCGGGGATGGGGCTTGAATCATCTTCCCCGACAGGGATGGAGACGGGGATGAGGACTTGAATTAGAGTTTAGGGACGGGGATAGGAATTGAGGGCCCCGGTTCCCCCTGACCCCGTTGCCATCCCTAACCACTAACCACAGTGCAATCCCTACGATATCTTACGACTAACAATTGGGACCCAAAATTTTATTTCCTTTTCATTTTTCTTCAAAACACATTTACTTTTAATAAATTAAAGAAAACTAATAATACAACAAATAAAAGTAACATTTCATTAATTTAAAAAGTACATAATTATAAAAATATAAAATCATTATAATATTAAAATAATACATCGATTAAAAATTAACAATACGATATAACAATAATTAAAAAAGACAATTCTAAAA
This sequence comes from Logfia minima, assembly GCA_963921325.1. NCBI lineage: Eukaryota > Viridiplantae > Streptophyta > Magnoliopsida > Asterales > Asteraceae > Logfia > Logfia minima. The sequence continues at coordinate 5,398,419 of OY992771.1, read as the reverse complement.
CTATTATTTGTTATAATAAATAATACAATAACAACTAGTCTACACACTTCAAAAGTTGGGAGCAACCCATTAAGTATTTAATTAACAAAACATCAATAAACTATAACGTATAAAATTCATCATTTTTAATACAAGTTCGAATACCCATTAAATAAAAAAATTTAAAAACGAAAGCTTTAAATATACAGTATCAAGATACATTCATATTAACTTTATGAACTAAATAGTGTAGCTGTGGATAAATAGAAAATTGTTTAGTTTCATTGAAGCTTCATCAAACTAACTACTACTGAAGGAGTAACTTTTATTTAAGAAAAATGATAGATATGTCTATTTACATAGATTTAAAGTAAATCTTAGAATGTGGACTAACATATCTCAAGTTAAACTAATAAGATTAGGAATAAAAAATGTATTATGCATACTTTTGGGTCAATTTAATTAGATCTATATAGCATTACTCTTTATTTAATGAAAGAACCTGAAATTAATTAGCAACAACATTATAACAAAATTTGCTAAGAGCATCTCCAATGTTGACATTTTTTTTTTTACTTTTTTGCACTAAAAATAGTGCAAAAGTGTAAAAATTGCACCTAAATGTTAAACACTAAAACTTGCACTATTTTAGTGCGATGTCAAATAGTGTTCAGTGTTGCATTAAATTTAATGTTGCATTAAACACGATTCACATTAAATAATAATATATATCATATATAAATGTATTAATGTGATGTATTGATAGGCTTTTAAGCAAACCAAACATTCAGCGAACTTTTCGTGAACTGTTTGGCAGGAAGTTTGTTTATGTTAGTTTGTTTAGTTAAATGAGCGAACACGAACATGATTTTTCATTCGTTTAGTTAAGCAAACATACATGAACATATCTTTTGTTTGTTCAATTACTTTCATGAACGTTCATTAGGCTTCTTCGTTTATTTTTATATATAATATATATAATATATAAACTATATAACCTGGTGTAAACATAAAACCTTTGTATACTTCATTTTTATTTTGTTTATCTAAATTATCTTATATGATATATTTTCATTTCATATCTTTATCGATAATGTTATTCATATTAAGGAAGTTTTCTATAAGTTTGACTTCGTACATTAATCTTGTGATTAAGCATTAATGTTAATGTTTGTTCGTTTGTGTTTGTTTATATTCAAGAACAAGCATATTTTCTTAATGAACGAACATGAACAAGAAAATTTGTTCGTTTATCCATTCGTGTTCGTACATTTGTTCGGTAAAATCTTAATGAACAAACATGAACATACTTCGTTTGTGTTCATTCGGTTTGTTTACAGGCCTATGTATTGATTGTAAATTTAAGATTAATATTTTAAAAAATAATAAATATAATGTTTGCTATTATATTAATTACAAAAGAAAATTTTATAACTTTTATAAAACTTTTATTTGTATTTTTGATTTTATTAAATATGATGATTGTCAATGCATTTATGAGAATTTAATAATCACATAAAAATTATAGTATATATTATTTAGTTCAATTAAAAAAGATTTAGTATTAAATTTGATGTAAAATATTAAAGCAATCTTTTTTAGTGCGGTTATATTCTTTGTTTTACCCTAAAGTATTAAAGTTTGCTTCATTAAAATAGTATCTATATTACAGATGAGATGCCACTAAGACAAACATTTATCGGGGAAATGTGCAAAAGAAATAAGACAAAAAAGCCGTTGTTAAATGTAAATTCAAAAATGAGTAGTTTTGTGTACTGTGAGAGTGAGCCTCATGTGCTACATTTGGATGACTTGGAAATCTCTGATTGGAGGTTGTTAGTGAAGGATAGCGAGTGACGGTATGCAGATGTTAGAAAGATGAGCATTCTGGGCATGAATTCAACACTGCCAAATTATGATCCATCACAAACACCAAATCTATATCTTTTTCTACTTATATATTTTTAAATTAATATACTTTGGACTAATTTAGTATTATTGTTTTTTACATAGGTTGTCAATACGCTAATAAATCTGTATTAATTTTTTTTATACAAATAGATATTGATTTCGCTATAATAGAAAAACAGGATAGCGGGATCTTGTACTACTAAAAATGTGACACGTAGCTAAGAATCTCACAGTCAAACGAACTCTCACGATCAACCGTGAAAATCCAATTATTTAACTATACGCAAAAATCTAACAATGAAAAATCCCGATGTAATGCAAAAAGCATGTTGTAATGCAAATGTTTCATCATATTCAACATAGTGTGTCATTGTAAATTGTGTTTGGGGTGTCATAGAAGTTATACGTTGTTTTAAACTTGAGATTTTTTTATTTACGTGTCGTATTTTCAGTGAGTACAAGATCTAGTTGTTCTTCATTTCTATTATAGCGGGATCAATGTCTATTTATGTGAAAAAAAAATTAACACGAACTTTTGAATGAGTGCGTTGATTGTCTACATCAAAAAATTTCTCCTAAATATTATCATCCAAAAGTTTTTTTTTCTTTTAAAAGGAAGTAATTTATGCAGTAATATATTATTGTGAGACCACAAGCACCTGAAAGAAGGCGCAAAGCATAGAACATCAATATTGAAGTGACTTTTTAATGAAATTTCTTATTTTTCGTTGAAAAAAGAAAGGTGAAAATCATACAACACCAACAAAAACGTTCAACCTGTTATGTGGCAAACATTTGTTTTAGAAAATGAAAATCTATATTCAGATTCTATATGTATGTATCATAAATGAATAAAATTACAAAATATTAAGATTTGGAGAGTTACTCAAGTGATATATAAGAAACTTTGCTATGGTAAAGTACACAGACAATATATGGTGAATGTTTGAAGGTAGAAATCTTTTCAAAATCTAATTATACTAATCGTTCATCTGGTTTGAATTATTTTGTTCGCGTCAGATTTTATTTAACAGCTGATAACTCATTCTAAATCTTTCATGTTACATCCCTCCCGAGGATTATTAAATTCAGCCAAGTAAAATGACTAAAATGTACCTACCTTTTTCTCTCTTATAAGCTTACTTTTTCCTATTTTTTTATTTAATATTTATTACTACTTACCTTTTTCTCTCTTTATATTTATTTAGTCATCTTATAAACCATCTGACCCCGGATGTTTTCCAACATCTTTTATCATCCTCATAATTAGTTTCACCGCCACCAATTTTGGTTACCTACAACAATATTTGGTTCTCAACTACCATTCACACTCCCACCATAATATCCTAAGAAAGTCCATCATTCATCGTTCATGCTAGTTATGAATTTATCTAAAAAAGCAACCTGTAAAACAAGTTGTCTAGGCATGGCTTCAACCCATATCCACTCTCACCCAACTATGGTGGAGCAATTGTTTATACATCCGATTCTCTTATGCTTTTTATCGATTCATTACTCTTGTTTACTATTTGTAGCGTTTGTTATAGGCTCCCTAAATGGGAGATTGGTGGAGACTAAGGAGAAGAATGGGGGACGGTCGGGCATCACTACAAGAAAACTGGCAAATACCCACGGTCAAATCCGTGGGTAAACATGGTTATCGATGAATTACCCACGGATTTTGTCTGAAGCTAATATTGGCGTGGGTAATTAACCTTTCGTGGGAAATCCATCAGAACTAATTTTTCCCCACGGAAGTCTCCGTAGAAAATCCGTAGGAAATTTAATTTTAATTTAATTTAATTTGGACATTACCCACGGATTTCTCACGACTTGTTTCCCACAGATTTCCCACGGATTTCCCATACAAAATTTTCCCACAATATTCCTACGGGATTCTCACGAATACATTTCCCACGAGATTCTTACAAATTTCCCGAAAATAGGTTTCCCACAAATTTCCCACAGACTATTTCCTATGCCTCACAGATGTTCCCTACAGATTTCCCACGGAAATTGTCCCCACAAATTAATTTCCCCACAGATTTCCCACGGAAATTCCCAAAAAAATTTTAATAATCGCCCTATTTTTTCATTTTTCCCAGCGTTTTGTACCTGCTTAATGTGATATCAAGATGTAAATAACATACATCTAAATAAGTCAAACATCCAAAATACACAATACGTATTCGAAATACATCAACTATCAAAAGACTAGCTAAGTTTTACATTAGTAAAAGTTAGTTTAGCTTTACATTTGTCAAGTATCAAAAGACTAGTTAATAACACTAGTTAGTTAAGCTTTGAACATGTTAAGTATCAAAAGAAGAGTTAATAGTTATACTAGTCGGTTAAACTTAGCAAAAATATTTTTTCTTAACTGGCGTCAATACTAACTAGGTGGTGGTGGGTACTTTTCCTTGTAACTCTTTGTTAAAAGTGCAACCTGTTCTTGCAAAGTTTTAAACTCCTCTTCCTTCACCAGATCTCGCTCTTCCCTCACTCGATCTCGCTCTTCACATTCTGCAAGCTTATCTTTCAACTTTTGTACCTATAAAATGAAAACACATACACATTTTACAAAGTATTTCAAACTTAATTAAAACCTAATAGATATTGAAACATATAAAAAAGGCACATGTACCACCTAATAAATGAAGTGATCATCATAATTTAACATACAAATAATGCAAGCTTAGTTTCCACACAAGATAGAACTCTATCTTTGAAGTAAAGTTTCATTAGTCTATAGCAACATAAATGAAACACAATGATAAACAAACATGTTCACGACACACACACTACACTACACTTGTTAACAATAACCTATTAGTAGAGCAGTACACACTAGTAGCCCATATTGACTTGACCCATTAGTAGCCCAACCCAACTTAACAATAGACTAGCCAAACCCATACGAGTCATGATTACAACATTTATCACTAGGGATAACTAACCTCATTATCACTAGCCATCTGACTCGTAGACAAACTCGCAGTCGACGCATGTAATGAAGATATGTGCAAAATATCTTTAGTTGCCCCGAACAATCTTCCCTTTTTCATCCCTCCACAAGCCTGCTCCCACAAATCCGTATCGATATCAAGTGGAATCGATGATCCAAACTTCTCAGTCGCAAGGCGTCTATACTCGTCCTGTAATAAATAGTGATTAAATAATAAAATTACTAATTAAGTACTTAACTAGTCATAAAGGAAAAAGAACTTACCCCAACAGTCTTAGCTTTCCGCGTAACAAATTGTGAAGGTTGCTCAGACGTAGACCCTTTCTTTGTATAATAGCTATCATAAACATCTATAAAAGACACTGGACCTCCTTTCTTTTTTTCCTACAAAATTCGTACTAAAAGGTTATATATAAATGTAATGAATCTCAAAAGGACGTGTATTATACAATAAAAGGTTACCATCTTGAGCTTCGTATGAACCAAGCTACATGATCCACCACAATGCGTAGCTTTCTCCTCATTTGCTGACATGGCTCGGTTTCTCTTATTGACAACATATACTTTTTTCCATGATTGAGTATTCCAACACTCATCAATCAACTTTTTCCAGTTTGCTTGATCGATCCAGTCCGGGCAAAATGGCTTTAAAACAGAAAACTCAGTCCCAAAAGTCAAACCTGTCTCGGCTTCAAATTTATTCTTTGCTTGCCACTATCAATTGCTCCCACCAGCTCAATCTGTTGTAGATACCTTGGTCATCAGCAAATGGTGTTCCCTTTTTCCAATGGAAGAACTAGTATGTCAATTGATAAGAAACAAAAATTAGTACTAAAATATATAATCTGAATCAAAACCATATGCCTTTCAGTATTATAACATGTGAATACGTTGCAAATTCCACCCATCTACTGAACAATATATAATCTGAAGGTATAGGTGAACAATATCTCCTATCTTCCATATTATAGCTTTATTAGTTATTACTCAATTTCAGTCTAGGTTTTGACTTTCAAAACAGTTCAAACTTTTATCAAAATCCAAGCTCATAACACCCATAGGAACAAGAGCTCAGCCCTATTACAAAACTTAAATGATCAAAGAGGCTTGTTTGTGTCACTGTCCTCATAAGTCAATCTAGAAAAGCTTAGAACAAACAATATTAGTTTATTAGTACAGTATTGTTCTTTCTGTTCGTGAATATATCTCTTAATTGATGATGAACAATTAATGTCGGAGATTGTGTTTGCTTTAGTTAAGGAACAATTGTTGCTTATTTTCATCAATAGAGATAATCATCATTTTAGTTAAGGTATATAGTTTACTTCTTTAAATCATATTAGATCGAAGTGGGTACTTACTACTTACGAGTCCACAAGAATTGTGAGAAAGCTACCTATTAATTTATCTAATATCTTTATTCATTTGTTCATGAACCATGAGATTCGAATTTGTTCCCTGTGAGTCCTACTAGGCTAATAATGCTACAGTAGTAAAATTCCACCCATCTACTGTCATAATCACCCATTACATACATACATACAAGGTTGAATAGGAAGTCAAGAACAAGCACAGAACATGTAGCAAAATTTTTAACAGAATTGCTACAATACAATCCATAATCCACAACACAAATAAACAAACAAAATTAAATCCGAAATTAAAAACAAACAAAACAAGTTGTAATTCGAAATTAAAGAATGAACAGTTGAACATAATCAAAAATTGGAATTAAAAATGAAAGCAAACCTTGAAGAAACCCAGATATGCGTGTGTGAGCGCGATTTTGATAAACCTGGAAAGCCAATTGTGATTTTGTGCGGGTGTAGGTGATCTTGAGGAACTGAGAGAGCCTGTGCGTGTCTGCGTTTATTATCTCAGAACACAACCCAATAAGTAGCTGTGGTGTGTGCAGTAGTACCAAAAGGAATCCAGTAGCTGCTGACCGCCGGCAGCAGCAGCAGCAAAACGAATTTGGCGATGGCGGGCGTTTTGGTGGTGGCAGGATTGTGTTGGCGGGAGGTGTTGGTGAAATTTTTGTGTCTGTATTTTGGAGGCATGGTAAAAGGGGTAATATTAGGGTTTAAAGAGATAAGGTTGAGATGAGCTTTTTTGTTTTAATTATTTTTGTTACCTTCAAACTTGAAAAATTTATATCTTTTGATTAGTAATTTGTATTAAGTCACCGGTTTTTTTTAATTTGTGTATTTTTTCAAATTCAGCCTTTTTGACCTTCAATTTTGACATTTTATATTTATTTTGACTTTTAAACGCACTTTGACCGCTCATAACTTGCTATGAAAAACTCGAATTTGAAATTCGTAAAATTTATAGTTAATATGAAGTGTAATTAAACATTAACCCTCAATCAATTTTGGAAAAAGTCAAAATAGTAAAAAAAGTCAAAAAAAGTCAAAAAAGTCAAAAAAATGAAAGTCAAAAAAGTAAAATAAAAAATCTACGATTCCAAAAGCGACCTGGTTTCTCACCTACGACCTCGGGCACAGGCGCGTGTCTAGGCCATGACCCCGGACACGCAAACCGCTAAGGTGGCCACGCAAAACTCAATTTGTGTTTTACGTTCGCAGGGTAGTTTTATTCAATTTCCAACTTTTAGTGAAATCCAAGATGTTATTTATGTATAAAGGTATAATCCTGCAAATATCTTTCAACATTATATTATACAAAAGTTTATGTGTATTTAGTTATATACTAAACAAATTAAACGTTAACTATGTACATATGTTAGTAAAAGGTTGTTAAGATCATGATCTTTGTAAATCATAAAGATGTCACATGTCTTTTGATGGTGTGTTATTTATATAAAATGTCATGTATGTTTCATTCAAGTTTTCACGTCATCAAAAGTACCACTAGATAGATACATACAATATACATTGTTAAAAGTTGGATACATATAGTAGAAGTGTTTTAAATTGGATACACACAATTGGTTCTAGACGAAAGTTGAATACATTTACAAACACTAATCTTGATATATACGTGTATGTATATGTACATGTATGTGTGTATGTATAGACATTCACTTGCAACTCCATGTGTGACCCATTATCACTCAATAAATAAATATAAAGTAAATAAACAAATAAGTAGTGATATATATATATATATATATGTATATGTTTGTCTATATATGTGTATGTATGGATTTGTACATCTGTTAACGTACATGTGTATTTTATGATATAACTATATTGAGTACATAATACTACAAGAATATTTATCGATAACACTTATCTTAGTATAACAATATATATAGATTATTGCAAGAATATTTATCTATATAGGAGTATACGTATAAATAATTTTAATTTTATTTTCTTTAATATTCAAGTAATTCGTGGAAATCCGTAGGCAATCTGTAGGAAATCCGTGGGAAAGATAAAACTTGTGGGCAATTTGTGGGTAATCTGTTAGATTTCTCACGGATTACCCACATAATTCCCATGGATGCAACTCTTAACAACTTCTTAACCCCTAATCCCTAAAACTTGTGGGCAATTCGTGGGTAATCTGTTAGATTTCTCACAGATTCCCCAAAAAAATTTATTTACAAGTATAAATTATTTTGGATTCCTATATCCGTGGAAAATCCGTAGTAGATACATACACGTTACCCACGGACTGCCCACAAATATTTTGAAATGACTATAAATAGTTAATGTTGGTCCCGGTTTGTCAACTAAAACGTTTTAACTACTAACAACAAATGTAAATAGACAAAAAAATTCAAGTTTAAAGTTTTCTATTTATTGATATAAATCAATTGAATACTTTACACAGTTTACTTGCGGAAATAGACAAGACAGACAAGTCTAAACAAACTAACTTGTGACAAATTTGGTCTCAACAGCTTATCAGCGAATAGATCGCTGATAAGGCTTAGTGATCAACACTTAACAGATAAGTGAGGGCACTTGGTTCACTAGAGAGTAGGAACGTGCTTTATCACTAGTTGATCTCGAATACAAAATTCTGGACTTTTAATATGGTTATTGAGCGTGGTATTTATACTCTCACACAATGAGATATAAGTACAACACGTGTCAATACCATATTAGTTGGGACAGTAAAGTAACTTTCAACATTTGAAAGTGACAGTACATCCTAGGATTAAAGTTTATACATTACTTTATTCCTAGGTTACAGAAGAAGGTACAAGGAATTAAATGCAAATGTACAATAAGTGATCGTACATATCTTAGAAAAGATATGCACGCTTTTTTGTATGCTGCATAAGTTGACCTCCTATTGTACGTTGGGTATTTGTCAGACCCAATGTACTTTCAGGTAAAGGCATGAACCGCTGGTCAATAGAGCAGTGATGATTTCCACATCATTGAACTGCTCTCTGTCTCTGTCTTTCAGTCTTCGACTTTAGCAGATGGAACTTGATCTTTTCAGCGACAGCCTTAGTAACATGAAGGTTACATGATCATCAGCGAATGATGAAGCTTTGAGAATACTTCAAGTTACAAGAGAATCACTGCTAACATATGCAGTGATCAGAGAAGAATAAGAAATATGTTCCAAGTGTTTCTGATCGCTGATAAGGTTTGATCAGCGACAGTTTCTCTTTTCTACTCTGTTCACTGCTAACAGATGCAGTGAATCAATAAGAACACTTAATTGAATTTGTCATCTATAAATTATATTTAGTGGGGTCTCTGACCCAACAGTTAATGATAAGTAAGCCGTAGGAAATCCATGGGAAACAATAAATATTTGCTATGAAATCCTGACGGATTGCCCACGAACAAAGTGTTCCTATGGATTTCCCACGTATATTCAAGATCCGTGAGTAATCCGTGAGGGGGGGTGAATACAAATTTTTCGTTTAGAGATAAAAGCTATCAACAATGTTTGTTGATTTTGGTTGTGGTTCATGAACACCTTCAGTTTCAACTCCTTTCCTTCTTTATTCTGCCTTCTTTGCTTCTGCAGTTAGCTTTACCATTTCAAAAGCTATTGCTTGTGATTTCTCAGCTAGGACAACTTTAGAAATGATCCTGACAGCTGGTTCATCCTTCAGAGCTTGAACATTTTCTGATTTGGCTAACCTTTTTGCAGCAGCTTCATCTCTTCTTAGTGTTCTTTCCTTATCCTTCTGAAGATCACGATCACTGAGGTAAGCTTCAACAGATTCAAACCCAAAGCTTTTGGCTTCTTCAAGCAGCATTTCTTCCTTTGTCTTCTTTCTTTCAATACCAGCAACAGTCCTATAGTCTTCCAAAGGCATATTGAGCTTCCAAGCAGCTATGGAATCTTCTTGGTCTTCTGGTATGATGCTACTTCTGACTAGCTGAATGTAAGCATCCAGCTTGAGTTGATTTTCAGCCTTAAGCTCTTCAACAGTAATACCCAGTTGTAATGCTTCTTTGAGTAGAGCTTTGTCTTCATCAGACATGCCTTCTGGATTGTCAAAACCTGTTGACTTGGGCTTCTTCTTCTTTGAAGGTTCTTCTTCTACAGCAGGTTGTTTTTCAGGATTTTTGAATGGGTCAGTCATTGGTTCTCCTGTTTGCTGAATAGAAGGCATCTGGGCACTTCTCCTGTTTACTGGACCATCAATTATTCTTGAATTCATTTTGATGGAGTGATTGATAATGTGTTTGTATAATTGATAACAAGAGACTAGTAAAGACTTCTACAAGTATGGAAATTCTAAATACAATGAATATGTATCTGTAACTTATAATACGGGTAAAGATTCTTTCTATACTAAATTCCAAACAATTTCACATGAAGGTTAAACAATTTCACATGAAAATTTGATTTGACAATACACATGCAGCTTTCCTTTTTTGAACTTAAACACCCATACATGCAGCCTTTCTTTTTTGTTTGGACTTTCACCCATGCATTTTACAGAAACCGGGTGTAGCACTACAATTTCAATTCTTTTCCTCGATTCCCGTTGTATTTCATCGTATTTCATCGTTTCCTGTTGGTGGTCAAAGAAAACTAGAAACCGGGTGTGCCAAACCTGGTTTCTCACTCTACATTTTAGAAGTCGGGTTTAGCAAGCACGTTTTCTAATTTTGTCATGCTAGAAGCCGGGTTTGGCAAACCCGTTTTCAATAGTTTTAAAATAGGTTAAAAAGACTGTAGTTCTGATAAATGATGTGAAAAAAAGCATACTTTTGAAAAAAATTCTCTACCTGATTATCGAACTCCTATTCCTGATTACGTCGCCACTTATAAAGTTCAACCCAAGATCAAGATTTGCTTATATGAAAACTTCAAATGTTACTTGGGTGTAATGCGAACGTACATCCTCATAGTCACACCCATACTACTAGCCTCTTATCCTTCCATAAAAGTAAGAACCTACTACTCTTGGATCTTGTAGGTAACGTACATGTCTTCAAAATAAAATGCTTTATTTCTTCTAACTTGTTGATAAATGCATGGTATCAATGTAGATGATTGGTATTCGAACAAGCTTGCCCTTACCGTCATTGATGGAGATAATATCTCAAATAATCGTCTACTTTCTTATTGAAGATTACACTAATTATTGGATCCATAGACTATTTCATCGCAAATGGGTGTATGAGAACATTCATATTGTACATCATGAATACACAGCACCTACGGGGTTTGCTACACAACATGCACACTGGGTGGAGATATTGGTTTTTGGGATTCCATCTTTTTTAGGCCCTGCAATTGTTCCAGGTCACATGATTACATTCTTGTTGTGGCTTGCCTTAAGGAAAATTGAATCTGTTGAGAATCACAGTGAGTAAGTTAATTGTAAAGGTTACAAATTTTCAACTTTATTATTAACCATACATCATATCATATTTTCAATTTCTATGTTGTAGTCAAGTGTTAGTAATCAACAACCATAGCTCTGATATCAGTTGTTACTTGTTAAAAAATTTAGCACTTACACCAAACAATGTAACCGTATAAATCAATAATGCAGATAAAAACAGTAAACGAATAAAATAAACAAGCAATAAGCATACAAGCAAGATGGCACAAACAATACGAACACATACAAATGAGAAGTTAATAATGTATTAATGCAGGTACGACTTTCCCTGGACATGCAAAAAACTAATTCCGTTTTCTGTTGGTGCTGAATACCATGACTATCACCATTATGTTGGGGCCAAAGCCAAAGCAACTTTGCACCCATCTTTACTTACTGTGACTACATATATGGAACAGACAAGGTACTTAACTTTAAGTTTCATTTTTACTTTTTACATACCAATTAGCTTAACCCACAATTTTTATTCCATTAGATACAATTTTCTTTAGTTTATCATAGTGACGTAACGTTGTGTGTACGTGTTCTCTTTCCAATCTCTTATCAGGGATATAGGTACCGTAAGAGACTCCTGGAGAAGAAGGTAAGATTACACTTCACATTTGACTTAAATCTACTTATTATGTATTTATGAGGTGAATTATATTAAAGAAAGAAGATAAAGGCGACACGTGTTAGTCTCTGCATAAAAAAATTAGTACACGCTGATGCATGTCATTCAAAAACTGTCACGTGTTGTTGTCTCATTTTTTTTATTTATTTTACCATAAGGTTTACTTTATTTTGAACTATATAATGATAATATATTTGTATTGATGGTATTTAGGTAAAAGATGGCTCAAACTGCGTTGGGAAGGGAAATGGTGGATTTGATGCTTCTGGGCCATATATGATGAAATCAGAGTAACCATTTTGTGAAAGATCATAAACTTCCGTCATTGGTTTATGGTATCTGCTTGTGTTGTGCCATGAACAACTTCTATAACTATTTTGTCGAGGGCGAATCTTAGTTAGTAATGAGTATAGGGAGGTTTCGCGCCACTAATACTCTACGCAATATTATATGTACGTATGTCAGTTCAATAAATTTGTAGAAGAAAATAAAGGTTCGACACGCCCTCCTAGTAAAAATGCTAAAGTTCCGCATGCTAAAGTTCGGCTACTGTGTTCTGTTTAGACCTTTGGATTTGATCTCATAGTATGGAATGTGTGAATGTAATGTGGTTATCAATGTTTTTGTACAGACTTCATTCCTTGTCCCCCTATTGCATATATATAATTCATTACGGTAGCATAATAAAAGGCAAGATGCAACAAATAAGAAGAAACCAACAAATAAAAACAAAATTACAAAAGTTTTCGGTATATAAATCTCTTCTCACGTCAAATCCTTATTCTAATAACTCATCCAATTAATAAATGGAGTTTATATAACTTATGAATTTCTGCAACAACAATAATCATCTTTTCATATTCAATGATTTTATAAAACTATAAGTATTTAAAATTAACTTATTAAGAATGAAATTTAAATGTTTTAAAGTGAATGGCCTAAACTTATAAATTCTATCCGAAATTGTTAATCAAATAGTTTCAGGTATAAGTTCAAGTAAGAGAAGTCAATAAGAAAGTGACAAGTGTTTTTCTCATGTCTTCTATATTTCTTCTATATTTCTTATCCATCATCATTTCTTCACCCCCTCCATTTTTTATCTCCCCCTTTATTTCCCCATTACTTTTTACTTTATTTTATTTTATTTTATTTTTGTCTTTTTTAATTCCATTTTTTTTTTAAATTTCATTTTTATTGCATTTTTCATTAAATTTTTTAACAAAATAATTTTTTATTTGATTTTATTTTTGTAATATACATTATATATGTACCCAATTTAACATTATAATAATTAGATTTTGAAACAACAAATTTTATAACTACGATGCATCGTAAAAATATAAGTTACGGCATCATATTCTATAACAATGATACACTTAGACTTATATGATAATAATGCTTATTGTATATTTAGTAGTTAGAGTATAACCATGACGCACTATTTCTTATAGATATGATGCACTGAATTTTCAAAATTTACATTATCATAATAATGTTTATTGTATATTAAGTTCGTACATACTCTAAGTTCCTACGAACCTACAAAATACACATACAAAACTAAAGTTAATAATAACAATGATTAACAAAATGACTTCTAAACTAACTATTACAAACTAGAAGTTGTTGAAACACAATATGCACCAACAGACTCCCCCTTGACAATAGCTCTAGTTTCGATGCACCAACAGTTAACGTTAAGGTATCCAAAATATTATGATCAAATAATACTACAGTAAAATTAGGATAACAATTAAAGTATATAGGACCATTAGCTATATTAGATTTAGCCATAGCTAGTAATGAGTTATCAAAATTAGTTTATCTTGCATCTCTTAATATTAATAGAATAGGTGCATCTGTTCCTAATCGAAACATTAGTTTTATAGTAACTTGAACTAAGCCCATGTGTAAAAACTTATATGTTTTTCTATGTTCTATTAGCGCTTTTAAAGAAAATAATTGAGTGTTTTGATATTCTTTATTAATAGGTATTGTTTGTTCAGTTGTTTTTTTGAATAACCTTGTAAGAAATTAAAAGTACCAATTTTATATATAGTTTTTCAATATTAGAAATAATAATTTCTACAAAATTCATATTAAAATGATCTTGTTCTTCTTCTTAAATGTAACCATGATCTGTTCTTAATAACAATTTTGAAAACTTATTCATCATGTTAAAGAGTTTATTATTTTCTTTCTTTCATATAAGAAATAGTTATTTATAACTAGTCGGGTAAATGTACTGTGAGAACATCAAACTAATGTTGTGGTACGGCTGGCCGTCTTACTCTACTGCGGCTCTTATACTAATCCAACCAACAAGGCTTACCAACACAGTCATATTCCAACGCCCATTTATAAATAACAATCCTTAAAGTAGAGTTAGAATTAAATAAAATCTTTTCCATTAATGATATATATCAAGCAGGAGATATAGCTCTGATACCAATTATTCTTAGGATGTAATGTCACATCAATTACATTGGAAGTTTAATTATGTACCCAACAAATATGGTGTTGACACGTGTAGGGTTTATAGTTACTTTTATGTGACTATAAATACTACAGTCAACAACCATATTTATTGTCGAAAATTTTGTATTTTCCCCTGAATTTTGTATTCACCTTCTACCCGTGATTTAAGCACGTTCCTGTTTGTTAGTGAACCAAATGCCCTCACTTATCTCTAAGTGTTGATATCTGACCATCAGCAGCGACCTATTCGCTGCGGACCTGTAGAAGCTAAATTTGCCACAAGTTAGTTTACTTAGACTAGTTTGTCTTGTCTACAACAATTAACTAACACTATATTAACCTTTCCTTATAATTTTACACATATGGTTAATTGTTTCATTATGTATTTAGCTTTACATATTTTTATTATTGTTTGCAACTACCTTTTTAAAAGTGCTATTGTATGTATTGAACTTTACAATTTCGTATTTTGTATGTAACAAACCAGATAAGTAGGTACCATGTTTTATTCTCTTGAAAAAATGTTTATTGTATGCCTCGAATTTTTAGAAATATATATTGTATATATCAAAACTTGTACTTTCTGATCATCCAATCATCCAATCACCCATTACGTACAATATATAGAATTATAAAGTTTAATATATACGATAACAAATTTCACAGATAGTTACATAAAAAGTTAAACGTTACTTAAGAATTCACCCTTAAACATACATATGACCGTCAGGTACCGTAACTATTTATGCCGGTTGAGAATTATCATTAACTGTATTATGTGGGACTTTCAATCACGGCGACGTCAAATACAGGATGTTTCAAAGTATTTCTTTCAATCTCAGTCGTCAGACGTCTAAGGGGGTCGGTTATTTTCTCAGAGCAAATTTATTTTGCTAGGAGCCATATGTAATTGAATAGTTAGCGGTTCTTCTAAGTAGTCGTTGTCACATGCCAACCTCCTGGAACTGTCAATCACCTTCCGTGTCGTTCGGTACCCACAACTAAAGCAATCACTCTCCCATAATCGTTCAATAAGCATAACTATTTCCCCATTCCATTTAAATCTCTCTGAAAACAAGTTTACCCATCTCGGTTTGTTTTCTTTTCCTCACGGACCACACATACATATACCAATTGATGTTGATGTACCTGTCCGTGCACCGAATTAAGAATTGATTTAAGTTTTGAAGTTAGCTGGATAATTAAACAAGGAATCATCAATGGCGATTATTCATCTATCCGGGGAGCAGTTAGATTTTTGCCCTAACTTCGGTTGTTGATTAAATTTGATGTTTCAATTTCACATCTTTATTTGATTTCCAAAATTACTCATAAATGTAATACATTATGTTTTTTACTTGTGGTTTGTATTGTGTTGATAACAACACATACATACAGAGATGAAGTTTTTCATTTTTTTTCGAAATAATTATATTGACGGCATTAATATAATACATGCGGTTTTGTTGTTATGTTTTAATTCCAGATTTGGTTAACAGGTTTTATTGTTATGGATTTTTTTTAATTTTTCTCCTTAAATTATCCAATGTAATAGCATGAAGTTTTGTTAACTGACATGATCTCCCTATATTACATATATTTCTTTTGAATTAGTTTGAAGGGTTTATTGATTCGTGATGCACTTTAATGTTTTTCTATTGTGTGGGGTAAACTTTTAAAAGTTCTATTGTATGATGTAAATTTGCTAAAATCTCTATGCATATGTGGTATATTACTTATTACTTCTAATATATTTGGCCTACGTTTGATTTGTTTCTAAATGAATTGCATCCTACTGTTATATTTGTTGAACTTCGTGTTTCTATTGTCATCTTAATACGGACACTCATCATTGTCTTTTGTTTATTGAGATTGTTTCTCTAGTATATGTCAAGTATTTAACCTACTATGATTGATTTGTTTGTTTATTTATATGATTCTATAATTTAGTTTCTTTTGATTTTCAGATATTACTGAGGGATTATGCCAATTAACTTGATGTGTTTCAAGAGGTAAAAATGAATGTATTCAACTATGAAAGCTGCTAATACATTTTTAGATATAAAGTGACCACAAATCCTTACTTGCTACATCGTTTCGGGCCCGCCTATCAAACGTTTTTGACATGGTGAATTTTGGAGATTTAATTGATAGACATGAGGGTTTGTCTGCTGACCGGAGAAACAGCAACAGATTTGAAACTATCCTAAAAAGGCCAGGTAATAATCAGCGCTCCTGATAGATGGGACATAAATCTCATTGTTGGAAATGAAGAAAGCTTGTTCAGCAAGTAAGTCTTTTTATCGTTGACAAGTTGCATATGATTGGCGGTCAAGGTGGTCCGGTCTGGAATTGATAGTCTCAAGGATGAGATACATTGCGAGTCAGGGTCATAACATTCGGATAGTGGCTTTATCGACTTCCTTTGCAAATGCTACAGATTTGGGTGAATGGATCAGTGTCACCTTACATGGTCTTTCAACTTCGCGCCAGGTGTCAGGCCAGTACTGCTTGAGATTCTAGGCATAGACATAGCCAACTTTGAGGCCAGAATGCAAGTGATGAGCAAACCAACTTAAAAACGGCTATCGAACAACATGCTAAGAATAAAAAACCAGCCATTGTGTTTGTAGGTTCCTACAAAGAAGCACACCCGCCTAACAGCTGTATATTTGATAACATAATCTGTTCTTAATTACTTAAATCTGAAAACGATTTGGGCCCGTTTATTGATAGAATCAAGGAACCTGTGTTGAAGGAAACTTTGAAATACGGGGTGGGGTATCTACACGAAGGTTTGACTAGCGCTGATTAAGATATCATCAGGACATTCTTTGAAGCCAGTTGCATTCAAGTATGTGTAATCAGTGGTACTATGTGTTGGGGTGTTTCTCTTCGTGCACACTTGGTGGTTGTTACGGGGACGCAGTATTATGATAGTCGGGAAAACGCACACATCGATTACCCTGTTACCGATGCTCTACAGATGATTTGGCATGCGAGTAGGCCTCTTCTTGATAATTCTGGGAAATGTGTTATCTATTGTCATGCACCGAGCAAGGAATACTACAAGAAGTTTTTGTTTGAAGCTTTTCCAGTTGAAAGCCATTTGCAGCATTACCTACATGACAATTTGAATGCTGAAGTGGCTTCTCAAGTGATTACAAACAAGCAAGATGCTGTTGATTATCTCACGTGGACGTTTATGTACCGGAGGCTCACCCAGAATCCTAATTACTACAATCTTCATGGTGTTAGCCAAAAGCATTTATCACATCACTATTCAGAGCTTGTGGAGAACACGTTGAGTCATTTGGAAGCGAGCAAATTTGTTACCACTGATGACGAATTTGATCTTACACCTCTCAATCTTGGGATAATTGCTTCGTATTATTACATCAGCTATACAACAATTGAACGATTTAGTTCTTTGTTAACTACTAAGACAAATTTGAAGGGTCTTTTGGAGATTTTAGCTTCAGCAACCGAGTATGATGCACTCCCTGTACGGCCTGGTTAAGAAGAGTTGATAAGAAAGTTGATTAATCATCAAAGATTTTCATTTGAGAACCCGAAGTACGTGGACCACATGTTAAGGCCAATGCACTACTACAACCTCACTTTGCGAGGCAAATGGTAGGTGGCAACCTTGGTTCTGACCAGAAAGAAGTTATTTTATCTGCTAGTTGGTTGGTTCAAGCAATGGTTGATGTTAGTTCAAACAACGGGTGCCTTGGGTTCGCGCTTTTAGCTATGGAAGTTAGCCAGATGGTAACACAAGGCATGTACTGCCTCATTTTACAAAAGATTTGGTTAAAAGATGTAAAGAAAATCCCCGAAGAAGTATCAGTACAGTGTTTGACTTTGTGGAGATGGAGGATGATGAACGACATAAATTAGTACAATTGTCAGATTGACAGTTGATGGATATTGCTAAGTTTTGTAACCGTTATTCTAATGTTGATATATCATATGACGTGTGGGGTAGTGATAATGTTAGGGCTGGGAAGAACTTTACTTTGGTGGTGACTCTTGAACGTGATATCGAGGGTACGACTGAGATGGGGCCTGTGGATTCGCCTAGATATCCAAAAGCTAAAGAAGAGGGGTGGTGGCTTGTTGTTGGTGATACAAAAAGTAACCAGTTGCTAACAATTAAAAAGGTTTCACTGCAAAGAAAGTAGAAGGTGAAACTCAATAACGTTACTGCTCCAAGTGTACCAGGGAGAAAAGCTTTACTTTATATCCTTATGAGTGGCTCGTACATGGGATGTGATCAGGAATATAGTTTATCTGTTGATGTTAAAGCAGCAGCTCCTGATGATGACCCTGCAAGAGAATTTTCTGTAAGTATGGTTTCTTAATCTTCTGCATAATTTTTCGATTTAATGTTTTTTTCTAGCATATGCAGATCATTTCACTCTTTATAGTGACGGTTAGTGTTGAATTTTACTGACTCGTGTGCTTGGTATTTCATGTTTCTTTTATTGATTCTTATTCCACTTCGATACAGTTAAACTTATGTTACTCATAGTCTCAGGTATTTTAGTAAACAAGTGACGAACTTCAGGGTGAAGCTATTTTCGTGTTGAAAGTGTTGGTGTTATAAGTTTTTTTGTTTCAACTTCAATGTTCAAGTCAATAGGTTGCTGTGGATCATGCTGGGGTTAGATGTTTCAGTGGTTTTATTTTTTTTTCGTTATTTCATACACTCAAATTTTGTATGAATTATAATAACAAAAGACCAATTATATACCACAATACCACATTGCCCTGAACCACGTTAATTAAGTCTTTCAATGCCTGGAGGAGGACAACTTCAGAAACAAACAACGAACCAGTTTCTAATATGAACTCAAAGTCAAGAATAATAATATTGTGTTTGATTCACAAAATTTGATATAATTCATTGGAATTGATACTTTTAATGTTTTATCATCCCTATCCCTAGTGTTCGTTTAAAAATTTTCTTTATTGGAATTCAACTTATTTTTATTTTCTTTTATTTTCAGGTCTTTTTATAGAAAAGTTTTAACCATTCCCAGTTTTCTACTAACCCAACGTGTTTCAGTGGCTCATGGTCAACTCTGTCTAAGACTACCCCGTTGGGGTGTGATCCAATTTAGGTCACCCCCAAATTAATAAAAACAAATAAAAATTTAAATTCTTTTTGGTGGTCTAGGTCTCGTAAAGAACTCTTCTCATTGTCAAAGTTCATAGAAATTTTATTTTTATTTTATCTTATCCCACCTTTTCTTTTTATCTATTTTTAATTAATTTTATATTTAAAATAATATTTTTATTTATTCAAAATGAAATATTTATTTTTAATATTTCTACTAGTTCTTAATAAACTAAAAATAAACATAAATTATATTTATTAAAAAAAAATTTAGTTTGAGTTGGATTGGATTGGATTGCTAATGAGTATGAAAAAATGAAGTGTTGGGTTATGTATGTGGAAAATAAATAAATTAATTTTTAAATAGAAAGATTGAGTTTGGTTGGATCGTTAATGGAGATAGTCTAAGTAGTAACATGTTAAAAAATGAAATAAACTACTATATTTCAATAGCTTTTTATTATAAAATTAAAATTACATTCTTCATTTTAAATGCATGAAACTTTAAATAATAAAAATTAAAAAGTACATTCTTCATTTTAATTTACACTATCGTGCATTTATAATGACTGCAACGGAAAACTTCTCTCGGCAAAAAGGTAGCACCAAACTCCCCAAACTTAGCATGTAGCACCAAACTCTTAACAAACCTCAAACAACCCTGGCATTGAAAGACTCGTGTGTAACCTAATCACTCTTCCCAACGTACCATCTTAACCTTGCTTTCAGTTTCATAAGAACATAATACCCTTATACCCTTCACATTCATCTTCTATATATATTAATTAACCACATGATCATACGTATATTATCTTGTCGATATTTTGATCCAGTTTGACTAAGGCAATAACAACAGATGGACCATCATCAGATCAGATTCATCGTTGGGATCATCGGTTTGTACATTTCTCTCTTGAATGATCACATCCACAATCAAAATATCTTCATTTGTTTTTGACGGTTTTGTATGGTTCAAGCTAACGATGCAAATCGAAGCTTAATCAAATGTAGGTTTGATCCGGTTGTTTTTCCTTTTCTTACGATGGAAAATTGCATTGTTTTCTTTTATATATAATGTAGATTGTAAATGTTTGTGCTTTAGATGTTCATGTCCTTTTCTTTCATTTTTTGAAATTTTTTGTGTTGATCGTTAACATTTTCGATATTGTGTGACATTACATTCCTAGATTTAACGTGAAATTTATACATATATAGGTGTAAACAGTTTAGTTAAAATTCAGATGACTAGCATAATGTCATTATCAAAAGAAAATACATTAATTAAACAAGATAAGTTAATTAAAATAGTAAACATGTTAATTAATACTTAATTATATCACGTAATCACACCAATATACACGTGCTCATCCGTTTCTTCACTTACATGAATGTCTAATTATTTTTTCTAAACCTGTGCAGGAAATATTGTTTCACTATACCTATATCTTTCTCCCACGTAAGCATATATGCACTCAGTAACAGTTTATTTGTTGTGCCTTTTTTTTATATTATTTAAACTACAGACCATAGAAGATAATTTTAGATGATTGCTTTACATTCTCAAAAAAATAATCTAAACCGGTATATATAGTCATATAGATAGATTTGTAAGCACTATATACAATTGAAATAATCAGTATACCTAAAATATTTACATAAAAGTATGTTTAACTTAAGAATTTAATTTCATAACATATTAAAATCAAAGGTGAAAATGAAAAAAGTTTGAGCTATATGTAGACTACAGTTTATCCAGACCCTAAGGATTTATAAGTCTTCTATTTAAGTCCATATATTTCCACTTTCTTACAAATTTGCACAAACTGTTTTTGCAGGCCAACATTCACAAAAATCATAAAAAATAAATCAGTAGAATTATTCAAGCCAGATCCATATCTTGCTACACTTGTAAATTGTGCAATGTGGATCTTCTATGGTCTCCCAATCGTTCATCCGCACAGTCTTCTGGTTGTCACAATCAGTAGTGCTGGATTCATCATCAGTCTTACCTTCTGCATCGTTTTCTTCATCTTTTGCCAATGGCCATGTCGTGTACGTACAATCATTAATCCCTTAACTTAATTTAATCTATATTAGGCACTTACTTTATATTAGGTGCCTTACTATAAATAAATATTTACTTTTATTTTCCACATATATCACTAAAAAAGTTCTTACAATGAAATGCAGAAAAAGATGATTATCGTTTTTATACTAGAGGCGCTTTTTATGGTTGGGATAATTGCTATAACTGTAACACTCTTACACACACACCGTGAGAGATCTATGCTTGTTGGAATATTGTGTGTCATCTTAAATATTGTTATGTATACATCTCCACTTACAATTATGGTAATAAACTATATACTATTCCAGTTATATTGTTATTATCATTGATTTTAACATTTGTTTAACTAATACATATGAGAACGTCTAATAACAGAAAACCGTCATCAGAACGAAGAGTGTTAAGTACATGCCAATTTGTTTGTCAATTGGCAATCTTCTAAACGGTTCAATTTGGATCGTTTATGCTACACTTGAGTTTGATCCGTACCTCTTGGTAAAAATAAATAAATTTAAGTAACATATTTATTTCACTCTTTACTTCAACGTCACATATGAATAAACTTTTAACCTTTTGATTTTTAACACAAACAGATTCCTAGCATATTTGGGGCAATCTCCGGAACAATTCAAATAGCATTATACGCGAAGTATTATAAAACTACAAATTGGGAAGATGAAGGAGAAGTGGAGGTTGAAATGGGTTCTGGCACCTCTAATGCATGAACCGGACACGATGCAGCCTAAATTACAGTACCATCTTTAGATGTGGTTGTGATCATATTAACCAATCTTATTATTCTTTATAACTTTATTATCTGAGGTTTTATTTTATTTTATTTAATGTATATAAGTTCAAACCTGGCCGGTCAAAGTCAATACATATGTTTACGTATACCGACTGCTTAATACCATTAACTACTATGAGTATATATACGGCACAGAAAACATTTACATGTTGCGAATAAAATATAAGATAGGGAAGCTTGTATTAAATTAAAGAAAAAACACAAGATTTTGGTTGAGATAAAATAATAAAAAAACACAATTCGTAGGTGTATCAATCAATGGTTATGCAACCTTTGTTTTTAATGTTTGCTATTTTTCTCGAACATTATGTTGGGATTATTAATGAGTTTGGCAAGTTTATGCATATATAGTTGAATAGTTGAATTTACAAGTGATCTAAAGATGGTTTTATTCAATCATCTACTGTAATTAAGGCTACATCTTCTCCAGTTCATGCATTAGAGGTGCCAGAACGCATTTCAGCCTCAATTTCTTCGTCATTATCCCAATTTGTAGTTTTATTGTACTTTGCGTATAATCCTATTTAAATTGTTCCAGAGATTGTCCCAATTATGGTAGGAATCTGCTTGTGTTGAAATCAAAAACGGTAAAAGTTTATACATTTGAGAGGTTAAGGTAGAAAGTGAAATAAATGTGTTACTTAGATTTATTTATTTTTATCATGGTGTATGGATCGAATTCAAGTGCAGTATAAACGATTCAAATTGAACCGTTTAAAAGATTGCCAATTGACAAACAAGTTGACATGTACTTGACACTCTTTGTTCATGACGGTTTTATATTTATTAGACGTTCATATGTATTAGTTAAAGAAAATTTAAAATCAATGATAATACCATTATAATTGGAATAGTTTATTACCATAAATGTAAGCGGAGATGTATACATAACAATACCTAAGATGACACACAATATTCCAACAAGCATAGATCTCGCAGGGTGTGTGTGTTAGAGTGTTACTGTAACAACAATCATCCCAGAGAGCTGAGATAAAAAGCGCCTCTAGTATAAAAACGATAATCATCTTTTTCTGCATTTCCGAGAAATTGTACAAAGTTTTTTTAGCGATTTATGTAGAAAATAAAAGTAAATACTTCTTCATTGTAAGGCACATAATATAAGGTAACACACATAATATTAATTGAATTAAGGGGTTAATGATTGTATGTACATGACATGGCTATTGGTAAAAGATGAAGAAAACAATGCAAAAGGTGGAGGGTGAGGACGATTCCAGCACTGCTGACTGTGACGACAAGAAGACTGTAGGGATGAACGATTGGGAGACCATAGAAAAGCCGCATTGAACAATTTACAAGTGTAGCAAGATATGAACAGTCAAGGCCGTGATCCCTGCGTAGAGAGACCTGACTGGCGGACCACATGAAAATGGATGGCATATTACCATCAGAAAACATACATGTTCACTTTGAGCAAAAGTTTTGGGAAACAGTGTACGTTGTCATATGTGAAGCATACATTCAAGATGGAATGTATATCTATTGCAGGTTGAAAACTTGAGTCTACTCTATAAGTCCCAATTTCCGAAAGTGATTGAGATAATTGCGACTTTGGAAATTGTCGATGTGATTGTCTTATTAAAAGGTTTCTTTCAAATGAATGAGTTTGAGAAATTTTGTGTACGTAAATTATTACACAACAAATTTATATACTTTGAGAAAAGAAACAAAATCATTACTAAAGTTTCAGTGTTTGCAAAACTAGATGTCTTTCACAAGAATAAGTTTTAAACAAAATAAATATGCTATAAACAATAAATTCAGATTGTATATATAGAGTACTCACTTGTGTAGGAATGAGATTTTTATATCATTCTGAGTCAACACGAGCTACAATTATTTTGGGTGATCATATAAATCGAAAGTTGAAATATCACTCAACTAAAACAACAAATGAAGCAAGTAGGCTTGTTTTAAGTTTTTGCCACCAGAATATGTTATATGGTGGGGGTGGTTAACTGTAAAGTTATTTTCATACATAAATTAGTTGATCAGTAAATGTGAGACTTTGGGCATTTAGTCGGTGCTGGAATACAATTCAAATTAATCATTAATGTCATCAAATTCACATGAAGGTGGATTCCTGTGGGAAACACTGAGTTGTTTCTCAAATGATTAAGCATTCATTTAGCTTCGAGAAGGAAGCTGAGCGAGACAATTAAAGAGGTGTCTTAGAGATTCAACACCTCAAGTTCCATTGTGATGGAATTTCTAAATAATTTTGTGAAATTGGTAACATTGGTGACATGTTTGTCAAGTACTCTAGAAACTTGACTTCGACACTATTAAATCTCCGAGGAGAGATTTAGCGGGTGCCTGTGATGTCACCGACATGAATTGTAGTGATCGTCGGATATCCTTTTAAGCCTCTAACGAAAGACTTATTGAGGATTACTGAGTAACATGGGTCTCAAACCATATTTGAATTTGTTGGTGATGGCAACCCGGCCCAGATTTAGGGCTTCTATCTTTCGGGTTTAATGGGTATTAACAAATCACTATCCAATAGAAGGTACCATGACTAAATCGGCCCATGTAGTAAAGATAGTACGGTGTTGCCGAGACAAGGGCGAGGTGTTCCCTCTTAACAAAGTTTCGAGATGCATCTTAGCAACGGAGATGTTATAAAAAAAATTGTGTTTTTAGAGATCGATTTTCATTCATGTGAATACTTCAGGTGAAAATGAGTTTTTCACCAATTTTGAACTTATACAATTATA
Source organism: Logfia minima (assembly GCA_963921325.1). Classification (NCBI taxonomy): domain Eukaryota; kingdom Viridiplantae; phylum Streptophyta; class Magnoliopsida; order Asterales; family Asteraceae; genus Logfia; species Logfia minima. Next base: position 5,372,929 of record OY992771.1, on the reverse strand, counting down.
GGTATATTTAATTATTATGAATAATATTTTGTTATTGTTATGTAGTCCGTGGCCAAGCCTTCATAACGAAATATTATATGTCCAAATTAGATTTTAAGTGAATGAAACATCGATACTCAAAGAAAGGTAAGATTGAGCTAAGGTGAATGAGAAATCGAGTCATTGATATTGGTTCGTTTATCAATTTCATTCATGTGGAGGATTGTTGGAAAATAGCAATTAAATGACCATTGATGTCCAAATAAGATAAAAAGTAGCAAGTAAATGTGATGTTTATTTCATAATTAAATGGGACCTTTCAATGTTAAATAACTTATAAGTATTAAGTGATATTTTATTATCATTTTAATTATATTTTATTGCTGTTAAAACTAACTTGTTAGTCGCCCTTTTTAAGGCTAATATATAAGAGAATTTTGTTCTCTTATTTAACTAATTAATTTGTTCTTATTTCTTGGTGGTTGATACATATGTAACCTTGTTCCAAATGAAAAACTTTTGTAAGCTTATGGGTTTTGTTAGTCACATTGGGACTTCATGATTTTATATATGTGAGGAACAACTATTTGTGTTAGCCTATGAACAACTATTGTGATAACCTTTTCAGGTATACAGTTCAAGTCCTACAGTATTATTGCTTCGGCCGTTATACCCTGAAAAAAAGACGATAAATCTGTTTTAAAGGAATCATGTCAAATACGAGTCTCGACTTACCATTGATGTATATCCTTTTGGTTTCTACTCTTTCTTTTGATTATCTTTATGTCATTTGACATTTTTACATTTCCATTTGATAATTACTCCATATACAATACGATTTGTAATTATTTCGTATTACAATTTCATTATTATAATGAAAATTTTTATTTTGGTACTTTATATATATATATTTCCTACATATCTTAACAAGAATAAGTTGGATTATTGCTATTTTTTATTATTGCTGAATTTGGGGTTTAAACTTTGATTTATTTTCGTCTGTTGGGTCAAAATTTGTTGCTCCGGCGAAGGTATTGCGGTGGAGGAGGAGTCGAAGACAGTGGAAGATGGTGGTTGAAGGAATTCATCCGGTGGATCCCATGAATTATGAAGAAAGTGGTGTAAATTTGTTACTTATGTTTTGTATTTTTGTTGTTTTTGGATTGGAAAGGTTTAGGTAATTTAATCTTTTGATTAGTGAATTCAATCAAGTTGTTCATTAATTAATTGAAGATCAAGGATGATATAACATGATTCTTTTTATCATCTTATATCATTGAGTAACAAATTAATGACTAAGAGGTGAGTTCATGGAAGTATGGGTTGTTTTGAAAGTATGAAAGTATCAATAGAAACGCGCCACGTGGCAAAAACCCACTTTCCCCCACTTTTTAAAAAATTAAATATCTCATAAACGACAAGTCAAAAAATAATAAAAATTACACCATAATAATCGTCATTTTTTTCTCTTCGATTTAAGATCCCACAAGGCATACTTTCGACGAATTTTTTTTTTTTTTTTCATTTTTTGGGGGTTAACACATGTGTTATGATGGATTAACAAAAGTGTTACCCGCGGTTATCACATGTGTTACAATCGATAGTCGGTGCTAACACATGTGTTAGTCGCCCGTAACACATGTGTTATTTGTTTATAACACATGTGTTACAAATTTTCAAAACCCACCAAAAAATGAAAAAAAAAAAAATTCGTCAAAAGTATACCTTGTGGGATCTTAAATCGAAGAGGAGAAAACGCTGATTTTTATGGTGCAATTTTTATAATTTTTTGACTAACGGTTTTTAAGATATTTAAATTTAAAAAAAGTGGGGGAAAGTGAAAAAAAGTGGGGCCTTTGCCAAATGGCACAATTCTATTGGTACTTTCATACTTTCAAAAAATCTCATACTTTAATGATCTTTTGTCTAATGACTAATTAGAATGTGATTAATATACATAAAGTGAAGATTGAAGATTTTTTGTATTAAAATAGAGGTAAGAAACATGTTAACAAAATCACTGGCACAGATATATTGTAGTGATCTTTTACAAATGAGTAAATAATTAACATTTGAATTTGGATATAAGGAAATATTTTGAGAGATTAGTAATGATGTGCTTAACATTGGGCTTAATGTGTCAGAATATAATCAATTTTGTCAAAAAAGCTATTGTGGGTATCGTTCCTTACGAACTTCTATTAAATGTATTGAACTCATAAAAACCTCTAATTAGTGTATCGAGTGACTTATCAAACACTTAGCCAGTCATTTTGTCTTCGGTCATCTTCTCAGTGATTTTCCGGCCACCTAACATTTTTTCCAGCCACATGAAATATGTTTTATTTGTTTTTCGTTTCTTTGTTCTATTTCTTAGCATCAACAAAGATCATGAATAACACCACCCTTCCTCCATGAACAAACCGAAAAAAATTGATTTAGAGCATAATTTCAAATGGATTTAGGTATGTGTCTTTTTAGTTCTCAGTTTATCCATCTTCCAAAGATGTTTTTGACATCGAGTAGTGTGTTGCTTTGTTTCAATTGAACATGACATTAATGGTACTATTATACTTTATGAGCCTGTTACTATGTAATTTAGATGTAAATAAACACATGTGGGAACTCTTATGTAATTCTCAGAGAAGAATTAAACAACAGGTGCAACTCAACATGTGTCGTGGAAATTGAGTACGTTTAACATGTGGAAATCGAATGATTTAGTGGAAAAATCAGAAGTTGGTCACCGAGCTGGTTTTAGCCGTTGCCGGAGAAGATGACCGGAAAAGTGTATTAATTGGCTAAAAGTAGATGATTACCGGTTATAGCCAGTTTGATACACTAATTAGAGGTTTTTACGAGTTCAATACATTTAATAAAGGCTTGTAAAGAACGATACACATAATAGCTTTTTTAACAAAGTTGGATGTATTCTGAAACACTAAGACCCCTAACATTACATGCGAACTGAACTGGGCTAGGTATCACCAAACCAGGCTAATCAAAGCCTTGTGACTCCTGAGCTCGCAGAGTTTGGACTTCGAATTCCACACGTTGGAGCTCAGAGAAAAAAAGCTAGCATCTTGGGGCCCCATGACCCAAGAGCTCTAGTGACGAGACTTGATCCATGCTCAAAACCTCATGTCGAACTCAACTTTTATGAGTTCGGTGAATACACACCTTACATACTCTCGACAAGATGTGAAAGTATGGTACCAAAGCGATATTCATGTAATTGTTATTTGTATGACCATCTTATTACTTTGACCGGCTAACCTGATTGGTCCATGTGGATAGAGACCCCGTAAGAGATAACATTCTCATACTCTAATAAGCATCAATCTAGAACCTTCTAGAAAGTGTGATTACATTACAAATATTAGGTCATCTCCAATGTTCCTTTATAACTGTTCTCTATCTCTATATAATGCACTCCCACAGTTCCTCTATATTTAGAGATAGAGATAAAGGAAGTCGGATTTCCTCTATATATAGAGGAACACTATTCATCATCTAAAAACTTTAAATCATACTTTATATATTTGTTACTCATCTTTATATGTTTTCTTATAGTTAATATTGTTAAATGTTAATAATTAATTAATTAATATTATTAAATTAAATACATACAATGATAAAAATAAAAGGATAACATTCATTAATGATAAACATATTAAACTAATAAACTACAACTTAACGGTTATAATTAGTTAGGACTACGATTGCTAAATAAATAAAAGAAGTTGGACATAATTACTCTTACTATATTTGCTATGTATGTGAAATATGTTTGTTACATATTTTTAGTACTTTCAAATTTACTAAAAATTCTAAATATGTTTTCAATTATAAATGTTATTTACAATGAACTATTTTTTATTTAATGATTTAAAAAGATATATAATCGGATTAAATAAAGTGATTGTTAACTATAAATTAAGTTAGATAAATATTATAGAGGTGAAGTTTTAGAGGAAATTGTTGGAGATAAGTTTTTTTTAAAGGAAGAATATGCTGAAAAGATTCCCCTAGTTCCTCTATATATAAAAATAGAGATAGAGGTATGGTTGGAGAGGGCCTTAGTGTTTATTCTCATTTCACATCAAAGACCTCAAACGCTTGAAAAATCCCTTGATATCTTTAAGGAGTAATCATTTGTCACCCTCCAGTGAATTAATCTCTAATCAGTTTGCACGTTAACTGAAATATGAACAATTAATTACTCACAAACCCTAATATTATTGCACTGAAACTGAAATATGTTGATCAATTAGAATCTTGGAACACAAAGTGAAACTTTTTTGTTCTATTTTTCAAACAAGAGTAAGAAACAGATTGTAGAAATGTATCGCTGAAATGGGCCAGTCGGCTAGAGGCCTATTTAAGGATTACTCAAACCCATTTAACCAAGATAAGGTTATGTGCAAACTAAATACCTAATTAACAATTCATCAATTGGTATTAGCATTAGGTTACATTTTCAATTGTTATCCTTTATTTTACAAAAAATAATAAAAAAATGTTAGTTTATTGCATTTTAGAGTATACTTATAGATGAAAAAAGAAGTGTAATTTCGATTACATAAAATTAAAATACTTGATAAAAGTAAAATCACCAACAAATTATTTCATTTGTTGCTTTTATTTTCTTGTCATCAATAATTAGTTTATTTAAACATAAAAAAACAAAAGTAGGAACTCCAATGCATAAACATAGAGTATAATAATTCTTAAAAAGTTGAAGATCGATAGTCAACCACAACTTTTACGATAACAAAATTAAACATCGATTGAAAGGTAGTTGGGAACGTTGAAGTTGATAACAAATACATATGCTACAAAATCGAACATTTACATCATATCTTTGAAGATGACCATTTTAATTAAAAATATTCTTCTTATAATTAATTATTGGAAATTGAAATTCCTCCATGAAAAGGAAAATTTATGGCTAGCTTCTTATACCACGACTGTTTTCGTTTTGTTGTCGACATGCATACATTATTTGACTACTAGTACATGCGACGGAACAACACCCGGAAGCAAAGTGGTTCGAAAATTTCGTATGCAAATTGCGATCGAAATTTGCGAACTAGATTTGTGACTCGGTTATGGTTCGGCACCGAAAAATTACAAGTCGTGATCGAGAACGACCTCGGTCATGATCTGCTATTTCAGGTCATGATCGAGAAAGACCCGGTAATGACCTTTGATTCCCAGCCATGACTGAGAAATTGCTAGTCGTGACCGAGATCGTTCTCGGTTACGACCCATTTAACATACTTTGATTGTTTCGACTCGTGTTTGACCAACTATGTTGACTTTTATAGACTATTTTGACTCTTTTTGAAGTGATTGTCAATTGACATACTTTGTTGACTTTTGTGAACTTATTTTGACTTATGTTTGACCAATTTTTTATTTGTATATGCACTTATCTTTGAAGTGATTGTCATATACTTTAACACCTAACATAATTAAATAAATCACTAAAAATGATTCATTGATAACATTTTTAAGTAATATATAATATAGGCTGCGCCATTATTACAATAATTTAAGGGTATCCCAAATGAACACTTTGAAAAGACTGAGGTAGATCTTCATTTGGTTCTTGATTCCCTTTGGACGTTTGTTTTATCATAAGGAGCCATACAACCATATTAGTTATGACCGATTGCTTTGCAACGACTACATTGTTACTTTGGTTTGGTTTTCTCCTCTCCTTTCGAAGGAATACGAGCACAACCAGGTGAGCGACCAAATTGCCTCTTCACAAGGATCGGTGGTAAGACAATTTGCAAATCACCTAGATCGACCCATTCTAAAGGCTGAGTCATTGGGTTTATAGGCTCTGCGTAAGCCGCTCAATATATTTCTGACGTGAAATACCTCTCCGCATTACAGTTTACATCGTCCTGTTTGAAGAAATGGGCTACTACCATAACGTGTCCGCAAGGTAAACCGGACACGGCCATTACAAGATAGTGTGTGTTCTATCTTCCAAGTTTATAGTCTCATTCTTTTTCCCATCCACCACCTCACAAATCATATTGCGGAAAGATTCACACTCCAGCCTAGGGGTGTAAACTAGGCGAAGCTACTCGCTAGCTACTCGTTAAAACCTAGATTCGAGCCGAGCTTAATCGAGCTCGAGCTCGAGCTTGAACATTGTTTGGGGCTTGTTTAATAAACGAGCTCGAGCTCGAGCTCGAGCTTCTTATGTCGAGCTCAAACAAGCTCGCGAGCTTAAACGAGTTTTTCATATATATATACATTAATTATTTTTATATAATAATATAATATATAATTACATAACAATAATTATTATGTACATAATTTTTAATATAATAATGGTAAATCTAATTCTATATAGTTAAAAAATTATACAAAAAGTAAATAAATATTATAGAATAATAAAATAAAAATTGTTTGAGAATAAACGAGTCGAGCACGAGCTTATATAATACAACACAAGCTGAGTTTGAGCTTTATATGTTAGGCTCAAAACGAGCTGAGCTCGAGCTTGAGCTTAGTGAATTTTAAACGAGCCGAGCTCGAGCCTAGTTGAGCCCAGGCTTAGCTCTGCTCGTTTATACCCCTAAATTCCAGCCAATGATTTCCCATTCCTTATACCGATTTTGTGTTAGGCATATGGTGTAATGGGTGTTTTAACTCCGACGGTAGTGTTGCGATGTTTGTACTGCCATTGTTGTATCGAAGATCGATAAAACTCCAACAGCATTATGACTGGGAGTCTCCTTGCATGTTTGCTCAAGGCGTTGATGGACTTTGCGCTATTACTTCTCAGGTAAGCATATCTTGTACAGGTAACATGATGCATTGACCATCTTTCTTTCCCAACATCTGTACGAACCTTGGTCGAAGCTTGTAAGTGTCTAGAAATCACACCTAAATGGTGATCAAAATCTAACTTACGATACGCCTTACACATCTTCTAGTAATGCCATTCGTAGTGCTTGACTTTGGAAGATTTGCTTATCAAGTTCATCAATAAATGTCGACAGCATAGGGCATGAAATGCCTCATGAAAGATACCGACTGCAATTGAAGGAGCCCTATCAGAAATGATGGTCAAGTTGTCTACACGGCAACCAACAGATTGGAGGGCATCACGTAGGTTTCCCAAGAACCACGTCCAAATCTCAATTGTCTCTGATGCCTCAATTCCATAGGCCAATGGCAAGATACCATTATTGTCATCCATCGCAATAGCAAGTAAATTTGTTCCCAAGTAACCATCCTTCAAATGTTCCCCATCTATGATAATTAGTGGGGCAATAAGGCAAGATAAATATCAATTATAGTATAATAAACATGTATGAAAACAAATTATAGAAACTTAGAGCCGCACCAATGGACATATAACACATTAAAAATTTATCCTTCTCATCGGTAAGCACATTGGTTTTGCTCCCCGGTTTATGCAGCTTCAAGTTGTATAGGTAAAGCGGAAACATTTGAAATGAATATGCGGGACTACTCTCAACAACTCTATAGCATAACACTTTGCTCTCCAGGCTTGGTTGTATGAAAGGATGATTAAAGCGCCTTTTCATATCGAGCGAATTTATTTGCCTCTGTACACCCAACCTTCTAAAGTCATCAACTCTTTTAAGATGTGCCCAAGCATCTTCTTTCTTGCATGTAGGTTATTCGACATGATTAGAGTACGAGAACAAGTGTGAACATCAACTAACTTCCTAACTTGGAAGTTGTTACTATCATTGATACGGCATGTAGTACCTTCCAGTCACAATTAGAAAATATATATGCTGTTGTATACCTTGTCTTGTCCAACTACTTCGTCTTAATCTAAAAAATCTCTTCAAGACACTTGGTATGCAATTGAAGAATAAACTCGTATTTAATTTCCAATGTTTGTCAATTTGAACCCTTAAAGACGTTTCACACATCATAACTGGACGTTTTTACTTTCTGGAAGGTTATCGCTTAACAGTGGTGACACATTCCAGAATATATTCTTTGTTGGTGTTGTAGGTTGTGTTAGTTTGTCGTTGTATATCTTGGAACCTCTTCCTCCTCCTCCTCCTCATTATCATCATCCCCAACAATATGATTATCAAACGGATGGTCAAAGGGTTTAGGCTGATTGACATTTTCTTCATCATAATGATCATGCTCATGAGGATGATCAAAAATATATTGAACATCCTCATGATGTTATGTATGTTCAACTACGTTCAATTGTGTGTGTTGGTTGTTTTGTTTTGCAAATGTGGTATTTGATGGGTATTGTGGGGCAACATGATAATGAAATTGATATTGTGGTTGATAACGAAATGAAAATTGTGTATGTACTTGATATTGAGGTGGTCGGTTATAATAATGAGTTTGTAGTTGCTGAAAATGTTGTTAAAACCACTACTACTACTATTGGTATGTTGATTGCTACCAGTATCCAACACATTTGTTACAATATCAACAATGTAAACTTCTATTGAAGCATTATTAATTGCATAGGTCAATAAATCCCCAAAATCTTCAACATCATCAGTGATATCAATAACATACTGATCAACCTTATATTTCATACAAATCGGTGCATTAAGTGGTAAATCTAATTTTCTTAAAGAATTTTTCGACAAAACGTTGCGTGTCAATGGTTTTTCTAGTGCAACAGGATGTTTTAAAGACACTTTATAGCATTCTATTAGTAAATAAATTGGCTTGTTGTTAATATATTCCAAACGACCTCCAACACAAATATAAATCTTACAAACTATTATAGAACTGGCTAATTTTAATTAGGAAAATAAAGTAAATAACAACTTTATAGATTTTGAATCGTACCTTTAGGATAACAGATCAAATGAGGTTGAATCTTGAGAGTGTTTGCTTGCTTTGTTGTGAAGTGAACTGATCAAACTCGGATGTTTTAAAAGTAAAAAATTTATCCGACAAAAATCAGTAAAATCTCAAAAATCTTAGCCAAATGTTCTTTTATGATAACAAATCTTATCATGTCCAACTGGATGAAATGCAAATGCAAACGCAAAACGAAAACACAAAACGAAGTCAAAATAGTCCACAAAAGTCAACAAAGTTGATTAAACACGAGTCAAAATAGTCAAAGTTTATCAAATGGGTTGTAACTGAAAATGATCTATATCAACATATATCTATGGAAAAATGGCTTACTTAATAAGTCTCCCCTTTAGATGTTCATGTTCTTTCTTTCTTTTTTAAAATCTTTTTATGTTGATCGTTATAAATTTTATTTTATTTCAAAACATTTTTGATCTTGTATGACATTACAGGATGAAACTTAAAACTAGAGACTATAGAAGATAATATTAGATGATTGCTTAATATTCTATAAAAATAATCTAAACCAGTATATATGGATTTGTAAGCACTATATACAACTAAAATGATTAGTATACCTAAAATATTTATATAAAAGTATGTTTAATTTAAGAATTTCATTTCAATACATAGTAAAATCAAAGGTGAAAATGAAAAAAGTTTGAGCTATATATAGACTAAAGTTTATCCAAACATTGAAGATTTAAGTCTTCTATTTAAGTCCATATACTTCCACTTTCTTACAAATTTGCACAAACTATTTTTGCAGGCCAACATTCACAAAAATCATAAAAAATAAATCAGTAGAATTATTCAAGCCAGATCCATATCTTGCTACACTTGTAAATTGTGCAATGTGGATCTTCTATGGTCTCCCAATCGTTCATCCCAATAGCTTTCTGGTCGTTACAATCGGCAATGCTGGAATCATCATCACTCTCACCTTCTGCATCGTTTTTTTTCATCTTTTACCAATAGTCATGTCGTGTACGTACAATCATTAATCGCTTAACTTAATTTATATTAGACACGTTACTTTATATTAGGTGCCTTACTATAAAGAAGTATTTACTTTTATTTTCTACATATATCATTAAAAACCTTTTTATAATTTCTTTGAAATAGTGAAAAATATGATTATCTTTTTTATACTATAGACGCTTTTTGTCACTGAGATAATTGTTGTTACTTTAACACTAGCACACATACACCCTGCAAGATCTATGCTTGTTGGAATATTGTGTGTCATCTTAAATATTGTTATGTATACATCTCCACATACATATATGGTAATAAACTATATACTATATCACTTATAATGTTATTATCATTAATTTTAACTTTTCTTTAACTAATACATCTAATGAATAGAAAACCATCATCAAAACAAAGAGTGTCAAGTACATGCCAATTTGTTTGTCAATTGGCAATCTTTTAAACAGGTTAATTTTGAATCGTTTATGTTGTACTTGAATTTGATCTGTACCTCATGGTAAAAATACATAATTCTAAGTAACACATTTATTTCACTTTTTACTTCATCCACACATATGAATAAGCTTTTACCCATTTTGATTTTAACACAAACAGATTCTTAGCATATTTTGAACAATCTCCGGAACAATTTAAATGGAATTATACGCAGAGTACAATAAAACTACAAATTGGAAGGATGACGAATAAATTAGGTTGAAAAGTGTTATGGCACCTCTAATGCATGAACAGGAGGAGATGGAGTCTTAATTACACTAGATTATTGGATAAACCATCTTTAGATGCAGTTGTGATCATAGTAACCAATCTTATGAGTCTTTATAACTCTATTATCTAAGGTTTTATTTTGTTTTATTTAATGTATATAAGTTCAAACCTGGCCAGTCAAAGTCAATATATATGTTTACGACCGACTACTTAATAGCCTTAACTACTATGAGTATATATACGGCGCGCAGAAAACATTTACATATTGCGAATAAAAATAAAAGATACGGAAGCTTGTATTAAATTAAAGAAAAGCCACAGGATTTTGGTTGAGATAAAATAATAAAAAACACAATTCGTAGGTGTATCAATCAATGGTTATGTACCCTTTGTTTTTAATGTTTGCTAGTTTTCTCGAACATTATGTTGGAATTATTAATGAGTTTGGCAAGTTTATGCATATATAGTTGAATTTACAAGTGATCTAAAGATGATTTTATTCAATAATCTACTGTAATTAAGGCTGCATCTTCTCCGATTCATGTATTAGAATGCCAGAACGCATTTCAGCCTCAATTTTTTCGTCATCATTTCAACTTGTAGATTTATTGTACTTTGCATATATTCCCATGTGAATTGTTCCGGAGATTATCCTAATTTTGTTACGAATCTATTTATGTTAAAATCAAAACGGTAAAAGTTTATTCATATGTGGTTGAAATAAAAAGTTAAATAAATGTGTCACTTATATTTATTCATTTTAATCATTATGTATGGATCAAACTCAAGTACAACATAAATGATACATATTGAACCGTTAAAAAGATTGTCAATTGACAAATAGATTGGCATTACTCGACACTCTTTGTTCTGATGACGGTTTTCTGTTCATTAGACGTTATTCATATTATTAGTTACAGAAAAGTAAAAATTAATGATGATAAAATTATAACTGGAGTAGTATATAGTTATTACCATAATTGTAAGAGGAGATGTGTACATAACAATATTTAAGATGACACAAAATATTCTAACAAACATAGATCTCGCAAGGTATGTGTGTGCTAGTGTTACAGTAACAACAATTATCCTAGTGATAACAAAACATCTCTAGTATAAAAACGATAATCATTTTTTTCTGCATTTTCAAGAAATTGAAAAAAGTTTTTTAGTGATATATATAGAAAATAAAAATTAGTTCTTCTTTATAGTAAGGTACCTAATATAAAGTAACATGCCTAATAAAAATTAAGTTAAGGGATTAATAATTGTACCTACACGACATGATTATTGGCAAAAGGATGAAGAAAACGAAGCAGAAGGTGAGGTGATGATGACTCCAGCACTACTAATTGTGACGAATAGAAGGCCGTTCGGATGAACTAGCGGGAGACCATAGAAAATCCACATTGCACAATTTACAAGTGTAGCAAGATATGGATTTGGCTTGAACAATTGTACTGATTTAATTTTGACAATTTTTATAAATGTTGGCCTGCAAAAATAGTTTGGCAAATTTGTAAGAAAGTGAAAGTATATGGAACTAAATAGAAGACTTATATATTCTCAGGGTCTGAATAAACTATAGTCTATATATCTCTCAAACTTTTTTGATTTTCACCTTTGATTTTACTATGTATTGAAATGAAATTCTTAAGTTAAACATAATGTTAGGTATACTAATCATTTCACTTCTATATAGTGCTTACAAATCTATATATACTGGTTTAGATTAATTTTTTGAGAATATATAGCAATCACATAAAATTATAGTTTTAAAAAATATAAAAAAGACGTACAAAAAAATAAATTGTTATTGAGTGGATTTATGCTTACGTGGGAGAAAGATATAGGTATAGTGAAACAATACTTTCTGCACAGGATTAGAAAAAATAATTAGACATACATGTAAGTGAAGAAACGGATGAGCACGTGTATATTGGTGTGATTACGTGATATAATTAAGTATTAATTAACATGTTTACTATTTTATATAACTTATCTTGTTTAATTAAGGTATTTTCTTTTGATAATGACATTATGCTAGTCATCTGAATTTTAACTAAATAATTGGTTGAATACACCTATATATGCATAAATTTCATGTTAAATCTTGGTATGTAATGTCACACAATATCGAAAATGTTTTGAAATAAATAAAAGTTATAACGATCAACACATAAGTTTTCAAAAAATTGAAGAAAAGGACATGAATATCTAAAGCACAAACATATACAATCTACATCTACATGATATATAAAAGAAAACAATTTAAGTTTCACGAGATGGACAGAAAATATTTTCATTGTAAGAAAAGGAAAAACAACCGGATCAAACCCACCTCTGATTAAGCTTCGATTTGCATCGTTAGTTTGAACCATACAAAACGACAAACACGTCAAGAAAAAATGAAGATATTTGATAGTGATGTTTGATCTTTCTAGAGAGAAATGTACAAACCAATGATCCGAACGATGAATCTAATATCTTCATGGTCCATCTGTTGTTATCACCTTAGTAAAACTTGATCAAAATGACGACAAGATATATTATATATACGTATGATATGATCATGTGAAGGGTAGTATATATCGAAGATGAATGCGAAGGGTGATGTATATATATAGAGAAGATAAATGTGAAGGGTATAAGTGTAACTATGTTGTTATGATCCAAGGTTAAGATGGTAATTTTGAAAGAGTGATTAGGTAAAACATCAGTCTTTGATGTCATGTGTTGGTTGAGGTTTGTTAAGAGTTTGGTCCTACGTCCTTGTGAAGTTTGGTGCTACATCCTAAGCCGAGAGAAGCTTTCACTGCAGTCATAATATATGCATGATTTTGTAGGTTAAAATGAAGAATGTACTTTCACTTTGTATTATTTGTAGTTTCAGATTTTATAGGGATTGATATTTGATCTACAATTTTACTAGAAAAAGCAAATTATATTTAGAAAAGTAACACTAACGGCAAATCTCAATTACAATTTGTACATGTGGGGAGATTTTTACTGAGAAAGTGAAACCTTTATTTAATTGGTTTTATAAGTAGATAAACTGTATTACGATAAAAGCTATTGAAATACAGTAGTCAATTTCATGTTTTAACAAGTTACTACTTAGACAGAGTTGACCATGAGGCATCAGTCAGTCAATTCCAATAAAGAAATCTTTTAAAAGAACGCTAGGCATAGGGATGATAAAACATTAAACGTTTTAATTTCAATGAATTATATCAAATTTTGTGAACCAAACACAGTATTATTATTCTTGACTTTGAGTTCATATTAGAAACTGATTCGTTGTTTGTTTCTGATGTCGTCCTCCTGCAGGCATTGAAAGACTTAATTAACGTGGTTCAGGGCAATGTGGTATTGTGGTATATAATTGGTCTTTTGTTATTTTAGTTCATACAAAATTTGAGTTTATGAAATAACGAAAAAAAATAAAACCACTGAAACATCCAACCCCGACATGATCCACGGCAATCTATTGACTCGAACATTGAAGTTGAAACACTAAAACTGATAACCCCAGCATGATCCACGAAAATAGCTTCACCCTGAAGTTTGTTACTTGTTTACTAAACAAATCAATAAAAGAAACATGAAATACCAAGCACCCGAGTCATACAATTCAACACTAATCGTCACTATAAAGAGGGAAATGATACATTTGCTAGAAAAAAAAGACATTAAATCGAAAAAATTATGCAGAAGATTCTCTATCTTAAAAACTTCAATGTTAAAAAAGGTTCTTTGCTTTAGGTTTATTTGTAAATGTACCATACATACGACTTGACAATTTAGCTAGAGATTTTTTCATTATTAACTTAAAATAAAGAGCAGCTTTGGTGGTTCAGAATTGTTCATTATTTGTTTAAATCGATTCTTAATGATATGGGTGTTATTATACTTTTTTTGGCAAGGTTATGGCCGGATCTGGTATAAATGACAACAGATAAAAACTGCCTATAAACCTGTTGTTATACATGGATGGTCTTAAAGAACAAAGTGCTATACTTAAGTGCTCTGTGGATGATATTATCCCCAAAATATATCACAAGTAAATTACTTATGTGAAAAGATAGAACATACATGAGTTATGAATACCATGAGTATGTTTGGCGACACGTAGCAGTAACAGTAAGCAATAGCAGTTAGCAGTAGTTGTTTGTTTAAAAAAAGTGTTTGGTAACGTAGCAGTAGCAGTAATTATAAAGTGTAAAATTACGAAAAAGGCATATACACATTATTTATAATGTACTCATGTTATTTTTGAGGGTATATAGGTAATTTCAGAACCAAAATGCTAGTTGCTAGTTGAAATGCTTCCTCATCAAGCGTTTAGCAGGAAGCGGTTAGAAAATATGCAAACTCTAGTTGTTTTGTTGCCAAACAAGCTTTTCAATCAAATCGCTAAAAAGCTAGTCGCTTGTCGTTCCAAAATGCTTCCAAATGCTTGCTACCAAACACAACCCATGTCAGAAGTCAAAGAAAGTCCTTCAAGCTTTAGCTTAGAGATATATGCTTGGAGCAAGACATTAATCTTTGCACTCCGCCTCTTCTAAACTCTCATTGATGGGAATAGGAACACGTCCAAAGGCTTTGCAAGTTCCATCTTCTCATCTTATCTTACTATTACGTACTTGAACTCCTCACTCAGCGAGAACAATTGGCATAGCTCAATATCACTAATAGTGGGCTTCAAATGCTCATTATAAGTGGCCAAAATTGTCGATACGTTATCCCTTCATAGTTCTTGCATAATAGACAACCCTAACGGCTCGAATGAAACTTGTATTTAGGGTTTCTCTTTTCTTCGGCATAAACTAATATTGAATTTCAACTAACTTATAATCTAGGGAAATTATCAAAAATACACACACAAAAAAAAAAAAATCAAATATAAAAATATACCTAAAAAAATATAAAATTGTAGAAAACTACCCTCCATACGCAAATCGCAATTTACGATTTGCATGTCCAGAGTTGCAGGTTGCGTGTCCGGGCTCGTAGTCGAGACGTGCATTCATAGCCGAGTACGTGGCTAAGAATTCTGGTTGTGGCCGAGCAACCCGCAACTTTGCGGGTGCCCGGTTGCGGTTTCCGTGTGCCGTGGCTAGGGTCGTGACTAGGATCATAGAAAGGAAACTTTGAAATGTCACTCGAATTAAGCAACACTTTTTTTTTTTTTTAATTTGTGTAATTTTTCGAGATATATTCGTGTGGTTTGTCCCAACAATTTTTTGAAATTTGGCCTCCTTGACTTTCAATTTTGACAATTTACAATTATTTTGACTTTTAAATGCAATTTGACCACTCATAACTTGGTATAGAAAATTCTAACATCAAATTCGTAAAATTTACAGTTGATATGGAGTGTAATTAAACATTAACCCTCAACCAATTTTGACAAATCAATTTTTTGATTTTTCTTTTACTTTTATCAAACTTGATTGGAGGTTAATGTTCAATTTTGATAAAAAAAACAAAAAAAAAAAGTAAAAAAATCTATGACCCCGAAAGCGACCTGATTTCCTAGCCACGAGTCTAGACATGCAACCCGCAAAGATGGCCACGCAAACCGTAACAAACATGTGTTGCTCGGTACCTACCTGGTAAAACGATCCTAGTTAACGGGACATGCAACCTGCAACTCCGAACATGTGTGTGGAGGGTAATTTTTTATAATTTCTGAAAAATTTTGAGTATATTTTTATATTTGATTTTTTGTTTTTGGTATTTTGGTTAATTTTCTTATAATCTATGAAGGTTGATACCAATATTTTAATATTAAGAATATAGAAGTCTAAACTTAAACTCTTTGTGTTTATATACCATCTTAAAATGTAAGGTCTTATAGTTATATTTTTTTTATAAAATTTAGGATGTTACACTATTCAATCTTTTATGAAAATGAAATTATGGTAAATATTTTTTCCAAGACAATAACGGTTTCAAGAATATGAGGAAAAGAAAAAGATATACACATAAAATTATGAGAGTGATTAGATCAATTTTAAGAATATAACGATCCCAATTACCAGAATACTATGTCACGTCAATTACGATATTGTGTTGTCCCAAGAGATTCTACAGTATCAACTTTCACGACATCTCATGACACCCAACTGAATCCATAATTTATTTTTGTTTTAGACTACAAAGGAAGATAAGAAATATGAAAAGGAAAAATACAATGGACCACAATTTTAGTGGTGAACCGTTTTTAGAGTGACGACACTCTACCCCTAACACTCCATACCGCGTGTTGTGACATCGTGGTGGCACAACACTCCCCACCAAGGGTGCGTTGTGAATGGTCTTACAAGTTGAGTTCAATTGATTGGGTATTTTGTAGAGATCGTACCGTGATGTCAAAGGTGGTAGTCACAAATACGAACAATCGTAATTTATTAGCGTGTAAAAGTTTTAAATTGCAGAAAAATGATTTGTAATGTTGACGCCATTTTAAAGTTAAATGAGAATATTTTTTGTTGAAAAGAAAGTTCAAAAGGTAAATATGTTAATCACTAGTTCCTTACTAGTAACTTTTAATACAACAGTCGAGGTTTAAAAATTAAAAAACCAACAATTATGAACAGTAAAATCTTATTTAATGTATTTTTAGTATGTATAATATTTTTAACAAAATTAATAGCAAGTCTCTTGGTATCCGAATGGCTTGTTTAAGATCAATTGAAGGGGAAAAAGCACAAATAAAAGAGAAAAATTAAAATATATGATACTCGAATGTAACTCACATAATGCAGCGGTGACAATTGAGTAATCTATTTCTAGTATATCCATTTGATAATATGACACTTTTGAATAATAAATAATATTTTAATTACCGTATAGATAATTTATTAAAATAACATATTAAATATTTTGCAAATAAGTAAAGACGTGCTACCACACGTTATGTTTAACACAATGATATTACAGTTTCTATCTTTTACTAAATATAGGTAATATAAACTATTTGCTTCATCGAATATACTTTATGTTAATAGTTAATCTAAGTTACAAAATGAAATTTCATAATTATCATCATGTACAAAGATAACTAAACGTTTTATGAAAAAATTAATTCTTTTGCATTCTTTTAATTTTAAGATATTGTGTATGTAATAAAAGATTTAATGTTGATTCAAAATACTTTAAGCTATTTTCATTTATATAAGTAATAAAACAGTAAGTTAGTAATTTTATTTTTAGTAATTTTATTTTTTTTAAGATTTAAGATTCAATATAGGGGGAGATGCTTTATAAATAGTACGGGCAATTTCTGTCTATAAGCTCCGTTACCGGACGGTTCCAGGCATTCCTCTTTTATATTTTGGGTTGTTTTGGGTGGCTGTAATTGTAGGAATGAGTCAAACAGGCGAACTTTTAAAAATCATATGGATCAAATGGGTGATTTTATGGGAAGGAATTAAAAAAAATCTTTCAAAGAGGAGAAAGAGCACAGGGAGGGAGTCATGTTGGGGATGATGACTGTTTTTAATATTTTCACATTTCACCTTTATATTTTCTATAGTCTGATTAACAATTTTTTCAATTTTGTTGGGTCCAGATTAAACAGGTTTCTTTGAATTTATTTATATGTAATGTTACGTTTGTCTTACTATATATCTATATTTTATAAACTGGAACACTTTTTATTAAATTTTTAAATAGTTCATTTGACCTGAACCTGTTGTGATCCGAGTCCGTTGTGACTCGCTTGTCCAAATTACCCCGCTCACACGTTTTGTCACCTCTAAATTAAATAGTATTAGATAGATAAAAAATATATAAAAATGTTAATATGTAATTTGAAAAGGTAGTGATTTATACATCCTTATTTTTTATTCACACATAATTAAATCAATAGAAATGTTAATAAGTTAAATCTTTTTAGACATACCACCGCTTCAATATTGTACTTCATATTAAACAATCAACATATAGACAGAAGATCATTATCAGTCAAAGAATTTGATTCGTATAACCAAGAGTTATAAAGACTATTTACTGATATTATTAAGCCAAAATTTAGATCGCCTATTTGATTTCTCATGAGGTGAAGTATGATTTAAGAACTCGAAGGATGGTATGTTTTAACTCTTGACTACCATACTATTTTTTGAGCCGTAGATTTATGTTATACGTCGTCCTCAAACTGAATGATGGTACTTGTTGATATTCAAATGAGAAAATTACTCAAATAAAATATTCAAATATTAATTTACCAAATTAAACAGTGTTAGGAATCTTTTTCAAAAATAGACAAGAAAATCGTCTAAATAATATACATACTAGGTGATTTAGGCGATTTGCAAAAGGTCAATAGGGTCGTGGTATGTGTCCATTCCCAATCGCCTTTTTGACAAAATCTTTTCACAAATATCATATTTTTTGGCAAACAGCCTAAATTGAATTTCCCTAGGCGAGCCAGGCGATTTGCTTGTCTACCCACTTAGAGTTTGCCACGTGTAACCCGAAGCAAATCGCCTAAATGTATATTGCATCAGGCGATTTAAGCGATTTGTGAGTGTTTTTGAGTTTTGTGCTCGGGTGTTCTTTATCCCTTTTTTTGAGTTATTCTATTATTTTATTTTCTAATTGAAACTTTTGAAGTTCTCTATCTAGCTCAAGTCATTTTTAATCCTTTAGAGAAACATATTACCTCAACTTATTTTCGTTGACTTTGCGTTGACTTCTTTGCACTCCAAAAGATAAAAATTGACTTGAGCTAGATAGAGAGCTTTAAAAGTTTCAATTGTAAAAAAATAATACAATACCTCAAATGAAGGGATAAAGAACACCCAGGCACAAAATTTAAAAACACTCACGAATCGCCTAAATGCCTTATGTAATATACATTTAGGCGATTTGCTTTAGGTTACACGTGACAAACTCTAAGTGGGTAGACAAGCAAATCGTCTGACTCTCCTAGGGAAATTCAATTTAGGCTGTTTGCCAAAAAATATGATATTTGTGCAAAGATTTTGTCAAAAGCGATTATGTTAGGTCAAAGGCGATTGGGAATGGACACGTGGCACAACCCTACTGAACCTTTTGCAAATCGCCTAAATCGCCTAGTATGTATTTACATTTAAGTGATTTTCTCGTCTATTTTTGAAAAGAACCCTGACACGGTTTAATTTAGTAAATTGATATTTGAATAATTATTTGGGTAATTTTCTCTATTATAATTGTTTGCTAATTAAATAGATAAACATTTTACATCCCAAAAGCAAAATAAGATAATAATCTTGACTTTTCCTTTTTTTGTAATTGAATATATATGGTTGGGTGTAAGTCAACTATACTAATCTAATCATTAATTTGAAAATTCAACTCAATTACCTCATAATTGTCTCTCTCATCCATTAATCCTCTACCTATTTTACTATAATACCCTCAAATGAAACCGATTTTTTATCCAACTTAAGCAATTAAACAATTCAATGCATACACATCTCCATTTAAAACATCTCCAATTCATTCTTGTTGTGAAAGCTCCATCAATTTCAAAATTCAAAATAATACAAAGATAAAAGGTAACAACCGTTCAGTCTTTACGCCTTTAATTGAATTAATTTTTCAATTGAGGGATTTTTCCCTATTGTAATCGATTTTGTGATCTTACACAAACTCTATGTGATCGATTGAGAAATCTTCAAGCCTATTTTCTTCCTCTTTTCCTTCTTGCTTGGATGATATTCGGTAAGTTTTTTTTTTGTTATGTTTTTGCAACTTTGTTATTGTTAGTCAAATTAGGGATGATTAGGTTAGATCGATTATTCCAATTTGATTGATTATTCAAGCTTGATCGATTATTTGTTTTAAAATTGCTGCGTCGGATGAAGCATACATTGAATTTTCAGGACTTGATTCTGAAATCGAATGGGTAAAGAAGCACGCGAATCTTATTGTTCTTCGCACATCTAGTAAAAGAGCAGGTACATTCCCACATTCATACTCGCGTTCAAATTTTAGTAGTTCTCTTCAAAAAATGCATGTTTCTAAGACTATTATAGCATTTTTTTTTTTATTAATAAGAGCTTTGGTTGTTGATTTGTAATATGATGTTGTATACTTGCAGGTACGAGTGTATGATCTTGCCTCCATGTCGTGTTTCTGTAGTGCAATGGGTAGTGCCGACCCTGCCCATGAGCTATATGGGATACTACCCACGGCAACATGAAGATGGGGGCATAAAAATTTAAGCCCAATTAATATTATAGTAGGCTCATTTAACTAATATTTTAGGCCCATGTTACAATTATTAAAGTTTCCTATTTAGCCCAATTTAACGACTTGCCCAGGTAGCATTAGGGGTGAACAAAACCCGGTTTTCCGGAAAATCGGTTCGGGTTGACAAATCGGACCGGTTTTTTTATGAAAGTCAAAAACCAGTTTTTCCAAAAACCTGTTTGGAACCAGTTCGGTTTTTGGGGAGGAAAAACCCTAACCGATGGTAACAGGTTTGGGTCGGTTTGGAACCGGTTCGGGTTGAAAAACCGGTTTGAAACCGGTTTTTCTATATAATTCGGTTTTTTTCGAGCGTTGAGCGTTTTAGTTAAAAACAATTTATTATTCAAAATTTTTTCGATAGAATTGTAGTACATTAGGTATGGAAATATAACTTAACAATAACTTAAAACAAAGTCTACTAAATCTTCATAAAAATATTATTTAAACCAATAATTCTATATAATTCAATATTCTTCGAGTGTTAAGCGTTTTAGGGAAAACTAACTTATTATTCAAAAAAATTTCGATAGAATGGTAGTACATTAGGTATGGAAACATAACTTAACAATAACTTAAAACAAAGTCTTCTAAATCTTCATAAAAATATTATTTAAACCAATAATTCTATATAATTCAATATTCTTCGAGCGTTAAGCGTTTTAGGGAAAACTAACTTATTATTCAAAAAAATTTCGATAGAATGGTAGTACATTAGGTATGGAAACGTAACTTAACAATAACTTAAAACAAAGTCTTCTAAATCTTCATAAAAATATTATTTAAACCAATAATTCTATATAATTCAATATTCTTCGAGCGTTAAGCGTTTTAGGGAAAACTAACTTATTATTCAAATTTTTTTGGATAGAATGCTAGTACATTAGGAATGAAAACATATCTTGACAATAACTTAAAACAAAGTCTTCTAAATCTTCATAAAAATATTATTTAAACCAATAATTCTATATAATTCAATATTCTTCGAGCGTTAAGCGTTTTAGGTAAAACTAACGTATTCTTCAAAAAAATTTGGATAGAATGCTAGTACATTAGGAATGAAAACATATCTTGACAATAACTTAAAACAAAGTCTTCTAAATCTTCATAAAAATATTCTTGAAACAAATAAGTCTTCATAATCTTCAAAATCATCAAAAATCTTCAACTTTTATTAATCTTCAATTCTTCTAACATCTTCAATTTGGGTAGTCTTCAAAAGTCGAAATCTTCTTCGGAGGAAGCCTCTCGCGAAGCTTCATCGAGAGCAATTTCTTCATCGGAAAGTGATATTGCCATACCCGCTTCCACCTCGATATCGTGTATATCTCCTTCGTATTCCATTTCATCTTCAAGCGTTGAAACGTTTTGTATACGTTCCGTGGCGTCTAACTGATCCTTCAAGCATATGCACATCTCTAATGAGGCCGGTGTGAGTTTTGTTCTTCGTATAGATAGTACCCTGCCACTAAGAGAAAAAGCGGATTCCGAAGCTACCGTAGAAGCTTGGACGGTTAGTAAATCTCGGGCCATGATGGTTAGAATGGGAAATTGAGATTCCCTCCTTTTCCACCAAGCCAAAATATCAAAATTTGTGAATTCTTTTTAGGTATTGAGGATAAAAAGTCTGTTCCAGTATATCTCCCATATTCGCTAGTGGCACTTTGGTCACCATCACCACTTGCCCGTTTATGGTTTTCTTGTCTTAAACTATTATATAAGTTAATCTCGGGATCTTGGAATGAAGATGAAACAAACATTGTGGAAGCTGGATTTGTAGAAATCATTGTTGTTGAACTAAAATTTTGAAAATATATACCATATAACTCTCTAAAAGATGTGTTAAAATCTTTTTTTGTATTATCCGCAAAAAATGGATTCGCATCATTCAAATCCAAATTATGACAAATGTTACCGATTAGTAATTCCACCCTAGAAACGTTCAAACATGGGTTTAACGCGGCGGCACAAGTAATTACCCGTGGTATTTCTTGAAAATATTTTCTTAGTTTTTCTTTCATGGGAGCCACCATTATTGCATATACATCACCACAAAATTCGTATTCGTTTAGTTTTGAACTCATTAAATATATTTGCTTAAGTACCAAATGACTCGTGGGATAATAAACACCCGATAATAAAGTAGTTGCGGTTTTAAAAACTTTGAGCAATTCGGTTATCTTTTGAATAACATCCCAATACTCGGAGGAAAATGATGTTGCAAGGCCTTTTTGAACAAGTAGATCATGAAAAACGGTTAAAGTTTCGCGTTGCCGTAAACCACATATAAACATGTTATAAGTCGAATTCCATCTTACGGGCATGTCCCAATTAGGGGTTAAAAAAATGTTATCCGTTTCTTTACATAATCTCATATAATGTTTGTATCTAGCCTTACCCGAACAAAATATATCTTGTAACATAGTTTTATATGCGTGTTTTACAACCATTATTTGTGGAACCGCTAGTCTGTCTTGCACAACCAAGTTAATGATGTGTGCAACACATCTACTATGGTAGAAAATGCCTTTCAAAGGTGGTTGGTATTTTAGTATTAACCTTTGAACGGCGTTTGTATTATTACTTGCATTATCAAACGAGATTGAAAAAACCTTTTGTTCTATTTTAAACATTTTCATTACATCTCGTAACATGTAAATAAGTTTTTACTCGTGTGAGGATACTCAAAGTTTTCAAAAGTAATGGTACGTTTCATCATTTGCCAAGTTGAGGGTTCAACCCAATGTGCGGTAACACAAATATACGAACCGGGCAAACCATGAGGAGCCGACCATACATCGGTTGTTAATGATACATTTGTATTTAAGTTTTCAAAACCGATTATTAGTTGAGTTTTAGCATTTTTTCCACAATTTAAGAGCATCACGTCTAAGAGTAAGACGACTTACATGATTATATCGCGGTTGAAGAGTATCTTGAATGACCTTAGTAAGCCGAGGGTTGTCGAAGTGGTTGAACGGCAAAGCTTCTTGAATCAAAAAGCCGGCAAATGCTTGTCGACACCGCTCCGCTTGATATGCAAAAATACCCCCATCCCGTGACATACTTGCTTGACTCGACTCGGGATTACTTTTGACTCCATCACAATACTTTGTAGAATGTGATTTCAAAGTAGAGTTGGACTCGGCTTTCAAAAATTTCCCACAACGTTTACAAAATGCCTTAGTGGAACCATCCGACAATAACACTTTGTCGTAATTAACCCAAATCTCCGGATTTCGTTTGGTTACCAAAACTTCCACAATTGTTGGTGCATTTGAAGAACCAACACCGGTGGAAGTTGAAGAAGATTGAGTTGTCATTTTGATAGCGTTTCGAGAGAGTTTTGAGAGGAGTAGAGAATTTTTTGAGAGTTTCGTACGTAAATCGTAAGCGTTTTGAGTGTTTAAAGACTACAATAAGCAAGATTGAGTGTTATGAATAAACCAAACCCAAGGTATCTATTTATACTAATTTTAGGATGACAAAATGGTAAGAAAAACAAAAAATAAACGGTCAAAAATTTGAAAAACACAGCTAGTTCCCAATAGCTAAAAAACCGGTTTGTAACCGGTTCGGAAACGGTAATATCAAAACCGGTTCCCAAACCGGCGGTTTTTGAAAAAACCGGTTTTGATCAGTTTCGGTTTCGATTTCGGTTTTTTTGTTCACGCCTAGGTAGCATGAAGTTTGCCTATATTAAAACCCACTAAAAAAATTAAATTAGGCCATGTTTTGGAAACTTGGAATTGGTGACTACCTTAGCAAAATTTAGAAGCAGACAAGCAGCGAACTTTAGTCGAGGTTTTTTATCTTAATTTTCCAATTGCAAGTATTAAGATTCAAGGCATCAAATTTTGATCAATTATTTTTCTCGCTTTATTCTTTTGATCAGGTGATATTTTTTCATACTTTTTATTTTGACTTGAATATTATTTGATTTTAAATATAAATTATCATGTTTCCACGTAAACAACCGTCAGAGGCTCAAAATAGGAAAAGAAAGAAAAATCAACAAGAAATTGTTGAATTCTTACAAAGATATTTAAAAAGTTTTGTTGTTAGACAAAATAATAATAATAATAATAATAATAATAATAATGTTTAATAAAATAATGATAATGAAAATAATGAGAATCCTATAAACATTGAAAATCCAAATAAAAACTCTAACGTAAATGAACATAATATATAAAGATCCTAGTGAAAAACTAATGAACGTCATGATAATTGTTATCCTAATGATGTTAATTACAATATCTTTGATGTGAGAGTTTGTGACGGTTTAGGTTCAAACATGAAAGACTTACTTGTGCGCAAAGGGCCTATTAGAGAACTTAACTTATATTACCTAAAAGATATATTAGGTAGACACTTCTCTACTGAATATTATGTACGTAAGCTAAGAAATGGTGATTCTTTTGATAGAAAATGGTTGATTTACTCGAAAGAGCTCAATAAAGCATTTTGTTTTTGTTGTAAGTTATTTAAAACTGCTAGATCGAGAAGTCCATTAGCCATTGAAGGAATAAATGATTGGAAACATCTTAGTGAAACTTTAAAAATGCATGAAAATAGTTTTGAGCATTGATTAACTTGAGAACTTGGTCTGAGTTGCCGGTGATATTAAATACGAATCAAGGAATTGATAACGAGTTACAAGACCTTATAAAAAAAATGAGCATTTTTCGGCCAACTCGCCCTGCGCATCAGGACACTAAGGATCGGCCCTGACAATGGGGCAACTCTTGCAATAAAATAGGAGACACTAGAATGTTGATGATGCAGTCTTCCAAAATGATAACAAAGTTTCTAATCAAGATCTAAGTTAAGCAATTATGAGTTTCGGGAACCCATGTTTCATATCATTTTATATTTACTTTTTTAAAGCTTCATTTCATATTAGCCCTAATATTTTATGTTTTTATATCTCATAACTGTACATGAAACAAGGAAATGATATGAAAAGTGTGAACTGGTAGTCTGCTCGCTTACTACACTAGAAGTAGTAAGCCTTGCAATATTTTTAGGGGGCTAATAAAGGTTCATCGGGTTGAGTCAATACTTCGGGTATTTGTATCCACAATTAATTCTACGAGAGTCATGTAGATATCCTTCTTGGGTTCATCTACCAATTGTCTCAGCATTATTCTTTGTTTTTTATTGTTTCTGCCTTAAGTTTGAAACATTTTCAGGTTAGTGATTTAAGAAGAAATCTGAATGTGATCAATTTTGCTACTTAGGTAGTTTACAATGAAAATTGTGAAACTATGAAATCCTAATAACCACCTATATAATAATAATGATTTATAAAGGAATATGTAATGTTGCGCAAAATAATGCACACTGTTGAAGTGCATTAAACCAGGGCATTGCTCACGGTACCCTTCAAATAATAGATGAAAATTTATTGAATGTGTAGGAGTTTTTAAAATCCATGGTTCCCCTTTGTTGCTTCATACAAAGAATCCTTTATGTTTGTTGTAGGATCTACCATTGGATCTAAACTGGACAGTCTTTCATAATTGTCCGCTACACGTGCGAGGAACAACAAGATGATTCTAATGCATTATTTATGCAAGGTAGAAATATTACCAAGTTGTATTTTGAATGATATGATGTACTATTCTCTTACATATATACTTTACATATATAGAGATGTCTTTTATTTAGATTCTCATGTAAATAATTATATATTCTCTAGCTCCTGGATGAGAAGATGCCAGAGTTTCCAGAATTTGAGAAGGATCAAAATTAGATAATCAAGTGTAACAGTGTTGTGTGTGTTTGGAAATTTCCAATTCTTTAAGAAATAACATGTAAAATAGCCATGCATTGTCAGTTAATTAGAATTAGCTACATTCATTAGAAACAGATACTGACTATAGCTTGAAGCGACCTTTTATAAGTAAATAGATCGAAATTGTCATGTACAAGATTTTTGGTTGTTGATGTATGTACAAGATTCCCCATTTATAGAAAATTGGATGGGAAATAGACGTCATCATTCTCGATAGAATGTTCTGCTATATATGTCCTTTGTATGGAACCTACTTCTAGGTAACATATTTGCAGCGGTGAATTATTATAATCTTACTTTTTATGCCCACATATATCCGGTTCGTTTCATGATTTCACATAAATTATGGGTTTCGGGTTTGATGTTTATGAATTTTGGGTTTTGATTTCTATTTTTAACTGGGGGCTTGATTGTCTTGAATCAAGGATCTTGATGCTTATGAATTTAAAATTTTGCGAGCTATTTGTTTTTTAATTGATTATTGGAATTGAAATTATATATAAGCTATTTGTTCAAAATTGTAACTCTAGAACGATATCCATAGGTTGGGAGAAACCAAAGGAACATAATTTGTAATTCATTCTTATATCGTATTTATTAACATAAACCTTTTTAAAACCTTCTAAACAAAAAAGAAGGAAATGAACAGGAGTATCCTTTTGCTGTAGCTAGCATCAATATATGTTTCATTTTGATGTAAATGTTGGACATTCAGTCAGATATAAATAATATTTCCAATTGTCACCGCCCAATCTCTTTGGTTCATTGAATAGTTATAATTTCTTATATAGGAGGTTATGAAGTCCACAAGACTACAACTGCAGCCAGAACTTGCAATTGAGATGCCGCATGTGTGAAAGATTTACTTATATTTCATGTTGAGAAATACTTCTTGACCTTGCCTGTCATGTTCTGCTTTCTACTCTTAAACAACTAAAAGTGTTAATAAAGTACACATGTTTTTACATGTTTGTTTTCTCTTATTTCACCGTGCTTGATAAATTGAAAACATATATATCTCTCTTTCCATTCAAAACATTTTAACATTAAAATTATGTGATAGTCCGTAATTCACAAGGTTATAATTTAGTTTTAATATATTGAAAACTTATATATTTATTTGGAAGTAAATAACTATTTGATGAAGAATAATTCTTTTATATTTAAGTTCTTGGTAATTACAAATTTATATATTTTAATATATTATTTTAAATGACCTAGTTGTAATGATTATATTATAACTAAAATCCGTATACATAAAAAAAGTCATTAGCTTCCATTAGTATAATTATGTAAGTAATTATAATAATTGTTATTAATTATATTTATTAATTAATATTTATTTAAGTTGACGTACGAATTTTTGAATTAGTTATGCATACCGAAAATATTCATAATCATTTTTTTATAGATATTAATTGTGATACTTTCATTGTGATAAAAATCTATATTGATTTATCATTCATTTTTATATCCATCATTTTAAGTGAAAAATGTAAGATAATAAATTTTTTTAATATAATCAAATCAATAAAATCTAATTTTATCAAAAATAAGAATTATACTTTTTAAAATGTGTGTATTTAATTTTTCAACTGCGATACTAGTTAAAAATAATCGTTATATCTAAATAACTTCCTTTTGACTGTTAAATAATGTAACACGATTCACAAATAGTGGTCATCGATTCAGAATGAGAAGATGGGCAAAAGGTGTGGTGCAACAGAATATATAGAATCATAAAACGCATATATAACCACATGAATATGATCACTGGTGCGTGGGTCACACCTTTTAGGGATGGAAAGGATCTAGTGGTATCACACCTAGAGCATCACTAACGTGCAATCCGTATATTCTTAATTCTTTGGACACTTCCTCCATTAGAGCACTGAGCACAAAAGTGATTCGTTGTTGAAGAGTTTAACACAAAGTATGAACTTTTAGGCAGCGATTTGGTATTAAATTTGGTATGAAACTGAATCCATAAAAATTTTTAAACTAATAAAACCAAAGAGAAAAAATGTTTTAACACAGAATTTTTCATCATTAGACAGTGACAGAGTCAAGAAGTTTCTTTGCTGGTGACACAAAATAATACTTCTACTTTATATATCTAAATTAAAAGTGAACATTAATTAAAGTAGCAAAGCCCAATATAGATTACTTGTGTAACTGATTGATTCATATCATGTAAACATTGATTAGACTTTCTTTTATGAATGACTATAATTATAATATAATATAATGGTGCAAATCTTATGTAAATTATAAGAAATAGCAAAATGAGAATATCTTTGTAAATGTTAGTTCAAGTTTAACTATTATAAAATAAAACCTAAAGCAAAATATATAAAGATGTGTTTTAGTTGGATCTTTCGGTTTTGTTTGGACCTATTGACCGTTTCTTTTAATTTGGGCTCGTAAAAGATTCTTTGTCGAAACTATAGCGTAATTAATAAAATGACAATATTTTTACAAGTTTATATCACCAACCAATGGTGCCACGTGCCACCACTTGTTAAAATGTGGCTCTGCCACTATCATTACTTCTGAGTTTTAACTTTCAACTTTAACTTCAAAAATAGTTTTTCTGTGTTGAAGATAAAAAATCGCTGATAATTTTTAACCCACTCCCATGCTCTTATAAGTTATACCTATAAAGCTTGCAACATTATAAGCAAAATTATATACCAACAAATCTGTATATTAGTTTTTGTTAAGTGCATATTCAATTAAAATTGAATCATATTATAGAATAATATAGTATAATGGTACACATAACCTCAATTAAAGAGTTGCATACTTGTATGATATATATAGCTAGTAAGCGTACTTTTGACTTTTTATAATTGATCGATGGACCTACATAAACTTTTGGAATAGGTCAACAACCAAAATACACATTTTAACTTGAAGAGTTCAACCTTATCTTGCAAATATAAAGTTTCCTCTTTCAACCTTACACTCTCTATCACCGATTTCATGAAATAATTGTTATTTTATGAATAGATGTTAATGGTACCTACCTAATCAAACAATTAATGACTAGCTTCTTTTACTAATAATTAAATGTTACATATATATTATGAGAAGATAATGTTCAGACTTATCATGCAGATTAAAAGAAAGTATAATTTTACATCTTTCGATCATATACCCAAATGCATGCTCCTCTATAAATGGTGTTTGCTCTTTCTTCTTCTTAGGACTTGGGAGGATTTCTTTTGTTCTATATTAAAAAAAAGTTGAACGTAACAATATTACTATACTTGTGCAATTTTTTATTTTACAATAATTTTTTTTACTTTTCACTACCGTGTCTCAAATCCTCCGACTCTACCTACTATAAATATGTCACTATATTAGTCACTATCAAGGATAATCCATTGGTAAATAACAAACATAATATACGTCGAGTCAATATTGGCTTCTCTTACCTTCTAAAATTATAAGGGAATTTCGATAGTGAGGAAATGTGTCTTATGTTCCCTATCTACTCTAAAAGGCTAGCTCAGAACAGAACTCATAGCTCAAACTCAACAGTCAAGCTTCGCTACAAAACTATGATCTACAACCACCATATGGGAAGAGTGCCTTATGACCCATAGTTGTCTGCATGGTGGGGGCGGCTTCTCCGTTATAGGTAAACTGAAAACCCGACTCTACGAACTCGAGAAAAGGTTGCATAGCAGTAGTAGGGGCATCAAGACTGGAGCTTTTTATAGTACTAGCAGAAATGTAAGTGAAGAATTTCATCTCCTAACGAGTTATATTCAACTATATAGTACGAGTATTATGCCAGTTAATTATTACATGTATAAATAGTGATTTTAACTTAAACCATAACAAATCCAACTTAAGATAATCGATGATATATGATTAAAGTACACGAATTAATAACCGTTTAACGACAACTTTAATGATTTCAGTAATAAAAATAATATTCTCTCTTCCACATGACTTGTTTTGGATTTGGAGAACTACATATCAACATTCGAGATTAGGCGGTGTAAGTGCATTAAAAGGGGACAAATTTTTGCCTATAATGATTCTAGAGTTGATGGTGAGCTTACTTTGGATAACAAAAAAGTAGTATTGACTTTTATGTCATGGAAAGGTTGCAATTCTGAAGATGCAATTCTTAGGTCATTGTCAACTCTTATTTTCAGCCGGTCCTCAGACCCATCTTTACCATCTTGTATTGGCATGGGAGCTTCTTGCTTTGTCTTCCATTAATTGTCCTTCGTTTTTACCTTCATGAAGAAGTTCTAAAAGGAAGTAACCGCGAAACTCAAATTTATTTTTATATGTGTAGTATCGTTGGTAAATGGTAGGATTCAGTCTTTCTGAAAAAAGTTTTGAATTGGCGGTATTTAGTTTTTTTTTAATTTTTTTTAAGAAGTATTAATGTGAAATTTTTTAAAGAAGTGTTTGATGTGACACTAAATTGACATAAAATGCTGAAAAAATCTTTTAAAATTGAGAGTCAACTTATTAGCAAGCAGTTAGTGTATTATATCAACCATAAGCAATTCAGTGTTTATCTAATCGTGATGTCTCAATTCTTCACTTCCGATATATCTTCAAAATTATAATTGTCTCGTATGAAATTTACCCTTCTATTCTCCACTTCATCACACATGATCTAGAAAACACATAAAGTTGCATGAAAGATATCAAATAACACATCTAGTTAATTACTTGGTTCATGATAATATTAAGAAATAATTATAAGCAACTATTAAATAATTTGAAAGAGACACAAAAAATATTGAGGGATGTAATCATATGAGCATCTTTAACGTTAGTATTAAAAATATCATTTTAGGCTAAACGTATCATAGTACAAAAGTTTTAAAAATGTATTACAGTGCTAAAATTAAAAATTGTATTATTTTAGTACATTGATAAATAACGTTTAGTGTTGCATAAAACTTAATACAATAATAAACGCTATTTACATTAAATAATAATATAGAATAATTAAAATATTTTAATATGATGTATTGATTATAAGTTTGTGATTAATAAGTTTAAAATTATTAAATATAATATTTGTTATTATATATATTATATTAATTATAATTTTGTCATTTATATTTTTGAAATTATTATTTAGTGACTATGATACATTTATTATGAATATTTAATTATTTTATAAAGATTATAATTTTAAATTATTAAATATTATATTTTAAATCAATTATTAAATAACTAATATTTAATGTCAAAATATTAATATAACACATCAGAGCAATTTGAGCGAATTTTCATAAGATTATATTTTTTCACTAATTCTAACTAGGGTCGAATTGTGGATAAGTTTTATTTTTTTAAAAATTCAACTAACCCAACCTGACTAATTTTCATTAGGGTCGGATTAATCCGATTAACACACCTAATATAGTATATGACGTGATTAATTATTTATACGAGGGAAGAGAAAATATAAAATAGATGTACGCAAAATTGAGTGGTTTAGACTTTAGACATGCTTACAAATTAGGCACACTAGTTAGAATTTATTATGGAAATATAAAGGTGAATTTGCGATATTTAATATATTCAAAATTGTAACTGAATTTTAAAATAGGTAAGCTATTAATTTAATTAAAAAGGTTAATTTTGTGGGCCCTTGTTAGATCCAACTCAAGCTCACATATATACTTTCATGTCGTATCAGTGGTATTTTCCTTTTGTAATCGAAGATAAAAATGTATGAGGTTAAACCAAATACTATATATTTCTCAAACCGACTACTGGTAGTCAGATGTAGAACATCGACATAATCAAGTGAATGGTTTCCTAATAATATGGTTCACATGTGCACTAGTTGACTAAACAATTGGTTCACTTCACTATTGACGTAATGACTTGATAGCGAGCTTTACGTCTTCACATTCCAAATCAAACTTATATTTGTTATACTTTTTTATTCATCAGTATAAGATTTAATAAATACACCTTACTATTATTTAAAAAGACATATGTCACAACTTAAAGCACGTACACTTGGTTATATTCAATTCTTTTTAGTGGTATTAGCCAAAATAAAAAAAGGATATATTATAAACACGTTACTATTTGGTCTCGAACGAATCTATTGCCCTTGACGATATATTGTATTGATTGTTAAAATATCGTGTTAAGAAACGCAACATTTTCTTATTAACATCCAAAAATAAGAATTATATAATTTTAATTTTAAATTACTATCATCACCAAATGCATGTGAATGCAAAACTAAGTTTATTCAAAGCCCAAAGCCATGTTTTTACGTTGCTATCATGACCAAATGTGTTGTATTAATTGCCCCCAAAGCCAAAATCAGTTATTGCAACATCTTAATCATTAGGTATAGTTTCTTTAATTTATACTATCAACTTTCTTTTCCATTATTGTCACGTATTATTAAACAATATATTACCAATATAATCACCCGTCGACTAACAACTAGCACATAGATCTTAAGTGTGACATTTAATTCGAGTTTTATATACATTTGGTCGACCATAGGATAAGACATTTGAACATTCATAAAATTATTCCACTTCAATTAAAATTCATGAGATTAACCAATAATGTTTATGAGAGTGGGTTATTAAGTTTGTTATGATTAAAGTACAAGTATTAATGTGTGTTCTTTAAGTACTTAACGGATGTTTTTATTGTCGTTATCATTTTTCTTATATTTAAAGTAAAACGCATAAACCTTATATGACAACCTTTTGTATGTCAACTTTCTTGATGTATTTCACTATAGTTCTTCTATACTTTCAATAGATATCAAAAACCTTGGGTAATAACCGAGTAAAAGTTAGTAAATTAACCTATCTATAATTATATACATCCTTTATCAAGTAACTTGCGTTTAAATTAATATCTAGCCAAAATTTATCTACTATTAGTACAAATATGATCTCTTCATAACATGTGTAATAAAATATTATAATTCTGGTTTGAATTTATGAATTGTTATATATATGTGTATATATTGATTCTGATTTGAAAAAATCGTATATAATTTATAAAAATATGATCTCTTCATATCAGAATAAAAAAAAAAAAAATATATATATATATATATATGTTCTTGTCAAATAATGAAATGGAATCCATAACTATAAGCCTACAATACTGCCCATATTCCATAATTTATGATTAAAATGATTAGCTTCCATGGTTGCATGGGTTATTGTGCTTTTTCAAGGATGACTTACCATCAAAAAAAAGATAAACCCAAAAGGGCTTAAGCAAAAAAGATCTCTTTAAACCACATCGATTAATCCATTTTTCTTTTCCTTTTAGGACACATGTAATGTAATGTAATGAAATGAGATTCAAATCATTAAATAAGAAAATAAAAAAA
This sequence comes from Logfia minima, assembly GCA_963921325.1. NCBI lineage: Eukaryota > Viridiplantae > Streptophyta > Magnoliopsida > Asterales > Asteraceae > Logfia > Logfia minima. The sequence continues at coordinate 5,338,982 of OY992771.1, read as the reverse complement.
CAGATCACAATTTTGAAATAAACAACCAACTCACATGTATAATCGTATAATCATCTAAATTAATTAATGACACATAATGAAAGCATTTACTATGTGTATATGGGTATACATGTCTGAAAGAGGGAAGAATACTGACCCTTTAATTAATTAATAATAACTGATTTCGCGTGTGCAACAAAATCCTCCAAGTTGCAGGGGCTTTTTGGGGACAAGTCTATAAGTACCAAATCTAATCCTGAATATGTAAATGCATGATTTAGTTAACGAATAGTGAAGAATCAAATATTAGTTTGTTTTTCTTCTTCCAATTTTTGTGAAAAAGATTAATTGTTTGAGAATGTATTAACTTTTACCTTTTGATGGATGTTACCATACAAATCAATTAAAGTTTTGTATGTCAAACTTCTTGATGTATTTCACCATATACAGTTACGTTCTCCTAAACTTGAAATATCACTACCAGAAAAAAGCTAATTAGCCACGTTTTTAGCAAATATCAATTTAACGTTTAAAAAAAATCAGAAGAACAAAAATCTATTAATTAAACTTTCAATCATTGTTAATATATGTATTCAATGATAATTTTATCATGTCATCGATTTTTCTTACTGATGTGACATTCATACAAGTTGTCACGACATTTAAATCGATGTCATTCCACCAACTTAAAAGTTTAAAAACATGCAATACATACTATAGGTAACAATAAAAAGTTATATATATAATATAATTTTTCTAACTTCAACTCATACGATTAGAGTCCAATTACTACTTAGTATTACATTTCCATTAACTAACCATATAGAAATCTTATATTGATGCCAGCTAAAAATCTAGAGGTCAAGGATCAATCTGAAAACTACCGACCTGAAAACGTCAATTTCAAGGTGAAAGAAAACAAGTTCAAATCCAACACATCTTAATTAGATTATGTATATGTATATGTATATGTATAATGCGCGTTTGTTTCTTGTTTTTGTATGCATACGACGACTGGCGTGCATACACTTGATCTTGTCTACTAGCTTGTGCTTTGACCATGGGACAATTTATTTTATATTTTGTTCTTTAATATCACGAAATAGCAATTCTACCCTTTAGTATTATAGAAGCTTTATAAAAGAACCTCGCAGTTGAGGCGTACATGTTTATTACTTTTGGCGAGCGATGCAATTCGTCTATAGAAAGTAGATCGTAAAGGTCATCTCCAACTGTATATTACTCTAAAACTCTATATTTCTTCAAACATGGAGATTTATTTTGTAAGAGCTTTATATAGATCATATAAGTACCATTATTCATTTTTAAAAAATTAATTCATATAATTTGCATAGAATTATTATAAAATACAAGTTTATATATATATATATATATATACAAAGGGAAAGGATCCATAAGGAAGCTTTAAAATTTGGGGAAGGAGGGAAGCAAATATTAACCCTTGATTTTTTTATTAAAAAACGTTTTCAACATTCATTGGTGATGAATGTTAAATTTTGAAATTTTTTGTAATTTTTAAAATTCATTTATGATAAAATCAATAGTTGAGATTTGTTTTCCTCTTTCCCTAATTTTTTTTCTTCCCTCTTGATCCCCACCTTATACCCTATATATATATATATATATATAGGGTGGGGAGATAGAGGGAAAAAAAAAATAAAAGAATTATGAAAATTAATTTCAATCTTCAATTGTACCTAACATGAAAAAGATAAACATCTAATATGATCCATTTAAAAAAAGAATCAAATGTAACTCAATATTCATATAAAAAAATTCATTAGAGCCTATCTTTGAAGATTCACGTTAAAATTGTCACCTATAATTAACAAACGAAAAGAAAAAGGTATACATGTGTATGCACATAAGTAAACCATATGGAATCTACGGTATATGCATTTTGTCCCACAATATTTTTGTATTTGTTTTTTCTTTTTTTAGAAACACAAATATTCATGCATATACTTATCTATGATATGTACATTTGTTTTGAAAAAGCAAAATAACATTAAAAAAAAAACCAATTTTAAATACAACACAATGCTAACTGTCAAAAGCCCATGCTACAAAACCAATTTTAAATACAACACAATGCTTTGCTAACTGTCAAAAGCCCATGCTACAAGATGTAAAACGGGACAAATATGTACATTTGTCCCCTAGACTGAACCCTAATTACAAAATTAAAAAGTCATTTTGATACCGTTAAAATAAGTATTTTTACATTTATTTTTACAACATATATCACACCAAATATTCTATGTAGTTAGGTAGTCCTTTTGAAATTTATTAAAAAATTTGGGGGGCTCGAACCATGAAATTATTTATATTTACTTGATCGGCTCGAACCACACAAGGTCAGTCGGTCAGACTCGTGTCTTAAACTGCATGGATCCACTTGACCTAAGTCATCCAATCATCAATTTGTCTGTGTTGTGATTTCTATAAATACATCATACTTGCCACTCATTTCCATCATACATGTGAAAGTTCTTTCTGTTGTGAGCCAAAGATTCACACACACTTGCTTACTTCTATATATACACAATTAGTCAACTAATTAATTAAATAATTAGTTAATTACATATGTATAGAGAGAAGTGGTAATAATGGATAAGAAGGTGGAAAATATGGAGACTGGAGATGAGAAAGTTGAAGTCAAAGAGCTCAACTACAGAGGAGTAAAAGCCATGCCCTTTGTTATAGGTATAAACTATATATATTAAATTAAAAATAATTAACATACATGTGAACAAAGTTATTTCCTTCTAATATTGCATGAAGAACATATATGTGACCGATTTTTAATGGTGTTAACGGATTTTGTGTTTGGTTAAACTTAATTCAATCATACAACCGAATATGTGATACTTTTTGTGAAATGTTAAAAGATTGAAAAACGTCTCAAAGTTCTTATAATATCCTAAAAATATTCATACTCTTAACTTTATTTTAGGATGATGTTCAGTGAATTACAACGTGTTATGTTAAGGAAATTTAAGCTATGTGACTAAGATCATTTAAAACGTACGTTTTTCTAACTAAACTAGTAGATCAGAATTACCAAAACCGAATAATTCAAGTAATCTTGTTCGTATTTTAATTCGTTATAACGTGTAGGAAATGAGACGTTTGAGAAGCTAGGAACGATTGGAACATCGACAAATCTACTAGTGTACCTAACTACCGTGTTCAATATGAAGTCGATAACCGCTACAAATCTCATCAACATATTCAGTGGCACTTGTAACTTCGGTACTCTTGCCGGAGCTTTTCTCTCCGACACTTATTTTGGTCGCTACAAGGTGTTAGGAACAGCTTCCATTTCATCCTTCCTGGTACAACTACTATTATTAAGTATACTTTTGAATTTTATACCAAAAAGAAAATCAATCATAGAGTCTATCATTGTGAAGTTTATAAACTTTTGAATGGTTTAATTCAGGGGATGCTTGTGCTAACATTAACGGCAGCCATCACAACGCTTCATCCACCTCATTGTGTAAACACTCCTTGCGTCGACCCAACATCATGGCAAATGACATTCTTGCTCACTGGTTTTGGGTTTCTGATCATTGGAGCTAGCGGAATTCGGCCATGTAACTTGGCTTTTGGAGCAGACCAATTTAATCCAAACACGGAGTCTGGTCAAAGGGGAATTGCTAGTTTCTTCAATTGGTACTACTTCACGTTCACGTTTGCTATGATGGTATCATTGACCATTATTGTTTACGTACAAGCGAATATCAATTGGGCTATTGGTTTAGCCATACCAACGTTCCTTATGTTCTTGTCATGTGCCGTGTTTTTTGTGGGCACGAGGATTTATGTCAAAGTGTTGCCTGATGGTAGCCCATTAACCAGTATTTTTCAAGTCCTCGTGGCTACTATCAAGAAAAGGAAAGTGACGGTTCCTCTGGAACCGTCAGTTTCCCTGTTCAATCACGTATCCTCGAAATCAGTCAACTTAAAACTTCCATACAGCAATCAACTCAGGTATTTAAAGTCTAAACCCTAAACCTTAAATAAGCTAATAAAAGCAAACTTGTAAAATGAAAATTCTCTTTTTTATGACGCGTTACAATATTATTACAGGTTTTTGAATAAAGCGGCGATCATAACCCCTAATGACAAAATTAACCCTGATGGAACTTCGGGAAACCGGTGGACGCTTTGTAGCATACAACAAATTGAAGAAGTGAAATGTGTAATCAAGACTGTTCCAATTTGGGTATCTTGCATAATTTATAATGTTTCAATCAACCAAATGCAAACCTACACTGTCTTTCAAGCGCTACAATCTGACCGACGGCTCAAGCCAAGCTCATTTGAGGTTCCAGCCGCGTCATACAGTGTCTTCCAAATGTTGGCCCTTACCATATGGATCCCAATCTATGACCGAATAATAGTTCCATGTCTCCGAAAAATAACAGGAAAAAGACAAGGAATTTCACTCCTTCAAAGAATTGGAGTGGGAATGGGCATAGCTATATTCACGATGCTTGTTTCAGCTATAATCGAAACAAAAAGAAGAGACATGGCACATTCGGAGCTAACACTCGGGGTAGAAAGAGGTAAAGGGGCAATTTCATCTATGTCGGGCTATTGGTTAATAATTCAATTGTTGGTTGCCGGGCTTTCAGAAGGGTTTGCTATTATTGGTTTCGTCGAGTTTTTCTATAGGCAGTTTCCCGAAAACATGAAAAGTTTTGCGGGTTCTTTCTTGTTTTGTGGGCTCGCGATGTCAAGTTATTTTAGTAGTTTCTTGATATCGGTTGTTCATAGAATGACTCGTGATGGTGGGTCGAGAAATTGGTTAGCCGAAGACTTGAATGAGGCCAAGTTAGATGACTACTACTACTTAATCATGGGGTTGGAAGTGTTAAACTTTATATACTATTTGTTGGTGGCTAAATGGTATAAATACAAAGAAAGTGAAAAAGAGCAAGCTAATGTGGCATTAGAAGATATGTCTAACCAAAAACATATTGTTTGAACATATGGTGAAAATGACATTTATAGCATTCTATATATGTGAATCAGGAGTCGATGAACTATCGGCCATTCTAGCAAAATTTGAGGGTTTACCTAAAATTGTCTACTATATTTAGTGTTTAAATGATAGATCTCCATAAAGATTTTGTGGATGTAAGTAGGTACTGTGATTTGTAATTAATACAATGGTATAGTAGTAGAGGGAAAGTTTGGACCTTATATAAACCGACTTTACATGCGGAACGCCACATTATGTAAACTTCATATTAATCCAAAACCATTTCAATAATCATATCTGTGAATCAAAAATATAAACGGCAAATATATCTACTCTCCTTTTATAAACGCCACATTATATAAACCGAGTTTAACTATTGCCGTAATATATCCTTCTTTCCCGCAATCGTAACTCAATCTCAACTCTTCAGCGATAGATCCACCATTGGCGCCTCTTTATCTGGCATCAAGTGAACCCAGTGGCGTATCTATATATATATATAAGGGGGTTCACTTGACCACCCTTAGCAAAAAAAATTTCTACAAAACTCATATTAATTAAATTTTATTTTAATGAGTTTGGACCCTCCTTATGAGTTTGGATATTTATGATGTCATCAATTTTTAAAATGAAACACAGATATTGGAGGCTCTGTTTTTGTTCATCGTAGAATTTTTTAAAATATGGACCCTCCTTATTTCATATCCTAAATTCGCCATTGAGTGAACCTTGGTTGCTGTGGTAGAATCGAAGCTTTTAATAGTATATGTCGTCGGACAATCGCTACTGATGATAAGGAGTGATTTCCCTTGAAATGAGTTTTACTTAAGAGCATCAGTAATCATGGACCTAAAAGTAAGTCCATATCACTGTGACATCATACCACATTATCTTTCTATAAACCTCCACTTTCTATAAATTTACTTTTCTACTCCTATAAACCTAAACAAGTCCATAGCTAGGTCTCACTTATTTTTTACTATTAAAATAATAATTTATTTTATACTATCCTCAAATATATATATATATATAAACATACATTCTATATAAATATTAAATACTATAAAAACATAGATTATAACATAGACGATTATAAAAATGACTTAAATATCACACTTTTTATGTCATGCAATATCAACTTTCTATAAAACCACTATTTTTTATAGACTTACTGGTTGACACATGATTCTTTTATGATGACAGTAACTTGTACTTAACACTATGTTCATTGCTTACTTATCCAGCATAGGGATTATTTATTTTGGTGCAAAGAATATGCTATGCTAGTTCACCCAACATATAGAAGACTGCATGCACAGCCAGTACAGAGAAGATACACTACTGAGATTATCACATATCATCCTTGATTATGATCAATCCTGTACTGAAGATACTCTAACATGTGATGATAGAGTAATGATTGAAGACTAAAGACCCAGTAGTGGAACTGAAGTCCATCGTACCCAGCACAGAGATTGAAGAAATTTTACTTGTTGCAGATTCAAGTAACTTATTACCAACACCTTGAGACTTATGTGTGTGATCAAATGGCATTTTCATATGTTGCACATTGTACACACCTGTCCATTTTGGTTGTTTATGCACATAATGTCTCCTTATAAATGTCAGACAGTAGACTTGGTCATGCAAAGTATGTCAGAACACACAATTAAGCATGTTTAGAATTATCCAATGAAGATGAAGACATTTGGAAGATTCTGATTGGTTGATCAAGTTACAAGTGATACACAAGCTCCACTATAAATATCATACTCAAGTTATGAAGTTTGTGTGTAAATCTTGAGTGAAATTATTACTGAATTAAGAGAGCATACGTGTTAATGGAAATAACATTATTTGTAACCAACTTTGAGTTTGTTCTCAGCTGATAAGAGTGTTAATAATTGTACTCAATTAGGTTAGACATTCCGCATCTAACTTGTATTTCTTTATTTATTCAAATAAAAGAATTAAATTTTAAAAATCACTATATGTTCTTATTATAATTGTTTAAACATATTACACAGTTCACTACAAGTTAAAATGAAAAAGAGTTGTATTCAAACCCCATCTACAACATCTGTTGTTAGTTTGGGACCAACACTTACATCTCTACTCTAAACTTTCATGAATCTATAATTTGATCTTACTTACCTTTTTATCATTAAATAGTACTTCTTTGCTATAGTTATATATTAAGTGAGTGGATTGTATATAAAAGGAGTTGAACATATTACTTTCTATTGTTGCTTCTGTTAGATGGTCCCACAAACTTTCTCTCACCTTCATCTGTAGGCATAGACTTCAAAAATCATCTACTGTATAAGCATTTATAGACTTGGTAAAGTTATGACAAAGTTCATAAGATATATGCCAAGTCAACATAGACTTCACTTATAAACTCCAATTAGTGATGGTCTAATATAACACTTCAAACAAAAAAACATAATAATAAATGTATGACTTTTTCCCGTCAAAACTACTTTGGTATAAATGTATGACTTTTTCTACTATTGGTAATTTATTTCACTTAGAGCACACGGAAGAAGAGTCATGCGTTTTTGTTCTCTGTTAGGAACGCGATCGAATTACTTCCTATTATTCTAGGAACGACGTTTCATTCGGGACGCTGCTCGACCAAATTTCTAACGATTATAATCATGTTTGAATAAAAAAAAAAGTAACAAAGGTTGGTCTTTAACAGCTATTTGTTTATTATTTTATTTTTTAGACCTTGTATTCTATCTATAAATACCATACTTTAAACACAATTTTAAACACATCAAAATACTCATTATTCACTATAATTCACAATGTCTAACAACATAAACAACTCCTACAACCTACACTCCAAATGGAACTAGTTTTAACAACAATCATCATCTTCAAACCCGAATACCGACATGCTCGTATTTGGTACTCCATACCAAATTCCTCAAATGTCATTCTATTAAATACCCAACTTCTCACACGATCAATATCATGCTTTCTTAATGTGGCAAGTATCACAAAATACCCAACAACCCGACATGCAATCGTTGAAAGACTAGGTACCAATACCAACCTCTTATAGAAATATGTCAAAAAATAAAGGCAAATAACCCCGAGATTGGACCATCACAACCGAAGCCAAAAAAGGTTTATAACGACCACACCTTTTGGGAACTAGAGGACACACTCCGATTGGCCCGAAGTTGGATTGCTGTTTCTGAAGATTCCAACCAAGAAAATGCGCAAAATAACAACTCTTTTTGGTATCTTATCATTGAAGATTACAATTCCAGCAACCCTCCATTTGTTCGGACTAAAGACATATTGACCTCAAAAATTGAAAAAGCTCAATGACACAAGCCAAAAGTGGGGAGGCATTTGGAAGCGGTTTAAAGGACAAAAAAGAAGTGTGGAAGATGATCATGACTTTCCGATTCGTGTGGAGGCTCAATATAATGCGGAAACGCTAAAAACATTCAACAGTTTTCAAATATGAAACTTTTTGAAGGACCGTCAATAGTGGTTAACTCCGGATCTCTTTGTCGTTGGAAGGCGGAACGTTTCAAAACGCTGCGAGATGATGCACTTAGACGAACTAGATTTTGACGAGGAACTAGAGGCTAGCGAAGAGAACCGGAATGCTACGCTATTCGGTGATGATCAGGTTCAACGTCCACGGGAAAAGTAAGAAAAGCAAAATTTAAAAGAACGTCATTTGGTTCCACCACTTCGAATGTCACTAACATCATCTGCCTCTTTGAAATTAACAAAGCCAGTTTTATGACCCCTATAGTCTCCCTCTAGCCATATGAATGTTAGTAACTTGTTCATGGTTTTTGAACAAACACCAAAGTTGTCTTACCTCTCATGAATCGGGATAATTGAAAAATAAAAACGACTTCTCTTTGCTTATGTTAACCTTGAATCGAATCTACACCTTGTTGCGTTCGTTGTATCTCCATTCCTTGTGTCGTGATCCCTCCTGTGACCTAAACTCTAGTTTTCTCTCTTTCTCTCTGTTTTTTCTCACCGTTTTCTCTGTCTTGATACTTCTAATTAATGTTACTTGTTCTGGACACATAATATGTCGTAAACTTGTAATCGAATAACGTGAATTTTAGTTTTTAATTATCATTACTATCATCAAATTATGGCATCACTTGTTAAACTAAAACAATGTTACAAAACAACAGGTACCATATATTGATATGTACGTATTACACTCATAAACACATTTTTTAGACATATTTCAATTTAATATACAGTACAAATTTATACATCTCGTAAATCATTTATGACGTTCACTTCCAACAAATTGGTTGATCAAATTAATGTCCAACAAAGACTAATCTATCTCTATAATATACGAAGTAGATTTTATCAATGACTTCGGTATAAGTTCATTATACGAGTTATGACAGAGTTTATGTGCGACTATCTTTCTAAAAAAATACAATAATTACATGGTTAAACAATTAAATTTTATATTTATTTACCTAAATATTTTAATACATGTTATGATAATAAAAATTATATTGCTGGTAAAACGTATTATTATTAAAATTTAAAACTATATATTAAGTACGACGATTACATAAAACCCATAATTACACAGAACCTCTGATCATATACACTAAACCTGATGATCTATAGTCTAATAATCAAATGAATTAACGCCAACAATCTTTGTGGATAACATTTTATAGGACAAGGTTATATAGTACATTGAGCAGTTTCATAAGAATGTTCCACGCAATCATGTAAAATAATTAATACAAGAAAATGCACATTATTGGTATGGAAGAAATGACAAGGTGAACCTACATAAAGTAATACCGTTCACAGAAATAACGCCCACTCAATTCTCATAAAAGACTCCACGTTTCCATTCAATGATTAAAATACATCGACTTCACATTCTTAGACAGCCATTGCTTTGAACTACTTTTAGATAATCCAACATTTATATATTTTTATTATCTTAAATTTAAAGAAGATTATATTTTTATTATCTTAAATACCTTTTTCAAATATGTTTATACTAGACATGGTTTTGCTCCAATATATGTATTAAATTTGTACATTAAAATGATCGAGTATTTTACGTATTACCATTTAAATTATATTTATATAATATTTTACTTTAATAATTAATTGTTTATTGTTTATTAGAAAATCATAAACATTAGTCAAAAGAGTTATGTTATATACGTACACACTACAATAGATGAATATAGGGACTTCATCACTTGCTAAGAATATAAACGACCATGTATGCAATCATATTGGAGCAAATAAAAAAGCTATATCCTAGCTACCGGGTATAATTTTATGAAATGAAGAATATTTTTGAATCCCCAAATCAAAATATGTCTCGAGAAAAATTATGAAATGCAGCAAAAAAAGATCAAGGAACCTAAACAGCGAGAAGAGAACAAAAGTTTTGACAAAGATCTCAATTCAACTAGTGATCTAACGATACACCGCTATTTTCAAATCGAGGAAAAAGATATGGGAGAAAGGAGTACAACAAGAAAAACTCCAAGCAGGATTAACTCAACCGACGATTATACCCCTTAGGGCAGTCCCATTGCATGCGTCGGCTCTCCGTCGGTTTAAACCGACAGAACCGACATGGATGTTGCGGATGGGTTGGTTGGCCCGTCGGTTTTGTTTCTTCGGATTACCGACTGCACGTCGGTTTTTTTTTTTTGCTTTCTTTTCCTTTGTTTCCAACGTACACAATTCAAAAAAACTGACCGTCACGAATGGTAGTGGACAGTCAGTTGTTAGTCAGTTTTGAAAAAATGTGACGTGGCGCTGAGTTGACAAAAACTAACCAGTCGGTTTCAATCACGAATGGAAGTGACCTTATGATGATTAGGAAACGAGTAAAGTGCATTTGGAAAAAATGCGAATGATAAAAAGGAAGGTAACATAAGAAATTTATCGGGAGAAAATTTGGACGGGTTTAAAAATTATTGGTTTAGTCGTAACTTAATGTTTTCTATTTTTTGCAAGTTTTTATAACTTATAGTAATTTTCTAGGTTATCGTATTTTTCTGCATTCAATTTAATGGTTTTCTTCGACTTTCATGTACTTATCATCTTTTAATTTAATCAATATTAATCACTTCCTAGCTAGATGTTAAAATCGGTCAACTCATAAAGTCATTTACGAAACATGTACTGAAATGTTAAAATGATTGAAATGAAACATATAAAGGGTTAACTTTTACAGTAATTTGCAATAAAAAAGATAATAATAATAATCTTAGCCTTTTAAATCTATATTTTTGGCCATGCACAAATTGTTCCTCAAAGGCTATATACATTACTTATTTTTATCTATGCTTTACCGGTTTCTATTTTAAAATGTTTTATATTATAATATTATAAAAATAAATTAGGTGCTACATTAACAACAATCATTCGTGTACAAATCATTACTTTAAGAGTAGAAATCATTTTTAAAAAGTTCTTCGATTAGAGTGGAAAGTTTTTTTCACAAAAGATCTACTAAAATCGAGCTTTTGGTTAATAGATTTTTGTGAAGGAAATAACATACATAATTGTTAACATTACCTGACTTACGTAATGTTAGTAGTAAGGAAAGTATTTACAGTTTAAACCCAAACTTTCTCACATTTACATAAATGGATATATCTTTTATATTAGCTTGTGTAATATTAACATTACAGATTTTTTTATCTATTTTTAAATATGTGAGTGTAGCTTTTTAAACAAAAAGATTTTATTATTGCTCTAACAAATAAGAAACTGATGCAAATATGCAACAATTATTGTAAAATAATGATATTACAGAGTTCTTTCGAATGACATGTCTCCAACTAAAAAGAGAATGTGGTAGAAAATACCAAGTCGCTCTTTGGTTGTTACAAAACAACTATTGTTTTTGTTAGTATATTTCAAATTCAATTATTGTTTTTTTCCATCGATCAAATTTGTACGGTTATAGTATAACGGATTTTCTATTTGCACATTTTAAATTTTTTTTATATATTTTTAATGTAAACGTATGTATGGATCCCACTTTTATATATATATACATATATATAGAGAGAGAGTGTAAATAGTAACCCCTTAATATATATACTATAAATATTTATGACTCAATTTGATATTATTTATTTGATACATTTCGGTTTGTTTTTTATGTCAGAAACCATGAAATGGATCTTAACAGTTTACTCAAACTTTGTTATCCAAATCCAAACGAAATAACCTTTTAACCCTATAAGTTTTCGATATAATGCATACATATACACACACAAGCTATTGTCTAGCTAAAAAGAATGCTAACATTTTAATTGGAGGTATAATATAGTGATTAACAGATAATCATAATTATTTAGTAATGAAAAAGTTGAGGAGAAACTATAGAACATAAAATTTCACCAATATTTGGTGATAATATAAGAAAGTGATGATTTTATGTTAGGATCATTTATTCTACTACTCCAATACTTACATATTTTTCCTTTCGCTCTAAAAAATATATCTCATCTTACTATATCACTTCATTTATTATTCTCAATAACTACATTAAAAATTATCAAACATTAATTGCTTTTAATAACTTATTTTTAAATATTTTGAGTCAAATATACTTTAAATATAAGAATAAAACTGACATTTATCTAACAAGTCATAGTAAATTGAAACAAAATTATTGAAAAAGAACATTCTTTTTGGAGGAAAAAGTATATCACTAATTAATTTACATGGTACAACATAGTATGATACATGATTTTAACTTAAAGTGTCTATTAAAAACAGGATTTATATGTTTGAAGTGTATTAACTTTACATGTTTTACTATTGAGTATGTCAAAATCAATTTTTTCGTTGTATTTTTGTAAGTTTTGAAAATGTATACTTGTAAATTTTTAGTTATATATATATATATACATACATACAATAGTAAATTAAATATAAATTATAAATATTTTTATAATTGAAATGTAAAAAAGAAATTCAAAGCACACATAATAACAAAACCTTGTAAAGTTTAATATGTTTTGGAACTTTAAACCCTAGAAGAAATGGTGTATCTATCTCTCATTATATAAGTCCATAGTGCTTCATATTTGGGGTATCTTTGGCGAAACATAGCAGTAGTAGTAGCAGTTAGTAGTAAACAGTAGCATTAGCAGTTAGTAGTAAGCAGTAGCATTAGCAGTAAGCGGTAAGCAGTAGCAGTTAGTAGTAGCTATTTGTTTTAAAAAAGTGTTTGGTAACGTAGCAGTAGCCGTAATTATAAAATGTAAAATTACGAAAAAATGCATATATACATTATTTATAATGTACTCATGTTATTTTTGAGGGTGTATAGGTAATTTCAGAACCAAAATGCTAGTTGCTAGTTGAAATGCTTCCTCATCAAGTATTTAGCAGGAAGAAAATATACAAACTCTAGTTGTTTTGTTGTCAAACAAGTTTTTCAATCAAATTGCTAACTGCTAGTCGCTTGTCGCTTGTCGCTCGTAAATGCTTCTAAATGTTTACTACTAAACACAATTTTGAGCAATAATGTAAGAAAATTGGTTAATTGGAAGTGTATTTTCCCCCAAAAGAGTAACAGTTTCATGTTAGGATCTTTTCACTTAACAGTCAAATAGATTAAGATGTTTTATCGGTAATATATATGTTACAACTTATATCACTTGCAGTTGTTCATTTTTGAACATATCATGAACTGTCATAGATGAAGTAGTTCTGTAGTAAATCATCCTCATAAAAAAATAAGGAACCCAAAATGAGAATTTGTGAGGCCCACACAAATATTTAATACGTTTTTACTACTTTTCATGATTTAAAAAAGAAAAGAATCATTGTGGTTCGTGGTGGTGGATATTAATTAATAATGGATTTCAGTTGTTTGTCATAAGTTATCGTGAAAATATCGTTGTGATTAGTGATAGATAAAAATCTATCGTGACTTACGTGACTTTCAGAACGAATATTATGACTCCAAGTGCTCTTAATATGCTATCTATTAAATATTAAAGAAGACGGTGTACCTATAGCTTATTAAGTTAAATAGTGCTTCTTTTTAAAGCAATAGTTTAATCAAATCGGATGATTGGAAGTGTATTTCCCACCTCTTATCAAGTCTGTGAGACGGTGCTTTAAATAACCTGCCATTATGAGTACGGTGTAGTGTCAAAATTATGACTACAGGATAAAAATAAAAGCTCTTGAATTAATCCATGAAGTTAGTTATAGTTTTGTTACTATTCTCTAAATGACCAATAATAAACAGGGGCGAGGGTCGGGTATCTCATAAGCATACCCAAGTTTAATCGTCATTAATTGTAACTTTAGGACAGTCTTAGCAATGTTTTAAAAATCGATTCGACCGATCTATCTGACCGATCGAACCGGAAAAACGATAAAGCCGAGCGAAACATAATTGGTTTTGGGCTAAGTTTGACCAAGTCAAAACCGGCTAGTTCACCGGTCGAAACCGGTTCCGTTTTGAACCGGTTTCTTGGTCGTCGGAGGAATCTAATAGGGTAGAAGATTATATGTTGTTAGAGTGATTTCGCGTTAGTTGAATGGATGAAGACATTAAGCTTGAAAGAAAAGAAGATTTTGCTTTAGATGAATGGATGGAAGACATTAAGATTGAGAGAAAAGAATGAGATGGTGAAGCAGAGAGAGGTAAATAATAAGATGGTGAAGAAGACTATGAGAGAGGGGTAGAGATTGATGTAGCTGTTTTTCTTCTTTCAAGAATCAACATTCAACAGTGTACTTTTACTTCTTATGTACTATATGAAGTGCTTTTTATCCTACCTACACACGAGGATCACCAAAATTTACATGAAGTGACAAAACCCTATTAAGTTTGTCAGCCTCATCACATGAAGCAACAGTAATCTTTCAAGTTATCCTCCAAAAAGACGGATAACTAATAGTACTGTAAAAGAAATGTCAGCAGGAAATAAGTAAAGGTGATGGTTTGAAATGATAAATATAATACATAAATACATACGAAATCACACCGGTTGAACCGGCCGGATTACTCGGTCGAATTGGAACCAGAACTTTAACCGGTTTAATGAAAAAATCAGTTTTCAAAATATTGCCTAGTTGACTTTTTAAAAGAAGCCTAATTTATAAGGGTGTTGCGGCAAAACCTCCCCCTCCCTCTCACATGCACGCATCCCCGTACACACACATAAAGGAGTGCAATCAGACAAACCCTTTATTAATTTTGAAACATTGTGTGTAAATTTTTCTCATTCTAAACTTTCGTTTCCTGAGCCATGACAAGTCACCCAATGGTCTCCTTTAACTTATGGTTTTAATTTTATGTATATTATTATAATTATGGTAACTATCTATGTATTTTGCAAGTGAAATCTTATTTTACATTTTTATATAGTATAAAATACATGTATATATTTTTATAAGGATAATGATAATGATGTCAAATGTGATTATTTGTAAATTCTTGGAATACGAACACTTTTAAGTGTTTACTTTGTGAATTTTTCACCGAATACTCTCAACATGCCTACTTTTATTTGGTGAATCTTATATAAATAGCAAATAGCATATTATTGTTGGATTTTAAAAATTATCATGAACTCATGCTTATTAGTGAGCTCATGTTAGTCAGAGTTCTAGATTCGTCACTGGCCTTAAAGCATGTAGTTGAATTAGTTTTAAATGAAAGGATTTAAAAAACATGGTCATATTTTTAGCAGATCTCTAGTTAGTTTCAACCATATATTTAATATTATCTTTCATATATTATTTCAGTGGTAATTTTATAGGTCGATCTGCATTGCAAGTTATCAACATTTTCTAAAGATTTAAAAATAATAATAATAATATTAATAATAATAATAAGTATAGAATAAGATCTTTCAAAATTTTCATCAACTTCTTTTAAAAAGCAATTGAAAAGATATAACTTTAATAGTAATTATGGATCAATATGAAACATATATTTAACATTGCCCTCGTATACCGTGGGTGTGGCGGGGCTTGTGACCCATCTTCGTTACAAGTCTTCAACGATTTGCAAGAGTATTAATAATAATAAGAATGAAAATAATAAATATAAAATAAGCTCTCTAAATATCCGTTAACTTCTTTTTAAAAGAAATTGACAAAACATAACATTAATAGTAGACTATATTGAATGTCAAAAAAAGGAAGAAAAAAAAAAAGTAAAAAGAAAATGTTGGTACTTCACTAGGCGATAAAATGCATATAACAAGCGAGTCTCACAAACATCAAACCCACTTCTTTCAGAGGATAACTCAACCTCCATTTTCACCTTCAGTTTTCATATCGACAATGGAGAACCAAAAAGGAGATCAAAGACTACCCCAAGAAGACGATGAACCCAAAATCAATTACAGGGGAATCAAAGCTATGCCTTTCATCATAGGTATGTCTAATTAGTCACATTATAATAAATTGAGCTTCATATCATTCTTTTTTTTCTTACTATAATCAAACCCGATTTTTGTTAGGAAATGAGACATTTGAGAAGCTAGGAGCAATTGGAACTATGTCGAATTTGTTAGTGTATTTGACAACGGTTTTTAATATGAAAAGCATCACCGCGACCACGCTCCTTAACGTCTTCAATGGCACGACAAATTTCTCAACTTTGCTCGGGGCATTTTTATGTGATACGTATTTCGGTCGTTATAATACCTTAGCTTTTGCTTCTATCGCATCATTCGTCGTACGTACTTATTTTACTTTTCCATATATGGTTTCCGTTTGGTTATTCTACCGATTGGTTTTCAAGAAAATTAAAAATACTTTCAACACATTTTCGAAATTTCATTTTTAAAATGTGCACTTATGCTCGATTTTTCTGTATCTATAGGGTTTGTTGTTTATCGACTTAACCGCGGTGGTAAAAGGGCTACATCCACCTGAATGTGGAACAAAAGAAGGTAGTCACTGCATCAGTGCTACACCGCTGCAGTGGCTATTTCTGCTAACCGGATTCGCATTAATGATTGTGGGTGCGGCCGGTATCCGACCGTGTAACCTAGCTTTCGGAGCCGATCAATTCAATCCAAAAACCGAGTCCGGTAAAAGAGGGATAAATAGTTTCTTCAATTGGTACTTTTTTACTCTAACGTTTGCACAAATGGTATCCGTAACTCTAGTAGTTTACGTTCAATCTGACGTGAGTTGGTCAATCGGCCTAGCGATTCCGGCGATCTTCATGTTGATCTCGTGTTTTTTGTTTTTCGGTGGTACGAAAATTTACGTGAAAGTGAAACCGCAAGGAAGTCCGTTTACAAGTATGGCGAGAGTAATAGTCGTCGCGGTTAAAAAACGAAAGTTGAAACTTTCACAACAACCACAACTATCACTATACAATTATACACCACCCAAATCAATTAATTCAGCTCTACCATATTCCAACCAATTCAGGTAACGTTTATTATTTATTTTTATTTATTTATTATTTGCATGTTATTATTATTTTTTGACTTATGACTAACAACATTAAATTCTAGCCCGCAATTCAATGATAAATGTTGAGAAATCAATTCACTTTTTAGTTTGTCCCAGACCCAGAGTTATAAAGAGGTGGAAATAAAATAATAATAAATTTAAAATAATAAATAATTACGAGTTAACTTCCAAGATCTGAATCTATTATTCTTTGCGAAAAATATAAACCGCTATTATATAATATTAATATTAATATTTTAATATTAAAAGATTTATAATATAATACTATACTAGTATTGAAAATGACAAACGGGTTGTTTTAATAATAAAATTCTTTAGGCAGTATGTATGTGATCAAAAATAAATAATGGTATATTGGACATTTGTCAGTTTTTGTTTAGTTTAACTAGTTAAAAATAGCATATCGACCCGATTACATTTTAAACAAATTTAATCATGATCATGATATTAAATTATAAGAAATGATTGATCGACAGAAAAATAAATGTCAAGAATAATATCATTGGTAATGTTGTCTATTTTTTGCTAGAATGAAACAAGTAAATACTTTGTGGTCCTTCTTATTCATTTTTTTTTCCTTTTTTTTTTACAAAATGTAGAACATGACATGTCATCTTATTTTGTAACTGTACCAGGGTTCATTTTCACCGGTAGAAAAGTAAAATAAATTGGTGTCTTTATTACATGGCTTTTGTTTTAACTAAATCTTTCTAATAGAAGAGTGTTATGCATTACAACTAGATAAAAAGATAGGAACTAACGTATTGACATTAGATTAGATATTTTGTTGAAAGACAAATGCTTAGATGGATTTATTATTTCCTTTTTATTAAATATTATCTTTGAAATATTGGTTATAATAATCTTAAACGAATAGAAGGAAAACACCATAACAATAACAACTTTATACTAAAGTCTGAAATCCATGCACTTTTGTCTAGATCAATCATATCTATGGGCAACAAGTATGAATAGGCATCTCATTCAATCATTAGGTACCTTTTTTGGTGCAATAACACATCATATTTGTTGTCAACACAATGTAATTGCCTTTTTGTAAACTAGTCCTTTAATTTCTTCTCGATACATGTTAGTCCTATTATAAGAAGAAAACGACTTATAACATTCGTACCTTAGACGCTTTTAGTATGCTAGTGTTTCGTACCTAATCAATATTAACCTGATTAAGCTAATTAATACTAAATTTTCCTTTTCTAGTGATGGAAGTAGAATTGTGATGTTGACCTACAATTGTTGTTTGATATTATGAACTCTTATCAAATATTTAGAGTTAGGTATGAAAAATCTATATGGGTAGGGACCAGCCTAAAAAGGATGAAAATGACTACACTATTGCGATATTTATTTATCAATGTTAACAAAATCTTGGGTTCACATTTAAGCTTACGTAACCTCGATATTATTATCGGTACTTTCACATTGTAAAGCCTTTTAGTTGTCTTCATTAAGCTATAAAGAATCGAGCGCCTCTCAAGTTAAGATCAAACTACCTATCATATTGTCTCACGTAAAGGACAAGGCCTACAAGAGGGCCCACTATTTCTTATTTGATATAATATGACCGATCATGTTGAAATAAACTTGAAAGGATCACAATCCCCCTTAATAATACAGATCTTTTGTTCACACATGATCATTGACTCCCCAAACCATGCTAGAAGACTTCATTTGAAGTCATTTTCATTTTAGGAACTAGATTTGTAATTACCATATTCTGTGAGGCCTATGAAGTAATTCCATAGGCTTCTCAGCTAGTGGAAAATATCAAATTTCTCACGTAACAAGTCAAAAGTCAAATTTCTATCAACCACCTTTGACCAAAATTGATAATCTTAGTTACATGATTGATGTAAAGATATTCCATTCAATAACAAACTCACTTCTCCCCCACACCAACTACATGAAAAATAAAGGATACTAATAATTCATAATTGTATTGTACTATACAAACAATAATTAAAGGGTGACACTGAGAGTACCCCCTCCTTCTTACAGCATGGGTTCCTGTACACATATATGGGGATGCAATCACTATAAGCCTAATTAGATACCGATTTATCATCTACCGTTTAATCAATCATTAACTAATCGCATGATATTTTTGTATCAGATTTCTTAACAAAGCGGCAATCGTGAGACCCGAAGACAAAATCAACCCAGACGGGTCAGCATCCGACCCGTGGAAACTATGCAGCATCCAACAAGTAGAAGAATTCAAATGTGTATGGAGAGTAGTACCCATATGGACTGCAGGCATCATATACTCAATAGCAATGACCCAACAAACCCAATATGTTGTCTTTCAAGCCCTTCAATCCAACAGACACTTTTTCAACTCCAAATTCCAAATCCCAGCTGCTTCATACACAGTTTTCACAATGGTCACATTAGTCATTTTTGTACCCATTTACGACCGGCTTATCGTCCCTCAGCTACGACGTATAACGGGCAAAGAAGGTGGCATTTCACTTCTACAAAGAATCGGTTTTGGGATATCGTTAACTGTTGTAGCTTCACTTGTTTCAGCATTAGTGGAAGAAAAAAGAAGGAATCTTGCTCTAACAAAACCTACATTAGGGTATGAACCACATAGAGGGGAGATTTCGTCAATGTCTGCTTTATGGTTAGTTCCACAACTAACATTGGCTGGTTTGGCTGAATCCTTTACATCAATAGGTTTGGTTGAGTTTTACTACAAACAGTTTCCTGAGAACATGAGAAGTGTTGCTGGTGCAACTTTCTTTTGTGGGATGGCGGCTTCAAGTTATTTGAACGGTTTTTTGGTGATGGTTATTCATCATACAACAGAAGGGGCGGCCACTGGGAACTGGTTGCCTGAGGATCTAAACAAGGGTAGGTTGGACTACTTTTATTTCCTGATAACTGCTATGGGGATTGTGAATGTGGGCTACTTTTTGATTATTTCAAGATGGTATCGATACAAAGATAACAGTGTGGCGGATGGTGGTGGTGATGATAGTGCTATGGTGGAGATGGAGAAGAAATCGGATAAATCTTTAGCTTGAAAAGAAAGTTTCGTAGTAACTATATTTGTATTCATAGAATGTGAGACTGCTAGAGGGTAGATTGTCATGTACTTGGTATAGTTTTTCTAAGATTGGGATGATGTATATGCATATTTGTGTGATTTCTGCTCTTTGTTTCGAGTATAAACCAATGTATACTGTAAGGATCCAACTATGTAAGATAACGGCTATAGTTGGGATGACGGTAGATCATCTTCTACCTATGAATGTACTCGAGAACTGATGAAATATAATAGCATATGTATGTTGGGAAAATTGAGCAACAATGAGGATGAAACATGAACACGAAGTAAACTGTTAAAGCACAATTATATTGTGTTGGATTTCCATGCTATCAAATGATTTGTTTTTTTTTCCTAATTGATGAACTGGGTACCAAGAATCATTCCTTTTCAATCAAGAGTGAAGGGAAAATCATGAAGTTGGAAGAATTCTACTAGCAAGGCAAAAGCAATAAACCTCTTAGTTCAATGTTACTCGCAAACTCAAGTACCAACACTAACCAAAAAGAACCTACAAGAAATCAAGGGCTAGCAGAACCAGCTTTTTCAAAATTTACAAGGTTGTAAGAAAATGCAAAAGGAGAGCAACTTTTAAATAGAACAAACTGATAGAATAGACCCTGTTCAGTTTCATGCATAACCTCCATTTAGCAAGGAGAAACCAAACAAATTTCAAAATAAGTATCAAATAACACAAAATTATGTAAAACAAACGGATCATCAAATTGTTTTCTTCTATCTGGCGCGAGTTACTCGCCAACAATATGTGCCCATTTTCACTTGCCTAGACTGAAATCAACAACCCCTAAACGATCAAAAACCATGCACCAACCGAATCATATACAACATTCACATGGGTCTTCTTTCAAAAACCTTACTTCAACTTTTTAACTTTTAAGAAATATAAAAAAGAAATAAATTAACAAATTATCAGCTTCCACCCAGAACTCTCTTCAAATCAGATTTCTGTTCAACAGTAAGCCTTGACGGGTATCTCACGTCAAACTTGATTCTGAGATTTCCTTTTTTCCTAGGCTCTTTTGATATTGGCATTCCTTCATTAGGAACAGTTAGCTCATACTATGGTTTCACCATTTCGGTCACCGGGATCATGAGATTTCTTCCATCACGAGTAGTGAGTTCAACAGTTATCCCAACGAGAGCCTCCACGAGTGATATTTCTTGGTTCACTAATAAATCATTGCCATCCCTTGTGAAAACCTCATGCGGTTTCTCATCAACTACAAATATGAGGTCGGCTGCTATGACACCAGGTTCTTGGTTTCCCTTCTCTGGAAAAGTAATTTTGGTGCCCTTTTCCAACCGGGTCTTATCTCATCTCTTCCACAGTGCGAACCTTACTGCATCATCACAAATAAATATAATCGTACAAAAGGCTATCAAGAAAAAGAAGAATGCTACAATCTCCTATAAGGTGGTACCACAAGGTAGCCAAAAGGAAAGTCTTAGAAGCGAGAAAAAAAGACACAGGTAAAGCGAATGAGTGCTACACAAAACCAGGTACAGAAGAGAAGAAACTGATTGATACAAGCTAGTATGAGAAGGGACATGAAAGGGTCCAAAATCCAAAGTATAGAAGGTCTTACCATTGTCTTGTAGGTTGTAACCATAAGAAGATAGATATATAGAGAATCCAATTTCAAAACCCTTGCATTACACTGAACTTAAGAGTTCCAAACCTACATAGGATCCTCTCTTAAATGTGAAAATTTACCTAAAAAGGGCTGAGCGTTATATTTTATTTTCAACGGGTAAACGGGTAATCTCTAAATGGTTAACTAAAAATGAAGTCGATTGAACAGGCTAACCCCTCATCTCATCTATCTTTTTTCCCCAATCTTGTTCAGACATCGAAAAAGAAACATAATCCGGGTGCTTCCCGTCTCTCTTCATCACACAAAATTAGTACAAATACGGGGTTTTCTGGATGTCTCAAACATGTATACTTTTACTGTTACTTTGTTTGACATGAATCAACTTTTAAAAATTTTCAATTATTATAAGTACCAAATTCAAAAATATCTTAGATAAAATAGTATTATTGTTTTCTAGATGTGTGTGTTTGAGAGAGAAGAGATGTGAGTTTGAAAAGAGAGAGAAAATGCGGATTTGATAACTACATTTTTAGTTATGGTTGTAATTTTTTAAAAAGAAATAATATTAGGTTTTTATTCAAAGTCTTAACTTAAGGACTTCTAAGAATTTAAGGATAAGTAAAAAAAGCATTGCATATTCTGCCCAAACCCATCTTAAACCACTAACCGCCCAAGCATCCATTGTGAAAACTCGAGTGGAGATCTAAGATGCTCTCTAGTCTCTCCTA
Source organism: Logfia minima (assembly GCA_963921325.1). NCBI lineage: Eukaryota > Viridiplantae > Streptophyta > Magnoliopsida > Asterales > Asteraceae > Logfia > Logfia minima. The sequence goes on along the minus strand of OY992771.1, from coordinate 5,316,098 downwards.
GTTTATACTTACCAAAAAAGATGGACGTGCTATCAAACATTCAAACTGTAATATACAACCCAAATTAAGCCCTAAACCCACACATACCCTTACCACGTAAATTAACTTGATCCACATTAACTAAACTATAAAGTACAAACCAACAAAATCTCAACACACAAGGTGTTTAACATAATCCTCTACAGGGTCCAAAGAAAAGCATATAAGTCTCCACTATTATATAACAGCACTCACACTCTCTCCTCGTGTAGTATATGCTAGTCGTCACTTCAATAATTACACATCGCTCTACTTAACAACAACAAAAACTAACCGAGCATGCTTATCTATCCAACGCTCTCCATTTCTCTGATATCGAACAATAAAGAAAGCAGAGAAGCAGGAAGTGGCACAAATGCTCGTCCGATATCTAGTTTGGTATTCTTAGCAAAAAAAAATATGAAGCTAATGTAGTGTGAAAGTGTAGGTAATAGGCGTGCAGTTTCAAACTCAATGATAAATTGGCATGAATTATATATGGAAAGTAACTGAAAAGTGTGAAGGGGCTAGGTATGTTAATCACCAGGTAACTAAATGTAGTAATGTACTACAGAGTATTATCAAACTACAATGATGTTCAAGCTTCAGTTAAAATTATGCAAACATTATTTGAAAATTTCTTTGATGATGTTCAAGCTAGAAAAATTCTTGTGATAAGTGTTTATGATGCAAAGTGAAACTGTTTGAATGTTTTTGCTACAAGCTAAACTATAATTAAAAAGATTTGTGTCAAAGTATGCTTAGGTCACATATGCTTGTCGCACTATATAATGATTTATCATCAAAGTTTTAATGGAGAATTGTTTTATGTTAAAGTAGGTTTTCTCTGATATTTTCCAAGAGAAAGAGATAGCACGATATGTTCCGTAGTGATCATATCACAAGAAATCGAAATTTATGCTTCTTTGTGAGGATACGACAAGAAAGAAATTTATGACACCTTTCTTGGTGAAAGGTATTGAATAAGAGCAAGCGCTTCAAATAATGGTTTCAAAAGTAAAATAATATGCACCATAATGGTCGTATTAGCAAGCCAGGATGACATTTTGATGATGAAAAGAGGGTAAATAATATCCTTTGATGTAAAGTGAGGCAACTAAATTTTCTAGAGGATGCACCTATTTAAGCCAGCAGATTTTCAACAGCAGGTGCTTTCCTACTAGAAGATGAACTCTCTCCAGCATAACCATTATTCACATTATTATTATTATTATTGTTCCTAAAAAAGTTTCCATCTTTATACTTCCTCCCGGTCCCACCATTTGCATCAGTTTCCCTAAACAATTCCGCATATATATCTTCAGCATCCCTAGGGTTAAACCTAAAATTAGGGTTTGGCTGCTGCTGTTAACTGTTGTTATTATTATGATAATGATTGTAGTAACCGCGGCCGGACGATGACAACGGCGGCGGCGGAACTTGACCGGACTTAAGTGCTTCTTCACCGTACATATCGTAGATCTGACGTTTTTGTGGATCGCTGAGAACGTCATAAGCTTCTGAAATTTGTTTGAATTTGGATTCTGCTTCGGATTTATTACTGTTTTGGTTTTTATCGGGATGCCAGATCATTGCGAGACGACGGTAGGCTTTTTTTAGGTCTTCATCACTTGCATTACGATTGACTTTTAGTATGTTGTAAATTTCAGGCGGTGGCGCGTGAGCGAGTGGAGTTGAAAATGGTGGGCAGGAAAAAGGGGGATTTTGGTGAATTTGGGGGTTTAATGCAGCAAATAAAGAAGAAGACGTGTTGGTGTGTATGAAGAAGAAAAACAACGGCCATGGTGTCACGCATATACTCGGGCCCACCACATGCATCTATTCTAATTATATTAAACTAGTCTAATACCTGCACAATGCGGCGCCGGCAATAATATTATGTGTGTTCATATGTCGTGTGAGTATTTTATTTTTGCTTTTTGGGTGTGCTTTTGTGGTCATCCGGTTGAGAGAGATAGGGGAGAGGTGTGTGTAATTTTAAGTGTTTAGTGTGTGTATGTGTTGGTTGGTACTTTTTATAGGTGGGGTAAAAAAAGAAAGATAGAAAATAGATGGTTAAGATCAATTGTAGTTTAAATGTATGGTGGGGATCAATTTTACTTAGTCTTAAATTCTAGGGATTTAAAAAAGGGGTATATGTATTATAAAGTAGTATATATTAAATTAAATTAAATTTAAATTACAAATAATAGTTAGAATTACACGGATCGTTCTTGTAGTTTACAAGAAATAACACATATCGTCCTTTTATTTTCAAAATTACACGGATCGTCCATGTGGTTTGCAAGATCGCACGCCCACGGTCCTTTTGTATATGTAGCAAAAGGACTATGGGCGTGCGATCTTGCAAACCACAAGGACGATCCATGTAATTCACTCCAAATAATAATATGTAAGCCTAATTTATGTGCTTTTATATTAAAGTAATCAAACTAAATATGAATAATGTAGTTGGTTATTTTAGAACATTTCTTATCGTAAAACAAATAAGATACAATCTGGACCGTTAAATACATATGATGAAATTAGTTTTTTAATTAATGTGCCGAATCTCGAAAACACTCTAATAACATTGTGAGAGTCCTTCTTCATGTTTGATTAACGCGCTAATAGACTATGTGATGATAGATGTCATGTAAGCATTTCATGTACATGTAACATGATGCCTTAACCATCTTTATTTCCTAACCTCTCTAAGAACCCTTGTTGAGGTTGGTAAACGTCTAGAAATCATATCAAAATAGTGATCAAAATCTGACTCACGGTACGACTTACACATTTTCCAGTAATGTCATTTGAAGTACTTGACTTTGGAAGATTTGTGTCTCAAGTTCATCAACAAATGGCAACAGCATAGAGCATGAAATGGTGAATATCCTCATGATATTGGGAATAGTTATGATCATCTAAGGGTAGTTCAACTATCTCAAAATTGTGTGTCTTGGTTGGTTTGTGTTGGATAGGTGTTATTCGTTGGGAATTATGGAGTAGCATGATAATGATATGGTGGAAATGATTGAACATATAGTGGTTGTGGTTGAAAAGGAAACATGAATTGTAGAAATGTTTGATATTGAGAATGCATTTGGTACTATTGATTTTGAGGTTGTTGGTTATACTCATGTGTTTGTAGTTGTTGAAAATAACTACCGCTACTACTAGGGCGATTGCTACCCATATTCGAAACATTTCTTACAATGTCAATAATGTAAACTTCTATTAGAGCATTATTAAGACTGTTATTAATTGCATCGCACAAAAACTGTCCAAAATTATCTTCATCGTCAGCAATATCTATAACATACTGATGTACTTTATGTTTCGTATGAATTAGCGTACCATGAGGTAAACCTACTTTATTTAAAATAGCTTTTAATAAACTATGTATATCAAAATCGTTTTCCGGTGCAACAGAGAGTTTTAAAGGCACTCTATAGCAATCTACTAACAAATGCATCAGCATGTTGCTAATATATTCAAAATGACCTTCAAAACAAATATAAACCTTAAACTTATCAATTCGTGGACTCATATTGCTTTTAAAATAAAATAAATAATCTCGAAGAAAAAATTTTATATCGTACATTTAAGATCTTCACAAAAATGTGTCGTAATTTAATGTAAATCGGTTACAAATAATTCAGAGTGTTTTGTGACTTAAGGTGAGAAAGAACTGACCAAATTAGTTGTTTTAAATGTTAAATTCAATCTCGAAAAATCTAGAAAGTGGTAAAAATCTTATCAAAATTATCCCTTGGAGATAATGCATCTTATCCGTAAAAATTTGGAAAATCCAAGACATGTCAGAAAGTGTTTTTTATTTTATTTCAGGCAACAAAATAGGATAGTTTTTTTGAGTAAATTTGTGACTAAAATGATAATAATCTTGTGAGGATCACATTATATTCATAAAGTTTGAAAAGTTCGAATACAACGGAAAATCTTATCAAAAACGGATCAAATATTTAGCCAAAAGTGTAACCCAGACGCAAGACGAAGGGTTGCAAGACGCATGAACCTAGACGCAAGAGACTAAACGCAAGTTTGCGAACGCACGTACTCGGCAGCGTACTCGGCCACATGACCCAGGCGCAAGTCGCAAGAGCAGGGTCACAAGACGGAAGGACCAAGATGCAAGTTTGCGACTCCACGTACTCGGGCACATGACCTAAACACAAGTCGCTAGTGCCTAGGCGCAAGTCGCACTTGCGTCTTGCACCCGAATGGGGCAACTTTCATTAACGGTTTGGGAAAAAAAAATTGTTTCTTAATTTCCCTTTGAATAATCACATTCCTTACTTATTTATATATCTTCATAATTTGTATATCTTAGTAGACTACCCGCAAGATGTAGCGGATAAATTATTTAATTTTGGCTTAAAATTTAAGTAAACGTTAAGCTATGAGTGAATAATACGACTAAAATCAAACATACGATAAAATATGACGATAATAATAAATATGTATGATATTACGAAATTAAACATAAAAGTTAGATGGTTTAACATTAATGTTAAAATTGAATGCGTAATTTTACAAGTAAGTAAATTCGTTTAAATAGCTAGTATTGCGCAACCAATGGGCTTCTAGCCTAACGGTACCAGGTGTTGCTTTCCCTCCTTGAGGTTGAGGGTTCAAGTCCCGTATGAGACATAGGTGAATTTAAGGAGTAGTTTAGTAGTAAATTAGATTTGCCGTTTCAAAAAAAAAAAGCTAGTATTGCAATGATTAACTCTCTCTTTCATGTTAGAGATTGTCTATTCAAAAGAATTATTAATTTTAAATATTATGTGAGAATATGAGATATACGTGAACTATATTAACTTAGGTGATCTAAATGTTTCAAAAGATTGTAAAACTCGCTAGGCATTACTCAAGCGGCTAGATTCCTTGTAATGAGTTATTGGTTTAGGCGGAGAGTATTCGAAAAGTACTCGAATTGAAATCCTATAGTTTCAAAATTAAATGTTTAGAAATAGAGAGTTGAAAAATAAGCATAATTATTTAGAAACGTAAACATAATCGTTCAAATACTTAAAATAAAGATACTAGTTATTAGATTAGAATGTTATGTCATACTCGTTTTGTCAGTATTGTTCATTGATTTGAAAAAGAAAAATGTGAAAAAAAAGATGTTGACTGACGGGGAGCTTTAGTGGAGTTTAGTCGAGTAGGACTGGGAGTTTTAACTGACTTCCAAGTTTGACAGTTAATTGAGTTTTTAGTTCGAGTAGGACCTAGACGTCTCAGTCTAAGGCCGAGTAGCGAGTACTTGGCTGCCTAAGTCGAGTTTTACAACATTGGTTTAGAGATCATTTCCTTAAAGTAATGTGTTTATATTCAAAACAACCAAATCAAGTAAGTTGTTGTTCAACACAACCTGAACTTTTATAAAATAAGAGAAACTAAACAACATAATTTAAAGCCACAGGTAAAATATATTAGAATTCACGTTACCAATACTTGTAAATCTAGAAGAAATGCTAACTTTTTTAAAAGACTCATATAATTAGCGTGTCACAAAAAATACACAGACATCATCAATGATATATGAACATTTTAAAAAAAAATACGAAATGTAATTCTTCTACAATGAAATCGTCTAAATCCCGATAAGCAAATCCCTTTCAATCCAAAGACGAACAAGATGAAAGAGTATAATGGACTTCGTTACCTCAAGCTATAAGAGGTTTTACCTATCAACCCATTATTAAGCTGCAACCTATCCTCCTTTACCAACTTAGCACTCAAGCTTTGAGATCTCAATCTCTCTCGAGTATTGTCCATGATGCATTTCTCCTGTATCTTCTCATTCTCATCATTTCAAAAAATTAATCAAAACTAATGTAATCATCCTCGTAACAACCATTAAAAGTCACCAACTATAAAAATATGAGGTTGAAGTTGAACCATAGAGGGCATTAAGAGGTTGCAACATCAATACATTTATTTACGGAAGGGTCAATTCAGATAAGTTTCATCAATATGGATCATGGGGACAAAATAAGTAGTTCGAAAAAGACCAGGTAAATATTGGGTTAAATGTTATTCGGGGTGTATTTATATCGATACGGATCAAATGGGGACAAAATACGTAGTTTGAAAAACACAAGGCAAAAATTGGGTCAAATGTTTCAAGATGATATTTTTAATGCATAAAACCTTCTAACAATATATATATATATATATATTATATTCAATACTTCAAGTTACTCTTGAACTAAAATATAATTCTTGTGTATCATATGTAACATAGTAAATAGTTAAAAATATAAAAAAGGCTTGGAAAAAAGGTGTTCCATCCTAACTCCGCTCATTCTGGCTCGTACCAGAATTACCCACTTTGACACTTCACCAAATTGTGTTTGTGTTTAACCCCATTGTAAAAAGGCTTGCATTTGTTTCTAAGTACTAAAATTTGGTACTTAAAATTTGAGAGATGCAAGTTGAACGTGTCTTACCTTCATTCCAAAAAAGTATTTGTTTGCTTTTTAATACTAAAATCTAGTATTTCAAAGTATAGAGATGCACGTAGACTTCATCAATGATAATGTATGTTAGAGGAGCATCTCATGGTTGACTTTTACAACTTCATAGACCATCTGAATGTCACCCACCTTATGAAAACAAGTCTTAATAAGTATTGTAACATTTTGTTAAAAAATACAGTTTTAATATCGAAGTCTATATTTGGCTCCCAAACAAGTGCTTACTTAATGAGTGTTGCAACAGTTTCATTATCAAAGTCTATATTTGGCTGCCAAGCCAAAGTCCATACTGATTATCTTACTTACATAATAAGTTAATAACCCTCAATGATTGCCCATCAATTTTTTGATTGACATAAAATTCATTGAAAAAACTAGTAAGACGTAAGAGATTACAAGCAACAAAAACACCCATGCTTGATGCCAAAGCTACTTCTAGCTAGAGATTATAATGCAATTATGAACGCTCATAGTTAATGCCAAAGCTACTAGCTTAACCCCCATTGACTCTAATTTGCATCAATGTATCATACATGATGTGAATTCAGAGCTAAAGATGATTGATCCTAAAGCTTCAACATGCATTATCCAAAGAAAAACTAGAGTTTACATACAACTAAGTCAACAATTCAAACTTACTCTGTAAGTCACTATATATGGATCAACATTTTGCAAGCTTAAAATTTTATGAGTACTTTAGTTACAAATATAGACAAAGAAACTACAAAATTTTTGTACTCACTAGCAAGTTCACTCCTTGCTCAAGTTACCGTAATATAACATCCTACCAAGGGTTGTCCTAAAAATGAGTAAACATCTGACTCTTTTACGAGCATCACAAATTATATATATATACTGGATCACAATAACCATTTGTGCTATAAGAATTGTTGACATGTTAATTAGCGTCGTCTTCAATTACATAGCCTATTTTGGGAAGTCCACGATCCACAATCTTTGCTTTCCAGTTGTGATCTAACATGATATTTGCGCTCTTTAGATCTCTCTAAATCACTCTCAAGCTTTTTGCAACATTATTAACCAAAAAATCCAAATCACATGCGGCATCAATGCATACATTAATTCGTTGCTTCCATGTTAGTTGACACGTAGCCCTAACAGTAATTAGATACTTGTCAAGACTTCCATGCTCTACATTTATGAAGCACAATCTCTCACACAGGACTTCAAATAATACTTAAAGTGCTTGTATCTCATTCACTCAACCTATTTTGGAAAGTCCAAGATACGTAATCAAAGCTTTCCAGTTCTCACCTAAGAGAATATTTGCACTCTTTATATCCGTGTGGAGGACTCTTCAAATTTATGCATCGTGATTATGGAGATAATCCAAACCGCATACCGAATCAATACATATATTGATCCGGTACTTCCATGTAAGTCATTTAGACAATATTTAAATACTTATCAAGACTTCCATGGTCATCCTACTCATAAAGAAGGATCTTCTCATTGCGTTCCTCATAAACGAACAAGAGAAACGAAGTCTGGATGTTTATAACGATTTAACAATTGTATCTCTGTTAAAAACTCCTTAATCCCCTTACCAGAAATGTAAATCTTAGGTAATCTCTTTACAGCAACAGATGTAGGTTTACCATAAAGAAAGAGTTCACCTTTATAAACACAACCATATCCTCCCTTTTGAAATGGTATTCTCATATGCTTTGATTCTTTGACTTTTTTCATTCTTTTTTCTATTCTTGATAGGTTTATTGGGTCAACTCTAATAAACGAAAGAAAATTACTAGATTCAGACGCGAAAGTTAAGATTAAACAAAGAAACTTACTAAATTCAGATCCAAAACTAGCAGAAAACTTCTAAAAAATAAGTTAATAACGAACCTTGAACTTGAAATAGGGACGACGGAGGCAAGTTTCTTGAAGAGAAATTGTAATTGAAACTGGTTAGTTGTGAGAGGCTGAGAGTATAGAAGAAGGTATAACTTGTAAGGTGAGATCTAACTAGGGTTTGGTACGTTGACCTTAAATTGGTCCGAAACTCATGGTACATGGCAGATTTGATGTTTTAGTTAAGCTCTAATTTGACACAAAAAAAGCTTCAGCCCAACTATAGGCACATAACTTAGTAGTTAAATACATTGAGTTACATTTAACACAGCCCAGAACAGAAGGCCCATTCATGTAACGCAAAACGCTTATCGATTACCCAAAAATACTGCTAACTTTTTTGTTTTGTCTTGCTTATGTGATGTTGATTAAGGGCGAGCAGGCTGTAAATCGAACTGAAACAACCCAACCAGCAGAAAGTGATGGTTGGGGTTTTCAATTTTTGGTTTTATGATTAATCGAAAGTTTTGGTTCGATTTGGATCCAAATTCACAAATACGGGCATGAAATGAAAAGATGTTATTTGATGAAGCCGGCCCCTAGTTTTGGTCGATAACCAAAGTCAAACCGAACTACAAAATGAAACGTTATGGCTTGGGTTCAGTTTCATACGAACCGAACCAAACCACAAACACCCTTATAATGGTGATATTAGTGATCATTGTCCTAAACTAATCCGCTTATATTGAAAACAACACAAGTATGTTGATGTTTAATGCAACTTATGTTTTTTTTCAAAAATGAGAACTATAAAACATGATTCAAAATTCAAAAATAAAGATAAAACATACGCATGCAAACAAACAATTTTCTTTGAATTCACATTACCAGTACAACCGTAAAGAAAGACCAAGAAAACAAAAATACGTTAAATCATTTGGATATCCGCATGGTTAGCCATGAAACAGCACAGAAAATCAAAATGGTTACAGATATACAACAACCATATATTAAAAAAAGAAAAACTATATACATCTTAGAATAAAAGCCGAATCCGCATTCTCTTTGCAATGGATTCCTCTCAACCCTGATATGCAAATCCCTTTCGATCCGAAGACGAACAAAATGAAAGAATATTGTGGACTTCATTACCTCAAACTATGACACTTTGACCAGTCAACCCGTCATCAAGCCGCAATGATCCATCCTTCATCAAGTTAACACTCAGGCTTTGGAATCTTTCTCTCGAGTATTGTCTTGACGCTTTTCTCCAATCTGTTCCCGTTTTCATCATTGCAACAAATTCGTCGAAACTAATTTGACCATCCTGAGAACAATGTTAAAGATAAATCCAGGTTATGTTTTGTCTCTAACGGTCAAATCAGGTCACATAAGTAGGTCAGGTGTTGTCTTGATTGTAACATCCAAAATCATTTTATCATTCAAATATGTAGGATTGTTTTATATATAATACAATCCACCCCAAGCCAGCCCGTTTGACTTGAACCAAAAATGCCCATTTTGACCCGTTGCCCAACCTGTCTGACCTACCTGTTGTGCCACCTTTAGTGTGATTTTAATAATTTACCTTGTCTGTATCGACTTCTTTCATGATTTCATTGAGTACGTCAATGTCTGCTTGACCAGATTCATATAACACTTGTTCTAGCTCATCGAGCTCGATATAACCGCTGCCATCTTTATCAAAGAACATAAATGCTCTGCGTAGATGCTCATCGTTTTCCATTTTTTGCAGGTGAATTGTCACTGCTACGAACTCCCCATACTCAAGTACTCCATTGCCATCAACATCAGCCTAATAAATCAACAAACAATAGAATTTTAGTACCCATATCTTGATATGCAATCCATTATTCATATAGTCATATACATGCATATAAATTACCACATCCATGAGCAACTTGATCTCGGGATCAGCCAATTGAGAACCAACTTTCTTTAACCCGGTCTTGAGTTCGTCAAATGTAACTTTCCCATCACCATCAGAGTCCATCAATGTAAACATATCTCTAATAACTTCTACTTCTTCAATGGACAAGTGTTCTGCAATCACCTATATCATCCGACAAAACAACAAGAAGATTCAATATGATTTTGTAAATAATCAGAAAGAATATAAGCCAAATATGGTGATGCTTACCCTCAATGCTTTCTTTTTGAATCTATTCATGACCGAGAACTGCTTGAGCCTCGTCCTTACAATATCTCCCAATGGGACATTTGAAGCTTTCTTCTCGTTCTGTATCCAAGGATGTTCTAAAAAGAAAAATATGTCTCCTTAAGTAACTATAATTTTGAAGTTAATGATCAAATGGCCAACAGCTATATATCTACTTATAAGAAGCACTATTTATAAGCAAGTGTTAGTACTACATCTTGTAGTGAATTGAAGGTTTTGACATATAATTGTGATCTGTAAAAGTAGTGTTATACAGTGACTACAAAAGTCGAATGACATATCTTAAACTTACCAAGAACTTGTTGGGAAGTTAATCGTTTCTTTGGATCGGGTTCTAACATCTGTCTAACTAGACTTTTAGCATTTTCTGAAATTTGAGGCCATGGCTCCCTCTTGAAGTCAATAACGCCTCTCAGAATGGACAAGGCGACACCTTGCTCAGTTTCTAATTCAAACAAGAATTTAGAGATTAGCATCAGAACACAAAAGTCGATCAACAGATTTTGGCGTTTGTAGTAATACCTGCCCAAAATGGAGGAACCCCACATAATAATATATAGAGAATAACTCCAGCACTCCATATATCAACCTCTGGTCCATAATTTCGCTTCAAAACCTCTGGTGCCATATAGTAAGGGCTACCCACAATTTCTGAAAATCTTTGCCCTGAATGGATGAAGGACGTAAATTAAAGGTGAAATAATCGAAAAGGTAGCATCTTGTTAACCGAAATTACATCACTAAAAGATGTCCAGAAACTAGATGTGACAAATGTGCAGATCGGGTGGGTTGGGTAACGGCTCCAAATGAGTTTGTGCAGGGTCATTTTTGTATGCGTCTAACAGGTTCAGGTCAAATTGACCCAAAACACTTTTGTCCTCTTCATAAGATTAGTAATAATACTTAATTACTGAGTTAAATATGATAACAAAAACAATATCACTACAACAACAATCTAAATTATAAAAATCTAAATGAAACAATTCTGAGGTTCTAAGTATTAAAATATATATTTTGAGGTGACTTTCAAACCGATTGACCCCGTTCCCTTTTAGTTAATTTTTTACTTGCATCGTTTCAGATAAAAGAAAATAAGCAAAATCAACTCAGTTATAAGTAAATGGGTAGTATTGTGAGGTGCACCATTACTGAACCCATGACTATTTGGTCAAAAAATAGCAGCTTATAAGTTGACTATATTATATGACAATGACCTCAAACTGGAATCCAATAATTCATTCCAATTACACCTAATCCAACTCATCCAAACCCTTATGATCAAAATTCTTAATTAGATCAGATTCAAAGAAAACTAATTTGGGAATTTAAATCACAAAAATTTTAATCAAAGAATTAACATAAATCAAGAACTTATGCATAAATCTAAAGATTCCAACCCCCAATTCAAAAAGTTTGCAACTTTACCTTCTTAACACACAATTAGTCGAATCAAACACTAACCCATAAAAACAAACATCAATCATTAAACGAAAAAATAAAAATTACCTGGCTTGAAGAACACGGAAAGCCCAAAATCAATAGCTTTCAAAGCAGAATTCTCTTTTTTATTAGCAAACAAAAAATTCTCAGGTTTCAAATCTCTATGAATCACACCATTTTCATGACACATCTTAACAACCTCAGCAACCGTTTTCGCGATCCCAGCAGCCGCACGTTCACTATAATGACCTCTTGCAACAATTCTATCAAACAACTCACCACCTTCACATAACTCCATCACTAAATGAACAGCTTCATGATCTTCATAAGTCGCACGAAGTTTTACAATATTTGGATGTTCAGGTAACGTTGACATAATCGCAACTTCACGTCGAACATCTTCAACATCAACAGCAGTCCTTAGTTTTTTTTTCGATATCGATTTACATGCAAACGCTTGTTTTGTTTCTCTATCCGTACAAAGATAAGTTACACCGAATTCGCCCCGACCCAGTTCTCGACCCAGGATATATTTATCGGATAACCGGGTCCGGTGAGTTGCGAGTTGACCGAAATCGTTTAAGACCCGGATCGGAACCGGGGTTTCGGCGTATGGGTTTGGTCTTCTTTTTTGTTTGGTGTTTTTGTTTTTGCCTTGTGGAGTTGGTGGTGGTTCATAACGGTTGGATTTTGGTTCGTAACGATTAGATTTCGGTTCATCTGGTTTTAGACATGTTGTGCAGTTGCCCATGGTGGTTTACGATGGTTGGTGGTAGTGATGATCACCGGAAAATATTTTAAAGATTTAGGATTGGAGAAGTGGACATTTCAGGGCAAATGGAAGTTATTACGAAAATAAAATGAAAAACGCGGGGTGAGTTACAAGGAACAAGGAAGTTTTCTTTTTAGCTAAAAGTCAAATACGGAGTATATTGTTGCATAAATATTAATAATAATATTTATATTTATTATTGGTATTATTATATTAATTTAATTAAGGAATATAATTTTGGAGAAGCTTTTTTGGGGTTATTATATGTGACATGTTTTATATTTTTTAATTTATATAAAGGTACCTTTTAAAGTATACTTATTTTTTATTTCTCAGTCTAAGAAAATCAGTCTCGAAAAATATAATATGGTATGGAATTGGAGAGACAACTGCACTTTGAGGAGAATGAGACAAACAATTTCAGTCATTAATTTATATGATAAACGGCCTAGATCGCAACACTACATTTTGTGTCAGCACTTCATTTTATGTACAATGCAGCGTTGTTAAAATGCAATGAATCTAAACCGTTAATTACAAAAATTAAAAGTTGATATCATTTGCCTCTTCTTCTCAAAATTCAGCTATTTCTCGTAACCTTACTCATATAATATTTGTGTTATAAAAAATAAGGTTCATTTCTTGTTAACTAATAATTTGTGTAAAGTATATATGAGTTGTAACGAGCTTTTCGTAGATTTTAATTTTTATCGCATTTAAGTTAAAATAATATTTATTGCTTTGGATATAAGAACAAGAAAATATATAATTACATATTAAAAGTTGATCATTTGTTAATCACTTAATCGTATAACTTGATCTAGGGTCAATCATATTTTTATACATTATCTACTTTGTAAATAGAATAACAATATAATCTATATTCAAATACAAATAATTTTAATTCATTATTATTAATCTTTTTTATGTTTCTTTCTTCTTCTTAGTCTGTGTTGGAGTTTTTCTATTAGTCATATCTTTATATTTTTTACACATATATTATGAACTTCAAATATCAAATACGGCGTATTATTTTCTTGAAAACATGATTGGGTTACGTTTTATGTTAATAAGAATAATATTTATTTACAAAAACTATGTCATTATAACTTATAATTATAGTAACTATAACTATGTCATGATAACTTGTATCTTTTTTGTGATATATATATAGAGAGAGAGAGAAAGAGAGAGAGGGAAGTGAGTTCAAAAGAGAAGAAAAAATTTGTGAAGAAGGGGAAGAACAGTTTTTTAATCCTTTGATTCAGTAAAATAACTCTTTGATTCAGTTTAAAATCATATTTACTTTTTATTGAATCATACTTGCTTTTTACTAAATCATAGTTTTAAATATATATTTCTCCCTCTTCTCCCCCACAATTTCCTTCTTTTTGGATCCTGATAATATATATCTATACTACTTTATAATGCATTTAACCCTTTTTCATTTTATCACTTTAAGACTAAGTAAATTGAATCTTGACCATTGAATTTATATCACTTTTAGTCTCATCCCTTCATTTCACTTTAACCTACCTATGTAATAACACACCTAACAGATAAACAAACACTTTTGACCAATAATCTCACCCAATAGTTTTATTTATCTCACTCAAGTACCTACCATCTGAACATAAAAACACCTAATGAACACAATAAAAAGCACACACATTAGATACAAATAAATATGATGTCGAATTAAATCTCGCCGCTTGCTTTGCACGGGTACAAGGCTAGTATATTTATATATATATGGATGATCTATAGAGAATGGGTAATCCTGAAAAAGGAGGAAGTTAATTTGGGTAGTCCGTTAACATTTATCGGGACTCCCCTTCCCTCTCGATCATCCCTCTATATATATATATATATCGTGATGAATGTTAACGGACGACCCAGATTAACTTCCCCTTTTCCCCCAGAATTACCCTTCCATATATATATATATATACACACACATGTATGACTTGTAGTAACTATAACCATGTCATTATAACTTGTATCTTTTTTGTGAAATATATATATACACGTGTATTTACTGTTTAACTACGGATTTATCTATCGTATCTACTCATATTATTGAACTTACGAAAACCTCCTTGATACACAGGGGCGAAACCACTATGGTGGTGGGTGGGGGGTAGCACGTGTTACTGGTCATTATTTTTTGCGTCATGTGAAAAGCTTTAAATTTTTCATGTTTTAGTATAAGTGCAACTAGTGAATTTTTAAAGTGCAATCAGTTCTTTATAAAATTAGTAACTAAACTACGCAATTTTTATTATAAAATAAGGATTTCGATCTAAACTAACAATTTACTTTTCATTTTTATTCTTTTGAGCCAATGTAATTTCTTTTGTCCTTGAGGGCCATTGTAACTTGACTTTTTTGTCCTTCAGGGCCATTATTCGCACTATCCATCGGGAGATCCGGTAAATAATTGATGACGTGATCAACTTTTTATATTTAATTTTGCGACACTGAATCGTAATTTAAAAACCTAAAAAATAAAATAAAATACGATTGGGTATATTGGGAATGTTAGGGTGTTGTTTGTGTACATTGAACATGGTTTTAAAACAGTTTATAATTATTGGATATCATCAGGACAAAACAAGGTTGTCAATGAGTCAAAATTTGCATTTGTATTGAATTATAAGTATGAACATTTTACGCTCTTGTATATTTTACTCATTTGACCATTTAGAAATGAAAAGTAACTGAATCGACCGATTCATAAATAAATGAGTCAAAATTTACATTTTTATCGAATCATAAGTATGAACATTTATCCCCACCCACTTATAAAAACAAAACCTACAACCATTCTATAAATTATCCCCTTTGGTAGTTTTCTGGCTTATATGTTATTATTAAGATGTGCTTTAACCACTATGTTGAGAAAACCGAAACAATCTGATGTCACGGGTTGCACACATTTTTATGTAATATTAATTAAAATAAAACATTAAAAAGAATGTGAGCTTATTAAATTATAATTTTTTAAAACTGGACCGTTTGTACTATAAATTTGAGAGTAATTTCACATCTAGCATAACAAAGAATATTAGAAAAGTTCAAAGATCATTATTTTCTCTCGCATGATCTCTGAACTTTTCTAATATTTTTTTGTGATGCTAGATGTGAAATTGAAACTGTAATATATGATACTTCAATTTCAATTGGTTCATTTAATTAATAAAATAATTAAAATAGGACAAATGGCACCTTAACTATTTTGACTTACCGATTCTACATATCAAGGATACATGATTCAGTTTTTAGGCATTATATATACGATTCAGTTTTTAGGCACTATACATGATTCAATTTTTATGCAACATATACATTATATATTTAGTCAACTGCATGTAAATATATTCACTTTGAGCCCAATCTTTGTTATATAGACCTAACTTTATTCATTTGATTTCCCTTTCAAAACCCATTGATTATTATTTTTAACAAAAGCCTAAGAGGTCAAAATTTAGGACGGATGTGACAAAAATAATGACTATAATTTAAATGTGTAACAAGATCCGAATGGTGGGGTATAATATAAAATCAATGAAACATTAGAACTACCTAAGATTCATATATGATCATTTATTACTAAACATTCAACCGAATATCAAACATCCATGTATGATACATATGTGTAATAAGAGCCACACATTTTTATGTAATATTAATTAAAATAAAACATTAAAAAGAATTTGAGCTTATTAAATTATAATATTTTAAAAACTGAACCGATTGTACTATAAATTTGAGAGTAATTTCACATCTAGCATAACAAAGAATATTAGAAAATTTCAAAAGATCATTATTCTCTCTTGCATGATCTTTGAACTTTTCTAATATTCTTTACTATACTATATGTGAAATTAATCTCAAATATATAGTACAACCGGTCCAGTTTTCAAAATTTTATAATTTAATAAGCTCAAATTCTTTTTAATGTTTTATTTTAATTAATATTATATAAAAATGTATGTAACCCATGACATTTGATTCTGGTTTTGCCCCTGATCGAAGTCATATATGTCGTCAGGAAAAATGATATACGTATAATTTTTTTGTTTTTGAGTTCTTTTTCTTAGTTGGACTATTTCCAGGATCTGTCCCAAGGACGGAAGGTTAAGATACATGGAATGACCCGATTGTACAAAATTGCGAATGAAGAGGAAGCTGCGACCCTGGGTTAAATTCAGGATTTTCAACTCAATTCCTTAGATTCGGATTTTGAATTCGTCTATCCCGATGATGATTGTGTATTTACGAGTGGCCGAAATCTTGTTCAAAAGGTGGAGGGCAAAAAATGGAATTTATCTTTGGAGTATGATGTTTCTAACGTGGTTATACAATTAATCGTTTCCATTTTCCAGGTGAATGTAGGGGACAACTATAAGGTGTAATTTTTTATGCTGGATATGAAATTACTCTCAAATTTATATTAGATGTGAAACTATAGTAGATGTAATGTAATTTTTTTTCTAATATTATTTGCTATGCTAGATGTGAAATTCCTCTCAAATTTATAGTACAACTAGTCGAGTTTTCAAACTATTATAATTTAATAAGCTCAAATTCCTTTTAATATTTTATTTTAATTAATATTACATAAAAATGTGTACAACCCGTGACATTTAATCCTAGTTCCGCCCATGTTGATACATAATTGATATAACGACATAAATTATGAAAATATATGGTACATTTAAAATATAAATTTAAAGATATTTCAAAAAATACTTTTTATAAATAGACGTAGTAAAATCAAAAGTTACACGGGAAAAAGAATATTTATCTAATAAATTACTCATAGAATACTCGCGCAATGCAGAGGAAAAATTAATTAGTATCACGTTCATTAGATATATATATATATAGTATTATGTTTTCTAAAAAAATTTTAAAATCAAAAACTATATGACAATACACGGAGAATACTGTTTTGTAAATAGAAAAATTATTTTTTAACAATTTATCGAAAATTATTTTTTAACAATTTTTTGAAAAATTATTTTTTAACAATATTTTAAAAAATGTTGTAACAAAATAGCCCAAAATTAAATATATTATAACATGTCGTTGCAAACTCTATGGCCGGGTTACGAGTTGCGAGTGCCGAATTTCAAGTTCTAAATGAAGAGGTTGCGAGTTGTGGAGTCGTTTGTTGAGACTAGAGATTTAACTTTCATGAATTTTTATTTTTATTTTGGTTTGTTTTTTTTAATTGGATATTAAGCATTATGTATGTTAAGTTGTAATCGGAAAACTTTTTTCTAAATTTTGAATTACTCGAATATAGAAATTGACAAAATGACAATGAAATTAAACAGGTAAATAAAGGTGTAAACATAGAATTCCATTAAAAACATATTTAAGAGTTCGTTTTTTATTTTTTTTAAAACTTAAAATACGTATAAAGTTGGAGTAAAGTTAACTTTTAGAGGTATCAAAGGTGAAATTTGACTTCGAAAGATGGACAACCGTCATTGGCAATTTGATAACGTTTTCATCTCGTCCCAACCTTTCCAATTATAATTGGCACGTCTCGCAACTACTAACGGTTCAAAAGTTATCTTTTTCGCAATTCCTCGTCTGTAGTTATTTCTATTTAAAAAGAAAATATCTCAAATGCATTATATAATAGTGTAAGTATATATAAGTTTAAGTTAAAGCTAAATGTCATATATTAATTAGTTTATGGTTTAATAATGCTTGTATTTATGAGAATTTAACAAATATAAGAGTATGTTAGTCATTTACATGGATTTTAAAAAAGCTCTTAGTCATTGTAGGAGTAAAATAGTAATTTCTATCTTTAAAATAATATTTCAAATGCGTTATATAAATATAGAAAAGTTTAAGTTTAAATTAAATGCCATATGTTAATTAGTTTATGATTTAATAATATTTGTATTGATGAAAACTTAATAAATGTAGGGGTATGTTAGTCATTTCTATGGACTTTTAAAAAAGTTCATAGTAATCGTATGGTTAAAATAGTCATTTATCTCTTAAAAAATATCTCAAATACATTATATAATAGTATAGATTATTATATCAAATATATACGGATGATAAATCATAAATATTTTTGTGTAATGCTAAATGTGTTTATTTAAAAATATAAGCTTAAAGTATGTCTAACCGTTCACTCTTTACACTACAAGAAAACAACTGATCAGCCACGTCCCAATTTGTAGTCAAATCAAATTTTTCTACAAATTTGTTACGTATTTGGTTTAGAGCAAAAATGGGTGTGGTAAACTCTTCCTACGGATTTCTTTTATGGATAAAAAGTTTTCTAATGCTATCTATTATTTATCTATAATACATGTTCATGTGCTGAATCTTAATTCTTAAAAGCTAATCAAAATTACTAATTTATTCTCCATGTTACTTTACCTATTTATATCGTAATCTATTATCTATCTATAATGAATGTCTATGTGTTGAATCTTAATTCTTAAAAATTAATCAAAATTATTAATTTACCCTCAATATTACTTTACTTATTTATGTCCTGATCAAGTAGTAATAATATAAATTTTTAAATGATCAATTTTTAAAATTAAAATTGAATTATACTTATATGTATTTGTATGTCAATAAACACTACACTTTAAGAACATCTTAACAGTTTTCTATATTTTTAGATTCATATGTCATCTAAATCTATGCATCATTTCTCACAATTATAATTTGATTCTTTTTAGAGGACGTCTAGAGTCTAGACAAGATAACTTGTCCAAAATTTGATGAGTCACACTAACTTTTTGCTCATTTTCATCTCAAAATACAAGTTGTATTAAAGTAGATCCAAGTACAAACCAGCTAAGATCTTCGCATGTATGAAAGTCTAATATATTTTTGTAAAGAGAATGATTGATCTATAATAGAAAATCAATAGTTTTGTTAGATACTGATTTAATTAATTAATCACTAGTTTGTAGCATAATAGTACAAATGAAAAAGGAATAACTTCAGGTTTAGGTGAGTTGTTCCATTTATTAACCCATGCTTTTCTTATTTTATTCCAAGTTTGGTCCCATTTTTGTCCAAATATGGTTGGACCCTTCTTTTACACACCATTAAAGAGCATGATCGACGAGTTATAATTAAGTAAAGTTAATTATCCTTTTCAATTTTCTTACTATAAGAAATTTTCTAACTTATACGCCAATGATATAGGTTAAATATCATTTAATAAACTCAATTTAACTTAAATGATATAAATCATAATTGATATTTCATATTTCATAATTGAAAATTAGTGAATTTAATAAATAAATTTTGTGTTTTATTTGAAAAGTTTTAGTGCATTTGATGAAACTTAACTCATGTCGATCATCTTCAACATTAGCACCATTTGTACCTTTTTGCACTAAAATAGTGTAAAAGTGTAAAGAATCTACTTCAGTGTTACCATTAAATACTGCACTATTTTAATGCAATAACAAATAATGTAATATTGCACCAAATTTAGTACAACACTAAACACTATTCACATTAAAAATTAATATATATAATATATAAAATGCATTATTTTGATGTATTTAAAATAAATTTGTGATCAATATTTTTTAAATTACTAAACATAATGTTTGTTTTCATACTTATTAAGAAAACTCTATAAGTTTTATAAAAAAAATTATTTAAATTTTTTAAAATTTCTAGATACAGTGATTCTTATTACATCTCTTAGAAGAATTTAAAGATTATATGAAAATTTTAAGTTGAATTGTGTATTTTAAATCAACTAAAAAGTATTTAGTATAGAGATTTAGTGCAACACACTGACGTCACTTTTTCTTATTACAAACATATTATCAAAAGAATTTATTCTTACACTAAACTAGTACACACGTTTTTAAGGTATGAGTTAGCCAAAGCCTTCTTATAAATAACAATTTTGTATTGATTAAATACGATATTAATTAGTTAATGATCTCATAAGACCATAAAATTTATAATATACGACGCTGAATACAATGATCTCGTACAACCATAAAATTAATTAATTTACTGAGAGTACGTTTTTTCTTATAAGACTTGAAAATTCTCCATTAATTTGTCAGCTGTTTGTAAACTGTAAACTTTAGCTTGTTACATTTATTAAAGATTTCTTGATAAATTGACAAGTTTAAGTCTACGTGTTCGTTTTTATAAAGTCAATATATGTTGTTTACAAATGACCAAGTCGTGTAAAGAACGTTAAGTTCTAAAATAAGTCAAAGCTGTATATGTATATGGAAGGTTGAATGAAACTTAGGAAGATAAAGACGTGTCACAAATAACACGTACGGGGCCTTCTAGATGGATTCAACAACACGCTTTTTTTTATTTTTTTATTATTAATTCCATCATATATATTTTAGAACATATTAAAATATATAGTAATAAATAATGACGCTGAAAGAACAATGATGCCAAATTATCCATTAAATTATGTTTTTAATATCAATTAAAGGGATACACGTACATTTTATTTCAAGATATTAAAAATAATCAAACTAGAAATTCAGAAGTCAAGAAAGAAACAAAATAGAGACCTTTGAAAGGTTTATGGGACCTTTTGAAAATATATTGAAAAGCTTTTTGGATAGACGACTTATACAAATTTGACTTCTTAGGATTTGATATTTAACTTGATGAAATATATATTGTAAGTAAGTTTAGTAAATTAGTTTTGTAAAAGTGATGATTGCATAGTACTCGCGTAATAAAGCGAGTTGATACGGTGATTTGTGATTGGCGTTATATATATTTGTATAAATTTTTGATGAGCGGATATAAGTATTTATATGTTTTAGGGTATGTTTGGTGAAGTAGCTGTAGGCTGTAGCTGTAAGCTGTAGGCTGTAGCTGTAGGCTATAGGCTGTAGCTGTAGCTTTACGTTTGGAGCTTTTCGCGAAAAGCTACTTCTAGTAGCTTTGAAAATTCGAGCTTTTCGTTGGATTCTAAAGCTACAGCTTGTACATGACAAACAGAGCTTTTATTTTCATAGGAGCTTTTTATTCAAAAATTAAAAGCTAAAGCTCTGAAAAACTCCTGAAAGCTCCATACCAAACAGACTCTTAATAGGGTTAATTGTTGAAAAAGCCAACATTTTTATTTTAATTTCAAACTCTGTTTCTTTTTACCCAATTGATATTTCAGAAATCCAAGAAATTAAAAATCATGAAACATAAAACTTATGTAACTTTTATTGTTCCGCTTGGGATTGAAGAAATATTAAATCGTCTTAGTTGAGTTAATTATAATCACAAAAGGAGTCTCTTAGAAACCCTTAACTCCTAGTCGTTTATCATATATTTATATAGGGTGGGATCAAGAGGGAAGCAAAAAAATTAGGGAAGGAGGGAAGCAAATCTAAACCCTTGATTTCATCATAAATGAATTTTAAAAATTACAAATAATTTTAAAATTTAACATTCATCATCAATGAATGTTAAAAAGGTTTTTTTATAAAAAAATCAAGGGCTAAGATTTGTTTCCCTCCTTCCCTAAATTTTGGAGCTTCCCTATGGATCATTCCCCTATTTATATATATATATATATATAGGGTGAGGATCAAGAGGAAAGTAAAAAATTAGGGAAGTAGGTAAGCAAATCTCAACCCTTGATTTCATCATAAATGAATTTTGAAAATCACAAATAATTTCAAAATTTAACATTCATCACAAATGAATGTTAAAAACATTTATTTATGAAAAAAACAAGGGCCAAGATTTGCTTCCCTCCTTCCCCAAGATTTGGAGCTTCCTTATGGATCATTTCCCTATATATATAATAGATTTAAACCGTGCGATGCACAACAATTTAAGTTAATTAATTTTTATATTTCTAATTTTTATAGGTTTAATTGTTTAATATTATTTTTCAATTAATGTTTGAGTAGGACTTATAAATTTTTTAATTAATTATTATTATATTTAAATATTATCTAACTTTCTCTAAATTTACTTTTTAATTTATCTTTTAAATTTTAATAATTATTTATTTTTAAATTATGAGAGGTTGCCACTTGTTATTTTGTCTATGTGGCAAAATATAGAGTAACCTTTTATTTTTCTTTAATATTATATATTATATAGGGGAAGTATCCATAGGGAAGCTTCAAATTCTAGGGAATGAGGGAAGCAAATCTCAGCTCTTGATTTCATCATTTATAACATTCATTCCAAATGAATATTAACTTATATTTTGTTATTATACATCCATGAATGTTTACCATTATTTCTTGATAAATTTTTAGTGATAACATTCATCCATAAATGATATACTCGGTGTATAATAACATATATGAGTTAATATTATTATAAATTAATGTTTTAAGAATATTAAGTTGGAATTTTGACTAACATTCATCACAAATGAATGATAAATGTCGATTTTAAGAGTTTTTTGTTTAAAATATAAAATTATAACAACATTGTTTGATTAAATGATGTATATAATCGATTCATTTATATTTCAAGCTTTAATTCGATGAATCTTACTTGAAAATCATGTTTTGATGAAAATGAGTATTTGCTTTTCTCCTTCTTTTTTTTTTCTTTCCTCTTCATCCACGTCCTATATTATATATATATATATATAATCGACTTTAGAGATTTTGAGGCCTGTAAAAATTGAGGGCTTAAAGCCTTAATTTTGACTTTTTTACACTTGAGCCACCGTAAAGCCTTAATTTTAACTCTTTTACCCTTAAACCACCATAAAGCCTAATTCGTTTGCTATGATTGTTGTGGGATATGGTTGATGGCTGATGAAGCAAATACAAGTTAAAAAGTGTTTTGGAATAAAGTTGTTGAAGTTGTTGACCAAATCAATATGTTCATTGATGACTTGAAAACTTTTCTAATTAAAAAACTTTAATAATAAGAAACTTGCATAAAGTCATTAAGAAATGATGTATGTTATAACCAAATAAGAAAAAAAATTAAACAACCAACCTGATCTTTTATTCAATTAATTATATTAATTAAAAAAACAATCATTCAAAAAGATTCATATTATTACTTTTTGAGCAGAACCCATTTGCACATTGCACATGACTTAAAAAGGCTATAAACATGAACTGTATATGGTCACATAACAGTTGGTGTTTGCATGAATAAAGCCATGGATGACAAATACTATTCAATTAAAATAAAGGTCTTAAAAGTAATAAAATAATGAAACGAGGGTCCATCTTGAAAACTGGAAAAGTTCAGGTACAGAAAGTAGTTTAACTGAGAGGCAAAATGTACAGTTCAATTGAGGCCCCTTTAAGTTAATTAAATGATGAAAAAGGTCCTTTAAATTTAAAGTACTTTACTAGGCCTACTCAAGTATTCAAGAATGCCATGTTTGTAGATGAGAGGCATAATAATGATCTTTTAAAAATGAATTTTTATTTATTTATATATTACCAAAATCTTGGAATACAAGGTTCATATACAAACACCCTAAATTATAAGCTATTCCATATGAAATATAGTGAATACTAAATTTTCCAATTAACTTTTTATATACCTTTATATTTTGCAATTTCTTTTTTTAAAAGATATTTATTTACAATCATATGATGTTTAAGTAACTTTATTGACTATTTTGTTATAAAAGCTGGATTGTGATGTATACAAATCAACATTGTTACCAGAACAAACATTTCTGGATATAGCACTGGATTGGGCTACTGTAGATTGTAAACCAATCCACATTGTATGGGCTTACCCCATAAATCGCTATTGAACATGCGCATGGGGACTCTTTTGACCGATAAAAGATTTACCTCCGTCTAAAATAATATCTTTGAATAAAAACTTTTTAATGATTTTTAATAGTTATTTTATGCCACTAACATTTATTTGATAAATAAAAATAGTAAATATAACAGCCTTAGAAGATACTAATAAATATTATACAATTATGTAAAAAGTAAAACATATTTTGATTTTATTTAGTTACAAACTCTATTAAGTTACTATAAGGCGTCTCCCATCGGTGTGTCGATTTGGTTACCGACGCAAGTCAGTAAAGTGACACCAATGGCACCACCAAATCAGTTGGTGTGTTACTTTGGTTTGCGTCGGAAAATCGATTTCAAAATCGGGTGTCTCGCTTTTTTTTGTTTTTTTTTTTCTTTTTTGTTTAGTGTAAGATAATGGAGGTATATTAGTAAATGTGGAACCCATAAATAAAGTGACACACTTACAGTTGGTACGGGTGTGTCGGTTTTGTGTCAGTTTTGTGTTGCTTTAAAAAGTGGTGAAGTGGCGCTGAGATGACACAACTGACATAAAAGTAATACGGTAACGATTGGAAGTGGTTTAAGGTGAGTAGACATGAGACGTCCTATGCTTGACACACTTTTGCTGAGTAGCACACACTCTCATACCTTGCAACTAAACACACTGACTAAGTTACTTACAAATTGTTAAGTACTAATCTTACATGCTACGCCACATATTAAAAATGATGATTGCCTATAAATAAATATGGTGAACAAACTACTTTAATCAATAATATAAATAGGCTACAAGTTTTCTGCTAACAGTCAATCCGTAGACTCATAATATACACACATATAAACCTACGTAAACCATTTGCCTAAAGCTGATTAAAGTCTACTACACTTCTACTTATTTATCTTCTTTAATTATTATTATTAAATTATATGTAAGTAATGCCTAGACCAACTAGCAATGAGACAAAATATGATAAACATATTACTCATTTGTTATTAATATACTAATAAATCTTAAGTACAACACATTAAATTTATATGATTTAATTTGTTGATTTATATAATAATGTCATTGTGACACATTATAACTAAGTTATGTATGTGCATGATTAATAGGATGACACAATAATTACAATCTAAACTAATGACGTGAGTTTTTTATTATTTTTAAAAATTGAAATATATGCGATATACTTTGTTATTACCTAATTACTTGATTATCTGTTTAATTTCATTTAATAGCACACACATTGACTTGTAGATACATTATGTCATGTTAGCCGTCGAGTAACCAGGAGTTGAAACGTAATAGTCGTTGGCTCATATATATATATATATATGTTTTTATTGCTGAAATGTGATGGTCATTTGCCCGCATATATATTGGTATGATTAATACACAAGCAACCACTTGTTTGTACTAAGTCGATACTAGCAGGTACCCGTCACTCTGTGTAGTGCTGGTATAAATAGTTGTGACACAGATAGACCTTATGCTAAATCAATGTCGGAGATGACTTGAGATCTGGTTAACCCTAACAGATATAGAGATCTCATCATACTTTGTATATTTTACGTTTTTACACTTTGCGTCATCACTGCATGTTGTGTGTGATATTTTGTAAACAAACACACGAAATCACTAAGCCTTTAGGCTTTCGCATGTACGTGTATATCTCAGGAAACATCAAGTAAGCTCGCCAAAATGGGAACCGTAGGACCAGATGATACACGAAGATGTAGTTGCTTATATATAGTCATCTTTTAGAATATCTTGTAAACTATTTTTCGCTTCCGCTTGTAATGTATGAATAAGATTGTCGTTTTGTTACAATAAATCTTCGGGTGTCATAGTAAATATGGACACTTAACATGCGACGTAGAAAGTAATGTGTAAAAATCCGAAAAAGTTCAAGTTGATTATAATTAAATCAACATTGTATAAAAAGTGAATAAAATTAAATTTATTTTCAGGTAAAAGTATAAAATTAACAGCAACAAAAAATAGTTATAATTAATAATAATTAAAATTCCTGTTTTAAATGATATTTTCCTAAGATGATATAGATATTGTTCTTATGATTTTTCATGAAGAATAGTAACAATTAGTCAATGATTATATTGTTACTATTATCATTATGAAAAATAAGTTGGTGACAATCATGGATAGTTGATAAGAAAAAATGCTCATTTAATTAGAGCTAACAAATGGGTTAAATAAAGCGTGTCTTATGGTACACCCAGCCCATTCTGCCCGACAATAGAATATGTGCGGTACGTTTATACAGCAAGTCTATAAATCACAAATGAATGTCCATGTACATGGACTGAAGAAAGAGAAAAACTTGGGTTCCACCAATATCTTTGAAGTTTATTAAATGCAAATTAATCAAAATAATTCCTTTCATTTACAATTTGCAGACGGTTAATATTAAATAAATAACATGAAAGAATAATTGTTACATTTTATAGGTTTAAAGATTATAAAATTTATGCTATATTCTTTTATATATCTAGGTATGAGGTGAGAAGATTTTTACTTTTTACAAATTTAACTTACGTAAAGCATAAACGTTTATAAACTTATAATAACTTTTTTGAATTAATCTTATGTATTTTATAAAATACACGTAAAAGGTTATACCCAATAAATAAGATAAGTATGAAATATTATATAATAATTAAAAAACAAGTGGAATCTCATTATGGACTCTATAAACTCTATAAGAGTATAAATGTAAGTTCATACATAATGAAATTTATAAAAAACTGATACGGCATGATATAGCTGTGTAATGGACTTGATGAAGTCCATAGCATTATGGATACTCTAAAAACAATAATAATTTATGAGCACATAAAGTGCGAAATACGTGTTTATGTCAGTTCACAAACGTGTTACGGCTATAGTCACATTTAAAAATTTCAAAATCAAAGTTGTATATAGAATAAATGAAATGTGAATATTATTTAGGTGGACAAATTTCATAAAAGAGGAATATGAAATGATTAAAAAGTTCAATAATAGGAATATAAGATGATTTTGCATGATTATAGAGTTATATATTCTATATTCTATTTTATGAAATTTTCCCCATCTAGATGGATGTCTATATTTTTTTGAAATTCTCTGTTATTGAGCTATGAAAGTATCTTCTACATATACAATAAATAGTTACACCATTTCAGTATATAAAGAAAATTCTATTACATTGAACATGTTATAACTTTATCTACTAAATACAATCAAATCCATATACTAAATCATAGTAATTTATTTTTAACCTGCTAAGTATTTCTATTATATTGAAACATATGACAAATAATGTTACACTAACTTTGTATAATTTTAATGGAGAATGCATTAAACTTTATACTATTTTGTCAATCTAGTGTATACATCTGCAGAGATTGTCTTAACAGGTTAAACAAACACCCAGCAATGCAATTGTGCTCATGAGTACCATATTCGTAGTGTCATGTACATTTATGTGCAAACTATTATACAAAATAAGATTTACAGTCCAAATATAAACGAGTTAAATATTCAAAATTCATTAAATTAATCCATTTACAATTAAAAGAAACAATCATGGTAGAGATGAAAGAATCTACGGATATATAACGCGTATCATCTATTTATGTATGACATTGGTTGTACTCTCTATGGCTATGCATTGGTGACCAAATAGCATAATAATTAAAAGAATTCTATGGAATAGAAAATTCTAATAAGAGTGAGTGTCGTCATGTATGAGAGAATATGTATGCATGACTTGGGGACAAAGTAATAGCCTTGGTTCAGGCGCTTTGACTTTCTATCTATTCTTCTTCCGTCTAATCTGATTTTTTTTATATATTCAAGTTGAATGAATTGAATGTCTTTTTATATAAAGACCACTATTAGCTTTTTATTTTTTGTTTTACTTTTTAGTTATATTATATTATATTATATAGTAGGGGATTAAAGTTATTTTTCACTTTAATTTTTCGTGTTTCCAAAGAAATTGAACGACAAGTTTTAAAAAGTTATGATATATGTACCTAAAATACAAGTTTAATAATGAATCCACTTCATTTAAAGATTGATACGTGACTTGAGTATATTCTCACTACTCATCTTATTTACCGAGTTTAACAATTCTAATACTAATTGTTATTAGGTTGTTTAGGCATAGCAAATTAGACCTTGATATTTCTAACGGTTAATTGTGATAAATACATCAAAAATATTTATTAAAAGATTATATCATATAAATAAATAAAGCACTATTTGTGTTTAGGTTGTACTATATAAAAAAATAAAATGATAAGTTCACATAATATTTATAAAATTGTATCACACAATGTTTATTAAAATTATCACATAATGATAGGATCATATTACAAAAAACTATAGAAAAATGATAATGAAATTATCAGTAGCCTATTAAATTAGGTCCAAAGATCTCAAGAGCAACTAGGCTTTTGGTTTTCCAACTTGTAACAAATATAATAGCAAAATTATTTTGATCAATTATGCAAGGCCGAAACTTAATTACAAATTACTAGCAGACACCCGCGTTAAGCAGTGAAATTTGAAGTTTATTCTAAATGATGTTGATATTTCGTCTATTGTAATATGCTCATGTAACGATTTTTGTGATAGTAAAAAGATTCGGTAATAGTTAATGTGTGATAATAGACAAATGAAATCATTATAGATATGTTTGACTTTTCATAATTCTAATATGGAAAGTGTTTAATTTGTTTATAAAAGAGTAATATGAAAAAATTTATATTTTTAAACTTTAAATTTTGGAAGGAAAATATATAAACCTTATAAGGGTGTTAGATTAAGATATTTTTTAAGAGATGGAAAAGAAAATATTATTGGAACATGGATCGGTAACAATTATTTATGAAATGAAGATCAGTTTTATAAATAAACATTGTAACCGGTTACAATTTTTGTTCATAGAGAAAATTCAAGGAAATTGACGGTCTTCATTTGCCTTACCACACTTTCCATTTAGTTTAATTTTATCTTTAATAAATTCTTAGGATTCCATTTTAAAGAATGTCTCTTGTAAGTATAGATAGGATTGTAATATTACACATAAAAATGGTTTATCAACTTGTCGCACAAGTCACTTGGTGTTTATTAATTTATTAATATTAATATTAGTTAAAAATAAACAAAAGTTTTTTCATGAAAAGTTTTAATTAACATAAGCATATTTATATAGAATTGACCATTGAACCGTGAGTGGAAATATATAAAAAAATACATTTAATTTTCTTTTGAATGAATGAATGACTCGCTCGATGGATTTATTCAAACGCTACTTTTGTATTCTAAAATGCCGAAAGGTAAGTGATTTGTCATAATTTCAAGGGTTAAGTTGATTTAATGAGTAAAACTTTGATTACATCGTTAATGACGTTGTTTGTGAAGCACATGAAGGAAATTTGGTATCTTGAATTGGCCAACACAATTTATTACGTGAAAATATTTGTTAAAAATACAACTTGAAATATATTACACACAATATAATAATGTCATCGACGTCAAGTTTATTCTAAAACAACCATGATTACTATTTTATGCTTTAGTAGATATCGTCATATTGCTTTGTTAATAGAATCCCGTCTTAAAACAAACGATTTCATTATTCCTATTCATAATAAACAAATTATTTGATTAGAGGTTATTCAAACAAACAAAGCAAGAGTTAAGGTTTAAAGTGCCGTTTCGTGTGTAAGGGTTTTATACTTGAGCTTTTGTTGAGTTCTATTTTGTATGTTATTCAAAACTTAATAATAGAGTCTGTTCATTTTTATTATATTAAAAATGATAATGAAATGATGCAATGTTAGCTTGATAAGTTGTGAATATCGTTTGTTAGAGTTTAACCTGTTTTGGTTTATTGTAGGACCAAAAGTGTTATGATTAATTATGGAAAAGGACTGTAGATGTGAGCTTGTAGATGAGTTGGTGTCTAAAATTGAAGATAGCAAAGCTTTGTGTTCCAGTTGCAAGATTGGAAAAGCATGAAGGGCCAGAGTGCAACATTATATTGGTTAAAGTATAAAAGGATTTTCTTATTTCTTTTATATAATAGTTCTCATTTTCTCTCCGGTAAATAGTCGATTTCCTCTGGTTTTATATATAGTTTCCATATTAGTTTGGTGCTTTCTGATTGATCTTCTAGTCGTTTGTGTAATTCTTGTTCTGTAATCATACATAGAACATTCTTCTTGTTTTGTATTATGTAAACTCTTTGTCGGGTCCGGCTCAAAGGGGGTGCCGAGTAGGCGACCACACAGGGCCACGAAAAAAATAGCGTCCAAATTTAGCCAATATATATTATCTTTCTTAACTATATATAAACCATCTCTATCTTTTTTCTTAAAATTAGACTCAACAATGGTTAATGTCCATGTTACCCTTAAAAATCATTAATTACTTTCCAAATGAGCCACTAATTTATAAATTGCAACCCTTAAGTTTTAAACTTTACATATCTTTAAATTAAACTTTTAACAATATAGTATAAACAATAAAATCTGTAAATGTCATATTAACTATTTGTTCCGCAGCTATGCGCGGACACAGTGCTAGTATAGGTTAATATATATCACTTTATGTAGATAAGTTGGCAATGCGTCATCCCTTTCAGTCTTACACCATTTCTATTTGGCCCATATTCGAATCTTGGAAGCCTCATTTTATTTTTCTTTTTTGAAAGGCTTTTCTATCATTTTTCATTAACCCATTATTATGGCTCATTTAACAATTGTAGTCCAGTAAGAATAATTAATAATAATTTATAAGTCCAATAATTATAGAAAATTATTTAGGGTTATGTGTTTTTAAATGTATCTAACTTTTTCAAAAAAACTATTGTGTGCATCGTACTTTGAACGCCTATATTAAATGTACTCAACTCGTAAAAACACACAATTATAAGTAATTTGGATACTATTTGTAGTGTTAAAAAATGTACACTTTACTTATTAATTTGTATTTAAATCGATCAACACTTTTAATACAATCTTATCTCTTTAAATTAGTTATTATAATGATAAGTATAAATTATTTCTCTATTATTATTTATTTTACTATTACTATTATTAAGGACATATACTTTACAAAATCTTAACTTTATAGAATTTTTTAATACTTTACTAAAAAAATTTAAATTCAATAAAATTCCTTACCCGTTCCCCTTACATATAAGTCAAATTTTACAAACGCTTTGTACTTTTTCAAAGAGTACGTATAAGAAAACCAACTACTTGACATCATTGATTGTGCTATTTCAAAAAATGCATATAAATAATTGGTTTTAATAGGTAAAAATGAAGTAAATGATATAAATAACGAGCTCTATAAGTACAATAAACTTTCTAAAAAAAATAAAATTATATGAGCAAAATTGATTTTTTAAAAATATATAGTAACTCTACAGACTCATGATTGTTAGACTCTTACGAGTCGAGTCAAAAGTTCAAAAAAATAAGCAACCTAGACCCTGAATTTTAAATGACTTTGACTCTTACGAGTTGTTTATTGGCTCTTCTGAGTCTTGTGCGACTCTTAGGAGTTTTATGCGACTCTTACAAGTCAGAAAATCAGACAAACTTTTAGTGTGATGTAATACAAAAAATAAAAAAATATAATAGAAAAAAAGCATGACTATCATCTATTTTAAATTAAGCATTTGAATTGATTGCCGGTAAACGACTTAACTATCGATTCTCACCATGTTTTAATTATCTTAAAAACAAAAATCTTAAACAATAGTATACATATACATATAAATATAAATATATATTTATTGTAAAATTGTGACTCTTACGAGTCTAGTCGAGTCGAGTCGAGAATCACGAGTTAAAAATCGAGATTACGAATCATGAGTTAATAACTACACCTACAGTGCATTAACTCATTTTTTATTTCAAGTAAACGCTAGAAAAATACACTAAAGATAACCGAGATGATAATTTTAATGAATATTTTATTTTATCCATAACAAACTTAATTTGATTTTATATTAATCAGATCAATTAAGTTGATACGAAATAAGCGATATTATGCGTATATTTCGATAAATTATATTCTTAAATATAATATGAAAATAGGATTGATGTTGATATCGTTTAATTTAAATTAAAATTTTTTATTTATCAATTAAGTTCTTTTATTTCATTAAGTAAAAAAGAAAATACCCAACTTAATTTTGTTGAAAAAGAATTTTCAATAGACCGTCGTACTTTAAACCATACTCAACTTCAAAAAGGACTTTTCCATATAGCTTGTTTATTCTAAATACACATTTTTAAAATTTTAATTAATAAATTATTATGATTAAGGAAAAAGTTTCTTATCAATTTAAATATATTTTATATAATATAGTCATATATTATGATTAATAGATAGAGAATATTAACTTTTTGTATAAATGAATCTTCTGTCTCTTACTTATTTTCTTATCAGAAACCTTATTAGAGTACTAATATACTATCCAACAAACTTTAAAGGATGTTTTATAAGTTTTTTCACTGTAACGATATAAACTATCTTTTACTAAAACACTTTACAATCACATATACTTGAAAGTTTTCATTGATTTCACAAATTACATTTTAATAACTTAAACATAATTTTTATAATTTTTCTTTTTTGATATTGGAAAAATCTCGTATAATAGATGGGTATATAAGCTAGTATATAGTATAAACTCCTAAACAAGTGGTTTTTCATAATTCTTTATTTTCCCTTTTTAAATTACCTCGTTAATAACTAGATGAATCACTGTATTTCCTATTATGTATATATATAGTAGTACCCGAGTATACCATTTGAGATTCACATACTACATATATATTATTGTGTTCCGCTCAATTACACGAATATAAGTCATCGTGCTATTCATTAGAGAAACAATATATTGAAGTAATTTTCAATGTAAAAAGGTATTTTAGATTAAAAAAAATCAAAACCAAAGTAGTTTATAAAAGTTAAGTGATTAAAAAATAAAAGTAGGTTTAATCCAATGGTCTGTATTGTCCGTATTTTTATTTTTTAGTCTTCCACAATTTTATTTTCACCTTACAAAAATAAATGAGTATAATTGATTATAATTTCTTTTATCTATGCATATCACCTTAATTTAATTGGAATTTAATTCAATGTATTATTGGTCTTTAACAATAAGACTTATTTTAAATACATTTCTTATGTGTATATACGAAGATTCATGCCGAATGAGGTGTACTCAGTGATATCCAACGATAAGTGTACTTTTTAAAAAGGGAAAATGTTAATGAGACCATGAATAAGTATAGGCTAGGGCCTAGGGGTTTGTTACTTTGTAGTTGTGCGATCAACCCGTGAAGATGGGTACACGTGGATACAAAAATCAACAGATATAAAATCACAACAATTATAGGGTTTACAACAGATACAGATACACACCGATTAATTCACTCCCAAATAAAATCCACATAATAAATAGAAAAATATAAATATATTTTTACACACAAACCCCTTCCAAGTTCCAATTGTCCTGCAACCAAACTCATGCCTTATGGAGAAGTAGCCGCCACCCTCTTTCTTTCTCTTTGTACTTCCTCTTATTTCTTCATCCCCATCTCAGGTAATCACCTAAATTTATCATCTTTAATCTTTAATCCTATCAAGTTTTGATTTTTTCATCTGGGTTTCATTCCCCTATTGAGAATGTTGACTCCCTTGGTCAAATGGGGATGCTTTTTTAAATCTTGATCAGGGTTCTTGATGAAATCTTGATGTTTTTATGCTTTATTGTGATCTTTTGTAATGGAAAGTAGGGTTCTTGATGAAATTGTTTGGTGGGTTTTGAATATTTTTATAGAAAAAATTGTCTTTTTGATTTCGTATATGTGGGCATTAAGTTATTAAATTTTTAAGGTAAAATTTTAATTGATTTTGTTATGGGTTTAGGCTGAAATGTATTGTACTACATTTTAATGATTGAAAATGTAATCAAATAAAATGATCCTGGAGTCACAAACAAGAAACTGTTTGTATCAATTTTGTTTTTCTGATGTAACAGCTTGGACTTTTCAAATTAAAAATTGGATCTTTCTTTCTTTCCTTTTTCTATTTGGTAACTATTGGGCCTTTTTGCAGTATTTTTAATGCCGTTTATGCTAAAAGTGTGTTGAATAGTTTTAAGTGATTTTTGCAATTATTTTTTCACCCCCAGAGGAGCAAAACATTACATACGGAGAGTGATACAAGTAAAAAAAGATACTATAATATGATCATGTTGTGTCTCGGTGTCAAAATCATTATCATGTTATCGTACTGAGGGATAACTCATGGAATGTTCGAATTACTTTAAGAAAACTTATATGATCAAGATTATAGATCAATTGTTTGTAGTCCTGATCAAAGTAGTGCTAGGTCCATTTGGTGAATATGGTTAACTTTTAAGTCTAGATTGTGAGTAAACGTTTAACTTTGCAAGTCAAACCTTAGCTATTTCACTGTAAGGATGGGGAGTTTGTACGCTAGATTGAATGATGGTTTAGTGTTTATATCGTATAAAGCCTACAAATCCTTAGCAAAACCTTTTACTTTTACGATGAACCTTTTTCATACTTGCTTGCCATTAATCATCTTCAGAAAAATTTGAAATTTTTGATATTGTACACTAGATATACCTACTTTGTCATTTATGAAGGGTATATGTACGATCTTTGGTTGTTAGTCATACATTTTTTTAAAAATATATCGTATAATTTATGCAGGCTATGTTGCGCACAAAGCAGCTCGGTGCTCTCTCCCAGTCAGCTAGGTCGTTTTTCCTCAGTGGGACAAGATGTAGTGCAGACGGGAGTTCATGCACGTGTTCAGAAGATGAAGCTTGCACTTCTAAGAGGCAAATTACCACCAATCATGGAGCCCGGAATCATCAAACAACATCCACCTTGGTTCCCAAAAGTGTATTGACCTCTAGTAAAACCGAGTCCAAGAGAGTTGACCAGCCAGCTTCTCATCCATTAAAGTCAACATCTTTGGGGAAACCCGATTGTGTAAGTTATGCTGATGAAATTGACACGATGCAGCCGTCTAGTCTCACAACTGGTCATTTTGTCAGAGTTGGAATTGCGGCTGTCAACTTCTTAAATGATGTCGTCAACTACAAGATTCCGTTGACTGAAGGGAGTTCATCTGTTGACACGAATCAGAACTGTGTTGTTCAAAAAGCCCGTTCATCGAACTCTAAAACCTACAAGAAGGTTGAAGTAGAGGCAACTACTTCAAGTAACATTGCCAATTCGTCAGACGTGAAAACTTACAGAAAGGTTGAACCGGAAGCATCTGCTCCAACAACAAGACAGAATGCTAAAATCTCCCCAAATGTTGGTAAAGGTAGACCGGAAAAGTATGCCACGGGTAAAAGTCAAAATCACTACACAGTCAAAGGTGTGTCGAAAAAGTCAAA